>OZ030018.1:71958493-73393493 GCA_964023405.1 Apodemus agrarius
TTGCCTCTGTGAGGGACATTGGTGTCAGGATTCAAACCTGTCAACGCTGAACCACATGGATTCTCCAGTCAGCAGCTTGTCAGGAGCAGAGCTTGGGCAGCAAGCTGGAGGCATACTGGCTAGTGCGGGCAGGGTGACATTTTTCCTACTGTATCATTTTTATTCAGAGCACACACGAACCAAATGATTCTCAGCAGGGAAAGATGCAGATTATTTCTTGTATATTAGAGCCATTTGGGGGAGATGAAATATGGACCTTGGAAACCTTTCTGCAAGGAGTGCTTTTTATTTTAAAAAAGAAGAAAGTGGGCACTTTTTTAGTTTATAGAAACTAGAAATGTTTTTCAGAGAGAGGGAGAGGGAAAAGGAAGGAGAGAGGGAGGAGGGAGGAGGGAGGAGGGAGAGAACGTGCATGTACTGCAAGGCTCGAGGTTGTTTTTTTTTTTTTCCTGAATTCAAAGCTAAAATATATTTTCATGTCTACGTCAACTGGGGGATGGGGTTAAGTAGGGAAAAATGTAGAGTGAGCAGGAAATGATGCCAGAGAGAGTGACCGTGTGGACAGCAGGGGTAAGAATAAAGGCGCCCCATGCTCTTTCCACCCACTGAACACAAATCCACTTTCTGAAACGGTCTACAGATTTCTCAGGCGATTATTTCTCTCCCTGGAGTCCACCTCATTAGCTATTCCCAAGAGTTAGGTAGAAACCATCGCCTGGTGGCTGGAGGCCCAATTATCCCAAGTTGCTAAATTCTGTTTCTTTACTTTTGCTGAAACAATTTCCAGCTGGAGATGGTTTTCTGATTAGGGATATAGCAAATTAAAGCCCCGTTCTAGCCAACATTCCCATTTCTTTTTGGAGATGGCAAGACTGTATAGGTTTAGACCAATTCAGCTCAAATTTCTCATAGTATAAGAAAAAAATAAACATGCAAAATTAAAAGGCTTGCTACGGAGAGCAACTGGAGTGGGCTCGCTACCCAGGCCTCTGAGCCTGCTGGTTCCTGGATGGGATGATGGGGCATCAAGCTGCAATTTTACCGTGCCCAACGTTACCAATGGCATCTCCAAGGTACATAACATGTTGACTCTGATGCAAATGCCTTACAGTTGTCAGCAGGAAATGCTCAGGGGAAACTGGGCAAGGACATCTAATAGGGACCCAGTAAAGCCCGGCCACACTCTGGTTTTGTGTATACCTCCACACCAGGCACCCTAGCCATGTTCCCAGGTCCTGCTGGATTCCTTCCTCTTTCTGCTAGGGACATGTTCTTTTCTGCCTGTCTCTTCTTTGATGTCTATCTAAAATATCACTCATTATTTCTCTTTTATGTACACCCAGAAAGAACAGTGGATTATATATATATATATATATATATATATATATATATATGTATATATATATATATATATATATATATCCTTCATCAAGGATTTGAAGATAGTCCTTGCTCTCTATTTTAGGTACTATTATTTTTTAAATAAATATCTGCCTATAGACTCTATCAGAATGCAGACCCACTCTTATCTGCATATACTAAGGCCCTAGGATGCATTTAATACCTACAAGAGACTTAGTAAACGATTGCTTATTTGAGGCCATTATTGAAACTGTCCTCACCTAGGGAGGAGGTGAACTTAGCATTTGTTCCAGCTGGTTGTATGAGTCAATCTTTGCCCTGCGAGATGGAGACATTTGAAGATGCACAGGGTTATTATTTTTTCCCTTTTATCTGTGATTCTTATCTATAAGACTTGCTCCAAATGAAAATAGAACTAACATCTGATTCAGCTTCCAGGCCAAAAGCTAGAGAGAATGTTTTTGCCTCCAGTTCTAGTGAAGGGTATATTCAAATTTATATTTTTCATTAACACATTGCCTGTGTGTGTGTGTGTGTGTGTGTGTGTGTGTGCGCGCGCGCGCGCGCGAGCTATCTTATCTCACATTTTTTAGTCCCTAACCCCTCCTCTCCCTGTATATTTTATTTCCCCCTTCTTTTTTCTCTTGTCTTTCCCCCTCTTCTTCTGTCCTCTCCTCTCCTTTCTCTTCTCAAAATGGTCATTAATTTTCAGAAATTCATCTATGTATTTTCTTCTCTTAGAGAAAATGGAATTAGCCTGCCAAACGTTGTATAGAGTTGGTCTGAGTTTGAGCAATATACTCTTGAGCATAGAGACCCCTATCAGCTTAGAATCTTGCTTTCCTTGTAACACCATCTGAATAACTAGGACCACTTTAGGTTCTTTCCTTCGAATTTGCAACGTGAGTTCTCTTTTTAAAATGCATTCTATATAACTGTACTGGCTGGTTTTGTGTGTCAACTTGACACAAGCTAGAGTTATAACAGAGAAAGGAGCCTCTCTTGAGGAAATGCCTCCATGAGATCCAGCTGTAAGGCATGTTCTCAATTAGTGATCAAGGACGGAGGGCCCGTTGTGGGTGGTGTCATCCCTGGGCTGGTGGTCCTGGGTTCTATAAGAGAGCAAGTTGAGCAAGCCAGGGAATCAAGCTTGTATGTAACATCCTTCCATGACCTCTGCATCAGCTCCTGCTTCCTGACCTGCTTGAGCTCCAGTCCTGACTTCCTTTGGCAATGAACAGCAATGTGAAAGTGTAAGTGTAAGCTGAATAATCCCTTTCCTCCCCAACTTGCTTCTTGGTCATAATATTTGTGCAGGAATAGAAACCCTGACTAAGACAATATAACCTTAATGATTACATCATAATATCAGAAGAGAGTAGAATGCCCAGGACCTTGGCAGTTATCCCAGGGATCCGTTTATATTTCTTGTAATAAGAGGTTATTTGGTTCAATTTGAACTCTGAAAACAAGCAATTCATACTCTCCTACATCAGGATAAAGCTATGGTGCATACCTGTGATTTGTCTTTGATATCCTGAATATCCAGATTGAGCCATAGTTACATCAGTCATCCTCCCAAACTCCCCATCCTTTCCCATAATTCTCTGTGTGAAATACCTAACACGACTGCAGAATTCCATGCATTTCCATGATCCCCTTAACTTCGGTGGAAGGTAGATCTAGAACATTCATAAACCACTTTTGTGTGAGTTGCAGAAAACAGTTCAGCATCTTCTGTGTTCTTCCTCTTCCACTTCAGCTTTTCATTTTTTTTTTAATTCTCTTTGCGAAAGATCTCTGATAAAATCTTACCATCTGACGGTTGGTGGACTAACACCTTCAACATCTCTCAAGCATTTATTTGAAATGAGGAAAAGTGTTTCTGAAGTGACCCTTCAGACTGTCCGGTCAACGGTCAACCAAGTGCCTCTGGTGAGCTGTATTTAGGGTTGAAAGGCTTAGAAGTGTTTGCATGTGCTTTAAGATCCCTACTAGTGACCTTAAGTAATCCAGTAACATCAGGGTCACAGGGAGGTGCTGCTGAGCAGCCCCTGGGGGAGAATAGCTTTGTGCAAATTGGAGAGTGACCACTCTCGCTTCGTGGCTCATTTTGTCACCCATGAAACGCTCTAGGTAGCCATGTGCCAAGTGCTTCTTTCCCTGGATCTTTTCATAAACCTGCATGCTCAGCACTCCCACCATCCCAGCCCCCTTCTCCTGAGGCAGAGCAGAGAAAGAGAGCTTTAACCATTGAGGTTCTTCCCATGACTTTTCCAAATCTCCCTTATACATCTTGTCCCTTCTCCTTTAAAAATAAAACAATAACCTAGGAAACAGTTCATGAATTCACCAATTTCCAATAACACATTACACCATCTCTCTCTCTCTCTCTCTCTCTCTCTCTCTCTCTCTCTCTCACACACACACACACACACACACACACCTAAATTCTTGATTTCCTTTGAATTTAACTAGCCTACATCATATTTATTTGTGTTGAACTTACATATGCTTTCAAAAAATATCTCTGCTCTCTATTTTATTCTTAGGAGATGAAAACTAGACTTTTAAAATCTCTCTTTCACATACATGTCATTTAGGTTTTGGAGGAACTTCTTTATGTCCTGTCTTACAAACCTTGGGTATGTGCTGGGTGGAGTCTAATTTCTCTCACAGTTTCGAAATTTTAAGTGAAGTTTGTAGGATCTAGCTTATTGCTCTAAGAAACACTGGTGGGCATTGAGCACAAAGTAACCCAAAATCCCTGAGCAGGTCATAGGGGAAGGCAGAGGGTGACAACAGAAAATATCCTGCCCGTAAAGAGGGGCATTCATGATGTATCAGCAGACTTATCAAGATGGAAAACAATCCTATTGCTTAATGAACTATCATGTAGCAGGTAAGCTATTTCTAGGCATTCTCACACTCTATGTGTACATGTGTGTTGCTTCTTTACAATCAAGTCATTTAATGTATTTTATGTTTAATGTTTATTTTTTTGTCTATTCAAGGGATTCCTCTAGGAATTCTTTAAGCAATATTCTGCAAGTTTGTTCCTCAGAGGCCGCATGTGTCTACAGGTATTGACGTTCATAAATACTAGAACTGATAACTTGAGGGTGAGCGTCGACCTGCTGTGGGAGCCAGGGCTATGGCTGAAGCTGTGACCTAATGACAAGTGCAAATCCACGTAGACGCCAACAGCACAAACTGCAGGACTCAAAAAGGGTTACTTTTCCTTTGTGGTTATAGCTCATACGGTGTTAGAAATAACAAAAGTGAAGAAGCTCCTTTAAAGTTATGACATTGTGGTGTGCCATTTTTTATTAGCCATATATTATTATATAATATATATTAGTGTATAATATTTTATTACGTTCAAATATTCAAACATAAACTTATCATGAAAATTTGTTCTACTGGAACAGAAAACACAGGGATGATGTTATGGTTCGTATATGATTGGCCCAGGGAGTGACCCTGTTAGGAGGTGTGGCCTTGTTGGAGTTGGGTGTGTCACTGTGGGTGTGGGCTTAAGATCCTCACCCTAGTCGCCTGGAAGTCAGTCTTCCACTAGCAGCCTTCAGATGAAGATGTAGAACTCTCAGCTCCTCCTGCACCATATCTGCCTGGATGCTGCCATGTTCCTGCCTTGATGACAATGGACTGAACCTCTGAGCCTGTAAGCCAACCTCAGCTAAATCTTGTCTTTTATAAACTTGCATTGGTCATGCAAGTTCATGCAAGTCTGTTCACAGCAGTAAAACCCTAAGACAGATGACTATAAAATATAGTACATTATCAACCTATTAATTTCCCAACTGTATGTATTATATTTAAAATGTGTAGCTTTTCTAAAGGTTTAACAATGTTATAATCAGAGGCAATCATAAAGAAGCTAGAATCATCAATCATGATACTACTTCCAGAGAAATCATATTTTGGTAGGCGTTTTTTCATTTAAAAAAGTAAACACACATATAAATATGAATATTATCATGTGTTCTCTCTTTTTCACATCATGTATCTCCCTGTGCTTAAGTATTTCTTACTGTTAGTTATTTAAAATTTTTTATTTGTTCAATTCTTGAGTATTTCCCATGTGTATGTAATCAATGTTAGCCATTTCACACCCCCCAGACCCTTCCTTCATCACTCGAGTTATTCCCCTCCTCCTTTTATGTCTTACTTTAACTACGTGTAACACTGAGTGTAATTAATGTTACATGCATGAACATGGATGGGAATAATGTTCCTTGCAGGTAATGAATGGGAAGTCATTTACTAGAACACGGGCAACTTTTCAATAGCTACATCACTGAGGAAAATGGCATTGTCTTCTCAGAAGCCATTAGCTTGCCAGTGTTCTCTCAGGTAGGGATGGGGCCTCAGGAGCTTCTCCCCCACGCATAATGACTGGTTGCCCTGTATGGATCATAGAAAGGTAACTACAGATGCAGTGATGCCATGAATCCCAAGGCCACTGACTTGACTTTGTTTTGGGGGCTTTGTTTTGTTTCGTTTTCTCAGCATAGACTTCATTTCCTTTGGTTCCATGCATTCTTTCCCCCCTCCCCAACCCCTCGCAGTGTTCCCCGAGCCTGTGTGTGATATAGAAGTCCAGCTCAGGGCTGAACACTCCTACAGCCAATTATAGACACTTTGGCTAGTAATGGGTCTTTGCAATAAATGCCATACGCAGCAATAAGAAGAGTCTCTGGTGAAGACTAACAACAACACTAATCTACAGATATGGGCGTGAATATTTTGAAGGCAGTTCTATAATCCTCTAGTTTCTCGTTTTTATTTTTATTCTTACTTTCCTTCTGCTATGAGATGCAAGATACAAGAAGCTTTGCACTTAGCAAAACTTCCCTTGTGACCTGAACTGTGTGTTGTTTTAGAAAAAGTTGCTAGTGATGATAGAAGTGTAATCGCTAGTTAGAATGTTATGGAGCCGCTGTGCTCTGTACCCTTCGGGTCATAGTGACAAAAGATCTGACGTACATAAGTTGGGGGAGCAGATGTTTGTTCTGGCTCGTGACTCAAGGACATTCAAGTCCATTACAGTGAAGAAGTGGAAGCGGCGTGGCGGGTTCAAAGTCAGCAGAAATGCAAAGTGACAGGCCACATTGTGGCAGCCAGGAAGCCAGGAATAAGGCCAGGTGCCAGGCGGCATTATCACCTCTAAAGGCTGCTCTCAGTGATCCACCTCAAACAGCAAGGTCTCCTCTTCTAAAAGTTCTACAGCTTCACAAAGCAATACTGACAGCTGGGGACCAAGCAACCATTCACGCACAGGCGCCCGTGGGGGATGCCTCGTATTCAAAGCTTGACATATGTGTATTAAGCCCACATCTTCTATATTATAATTAGATTTTTTATATATATTTTTCTATCTCTAGGTAAGAGTCACTCATTATTTTTTCAATGTTTTTTTAATTGAATATCATCTTCATTTACATTTCAAAGAGTAAAACCTTTCCTGGTTTCCCCCCCTCCCCGAAAACCCCCAACCCCTCCTGCCACGCCCTGCTTCCAAGTATATGCCCTTCCACCCAACCCACTCCCACCTCCCTGCCCCTTGATTTCCCTTTGTTGGGGCATCTATTGAGCCTTCACCTGACCAAGGACCTCTCCTCCCACTGATGTCCGACAAGGCATTTCTCTGCCACATTTTTGGCTGGAACCATGTGTACCCCTTGGTTGATGGTCCCTGGGAGTCCTGGGGCATCTGGGTGGCCGACATCAATGTTGTTCCCATGGGGCTGTAAACCTCTTCAGCTCCTCTGGACCACCCTCCTATTCCTCCACTGGGGACCCCATGCCCAGACCAATGGTTGGCTGCTAGCATCTGCCTCTGTATTTGTAAGGCTCTGGCAGGGCCCCTGCATAGACAACCATGGCATGCTCCTTTTGGTATGTACTTCTTGTCGTCCATAATAGTGTCAGGGTTTGGGAGTCAACCATTATTATCTCAAGAGCACCCAATTCTCTTGATTTTCTATACGGTCAGTTCTGAAGGGCATCGTGTTTCACAACTCAGTGCATTTCCATTTACAGTCAATAGCAACCCATTCAGCAGTTTGTAAGCTTTTCTGTCTCACACCCCAGGCTTGTAGCTGTCCTGTTGGATACAAGTATAGATTCTCCTACTGATTTCTGGATTCTGCTTGTTTGGGGTATCATTATCTATCCTCACACTTTTATTGGGTCTATGGCTTGGCCAGTGAGGTGAGTTTTACAAGCAGCAAGTGGTTGGTATTGTTTTCTTTTCTTTCTTTCTTTCTTTCTTTCTTTCTTTCTTTCTTTCTTTCTTTCTTTCTTTCTTTCCTTTCTTTCTTTCTCTCTCTCTCTCTCTCTCTCTCTCTCTCTCTCTCTCTCTTTCTTTCTTTCTTTCTTTCTTTCTTTTCTTTTTGATGCAAATGCATGAGGCAGTTTAATATCGGAGCTCCGGGCCGACTCATATCTCATGCAGGAGACAGAGGAGTTGACCTTGAGGCTCAGAAATCAGGGGTTTATATAGGAAAAGTTAGGGGGGTTGGCATGGTTACACATAATTGGCTGATTTAAACATTAACAGGGAGAATTGGCACGCAGTTACATCAGCAAGCAGTATGTGCAGATTGGCATTTCAGCAACGTGGGAAGATGGCTTATTTTGGTTAGCAAGAGGTCGGGTTAACCTCAAACTGTATCGGGAGGGGAGACTGGAGACGGGGGGGGGGGAGTAAGCCAGTCTGAAGCTTTTACTTGAGGAGCTGAGGCCGCTGACATTGCACCCTGTTGTTGTGATGTTTGTGCTCGTCCGTGCCATTTTGTTGGTTTCCTTCTGCTGGTTGGGAACACGTTGTGTTTGTTCTCTTCCCTTGTGTTGGTGTTAGACATTTGATTATTGACCAAATCACAGTTGACTCTTCCCTGACCCTCCTTTACCCATGCTCCTCCCAGTGCAATTTCTTCTTCTCTCTTGATGGACTTTGAATTTCTTTCTCCTCAGTGTAGACGATTCCTTTAAGTGTTTTCTGGCATGCTTGCTCAGGGGTCGTGAATTCCATTTACTTGAGCTTGTTTGGGATTTGGAACGGCATTCTCCTGTGTGGTAAACCAGATTGACAGCCGATTCCTTCTGGAGTCAGAAATACTTTCAGACCATCGGAGCTCCTGGGAAGAAGTCTGTTGCTCCAGTTGGCGTGCCGTGTAACTGACTTGGTGCTTCGAGTTTATAATTATGAATATTAGTATTTTGCTCCTTCATTATATCTTGTTTCCTTGCACCTGTCAATCTGGCAGGTTGTGGAGATGAAATGTTTTTTTGGTCACGAATGTTTGTCATTCTAAATACCCCCCAAGCCGAGGTGTCCATATCGTTCCGTGCTGTGGGACTCACCTGTGCTTATTTTCCTGATTGTGTTTTTGACATTTCTGATTGTACCTCTGCCTTCATCTGTGGTCAGGCACAACCTCCGCCTTTCCCCATGCCACACAGGTCTTGTGTTCTGATCCTATTTCTCACTTTGTCACTGTCCGAAGGTGATAAGTCTTCAACCTTACCCTGAAACCCCCAAATTCTTTCCTTCACTTCATCTTTTTTATCAAAGGAGGCTTTCAATTAAATATTTATGAGTTATTGAACTTTTTAAGATTTCTGATTTTTTTCAGTTTCAACATACTTATTTGGGTTCTTTTTCATATGCTGTGTTGGCTTCTTTAATTCATCACGCTATTTCTTTTTATTATTTTAAAATTTGTAGATTATTTTATTTATTTTTATTAATTTATTTATCTACTTACTTTACATCCCAATTGCAGCCTCCCATCCCTCTGTACTCCCAGTCCCTCCTCCCCTCCCTATCCCCTGTGTCCTTCCCTTTCTCCCCAGAGAAGGGGCGAACTCCCATGGATATCAATCTGCCTTGTCATATCAAGTTATAGTAGGACTGGGTGCATCTTCTTCTATTGAGACTAGACAAGGCCATCCAGTTAGGGGAAAGGGAACCAAAGGCAGGCAATAGAGTCAGAGACAGACCCTGCTCCTCTTGTTAGAGGTCACATCTGAGGATCAAGTTTCCCTATACTTACATAACAGATATAGATCATTTTCAAATTAATCTTCTAGATACTTTGTCATTTGGTCCACTTAGGTATGTTTCAATTCAGTTACTGGGAAACGAGGAACTTTTGGAGGAATCATATTCTCAGTCTGTCTCTGTCTCTGTCTCTGTCTCTGTCTCTCTCTCTCACACACACACACATACACACATGTGCATACATATACACACATACCCACATACCTACAAACATATACTCACACATATACACAGATATACGTACATACACACATATAGATATAGACATAGACACATATACACATATACTCATATATACATACACTCACATAGACAAACATATACACATATACATGCATACATGCACATATACACGCACACAGAGACACATGCATACACTCACACATACATACAGACACACCATGCATACATACAAACACAAACACACATTCAAACACATGTGCACCTTGTTTATATATGCTAACATTTCATCTTTGGGGATGGCTATCTTGTACAATTTTGCGTGAGAGTCTCCCTAGTGAGAAGCCATCTTTTGAATATTTGATGTTCAATATTGCTTAGAAAGAAGAATAACAGCACAAACCAAAACATAGACTGAAATTCAGTAAAATAAAAATTAAAGATAGCTAACTCATAAAAGAATGGAAAGATATAAAATAATATAGCATAAACAATGTTAAAAATCAACAAGATTGCAGTCAATAATAGTAATAATAAAACTTAAAACGTGGGAGAGAAAATTAAACAAGACAGGAGGAGGAAGCATGAGAAAACGAAGAGTGCTAAAAATCAAATCAAGAAACAGGAAAATAAAACCCAATAAAAGGGAAATGTTATTTAAAAAGAAAAGTGGGTAAAAAACTTCCCAGATGATGTACTTGAATTTAAGAAGATCCTCTCAGGCTTCTCCAGTGCTAGACCCTCCCAGGTGTTGGGTAGCAGGCTCTGGCTGAGGCCTCTTGTAATTCCTCTAAGTCCCACCAGGTTGGCTGGTGCTCAGTGTGGACTGATCCCTACCCTAGGTCTCCTAATGGGATGGTTAGGGGTATGCCTTTTCATGCTGTGTTCACATCTGAGAGATCTGGGTCTTTCTCCCGCCCCCTCTCTTTCTTTCTTTGCTTTAACACCAGAACTACAACTAGCCTTTGAAAGGTGTGTTCGTATGTAGGCTGAGCAGGCACTCACTCACTACAGAGGGCCACAGTTCATGCACCAGAGGATGTGGCAAATATCCATGGTAGAGCATATCATCCAATGTCTGAGAAATTGGGGGATCCAAATCCAAACCTTTGAAATTTTGGCTTGAGGAGTATTATGGGGATGAAGTTATAGGCTCATTTTTGTCCCTGTACTCTCAACTGTGACCTCTGGGCTAAACAACTTGGTTGGTTTTATACCTTACCTACTACCACTGTTCTCTCTGTAGTCAATGATCTATGTTGCTTACAAAGTTTCAGCAGTTTGTGTCAGACTTCTCTACTTCTTGGCTGCATGACTGATTTTGATAGGCAGTCATGGCCAAAAATCATATGATTTTCTTTCTATGCTTTCAGAACCTTAAAGTAGTTCAGTTCCTGTTAACAGGTCCCTCTTGAGATGACTCTCTATGACACTCAAGGATGGCAAGTGACAGAAGAATGGATTTCTTCTCTAAATCGAGCTTGTGTGTGTGTGTGTGTGTGTGTGTGTGTGTGTGTGTGTGTGTGTGTGCTGACTGAGGAAATGTTTCAGACCAAATTCTAGTTCCCTTAAGCAATTTCCCTTAGAAATTGCTACTTCTAAGAGCCATAGTTTCTCCTGTAGCTGGATCTGTCTGTATGTAACCATCACTGAAGCTGTCTGTACTTTCTGGCTTACCTTGTAGCCTATAGCATTGGTTCCTTGTCCATCTCCCCAGAACACCAGATGTGGAAAGGCTGAGTGAGTGCTTGACGCTTCCCTCTGAATTGCCATTCTGATTCTCTAAGCCCTTTGGCTTTCAATCACCACTTGCAGGTGTCTTCTATCTCCTGTTCCCTCCCTCATCTCCTCACAATATAGCGTTTCCATCGTTGCCTTAATTCTTCTCTCAAACAACCCTCAGAGGAGACTCCTGTTCTGCCATTTGACCTGCGACATCCCCCAGATACCTTAATCTTAATCTAGATGTAGAAACACACGTGAGCAAAACACTCATACACCAGATACCTTCAGAAAGAAGCCTTTAAGGGACATTGTCTTAACTTTGGTTTTAATTAACATTGACATTTAAGGACATAATCCTTATAATGGAACTAGAGAGTAAGAAGTATGAAGAAATGAATGTTTAGGAAAAATAGTTAACAATAAGGATGTATAGAGTGACTTGTTGGATGTGCATTATTATCCTTGGGAGAAGGCCTGTATGTTTGAAAGATATGAACACCATTCTTTCCAGCAAACAATGGGTGCTGACAGGAAATGATAAGATGGCAGCACATTTCCTGCCACTGTGAGTTATCCAGTACACAACCCTCCATTATTTCAAGGTTTATGATTATGCTTGTCATTCAAAATTAGATAATCTATATATTGTTCCTTCATTTGATGACCTTATGATAACTGTAAGGTTTTAAATTATGGTTTAGGTTGTTATTCACAATTGTTGAGAAAAAGTTTGCATTTTAAAGGGAGTATAGACATATAACTTATTGATTGAAGATTCCATGCATTGATTAGTATCCACAGATTATGTCTATAGCTTTTTCATTAGTGCACTTGTAGTGACTCTTCAATTACCTTAGAGGATTTCTCAGACCAAGGAACTTGTTCATACCTGCTTTGTCTTTGAACATGATATAAAGATCTGCAAATATTGGCAAACTTCTAGAAAACATGTTGAATATCTACAATATCAGAGAACAGGCACTCTTATAGAAAGGTCTTTTTCTTGATTAATTAGTCATTATGTGTATCCCTAAGCCAAACATGGCCATCTGCTCAGCTCAGAAGTGGAGCTGGACCTGTATGGTTTTCCCTTCAGCTTTCAGAGTTATATTTATACAGCAGTTTATTACCACATTGTTGCAAACTATTAAAGAAGCACTAAGCTATGGCTTGGAGGGTTTTGTTACTTCCTCCATTATATAACAAAGGCACCCACACCCAAATAGCACAGTATACCATAAGTATACACTTCACATCAACTGATATGGCTGGAAACACACACACACACACACACACACACACACACACACACACACACACACACCCCTTCCTCTCTTTTGAGAAGATTTTTAGGAAAGAAATCATTCAAAGAAAGTCTTCAAGGAATAATTGACTTGAACAGGCTTTCTACTGGTCAGCATTTTTTCTTTTTTGCTCTGCAGTCAGAATAAATAAAACAATGCAAAATGAGTAAGTTCAGAAAAAAAAAAAAAAAAGAGCAGCAAACAAGAATGCCTCCATCTTCCCGGCACAGCAAACGAACAAGGAAAGGTCACCATCTTGTGTTTTCAGAATTATTTGTCTAGCTCACAGTTTGTGATTCTGAAGTATTTTATCAGCATTAATTAGTTTTTCCCTTAGAAATCTGGAAACATTTGACTTAAAACTGTTATGCCAACTTAAGTCTTCAAATAAATTGTGGACGCTTTGTGGTGTATTTCTTAGAGGATAGGGTAAAAGGAAAACATGCCTATTTATTTGATTTTCATTTAAAACCTCACAAATAATCAGCTTTAATTTTCCTGTTTCCCCCTATTTTGAAACCAATATATGTTCTGCTTAGAATATGTGTGAAATGTAAAATAAGTGACAGAAGAAACAAATTGTCTTTCTAATTTTACACATAGGCAATACCAGTGGGTTCTTTTTTTTTCTTTTTTCATATTCTGCATATTTGGTGAGCTGTAAATATTCCTCCCCAATTCTTTTATTAGTATATATTGAACATTTTCTTTGAAATGTTTCACCAAACAGATCAAAGATAATATAATGGGCTTTCTTTTATTTATTTATTTTATTTATGTATTTGGGGTAGAACACGTTTAGAGTGCATGCTGGCCCTGGTCTTGAGCTTAGTATACAGTTAAGACTATCCATGAACTTCTGACCTCCCTAACTCACCTCTCAAATGCTAGAATTAGAGGTGTGTCTTACCACCCCT
Source organism: Apodemus agrarius (assembly GCA_964023405.1). Taxonomy (NCBI): domain Eukaryota; kingdom Metazoa; phylum Chordata; class Mammalia; order Rodentia; family Muridae; genus Apodemus; species Apodemus agrarius. The sequence continues at coordinate 71,972,074 of OZ030018.1, forward strand.
GGTTCTTATGTGTTTCTGGGGATCAAACCCAACCCTAGGTGCTACCTAAGCAATGATCCTATTTACACCTCCAGTTCAAATAAGTATTCTGTTTAGTAATTAACTTTACATTGTGTGTGTGTGTGTGTGTGTGTGTGTGTGTGTGTGTGTGTGTGTTCCATTCTTGAATCCAGATAGCTCTTGGATGGGTGCGCATGGAGTCAAAGCAGTGTAGCTCAAACTCACCACTACAATTATATCTGAATTAGACTAGGGGAGCAATAAAAAATATGGCAAAATAGAAAAACATGAGTCAAACACAAAAGATCAGATAGGTTACCCAAGGCTAACTGGAGCACGTGATATCCAGTTACTTTAAGAACATTTTAAAAACATGGCCATTAGTCGACTTCTGGTTGGTTTGTTTTCATGGCAAGGCACTGGCTTTGGCTGAAGCTCTCTCTCTCTCTCTCTGGAAAAGATTAATAGGGATCAACAGAAATATGGGGCACAATAAAACTGGAACCCAACAACATGTTATCTAATGAACCATCTCACAAGAAATATGTGACACATACTTCCTTGAGACCCAAAGGTGCTGGGTCTAATACCAACAGCAAAGCTGTTATACATAGTTGTAAGCAACATAAAACTGTCCTAGCGTCTCTGTCTCAGATCTCTCAACTAACTAGAGTAAAGTGATTCCCTAAGGTGTTGAATCTTCAAAGGGGAATGTGATAACAAATAGTTCCAGAGTTTATTTCAATTACAGACTATCATGCACACATGCACACATACAGAGAGAGATAGTGTGAGAGGCAGAGGGACAAAGACAGAGAGATATTATCTAACTTCTTCCACCTCTGGCACTTCATCTGCTGTACCGTCAGTATCTGTCCTTTCTGTGTTAGAGCTGTCATAAAATCTAGAACAAATACTGAACTCAACTCACTGGAAAGATTGAAAATAATTCTCTTGTTCTTCGGATTTCTGGAACAAGGCCTCAGGAACTGGTTTAGTTTTGAGCTTCCTAAGCAGTTCTACATCTTATACTTGGCTCTGCTGTTTCATGATGCAGTCTTTCAGTGCTTCAGGGAATGTTTTCAATATAGCTTCTGATCCCTTAAGGCTAATTCAGGGACGTTTCAGATAATAAGTTTTCAATAAACATCTGTTGAATGAATGTAGGTCTAAAACATTATAATGCAAACAGTATTCAAAGAAGCTAAAGATGAAAGTGAAGGCAGATGCCTGTTGGCTGCCTACCTTCCTTACTTTTGGCTAGGTAAGTTTTAAGAGCTAGAAGTAATTGAAGTAATTGTGACAAGAAGCCACTAACACTTCCTGAGGATGCCATGCTTTTAGTCAAGGTCTAATGAATCTTAACTTCTTTCCACAAGCAAAACAGAAAGCAGATCCTCTTTAAATATCGGAATCCAAAATTGTCAGAGCTGACATTCTATTCTTTATTTTTCATTTATCTTCCTAGTAACTGACAGTTGAGTGCTCACAGCTTATATGAGGCCGGTGATGTTCTAAGCTTTGAGAATATGTCAGTGAAGGCAACAGGAAGAAGTCCTTGCCTTCACATATTGGAATGTTGGAATGTAATTAGGAAAATTGTGTGTGTGTGTGTGTGTGTGTGTGTGTGTGTGTGTGAGAGAGAGAGAGAGAGAGAGAGAGAGAGAGAGAGAGAGAGAGAGAGCACAGGGGAAATGAGGTAGAAAATACATAAAGAACTAGGGAGAGATGGCAATTCTGTGTGGGCATGCTTTCCCCAGCATCGTCATGATGCGTGACTTGAAATGACAGAGGGAGGTGAAGGGGTACTTAGGTGAAGAAGCCAGGAGGTCGGTAAAAAGAGAAGCTTGGAGGAAGGAGCACATGCAGAGTGACCAAGGACCAGCTACATGACGAGATGAGAGAGTCAAACAATCAATTCAGAGGAGAGTCCTTGTGGGCCTTTGTATGCTGTAGTAAGGACACACACTACCTTTCATTCCTATAGAGATGGGATGTCCCCAAGGGCTTTAACAAGTCATCTGGCAAGACACTGTAACTGGATCACTCTGTTACCACATCGACTAGGCCAAGGTGGGTACCAGGCAGAAGCAAAGCAAACATTTAGGAACAAACAGCAATGATACAGACAAGGACGCTGGTGATCTGGACCTGGATTAATAACAAGAAGTTGTCACTTATGAATAACGTCACAATGACTGAAGAACAAACAAACAAACCGCCACTCCCTCCCCAAATGTATGTTGCAATAACATTAACCTTCAGACTTTCTTGCAGCTCCATGAGAACTTCTTGTGGCCCACTTACAACTGAAAAATGTGATTCTTGCTGAATATACCTCCCCCCAGCGTCCTTTTTCTTATATCCTGGCAGAAAAGGCTGTGGATGATCAAAGAGAATCCTGTCCCAGAAGAGAATGGCAATAGATATGTTATAGCAATAGTCCCAATACTGAGATCTCACTATTATGTAGTACTTAGTAATTATGAAAAAAATTTCTGGATGGATAAGGACTGAAAATCTATCATCTCATACACAAGAGTAGCATCGATTGTCACAGTATATTACAAGCATATATTAATGGCCATGTGTGACAACTGGTCCAGTGTAGACATTTATCTTTATAGATGTCAGCTGTAAAAACAGCAGGTGCATCCATGTATCTATCTGGCTGATTGTAAATTATCCTATGCATGGGTGTGAATTAAATTATACCTTAGCTGATGTAGTCTGACAGAGGGCCTGCCAAACTGAATACACTCTACTGAGCCAGGGTAGTAAACAGGCTTTGCTTTACCCAGTTTGCACCAGACATTTTGAGAGGAAATGTAAAGAAATATTGTAAGATGTGGTATTGACTTACAAGGGCTTTAAATTCAGTTTGAAAGGGAGTACTTTGCATTTAAAATGAATCAAGAGAAATCTGACGTGGGAAACACAAATAATTTTTTACAATTTTTTTGCCCATCAAATATGCTTACCTGCATCTATATAGCTGTGCTGTGTCTGAGACTTCAGATTAATGTATTTAAAGGGGAAGTAGGGCAGATCTATAGGACGTATGAAAATATCATTAATCTCATAATATTTTGTAGCACCTTGGAAGAGAAAATCAAGGTCCCGAAGTAGGCATTAAACTTAAACGTAGGAACCAGTCATACAGGAGAATAGTCTTCCTCTAAATTCATCTCTCTTTTTTGGCTTTGGCTCTTCCTGGCACAATTAGAACCAGTGTGGTGGCTATTTTTTATGTCAACGTGACACAAGATAGAGTCCTTTTAGAAGAAGGAACCTCAATTGAGAAATTGCCCTTACCAGACTGACCCGTGGGCAAGCCTGTGGTACCTTGATTGATGATTGATATGAGAGGCCTCAGCTCGCTGTGCATGGAACCTCCCATGGGTCCTGGGTGCAGGAAGGCAGACTGAGAAGCATTTGAGGATTAACTCATAAGCAGCCCTCCTCCTTCTGTATTTGTACTCTTTTTTGAGTTCTACCCTGACTCCCGACCAAGGAGTAAAGTGAAATAAACCCTTTCCCTCTCAAGTTGCTTCAGACCAGAATGTTTTGTCATAGCAATAGAAACCTTAACTACGTCATCTGGGAACCTTAGGCCACAAGCATGAGAGAATGGGAAGTTGTCCTAAGGTCTCTTTTTCACAGACTTCATCCCGATCTTCCTTATGTGGGTCAGGGCTGGAGCACTCATGGCCTTGATGCACAGTTCCCACTTAGCACGCCAAACTGTTACCTGAATCACAGTTACGACTACTGTTTAGAATCAACAGAGGCAGCCCATGGAATAAAGAGGCTTACAAAATTCTGGGTATTTGACCTATCTGTTCTCTAATTGTTAAAAAGAACCTAGAGGCAGAAGGGAGTGACACAAACTTTACCCAGCAGGAACCCAGCTTTTCCAGATGCTAACTACAGATCCTGTCCCTCAAGTGAGATGCCCGTTATAGCTCAGCCAAAAGCCATTTTTAGTATCCTCCTCTTCAAAGCTGCCTCACTGAGCTGGTTAAGTGCCGGGGAATGAGGAACTGACCATGCTAAGATGGACTTCGGCGTTAACTCTTTCAGAGCTGGTAAGTTTAGAACACACTAACGAGCCATGTTCTGTCTGCGCTGCCTGCCAAGCCAGCATCAGGGTAAAAAGTTAATGCCTGAGCTGGGCTTCGCGGGAGGCCTGAATTATTTAATCGTTAGCTATTCCGAGTTGCACGGTGAAGTAGAAGTAACAGAATTATCTGCCTCTCAGCGTAAGGCCATCTTCCCAGAAGGTCAGAGGGCGTTTGCAGCCTTGTTTATTTGCAGGTGTCCTAGGACTTAAGCAGGGTGCCATAGAAGCAAATCTTAAGTAATAGGCTGTGTATATGCTTCCGCCAAACTTGAGCCATACTCTCTTAGTTCTAGCCTGGAAAATATAGCTATGGGAATACAGGGCCATGTTCTGAGCTGAGCTTTGGCCTAGACCTACTTGTGCAAGTTATAGCTTTTTCCCCATCTGTACAGTGGGGTAGGAACAACCCTCCATCACAGTGGTGCTGAGAGACAGAGTCACCCTGGCCAGGAGTACAGGCAGAGACAACGGTAGCCACTCTGGTTCTCACTCAGTGGTGAGACGGAAAGACATGACCCCAAATTTCCACCCACAGGCATTTTCTATCTTTAAACATAAGTGTCAGAATCAACACTTTGAAATTGATGGTGATCTTCAATAAAATCAATGAAGCCTTCCATGGAGTAACACCAGCCATCAGTGTGTTTTTGAAACAGAGAATTCAAGATGATAATGAAAAAATCTTTTGACTTCAACAAAGAACTTGGCCTCTCCTGGAAGCTTGCTATGTGTTAGGCCAATGTAATGGTGTTGAGCCTCGCTTCACCCAGGCCCTGTCATCTGCACACTGTAAAAGAGGCAGAAGCTCCAAGGAGCAGTAGATTTAGTCAGCAACAAGATAAAGACACAAATCAGACATCTCTGAACTCCCTCTCCGACTAATCCCCAACAGAATCCCTTCTATCTTGCTTCACACCTTGGCTTCCTTTTTGGCTCTTCTGATACTGCCCTTGATATCCTAATAGAGTCTTCTGGACACAAAGGAATTAGGCAGGAACTGTGCCAACATGTGGTAGCCTGGTATGGGTTTTTCTCCAACAGTAGCTAAGCAAGGGGCCTCTTGTCCAGCTGTCAATGTCCTGTGCCTCACTTTGTAGTCCTACAACAATGAGAACCTGTTGCAAAGTCTGGAGAAACTATTAGAAGAGGTACAGTAAAATTGTGAACACACATGCCTCACACATCCCTCAACCTGTGCCCCTGTGTTCTCTGCTCCAGTGGTCAACATTTATATTCACAAGTTTTACATAACAGTGCTGACGTCATTGCAGAATCCACTATGGTGTTCAGAACAAGGCAATGCATGCCCTTGGATTGGAGGGAAGACTGACGTTTCCATGGTAAGATTCCCGATCACTGTTTGACAGATTGAGCTTGAAGGCAAAGCAACATAGGCCTGGGTTCAATGTTGCAGGAAGTGGTGGGGTGGGGTTATGAGATGGTGTCATACTTATTTATCTATTGCTGTGAAATGACACCATGACCAAGGCAACACTTCTAATGAAAATAATGTCATTGGGTGCTTGCTTAGAGTTTCAGAGGGTTAGTTCAGTCTCATCGTGACAGCACACAGGTAGGCATGGTGCTGGAGAAGCAGCTGAGAGCTACATTCTGAGGTGTAGGCAGCAGGCAGAGAGAGAAACACACTGGTACTGCATGGGCTCATCCCGAAGGACATACCTCCTCCAACAAGTCCATACCTACCCCAACAAGACCACATTTCCAAGTCCTTCCAAAAAGTTCAGTAACGAAGGACCCAGTAAGCAAATATATGAGCCTATTGAGGGCCAAGCTCATTTAAACCACCTCAAATGGGGTCTTGTTATGGATTCATGAATGACTTGGTTCTTTCCAAACAGGCCAGGATGGCTTCATAATCATGGCAACACCCTACTTCAGTCTCACAAAGACCTAACAATTAAAGACATTCACCACCACACCCAGCTTCTAAAATCAAATAGCTTATAAGCTTGGACAGTTCACTTTATCTCTTACATCTTGTTTCTTCTAGGATAACAGACAGATGGCCATACCGGTGTTATAGGGTATCTTAGTTAGGGTTTATATTACTATGATAAATCACCATGAATTAAAGCGAGTTGGGGGGTGGGTGGGTAACGGATTTATTTCATCTTACAGATTTTAGTCCATCATCCAGGGAAGTCTGAGAAGGAACTCAAAGCAGGAACCCAGAGGTAGGAACTGAAATGGAAGCCATGGAGCAGTAGTGTTGCTTACTGGATTTTTGCTCATGGCTTGCTTACCCTGCTTTCTTACAGTAGCCAGGACCACCAGCCCAGGGGTGGCACATTCCCACAATGAGGTGGGTCCTTCTTATATGAAAATGTACCATAGGCTTGCCTACAGGCCATCTAGTAGGACCATTTTCTCAATTGATATTTTCTTTAATTACACTAGCCGGTGTCAAGTTGACGTAATCAAGCCAGCACATAGGGTAATGATCACCCAGATAACGAGGGCCCCGTGCATGGCACTCCTGGTAGCTAGTACCAAGCAAATGGTGATTCTTAGGGTGCACAGATTTAACTAGAAACACAAATATTCAGACACTAAACCCCACCTGCACCATGCAGTGGCATCTCAGATCTAACTCCTCAGGAGGAAGCTTCTAACATTTTGCATTTTGAAACCGAGTCACACATTCAGTGGCTGTGAATCCACCTAGAGAGCAGACTACTGTCTCCAGTCTAACTCAACTTCATGCGCCAGCTCTGAAAACAGGTATGGCTTCCAACATCCAATGTGAAGAAAAAGACCAATAATTGGTCTCTTCTGCTCACAGGGCATTTTACCTGATCATTTCATCCTAGACAGCCTCATTCTATCCTGCACTGTGTGTCTTTTTTATCCTACCTTGGCTTTTTGTTTGTTTGTTTGTTTGTTTGTTTGTTTTTATATACAATGTACTTAACTTTTTAGAGCAGCTTTATGTTTAGAGCAAAACTAAGCAGAGAGTTCAAGTGAATCCTACTCTCTGTGCATGGCCTTCTGTTACCATCAACATTCCCCACCAGACTGGCATGTATGTGAAAGTTAATGAGACTACAACACACACAGCATCTCACCGAAGGCCATGGCGTACACTAGGGCTTTGGTTTAGTGCAGGGCACTCTCTGAGTTCAGTAGACTTTTGTCACGTGTATTTCACTGCAGTATCTCAGGGTAGTCTGACTGCTCTGCTCAAAATCACCACTCTTCCCCCGCCATCTCTGGTAACAATGAATCCCCATAGTTTTGCTTTTCCGGGCGGGTGCCACTCCTTATTTGCAGCTCTGCTGGGCATAGTTCTCCTGGCTCTGGCACCTCTACCAGCCAGTGCACACCAAGCTTCACTTTCCCAGCTAGGCACAATGAGTCCTCAGGGCCTCCATGCCTGGATTCCGTTGCCATGATCCTGAACTCTGAGGTTCTCTGGGACTGCAGAGGAAGATTCCACAAGGCCATTACATGTGTATCCTCCATGGGTCTAAAGCTAGCTAGTAGTGGCCAGCACTGGATTCAGCTGACAGCCTGGGTGAGCCCTGGCCCTCTTGATCCCATTTCCAGAAGTTCTTATCTGCTGTTCCTTTGTAGGTGTAGAAAATGACTTCGGCCTCTTCTCCTTTCCCAAATTAGAAGCTCAGCTGGGTGAGGGTCTTGCCCTGAAGCCACTCCTTCTGTTGCTGCAATGTCACCCAGGCCGCTCCTTAATCTATCCATTTCCTTAATCACAAGCCTTGGCTCCAAAATTACATTTCTTTTTTCTTTTTTTTTTTTTTTTTTTTTTTTTTTTTTTTGGTTTTTTGAGACAGGGTTTCTCTGTGTAGTCCTGGCTGTCCTGGAACTCGCTCTGTAGACCAGGCTGGTCTCGAACTCAGAAATCCACCTGCCTCTGCCTCCCAAGTGCTGGGATTACAGACGTGCGCCACCACGCCCGGCTCCAAAATTACATTTCTTAGAGTCATTATTCTCTTCACACTGTACTTTCATAGTTCTTTCTCCCAAAGTTCTTTTTTTTCTTAGAACTTCATAAGAGTGATAACTAGAGTTAATATTAGGCTTCTTGAAATCTCTTCCAACAAAAGAATTAGTCCACTACTTTCTAATTTAGCATCAAGGTCAGGCAAATTCTTAGAACAAAGACAGAAAGCAGATGCATCCTTTGATAATATATGACTAGAATAGTGTCTGGCTCATTTGCTAATGTTGGTTTCTTCTGAAACCTCTTGAACTGAACCTCCATGATCCACCTAGACCTCCAGAGTTCACCTTTCTGCTAAACTACTGTCCTCCAGGAGGTTAGTTTCTACTAACCTACTGAGCTCTGCTGAAAACAGTCACCCTCTTTTCTACTGCAAGACCTCCCAGTCTCCCATATTCCTCTAAAAACCAACATGCTCAAGTTCTTCACAGAAATAGCCCACTTCCTGGAACCGATTTCTGTCTTAGTTACCTTTCTGTTGCTGTGATAAGACACCACGACCAAAGCAACTTATAGAAGAAGGCATTTATTCTGGGCTTACAGTTTTCGAGGGCTGGGCTCCAGGCTGGAGGTAGCAGGCAGCAGGTAGAGAAGACAGCAGCTGGGGGTCAAGTGTTATGGGAGACACCTCATCCCAACCACCGCAGCGCTTACTCTTCCTTACATAACTTCTGTTGGTTCGTTTGTTTCTCCCACTGTATGAAAGCAACGCCAGTCCTCAGGGCTCAGCTATGCCTGGCAGAGAATTTAGTTTAATGAATAAATCATCAAAATGGCTTGCATCCTTCTGCTAACGTTAAAAACCGGTGACTAGAGATCCAAAAGGCGCCAGGACGATATTAGCTGTTGTTTTTCTTATTTGCACATGCCATGCTCCACACAGTACTTCTCATGGTTATTTAATCGGACCAGCATGACTGCCTGGAGGTAGGTACCACTTTAACAGGTAATATAGGGCGTGTGTAAGAAATACAGCCGATATGCAGGTAAGAAAGTGAAGCTCAGAGACGGTATCCATGGTCACACAGCTAAGCCGCAAATTCAGGCCCTTAAGATTCCCAAGCCGAAGTTCTTTAATTGATTTAGAATTAGAGGCAATATTATGGCCATTCATTCTACTCCTTGGATTTGGAACACAGTTGGTAAGTTCACCTGCTGCTACACTGCTCCCTGTTATCAGGTTAACGTCACGCAGCACCGACCTAGGACTGGCTGCATGCTTTAGGATGTTAAACCTGGCTGCTCTCAGAAAACGGCCAACTTTCTGCTCTCCTCAAGACTCCGCTGATCAGCATCTGGGCTTTGAAAAATCTGTGAAGGGATGAAACAGCTGCCAGAAAAACAAAACAAAACAAAACAAAACAAAACAAAACAAAACAAAAAAAAAAACAAAAAACCGGGCTGGCTGCAGCAGAGGGTGAATAAGCCAGGCTCTAGCTCCCACACAGTATAAAATATTCTCTTTCAATAGTGCATAGAAAATGCAGAGGTTTTCCTTGTTGTTGTTCTTGCTCTTGCTGTGACTCAGTAGTAGGGTAGGTATCCAGGATGTCAGCCCTTCCTTCGTTCGGTAGTGGGTAGTTTTCCATAACAGAATGCAGTTGGTAGCACATCTGTAATCCTGTGATAATGATAATGGCATTGTCAGGGAAAGCTGATGTTTGATTACAAATCACAGGAGTACTACAGCATTTCTACCAGGGACCTTGTGGGTGGTCGGTTTAGCACAACTTGAGGCTGCTGCCTTCCTCCGTTAGGGAACAAAGTGTTGTCTGCTTTAGAATATTTCTGTCCCAAGCTCAACCCTTATTACCCACTTAACCGTTTACAAACACGTATTCAGGCCGGGAGGGAAATGTAGCTCCTCCAGGCACCTCCACTCTCCCAGCAAGGTCTGCATCCGAAAGCCAGTTAGTTGTCCCTGAGCATCTGAGGATGAATTCGGGGCTTTATCAGAGCATTTGTTTTGTGCTTTGTCATATGGATAACTGGCAAGTCCAGCCTGCAAGATGTTCCAGGGGGAAATCTTCCTGTGCCTGGAATGCTGAAAGACTAGTTTCTCAATCTCTCTTCCCACCCCCCCAACCCCCCACACTCCACAGCTACCCTTCCTTTCCCATTCGTTCCAAAGTTACATGCAGACTCTAATTATGTGTATTTCCTTTCGTGCTGTTTGTAATCACACAGTATTTTCTGCATTGAGAATAGGTGCAATTCATTCCCGGCTTCCTCCTCTTCTCCATTGTAACCCAAGCTGCTGCCTTGTTCTTCCTCATTGATTCCTACCCGGGCCACAACAATCGAGTGGAAATACAATAGCTTGCACCTGACATCCATTTAGATCACCTGCTAAGGTGCTGATAGGCAGTGATGATTTCTCAGCACAGCAGTTAGTGGGGAATTGTATCTGAGCTGCAATGTGCTTTTCCTGGAATGGGCTGTGGTTCACTGCGTCAACAGTCCGACAACACGCTAAGAAACTGGTAGAGATGAGCACACGGAATGTCGCCAAACGTCTTTCTTTGTGTTCAGATCTTCATAGTGCCACTTCATGCCTTTGTCTTTCCTATGAACTCGTGGTTTTTTTTCCATTGCTTAATTCTTTAAAAGACTGAGGTTTTAATATACGTGTATGATTCTTTTATAGGGAAGGCAGAATTCAGAGACGTGAGGAGGCCTTTCCAAGTTGTCATTGCTGGCCGGTGATGGTGGATATAGCAATAGTAGGGCCCCATAGAGATATGTTGGGAAGAGTCAGTAGGTATCTGCCAGGCTCATCTGAGAGCTGATAATGAAAGGGACGTTCTTCCTTACCAGTTGAAAATGTAGAGAAATGAATATTACAGTCAGTGAGCTGGGCTTTTATTTTATTTTATTTTATTTTATTTTATTTGTCCTTTTTTAACTAGTGGGCCTTTGCTTGTTTCTTTTAATTTGAAGGTGGTTTACTGAGTGGTGGGGTTTGCTGAGGCATTTCCTGTGCACACCTCTCCCGCCTCTGTCCCACCACCCCCTTCTGCTTTTTGTGATGCTTTGTATATGCTTGGCCCAAGGAGTGACACTTTGTGGAGGTGTGGCCTTCTTGGAGTAGGTGTGGCCTTGTTGAAGAAAGTGTGTCATTGGGGGTGGGGTGGGCTTTGAGACCCTTATCTAGCTGCCTGGAAGCCAGTTTTGTTCCTAGCTACCTTTGGAACAAGAGATAGAACTCACAGCCCCATATCTGCCTGAATGCTGTCATGCTCCCATCATCATGATAATGGACTGACCCTCTGAACCTGTAAGCTAGCCCCTGTTAATGTTGTCCTTTATAAGAGTTACCTTGGTCATGGTGTCTGTTCACAGCAGTAAAACCCTAGCTAAGACACATTCCATTACCTTCTCCTATCTTTTCTTTCTCCTTGCCTTAAAATCTTTTCTTCTCTAGGATTGGAGAGATAGCCCAGTGGTTATGAGCCCTGCATGCTTTTGCAGAGATCCAGGTTTGGTTCCCAGGACACAGAAGGAGGCTTGCTACAATATTAACTCTACGCCCAGGGTATCCAGTGTCCTCTTCTGACTTTCAAAGGCATTAGCGAGCATGCAGTGCACATACATACATGTCAGCAGACACTAATACACATACAATAAATCTCTAAAAATCTCTTCTTCCTTCTCACGGTGCCCTTCTATATTCATGACCCACATCCTTCACTTTACCCTGCTGTAAACACATATAAATTTAAATCTAGAATCCACACATGAGAGAAAATAGCATTCGTCTTTCTGTGTCTTGTTTACTCAGCGATTTTCAACTTCATCCATTTTCCATAAATGTCCTGGTTTTATTTTTTTTTTCATGCTGTATAAAGTTCCATTGTGTATCTATATCAGCTTACCTTGCAGTTTCATCTGACACTGGTTATCTGGACTGCTTTCATTTTGAGTTGTGATGCCGGGTCATGTAGTAGTTACAGCAATCCGCCAGTAGGGGGAGGCTGCTGGTTTAAGTGTGGCTTCAGGCCCCGCTCTCTGCCTTTAAGTTTAGGGCCCCTGGTCAGGTCTCCACAGCCATTGTCTTTCTTTGGCCCACTGTTTGTCATAGTCACTGTTTTGTTGCTGTGAAGAGACATCATGACGGAAGAAACGCTTACAAAAGAAAGCCTTTCATGGGGGTGGGGGGGCTTGCTTACAGTTTCAGAAGCTTTGTCCATTATCAACATGGCAGGGAGCACGGTGGCAGGCGTGGAAGGTGTGGCAGGCGTAGTACTGAAGAAGTAGTTGAGAGCAGCATCCTGAACCACAGGCAGGGGAAAGGGGTAGGCCTGGGGTGGGCTTTTAAAGCCTCAAAGTCCATCCCCAGCGACACACTTCCTCCTACAAGGACTCACCTCTTAATTCTTCCAATCCTTTCCAAGAGTTTCACTCCATGGTGACTAAGCATTCAAATATACGAGTCTATAGGAGCCATTCTTTTCTTTTCTTTTCTTTTCTTTTCTTTTCTTTTCTTTTCTCTTCTCTTCTCTTCTCTCTTCTCTTCTCTTTCTTTTCTTTTCTTTTTTGATATTTTCTTTATTTACATTTCAAATGCTATCCCTTTTCCTCGGGTCCCCTCCAAATACCCCCTTTCCCATTTTCCCCTTCCCCTGCCACCCACTCCCACTTCCCTGACCTGGCATTCCCCTACACTGGGGTAATGGGCCTTCACTGGTCCAAGGGCCTTTCCTCTCATTGATGTCCAACCAGGCCATCCTCTGCTATCCATGTGGCTGGAGCCATGGGTCCTTCCACATACACTCTTTGGTTGGTAGTTAAGTGCCTGGGAGCTCTGGGGGTAGTGGTTGGTTCATATTGTTGTTCTTCCTATGGGGCTGTAAACCCCTCCAGTTCCCTGGGGTCTTTCTCTAGCTCTTCTGTCGAGGACCCTGTGCTCAGTTCAAGGCTGGCTGAGAGTATTCCCCTCTGTATTTGTCAGTCATTCCTATTCAAACTACCACACTGTTCTTGGAACACCTGTGTCCAGCAGGGGGCAGCACCTCTCTGGCAGCTTCTCTCTATGCCATCTTGTGTGAGCAGTGGGGTTACAGCTGAGCAGGAGTTGGTGTACCATGCTCCTATCTTCCTGAGAAAAATCCCACCTAGGTTTATTTCTTTTTCTTTTAGCTAATCCTCTTGAAAATCTTTACCCTTTTACCGGATTGCACACAGGTAGCTTCTACTCAGTCTTATCTTGAAGCCCCTCACGCTTTGGCATTTTATGCTAGTGGTTGATGAGTTAGTGTAGGAAGCATCCCAGATATCCTGTCTGACATCTGAAATTTTACAATCTATGCTTAACCTACTTGCTTATATCTTTTCAACTTGCCGTATTGTTATAGTGGAAATAATCTCATGGATCAACCCTGAGCAGATGTCAGTGGTGACCTCCAGCACAGTGCTCACCCTGAAAGACTTCGAAATGCAAATTCACAAGTCTCACACAGGTCTGAGTCAGAGGTTAAAGGCAGGTGTCATAGGTAGGGTTTTAACTGCTATGAACAAATACCGTGACCACGGCAAGTCTATAAGGACAACATTTAACTGGGGCTGGCTTACAGGTTCAGTCCATTATCATCAAGGTGGGAACATGGCTGAGTCCAAGTCCAGGCAGGCATGGTGGCTGGAGGACCTGTGAGTTCTACATCTTCATCCTAAGGTCCTTAGAAGACTGACTTCCAGGCAGATAGGATGAGGGTCTTAAAACCCATACCCACAGTGATATACCTACTCCAACAAGGCCACACGTCCTAAGAAAGCCACTCCTTTGGCCGTGAATATTCAAACCACCACAGTAGGGTTCTGCCATTTGTTTTAATGCATTCTCTGGCAACTATGGTGTGAGTGCTTGTGAATGAGGAAATAGAGTCCATAACACTGTCGAAATTAAAGAAGGGGACAGTGTCAGGCTGCAGGGAGCAGCTGCTGCTGGTCATTCTCCCCCTGGTTGTCATTTAGGAAGAGGAACTCCTCCAATGGCAGTGCTCCAATGGTTAAAAACTGGCCTGTCTTACAAATATGCAGCGAACATACTCTAAAGATTGTCTCATGAATAAGAAATTAGAAAGACCATAAGTCTTGTTCAAGAAAAACGAGAGGTGGATGTTGTTATACAGTGGATATAAGAATACTGAAATAAGATTAAGTACGTAACAAATTTGATTAATATCCTAGAGGGAAATGAAAACGTTACCTACAAGTTGTTTGTTCCTCTCTACAAAAATAACTTGCAATCAATCAATCAGTCAGTCATCTCTACATTAACATCCGACTTTATTGAGTCTTGACCCTTGATCAATATCAAGCAATAAAATAATATTGTATACCTGAAGTTAAGGATCAATATAATTAAATAAATCTTAAGCAGGTTTATTAAACATCACTACATTATAATTAAAAGGACATGCGATAGTATTTGTTGTCTTATTCCTGAAGTTTGGTGTGTGTGTGTGTGTGTGTGTGTGTGTGTGTGTGTGTGTATGTGTGTGCACATGTGTGCATGTGTGTGACTGAGCCCTGAACATATGGTTGACATAAACTAGGCGTATACTCTACTACTCAACTATTTTGAGACAGGGTCTTAGTAAGTCACCTGTGTTCCGACTTGAACTCATTCTGTAGGTTCAGGCAGGCTACAACCTTATAATCCTCCTGCCTCATCCCCCTGACTCCTTGGGTATTTAGAACGCTGCCACCAGGCCTTTGCAGAACTTTTTTCCCCTTAACAAACAAGTATGACAGACAGAACCTGCATTTTCAAAAGGAAACTGCAATTAGTGTTCATAGAGAATTGTTGTCAACTCTATCCTAAATAGTGCATGCTGGAGGATGTTACACTACCTTGCATCCCAGACACAAACCACTACTAGTTCATTTTTCATAGTCCGAAGGCATTCTATTTACCACTTGATACAGCTCACTCTGTTCACTTTCTCCACCGTGCCCTGGGAAGCATTTGATAGCAAAGCCAGCTATTCAACTTCCGAAAGCAAAATTAACCATCTAGCGTCCGGTGCACGTGCCTTTACCAGGTACGTCCACACTCAGCTCCCTGCTGCGTTCTCAGAGAAAATGTCAGCAGGTTTGCTAGCTTGCATAACCTTAACTTAAAAGCCTAGCTACTTCTCCATCAATATTTAAAGGACTTGAGGCAAACCTGAGATGATGAAAGCTATGTTTAGGAGAAGAGACCGAAGCTGCTGAAATCTGTATCACAGTCGTCTCAGGTAGACGGAGCAGTCTGAGGGTTTTTAGACCAAGAGGACTTTTCTTCCTGATTCCCCCTTGTTGTTCCAGAATATTCTACCCTTTGAAACAGTCATGCTCCAACCCTCAGGAGAGGGTAGATACAACCCAGAAAAAGAAATCAGTTCTCTCCTTTCAGTTGCGAAGTAGACCTCCAAATGTGTATAAGCAAAGAAAATTGTCTTGTAGCCCAATGCAAGTTCTGGTGAAGTCAGATGCTACTTCCAGATTTCCTTTGCATATCAAGAGTCAATATTTACAGAGTTCCTTCCTCCACTCATGCTACAAGCATGCACTAGGAATCTATGATGGATCTATAATGGAATAGGAGCTGGATATACAGAAGCCAACAGAGCAAGGTGTTCCCGTGGATTCAAGTTCTGACAGATAGAATTAACAGTAAGTATATAGGCAGACAAACAAATAATTACGAAGGTAAGCTCCATTAGAGGGTGGGGGACAGAATTAAAGAGAGAGAGAGGAGACAGGCAGATTCCAGAAAATGTGTAGAGAGAGGTGTAGTAATTTACATAATCATGAAAGAAGAAAAAGGTATGTGACACCTGAGCAGACCTGAAGCAGTGTAGGGAAAGCCGTGCAGGCGCCTAGATTCCCAGCACAGAGACCTGAGCAGGCCTGAAGTGGACGAGGCTTAAGCTGCAGAGAGAACACACAGAGCTGCCCAGGCTGTATGAGGCATTTTGACATTGCTATAATAGAGAGCCAGTAGGAACAACAGGGAAAGAGAGACTCGGTTTGGATTCTGCCCTCAGAGAGTCAGCCCTCGTGATGAGTTTCTTCTGCCGGTGAAGTGTGTTTTGAAGACTTCTCCCGTGGCAGTGGCACAAGAGGCAAAGAAATGAGATCAAATCCCGTGATGGACATAACCATCAAAGGCCCATCCGCTCTCACTATCCAGGCCCACACTTCCATCCTTTAAAATAATCCTGCGAAATGATGAACAAGTAATAAAAGCATGAGCCTGTCGGCAACATTCCCAGTGAAATCCACAACATGGGATCATGCCAGGACTTTATGTTTTTACTAAAAGGGAAGGGGAACCAGGGGGTGGTTTCTTGTAACTTGCTTGTAAATGGCTCCTGGTGGCTCCTGGTTGGTTATATATTGACTCTAGAGAACTAGAAAGCGGAGACTAGTGAGAGCAATAATACAGGGAAAGGTGCTGGGGGCTCAGGCCACCATGATAAGAACAGAGGGGTAAGAACTACAGGCTTCTGGAGGCTTCAGTAGTCATGAACATACAGTGCCACCAAAGAGACGTCATGGATAGTCATGGATAGTGAGTGGGGAGGAGCGACTGGAAGAGCTGTGCTTTGAGTTGACATACTGAGTCTACAAGAAATGGCCCAAGCCCATTCATTCACTGTTGCTTCAGGCTGAGCTCTGGGCATCACAGGATGGTGCGGACCACTGACATAGTAAAGGGGATTTTGAAACAGATTTATTTTGTCTCTCAAGCATAAACAAGAGTCTTGTGGAAATGTGCTACATCCTCTATGGCTTCCTAGAGATAAAGGGCTAACACCAGGCTAGCGAGTGTGCTGGGAATGATGGGCTAGAGAACTATTTCTCCAGAACTTACTGTTCTACATGTGGAATGAAAATGTTTTCATAACCCTAAGAAGGAGAAACTGGCCATCAGAAAGAAAGACATCTAACTAGAAACATCAGTGGTTAGGATAAAAAAGATGCTCTATGAAGACATGCTTACCAGGTTCTAGGTAGGACCAAAAAGGTTGGTATTGTCAGGTATATAAGGACTGGATTCTAATACCTAAGACCCTGTAGTTTGAAATATACCCTCGGGGTATACTTGCCGCTGTGCCTTTGGATATGCCACAGGTATCAGGAACAGACCCTCTCTTCCCAGGAGAATTTGCATATCAGAGTTTTGAAAACAACTGTAAGAAACACCAGAAAAACAGTTCCAGACAAAAAAATCTCTATCAGGAATGAGTTGAAGAGGGGGAGGGACAATTATGTTTCTAGTATCTGGAGCTCAGAGAGGAAACTCAAGTGCCCAGGGTTATCTGTGACCATGGAACCCTTCCCTCTGCAAGGAAGATATGTTCATATATATATATATAATATATATATATATGAACATATATATATATATATATATATACATACATACACACACACACACACTGAAATTAGATTTAAAACTATTAATATCTTCCAACTTTATTTGTGGTAGGAGTAGCTAGGACTTAGTTTCCTCTCTTCTCCCACACAAACACCCATCTTCTTTCAAAGTATCTGGGTTTCCATCTGCGAAATGAAGGGCTCAACATAGGCAGTCTAATTCTTTGACCGTAACCTGATAGACTTTGCACAGCCATGTAAGCACTGGCAGCCATACTGTCCCTGTTTCCATTACTCACTGAGTGTCTGGTGACACAATACTTGCCTTGCCCAGCACCAAACAATCCTCGACTCATCCGGGAATGATATTTGGAGACTGCGCCACAGACTGAGGACACCGGAGCAAGGACCTTGCTGGAGACAGGGAGCTGAACTGATCAAAGACTGAACCCCATTGGGAATCAAATCTAGGTAGAAACTATAATCAGCTTATTTTGTAAGCATTTCACCCTAGCAACTTCTCTTTTTTTTAGTCCATGGAGAAGATAGGGAGACATCAATTTGGTCTTTGCATTCCTCAGGCATCTCTCCAAGCTACTCTACAGCATTAAAATTGGGAGCTGACTCTGTCCAGAGGCTAAAGAAAGCCCACCCCAGTGGGGGCAAGTGTGATCTGTGTCGTTTTAGCGTGTGTGAATATGATCTGCCTAGACATTGGAGGGACCTGCTAAGGACTTCCCATTCTCAGTGGTCACTCAAAAGGAGGACAGACATTGATGCTATTTCATTCAGTAGTACCACAGCATCCATGAAGGAACCGGTTCTGCAGTTATGGCTTTCCTCTTCCTCAGGAGATGGACCACTCAGACCCACCTCCATTTCTAATGCTAGCAAGGCAAGAACGTGTGTAGATAGAGGAGAGAAGTGACCAGTTGGACATAAGCTCCCTGAAGAGACAGAATGGTAAGTCCATGTTTTGCCAGGAAGGGGAGAGGGAAGAAAGACATTGAGGAAATTGAGGTGAGGATCTCTGAGCTAGGAAGTGCTGGAAAGGGGCGGGGAGAGGAAAGGGGGAAAGGGGCGGGGAGAGCACAGTCAATGCAGGAGCAGTGCTCTGAACTGTCCTTTGGCTGGAGCCCAGGGTCCTCATCAGGCCAAGGCCTTAAGCAGATGATGCCATGTTTAAGTGGGCTTAAAATCTTAGGAGTGATTGATCCACAGGTCAGTAATTCAAGAGGCTGTGACAAGGTATGTGCCTTTCTGTGGAAGTAAGGAAGCAATGGTTGGAGCCTGAGTGAGTCCCCGCCCTTCCCTGTGGCAACAGAAAGTGCTTTGCTTTAAAGAATGGTTGTAATTTCTGAGAAATTTCAGCAGCACTTGACTTTTGTGAGCCTCCCATTTTGGAACAAACACTTCTGCTTTATTAATTTTCTATTTTCTTTTTGCATAGCCATAAAAATATTTTCCTGCTTAAAAAAAAAACCTGTTTGAAAACCTTGAACTATCTGTATTTCCCACTGATATACCCATAAAACTTCTTATAATTGAGTGAATTATATTTGAAGAACTTCCTGAGAACAATATTTTTTCCTAAATAAATTACCTCACTATAAATACCAACAATGCACAAGGCAGTTTATGTTTTTTGTTCACCGATTCAGAGTTCTTCCTTTATTTATATTCTGATTCTATGCATGTCCCTGGTTCATCACATACTGACGTTTTCAAAGAAATCACTAGAAATCTAGACTCTTTAATTTATATGTGAATTGAAAAATTCACATTTTGGATCAGTAGCAAGGAAGGAACAATGGCCTTAGAAGTTTCCTCATGACCTTCTCTCTGCAGAGGCACAGCTAGGAGTGCACAGGGCATATGATCAGTGGAGCTGCTGGGACAGGAGTCTTCCGGCCTCCATTTGCACCAGAGAGGCAGGGGGCTCCACAGCCTTATGTGCACAGACCACCAGGAGAGAGTGATCTCCCAGCAGTTCCTCTACTTCTGAGCATGGAGGTGAGATCTCCTCCTTTTCTCCAATATCTCTCTGGAGAAGAACAGCTAGGAGTGCACAGGACATATGATCAGTGGAGCAGCTGGGAAAGGAGCCTTCCAGGTCCCATTTGCACCAGGGAGCCAAGCAGCTATACAGCCTTCTATGCACAGAGCCTGCCAGAAGAGAGTTAGTCTTCCAGGAGTATGGACACAGGCTTACAGTCCCCCAGGAGGGACAAATCCCAGCCAGAGACAACAATACCAACTAGCACCAGAGATAACCAGATGATGAAAGGCAAGCACAAGAACCCTACCAACAGAAGCCAAGGCCACATGGCAACATCAGAACCCAGTTCTCCCAACACAGCAAGTCCTGGATATCCCAATATACTGGAAAAGCAAGATTTGGATTTAAAATCGCATCTCATGATGCTGATAGAGGACTTTAAGAAGGACATAAATAACTCCCTTAAAGAAATACAGTAGAACATGGGTCAACAGGTAAAAGCCCTTAAAGAGAAAACACAAAAATCCCTTAAAGAAATACAGGAGAATATAGGTCAATAGGTAGAAGTCCTTAAAGAAGAAACACAAAATTCCCTTAAAGAATTACAGGAAAATACAAACAAACAAGTGAAGGAATTGAACAAAACCATCCAGGATCTAAAAATGGAAATAGAAACAATGAAGAAATCACAAAGGGAGACAACTCTGGAGATAGAAAACCTTGGAAAGAGATCAGGAGTCATATATGCAAGCATTAACAACAGAATACAAGATATAGAAGAGAGAATCTCAGGGGTTGAAGATACCAAAGAAAACATTGACTCAACAGTCAAAGGAAATGCAAAATGCAAAAAGCTTGTAACCCAAAACATCCAGGAAATCTAGAACACAATGAGAAGACCAAGCCTAAGGATTATAGGGATAGAGGAGAGCAAAGATTTACAATTTAAAGGGCCAGTAAATATCTTCAACAAAAATTATAGAAGAAAACTTCCCTAACCTAAAGAAAGACATGCCCATGAACATGCAAGAAGCCTACAGATCTCCAAACAGACTGAACCAGAACAGAAATCCTCCCAGCACATAACAATCAAAACACCAAATGTACTAATCAAAGAAAGAGTATTAAAAGCAGTAAGGGGAAAAGATCAAGTAACATATAAAGGCAGGCTTATCAGAATTACACCAGACTTTTCACCTGAGACCATGAAAGCTTGAAGATACTGGGCAGATCTCATACAGACCCTAAGAGAACACAAATGCCAGCCCAGACTACTATACCCAGCAAAACTCTCAATCACCATAGATGGAGAAACCAAGATATACCATGATAAAACTAAATTTGCACAATATCTTCCCACAAATCCAGTCTTTCAAAGGATAATAGATGGAAAACACCAGCATAAGAAGGGAAACTACACCCTAGAAAGAACAAGAAAGTAATCTTCCAACAAACCTGAAAGAAGATACCCACACAAAGATACAAATAATATCAAAAATAATAGGAAACAACAATCACTATTCTCTTAACATCAATGGACTCAATTCCCCGATAAAAAGACATAGACCAACAGAAATATTTTCATGTAAATCTTCAGTTTTTTTTTAATTTTTTTTATTTTCTATATTCTATGTTTACATTCCAAAGGCTTTCCCCTTTCCCAGTTCCCACCCACCATAGTTCCCATAGTTCCTCTCCCCCCCCAACTGTTCCCCAATCATTCCCCCTCCCCCCTCGGTTTCTTTACTAAACTGGATGCAATCTTTACAGGCCCAGGGTCCTCTCCTTTCTTCTTCTTGGGAATCATTTGACTTGCTATTTGTGTCTTGAGTGTAAATCTTCAGTTTTATCAGAAAATGTTTGTAATTCCTCTTTCAATTAATTTAGTAATGTTTTTATGTCTACCTTTTTATCTGTATTATTTTTCCATGATAATCTTTAATTTTAACATGTGTTTCTATATATTTCTTCAATTTTATCAGAAATATTTTCATGTAAATCTTCAATTTTGTCAGAAAATGTTTATAATTCCACTTTCAATTAACTTAGAAATATTTTTGTGCCTACCATTTTATCTATATAATTTTTCCATGAAATAGTCAATCTCAATGTGTTTCTCTATATATTTCTTCAATATTATCTGAGATATTTTCCAGATAAATCTTCAATTTTATCAGAAAATTACACTTTCAATCATCTTAGAAATATTTTTATGCCTACCATTTTATCTGTATAATTTTCCATGACATTCTTCAATTTTAACATGTTTTTCTACATATTTCTTCAATCTTATCAGAAGTATTTTTCTACATAAATCAATTCTATCATAAAATGTTTCTACATCCCTTTTCAATTGATTCAGCAATGTTTTTATGTCTACCATTTTACTTTTTAATTTTCTATGAAACTTGTCTATTTTAATGTGTTTTTCTATATATTTCTTCAATTTTGTCAGAAATATTTTCCATATAAATTTCAATTTTATCATAAAATGCTTTTACTTCCTTTTTCAATAAAAAAGAAAAAAGAAGTTTCCTCATCACTAATTATTATTATTATATATACTTATACAATATGAGAATATTATTATAAGGATATTAACACAAGAATATTATTTATAATATAAGAATAGGGCCTAGATTTATAGTGATATATAAGTGTATATTTGTGTATATAGAGTCTAGATTTCTAGTGATTATACATATATACATATATATCAGTATATTTAATCTAAATAGAATTATATATATATCTATTATATTATAGATATATGTATGGAATTATATATGTAGAATCTATATAGAATAAGTAATAAATTGTTAATTAGTATAACTATTATATATAATAGACAGTAGGTATTAATATAGAGTTAGTTATATATATATAATCTACATATATTGATTTTATTAAAAAGTATCTATCTATATCTATAATCTATAGAATGGTAATTATCAGATTCCATGAGGTTGATGAGGAGTGATGGGAGGAGAACAGTTCCTTCTCTCCTTCATGAGACAGACACACGTAAATGGGGGCTGATGCTTTCTCACTGCTGTTTCCAGGAGATATAGTCCATTATAGAGGGGAGCCTCGTTAGCTAGCAACTGGTCAGTCCACAAGTGTGTAACAGTGGCTCTTCATAGCACACATGTGTGTGATGCATGTATGACAGTGGCTCTTCACATCCTGTTGGCTCAGGAAGCAGAAAGAGTGGATGAGAAATGGAGCTGTGACTGCCTAGCTTTTCCCCAGTGGCCTTTCTCTGCCAGTGAGGCCCAATGTCCTTCCTGTCCCATAACCTCTGGGGACAGCATTAGCAGCTAGGACCCAAGTATTCAAACAAGTGAGCACACCGCCTACAGGGCATTCCATACCTAAGCCCTAGCATAGCCCTGTCACCTTTAGAAACAATTATCAAATTATTTCAGCTAACCAACAGTGGGATTTGACTATTCCCACTGCCAGGAAATAACATGCTTGAAGTCCTGGATGTCCTGTATACTCAGTATGTGTTGCATGTATATATTGAAATGCTCACTACGCTCTATACAGAGGTATAGTTACTGTGCATAAATTTTAGAAATATATTTTAGGATTTTTATTTTCCTGTTTTGAGTGGTAATAAAAATAAAGCCCACTAAACTCCAGTTTGATTGAGAAGAGATATGCACTTTCCTCAGTGTGCCTGGGCTATGCAGAAGCTACGATGTTTGTTTTTTGCCCCTCTTCCAGACCACTTTTCTACCTCATTGTCTTAGGATTTCATTGCTGTGAAGAGACACCATGACCAATGCAACTCTTATAGAGGAAAGCACTTACTGGGGCTGGCTCACAGTTTCAATTTTAGTCCATTATCATCTTGGTGGGAATCATGGCAGCATCCAGTCAGATATGGTGCTGGAAAAGGAGCTGAGAGTTCTACATCTCAATCTGTAGGCAGCAGAAGGAGACCATGAGACACACTGAGCATAACTGGAGCATAGAAGACCTCAAAGCCTGCTCCCCGCAGTGACACACTTCCTCCAACAAGGCCAGAGGTAGAGTTTCTAGTAGATTTCTTGCCTAGTATCCATGTGGTGCTGGGGTCAATTCTCACTATTGGAAAACACTTAAGAAAAGGGGAAAGCCTTTGGAATGTAAACATAGAATATAGAAAATAAAAATTAAATAAAAAAAAGAAAAAAAAGAAAAGGTGTTTCCTTTGGTTCATAGTTTTGGACCTCTTTTCTGCCCAAGTGGAGAAAGCGTGGTTATAGGACTGTTCCTACCCATGCTGGCAGGCATATGAAGCTGGAAAGAAACATTGGGCCAAGCATTCAAATACATGAGTCTATGGGGGCCATACTTCCTCAAACCATCACACCCATATAGTAGAGTACACAAATCTGCAGACCTTTTCCTAAAGTATCCTGGTTATATCAGCAGTATGACCTTGATGAAAAGATTTCTGTCCCTTTGGTGTCACTGTTTCTGTAAAGGGATCCCAGGTGCCTATGAGAGCCTTCTTTCTGCTACTGTCAGTCAGGTATCACACCTGCATCCTGGCTGAGCTTTGCAGTGTAACTCCCACGGTGGGCGCACTGTGGGAACACAAGGGCCATTTGAGAAGTCTTTAGCTGAGAAGCCAATTAGCTGAGTTGTGGAGTGCTTCCTGCTTAGAGGTGTCTTTCCTCTTGTTAGTTAGCTTTTTTTCCCCAAAAATGTTATGGTTCACAAGTCTCTGAGGGTTTTGTATCTTCTGAAAACTGCACACCCTGCTTATGTAATGGTTTGCTACAATCCAGTAACAGTCTTCTTATTTTGTAACAATAAATGCCAAAAATTACTACAGACATTTCATGTGTTTTAAACAAAATAGTTTATGTCTAAACTTTGAAGAGAAACTACTAAAATGTGAAGTCCTTAATCAAGTTGATATAGAACCCCAGGGGCCTCTATAACACACACACACACACACACACACACACACACACACACACACACACACTTACACTTACACTCTCACACATGGTTAGTCTTAGTATTTGGGTATAAGGTTACTGGAATCAGATCTTAAGAAGTATTTGAAACAATTCTGATGCTATCAAGGTAAAATGATAATAAATTTCATTCTTGTAATCTCTAGGAGGGGGGGCAAATCACGACATGTGTCTGTATAAAGGAAAGACAAAACAAAACAAAAGCAAAACCCTCTGTGATTCTAGAAGGTGCCAACACAGTGAAAAGGAACTGGGTTAGAAGACCTGGGTACGGGAGTTGTCTCCATCTCCTGGCTATGGAACCTTGAGTTTGTCTTCAGAGCCTTAATATCTTCATGAACAAAGAAGGAAAAAATCTTGTATTCTGGGACATGAAATGGATTCCAAAAGTTGCCATATGAAAGCTAACACTAAAAATTCTAAAGCACAAAAGTTGGCATTATTGTAAAAGAACTGTTATTTTTGTCTGTAGCAACATCACCAATATTATTGTTCTCATTGCTACTATATACTACAAATGCTTTATTGCTTGCACTCATATTACTTTAAAACAGTGCTATAAAATCCCATAAAACATAGATGCCTGATAAAAATCTGTAAGAATCACTGACACAATGAGAGAAATACTCTTATTAGATATCCTTTTTTTATTGTCTTATAAAGACAGTATTTAAAGTTTTAGTATTAAAAATATTTTTCCTTTGCCTTTATAATTGATTTTGAGCATAAAGTGGTACCATTGCTGGGATATAAATGTACAGTATAAATGTGGCATTTAGAAGTACCTGTCAACACTGCTGATCTGATTATGCAATACTGAAGCATTTCTGTACTCTTCTGGTTCAAGGCCCTCCTCCGCCTCTACCGAGTCTGACCTCCATATTCTGGAAACTGAGTTAACTCCTAGAATAGGTGGGTACCCCAGGTGCTGTCTTGAATACCAGCGGCATCCATCGATTGGTGGATGGGTGCCATGGCAGAAACGATGGATAACCCTTCTGAACCCTGTCCTCATCTAAGTTTGGATTGAAGGTGTGTGGCTCCATGGTTATCAGAAAGTAGTGTTGTTTCCATCAACGGCAGTGCCAGACGGAAGGGTGTAAGCCACGCCTTCCCTTCAGATACCTTGTAAATGCTAAGCCAAAAGACTTGATGCAGTTCTGAAACTGACTTAGAACTGTAGCTTTTAATGTAGTGCTCTGAAGATACCCCGAGGGGTCAGCGACTCTAGAAAGCATAAGACTTTGTTCTCTTGCATTTATGACTCTTCCTGAAAAAAATGAGGTGTGAGATTTATAGATACACAGGAGGGAGATTTGTGCACATAGGAACCATACTAACAAAGAAATACCATTGTCAGTCATTTAACAGAAAGACTTTTTTTTATTAAATCATTCTTGAACAAGACTTGTATGATTTAAAAAGAATCAGAAATGGGTTCAATACAGCTTTTAGCCAGATACAAGTACACAGTTTTATCAGAATCAAAAACATCTCAGTGGTATTATCTCAACTTGCACGTTCGCTAACGTTACTCACTGACTACTCACAAAGCCTCAGTGCAATAATTAGGTAAGGATGGAACTCAGCATAGTGACTATCAGTTCTGGAGTGGCATCAATCAAACCATCAGTTGGATGGAATAGAATGGAAGCCTCCTTTCAGGCTTTCTGCTTCCTATATAGTTGAGGTGAAATTATATTGGAACAACAGAGAGGCAGTCAAGCTCTTTTTGGTGATATTAACATCAATATTACAAGTACCATTCCTAGATAAATTAATATTAAGAATAAAGACAATGAACACCTGCTAATCATTTAATTGTTAATATTCTGAGTGAATAAGGATTGAATATGTATTAGGTACTGATCCAAGACCCTTATTTACACATTTCATATAAACTTCATAACAACCATTGAGATTGATGGTATTATTCCAAATATTTAGATGAGGAAGTTGTGATTCAGAAACATGAATTTTTCTAAATTTCCAAAGCTATAAAATAACAAGGTTTAACATGGCCAGAAACATGTCACCTATGTCACCATCCAGTTGGTCCAGGTAATTGAGCGTAGGGCTTATTATATACGATGCATTTGTGTGCCATTCTTAGAGGATGGACAACTTTAAGTGATATTACATGCTATTTATGTTCATTACCTATATCTGTCTCTTTAAACAGTCTTCTACCTCTCTATGCAGTTGCCTAATTACCAGGTTCTGTCTCTCTTTAATGACCCTGTGATGCCTTTACACCCATGTGTTTGCTAAAATTGTGTGTACAACTTAACAAACCTTCCCTCATTTCCAATAATAAATTGCTTTGTTTTGATAATGTAGCTCTCAGTACAATATTGTGTTCACATATTATTTCTGCCACGGATCTCTTTGCTTACTAGATCTCTATTAAATCTATGTAAATATATGTAACTAAGTATAGTAGTCATATAGATTCAAGAATGATGCTGAGGCTCAAACATGACTTTATTTC
Source organism: Apodemus agrarius (assembly GCA_964023405.1). Taxonomy (NCBI): domain Eukaryota; kingdom Metazoa; phylum Chordata; class Mammalia; order Rodentia; family Muridae; genus Apodemus; species Apodemus agrarius. The sequence continues at coordinate 71,999,014 of OZ030018.1, forward strand.
TGTGATTTGATTAATCTCCTCTCTACCCTAAGCTAAGGTAATTGACTGTTGGCCTCAAGCTCCCACTCCAGTACTTTTTGTTATTGCTGTTTTGCCGCTGCTTCGGGTGATTACTGAGGTTTGGGAGCAGCGAACTGAGGAAACAGAAGCCAGATAGGCAGCAAACAGCAAGCATGAAGATCCATAACAAGTTCAGGGGTCCCCTGTGGTCCTCCACAGGCTCCATCTCCTTGGGTCAAACTGATACAGGAACAAGGCTCTAGCCTGTGTCTGCGTGTCCCAGCAAGTCAGGAGTCCCTCGAGGGTATTTAAATGGGTGCCAGAAAATTGCCACCAGGTGGTGCCAAACCACAAGCCCAGTTGGATTCGGATTTAATTAGGATTTAATTATATATTCCAGGGATTGAAAGTGCCCCACTCACCCCCAGCGCTGGAAAATGGCTAAAATGAGAGAATCTGTTGCCTCGTGCAGACAATCTGGAGATTCAGGTCCAGGTATTTAGGTTTTTATCTTCTGCTTTCCAAGCTTTTTATGAGGTCTAAAGTAAGTTAGCAAAGTCAGCCCGAGCAGGCAGGAAACACAGGGCCCAGCATGCAGGAGGCAGGCTACAAATATTTATAACTGACCTGAAAAAGGACCAAGTTGACCCACAGTTTGTTCCTTACATATCGACTCGGCTTCTGCTACTGCCACTCTGGCTTTGTTGAAAGCAGAGTGGCTTCTTCTCACTCATTCGGTCCAACAGAATAAGCCTAATTCAGGGGGAAAGTGACCTATAGATAACCGGAGGGCCGTCTTTCGCCAACCCCCTAGCTACAACCGTGTGCATAACTAAGGACTGGTGTGAACTACTGACGCGAATGTGCCCTATGCAGAGCTGCCTGGAATTTGGATGACCCTGTAGCAGGTATGCATCAATAGAGGAAGGGCAACAGTGAGTGACTGCCCAAGAGAGGCTTCTGAAGAGCTGGCTCAGCGGAGGATGCAAAGAAAGGACAGAAGACTAAGAAGTGAATAAGGCTTGAGGAACAGACAGTGAGGACAGCCTGGTACAACCGTGATGGCTGCAGGGAATGAGGATCAGAGTTTTTCAACAAGTTTTAATGAGATGTACTGGGATAGATGATTTTACAGTTTGAGTATGAAATTTCCCCCTTTAAGTAAGCCCACGTGTTTGAATACTTAGTCTCCTCCCCCCCCAACACTTTGAACTTTTTTGTGGAACTTTGAGGAGCTGGGACTTTGAATGGGTCACTGGAGGGTCTTGTGGGTTGGTTATGACTGAGCCTTGATTCCAGCCTGAACTCTGCTTCCTGGCCCCTCAGTGTTACCTACCAGCTTCATGTGCCTGTCAACATGGGCAGGAACGGTCCCATACCTATCCTTCCTCCATCTGGGTAGAACAGAGCCCCAAAATTATGAGCCAAAGGAAATACCTGTTCCTAAGTGTTTTCCGATAGTGACAATTGAACCCAGTACCATATGGATACTAGGCAAGAAATCTACTATGAAACTCTACCTCCAGCCTCCCTTAACATTTCTAGTTCAGTGATAAAAAAAAAAAAGAGGTAGAACAGTGGCTCACTAAACTTAAGAAATATGCTCCTCTATGTTTATAGCAGCCTTGTTTATAATAGCCAGAAATTGGAAGGAGCCCAGATATCCCTCAAAGGAGGAATGGATACAGAAAATGTGGTATATTTATACAATGGAGTACTACTCAGCAATTAAAAATAATGAATTCATGCAATTTGTAGGTAAATGGTTAGATCTGGAAACTATCATCCTAAGTGAGCTAACCCAATCACAAAAGAATACACACGAAATGCAATCACTGATAAGTGGATATTAATGAGCCCAGAAGCCCTAAATACTCAAGGCACAATTAGCAAGTCAAATGACTCTCAAGAAGAAAAAAAGGAGAGGACCCTGGGCCTGTAAAGATTGGATCCAGTATTGTAGACCCAGAACAGAGAAATCATGGGGGGGGGGAAGAGTGGGGAATAGCATGGGGGGGAGAGGAATTATGGGACATATGGTGGGGGGTACCTGGGAAAGGGGAAAGCCTTTGGAATGTAAACAAAGAATATAGAAAATAAAAAAAAAAAAAGAAATGTGGCTGGCATGTTGGTATGCCACTGAGGACAGCCGAATCTCTTATGTAAAACTGTTTTCAAAGAATCTGGGACAACAGCTAAGCAATGTATAAGGCCAGTGGGTCCCAACCTTCCTAATGCTGCAACCCTGGACACCTTGTTGTGGGGACCTCCATTCACAAATTTATTTCATTGCTGCTTCATAACTGTAAGTTTGCCACTGTTATAGATGATAATGGAAATATCTGTGTTTTCTGATGGTCTTAGGTGGCCCCCGTGGAAGGGGTGTTCAACCTCTCCCCACTCAGGTTGATAGCCACGTATTAGATAAAAGAGTACCCCAAGCTTTGAAACCACACTTAGATTCTGTTGATGTGACCAGAGAGCTTCTGTTTGAGGTAAGGCCCCAGTGTGTTTCTAGGCTTCTCAGGACCTCTGTTTCCAACCAAATTCCCAGTGTACAGTCTGTGTAAACATTCTTATAAGTATATATTTACATATACAGAATGGGAACAGAAATGAGAGTGTTTGTGTAGAAACACAGGATGGCTTCGTGTGAGGTTGAAGAGAATTGAGAATAATCACGTTGCTGTATTGGTTAGTTTTATGTTAACTTGACCCAAGTTGTGTCATCTGGGCAAAAGGAACCGAGAGGAAGACGCCTCCCTCTGACTGGCTGTCAGCAAGCCTGTGGGGCACTTTATTTATGATGGAGGTGGGAGAGACCCACACACTGTGAGCAGTGCCACCCCTCGACTGTGTAAGAAAATGAAACCTGGGCAAGTTGTGTAAGCCCTGGAGAGGAAGGGAGGGAGCTGCCTTCCTTTGCGGCCTCTGCTTCAGGCCATGGCGTGACTCCTGGTTCCTGCCTTCTCTTCCCTGTATGATGGACCATGATCTAGATATGTTAAGTGAAAAAATAAAATAAAAAAATAAAACCACCTTTCCCCCTCAAGTTGCTTTTGGCCAGAGTTTGTGTATCAGAGTGACAGGAAGGAAGCTAGAAGACACATACAAGTCTGAGAAATTTTTAGAAAGTGCCCACTGACTTGAAGGGCTAACTTACTGGCAACTCCACCATTTCTGATACTTCCTGTGAAGAAAAGAGCATGAGAAGTGTAAGGGTAAGAGGGGTGTGGGACAAAGCAAGTCCCAGATACCACAAATAGTTTCAGATGGGGTTCAGAGCATCTGAGTTGTTCAAGCCCATGGCCATGCCACGCTCCAGCAGTCTGATCTCCCTCTGTGTCTCTAAAGAGGATTATTAGCTCAGAGGTTTGTTTTTTTTTTTCTTTTGAATTAGCAGAACCCTGTTCTACAGAGAAGCTCAGCCAGCTTCAGATGTGGTCAGACCCAAGTTCCCCTAGGATTTAAATTACCAAGGAAAAGGATAAAAGGGTGATGCTGGAGCACAGCTTTTCAATGCCTATAACACAGGCTACCTAGGAATCCAGCAAAGGATGCTTGAGTGCAGGGAGTAGGCGATGACTCCCGATGGTGAAGGTGGTGGGCTGCTGCTGTGGGGCGATGGGTAAGATGAGGTTCAGGTATCTGAAAGCTTCGGGAGCTCTTGGTTTGCTTTATTTTCTTTCCTTGATCCATCTCACAAAGAGTAAAATTTGAAATTTTCGAAAGTAGGTCTTTTTCTATCCTGCTGTTTTATGTTATACCCAAGTTTGATTTTTTCCAAACTGTTCTTCTTCCCATTTATGAAAAGGCTAAGAAAAAAAATCACTGAAGCAAATCAAAGACACTCTCACTCACTGCCAAAATTATCTCCTCAAAACCAACGGCTTAAAAAAGGAAAACCATAGTGTAACGGTATGTAGAAACAGAGACTGGAGAGCTGCTTTATCTGGAAAGAGCACTGGCTGCTCTTCCACAGAACCCAACTTTTATTCCTAGCATTTGCCTGGTGGCTAATAACATTCTGTAACTCCAGTTCCAGGGGATATAATGCTTTCTCCTGACCTCTGTGGGCACTACATGCATGTGGTGCACAGGCATACATTCAGGCAAAATACCCATAGACATAAAATACAAGTAAGCATATATTTTAAAAATATCTAGAAACATAAATTATTATAAATAACAATAATACAGAACAGTGAGTGATTGCTGCCTGGTAGCTTGTGTACCTTCAGCTTTCCCATATTCCCTTAGGTCCCATCGAGAACAAGAGAAGCAAGATGAGAATGAGATTCAGCAAAGACTAGACACAGGGAAAATTTAAGTATAGGTTATTCGAGGCAGACTATAATCAGTTAACAAATGAAGTATCAGGTATGGAAAATGAAGATTTGGAAGTGGGAGAAACAAACAAGAGTGTACCTGATACAGAACTATCCCTAGGGAATAAATGAGATCTGTGGAAGAAGGGTTGGCTTCAGAATGACTGGGGAGGGGATCAGATAACATTTAGGTCAGGCTACCTATGCTGAGAGGAGAGGCAGGGTGCGACAGAGTGAGGAAACTGTAGAGTCAGGAGTGAAAAGTGCTGTCCATATTTGTGCTGAGGCTGGGGGATGATAAAGTGACCAGTGGGCTCTACTGAGAAATATGGCAGAGTGCGGAGCTCGGCAGTCAAGGGGAGAGTTGATCAGCTTCCTTAGTTTTTTACCGATTCTCACTCAGTGTCTTCCAAGGATGTAGGAAGGCTTTCCCCCCCCCTTATACCATCTGTGGAAGCACTTCCTGCTCCATCTTGTCACCAGCCACAACAACTGGGCATCTTCACCATTTTCTAGCTCCAGACCTTTAGGATTGAAAACTAACTGGACCCCATAGCACCCAGTTAAAGGAAGACTTCAAATTGTAAGATGTCAGCCAGTATTTGGTGAAATTGTGTTTCATCCTAAGGAAAAGTAGACTAGAAATAGCAATAGATGAGGGTTGATAGAGATACAAACCCAGAAAAAGAGAATGCTCCCCCACTTATTGGCCAATTGTGCTTTGGAAAGAGGTTTTAAAAATTCTACCTCACTAGTTTATGGAAGGTCTGCTAAATATCTAAAAATAGCTTTGCAGAGATTCTAAATATATAGCCATAATTATTTTTAAAAGCCAAGAGCTATTTGTAAATCTGTCATATTTGAGAAATTCTGAAACAAGTTGACAAAGCCTAATGCAAAGGTGAATTGTGTTGAACTCAATAGTTGTTAGAGCTAATGTCTAATAGTCAAGAGTTTGGACTCTATTTCACTAAACTAGCACCATTTGCTTTTCTAAATACTCCTGAATGAATACAGAATTGTAGAAATATTCTCAATGAACACCACATTGATCCAGCAGTATATTTGAATTCCCCATGAGAAGAAGGCATCATAGTTTTGGCGTTTTCAAATCTGTTCACATTTTTTTTTTTTTTTAGCTAATTCAACATAATGATATTTTAGAGGTAAATGTGCTCATTACATTGATGGATTAAGAATTCACCAAGCCATCTAAATTCTGAAAGATGTGGGGGAAATTTTCAATTTAGATGGATTAAGAAGCCATCATGCCATTTGGGTTCTGAAAGATGAAAAACTCTGAAGTCGTCTAAAATGTTTTCATTTACATTTTAAAGAACTTCTCCAAGGCAGCAGCAGCACATACAGCATTCATTTTTTTTTGACTTGCAAAAGAAATACGTGTTTATTGAGAAAAATATGTTCAGCCTAGAAAAATTTCACTTTTCCCATAAACTGTTCTTTGCATACAAACCATGTGTCAGCAGAGTGTGTTAGACATGGGCACCATAGATTAAATGGTGGCAGCCATGTTGGAGGCCTTCAAAGAGCTTGGTTAGGTACCTCTTGAGGAAGTGAAATCACAATTGAAACGAAGCGTGTGATGTAGTGACAATTTTGAAGTTTTGGTTTCTTTGAAAAACACAGAAATATTATGGGAATGTGTTTTTATTTTAATCCCAGGTATGGGAATATGGGGCTCCTTCAGACTGTCTACAGTAGCTGACTATGAATATGCCTTATGCCCTAGCAGGGATGTGATTTTGACAGCTACAGATAGTTTCTGTGATTGTGTGTGTGATGTTTGAAATTTTAGGGACTTTCAGATGGCAGATGAATGCTAAAGCCCTGATAGGGTGGTGGGTTGTTGTTGTTTGTTTGTTGTTTGTTGGTGGTTGCTGTTAGTTATGGATTGTTAAGTAGTAGTCATGTACAAAGAAGAAACAACGAGAAGAAATTAGTTACCCTGAAAGCTAAGATCAAACCTGCAGCCTAAATATAATGTTGCCCCCTTCCAGACCTCTTTTATCTCGTGTTAGGAGGTTGAAAGGGTAGAATAAAAGGGGTGGGGAAAGGTGAAAGAAAGAAGAACCCATAGAGTAGCAAAAGACAAGCTTCAATATGCTAGGTGTCAGGATAGTCAGGGTACAAGAAGGGCTTCCCCAGGTGTGTCCTAATGGTCAAGTGATGAAATCTAAGTGGATGGGTGAGGGATAAGTGAACCAGAAAGCATGCTATGAAAGAGCAGGGTCAGCGGATGTGTCAGGAGGAGGAAAAGGGTCCCAATTAAAGATGGTATGACAAAACTAAGGCATTTTAACATCAGACGAGTAGATATTTTAGGACATCAGATGGGTTGACTTCATATTTTTTACATTCTGATAAACACTGTTTTCTGGATTTTTAAAGAGGAAATACCATCCTGAGTGAGGTAACCCAATCACAAAAGAACACACATAGTATGCACTTGCTAATAAGTGGATATTAGCCCAAAAGCTCGGCATACCCAAGATACAATTCACAGACCACATGAAGCTCAAGAAGGAAGACCAAAATGTGGATACTTTGGGACTTCTTAGAAGGGGGATCAAAATACCCATGGCTCACAGCCAACCAGTGGACTGAGCATAGGGTCCCCAATGGAGCAGCTAGAGAAAGGACCCAAGGAGCTGAAGAGGTTTGCAGCCCTATGGGAGGAACAATAATATGTACCAACTAGTACCCCCAGAGTTCCCAGGGACAAACCCACAAACCAAAGAGTACACATGGAGGAACCCTTGGCTCCAGCTACATATGTAGCAGAGGATGGCCTTGTCAGATATCACTGAGATGAGAAGCCATTGGTCCTGTGAAGGATTGATGCCCCAGTGTAGGGGACTGCTAGGTCAGGAAAGTTGGAGGGGAGGTTGGTAAGCAGGGGGAAGGGAGATGGGAAAGAGGATTTTCAGAGGGGTAGCGAGGAAAGGGGATAACATTTGAAATGCAAATAAAGCAAATATCTAATTAAAACTTTTATAGTAAACCCTTAGATAATAAATTTGCTGTCATAAAATGTGAAAAAAGATATACTAATGTATATATTTTATTATATTTTGGATTAAGTAATTTTCCATTGCTTGTATTCACTAAGGAAAACATTAAGGTTTTTGGACATTCTATAATGATTCATGACAATATAGGTATATGCCAACCAATCTCGTAGCCACCAGCCCCTTTTACTAAATACACTGTATTCAATATTTCTCCCGTTATGAAAGTTAGACATTTAATGAAAATTTCATACATACCTCTTTTGTTTAAAATCTATATAAAATGTAACACTGTGTATGTTAATCAAATAAACCTACTTCAAATTAAATGCCAGAGCAAATTAGTTTCATTTCAAAATATTTATTGAGAAGCATATTTGAAAAGAATAATACTTTCAAGTTGAAACTGGTTTGGAGCCACACCCAAAGACACAGCATTTGAATATCATGACACATTCTCCTGATAGGCAATCACCAGCTGTTTTCTAGACATCCTTGTGCTGGAGTTTATGGGAAACTGGAGGCTGTCCTGGTCTTGCTTCCATTTATTTTTAAATAAAGAACTTCATTTGTAGTAACAAACCCAACTGTCTTGATGGGAGACAAATGCCTGTAACTTGGGAGACACCTATGCTGCTAGAAGGAAACGTAGTTTGGAATCTTAAAAGGTTCTTTATATAATTTTTCTATGAAGCACCTTACAAAAAAAAGTTAATAAGAAGATACCCAGGAAGGCTACATCACTGAATGCTTTAGATTCTTGAGAAAGGAAGGCAAAACTTTGAATTGAAAACTGGGAGCTTCACCGCCGCCATTCCTCTATCCCTAGACCGTAAGATCCTTTGGGTCACAGGCCATGACTGTCATTTCTGTCCTTTGTGAGAGTACCCACATGTCAAGTTAAATTTCTGAATGAGTGAGTGGGTGCATAAATGAATGAATGAGTGGACAGTCATCTTTGGGCTATTTAAAGACCAAAGGGTTCCCAGCACATCATCCACAAGGTAGGTCATGAATACACCCAGCTTAGGGGATACTTCTAGGAAGAGAGAGAGAAGTTACTATACTACCAAGGACCTCACGCATCTGTTGAAGATGCCATGAGGGATGCTTACATGCCATGGGAGATGTATTGGCACAAAGACATAGAAGTTGGCTGTCCAGTTTGATTTTTCTTTCTTTGTGTCTTTTTTCAAGGTTAATCCCTGAGTACTTATTTATTTCTCATTTTCATTTAATGCTTTTAAAATTATAATTGGAATCTTTGCATGCACTTCTAAGATACAGTGCAATAAGTTGGTACATGTGTTTAATATGCAATGCTCAAATCAAAACCAATGAGTTCTTATCTCACCAGTTAGAATGGCTACTGAAGAGGAAAAATTTGAAACTTAACCACTGTTGGCATGGATATGATGTGCTGGTTTGAATATGTTTGGCCCCCATAGACATATGTATTTGAATACTTAGCCCACGGGGAGTGGCACAATTAGGAGACATGGCCTTGTTAGAGTAGGTGTGGCCTTGTTAGAGTAGGTGTGGCCTTGGGGAAGGAAGTGTGTCAATGTTGGGAGTTTGAAGTTTCCTATGCTCAGGCTATATCAAGTATGAGAGAGTCTCCTCCTGGCTTCCTTCAAATCAAGATGTAGAACTCTCAGCTCCTCTTCAGAACCTTGCCTACCTGCATGCCTCCATGCTTCTCGCCATGACAATAATAGACTAAACCTCTGAACTGTATTCAATTAGATGTTTTCCTTTATAAGAGTGGCCTTGGTCATGGTGTCTGTTCACAGCAATAAAAACCCTAACTAAGACATATGCATGAAAGGGAACTCTTAGCCACTGTTAGGGCAATGTAAGTTAATATGTTGCTGTGACGATACTGCAAAAACTATGCATGAGTGTGTGTGTGTGTGTGTGTGTGTGTGTGTGTGTGTGAGTGTGTATGCCTCCTTTTTTACATGTTACAAATTGCTTTTCATGGTTAGTATGATCAAATCTTTCCCACTGAGAAGAGGTGAAGGGTCTAACTCTTGTCAGAAACATTTGGCCTGAGACATTTCCTTTTCTACAAAGCAGCATCTTGTAATCAAAATGAAGACATGTCATAGATGGAAATGATGATGGGACCCTTTGCTTTATTTTTCTCAGTTAGCATTGAGCTCAACGACACCAGGTGAATGCTCCACCTCTGAGCCACACCCTTGGCTGAAGCCCAGCACTCTCAAGATCAGTATCTACAAAACTGTAGTGAGGGGCAGGTACTGCAGGAGCACCAGTGAAGATTATTAAAAGAGAGAAAGGAAATAAATCATCATCTGAGAAGACTGCTGGGATGAGGAGTTGGTGATAGACATTTTACAAACCAAGGCAGTGTGGGAGGCTTTTCAATTTATATTTTTAAATGGGAGCAGATGGGCTCAGCATTCTTATAGAAAGTGGATGTGTGTGTCTATCCGATGAAAATGTAGTTCACAAAGGCTGTTCCTTTGCAGGTGGGAATAATATGAGCTTACTCACTCTGCACTGATAAGAAAGCTAAAATCAAATCCCCACAGCACTCCACATATGGTGACCCACTTCTCCTCAGTTTCATATTGACTCCCCAGAGCCTTGTTCTTTCTCTCCAGATGATAATTTGGGTGAAAGAGATATATTTCCAAAGGCAATTTGAATTCCAGGGTCATGAAGATTGGACAGGTTGCATGGACATTACTGATTATGTGATGGTGACAGGCCTGTCACAGAGTTCATTGGTACAAAAAGTAAAGAGAAAGCTGATGATGGCAAATCTACCACCAGTGTCCAACCTCTGGGGTATTAAGGAGTAAGAGAAATTACCATGAACTGAGAATATGTGTACTTACATGTATTCTCACTCTTACATGTATTCTTATAAGACTGTAGAAGGTTTTAGTGCAGAATGTAGAGCCTAATGGCTTGACTTCAAATCTCGTGTCTACCATTTCTTAGCTATGCCACTTTGGATAAGACACTTAACCTTCCTGAGCTTTGGTATATAAATGGGGGAGGATGGAGGAAAATAACAATTCCTACTGATGGCCGAGTTTGTGAAGATTGAATTCGCTTACTTATTCACATGTTAGAACATCTCCTGGCACATTGTAACTTCTATTTAGACTCAATACTATCCTTGGTTGCCATTTGGTATTGGTCTCCTATGGTTAGCATTCTTTTCTTAAGGCAATGTATCAAACGTATTTTTCCTTGCTGTAGAGGACAAGGATATCTATTGTGATGTAAGCACGGTATTGCCATTTTTAAATATGGCCCCCATAATCCTGTGTTTCCAGAGACCTTGATACTTCTCCTTTGCTACCAACGTTATCCACCTGTCATAAGAACATGGCTTCTTCTTGTCAATGCTAGACATGGAGCCCAGGGCTTCACATGTTAGGCATGCCTTCTACCATTGAGCCACAACCTCAGCCCCGTTTAATTGAAGCACACCCTTATAGCTTAGCTTCCACACCAAATTAGTGTTTTGAGACTGTAGAATGAGCTCACCCCAGATGACAGTGTCCACTTCCATCCAGGCCTGTACTCCTAGTTCTGAGAAAGACAGCAGCGTGGTTATTATTAGATCGAAATCCATGGGGTTTGAACATTTGCAGGTGTAATGACAGGTAACTTCATGAACCACATGCCTCTTTGCTCAGTCTTTACTGACCCCCACTCTGTCCCTGTCAGCACTAAGGCTTCTGCTGTGCCATATGGCCAAATTTCCTCTTCCATGTTCTCCATCACAGCTTCTCTCCAGGGCCAGTCTAGCTTCATCTCCAACAGTGCCAAAATGTACCAGCATTCAGGTAAATCTGGCGAGATCATGTTTCTATCCTGTTATAGAAGCTCCTGTGCAGGTTTAGCTGCCTGGATCTAAAATCACAGCATACAGGGACTAAATGCTCAAGTATCACTGCCTGCACAGTAATGGTCAGAACCTTGTGTCTATTTAAAAAACCCTCTGTCTCTGTCTCTCTGTCTCTATCTCTGTCACTTTCTTTCTCTCCCACTCCTCTCCAAAGTTTTTCTCTGTAGGCCAGAATGGCCTTAGGCTCATAGTAACTCTTGTGGTTCAGTCTCTTGAGTGTTGGGATTATAGGCATGAGCCATCATGCATAGTTGAAAAATAATTATTTTTCTTATGCAGAGCACAACAATGCACACTTGTGTTTCAAAATGGAAAAGTAAAGTCAGGAATAAAGAAACCTCAGATCATTTACCATATCAAAATCAGAAAGGGGCATAGTGGTGATTGTATGCTGATATGCTAATGTCCCCTGCCCTGATGCCTAACAGATTTGAGAATGGCGTGTTCTTTATCTGTTTTTCAAACTTCATACTAAATGATAAGCATTTCTCCCAGAACATGAAATGTTCTTAAAGGAGATATCTTATGGATTTGATTGAGATTTCCCAAATCCTATTAAAACTGTTATACTATTATTACCATTATTATTATTATTATTATTATTATTATTATTATCATTAATTTTATCAGAGACTTTGCAAATGAAGCACTGGACCTGGGATATCACTAAGGTCTGAATCACCCAGAACTCCTCTCCTATCCTTTTCTACCCAGTCTTTTCACTGGGTGGCTAGAGTTGGGAAATGGGCAAGGTTTGGAGTCAGTGGTAGACCAGCTGCCTGGGTGGTGTTTATCCCTTGCCTATGGTAAGAAGAAGTGGGATAGTGGACAAAAAGCTATCTTACCAATTACAAGACAAAAGGCTGTTTTCTATTTGTGGTTCATTTTCTTAACCTGAAGGCAACATTGATTCTTCTGTGTTTCTTTTGTTTTGTCTTGTGTTTTGTATAAAAGTGCTAGTAAGAAACACTGGTCTCAGGCTAGAGAGATGGCTCAGCCTTTAAAGGCTAGGCTCACAACCAAAAATATAAGAAACACTGTTCTCCCAAGAGTTTGTTAATACACAGTCCCCACTCACTGCATTTCCTCAACCACCTTGTTTGTCTGGTGATTTAAAAAGAAGGTTATCTGAACTTATACAAAAACAACAGAACCATTTTATTTTATTTTGTGTGCACATGTATGTGTGAGACTTCACACTTGGAGGTCAGAGGACAATGTGCAGGAGTCAGTTCTCCCCTTTCTCCATGTGGGTTCTCAGGATCAAGTTCAGGTCACTGGGTTATCGAATGTGACTTTGTTTCCCACAGTCAGTAGGACAGTAGGTTTTCTTCCTTCTGTCTACAATAGATCATCTTTTTATCACTCAGTTTGATTTTATTATTTAAATATGCCAGTTAGTTTATCTATGCATCTCCTGCTGGCTGTACAAGTTCTTCATTGTTGTGAAACAGATTTTCCAAACTATAGCTGTTTAAAATAAGTATTCACTCACTCACTAACCATTTCTATAAGAGAGATGTTTGGTGGTAACATGGTTAAGTACCTCTGGTTCAGATTTTTCCATGACATTGGGAGGCTGACCAGATTGTTCTGCATCTACAATCCTATGGAAGTTGAGTTGGACTAGAAATTCATATCTGAAGTGGCACACACACACGATCCTCAGAGCATAGTAGGTGGTCATCAAGCTCATGGGGCTAGAGCAGTGGCTCTCAAACTGGGTTGTGATTCCTTTACATATATGTACGTCATGATTCATGACGGTAACAAAGTTCTAGTTATAAAGTAGCAATGAGATAATTGTATGGTTGGGGGTCACTACAACATAAGGAACTGTATTAAAGGGTGAGCGGATTAGGAGGTTTGAGCACCACTGAGCTAGAGTTAAGCTCTAAGGCCTTAAAATTCAGCCTAAGGCATTTGAATGTATTTTATTTCCTATATATGGTAAGGTGAAGAGAATTACTGTTTGAATGGAGAATGCTGATAATTTACACTCTCTGCTTTCATTGACAAGAAGTGACCCATTTTCGAATGGAAGGAGGGCTACCAAAATAACTTGTGAGTTCAAGTTTAGGGACTTGTCTATTCTATAGAAGTAGGGCAGACCTGGTGGAGTTGTGTAAAAGCATCCCGGTGCTTTAATCTCTATGTCTTAGGGACTTAAGAGCATGGCATTCATCACATTTAGGTTTGCAGACATGTTAGTGGTTATTGTGCAGTGTACAATGGATGTTTCTTATCTTAAAGAATGGATTTCTTCATGTGCAATGCAAGCACCACAGACAGGCTAACTTTTGTACCCCTTTTGCGGTTTGATATTAGGTAGTATGATAGGAAGGTAGAATTGTTTACTTCAGAGGGGTCATCACAGTGCAAGGGTCCCATGTGTCTGACTAGTCTATGTAATCACCATTAAAGGCAGGATGATGAAATTGCTCTTAGCTTCAAGGCTCCAAGGCCATGCTCAACAGGAACAGCCCCCTCCCCTCCCTGCGATCTTCCATTAGCAATGTCCAGATACAGCCCTTACTTCAGGGACACATCAGGTTAGAGAGACTGGGAGAAGAAGGAAGAGACCTGCTTTGTCATTGTACCTCTTGTCTCTTGTCCAACATGATGAAGTAGCATGAGGAGATGTGAGAGCGAGAGACTGGTATGCTGGCCAACAGCTCCGGCTAACACACGGCGGTGTGGGCTTTGTGTAAATCCTGAATGGCCTCGTGCCCTGGTTATCTTGTGTATCTCTGCATTTCACAACTCTTGCCCCATTTATTTGCTGTATATCCAAGCTGGGTGTTTGGTGGATGAGCAAAAAGGGAGAGCCTTTTTCTAACGGATGTTACAAAATGAATCGTTATGAGCCGGGGTCCTCCAGATAAACAGAACCAGGAGGAGATTTATCTGGATTGTAAGAAGCTGGGTTCTATGGTTCTGGAGTGTGGTTATCACCAGTGCACAGCTACTGCCCGTTTGAATGGGCTGCAGGCCCAGGAAAAGCTAATGTTTCTCAGTGAAGCTTGTTTGTTGGCCATTTGTTTTATTGTGACTTTTATCTGATAAGGCAGAGGTCCACTCATAGAGGGCAACCTGTTCTATCAATTCTAGTGATTTCAAGATTGCTCTCACCCAAAAGATCACAGATATCAACAACACAGAAAATGAACACTTCATGGCTAGTCATGTAATGAAAAGGAATCCACTTTAGATATGTTGTCTGTGGATTTTGATTTTGTTTTCAGTTACTGGATAATGTATCACTCCTCCCCAAGTTTCTGTCTAAGGTCAGTTGACATATGTGTTCCACATGTACACCTGAGATCTTACCTTATGAAAACGGAGCATTTTCCAAAGGTGTTCTTCTTCGGTCTGAGCGTCACATGTAGAGTAAGGCTCAGGAGCACGGGCCTTCATCCATCGCTTTAGACCCTCGCTGGCCCAGGATCAAGCACCCGGTCCTTTAATATTAATCCTTACCCCAGAGCTGCAGCTTGACCCTGCCTGCCATTTTTGCCATTTGCTGCCTTCGCATCTCAGGTTCCATTTCTTGTACTTTCAAGGATCTGTTTTAACAGCTCTTTGTTTCCTTGTTAACCACTTACATGCTTACCACTAGACAACAATAGAGGCACACACATGCAACTCGATTATGGGCCTTTCATTGTGCACATTCCTCTCGAAGCAACAGTTTGTAAGGTGAGGACTCTGGGAACTCAGACCAAGAATCATTTAGAGAAAGTTGTCATGGAAGAGCTCAATTTTTGTTAATTAGGTTTTTTTTTTGTTGTTGTTGTTGTTGTTTGTTTTGTTTTGTTTTTGAGACAGGGTCTCTCTTTGTAGTACTGGCTGTCCCAGAACTCACTATGTAGATCCGGCTGGCCTAGAACTCACAGACGTCTACCTGTTTTTGCTTCCTGAGTGCTGGGATTAGAGTGTGCCACTGTGCCCAGCCTAACTCCTTTTAAAGAAGAATTTAAAACAGGGAGGCAGGGAATTGGAGCTGTGCTTGTGATTGAATCCATCATCTACCAGGATCTCCATTAGCACTGAGTGTTCATGAGGAACTCTAGATTCCTACCCCATCTATCTGATAATTTGCTCTTAAAACTTTCTGCCACTTATTTTTAGACACATCGAGTAGTTTGTGAATGCTGAGAGCTGCTAGAACCATAAACTATGACTACAGTGTTTTAAAAATCATTCTGGGTCCACTGGATTCGGAACTTTCCTGGGAGGGGAAGGGGCTCCTGAGGCCCTGGGACCATTTCTTGGGAGCTGTGGGCACTGGGAGAGCCGGAAACATGGGATGCCCAGACTGGTACTACAGCAGTGGTCAGAAAGGGTCTGGCTCTGGGTATGGAAGAAGTAACTGCTCAAATGGCAGCGTTGGCATTGGGAGAGCACATGCAGAGGGGCAGGAGCTGCATCAGCTGCATTTAAGACTGATGCCCGGGAAACAAGGGAGCTCAAACAGACCTTGAATATGATAGAGTCTTTAATGAGGCCAGATACCTCAATACATTTCCCACCTTCTTGTGAGATAATACCGAACTTTGGCTGGCTCTGCTGGGTAAGGAAGTCAGACCCTGGCAGAACAGGCCCTTTGGGGTTGACCGAGCGAGCTCCTCGGGACTGCTCAGAAGGTGCTCTGCTCTCCACCGCCCTGGCAGGCGGCCCGGAGCTGCGTGAGTCAGTTTTGCGCTGAATCTCAGCATAATGGAGGAAGGTGCTATTTTGGGATAACAGGCATATGATCAGCTCTTTTTTGAGCAGATTTCACAGGCCATGATGTTTGCAGAAAGAGTGACTTTCCAGAATACCTCAGTCTCTGCTTGAGCACAGAAAGAAGCAGTTGGCTCTCCGGGAGACAGGGTTTTCACATTTGACATCTAAAGCCATGTTAACAATGGCAGCGGCTTCAGAGCCAGTTAATGGAAGATTCTTGTGTGTAGTTAATGAGCTGCATGCTATTATTTTAGTCCAATGGTAGAAGTAAAAATGGAAGGTGTGGAGACACCATGAAACATCCGGAGGGTAATGGTATCTCGGGAGCCATGAATGAGTAGATCTCCCTGCCATGCCTCCCTCCCCCCACCATTCTTAGATCAATTATTTGATTTGTTTGTGCTCCAAGGCTGACTTCCAAGGAAAGGATCTGGTTTGGATTGGTTATTAAGAAGGGAGCTGCCATTTTTCTTTCTGTCTTCTGCACAACATTCAGCGTTATGATTATCTGCACTGTCCAGATTATAGTAAGGTCAAACTACAAGCATTGTTCTAAAGGTACCATAAAGACCATATTTTTCAGGATGCTGAAGTTTGGGGACCTGCTTCTCATTAGATGTGCTGTGGACAGTGTGGTGCTGTGAATACACAGGGCTCGATCTTGTTTCCAGATTCTTACAGTGTGGAATGTGTTCTACTTCGCGAGGTAGCCGAGTGTGTTTGGAGAAACTGTTCAGTACTTACTTAGGCCCAGAGACCAGAGGAAACTGTAGCGCTCCTAACTTGCGACACATGGCAACCTGTGTTAGCTTCCTTCTTGTCTCTTATCCCTTTTCCTTTGTTCCTTCGTTTCTGGAAACGTCATCAATGAATACTTATCTGTAACTGAAGGCTCTTTGATGAATGCGTGACGCAGATGTGCCCTAAACGCTTGCTCGTGGTACCCTGTTGTACGCAGATGACTAACTATACATACACACCTTTCAGTAAATTGCTCCAAAGATACTTGCATTTTCACGAGCAACTCAAATCTGCCGTGTAAATCTGCAGCAGCTATGATGTCCCCTACTGTAAACAAGGGATATTGGCATTATTCACTCTGTGCCTGTCTGTTCTTCCAAGCTTGAGCCTGCAAACCATATTGTCGATGTTCTTTTTTTTTCTTTTACAGCCATTTGTGTATAGAAATTTATGCAGTAACCGCTAGACACAGGGCCTCTGCCCAATGGTTACTGGTACAGCCCAGGTAGAACCCTTGCTTTCCCCTTAAACCTTGCCGTAAGACCTCTAATTTTCTTACATCTTATATCTTGCCCCTCTCCAATCACTGTTTATGCACAGTTTTCTAAATTACTCACATGAGTTAGCACACTTTCCAAAGCAAAGTCCCAATTCTCTTCCAAGCGCATTTGTTTCTCCACAGGATGTATGGCTTGGAGTCAGGCAGACCTGAGCTCACCTCTTCATTCTGCCACTTTCTCATCACGTGACCTCGGGTGACTAACTTCTGCATTTTAAAAGCTACAAGTGTGGTGTGCCGCGTGGTCGGTTTCTCAATGCCTGCCTTTTACGTGGATTCTGGACCACATCCTTCCCCGATCCTTGCTTAGTTGCCCTTTAGTGGCATTCTTTATTCTGAAATACCCATTTCTTCGCTGTTTCCCACTGGAGCATCTTTAAACGCTATTCCGTCTTCTGCACCTACCATTTTCTCCCGTGTGGCTCGAATGATAGTCTTGCACTGAGGACCTGCAGTTCTGCGGAGGGACTTCTTCCACTTTTCTGCCCTTTCCTTAGCCCTTGGACACGAGATCCCGGCTCTGACTGTCTGATCGAGTTGGGGTTCCCCGAGAGGAGTCTCTTGGCTCTTGGCCATCATTGCATCCCTACAATCCAGGGCAATGTCTGACACAAGGCAAGTGTCTAATGCGACCAACAAGAGAGCTCAGACAGGGTGACAGCTGGCAGTCATCAGCAGGTGGAAGGGACTTCACTGAAACAGTCACATCTACTATTCCCTTTGGCTCCAGTGCCCTTTTGCTGTTGTGACAGCTGGCTTGTCTAACTGCCTAATTTTATATGTGAGATCAACCCTAGGGGGGAAAACACACGTGGATATAGCAGGAAGGCTATCAAACTGGAGTCCAAATCAGAACTTACTACCCTAGACAGCTAAAGAAGAGGGTGGGTCCGGGGTGATGTTCTGTGCATATCTATGAACTTCCCACAGGCAGGGGGAAGGAGGGGCCATGGGAACGTTGTATGGCAGACCCTGAAACATTATATCCAATGTCCATTTACTAGTCCCCGACTCTCATGAATGTGTTATTCTTGGGAAAGGATCTTTGAAATTATCCCTCCCCAGGAAAGACCATTCCTGCAGATTTGGGTAGATGCTACGTCAAATTAAGAACCCTCTTGAAGAGACACGTGGAAGGGTTATCTGTGAAGATGGAGGCAGAGTTGATTGGTACATTATAGTCAAGTATCTACCACCTTCTCCAAAGCTGCGTTTCCCCATAAACACCTGGAGAACACAGCCCCATGGATTCCTGGAAGGTTTGCATACCTGTTAGCTATAGGCATACAGCAATGCAAATGTCACCCCAAGGTTGAATTAGGTTTCTTCTGAGGATATTCCATTTATGTATGTATGTATGTATGTCAAACTTTCTGTAATAGATGGGTGTGATTTGTGTGTGTGTGTGTGTGTGTGTGTGTGTGTGCTTTTGCCTTGCCTTGGGCCTCTCAGGGGACTCCTGGTACCTGGAGTAACACTGGGGTTCCTATCTCACAAAAGGCTCTAACACTGCAGGGCTCACAAGAGTGACCTAGAGCCGAGGAGGAAGTGTCTGATGGAGTGGAAGTGCTTTGCGGAAGTGTGGTCATCCTGCTGACTAATATGCACGAACTTCCCAGAAAACACTGGGAATTTGTGGATATGCTGCCCGAGAAGCCAGAGCCTCGCCTCCGGCAGCCTTTAGCTGTACTTTGCTGCCATCGTGTGGCCACACTGGTACTTGTCAGTGTTTTGAGTTTTGTCGCTCAATGCTTTATAAACTTTAAAGATTTCTTTACAGAAAATACACACTGGGAATATAACCCCAAGTTTCACATTTAGCCCCGAGCTGACATTTGCATCGCTATCTTACTAATAGCTAAGTTATGCCAGCCTTCGGCCTCACAACGAATGTTCTGGAACACTCTGCTCACAATCAAGGTATTCACATGGCTGTGCTCTCCTGGTGTTTGTGGGTGAACACAGCCTTGGAGTAGTGACTTTGCGTTCTTACATTCTTACTTTAGAAAATGTTGGAGGATAGGATTGGAAATACCATTTGAAGAATTAGAGCAGTCATGCTTGTTTGTTTGTTTGTTTGTTTGTTTCTCAAGACAGGGTTTCTTCGTGTAGCCCTGGCTGTCTGGAACTTGCTCTGTGGACCTGGCTGGCACTGAACACAGAGATCCGACTGCCTCTTCCTCCCTGGTGCTGAAATTAGAAGGCACACGCCACCATGAGTGGCTTTTCAGCAGATACATTTTTTTTTACTATTTTTTAAAGATTTTTTTTATTGAATATCATCTTCATTTACATTGCCAATGGTAAAACCTTTCTTGATTTCCCCCCCTCCCCAAAGACCCCAACCCCTCCTCCCACCCCCTGCCTCCACATATATGCCCCTCCACAAGACACACTCCCACCTTCCCCCCTCAGTTTCCCTTTGTTGGGGCTTTTATTGGGCCTTTACCTGACCAAGGACCACTCCTCCCACTGATGCCCAACAAGACCTTCCTCTGTCACATTTTTGGCTGAAACCATGTGTACCCCTTGGTTGATGGTTCAGTCCCTGGGAGTCTTGGGGCATCTGGGTGGCCGAAATCATTGTTCTTCCCATAGGGCTGTAAATCCCTTCAGCTCCTCCGGACCACCCTCCAGCTCCTCCATTGGGGACCCCATGCCTAGTCCAATAGTTGGCTGCTAGCATCTGCCTTTGTATTTGTAAGGCTCTGGTAGGGCCCCTCCAGACAACCATGGCATGCTCCTTTTGGTATACGCTTCTTGTCATAGTGTTGGGGTTTGGTGACTGTTTATAGGATGAATTCCCAGGTAGGGCAGTCTCTGGGTGGCCTGTACTGGCTAGTTTTGTGTGTCAACTTGACACAGGCTGGAGTTATCATAGGAAAAGGAGCTTCAGTTGGGGAAGTGCCTCTATGAGATCCAGCTGTGGGGCATTTTCTCAATTAGTGATCAAGTGAGGGAGGGCCCCTTGTGGGTAGTGCCATCTCTGGGCTGGTATTCTTGGGTTCTATAAGAGAGCAGGCTGAGCAAGCCAGGGGAAGCAAGCCAGTAAGTAACATCCCTCCATGGCCTCTGCATCAGCTCCTGCTCCTGACCTGCTTGAGTTCCAGTCCTGACTTCCTTTGGTAATGAACAGCTGTGTGGAAGTGTAAGCTCAATAAACCCTTTCCTCCCCAACTTGCTTCTTGGTCATGAAGTTTGTGCAGGAATAGAAACCCTGACTAAGACAGTGGCCTTTACTTTACTTCAGTCTCTGCTCCACACATTGTCCCCCTTATTTCTCCTGTGAGTATTTTGTTCCCTTTCTCAGAGGAACCAAAGCACCATCACTTATGTCTTCCTTCTTCTTGAGCTTCCTGTGCTGGGTGAATTGTAGCTTGTTTATTTTGAGCTTTTGGGCTAATATTCACTTATTAGTGAGTGCATACCAAGTATGTTCTGTTGTGGTTAGGTTACCTCGCTCAGGATGACACTTTCTAGTTCCATCCATTTGCCTAAGAATTTCATGAATTCATTGTTTTTAATAGCTGAATAGTACTCCATTTTGTATATATACCACAGTTTCTGTATCCATTCCTCTGTTGAGGGACATCTGGGTTCTTTCCAGCTTCTGGCTATTATAAATAAGGCAGCTATGAACATATTGGAGCATGTGTCCTTATTACATGTAGGAGTATCTTCTGGGTATATGCCCAGGAGTGGTATAGCTGGGTCCACAGGTAGTACTATGTCTAATTTTCTGAGGAATCGCCAAACTGGTTTCCAGAGTGGTTTTACCAGCTTGCAATCCCACCAACAGTGGAGAAGTGCTCATTTTTCCCCACATCCACTCCAGCATCTGCTGTCCCCTGAGTTTTTCATCTTAGCCATTCTGACCGGTGTAAGATGGAATCTCAGTGTTGTTTTGATTTGCATTTCCCTGATAGCTAATGATGCTGAACATTTCTTTAGGTGCTTTAGAGCCATTTGAGTTTCCTCTGTTGAGAATTCCCTGTTTAGCTCTGTACCCCATTTTTTAATAGGGTTATTTGATTCTCTGGAGACTAACTTCTTGAGTTCTTTGTATATATTGGACATTAGCCCTCTATCAGATGTAGGGTTAGTAAAGATCTTTTCCCAATTTGTTGGCTGTTTTGTCCTATTGACCGTATTCTTTGCCTTACAGAAGCTTTGCAATTTTATGAGGTCCCATTTGTCGATTCTTGTTGTTAGAGCATAAGCCATTTGTGTTCTGTTCAGGAACGTTTCCCCTGTGCCCATCTGTTCAAGATTCATCCCCACATTCTCCTCTATAAGGTTTAGTGTGTCTGGTTTTATGTGTAGATCCTTGAACCACTTGGACTTGAGCTTTGTACAAGGAGATAAGAATGGGTCGAGTTTTCTGCATGCAGACCTCCAGTTGATCCAGCACCATTTGTTAAAAATGCTGTCTTTTCCCCACTGGATCTTTTTAGCTCGTTTGTCAAATATCAAGTGACTGTACGTGTGTGGGTTCTTTTCTGGGTCTTCAATTCTATTCCATTAATCTTCCTGCCTGTCTGCATACCAATACCAAACAGTTTTTATCACTATTGCTCTGTAGTAGAGCTTGAGGTCAGGGATGGTGATTCCCCCAGAAGATCTTTTGTTGTGGAGAATAGCTTTTGCTATCCTGGGTCTTTTGTTATTCCAGATGAATTTGAGAATTGCTCTTTTTAAATTTACAAAGAATTGATTTGGGATTTTGATGGGAATTGCATTGAATCCGTAGTAGATTGCTTTTGGCAAGATGGCCATTTTTACAATATTGATCCTGCCAATCCATGAACATGGGAGATCTTTTCATCTTCTGAGACCTTCTTCGATTTCTTTCTTCAGAGGCCTGAAGTTCTTGTCATATAGATCTTTCACTTTCAGCAGATAAATTTAAAGAGGAGAAACCACAGGCTAGCCTGAGAGCATGAGGGCTAGCACAGGCTCTGAGTAATGAAACTCAGCCCTATCCGAAGGCATCCATGTGATTGATATCCCATTGCTGGGCTTCTCACACACAGTTATCAAATCTTGCTGCCTTCCCTTTCTTTTACCACAGTTGTCATAGCTACACTCTGAGGTCCCTTGTGACATTTTGCCATCCCAGCAGTGGTTGGGATATCTCCATTACCTTGTCGCTCCTTTTCGTTTGTACATTGCATTACTTTGATTTGCATGAGGTATTCATAACCCATCTGGGCACAGACTTCTTGGGGTTTGGATCTCAGATCTACTATTTTGTTTTTTTAGTGAGGTGAGCTGGGAAGCCACATAAATACCCTATATAGCTCAGTTTACTTGCGTTTACAGTCTGGGCACTGTAGTTAGTACCTACTCATGGGTTTGTGTGACTGACTGTGACATACAGCATGTTGGTGTACATGACATGCACAGCTCGGGCACATGGGAGGGATCCATAACCATGTATCTGCTCTTGTAAATCCTCCTCGGTGAATGGGGTTCCTTGAATATAAGGTTGTTTTTATTTTTAATCTCTGTGTCCTTAATTGCATATATTACTTTTAGACTATAGCAATTTGACAACATTTTGGGCACATAAGTGGGCAGTTTTTAATCTTTTCTAGGTGTACTCAGTTCGGTTCTTGGAATTCTCATTAAATCATCAAGATACACCATGGTGTGTGTGTGTGTGTGTGTGTGTGTGTGTGTGTGTGTGTTGCAGATGATAAACAACAATCACAATTCACTGAGCATCTGTTAGGAGGAAAACTCAGCTCAGAAGGCTTTGTGGGCTGACCCTACTCAACACTCACATAATTTAGAGGTCAGTACTAACTCCACAGAGGTGTGGCTACGTTCCACAGCAGATGGTGTGGACTGGGATAGAGCCACAGCGGTGGTGTCTGGAGCTTATGTTCCTAGGAGATAGTCACTCTGTAAGTCAGCCTCGTTTAAGGCTTGGTTTCGGTTCTGCTTGAGATTTCTGCACATCAAAAGAAAAACCTAAAAAAAATATATCGCAACTCAGTATGGCATAGAGTGCCAAGCTCAACGCTGTATTTACAACGCATCAGGCCCTAACTTGCCCGACCCTATCTTGGGAGCAGCACTTTACGCGATAATGAACTGTGAACAATGGTTTCTGTTTCATACGGATAGCTGTAAGTGTGGCGACCTCAAGGGCCAAGTATTTTAAGCTTATTGCAGTAGGAAAATGATTCCATTCCAATTATCATTTTGTGAGGCATATTACAGAGCATCCACTTCTCCCTGGCTGTTGGCTCGTGCAAGGAAGATCTTCCTAACAGTACTGGGCCTGAAGCACAAAGAGCTAGAAACATTCAGCCCCGGAAGCAGCAGCCTGCCCTTCTGTGTGCCCAATAGGAACACATGACCTTACGTTCACAATCAATCTCTAATAGATTCAAAGAACAAAAAAACTTTGAAACATGTAATCATACCGAGATCTCCCACTAGTGACCACAAGCGCACACGCATTCTACACACACACACACATACTTCCCTTCTTTCTGAGATTAGGTCAATTCATGTACCAATCTGTGGAAAAAACTGGGACGTGGAGAGCTGTATTCCGAGTAGCCTGTCTCTAGAGTTCAAGTCATAACTGCTGCCGCGCATGCGTCCGCACGCTTCCTGGTGTCAACTGACGATGGCAGAGTTAAATGTTGGCATGGGTTCTTTCTGTTTCCGCAGCCTCTACATGCACTTGCTGACAGTGTGCAACTTGCGGCTGCTCTGGGTGTAGCTGTGTTCACACTGTCACGTGTCCATTCCCTAGTCCAGGTGGTATCCCTAGACATTACCATGACAGCTTTCCTCTTTAGGGAGTGATAAGCCCTTCCTCGGATGCTGCATTAAAACACTAGCAGCTGCTGCAGACAAGAAAGGGGGAAATCGGGATTGGGTGAATGAAATCCTGATGTCGTGCACACAGAGCATGTGGGAGTTGTGAATATGAAGGGACGAGGAGCCTGGGGAAGCAGCACTGACTCCTTGGAGGTCAAACGTCCATCTACCAGCTGCTTGGTCTATTGTCAGTGTTAGTTGATTGAATGTTTCTAGGGATCTCTCTCCCCCTCACTCTCTCTCCTCCTCCTCTTCCCCCCCCCTCTCTCTCTCCCACTTTCATTTCTCTAGCAGTCTCTTGTTATTCCTTCTTATTTTTATGGCCCAAGTGGCAACGTCCCTGTCTCACTATGGCTTTATTTATTTTAGACTTACATGGTTTCTCCTTAGCTTGTCTAAAGACTTGCCTGATAAGCTTTTTTAAAAACTCAATATTAAGAGCTGATTTCTCTCCTATCCTGTTTCTGTTTCCTGTGTAATTAGTTTCTTTTGTTAACTTTGGGCTTACTTTGTTTTCTTGTCTAGTCCTTTCAAGGATGCCCCCATGTTACTTGTCTAAGCTTTTCTTCTTTTTATGGTTTCTATTAATGCCCTTCCTATGGCTGTGTTACTTTTTAAAAAATTGGATATATTCTTTATTTACATCTCAAATGTTATCCCCTTTCCCAGTTTTTCCCCCTCCCGGATAACCCCTATCCCATCCTCCCTTCTCCTACTATAAGGGTCTATGAGGGTCTTCTTCCACCCACCCCACTCCCACCTCCCCACCCTTGATATCTAGCGAGCCTTCACAGGACCAAGGACCTCTCCTCCCCTTGATACCTGACAAGATGGCTGCATTCCTTTTCACTTTTATTTTCCTGATGGTGATTTTTAATTTTTCTGTTTTATTTCTTCTTAGACATATTGTTATTTCATTTGCTAAAATTTTGCGTTTTATTTTCCCCTTGTGATTTTTTCTTTTCTTTTGTTTTTTTGTTTTTGATTTTCTTCTGTTTTAAATCCAAGTGTCAATCCATTGTTGTGGGTTGTCTTACTTAAAACATCTATAGCTTTGGCAAAACACCTTAACGAAAAATCAAGTTGGAGAGGAAAGGCTTTATTGAACTTAAACGTCCACACTACTGTTTATCACTGAAGAAAGTCAGGACAGGAATTCAATCAGGGAAGGTTCCTGGAGGCAGGAGCTGATGCAGAGTCCGTGGGGTGGTGCTGTTTACTAGTTCATGCCTTGATCAGGCTGCTTGCTTGTTTGCATTCTCTACTCTCCTTCCCTCCCTCCCTCCCTCCTTCCTTTCCTTCTTTCCTTCCTTCCTTCCTTCCTTCCCATCTTCAACTCACTCACTCACTTACTCACTCACTCACTCACTCACTCACTCACTCACTCACTCATTCATTCATTTTTAATTAGTGTTTTAATTGATTCTTTGTAAATATCACCCATGCATCCCAACCCCACCCATCTCCCCATCCCATCATATCTGCCTTCTGTCCCATCAAAGGAGGAAAATCGTATCATGGTAGCTGTAGTGTATCACAGTGTGTCCACAAATCTCTACATGCAAATGGTTCAAGGTCTCTGGCTTCTGCTACACCGCAATGGTTTATATATGCTTGGCCCAGGGAGTGGCACTATTAGAAGGTGTGGCCCTGTTAGAGCAGGTGTGCCACTGTGGGTGTGGGATTTAAGACCCTCACTCTAGCTGCCTGGAAGTTAGTATTCTGCTAGCAGCCTTCAGATGAAGATGTAGAACTCTCAGCTCCTCCTGTACCATGCCTGCCTGGATGCTGCCATGTTCCCACCTTGATAATGGGCTGAACCTCTGAGCCTGTAAGCCAGACCCAATTAAATGTTCTTGTAAGAGTTGCTTTGGTCATGTTGTTTGTTCAAAACAGTAAATCCCTAACTAAGACTCTAGCTTGTTTCAAGTTGACACATAAACCCAGCCAGTAAGTACACGGGGAGAGACATTAAGTCTTCTTAAGCTGTTTGATGCTTTCACGACCTGATAGGATTCTGTGTGATTTTGAGAAGAGCCTGCTGGTTTGGTTGAAGGTTCCCTGTATGTCTACTTGATCATGTTGTACACCATTGTAACCTTACTGATCTCCATTGGAGTGATTCGTCCATTATCAAAAGTGTGGAGCTGCAATCTCCTATTTATATGTTATTATTTCCCCTATGTTTCTATCAATATTGCTTTAGGTATTTGGTTACTTGTTCATTAGATATACGGAACTCATACATATATTATGTTTTTACCTTTTTGGATAGTTGATCCATTCATCGTAAAATTCATCTTAATTTTCTAAGTATTGCTTCCACTCAATATGGAATTCTGGATTGACCATATTTAAGTGTTTTAAAGCATTATTTCAATTTATGCCAGCATGATTTTTTTGTCTTTTTCATAAATGTCAAGATTTATTGGTAGCAAAAATTCGAATTGTGCAGCAGCTTTTTTTTTTCAGGAGAAAAGGAAAATTTAACAGAGTTAAACCAGTAGTCTAGATAAACAAAATTTTCATATAGTTCTTCCACCTTTTATGGGAAATAGATTCTTTTCTCACTAATATATCCTGACTACGGCAGGCATGTGGTTCTCCCTCCCTCTATTCCTTCCAGTTCCTCTCCACATCCTCTCCCATCTGGATCCATCCCCTTTCTGTCTCTCATTAGAAAACTCACAGGCTTCTAATGGACAGTGGTAAAAATATAAGACTAAATGAAATCTATCACGATGAAATTGGACAAAATAAACAGAAGGAAAAGGAGCTTAAGACATGGCACAGGAATCATTCACACATCCTCTTTGGTATTTTGACTCACAAATTCCAAATAACTTAGCAGCTCCAAATTCCAATCTATACCGTGTATGCTAGACACTGAGCATTGTAGCTCAGACATGTCTGGCCTGAGTTCTCTGTTTCCTACCTATTGTGCAACAGAACTACGAGCAGAGAACCTACTGCCATGGATCAAATTGTCTTATCAGAGACTGCTATCTTCCTTCAGACTTTATCTTTTGCCCTGACTCCTGGAAAGGCACCCCAGGAAGAAAGCTAGAGTCAGGGTCTGAACTCACCTCATGTCTTCATTCCTCATGAAGATTTGGTTCAAGCAGGGTATCCTATCTAGGTAGGGAAAAATTAATGTTTCCAGATAGTTTTTGTAAGCTTTAAGTTGTTTATGGGTGGAGGGTAAACACTATTCTAGTTACTCTGCCATGAGTAGAACTGAGTTGAGAACTTTGCATTGTGTTGGATTGAGCATTGCATGTAAAAGTCTTTCCGTGGTTGCTAGGTCTTCTCAATAACTGATTCATTATACCTGACAGTAACATGACAGTAGTGTGTCTTCCAAGTAGTTGGAACAGAATAAGAGGAGGCTTCCCTTCTATTTTTTAAGGGAGAAAATTAATATTTTTTTCTTCAAAATACTTGAAATATTTAAAGGATAAAATACTTTGTAGTAGGTTTTATTATTTTCAATTAAAAATATCTTTCAAATCTATGACAATATTTTCAAATCTATGACAAGCAACATAATTGGACTCTTACTAAAAATCATTTGTTGGGAATTTGGAAAGATAATAATATCTCTCATGATATGGCTCAATTAAAAGCTCAAATTGCGGTTATGAGTAAAGCACAAGATGGATCGGTTAACTTAGAGGATTTGGCTCAGGCCTTTAGTTCTGGTTTGAAGTCTCTGAACCCTGTAACTTGGTTATATTGGATTGTTGTCGTTGCCGTGGCTGCAGGGGTAATCTTTCTTTTTCTTCTTATCCTTCCAATAATTTTCAAACTAGTCTTCTCCTCCATTTCTGCTGCCAAAAGAGGTATTCATGAGCTCAAATTATAAAATACAAAAGCGGGAGATATCACGGCGCATTTCTTGAACCCCGTAGTTTCACGCAG
This sequence comes from Apodemus agrarius, assembly GCA_964023405.1. Classification (NCBI taxonomy): domain Eukaryota; kingdom Metazoa; phylum Chordata; class Mammalia; order Rodentia; family Muridae; genus Apodemus; species Apodemus agrarius. The sequence continues at coordinate 72,027,052 of OZ030018.1, forward strand.
CCAAGCTGCAATCCAGGCAGAGGCCGCGTGATATTTACTGGGGCTGTTCAAGGAATGCCGCTGTGGGCCTCCTTGGCTGCAGATAGAGCTGAGCTGAAATTTCTCATGGCAAGCTGTGTAACCCTTTATCTGACCTGTTCTTTTACTTACGAGATGTCTCTGCCAGCCAGAGGTGCGAGCATTCCAGGCGTGACAGTTCACTCAGAGTTTTATTCTTTGAACTACAGTACTGGCCATGATTCCTTCTAGAGATCCATTGCTTTGCTTTTAATTAGCTGTACAGTTATTACCTAGATACATTAAAGAATTAACCTCCCAACAATTTTTACTATTTGTATGGCTAGCTGGTCTTTGGCACTCTAACATGGAAACCTTCAGTTAGTAAAGTTTCAAAATAAGCCTGAGAAATTCTCACAAAAAGATAAACAAAACATAGTGTAGTCTCTGACTCTTGAATTACTAATTTATTATTGACTACAGAGGGACACGATAACCTTGGGTGTAATCTCTGACGTTCATGCCTGATTCATTTGTATTTCCTTGTGCCAGTTACTCATGGTAACCACTTTTTGTAAACATTTCACTGAATTACCAACTTGTGATGTGTATAAATGTTCCTGCCTCAGAACAGTAAAGTGCATTCAGACGCATTCAGATCTTGTGTGTGTCTGTCTGTCATTCGCCGGACCTGTACCTTCCTGCATACCAAAGACCCTGATTTCCCCACGGGTGTGATGCTCCGACTGAGTCGGTCCGTGGCAACAAATGTATCATAAACAGTTGTTATTTTGTCACAGTTGAATGCTTAGTTAGGTCTTCTATTGATTTTTATGCTCCTTCATACCCAGTAAAATAACATCAGGGGCTACAGTGTCATCACTGCCCCTGGGCAGTGAGTTTCCACATCCTATCAGCACTATGTCCCAAAGCATCAAATTCCATGCTGTTATTCTTAAATATCTATGTTTATGGTAATACATAACTTAAATCTGTTCACAGAATCATTTGAATCTAGTTGTTAGTACCAAATTAGTACTAGGGTGACTGTTTTTTTAATATAATATTTTTATTGTTTATTTGGGAATTTAACAATGCAACCTGATCACAAACAGTTCCCAGTATTCTCAGGTCTGCCCCCAACCATGTATACCCACTCAGAAAAAGAAGAAGAAAGAGGAGGAGGAGAAAAGGGAAAGAGAAGAGGAGGAGGAGGAGGAGGAGGAAGAAGAAGAAAAAAGGAGAAGTAGAAAAGGAGAAGGAGGAGGAGGAGAAAAAGAAGAAGAAGAGAGAGAAGAAGAGGAAGAGGAAGACAAAGAAGAAAAGAAGAGGAAGAGGAAGAAGAAAAGGAGAGGAAGAAAAGAAGAGGAAGATGAAGAATAAAAGAGGAAGAAGAAGAAAAGAAGAGGAAGAGGAAGAGGAAGAGGAAGAAGAAGAAGAAGAAGAAGAAGAAGAAGAAGAAGAAGAAGAAGAAGAAGAAGAAGAAGAAGAAGCAAGTCCAATTTGTGTTGCCCATATACTCACTGGAGCATGGTCAAACTCCAAGTGTCCAGCCCCTTAAAGAAAAGTGAGTCTTTCCTCACCTCCATCCCTGTCAGAAGCCATCAGCTGTGGAGAACTACACTTTGGCATCTGTCTTAGTCAGGGTTTCTATTCCTGCACAAACATCATGACCAAGAAGCAAGTTGGGGAGGAAAGGGTTTATTCAGCTTTCACTTCCACACAGCTGTTCATTACCAAAGGAAGTCAGGACTGGAACTCAAGCAGGTCAGGAAGCAGGAGCTGATGCAGAGGCCATGGAGGGATGTTTCTTACTGGCTTGCTTCCCCTGGCTTGCTCAGCCTGCTCTCTTATAGAACCCAAGAATACCAGCCCAGAGATGGCACCGCCCACAAGGGGCCCTCCTTCACTTGATCACTAATTGAGAAAATGCCCCACAGCTGGATCTCATAGAGGCACTTCCCCAAGTGAAGCTCCTTTTCCTATGATAACTCCAGCCTGTGTCAAGTTGACACACCAAACTAGCCAGTACAATTGACCCCTTGTCAACTTGACACACCAACATATCACTATTAAGCCTCAACCCTTACTTTCTTATTCATCCCCAAGATCTCAATAATGTAAAAAGTCCCACAGTCTTTACATATTAAAAGTTCAATCCCTTTAAAATGTCCAATATCTTAAAATTCAAAGTCTTTTAAAAATTCAAGTCTCTGAACTGTGGGCTCCACTAAAATACCTTCTTTCAAGAGGGAAAAATATCAGGGCACAGTCACAATCAAAGGCAAAACTCAAACTCCAAAGTCTGGGATCCAACTCACGATCTTCTGGGCTCCTCCAAGGGCTTGGGTCACTTCTCCAGCTCTTCCCGTTGTAGCACACACCTTGTCTTCTAGGCTCCAGCTGCTTGTACTCCACTGCTGCTGCTTTCCTTGGTGGTCATCGCATAGTACTGGCATCTCCAAGCCTCAACTCTTTTGCATGACTCCTTCAGTCCTGGGCCATCAATTACAACTGAGGGTACACTTTCACCAATGGCTTTCCGTGGTCTCTCAGCGTACCAAGCCTCAGCTGTTCTTCATGATGCCTTCATGCCTTCAAAAGCAGTACCACCTGGGTGACTCTTACACAGTACCAAGTCCTGCTACAGCACGAGGCACAACCTTGGCTATCTGGAACACACTCTCTGTGCTCTCAGAAAACACATCCCAGAAGATTTCACCTCAGTGATGCTGGTCTCTTCTTACTCACCGCTAATTTCTTAGCTCCAGCTAACCAGCATCAATAGTCCCAGTAACACAACGGCTCACTTTAGTGGTTCTGGTATCTTGTTACTCACAGCTGATTCTTCAGCCCCAGCTAACCAGAACCACAGAGTCTTCATGGCCCTGATAAGAGTCTTTAATTTTCCCTCTGAAATTTCACAAGCCAGGCCTCCATCTTCTGCACTGTTCTCAACATAATCTTCCAAGCTCCTCCACAACATCTCACAGAGGTCTCATCACTAAATGGACCATCTAGCCCAAAGTTCCAAAGTCCTTCCACAGTCCTCCCCAAAACATGGTCAGGTTGTCACAGGAATACCCCACTACGCTGGTACCAATTTGTCTTAGTCAGGGTTTCTATTCCTGCACAAACATCATGACCAAGAAGCAAGTTGGGGAGGAAAGGGTTTATTCAGCTTTCACTTCCACACAGCTGTTCATTACCAAAGGAAGTCAGGACTGGAACTCAAGCAGGTCGGGAAGCAGGAGCTGATGCAGAGGCCATGGAGGGATGTTTCTTACTGGCTTGCTTCCCCTGGCTTGCTCAGCCTGCTCTCTTATAGAACCCAAGAATACCAGCCCAGAGATGGCACCGCCCACAAGGGGCCCTCCTTCACTTGATCACTAATTGAGAAAATGCCCCACAGCTGGATCTCATAGAGGCACTTCCCCAAGTGAAGCTCCTTTTCCTATGATAACTCCAGCCTGTGTCAAGTTGACACACCAAACTAGCCAGTACAGCATCTGTCACAATTTTTAGCTGTTCTCTTCAACAGCTTCCTGTCCAGACTGCTACTTTTTGGGGGTATGTGAGGAAAGGGGTTGTCACAGAAGTCTTCTATGCAAAGGAACTTCCTTGAATCACAAATTTTTTTTATTGTATATATTCTATATTTACAATTCATTTCCCTTTTTCTGGTTCCCCACCCCCAAAGGTCCCACATGTCCTTTTCCCTCCCCCTGCTCCCGCATCCACCCCCTCCCACTTTACTGTTCTTGTACTCTCCCACAATGATGTTTTGGTCCATTCTAGCACCAGTGTCCACTCCTTTCTTCTTGTGAGACATCACTTGATATGTGATTTGTGTCTTTGGTGTTCTAAGCTTCTAGGCTAATATCCACTTATCAGTGACTGTATACCATGGGTATTCTTTTGAGACTGGGTCACCTCACTTAGTATGACATTCTCCAGCTCCATCCATTTCTCTAAGAATTTCATGAATTCATTGTTTCTAATGGCTGTATAGTACTCCATTGTGTATATATGTCCCTCAACAGAAGAATGGAATCACAAATTTGATTGAGAAAATGGCAAATTAAAGCCTTTCAATGACTTTTCATGGTTGAAAACTCCAGGTTTTTCAGACTATCTCAACACTGGTGTAGCTGGTATGATATAGTTCAGGAAACATGATCTGTCACTCTCATTGTAATGCCTATTGACCAATGCAGTAGTGATTTCTCTCATAAAATAACATAAAGGCCTTTCTGGAAATGACTCACGAAGATGTTTTACTGATTCATTTTATGTATGTTAGCATTCTGCCTACATGAGTTCATGTGTAACGTGCATTTTTTGATACCCATGGCGTTCAGAAGAGGACATCAGATCCCCTGGAACTGGAGTTGAGGGTGGTTGTGAGCTATCCTGTGGGTTCTGGGAATGTAACCGGGATCCTCTGCAAGAGAAATACAAGTGTTCTTAACTGCTGAGCTCCTCAAAGATAATTTTTGATGCAAATTAAGTTATTTATTTTAAGTTATTTAAGTTAGCACCGAGGTGTGAAATGCCATGCACCATTCCTGGTTTGCTCTACGCTTCTCATTGCCCTTTGAGATGAGAGACCTCATGTCTCAGCGTCCAGTTCCAACTATTTGCTGGCTGCTGCCTTACTCTCCCTCTTATTGTGGATTTTAACCCTCTGGAGTCATAAGTCCAGATAAACAGGTTTCTTCTGTAAGATGCCTTGGGCATTATGTTTTTTTGTTTTGTTTTGTTTTGTTTTGTTTTTCAAGACAGGGTTTCTCTGTATCGCTCTGGCTGTCCTGGAACTCACTCTGTAGACCAGGCTGGCCTCGAACTCAGAAATCCGCCTGCCTCTGCCTCCCAAGTGCTGGGATTAAAGGCATGAGCCACCACTGCCGCCGCCCGGCAGGCATTATGTTTTATCTCAGCAATTTAAAATGAACTCATGCAGAAGTAGTTCTCAGGAGTGAGAACTACAGCCGTTGCTGTGACAGATCTGACCTGACCATGTTTTTATTTTGAGGAATCTGGAAGATTTGGGGATTCTTCACCAGAAAGCTGTTGAACACTCAACTGACCATCCAAGTAGGAGCTCCTAAGACAGTGCTGGGAACAATGTAGACTCTGGGACTCAGCTAAAGAAGTACTAGAAGGGAATGATATTGTTATATGGGCTAGAGTCTATGCTTGTGATACTTTGACAAAGAATGTGGCTGCTTTCTGCCCTTGTCCTAAGAGCCTTCCTAAGGCTAAATTAATGGACTCATTTCTTTGGCGGAGAAGATTTCAAGATGTCTAATTGTGGGACCATGAAAGGTAGCCTGGGTACCCTGGCTCCTGGTGGAGCTAAGGCTTGAAACCCCAGAAACCCTAAAGGGATGGTAGGCACTTCACCTGTTCCCTGGCACCAGGCCCCTGCCGCTAGCCACAGCTCCCCATAGATTTGTGACCATCAGTCACATATGGGCAACACTCCAAGCCCCTTCACAAGTAGAGGACATGACCTGTGGTCATGTAGGGTCAAGACAGATCATTTTAATGAGGCACCTAAAGGCTTGGAAGGCTTAGCCAATAAGCTTTCCTTACCAGATGTTCCTCCCTGCAAAAGGTATTTAACCCCAGGCCTGCCCTGAGAAGTGGGTTATGGTTTTACTCATCCACTTTCTGCTATCACAATAAGTGCCTTAAAACCATGGATTGCCTCTTTTCATTGGGATCTGCCATGGAGAGCCAGGGAGAAGGCCTTTGCCTATGGAGCCACCTTCTAACCTCCCATAGAAGGCCTCTCTGTGCTCCCAACCACAGCTGCCACAAGCCCAAGGCCAAGCCTGCTACTACTATCAAACCAAGAACTCTCCCCGCGGGACCAGCCAGAGCTCACCCTCTTTCCCTGGGCCTGCGAACTAGATCCTGTGCCCGTGGGCCCCATCTCTGTGCTCAGCTTTTTCATGGCACCCAGAAGGTGCCTGAGTGTCTAAGAGCCCGAGAACCCCATGGCCCAGGACTCTTTACTGGCGCGGGGACCCTCAAACCAACTCTGGCTGTCCCATGCCTCTGATTGTCCTCCCCCCTCTCCAGTGAAATCCTGTAGCTCCATGTCTGGTGTCAAAAGGCTTAGATGGTTTCAGCCTCCTAGTTTTGCTTCCTATAATATACTTCGTGGTACTGGGTTGTCTCTATTCCCAGTTTGTAGCTCTCCTTTGCAAATACCCCATCCGTTCAGTATCTTCAACTTCTTGGGCTATCCAACGCAATTCAGGTTTCATGCGATTGCTTTTCAAGACTTCTAGGCAGTGACTTCTCTGCCACATACCTGACCTCAATGGCTCTCTGAAACTGAGGAGAAATATTCCACAACTCAGTTACTCATGTATCCATAATAACTCTGCTAGTATATCAACCACACTGTCAAGTTTGGCTGCAAACCTGTGATGGATCCTGACCCCCAGTATCGTGTTTGTGACAATTTGATTTGCTGTTTGCTTCTGGGAGCAGACAACTCTTTAGGCCTTTTTCTTCCATAGGTTATAAGGTGAGCTTGGTGAGGTGTTGTCCTGAGGGCAGCTTCCCCTTTATTCCAATACAGATCAGGCCTCTCCTCGATATCATCGTGTCTTTCATCAGGATCCTTGACTCTCACGTGCTCTTTTTCTCTTCAAGCTATCCATTTTGAAAATTTTGTATTTTTTTCTTTCGCATTTCTTTCTTTGTAGACCTGCATAACTGCTGTTAATAATAACCACAAAATAGTTAATATTAGATGTAGGGTTGTAGGGTCCTGTGTCCGCTCTGTCACAGGGCAGGATATGGGGAGTGACCACGCTTACCCCATGCTTTCACTGAGCAGGTGCTGGGCCTTAGGGATGCCCTAGGATGCCACTGGAGGGGGTGGGGAGGACAGTCTGAGGCATGGGACAGCCAGAGCTGATTTGAGGGTCCCCGTGCCAGTAAAGAGGCCTGGGCCATTGGGTTCTCGGGCTCTTGGACACCTAGATGCCTCTGGGTACTGTGAAAGAGCTGAGCACAGAGTCGGGCCCCGCAGGCACAGGATCTAGCTCGCACGCTCAGGGAAAGCGGGGAGCTCCGGTTGGTTCCGTGGGGAGAGTTCTTGGCTTGAGAGTAGAAGCAGGCTTGGCCTTGGGCTTGTGGCAGCTGTGGTTGGGAGCACAGAGAGGCCTTCTATGGGAGGTTAGAAGGTGGCTCCATAGGCAAAGGCCTTCTCCATGGCTCTCCACGGCAGATCCCAATGAAAAGAGGCAGTGCATGGTTTTAAGGCACTTATTGTCATGGCGGAAAGTGGATGAGTAAAACCATAACCCACTTCTCAGGGCAGGCCTGAGGTTAAATACCTTTTGCAGTTGTGTTCCCAGCCTGTTATGTGGAATGATGATATATTCTCTGTGTCACAGCATGTTGGGAAGTCTACAATTTGCTCTTCTTTTCAGTCAAGGAATAATAATTCAGAGATCGGTTTGAGTCTCAAAAGAGATTTTGGATGTTTAAATAGTATTAAAATTTATATATTATTGGGGCTTTTGGAGTTGTAAATGCATTTTGTATTATAATATGGCCAGGAGCCCATGGGAGGGGGCAATAAGTGGAATCTGCTGTTTTGTATGAGACATCTCCCATAATTTGGGGCATTTAAATACTTGATCTTCCATCGGTAGCCCTGTTTGGGTAGGTTTAGAAAGTGTGACATTGCTGAATGAAGTGCGTCACTAGGGCTGGGCTATGAAGTTTCAAATGCTACTTATCACTTTCAGTTTAATCTCCTCTTCGTCGGGCAATGAGACTGATGCTGTGAACTCTCAGTTTGCTGGGTCTGCTGCCGTGCCGGCCTGCTGCCTCGGTTCCCAGCTGTGATGCTGATGGACTCTTATCATATTCAAACTGTAAACCCAAGTAATTCCTATCTTCTGTACATTTCCTGGGTCATGGTGTTTTCTCACAGCAATGGAATAGTAAAGCAATGCACATGGCCAACGGTCCCCTGTGGTCCACTCTCTTCCCTGAGTATTTTCAATTTGCTCAACAGAGGCATCCGATAACTGGGTTACATTGGAAAACTTCAACCCTTAAAATATGAATTTGGACTTTTAAAAGTCTACTCATGTTTTATATTTTGTATTAACCTATTCATTAGTTGTTCATGTGTGTGTGCATGTTCCTGACTGGGTTTCAATGCACCATATGCATACAGTTACCCACAGGGGTCAGCACTGGATTCACTGGAACTGGAGCTACAGGTGGTTTCGAGGCACTCTGTAGGCGGAATCTGAACTTTGGTCCTCTGTAAGAACAATAAGTACTCTAAGCCACTGGACCATCTCTCCAGCCCATCATTTATATTTTAAAAATGTAAGTCAAGATTTTAGAAATGACGGCATTTAAGTGAAATGACTAAGAGCATGTCACAAGTCTCCATGCTCTCGCTCAGCATATCTGGACACTTAACTGGCCGAAAATGTGGATGTTTTGAAGTTTTATTCAAAAGGACCCACACAGAAGCATAGCTGCGGGGGTGCTCATTTCAAGACGTCTTACCTTAGCTCACTATTTTAATGTTTCAGTTATGCTTCCAATCATCTGCCTATTAGAAGGGGCCATTCAGTACATTTGAAACCAATCACCCAAAAGATTTCTCTCTCACATGTTTTTATTGTGTTTGCTCTTTGACAATCCCACAGATGTATAATGTGCATTCTACTTACTGTAATGCCGGATGTCTGTAATCCCCTTGGTGCAGACTCTCAAAGAGTGTAGGCTTTTATTATTCTTTCGCAAGAACCAGTTGATGAAACCCCATTGCTGATGACATCACATGCCTTAAGAAGAGTTTTCAAAATAATATGGATCATCTCTTTTCACCAGATCAAGAAAATGTGAGAGAAACTACAGAGAAGAAGTGTTCATTTTTACACGTGTGGCTTATGGTAACCCTGGCCATATTGGTCATGAAAAGGAGTTTTAGTGGTCAGGTATTTTGAAGAACTCACTGGATGTGTAATATTTGCTATCACTTTTGGATCCCACTTTACATCCTTTGGAAAGGCTGTCCGAATCTAGTATTATTTATGCGACCAATTATTACCACAGTGTAATCTAAATTTGTATAAGCATCAGAGCTAATTGAATCTGGCATCCCTTGTAAAGACTTCATTCCATTACAAAGCACAAATGACAACTATAGACCACTTCCCGCCAAATAAGTATATATAGTGGAGGTGATGATAAAAGAGACCGGGGCTTAATGGAGGGGCAGAGATGTTATAAAGAAATTTAGTGTGGTGTGAATAGGGATTTTCTCCTGTATCTGGCCTTAGGGGGATGCATTCACTCTGAACCACTGTAAGGAACCAGTAGAAAAGTCAGAGGGTATTGGGAACACGTGCACTGGGAGAGTCCCTTCTTATCCCATTGTCACTGGAAATAGCCAGCAAGTGTTCCACGAAAGGATTCCAGTACAGCTCATGGAAACGAAAGTGGTCAGCAAAATGAACCTTGAAATTAGCACACAGAGTTTGGAATCTCTGAGGCATTTTGTCATGGTTGAGCTTGAGTCTGGGTGGTTTGCCCTGTGCCACTTTCTACAGACACTCTTGGTTATCAGGGACAGAGTTGATAGAGCCATTCATTCCCCATGCGACAGATGTGGTCCTTAAGTATGAATGACGAGCAACCAAATGATAAGTTTGATTTATTTAGTTTGCTCTTCTCACTCTACTATGGAATAGATACTTCATTTATAATGTCATATAGGCCCTTAAAGTACTGTGTAAGAAGTCATTCTTACCAGTAGTTAAAAGAAGCAGTTGAGAAAGCAGAGAGAGCGTTGTCCAGAGTGCCACAGATGATAAGTGACAAGAGGTTTGGATCCTACTCAGTGAGGCTCAAAATCTTTATTCTGGAGTTCTGACCTCAGTTAGTAGGCCTTTCTCAAGTCAATATTTATACTAGACATCTGAATAAAGCGCAGAGTTAGAGATGTAATGATTCCTTCTTTAATATTTTTGGGTAGAATATACTCTGAACATGGAGATCCTTCTGCCTTTCACCAGGCAAACTAAGTACTTTTTTTTTTGTCTCAAATTTCCAAACCTAAATTTGTCTTAGAAGGTGTAGCCATGTGTTTCAAATTTCTTTACCCAAAGCTAGAAATCATTTCTAAAACTGACAAGAAAGTCAGTTGGAGCAGAAGCAGGAAGCTCCTTGTGTGGAGGGATTGGAAGCGTAGAAGGTTTTCTGAAGTTGTGTTGAGGGACACCTCTTTAGTACCAGCCATTGACCTCAGTTTGCTGGTGGACTTTCACACTAGCGATGATATCTTACCCACAGAAGAACCCTCTCAATGCTTTGTGGCCAATCTCTTTTCTCCTAAGGCTTAGCTTCTCCAGCATTTGCAATTCCAGTCTTTCCGTCATGCTGGCTACTTCTGACTACTTTGTTCTGGACAAGAGCTAGCTTGAAGCAATGATAGCTGTGAGACAGAACTCCCCGCCCACCGGGAAGTTAAACATCCATGTAGCACCTGCCTGTGAAGGGTTTTCTATGGATTACAAACACCAGTGTTTGTGGAGGGAAGATTCTTTTCTCGCGACGTTAGAATTCACTCTTACAAACATCACAGTTGAAGGCTGTTCTCTAAGATGCTCGCTGTCTATTTTTATGGGTACACAGGAGAAATGGAAGTCAGTGCTGTGGAAAATGTGATACATTTGAATAAGTAATTGAACTTACACACAGTCAGGTGTGAGGACCTGAGAGCAAGTGCTAGGTTAGTACTTGGGCTAGGTATTTGATACAGGCAACCTGTATAATTCAATGTGCTGCTTATTGCCAGCATCCAAATCAACATGGGCTCTCATCAGGTTGAGAAGCAGGATACAGTCCTCTTTGTACTGACTCAGTTTACCAGTGAGATCGCTTTTGTGCATGAAGTTTCAAACCCTCCTCATTTGATCTCCTTCTGTGTCTGTGTCTTTCCTCAAGCCCTCTTCAGAAATAAGAATATTGAAGCTTTTAAGGTAGCTGCAGTCACCATTCTGCAATAGATGTCTCACTGATGTCTAGACAACTTGATCCCTCAGCCGAAAGGGACTGGTGGTCTTTTAGTGTCCCTTGATTCTGTGCCGGTGGCACGCATTAGCAAGTGGTTACCTGAAGTGTGAGTGTATAAGTCTGGGTCTATAACTAGCTCCAAAAAAATCCTTATATACACACGATAGTGTGTGTGTGTGTGTGTGTGAGAGAGAGAGAGAGAGAGAGAGAGACAGAGACAGAGAGAGACAGAGAGAGAAAAAGAGAGAGAGAGATCAGTATGTACACATCATGCGTGGGCTGTGTACTTGATTCTATTTATGCATGTGGACACTAGGGATGTTGTGCTAGCCTTCATTTTGAGACAGTTCCAGATTATTTACTGGTTGTTCCAGATTATTTGCCCGACAGTGAGTCCTTAGCCACTGTCGTTTGTCAGTTTCTGACTGCCAGCTCTGGGGTTATAGGAGCACCCTGTACCCAGTTCTTACAGTGAGGCTGTGGATTCAGGTATTGTGCTTGTGAAGCAAGCATTGACCCACTAAGCCCTCTTCCCAGCCCTGGAGAACTTTAATTTAAACTTGTAATACAGTTTTCAGGCAAAAATACAATTTCTATGAGTAAAAGCTCTAGATATAAAACCCATTGCTTTCAGCATGAAGCTTCTCATAAAAATTTTAAAACAACGAAAGAAAATCCATCTTACAAACCTTTTATGATGCAGTCAGCTTTGCAAGACTGTGATACTTTTTACCTTTGATGGATTTTTCAGAGTCAGTGTTAATAGTTACATTTAACTATGAAAATTCATAGTCCCTGTTCATGACTGGCTTGCTAGTGTGTGTCCCCTGTCAAAAGGCACCACTATGTGACTTTTGAGGCTATGTCTCATGTATTTGAGATTCTTATTAGTTTGTTTCTCCTTCTTCTTTTCCATGTTGATCTATTGCCTTTAGTTTCTGCCTCTAAGTCAGAAGTCACTACACTACTCCCTCGGAAGGTCAGATCGTGAGTGTCTCAGGCTGTGTAGACCAGACCAGAGTGGTGCTATTACTAAGCTAAAGCATCTGTAGTCCAAAACTGTTACAGATATGTTACAGGTGTGAGGTATGTTCCCAGAAAATGAACTGACTCAGCTGGAGGCTTGGTCTGTAGACTTCAGTCTTTCAGTCCCTGTTTAATCTGTCAAGTGTGGCCACATAACTATGTACAGTAGTGTGTAGTAAAGAACACAGAATTATGCAAGGATTTAACATGGTCTAGAAGAAAAATACATGAAAGTTGGTGCCACAGTTTTGTTTACAGATATTAGATGTATTTCTTTTAAATCCTTTTGAAGGTGTGTGTATATGCTCTACACACCTATGAGTTACTAGATGTGTGAGCTCTAATGCTACATGCGTCATGGCACGGCCAAGATTATGAAGTAGGAAGGTACAACTCTAATTCACTGAATAACTTAACTCATGCTTCCAGATATGATAGAAGCACGATCAAAGGACTAGAAAAATGATTGTGTCATATGAGAAAGATGTGCTTCAACTCACAATTCCTGAGCATGACACTAACTAGAAACTGGTTTCTTTCAGGTGAGCCTAGTGTTGAAATGGAAGGAAATCTAGTAAGAACATTAACTCTTGCTTAGAATCCCAAAAAGTACTTGACCAGAAAAGATATATTTTAAATAATAGTAGTTTTTAAAAAGTTGTTTTTAATCTGTGTTAGTAGTCCGTGTGTGCAGGTGTGGTGTAAGTTAAAAATGGTTGCTGGAGACGCAGTCGTGGGTGCTGGGAACCGATCTCATATTTTTGGTTATGAGAACCACCTTTAACAGCTTAGCCATCTCTCCAGCCTAATAACAGTAGTTAAAAAAAGACCTCAAGCCTGTCCACATTCACAAAGAGTGTAGACAGGGGGCTGGAGAGTCGGTTCAGTGGTTAAGAGCACTGACTGCTCTTCTAGAGGTCCTGAGTTCAGTTCCAACAGCCATATAGTGGTTTACAACCATCCGTAATGGGATCTGATACTCTCTACTGATGTGTTTGCAGATATCTACAGTGTACTCATATAAATAAAAATAAGTAAATCGTTTGAAAAATGTGTAGACAGTACACTAGACACATGAACAGTCTTCTGTGGCCAATAATGCTTTCCTGAAGCTAGCTTGCAGTTTCCACTCATGGATTCTGTTGAGAAAAATGCATGCCCAGGAGCCACGGGTGTGAAGGCTAACCAGGCACAAAGCTACTCATGAGGGAGAGACGCAGACAACACTGGAAGGATACCATGCTATTGACACAAAGCTTTGCATAAATAAAGAGTTGATATTTTTGTCCATCCCATGACACAATTTAATGAACTAGAATTGACCTAGAGGATTCTTACCTGTATTCTTGTCTAGGAAAGAACTTAAATGCGCCAAGGTCCAAAGTCCAAGTCCAGAAAAGGTAAGCTGAGACTTACAGTTCTTACTAGGAATTTCTAAATCCGAGAAGCCCTGACAATCATCTCCACTCCTTAGGTTTATAACCAACTCACCTGGAGACACACTGAGTTCTGTTCGGCTCACTTACAAGATGTACTGACTGGTTTTGTGTGTCAATTTGACACAAGCTGGAGTTGTCACAGAGACACAGAGAGCTACAGGTGAGGAAATGCCTCCATGAGATCCAGCTGTGGGGAATTTTCTCAATTAGAGATCAAGGGGATAGGGCCCATCATGGGTGGTGCCATCCCTGGGCTGGTATTCTTGGGTTCTATAAGAAAGCAAGCCAAGCAAGCCAGGGGAAGCAAGCCAGTAAGAAACATCCCTCCTTGGCCTCTGCGTCAGCTCCTGTTTCCTGACCCACTTGAGTTCCAGTCCTGACTTCCTTTGGTGATAAAGAGCAACGTGGAAGTTTAAGCTGAATAAACCCTTTCTTCCCTAACTTGCTTCTTGATCATGATGTTTTGTGCAGGAATAGAAACTCTGACTAAGACACAAGCCAATGTAAGACATTTTATTGCAGAAATATTAGTGTGTCTGATTATAGGTACAGTTCTAAATATAGGGACTTTTTAACATCTTATTCACTAATCAGTTTGCTTTTTACAAACAAAAGTAAAAGGGAAAGAACAATGTCTTTCCAACTATTTGTGGTAAGTCCCCACTGTCCTGAAATAATTAATATTAGCCAGCGATTTGGGCACACATGGTCTGTTCTTTGAAAGCCAAATTTTAAATGTTAGAAATTTGATCTCAGTCTCTATAGCTGTGGTTTTCAACCTGTGGGTCATGATGCTTTTGATGGTCTAACGACCTTTTCACAGGATTATATCTCAGATATCTTACATGACAGAGAGTTAAGCCACAATTCATAGCAGTGGCAACACAGTATCACCCCCTTGTGTGTAATAACTGGTTTGGGTTCTCAGGAATAAAAGTATATCTCATTTAAAACAGTAGCAACAAAAATAATTTTATGGCTGTGGATTTCCACAACACGAGGAATTGTATTAAAGGGTCTCAGCATTAGGAAGCTTGAAAATGACTACACTAAAATGATTGTACACTTTAAAAACAATTTCTATTTTAAAGTAAAATATAAAATCTTTTTTGGCCCTTGCCTTTCCCCCTCCAGTTCCTCCCATGTGCCCCACCTTGATTGCTCTCAAATTCATGGTCTTTTTCACACACACACACACACACACACACACACACACACACACACACACAGAGAGAGAGAGAGAGAGAGAGAGAGAGAGAGAGAGAGAGAGAGAACCCCTAAATTAATAAATATGTTGTGTTCAGTCCATTTAGTGTTTTATGTATAGGCTTGTGAAAAGCTAGTGAAATAATGTTAATTGATTTGTTTTGTATTACTGGGCATAAAATTCTTACCCGCCACCCCAAATTACAAAGATTGTGACAGTTTCCTCTGAGGAAGATAATGGTGTCAGATACTCATGCTTTTGAAAGTAGATATTTGCATCTATCATTTCTTTCCTGGGGAAGGTGTGTGGGAGAAATAGGGTGAGAGAAAGCAATTCCGGCCTGCATTTGCAGCTTGCTGAGAGTCATACCATATAAGTATGGGCAGACTTTGTTGTCCCCAAATGACTTCTCTTTGAAAATGAAGAAATAGATTCTTGAAAGGAAAAAAAAAATGGACCAGGCCAAAAACAGAACTGTCGTTCAATTTTTGTTCATATTCTTTTACTAAAGACAGCTGAAAGCAAGATCAAGGCTCTTTCATTTTGACAAGGTGGAGCGCATTACTAGAGCAGTGATAGTGTTGATCTTGAGTGTGGTGTGTGTTTGCTCTATGTCTGTGAGCACTGTCTTTGGAAGCAGGCAGCATGCTGGGCCTGTGTTATTGTTCCTCGGTTAGACTGTCTGCATAGTGTATGGAATTTCCACACCCCCCTGTGTGTAATAACTGGTTTGGGTTCTCAGGAATAAAAGTATATCTCATTTAAAAGTTTAAAAACGGTGCTTAGGAGGCTGTAGACAGACGCCTACAACTAAAGCACCCTGGTATGTTTTTCAAGCATTTCAGTCACCTCTGTGCGGTTCTTATTTCTGATTCCTAGATTTCAATCCTCAAATGCCTCTTAGGGGATTGAGAAAGTTCACCCAGCTCATGGTGTATGGTTTTCTGAAAAACTTCCATATTTGGCTTCAGAAACATTCAGTGGTGATCGCATGCTTACAATCATTTCCTGGGCTCAGGAGATGATCAAGGATAAAACATTTAGTGTGGACCATGAAGGGCACACTGTTTGATGGGTTTGAAGTTATCTCAAGAGTTAACTTCTGAATGTTGTTTGATTTTCTTTTTCAGTACTTGGGGATTAAATCCAGGACTTTACAAGCTAGGGAAGTACTCTCACATAGACCACACCCTGATGGGACAGCTTTAAATTAGTCATGACTGCAAACGAGATGGCGCTGTTTCTTAATGAACTAATTCTTTCCTATTAATTTGATGCTACAGAAAGGCAAATAAAGAGTTAGTGAAAAGAACGTCACTGGATTTCTTAATGATTCTATAAGCATCATGCTTCATGTTTTACATACATTGGCCTAGCTGAATACCCTATGATAGACTGTTCATAGTTTTATATAAATAAAAACTGAGGGCTGGAAAGGTAGGCTACTCTTCATACCAAGCCCTGAGCTGCCAGCCCAGAGTTCATGCTCTGAAGACTCAAAAGCTTCCCCTCAGTCAACATCAAGCATCAAGTGGTCTCAGAGAGCTAGTCAGCAGCATGCTTGCCGGTATTCACTTTCAGTATTTCTTCAGGTGTCCATAAACTCAGTGCACAGGTGGCATCCTGATACCGGCTATAAACTTACCCTCTACACTGGTGTTCTGATGGCAGGATCTACTAAGAGTAATAAAATGGCATCAGAGTCATCTTGGCACATCAGTGTCATCTTGGTACACGACAAGCCAGGAAGCAGGCCTGCTGTTGATTGTCTAGGTAAAAACTCAAGCTGAAAACTAAGAAGCAAAAAAAAAAAAAAAAAAAAAAAAAAAAAAAAAAAAAAAACAAAAAACAAACAAACAAACAAAAAAAAAACAAAACGTATTCTCCAAGTTAGTCACCATGAGTTCAGGTCACCTCTGAGGCAGAAGGAGCTTCCATTCCAGCTGTGTGTGTGTGTGTGTGTGTGTGTGTGTGTGTGTGTGTGAGATAAAGTCAGGCCTGCAGTAGAAAAACGAGGGAAATAGGTGACTGGCCATTGTTAAGTGAATCTTTGGGAAAAAGAAAGAAGAGACTTAACTCTGTCCCTTGTTTTGTTTTTGAGCCAGGATGTCACTGTTATCTAAGCTTCCCAAGAACTAATTCTATTGATCACACTGGGCTGAAACTCATGGAGATCCCCCTGCCTCTGCCTCTTGGGATTATAACAGTCAGACAGTAGGCATAGGTTATGCTTCCTCCCCCCAATAACAGTAGGCATACCAAGTTCCTAGGAAATTTCCCCATAAGCACCCACTTTCCATTGATGTTTACTGGGCATCTATTATCTGAAGCACATTATCCTGAGGTATTCTCTCTTGACTGACTCTGCCAGTAATTGTGTTAAATATTCATTAATACCCATTACATTGCCCAATGTAAAAAAAAAAAAAAGAACCCAAAAAACAACAAGCAAACAAACAAAAAGTAAACTGAAGCCTGATGTCTAAGTGTTAGAGTTGAGGAGTAAATAACAGGCCCAGTTTGAAAGCTGGAACCATTAGGACTTTTCTACGCCAACCCGAGACACAGAGGTTTACATATTTATTTACAACGCTTTTGGCCTTAGATTATGCTTGTTCTCCAAGTAAGCTCTTAACTTATATTAACCTGTTTTTACTCCTCTATGTCCGCTATGTAGCTGGTTACCTCTCTTCAGCTTTATGAGTGCCTGTGAATCTCCCACCCTGATTCCTTTCCAGAATTCCCATCTGTTCCCAGAAGTCCCACCTATCCTCTCCTGACTTACTATAGGCTGTTTAGCACTTTACTGTTAGGTGATGCTTTTTCACACCGCACATCAACATCAAGCACAAGCTTTATCCACAGCTCTAGGAAGAAGCAGAAATAGTTCAAAGGATAGCACAGAAATGCAGATGAAAATAGTGTTTGCATCCAAATCGACTATTTACACAAACCAAAGATGCTGAAGATAACTCCAGAATGCTGCCTTCTGGAAGCATTGTCCTAGTGATGGCTGTGTCACCTGATCTTTGTGCTAACAAATGTGCACCCAGCACAAGACTAGAAACCAGATCTTTCTGGCCCTGCCATATTTCATTCTATGATAATTAGTCTATTAAGCCAGAAGGGAGCACCTGCAGTGTCTGAAAGTATTAGACCTCTCAGACTGACACCATAGACACTTCTACACCATCTCCAACCACTGGTCTTCCTGACCTCCTTGTTGGATGGATCAGTTCAAGGCCTTAAAAGGCTGCTCTTCCCCAAGCTTCAGCTTCTCTTTGCTCCTGTGAAGACTTCCCTTATTTTGATGATTACACACAGAACCGCCTGGTAGGTGTGGCATGCCATTGACTTTCAGGAAAGAAAATATGACATATGCTGCTTTTGTGTGTAATAGAAATGTAAGCTTATCATAACTTTGGTTGAGGATGTATTTTTACATTTGTATGTGTACGTGACTGAGTGTGTACCTGGGTATATGTATGGGTGTGCATGTGCATGTCATCTGTGGGTGGGAGGCAGAAACCATCATTGATTTTCTTCCTCAATAACTCTGCATATTATTTGAGTCAGGGACTGTCAATGAACTTAGTGCTTTCTGGGTTTTTTTTTTGTCTAGACTGGGTGGTCAATGAGCTCCTATCTCTGCCTCCCCACTGTGGGGATTGGTATGTGCTGCTGTACCTGGCTTTTTAAAATAGGGGATAGGGGTATAAAATAGAATCCGCATCTCACCACATCTCAGCATCTCATTAAGGACCTATTTTCAGATAAACCATTTTGATTGATCCCATTGAAATGTGAAATTATGGCCAATTTGATTAAGACCCCATCTTCATATGAGGTGTATACTTAAGTCAACCTTGAAAGAAAGCCAAATGCCAAACTGTCCTGCAGCTCCAGAAGAGACTTAAATTTCAATTCAGAAATCATTTATTGACTGTTCAGTACATTTTGAGACTCCATATTGTGGGAATACTCTACTGGTAAGATTTTATGAAGAGTAAACCTCATATTTCCTAAGAAAGAGATAAAAATTTTACATGTGCAAGGGGCTTATCCATGTATGTATGTTCATCTGAGGTAAGGAAATTATGTGATATGAATGATATCGTTTTGTAATGATTCTCAGCTCTCTCCAAGTTCTAAAGTCTACCAAAATCCCTCAACCCTCTTCTACCTGGTTCTTCAGAACCAGGTACTTCTCTTTTTATTCATCTACCAGAGTTGTAACTGTACATTAGTTTGACAGAATACTTATATGGACATCCAACTAGTTTTTTGGTTCTTTGTTTATGAAATAGCCTTAAAGTCAACAAGACATATCAGAGATTATTGAGTAACAGTTGTGAACTGAGAAATATGCAGAGGTGATTCCTCAAAGAGGAGCATAGAACCTATCCACACAAGGGAGGTTTCTGGGGAGTTGAGACTGGGCTTGTTTTAAAGGTTGTATGTGTGTTCATAAGAACCAAGGCAGAGTAAAAATCTCATTCAAACAAATACAAACATGATCATGAAACTGCATAAGTCAGGGTATAAAGAGGGTTACAGTTCTGCACTGATGAAAGATAACAAAGCGAAATCATCCGAGGTCAATGGGGATGCCCAGGAATAATGAAAATAAAAAGATTCCAAGAAACAGTCTTGGAGAATTGTGATGCTCACAGGATGGTTGTGGAGAACAACGATGTTAATAGAGAAGCAAAAAAAAAAAAAAAAAAAAAAAAAAAAAAAAAGAAAACCAAACGTGAAAATTGTTTCCGAAGGGAAAGAGGGAGAGTTTAATGGAACCGGTTGGGATAAAAAACTTTTACTAGTAACTTTTAGTATCTTTAGGATGAAATGTGTCTCTTGAATCTGGAATAGCCTAGTTTATGAGGACTTTTTTTTAAAGGAAAATCTGAGGTGGGATCGTGTGGAAAAAGGCAACATTCATCAAGTTAAGGAAAGAACAGCAGTTGCTAATCTAGAGACAGTACATCTAGATCCCTCACTAAGATGTTTGCATACTTGTGGGAGGAAAGATAGAGAAAAGAGAGGACTGCACAGGAGAGAAAAAGCCTGGATATTCCACACAGAAAGTTCTCTTCTGTTACCTCAGATTGTCACACTTGGTTTTGACCTGTATTTTACCAAGATGCATGTGTGTGTACACCTGTGCATGAACCAGCATATAAAGCAACACCTTTAACCAGGATAGAACATTCATTCACCAGATTACCACATCTTCAACAAATCTTCAGCGTGACTCTGATCAGTGTCTGAAGAGAAGGAACAAATATAGAGTTAGCCCAAGACACCTTTAGGAAATGACATTTTGATAGAGTTTTGCAAATCCATTGCCCAAAATCCTGGAACACAATGGGAATCCAGTAGCAAGTTTGTTTCTCATGCGAGTATTGGTTTGCAATGCTGAGGCTACATTAGGTATAGCTAAGACTAGATAGATAGGAGAGTGTAAAGAATAAAAGATACTTTTATACAAAGAAGTTACAAACAAGGCAAGAACAAAGACTAAGTTTAAACTTGTGCTATTAGACAGGGATCCAAGTATTGGCCATCTTCACCTCGGTCTTTGAGTGACATACCTTGGGTATATCTGCCTGAATCTCTTTTTGATAGAGACAATATAAAAATAACTGATATGCATGTTGTATGGTTTTCACATAGGCACCAATTTCTAGCTCTTGATCGGATCTAGCAGCAGTTAACGCCCCAGCAAACAATGCCTCAGCATCTCGATCCAGACCCTTAGGTACCACCACATCCTATATGAAAACCCAGGACTCACTGGAAAATTAATTGATTCAAGAGGTAGAGAAAGAAAAACAGAAGACAAAGGCAAAAGATAAAGCTGGAGCATCGTATGATGGCAGAAAATGAAGAAACTGAAGAACTGCCCAATGGTCACAGGGTCAATCAAAGCATTTCCCAATGCTAAAGCTAAAACAATCTCAGCCACAGGACAATGATAAGGAACCACAACCCCAGAAAAACCCTTTGTGAGCTACATGCATAGAAATAACTGACTAAAGAGGGAAGTGGAGAGGGGATAGTCTTTCAAAGTAACTGCCAGTTTATAGAAGAAATCAAGGGTATTTGAACTCACAGCTAGGCACACAATACAGTAATAGTGGTTGCACATAGGATCTACCCACAGATGCTGAAATCAGCATGTCAGAGTTGCAGGAGCAATTGACCACTGATTGGTATAGCATAATTGCTCACAATAAATTTCAAAATAGACCTTTATAACATAAAACTAGCAGACACTACTTTAATTGCCTAGGCAAGTTCATTGTCACTGATTGACAGCATGAATTCCCCTAGTGGTGATGGACTGATGGGGTCAGATCAACATCCTTGTCAATCTCTGACAGTCTTTCCAAACTGAATAACTGTAGACTAACAATCAGAAACTGGCAAACGTGTTTCACAATGTGTTTGACCAATGTTTCTGGACTGTAAAGATTTTGAAAGACAAGAAAAGTCTGAGCGTCTGTCACCAGATTGAAGGAGACTGAAGTTACCTGGATGTTAACACAAGAACAAAGCTGAATCCTGAAACAGAAAAACAAAATGTGCAGTAAGAAGAAAACTTGTGCAAGTTGTCAGAGTTTGTGAGTTTATAGAATCGTCAGGTGCTGGTGTAAATCTTTTGAGCTTAATGTTTGCAAAGCAGTTTAATAAGTGGTGACTATTTGCAGAAATTGGATAAGTTGTACATAAAATTCTTAACTTTTCCACAACCTCAAAAATTTGATGAAGAAAAACAAACAGGAAGATGGTAAATATTGAACAACAAGAATATAAACCTGTATTTACTTTTTGGGAAAATAGTTAATTTGGTTAATATGTTACTAATAAACTAGCCTCGGGGGCCTGATTTTGTCATGTCTGAATAAACTGGCATGGTTGCCTAGCATATTCTATTTTGAAGAGACTTCTAAAACATGAGATACAGGCAGAGTTTGCAGCCCCACTGAAAGAAACATATCCTGGGGTGCTATACAGATTCAGTGGTTTAGCTCATGTGCTTGCTTGATTTGTTGGTAGGGAGAAAGATGTTATCTACTTAGAAGTAATTTCTATAGTCAGTAAAAGTATGGAGACCTGACAAATTCTTAGTGGATTATGACTCATTTAATGTAGGGTTCTAAGGACATAAACATACCAATTGCACAGGTCATGCCAAGAGTGAACAAATTCCTGTGTTTAATATGAACCAAATTTGAAAATGGCATTGCTCCTTCATACAATTGTTAATTCATATAAACCTTAAGCAATATTTTTTAAAAGTCAAAATTAGATATTCAGAATTTAAACAAATCTATTTATAAACCAATCTACTCAATTCTTATTAAATGCTATTTGGCCAGACTGTTGTACTCTTTTAATATTTGCACTAGGAATGCTGAGGCAGGAGGATCACAAGTTTTAAGCCATCCTGGTCTTTAAAATAGGGTCTCATCTTTCCAAAATTGTGCCAAATTATTTTATCATTAGACCATGTTGCTAAGTTATGTGTTAGGATTGGTCCAAAGTATTATTATGATTAGAAAATAGAAAGCAGAGAAAACTGTAAAAAGCCCTAACCAGCCGGGCAGTAGTGGCGCACGCCTTTAGTCCCAGCACTTGGGAGGCAGAGGCAGGCAGATTACTGAGTTTGAGGCCAGACTGGTCTACAGAGTGAGTTCCAGGACAGCCAGGGCTCCACAGGGAAGTCTCGAAAAACAAAAACAAAAACAAAAACAAAAACAAAAACAAACAAAAAAAAAAAACCAAAAAAGCCCTAACCAGAAACAGAAAATATAATCTAATATTTAGTCATCAAGACAACTGTGTATATTGCATTTGAAGTAAAATATTGCCACAGAACATCCAAGTTTGATTTAGCAATGCACAGAAAGAAAACTTGAAAGTTTTTGTCCAGACTAGTCAACCACTTTCCTGACTTCTATAGTGTGTATTTATTTTCTTTTTATATATCATAGCACCATTAAAGTCTTCTGAAGTCCTGCATATGATACTTTAGAGAAGCTGAACTCTGGATGCCGATGCCAGTGACATATGGAGGTGTGAGAAAACACTTTAAAAACAACCTAAATAATAGCATTCTAGCAACTGAATCCCCTTGGGGGCCACTTTAATGAAACATATAATCTAAGTAAAAGAAAAATCACACTAAAAGATGCCGTGCTGTCTGATTTAAATGCGCATCTAGTGGTTTGGTATCATGATATGGTGTGAATGTAATCCCTCAGTTTCTTTCTTTCTTTCTCTTTGAGATGAGGATACCTGGTCCTAAGAATTGTGGGCATGGTGGTGTCAATATGAGAGTAGGCCATTTGAATATTAACTGTGATGGAGGTGACTTTCTTGCCGTGTCTTTTGAGGGTGGGGGCAGGGTTACAGGCTTAATGAAGAATCAGAAGATTCACACTTAAGCACTTCCTGTTATTGATAACACAGCCACTATACTAGACCTAGAATCCAGAGAAGCTGACAATGGCACCTCACCTTACAAAAACAATTAGAATCTTCAAGCACTTTCATGTGTCCCAGCCCATTGAATCCTTGTGACAACCTAGTCTAAGGTGGGTGGAGAGGTGTAGTAGGTGTGTTTTGAATTTACATATGGACCATCTCTCTCTGTTCAAGTTCCTTTGAGAACCAAGGTCTCATCCTATTGCTTCTTATCGGACAATACCACTCCTCTCAAAGCAAAGCAGGAGCTCTGGGCTTTGGGTTCCGGAGCAGGAGGGTAATACCGGAAAACTTGCTGTCTTCTGCTACAGCACCAAGGGCTATATTTAGATGTTTTCCTTTGGCTAATTGTCTCTCCCTCCTTGGGGAATTTCGATGGGTAGAATCCCAGATGAGCCAATTTTCTCACTAATTCCCGCAGAGGTGGGAAAGAGGAAGGCCACGGCTGTGATTGTTGCCTTGGGCCCTCATAACTTTCCTCATGATGACAAAGGAGTGGGCTCAGCGAGGTCTTCAAGGACGCTGAAACCTGCAAAGCTCTGCTGGACTCGAGGACCAATGAGACTAAGACAGGACTTGGTGGGAGACTGGAAAATATCTTCTGTGAGCCTTGGACCATCCCGATTTCTGAAAGACGCAGAGGGCTTGGAGCCAGCAGTGACGGTGGGCTCAAGGCTCTCTTCCGGATGTCCTGACTTTCTTCTACCACCTTTGAAAGGAAAAGGGAAGTTCTAGAGAACTTGAACCTTCATCTCAACTTTTGGAAAACATTAGGGAGACCAGTGCAGGGTCGCTTAATAAGGGAGGTAAAGAGGAACAGAGCGATGACAGCCATTTAGTCTTAAGTTCCTGCTGGAAAAACAAGTCAAGAAGTGTTAGATGCCCTGGAGACAATGAATGGAAAGTGTTCAAGATGGTTTGTGACTCGGTGTCAGGGTCAAACTTCTAACCATGAATTACTTGGGGAGTCGCTGTATTTCTTACCACCTGCATTGTGCGGGTACTGGTATGCATACTGGCGTTCTCTGGGAAGTGAAAATGATCCAAAGCCCTAGAGGAGGCAGCTAACATGATGGCCCTCAGAACTATTGCATTCTTAGGTCACAGCAAGGGCTACATAAGACTCTCTGTCATTAATGATAGACTATGAAAACCTTGAGACACCAAGAAGCTAATGCGTTGAAGATCACACAGCAAAGAAGAACTTGAATTCAGCCTCTGTCTCCAGCATCTGTGCTTTCAAAGATGTCTGTCCTTGAAAGTTCCTCTCTGCACAGGGATTTCACATAGAGATTTCTGTCCCATGCACATCATTATTTTAGTTCTGACATTAGCTTTGGGAAATGAGGGGTGGAACTCAAAAGTGTCGGTTCTAGAGAAAGGTGAGCCCTTTAACACCAAGCAGACCTCCCTTGGACAACTGAGCAGACTGACAGACAGAGGCAGAGGTCCCAGAATACTTTCATCAAGTGAAGTGAGAGCGCTATCTGACGCTGCTGCACTTGCTTCTGCCATTCCAATTCTGTTCTAGTCAGGTCCTTCTTCCCGTTGCCCTCACGCTAAACATATCCACGAGTCTGGAAAGCCAGGGACAGAACTCTCAGAAGCTGTCAACCCCCATTTCGCACTCTACCCTGTCCAGATTTATGTATGGAGAGACGCCCAAGATGGCAAAAGACTTACCCAAGGTCACAGCCCTAGCCAAGAAATCCAGGAGTCCGGGCTCCCACAGCAGAACCTAATGACCTCTCAGGTACACTTGCTCATCGCCCGCACCCGAAGCTCTCTCCACGCCAAGCCGGCTTCCTGGTCCCCCGCCCTTCAGTCCCCTGACTCGCTTCTGACGCTTGGCGGCCTCCTGGGTCCAGCCCTTCCTGAGGGCGCTCCCTTCCGCCGGATTCCCACGCCGCGCGCCACGCCCCCAGCCACCAGCCGCGGAGACCCCTAGGCAGCGGAGACCCGGCTCGCCCGGACCCGAAGGAGGCGCGACCCGCGGTGACGTCCTCCGCGCCACGGCGCCCGCGCTCCCGCCCGCAGTGGGGCCGCCCTCCCGAAAGTCCCAAAGTGTCGTGCGGAGCCGGCTGAGGCGTGGCCGAGCCCGGGGCCCCCGGGAGGGCCGCCCCCGGCGGAGCCCCAGCCCGGCGTACGAGTCGCAGGGCTCCGGGACTGTGCCATGGGCTGGGGACCCCGGTGCCCCTCGCAGGCCATCGCCGGGTCGCAGGAGTAGCTGAGGTGGGCGGGGAGCCGGCCGACCCCGCGCGAGTCTCTCCATGAAGATTCTTGCGCTTTCCTTGAAGAAAGGAGTGCATATGCTGCAGTGCCTCTGTGGAAGGAGCCTGAGGTCCAGTGACAGCCCAAGCGGTGAGCCGACGTCCCCTCCCTGGCCGCCCACCGCGGGAGAGCCCAGCGCCCAGAGGGCCCGAGGCTTTCGAGCGCGCGCGTGTGTGCGCGAGTGCGCGTGTGTGTGAGTGTGTGTAGCCCTGGAGTCACCCGCGCTGTCGTCCCGCACCCGAGCTGGAGCTTGCGGGTCCGGGACGCGGGGAGCGGGAGGGACCAGCTCCCACACTTCCTCGCGCCTCGCTGCTCCTTGTGACTTGCTAGGGCGGCCTGGGACTCACGGTTGTTCAGGGTCTCCTCGGAGAAGTTGCTGGTGCAATCGCTGCAGAGGGGGACTTTTAAACAGGTGGCTGGCAGACAGGTATCTGATTTTTCTTGCTTTGTCTGAAAGTGGACTTTTTGGCTGTGATGAGATGGGTTACCCTTTCTCTGGAGATGGGGCGATCTCTGTCCTTGGTGCTGAAGCAGGAGGCTCCCAAGTAGCCTGGGGCTTACTTAGCCAATTTGCTCTCCTCAGGAGAGGAAAGAAAACCAGATCCTTGGAGTTAACCTGTGCTGTTGAGAAAAAAATCATTAAAATACTTAATGACCTTTTTAAAAAAGCACCAAACTAAAACCAAAG
Source organism: Apodemus agrarius (assembly GCA_964023405.1). Classification (NCBI taxonomy): domain Eukaryota; kingdom Metazoa; phylum Chordata; class Mammalia; order Rodentia; family Muridae; genus Apodemus; species Apodemus agrarius. The sequence continues at coordinate 72,053,246 of OZ030018.1, forward strand.
AAGGCATTCCGTTCTGAACAAGCCTTGCAAGATGATGTGGTATTTCGTGGCACTCTCTTCCATTGCTTGATTCTTTTAAAAGATGAAAGTTCTCTTTAAATCAATCATCTATTAATCTTGCAAGCGCTAATTCAGTTTCTGTGCTCTTTGGTTTCTTTCTCAAAAGCGGAGGTGGGGTGTGAGGAGACAGGAAAGGCACCATAATATGTCTAAATGAGTGTCTCTGTAAAGAATATATTTTTGATCTATAAGCCCCAAATAACTAACAAATTCAACAACATTACACAACATTATAATAGCTTTTGTGTCTGAAACTTTGTGTGCTATTTTTGGCGATCTGATTCACTTGGTAATGGCACCTATTTTCACTCTGTTCTAGGACTAAGAAAATTATATTTGGAAATACATATATTTCATTCATTCTTTCTCTAAGTTGGACTTTCTAGCTACTCACTAGTCAAAAAATAAACCTGGAAACTAGTTTTAAAGATACTAGAAAATTAAATTATGTGAAATTTGTGACCATGGCTGCAAAATGAAATTGGCAATGTGGTCTCATGTTTTACTTCTAGGTAGTTCAGAAGATTAGCTAGACTGTCATTTTGCTTTGTATTTGTGAGTACTGAAAGATGTCTCTACATTTTTAACTAAAAAAAAAAGCGTTATCATAAAGCCTTCCATCTTAATGGTTCGTGACCCAGGAAGCCTCTGGAGATGCGTGCAAACATCCTTTCAGTTCTGGTTTATGTGAAATAGAATGTGAAGAGATTGCCACAAGGGAATTTGCTTCCCTCGTGTGTGAACTGTTAAGGTACGTGTGGTGTATAGTTAAACAAGGCACTTCCTTAGATGAAATGAGGTAAAATCTCCCAGTTAACAGGCAGAGCTAGTTTCCCAAATAGTAACAGCTGAAAATAGAAAGAGTGATCTGGGTGGTTGGGTAGCGTGGGCTGCCGCAAGCATGGGACTTACGAGTCAAGAGATCCAGTTATGAGCCAGTCCCCATAAGTCACTGTACTTTAAAAACTCTTGGCTTTCATATGAAAGAAGAAAAGACTGGAAATGCTGTTAGCCCTTGCCTGGTTCCTCTATGTGTGACCTCATCCGCTTTGAATGTGTGATTCTGTAAGAACTGTGGTGTCTTATTTATATCTGTATTTTTACTTAGTGGGGTAAATATTTTATTTTGGGGGGCTAGCACTCTAGAGAACATTTTGTAAAGGGTCACAGGACCAAATGAGAAAGATGAGACCTCTTCTCTAGGCATTCAGAAATGTAATATGTAGTTGTTTGCCAGAAGAGTGTTTCTAGGATTATAGGGTCTTTGTTTAAGTCATGACTCTATAGCTTATGATTGTGGGCACCTGGTATAGCCTGACCTTATAATTTGTACACAAATCTAAATTATTGTGATCATATTGCACACATCGTAGTTGGAATGAAATGATTTCATAATAGCTGAAGATTTAATTGAACTCTTATATACCAGCTACCAGTCTAAAGTCTTTTCAACCCCATGTACAACATGCTTGTAATGTTTTGATATTGTCAGTGTGTTTTATTTTAAATTAGTATCATTTCTGTGGCTTCTGCTATTAGTATAACCTCACAGCAGCTCTGCAAGTAATTTGGTATAACCGATGTTCTCCTGCAAGTTGGCATAAAGAAACCTGAAGTTTTTCATGAAGAGAATGTGTAACAACAAAGCCACAAAAGCACTGCACGTTTTTTTAAATCTTGCCTGGAGGGAATTTGGTAGTGTTTTAAATGATGTCAGTATGTATCCATTGCAGTTGTACTGAGTACAGACCTAAGGGGCATGGGATGTGAGTTACAATAGATTAGGAGATTCTACTAACATGTCTAAGGTTTGAAATAGTGTTTCATTTTTTTCTTTACATTTTGTCAATTAAATGGGCCCCAAATTTAAATTAGCCATTGGACTTGAGCTTTTTAGTGTCATTTGCATGTTAATACTGCTATTGCCCTTTTCTGTATTACTAAGCATTGATCTCATGTCTAGTTTAGTGATTCTACCTCTGTGTAAGTCCTATGTACTTCAGAAGGACAAGGACAGAGATGATGGAAACACTTGGAAGGCAGTCTTAACACATGGCAAAGTCAGTTGCTTATAGTGAAATCCCCAGCTTTTTTTGGATAATATGGTTTTGGTTCTTTTTCTCATTCATTAAAACAAAGTGATTTTTAAGCATATGGAGTTGATCTATTAAAAGGCAGATTAGAAGTTTAGGATGCTAAGCAATCCTGTTCTGAGAGAATATGACATTTCTATTAAACTGATGAAATAAACAGCTTTTAGTTGAGAGAGAGAGAGAGAGAGAGAGAGAGAGAGAGAGAGAGAGGTAAAGAAGTGGGACCTTCACAAAGAAGTAGGTACTGAAGAGTGTGGGTCAGCACAATGGTTTACATGCCTGCTCCCATTCCCTCTGTAGAAGAATAGGGGAAAACATGGTCTCCCAACCATGAGCTTAGGGCCGCCACCTTCTGAGTGCAGCAGCAGGGACCATCCTGATTGTCCTAGAGGAACAAATCCTGTCCTAACTCTCAGGCTCCTGAGAGGGCAGATCCTGTGAAAGTTGGTCCTCACGGGAGGAGTAAGGTAAGTGCCTGTGTGGGCGTGTGTGGGCGTGTGTGCACGTGCTTGCTTGCTTTGGCTGTCATGAAGTTATTCCAGAAAATCCACGCAGTAGTGATCGTTGTGACTCTTCTGTAGTATGCAGTAAGGAAGAGGCTTTCTAGCCTGGCAGTGTGAAGAGTTGTTAGATATCTAGAGTGACAGCCCAGAAATCACATCTAGTTTCCTTGACATGGGATTCAAATACTATGGGCAAAAATAACTCATTGATCAAGTGTTATAAAAGCATACTTAGAACTCACAGTGCCACTGTTTTCAAATGCAGCCAAAACATCCAAATGAAAACTAACCACATACAGACAAGTTGTCTTAGATACACTGTTTCAGGTTTGTGTATTTAGGCCCAGACTTTTCTACAGGACAGTAAAACGATTCAAGAAAAGATATTTGTTTACCATATGGTCATTGTTCAGAAAGCTTATTTCCTGTTTTGTGTGTGCATGTTTATGATGTGTGCTCATGTGTCATGAGCATACTTTTGTGCATATGAATGGAGTCATTCTTTTTTTTATTTTCTATATTCTTTGTTTACATTCCAAAGGCTTTCCCCTTTCCCAGTTCCCCCCTCACCATATGTCCCATAAGTCCTCTCCCCTCTGCCCATTCCCCAATCACCCTCCCCCCCATTTCTCTGTTCTGATACTCTCCTACAAAACTGGATCCAGTCTTTTCGGGGACCAGGGTCCTCTCCTTCCTTCTTCTTGGGAATCTTTTGATTTGCTAATTGTGCCTTGAGTATTCAGAGCTTCTGGGTTAATTAATATCCACTTATCAGGGATTGCATTTCATGCGTATTCTTTTGTGATTGGGTTAACTCACTTAGGATAATATTTTCCAGATCCAACCATCAGCCTACGAATGGAGCGATTCTTATGCCATGGGATGTTTTTGAAGGTCAGAAGATAACCTCATGTCCGCCCTTGCTTTGTTTCCAACTGGCTTTAGATGGGGTCCTTTTGTTGTTTTTCCATTGTGTATAGTAGGTTAGCTAGCCATGAACTTCCAGGGATTGATTCTCCTTCCTCAGCCTCCTATCTCTCCATAGGAACCTGAGGACCACAGATACACTATATCCAGGATTTACATGGCTTCTAGAGATTCGCATGTAGATGCTCATGTTTTTGCAGCAAGTGCTTTTACCCACTGAGCCTTCTTTTCGGGTTCAGCATCAGAGCACTATGGAGAATTCTAGCCTTCTGTGTCTATGTCACTCTTTAAGCACTCTTTAAGGTGATAAAATATTTTGTGCTTAATGGTAATCTTGAATTAAATTTATTTTTAAAAAATGTCAGTAAATCGAATGGGCTGACAGTATAGCTCAATAGTCGGTGCTTGCCCTGCAGTATACAGTCCTGGATTCCATGTCTAGCAAACATACACTCATAAACACATACACACACACACAAACACACGCACAAACACACACACACACATACACACACACACAATCATGCAAAAGATACTACCAAAATAAATGACAAAATTTACCTTTCAGGACATATTATTGGTTGTTTATAGGATTAGTGCTTAAATTTTACATTAGATTTTCAAAATCAGTGTCATAAAACTCGAGAAGATGCTGCTTATTATTGGTTAACTTGTTTTAGATAATCTACTGACTACTATATATTAATGCAGGACCATTGGGAGTCTTACGTAATTTTCCAGAGTAGTTGTAGATCATAACAAAATTGAAAGGAAGGTACAGAGGTGTTTTATAAACTCCAGCCCTCACAAGAGCCTGCTTTCTTCAGCTCACCTAATTAGCACATCTGTTGCAATGCATAAAGTCACACTGGCACTGTGTATTTTCTGCTGGTTTTAAATGTTCCATAGATTTGGATAATAACATATACCTACCATTCCAGAGTCCCTCAGAGGATTTCACTGCTCCCAAAATCTTCTATTCATCTCCCTTAACTGTTAAGGCCACTAGTTTGAAAAATCTGTCTTTATGTTTTTACCTCTTTAGAATATCATAATGTTGTGATTACGTAGTAAGTAGTATTTTTAAAGTGGCTTCTTTCATTTAATAAACATTTAAGTTTTTTTCCATTTTTATTTCATACCTTGCAGGCTTATTTCTTCCTAACTCTGAAAGATATTCCACTGTTTCCATGTATGACAGTTTACTTATTCATTCATCTAGCCGAGTGATATTTTGGTAATTTAAAGTTTGAGAAACAATAAATGAAGTTGCTATGAACAACAACACACATGCTTTTTAGGTGGACATAAAATTTCAACTCATTTGGGCAAATGCCAATAGATATAGTTTTTGGATTCTGTAATAAAAAGAAATTTGATTTAGTAAGGAAGTGTCAAAGTGTCTTTAACAGTGGCCATGACATCTTGCATTCTGGCTGGCAATGAATGGATACACGTGTGTTCCTTTTTCTTGCCTGCATTTGTTGTGAATTTTTGGATTTGGGGCAGTCTCATAGATGTGCAGTCATATCCCTTTAACTCAAAGTTCTCTAATAGCAAATCTTTTGGACATCTTTTCATATGCTGTGTGCCATTTGCATATTTACTTTGTGGAGATGTCCTCGTGCCTTCTGATTTGTTAACAGGATTGTTCATTCTCTCACTGTAGAGTTGTCCTCAGCATCTGTGTCACTTGACTCTTTAGGGCCCCCTCCCAGAAATACTGTTAGATTATATAAGGTATTGTTGTTGTGATATAAAACCATTACTGAAAGCAGTTTACAGAAGAGTTTACTTGGGATCATGGTTTAGAGCTATGGTTCTCAACATGTGGGTCGCGACCCCTTTGGAGAGGTCAAATGACCCTTTCGCAGGGGACACGTATCAGATATCCTGAATATCAGATATTTACATTACAGTTGATATGAGTAGCAAAATTATAGTTATGAAGTAGCAATGGAACTCATTTTATAGTTGGGGGTGTCACCACAATATGAAGAACTAACAGTATTAAGGGGCTCAAGCATTAGGAAGGATTAGAACCACTGCTCAAAGAATAAGAGTCCATGATGGTAGGAAGGTATAGCAGCAAGTGGCAGGCATGGGAGGGGGAGCACAAGGCAGAGAGCTCACAGCTTCAAAGGCAAGCAGGAGGCTTCCAACTCTCAAAGACCTTCCCCAGTGACAGCCTGCAAGGCCACGCTCGTCAACCACTCTGAACAGCACTAAATTTAGTTCCATCAGGAACTAAATATTCAAATACTAGGTCCTATGGGGGATATTTACCATTCAGACTTCTTCAAATAGCAGCATCCCATTCCCATGAAGTTAAATGTGGCTGTTTGGTTAATATTGGCAAATGAAATGTGAGCAGGTGACACACTGGTACATAGGAGGTCTAATAGCCCAGAGCACATGCTTCAGACTTGCTGCTGCTGCTGCTGCCACCGCTGGTGGTTGGTGATGGTGTTCAGGGTGGTGGTTACTCCATCGGCCTGTGTCCCTGAGTGGCTGTAGTTGATAGAGCCCACGACATGACCTAGGATTGACATTTGACAGAAATGAGAAGTTAAAGCTATTTTCATAAGAAATTTCCTGTAAAGAGTATTTTATTATCTTCCTCATTCTGATTGATGGGACAAAGCAGTGATGCTTAAATAATATTTAGTGTAATGTTAGGGAGTTATATTTAAGGTTCTTTCCAGGTAAAAAACACTCTGGTTTCTCTCTGATGCCTTCTGTAGTAAGTATTCTAATCTCTAGCCAAGGGCCAACTAACCAGAATGTGCTTATCAAGTTAGAAGAAGCTCGCTCTTAGAGGTTATTATGTTGAAAATCATGTGGGGGAAAAACAAAGTCATGGTGTCCTGTCTTTTTATGACAGATGCATACCTTTCTGGTACCTTCTGATGCCTTCTGTAGCATTAAATGAGCATATGTGTTGACTTCCATTCATGATATTTAAATAATTAGCACATTATGCCACAGTATTATGCTTTGTTATCTTCCAGTAAGATAGCAGGTGTTCTCAGCACGGTGACACATTGTTCCTTTATCACTGTTTCAATTTTCCACCAATGTCACCCAAACACTTTGCGATTGTCTTTTTATGCTTATGATTTCATTGTCAGTCTTGAGGGATTAAGTTGCTATATTTTTATTTACCTGGAAATGTAAAATTCTGATCCCCCCCAATCCTATCTGGATAAGCAAGAACTCCCTGTGTCGCTTAAAGCACTGACAGTGTGATATAGCACATGCCACTACTGCAGTTTTGTGGGCAAAGAAAAGTGCAAATAAACACTTTGTTTCCCCTGTAATTTTCTTTACTCAAACTATGTTGGAAAGAAAATCAGGAAGGGAATCAGGGTCAACGGTTCTTGTCTTGTGGGTGGTGGATCTGCAGTGTGTTTGCCCGGATCTGGGTTAAGTACAATTAAAGAGGGGAAACAAGCCAGACCACCTGTATCATGACATTCTTTCTCTCCAAAGGACACCCACTCCCGTTTCCTGCCATTCTCTTTCACAGAATAGAAAGTTATGTATGTTGTGCCTTCAGGGATTTCTGTTTTTATATTTCAATTCTGCAAACAGACTTGGGGGTACGGTATATGAGACATTCGTAGAGCCCCAGCAGGGGGAGGGATACGTGAACATGAAGGGCATGATACCAGCAAGGGTGAGATAAAGGCCCACGTGAAGGCTCGTGAGACTTTGCTGTTTCGCTTCAACCAAGCTTTAATGATGAGGATACCACCGTGAAAGGAATGACCCACTTGACTCAAGATTCATGTCAATCTCCCTGAGTTTGTAAAGCACACAGGGATTTTTAAAAGGTGCTGGGGTGTGGGAAATGACAGCTGTAATCCAAGGAGAGATGGATAACACTTCAATACTCCTTCTCAGGAATAATATTTTTGAATAAAAATACTTTAAGGAGCCTTACTTTTATAAAAGTAATTGACCTATACCTCAATTCAAGTCTACTTAGCATTGATCACGGTCTGATAGTTTCCCTAATTGTGTCTATTTGTAGGTCTCCTTTGGCCATGTATCAACATATCCATTTATTCACAGCAAGAGAAACTTCATCAGCTTCTGACAGATGTACAAATTCAAACCTGTGATACCAAAGCTCTAAGGAACATCTGGGGGATAACTTACAGATCTGCTCCCTTGATTTCCATGGAATGTTGCACACAGTGTTTTACTCTTTTGTTTTGTTCAGCTCGGGGCGTACAATAGCTGTATCTGTACCATGTTATTCTCATTTCACTGTATTGTGAATGACATATCAGACCACCTCTTCTAACGCCATTAAAAACCGGACATATCAGTCTACTCCGATGGCAGTCTGAGATGCTGTGAATCTGCCGAGACAATCTCTCTTGCTGAAATGATTTTTCTTGTTTATACATAAGCTTCTCGTCCCATCCCACTCCCTCCACTCATTACTGTTTATAGAAACGATAGCATTGCAGTTGCTGTCCCTGATTGCCCACGTTGTTGCTTCAATGAAGCCAGCTGGGATGCGATTGCATAGTCTTTAAATAAAACTTAGCGATGCAAAAATGAGTCTCCCTTTTGAGGGGAGAGGGGTTGGTGCTAGCTGCGTCGTTTTCTAAAGCACTAATTATTTGCTTAACTTGGAGAAGCTTGAGAACTGGATCTCTATATTAGCTTGATGGCTGACCTTGACCGTGGGACCTAGGCTGTGAAGAGCATAGTCACAGACATGAAACCATTCTGAAAGTTTTAGACTCTTTAGCTAATGGTCTGTACGCATCGCATTGACTAAAGACAATGGACGTGCTGATTGTTCCAGCTGCACATAGGCTGAGGTCAGAAAATTATTTGGGACCAGGGATTTGGGGCAGTAAATGCCTGTGCTAAGCAGACATCACTCCTACATTTACGAGCAGTGTGGAAATCATCACAAGAAGTGATGAAAAGTAGAACAAAATGCTAGCATTGCGTTTTCTGAATCTGCTACAGTACAAAAACTGAGTAACAGTAACCACTCCCCATGGCTGTTTAATTTGTGAATCTCAGATATTTGATCCTCACTTGGGTATTATTAGGTCTTTCCCAGGTACAACTTTATTTATCTATGTAGCCTTCTTTGTTTCATCTTGAACAAAAAATCTTTAATTTTGAGATAGGAAGGACCTAATTCTGTAGCCCAGGATAGCTTGGGATTCACTATTTAGTGATTTAAAGCTAGCCTTGGTCCATGACAACCTTCCTGCCTCAACCTCTAATACTTTGATTACAGATACTATCAAACATTTCTATCTTTTAACATTTAAACTTTTAGGACAACTTTACCTTTATAAGCATCTGTGTATGTGTGTATGAGGGTGTGTGTGTTTGTGGGTGGGATTCATTCAGTGTTGCTAATGACAATGACCTTCGGACAATGATTGGACAGCACAAAGAGTTGCTTTGTACTTTATAATGTGTTTCCTTTAAAATAATAACCTAGTCATGTGGCAAAGAGTCCATGGGCTAAAGTCTCATAAAAATCAAGACCCCTATGCAACCTCTTCCAAGCTGGGTGTGTGACTCTTTACAAAAGTTAGTGCAGAAAAGTTATGGTAGTTACGACATTCGTTTTTTTCATATGAAGTTCAACAATTATGCCAAATGTAGCAATTAATGCACATTGATTGTTTGAAATTGTTTTCTAAGAAGAGAAAGCTGTTTGTAACAGTCCTTGGAAGTCATGGCAAAGGAGGCTTTCTCATCTTTTGATTTTTTTTTGTATTTCTAGGCTTTTCCTAAAGATATGCATGGGGATTTATCAGTATATTAATTAGGTTATAACAAGATGAAAAGTTATGCATCATTTTTAATTTTGAAAGTATGCACATACTAAAAATATATGCATATATTAAAAGTACTGATAGATGAGTAAATTTCATAGGATTGTCCTAAACACAACTTTAAATTGAACAGAATAACAGCACCAGTGTCTGTTATTATTATAACAATTGTTATTGAGTATTCCTCTAATACCCACTTTCTATGCCTTTAGATTTTGTTGCGGTAAATATTGTTTGCATACAATTCTTTGTGTGCCATGTGCTGAGGTAAGAATATGAATAACTTTTCCTTCTCCCCTATGTTTAATTCTGAATTTTAAACAACTAATGACAAAGTTGTGAAACAGATGCTATTATGTGTATTCATCTCATCTTGTAAAACCACAGGAGGATGTTGGAGAATTATTAAACAAATGTAGGAGCTTTTTTTTTCTAAGGAAATTCTTGATGTGACATAAACTCACTGTAGCACATGTGTGTTCTACAGAAGAGACCCAGCCTCATGTCTGTTGAGTCTCAGTAGTGGGTAAGAGACTCTGAACTGAACACAGACCCGCAAAGGCATGTGTGGGTGCCCACTTGGCTGTCCAGAGAGTGTGCAGTCCCAGGCAGCAAGATCCTCTCGGAGAGGGAGGGCATCCACAGCAGGCTGAATGCCACTGGCTCCATGGCGCCCTTCCTGGACATTCAGATAGCTTTCTGCCTTGCAAGCGAATGAGATGGACAGGAGGCCATTGTTTCTTCTCCCCATACGTCAGAAAAGGCCCTTGTTCTTCAAACCAAGATATAAATGGAGAATATGGGAGGGCGAATGTTAGCATTTACAGTGTGTAACTTTCTAAGACATGGATAGTCTTCGGGGGCTTGGCCCATTTTTCAGGGCCTACACTCTTGCCAGTCACTCGACATTTTCCTTTTAGCTTTTCTACTAGTCGTGTTTTCTCTAGAATATATATTATATTACATATATTATATAATATAAATAATCATATACTTATATAATTAATACTTTACATATACATTATGTAAAAATAATATATAAATTACCAATCATATAAATATATTATAATATGCAATATGTTAAATTAATTATCTATATATGTATATTAATATGTCTTTAAAATATTTATTAGGTGGGAAAACATGCCCTTCATATTTCCCTGTGAGAAGTGAGATATATCCCATTTTTAAATATTTGTTGACTTTGATTTCTTGTCCTTTTTACTATATGTGTAGAAATATATTTTTCATTTTGTTATTTGTTGTGGGACTGCTCTGTGACACACATGCAATTCACAACTAGATACTTTATTATTTCTAAGATAGTTTGGGGGAAACTTTCTTGTAGCCAACTTTTTTGTTGTTGTTGTTGTTGTTGCTGAGAAAGTAAAGCTCTCAGTCTTGCTCATGGCAGAGGCTATGAGATGGTGCCATGCTGGGCTAACTTCCTAGTCTAGTATTTGAAAACAACAGGAAAGTTATCCTTATCTATTCTTGATTTAAATTCAAGTTATTCCATAGAGGTAAGCTTTTCTTACAATGTTAGAAAGGCCTGAAAGTCATGACTTCTTCTTTTAATCCATGTAAGTGTGATAGTTGCTTAAATCTTTAAATTTTTAATTTTAATTCTAAATTCTAATTTTAAAGACCTCAAAAAATCCAGACAACCAAGACAAATAAAAATATTTTCTATGATCTCATCCCAATTTACTCTAATTTAATTAATATTTTGTGCTTTTAAAAGCAGTATCACACTGTATAGTATTCTGTACCTTTTAAATCTTTTTTTAGTTTTCTTTTATTGAACATAGATTTTTTTTCCCCATGATATATTTTTGTAACTGCCCGCAGTTACATCGAATGGGTTACCTGGAAGGGAAGCTGGGGATGTATGGGAAGGTGGTGAAAAGAGAGTGAGACCAAGACTAGAGTTGCTGTTCAAGGTCCCAAGGTTTAATGGAGGACTCCAAATATATAGGCTGGGGTGGGGGTGGGGGACCCTTCCCCCAAAGGCTGGAAACTCTCTGCAGAACCGGTTTGCTTGCTCCGCAGGTGGCTAGTGTCTCTCAGGAAACTGCAGGTCCCTGAAGAACAATGGGCTTCACCTTGGTCTGAGCACTCCACCCTAGGTGGAGGGGATTATGGCTAACACAGGAGTTCCTGCTCAAAGGCTGGGAGAGGAACTTCACCTTGGTTGATGTCAAGTTCCTGCCAAGTGCCATGGCACTCCAATAAGGCTCTCTACATATTCTGATTACAGTTTCCTTCCCCACAACTTCTAGTTCTTTGCCACATCCCCTTCTAACAGAGTCAAAACATTTCATGTCTCCCAGAAAACAAGCCAGCTTCTAAATAATAATAATAATAATAATAATAATAATAATAAACAAAACCAAAGTAAAATAGGACAAAAAAGAGAAACAAATAAGCAGAAAAAAGCCAAAGGAAAAACATAAGAAACATACAGATGCAGAGACACACATATTTGCATACACTGAACTCCTATAAAAACACAAAATGAGAAGCCATAATACACAAATGAACTATAAGGTAAATATGTATTAATACATAAATTAATATCTATATTATATACAGATGTATAGATATAGGATATAGAATATAATATAAATTAAAGCTAAATGCATACATTAATATATTAATTAAATATATAATAAAATAAATATGTAAATATATATGTATAATAAATGTTGTGATTATAAAAGGTATAGGAATATGTTCTATGGGGATGTGGTGAGATGTCAGGAAGGGGGTGCCTCAGTGGGCCCATGACAAGACATCCCTTCCCCGTGAGGGACCAGCCACATGACAATATAGTATAGGATAGAGTTTATTTAGAGCATGGGGAGGGGGGTCAAGAGAGAAGTAGAGGCAGAGAAAGGCAGAGAGGAGAGAGGAGAGAAGTAGAGGCCAGCCGTGACCAGAGAGGGGGAAAATGAAAGGGGGAGAGAAGAACCCAAGAGGGCAAGAGAGAAGCAAGCAGGCAAGGAGTAAGAAAGAAAGGAGGGACAAGCATCCCCTTTTATAGTAGGCCAGGCCTCCCTGACTGTTGCCAGGTAACTGTGGGGAGGGGCATGCCTGGCTGTTGCCAGGCAACTGTGGGGTGGAGTTTAGAGAGAAGTCTAGCAATCAATATGCAAAATTATGATATGTATAGTTATTTAAATTAATATACAAATCCACATAATTTTAAGTTATTTTAAAATATATATTAGTCTATAAATATTAATTTATATATCTATAATTACATGATTTATTTGTATATTTAATATAACAGATAAATAAATACATATCATGACTAAACATGATAAAACAACAAACTTCCAAAGATTCCACTGTGTTCTTTTTTGTCTGAGCCATCTACTGTTGGGCATGACACTTGCTTAGAACTGGTTTGTATATCCAGTGAGACTCAGTTGGGGAGAACTAATTTTCTCTTATGAGTGGTTATCAGTTGATGAGAGCTTTTGGACTAGGGATGGGGGCTTATGTCTACTTCTCTCAACACTTTGACCCGATCTGGAGAGACCTGTGCACACCCTGTGCATGCTGCTGCAGTTTCCATGGTTTCATGTATTCATTGGTCCTGTTGTGGTTAGAAGGCCCTGCATTCTTGATGGTTTTCATCCCAATGGATTCTTGTCTCTTCTTCCTTAGATATCCCTGAGCCCTGAGGGAAGGTTGTGGTGGAAACACTGCATTTAGGACTTAGTATTTTAAGACCTCTCTCTCTCTCTCTCTCTCTCTCTCTCTCTCTCTCTCTCTCTCTCTCCATATTGTCTAGTTGTCGTTCTCTGTATTTGTTTGCATATTCTACAGGAGAAAGTTGCTCTGATCGTGGCTGAGCAAGGCACTCAGCTGAGTGTAGTGGAGTGTCATTAGGAGTCATTTTATTGCTATGTTCTGTTAGCAGAGCGGTAGGATTTGGGTTTGCACTAGATCCATGGCCTAACTAATCTCAGGTTCTTGGCCACTGAGCAGGGTTGGGGATGGGTTTCATCTCATGAAGTGGGTCTTAAGTACAATCATGTAGTAGTTGGTTACTCCCATTAACTTTGTGCCACTATTATACTGGTACATCTTGCAGGGAGAACATTGTCATAGGTCGATTTGTAGGGTTTGTAGATGGGTTGGCGTTTAACTTTTTCCTTAGGAAGCATGCAGAGTACCTTCCAGTACCATGAATAACAACCTGAATGGGAGAAGTTCCTGCTTAGGCACCAGCACAACTTTTCCATGCCAAGTGAATTGTATAGGTGTGGTCTTCTGTAATTTTTAAAAATATGTTATATCACCAGTATGCTTTATATTAAAATGCCTCCTAAAATACTTTTAAATAGGGGCACAGTGTTTATTTAGGTAGCATAGTCAGTTTAACAAATCTTTCTGTCTCTCTGCCTCTGTCTGTCTGTCTGTCTGTCTCAGTGTGTATGCCTGTGAGTCTGCATTCTATCTTATCTATCTGTCCATATCTGTTTATCATCTATCTATCTATCTATCTATCTATCTATCTATCTATCTATCTATCTATCTATCCATCCATCCATCATCTATCATCCATCATCTATCTATCTATCTATCTATCTATCTATCTATCTATCTATCATAGACCTGTTTATCATAGACCTATCTGTCTATCATCTATCTATTGATCCATATCCTTTATGGTGACAACTTCTCATACCTTCATTGTGTTCCATATAGTTTCTATCATTTATTAGGAGCACAAAAAATCTCTGGATTAAAGAAATTACTGTTTTGTAGGAAAAAAATCATTGAAGGTACAACCTCACCCGTTGGTGTCTCACATATTGGTAACAAGATGTGGCATGTACCCAACAACTGGGATGAACAGCTTTCTACATATGGTCTCAGAAGAGGGGAGAAGGTACTTTGTAGATAGCCAACTCTCCCTTTGACCTGGATCAACTCTCAAGTTACCTTACCTTTTTCCACTAGTCCTTGGTATTGTCCTTTAGTGTCTGTTCTTTACCACAGAGTACCTCTCACTGCAAAAGGAACTGTGTTTATATCATTTTTCTTATTTTTCCTAGTGCTAAAAGAACCATAGAGTGCATTTGAAATTTCTGTTTTTAGGACATATAGTAAACCAAGACAGTTGCTTAAAAAAAAAAAGCCTGAGGTTGCAGTCCTCCTCCTGTACTCTAAGCTCCGTAGACACTGTGGTTATGAATGGAGAGAGGCTAGATAGAACAGAGAAGATCATGTAGAATTCAAAAGAACAGAAGCACTCCTATCAAGGAGTGATAGGTAAACAATAATTAGAACTTCAGATGTAACTTTTAAGGATACTGTTAGTTGGGATACTGTTATTGATTCTTTCTTGTGCTTAACTGTCAATGTGGATAGCATTTCAAGAAGCATTTGGTGGAGTCAAAGAAGAAGACCTATATTTAAGAAGGGGTCAGAATGAGGACAACCTTTTGTGAGTAGTATGAATGGCAGGAGGTGAGGGAGTGTTCATGTACATTATCCATTAGGAAGAAGTGGAGGGAGTATGGAAGAAACTCCCAAAGTGATAACGAGTCAAGGCTGAGTGGAAGTTAGATGGAATTCCTTGACATTTAAGAGTTGAGTTGACCCTAAGTGATACACAACATGCTGTGACCTCAAGGCCGCCAAGTGGTTTTTCAAACACACATTGGAAGATAGTGGATGACTAATTCTGTGTACTTCAAGAAAAGGCTTTGGTCCAGCTATCACAGCCTCTGACTCTGGGGAGTCACTTGTCATGTCTGAGCCTCTGGATCAAGTAGGGCCTACAGAAGCTTTCCTGCTACTATTTTTCTTACTGTGTACCCTTTTCAGTGTCACCAGGTACTGACTGAATGCTCAAAGTATCTGACTTATTCTGGATTATTCCTTCTCTTGACTATAGTAAAGAACTACAACATTATTAAATCTTTGATTACGTTTATAATTTTAACCTGTGTGTTGAACTTTGCTATATGAAGATTGGGCTTTGTTCTCATAAAAATTTACTGCTGCTTACATTTACCCAATTTAATTTGTCACAATTCCTGTTTATCTCTACTAAACTAGCACCACAATTGCCAGAAAATAAAGAACGATCCCAAATTTGGCTTTATTGGTAGAGACAGATATAAAACGGCATTAAGATCAGGTGTGAGGAAAGGACCCTGGTCCTGAAAAGACTGGATCCAGTTTTGTAGGAGAGTATCAGAACAGAGAAATGGTGTGGGGGGATGATTAGGGAATGGGCGGAGGGAAGAGGACTTATGGGACATATGGTGAGGAGGGAACTGGGAAAGGGGAAAGCCTTTGGAATGTAAACAAAAATATAGAAAATAAAAAAATATAAAAAAAAACAAAAAAACCCCAATGAATTCATGAAATTCTTAGGCAAATGGATGGAACTATAAAATATCATCCTGAGTGAGATAACCCAATCACAAAAGAACCCACATGGTATGCACTCACTGATAAGTGGATATTAGACCAGAAGCTTGGAATACCCAAGATACAATTCACAAACCAAATGAAAAAAAAATCAGGTGTGGTAGCTCTTGCCTATGATTCTGGCATGCAGAGACTAAGGCAGATGAATTGCTATGAAATTAAAATCATCCTGGTATATATAATAAATTCCAGACTTCTTGGGCCAGTGGAATAAATTCCAGACTCCAGTGGTCCAGTCTTAACAACAAAAACAAAAACAACAACAGCAGCAACAATGACAACAGTAGCAGAAAATAAAATTAAAAAATGGAGAATAATTCATCTATGACAGATACTTTGAGTGACTTTAAGTGATTTTGCATAATGGAGTTTGGGGAATTAGTCTTATAGCAATAACGTTAGTGCTCCTTGATGCTTGACTTATTAATACTCCAAGATGTGTGATACTGAACTCTTCAGGCATACACAGTGCAAACTTTCACCAGAACTTGTGACATCCCCACCAACTCTATAACTCTAAACAACTGAGCCCCAGGAACTTTATTTTTATCCCCTTTCAATGTCAAGAAAAGCCAGAAAATATTTTTGGAGTATTTTTTTCAATCCTGAGGAAGGTTTAGTATTGCAAGCTCAGAACAACAGTGTGCCTGCAGGACTTTTGCCTCCATCAGAAGCTTGCAGAGGCAAGATCTCTAGCCACCATTCTTTAATGCTGTGCTGTCTCTGCATGGTGAGTATTATTGGACCCTTTCAGCAGTTAGGCAAAATTCCATCTCCTGAGAGAAGTTATTGGTATTACTGTTTCAAGGGTCATTGTTTTCCTTGTGGTAGATGCCTGTGACTAGAATGTTATGTCGTCTAATCCACACTCATTCCTATGACCCAACTAGGAAAAACAATCATAGTAATTACAGCACATTCCTGAATACTCACACTGTTCCATTTTAAATACTAGATACTAGAAGTACATCATGTTGCACAGCACCTCCTACCTTCTTCCTCTCTGAGGAGACTGAAGAGAAAGAAGCCTTGTGTGCCATGGTCTTCTTAGTATGATCTTCTCGCAAACATCTAGGACAAAAAAACATGAGTCTTCTAAGAATAAGAAATAAGGACTTTTTTCAGATAGAATGGTATTAGTGGAAATTGTTGCATCTTCACAAACTTGATTGACCTCAGAATACATTCAATTCCAAGTATTAAACAAAATGTCTAACATCTTGGAGGCATCAGCTAAAAGTTGGCAGTAGCAGAAGCTCTAAAAACAAAGAATAAGAACATGACTCTCGTGTGGTTAGGGAGCTTCTAAGAGAGAGACCCTCTCAAACAAAATAATGCTCATTCCAAGGTAAGTAAGTGTTCTAGGATCTACCCAATGGCATGCAACTTACAACTCACCAAAGTTAGAAGAAACTTTCCCCCATTGGTTATTTTGATGGAAAAAACAAAGTAATTTTAGTATAGTTCTGCATTCATTAGTATTTTCAGAGTCAATAATATTAAGACCTACACCGTGCTACATATTGCATAGTGGACCTGCATTCTCCCCATTTTAAAAGGATTTATATTTTGATAAATTAGAAAATATATGTAGGACAGCTGATTATTACATAAAAACAAGCTAGTCTTAGCATTCTCTTTATTCTAGAAGTGAGTCTGCTAAGTACACAGCAGGCACAACTTCTCCATAATACTTTTGCTGTTTTGTTGTCTTCTTTGATAGTTACCCTGGCTGTGGAGTGTTTGTGTGTGCTCAGTTAATTGATCAGATTGGCCTTTTATCACTAGCCAGAATATTCTAGTAGTTAACATCAGGCTAAGTAGCTTGAGTGGAATCATCACTATGAGTGTGTTTTTCGAAATGCAGTCCTGTGTATTCTATGACCTCAAGAAGAAATGGCATGCGTAGTACTGGAAAATGCTGAAGGGATATGTGACAAAGTAATTTTAGACTTAAAATGTGGTCACTAAATAATGTAATGAACCCTGGCAAACAGAACTGACAAATTGATTACTTTATGCCATAAATTCCTTTTTTTGATAATGAATTCAAACATTACTGAACCCCCTTACACAGTACTCCTGTGATTAGTTTGGGTCCCTCTTGTATTTATTGACTAAATGCATAGAGCATAGAGTTTTGATTTTTTCCAGAATGGCTACGAATCTGTTGATATACCAGCTCTACCATAGGGGCAGCTAAGAGATGTTCTATTGTTGGATGAAAGAGAGTTAGCCTTCATGGAGTGAGTAACTAGCCACAGTGGCTTCCTTGATATACAGAGGTTTTAAATATAATCTGGTTGCCTACAGATTAGAATTTCCCACTTTATTACCTTACTGGGAATCTGCTGGGACAGAATGTTCTTCCATCCAACAATAGAACATTTCTCTTCTATGACACAAAGTTGGATAATGTGATAAACATTAAGGAGTTTTGTTGATTCAAGTTCACATTAAATTCTTGCATCAATAACTAGGAACTACAGTGTATGTGGAAACAAACAAACTCTAATATCTGGACCAACTTATGACACTGAGTGCTTGTAATCCTAAGTTAAACTAACCATACTAATGAATATCAACAACTAAAACAACAACAACCAAGACCAAAAAGTACTAGTGAAATCTCGTATGTGTCTTACCAATTTAACAGAAACCTATATTATTTGTTTCTTACTGTGTATTAGAATTTGGGCATATAAGAATGGATTGATACCTGTTTCAAGGACTTCATAATAAGGCAATATACAAACTAACCAAACAAAAACTCCCACAAAACAAACATCTTGGGGACTAAACTAAAGAGCAACTTATTCCAGAGGCAAAGAACAATGACAGTTCCTCTGACTGGTAGTGGTGGTGTTGATAGTACTTGCATGTGTGCATATGTGCATGTGCAATACTGTGTGCATGTGTGTGTGTGTGTTCACATGTGTGTGCTCAGAAAAGGCGACTACTGAAGGCAGATGGCACTTGAGTTACATTAAAAATTTATAGTCACCCACCTGGCATAGAAATGATACATTTTATTTAAAGGGGGAAATATGCACCGGGGCCAGAGCCAAGGAGTGTGAGCTGCAGACTCATAATTCACTTGTTCTTTCATGCATTTCTTCATTCATTTATTGATGGCCTACTTTCCCCCCAGGTACTATTCGAATTGTTAGGGATTCAGCATTGAGCAAAGTGATGTCTATTTTGAGAATCTACTTTCTAGTGCAGAAGTAAAGCAATAAATAAGTAAACAATTTCTATGCATGTAAGATAATTTTGGTTGGTACTAAGTGCTCTAAGATGAAGTAAATGCATTAAAGGATCATCGGCAGAAGGAAGAACTTTCCAGATACATAATCTTTTCTAGGGGAATGATTAAAGGCAGTGCGGGAGCAAACCTTCTTGATGTGCTTAGGAAACTTGCCCCCAATACAAAGAGCAATAGGGAAGGGGAAAGCTGGGCATTTTCGAGTGGTGGGGACACAAAGTGACATGGTCCAGCCACGGAAGGAAGAGGAGTAGGAAGAAAGATTAATTATGACCTTGTAGTCCAGAAAAAGCACTTTGGGATTTATTTTGAGGATTGAGTGGTACTAGCATTTACCATGGAAGGTTTTGAATAAGGCCATTCATAGCTTCAATGGCTCTCTGTAGCAGTAGTCTGAAATGAGACAGTGGTGGAGGGACAGTTTTGTTTACTATTACAGAGTCTTTGGTGAAATCCCCAGGATAGAGTAAACTGTGTAAGGTGGTGAGATGTGATCCTAGTCAGGATGTGCTTCAATCTGAACTAACAGAATTGGATACCTGATTATCCATGGATCTGGAGAAGTAGAGAAGGGACAAAGATGACCCAAGCAGTTAGGGATGAACATTAGCCAGAGTGATGTCTTTTATTACAATGAAAACAGAATAGAATGATATGCAGGAACAGCTTGAATAGTATATTCTGATTGTGTCGAACTTGATACCACTAGAGAAGTTGAATAAGAGATTCAATTATGAAATTTAGAAGGAGCTAGGGAAATGAATATGTGGCTCATCATTATATAGGGAGTATTTTGGGCTAGAGCACTATGCTTAGTCCAGTGGGTGTTAGAGTCGATGGGGCACACACATTAGTACTTCTATAATGAGCCACCAGAAATGAAATATTTACACAGAGACACAGGGAAGTAACTGGAGGATGGAGAAAATGAGACACATGAAGGAAGTGTCAGAAAGGAATGACTTAGTGGCTTACAAGATACTGAGACAGCAATAATATGCAGACCCAGACTGGATTATCAGGTGGGGAAGTGTGGATATCATTAGTAACCTGGGTAAGCAGTTTCAGTGGCTCCTCGGGTGTGAGAGGACAAGGAAAGTATAAAGCAAGACAGTAAAGACAATGCACAGAAGAACCTCCTAGGAGTTTTGTAGTAAAGTTCATGGAGAAATGAGGGGATATGAGACCAGAGAGTATCATTTTGTAAAAATATTTTAACATGTTTGATTGCTGATGACAATGATTGACTAGACTTAGGGAAGCAGATGTTGAGGAGTGAGGGTATGTGGCACATACAAGCACCCTCCATGACTACCAATGGCCAGGCTTGGATAGTCACAACATGGTTGCATCAGGCTTGGTAAGGAAGCAAATTCCCTTTTTCTACATAAGACCCCTGACCCCGTGTCAGATGTGTATATATTGGGAAATCTCCCCTGGTGCCATCAGTGGGACTATATATGTGGACTTGTTCTAAGCAACATGAGGAGTTGTGGTGGTCTAAGCATCCACTGGAGTCAGGTGGCCAAAAGTTGGACTTTTTGTAAATATTAATCCTTGCTGCTTTGGCTTTTCTCAGTTTTATAATCTCCCTCTTAAAAATGATGTTGGGGGCAGATGAGATGCTAGGCAAGTCTGGTGACCTGAGTTTGATTCCTAGAACATTAGGATGGAAGAAGAGAACATATTCCTGAGGAGGATTATCCTCTGACATCCAATACTAATGCTGTGGCACACACATGCATGCACCCAATACAAACACACACACACACACACACACACACACACACACACGCAGACACACAGACACAGATACATGCACACACACACTAAAAATAAGTAATGGCAAGTTTAGATTGGTATTTGCTCAGACTTCCTGGTATAGGCACATAATTCCTTTTACTAGAGAGGCTTAGGCAGAAAATGAAGGTTCAAGACCTGCCTGGGCTAGAGAGTAAGTTCAAGGTTAACCTGTTCAACTTTGTTAGACCCTGCTTAAGGTAAAAACATAAAAGGAATAAATAAATAAGCAAACACATAAGTGAAGGGCCTGGGGCACAGCCCCGTTTGCTCTTATGCACCATGTGCCAGGGTCTAAGGCACTCCTCATTCTTATAGAACAAAGCACACTGAATCCTGTACCACTATGCACTGGGGAGGGTTTGATTTTATCTCTCAGTGCTCCCAAATTGGATCAAATTTGGGAATCCATGTGTCCCTCTGGGGTAGTATTTATGGAAGTGTCTCACTGTTTGTAATTAGGAAAAATTTGATCAGGAATTGAATCAAGTGGTTCCCATTTAAAAAGTGAGTATCATGTGCCTTCCTGTGTTGTAGAAATAGACAGAAATAGCCATGAGACTGCCACATCCAGCTTGAACACATCCCAGTAACTGGGTTAAGGGGACAGTTGAGAGTTATAGTATAAGACTGATAAACTGAGTCTTAGAAGTGTCTAGATGTTTAAAAGGTTGCTTATTTAGGGAATATCACATTGTATAGGGAGACTGGGCCTGGAATCCAAAGATCTTGATTCTGTAATTTACAGAGTGATTTCTTCTACAAGTTCTGTGTTTTGACATGAGACAGAGTATGCAAATACATTCCTTGTTTCCATCTTGTAATAAATTCAAAGAAGTGGAGGAAGTTGAGAAAAGCTTACATCTCTCTCTATTTCTCTGTATTTGTATGTATAAATAAATACATGTATTTGTAATATCAAGTGAGAGTGATTGCATGTGAATGAATAGGTATTTTATATATTCATATATGTGTATGCAAGCATGTAAACAAAATGTATTTGTTGGTATGTAGCATTCTTTGTTCAGTATTATTTTCATTGAGTCTCTTCAGTGATTAGGATAATTTTTGAATTGTGGCTAATAGACTATGGAATTATAAGTTGGTCTTGTCCCCATGCTTTAAGAAAACATGAGAGCCCCAATCCTCCACTGGTGTCTCTTGAGTGTACAATAGCTACCTTTCCATCTCCATCCTGCAGAGAAGGAATGAAGTAGTAATATAGGTTGTACCATGATGTCGCATACATGCCCCAAAACATTTGCAGATGTGAAGGGAAGATATGTTAGTTCTGAGGTGTGATGGTGCACAGCAATGGAAATCTCAGCAGGGTTTGGAACCATGATTCACAGAGAGCAAACAAACTGAAATTATGTGATATTTCACAGGGGACTATGGAGGACTCTGAGTTCAACTCGGGCGTGTAAGAACATAAAACTTGACATTTCAGTTCTTAAGCCTCAGAATAAGCTTCTGGGCTCAGTTCTGTCAATCTGTTCTGATCTGTAGGATCACAACACTATTATTGGTATGCAGTTTGGTTTGCTTTTAAATCACACACACACACACACACACACACACACACACCAGTATTTGAGGTCTTTCTACATTTGCCTTTAAGGAAGAAAACTCACTATAAAATTGTAAAACTACTTTTAATTAGATATATTTGACAAGTCTATTTAGGTAGATACATTGAGAAGAAAACCTGAAATTTAATGTATAGGCCACTTAGGTTACAACCAGTTTCTTTACCATGCTTACCTAGCTCTCTTTTCTCATGATGTAAATCTTGTCTGGTGAATTGGTGTTTCTGTAAGGAATGTCAGGGGTAGATGCTTTTACTGATGGCAAGCTAGATTCAAGGAAGAGATCTGTGAAAAGATATGTTATCTCTAAACTTCTGCCATCATCTTCCGAGGCATGCCCTGATTCTCTGCATGTTGATGGGTCTCCTAAATTGATTACTCCCACCATTACTTGTTGAGATAAGTTTTCAAAGAGGTGGGTTTTCGTCTTGGATTTCACTTCTCTATCATCATGAATGTGAGATGGACTAGCCTTTGGAGATGTCCCAGAAGAGAAGGGACATTACATAGACTTTTCACACAGCAAACTATATCTAAAGAAAAGCACAAATGTTTCCACCACACAGCTCCAACCTAGAGAGATCTACACACCTGCATATTTTCACTATATCTGTATGCTCATAGTTAGATTAGTTACCATTTTAATCAACACACTTAAAAAACAATATAGTCTGTTCCAGGAGTTGTTTAGCAGGACAAAGCCATTTCAATATATAATTATAGTTTTTAAAGACTTTATCTGAATCATTTTTCATCTTGTACTTTGGAAAAGATGGAATAAATGACCAACTTCACTGAACTCTCTTCTCAAACAATGTTCAAAAGACAAGAGACATTTCTTCCTCTCTATCTTCCTAGATCTCCACTAAGTCCAAAGGAACACTGATTTTTAAAACATTGTGCTTCTGAAGGCCACTAAGAGAAGACTGGCTTCCAGGCAGCTAGGATGAGGGTCTTACAGCCCATGCCCACTGGGACACACCTACTCTAACAAGGCCACACCTACTCCAACAAAGCCATAACTCCAAATAGTGCCACTCCATGTACCAAAATTTTATATATACTTATGCATATATGTATATGTATACACACATATATATATAAACATATGTACATATAGTGAATTTGACCTCTGATGACCATTTGTGCCTTCCTGCTTTAGTATTATTATGAATGGTGCCCTGTCAATGATCTAGTACCATTTATTGTAGAAAGAATCATTAGTATGTTTCTGTGTCATATAATGCACCTATGCTACAAGAATATTTGACGAAGAAAAATAAAGATCTCAGAAGATTTCTCTGAGAAAGTACAAAGCCTCTGTCAAGGCCCTTCATGCATCCTAGGAAGGCTTTGTGAGGAAAAGCTAAGCGTCAGGAACAAACTGTTTAAGAGCTATAATTGAAGGTAGGTTTCTATAGTGAAACTAGGAAATTGAGATGTTCTAGGAATCATAGAAAAAGGCAATTCTATCAGCCAGAAAAGCCAGTCAGTTGCATACTAGATGCTTCAGTGCAGATCTTAGATGGGGACTGAGTTTCTTTGCATATTATGAATTTATGGGTAAGCATTTTGCTAGTTTTCATAGAAATCACCACAAAGTCATCCAGGACCTAGCATCTGGCTTTCCAACATGGTTTTCTTATGACAGTGCTATTCATATCTTTTCTACCTCTTTGTAGAGCAACTTTAAAGAAGGCTCCAGAATCAAGTTTAAACCCAAACCTGTAAGAACATGGCCAGTGATGTCAGCTGCCCACCTTTTTTTTTTCACCAGGGCAACAAGTTCCTCAGTGTTCCTCACAGCCTCCTTCTTCAGTCTTATTGCTTGAAGTAAAGCATGAAAATTCAGAAGGGCATCAGTAAACTTGGTGTTTACTGATTCAGACTCATTTCTTGAGACAAAGTGTGTTTTTGTCCTGGGGAAAACTGGGAATTTTCACCACAGAACTGTATATTAGAAAACCAATTATATGAGCCTTCTATAACAGGATCTCAAATGAATGGCTGTCCCAACAACGGGACTTTACAGAATAGCAAGTTTACCTCACACAGAAAACTAGGAGAGATTGACAATTCGCACATTATTTTATTAGAGGGTGATGATCTAGCACTTACCAAAATATGTAAATAATGACTGTTACCATTTTGTCATCATCATCATTATAAGATTATTAATTATCTTGTAAGGCAAAACAGGTTATCTGTTTTAAAATGCGTTTGTGCCAGCAAACCAGCTGTTACATAAAGTGACATTTTACCAGCTTTTCCAGAACAGAAACAAAACCACAGAACAGGCAAGCATCGTGAGCTGTTGCAATTACAGGCAGAGTGGTGTAAAGAGGCTTCTATGATGCATAAATTAAAACATCCCATCATAAGGCTAACAGATCCAAAATAGCTCAATTTGGTCATTCATGTGACTTCCCTTCTACCTTCTAACCTCAATTTGTTGAGTCTTGACAAATCAATATGCCACTAAATCAGTGGTTTTAGTACAGAGGAGAAATGCATCCATTCTGCTATTATTTCAAAACTTGGTATGTGCTGCCCTCAAAAAGCAAATAGCCCTCTGAGGTTCTTTTGAATAAAGCAAGGCTGAAAAATGAGGTCAGTCTGCGAATTTATTTCCTTGACTGTCTCTTACAAGCAAAACGATAAGAGGTTTATTCAGTGAGGAGCCACACAACATACTTGGGCCCCTTATGGCTATGTGTTCAGGTTGTCGTAGGCTATGTGGGGCAGTATCAACTTGTCAGGGTTATTTTTTCTGTGTTAAGGGGGCTACAGAGGATGAGAAGAATCAACGACCCTGTTGTCTCTAATGTATTATCAGTAGAGGCAGAGATAACAGACTTCAGTTTCATTATGAGTAAGACAAACAATGCTCTGTCCAAGAAATTTACTCAGAGACAAGGAAAGAAACACTGAGAAAGCACAGTTCAGACCTGGGCTCAATAGCAGATTTTGAAAAAACCTATTTGCATAAATGATTAATGATGATAAGCATGATGTTCCCTAAGGAGGAAACATTCTCCAGACTGCTTCAGAATTTCATAAAGACGATGTCCATGGAGCGGCTTTGCCTGAGACCAAGAGAAATTTTAGCTAACTTGGTAAAATTTATTATTGTGAGAGATGTCACAGTTTCAGAATATAAATAGCCTTAGGACAGAGACATGTGAACCAGAAGACAGAGCTTACAGTTAAGACAGTGCTGGTATTGGAGGAAGAATAAGGTATGGACTGTGCTTTTTATTTTGAAGAATGTATCACAAAGTGTACCTTATATGTTTTTATAGATTAATATGTCTGAAGCAAAACACTGGGATGTATGTCCAGTGACCTGGCATTCACTCATAAGTTCAGCAGAATACATAATGAAAAGCTAACACATACAACTGGTCTAGGTACTACTAACTGGGCAGAATAAGAAAATTAAACTAGTTTTGTCTTTTAGAAGCATTTTTTTCATGAGTTAGCAAAAGTCTAAAAATTCAAGGATGATGAGAGTTATGGAAAAATCTACAAATAGTCTTCAGTTAATTTCTCCCAAAGGAGCTGCACATTTGCAATAAGAATCATATATGTTTTGCCTTTTAAGCTCACAACTAAGTTAAAATAACTTAACTAAGTTAGAAAATAATTTAAGCAGCACGGAGCTTGCCTTAGAAGGCTTGATTGTGAAAGGCCTCGGAAACTCTTTTAAAAGTAGATCTAGACAGTGCACAGTCCACGTGTGCATGCCTTAAAGAGACCTGGTCAAATGGGAACTCAGGATGTGAAAAAATGGCTCACAGAAACCAAAGCTAAGGATGAGGATTCAGACACACACTAGTTGAATTGATTTTTGTCTAAGAAGGGGGAAGTGAATGAAGGAACGGGTAGTTTGTCAAGCAAACTAAGATGAAGTATGGACAAAAACATGGTTAGCCAAAGCTTGTGTGTTTTGGTTGGTGTAATCCCTGTGAAGAAGTGGCAACTACAAATTATATACCTATACCTGTACCTGTACCTGTACCTATACCTATGAGTGTGTGCACACGTGTGCACACACACACACACACACACACACACACACACGTGTGCACACATGCACACACACACACACACGTGTGCACACATGCACACACACACACACACACACACCTTGGAACAAGAACAGTGAATGAAGTATACTAGTGCCTTGGCATGGGGCAGTTGCTGTGATAAATGTATGATTATGGAGTTTTCCAAATGTAGAAATGGTTCAGGTGCTCCTGGTTCCGGGCAGTTGGTTCTAGGCAGGAATGCAGCAAGTTTGGTGTCACTGGATCTTCTAGAATTCTGTTTTAGTCTCCAGAGATTCCGATAATATAGACATTTTAGGTAAAGTCTTTCAACTTTGGTAGACAAGCCAAATATAAAGCACTTAGATAAATAATCCCTTTTCTGTAGCTTTCTCTCAGGAGAGGAGACTGTATTACTGACCATCTCTGAGTCTGCTATGTTTTTATGTCAATGGTACATTCAACACTCTAGCTCATTTCAGTCTGATAATTTCAAGTATAAATTAGCTGACATCTTTGTGTCTCTGTGTGCTATATCCCTCACTGGTGTGCCATTTACCCAGAGTAGACTTGCAAGCCCTTTGTAAGTCACCCAGCCTCTGAAGACTCTCTGGTCTACCTGCACAATTAGCTGAGAAGACTCTTGTACCCGCCCTGGTTGCCTTTATTTCCTAGGCTATGCTGGACTTCTGCATTAAGGCCTGGTGGTTTTAACATTTCTTCCTCCATAATCACTAGCTTCACCATCCAAGTCAATTCTTTGTTTTTAGGGAAGAATTCTCCCTTTAAGAGATTATCATGCACACTGTGCCTTCTAGGAAACTCTACTGCTAGCCATTCTCAGAAGGGGTCAGTTACTCTTGTTTATTAAAACTGGATATTGAATTTGAAAAAAATCCTTCTATGCCAAGAATCTGTCTCACTCCTTTGGTTATCAGCTGCCCGTGAATGGGATTATGCTTGTAATCATTACTGATATAACTTCAATTCCCAACACTGGTAGGCACTTAATAAATATGAACGAATGGATGTATTTCTAAAGAAGAAGTCAGAGATGATTTGTGTCTTATCTTGGTGCTTTGATAATACATTTTTCAGACCTGAACCTTCTAGAGCAGTATTTTTCACATGTAGCGACAGCCCTCATCTTTATCAATTAAAATCTTCACAGATTGTTATCCTTAAATAAATTAAAGTCATTCTATTATGTACTGTGTATAAGGCTATATAGTATAGATAAAAATTCCCTTAAGAGAGAATTATACTATACTATAATTTTATATTATAGTATATTACTATCTATAACAATATATAGTATATATAGTATAGTAATATATTACTATTATTTTATATTCTATTACATTATAATATAAAATTACATATTATCATATTATATGAGAATATCTTATCTATAGTACTTAGTAAATTTTAAAGCTACAAATTAAGTTATAAATACATTTACATAAAACTAGATCATTTCAAGTACGTTTATTTAAAGATATATATAATTTTAGTCAAACAAGGTTGCTTAATTATAAAACCCATTCTTATATAGTTGTCTATTAATATTCCCATGCCTTTCTTTAAATTATACTGAAACAGAGAGTATTTATTCACAAAGTATATCAGACAAAATGCATTAATGTTTTGTTCACTTTTGTTTGGTAGTTGATAATCAGACCTCATAGTTGATTAAAACTGTTGAAATTCTAAAATATTATATTTGATTCTACCACCACATTTTTTTACTTGAAAATAAAGCTACTAAGGTAACATTCTTGAAAACTACATTAAATTGTGAACTAGTTGGAGATGTGGAGCTATTTGCTGTTTATCCTTCATGGTGTGCGACAGTTGTTAAGGCCATGGTGCATGCGTAGCTGTGGTTCTGGAAGTAACACAATCCATAAAGGGAATTGACTCTTTGATGCTTAGTGATGAATACTCTTATTGCATAAAAGTGAGATGATTTCTCTAAATTTCCAACTGAACTATCACAATTGTTTGTTTGTTTATCATAGAGTACCCCTGTGTAGCTAGGGCTGGTCTGGAATTCATTATGCAGACCAGGATGGCCTTGAACTGACAATCCTTCTGCATTGATTTTCTGAGGGCTTGGAAATAATGTTTCATAGCACTTGGAACAGCCTCTTTTTTTTCTATATTATTTGTTTACATTCCAAAAGATTTTTCCCTTTACTGGTTCCCCCCTCCCCATAAGTCCCATAAGCCCTCATCAACCCTGTCCTTCTTTTCTGTCCTGGTACTCCCCTACATTGCTGGATTAAGCCTTTCCAGGACCAGGAACCTCTCCTTCCTTCTTCTTGGGAATCATTTGATATGCGAATTGTGTCTTGGGTATTCAGAGCTTCTGGGCTAATATTCACTTATCAGTGACTGCATTCTGTGTGTTCTTTTGTGATTGGCTTACCTCACTTAGGATAATATTTTCCAGTTCCAACCATTTGCCTAAGAACTTCATGAATTCATTGTTTTTAATTGATGAGTAGTATTCTATTGTGTAAATATACCACATTTTCTGTATCCATTCCTCCATTGAGGGACATCTGGGTTCTTTCCAGCTTCTGGCTATTACAAATAAGGCTGCTATGAACATAGTGAAGCATGTGTCCTTATTGCATGCCAGGGAATCCTCTGGGTATATGCCCAGGAGTGGTATAGCAGGGTCCTCTGGATGTGTCATGCCAAGTTTTCTGAGGAACCACCAGACTGATTTCCAGAGTGGTTGTACCAACTTGCATTCCCACCAGCAGTGGAGGAGTGTTCCTTTTTCTCCACCTCCTCGCCAATACCTGTTGTCTCCTGAGTTTTTAACCTTAGCCATTCTGACTGGTGTGAGGTGAAATCTCAGGGTTGTTTTCATTTGCATTTCCCTAATCTCTAATGATGCTGAACATTTCTTAAGGTGCTTCTAAGCCATTTGAAGTTCTTGAGGTGAAAATTCTTTGTTTAGCTCTGTACCCCATTTTAATAGGGTTATTTGCCTCTCTGGAGTCTAACTTCTTGAGTTCTTTGTATATATTGGATATTAGCCCTCTGTAGGGTTGGTTAAGATCTTTTCCTAATTTGTTGGTTGCTGTTTTGTCCTTTTGACAGTGTTCTTTGCCTTACAGAAACTTTGTAATTTTATGAGGTCCCATTTGGATTGGCTGGATTAATAAAGTAAAAATGGCCATTTTGCCTAAAGCAATATACAGATTCAATGCAATCCCCATCAAAATCCCAACTCAGTTCTTCATAGAGTTAGAAAGAGCAATTCTCAAATTCATATGGAATAACAAAAACACCCAGGATAGCTAAAACTATTCTCAACAGCAAAAGATCTTCAGGGGGAATCAGTATCCCAGACCTCAAGCAGTACTAGAGGAGTAGTGTTAAAAACAGCATGGTATTGGTACAATGACAGGCAGGTAGATCAATGGAATAGGATTGAAGACCCAGAAATGAACCCACACACCTATGGTCACTTCATCTTTGACAAAGGAGCTAAAACCATCCAGTGGAAAAAGATAGCCTTTTCAACAAATGGTGCTGGTTCAGCTGGAGGTCAGCGTATAGAAGAATGCGAATTGATCCATTCGTATCTCCTTGTACTAAGCTCAACTCTAAGTGAATCAAGGACCTCCACATAAAACCAGACACACTGAAACTAATAGAAAAGAAAGTGGGGAAGACCCTTGAGGACATGGGCACAGAGGTAAAGTTCCTGAACAGAACACAAATCATTGTTAATGACTCAATCTGATGCTACTTAAGGTGAAGCAATCATGGTGAAAAGCTTGGAGCACTGGTTTCTACAGTTTTCACATCATCCGGTTAAAGTCACTGATCTGTCAACCTAGAGAATGTCTGCCTGTTGGATGAACAGATGGACACATGCATTTGTATCTTCAGTCTGTGTGGGTAGGTGATTATGTGGATACTTGTGCAGTTTTACATCTCCATGGACACTCCCATCTCTCTCCTGACCTAATTTTAGGAACGGTGAATGAGAAGATCTGCTGCATTCTACTCTCAGCTGCATAGGCTCTAGCTTCAGAAAATAGGTCTCTAGACAAGCCCTGAGATGTGCAGATAAAATAAACACAGATGAAGAGGAGGCAAGCCTTCTGCCTCCTCCTGTTTCCTTTGAACTGAGCTCTGTACTAAACAAAGCTCTGTACTAAATTGCCAGCTTATGAGGCAATTCTATAGACACCATTCCCATAACGTTAGGGATGGTCCTTCAAGACATGGTATCTTATGCAAATTCAGTAGGACCGGTGCTCCCTGAAGCTTTGCAATGTGATCTTGGCCATCCAGACTGAAGAGTGCATAGCTTATGTCTGCCTGCATAGCCACTGAATTCTGCTTCCATCAGCAGAACCCAAGCTTGATCCATTCTGTTTCTCATAGCAATATGCTCGCTTTGGTGATGGTTTAAATGCAGGTTCCCTTCACAAAGAGGGAATTTCATTGCTTCCTAACAATTGGATCTTGCACACGATGAATACTTTAACCATTAAGTAACAAGTTCCATAGTCAGTGTTTGTCTTAGTTTGGGGTTTTACTGTTGTGAACAGACACCATGGCTAATGGAATTATTATAAATAAAACATTTAAGTAGAGCTGGCTTACAAGGTTCAGAGGTTCAGTCCATTATCATCCAACTGGGTACATGGCAGCATCCAGTCAGGCAAGGTGCAGGAGGAGCTGAGAGTTCTACATCTTCATCTGAAGGCTGCTAGGAGAAGACTGGCTCCAACGTAGTTAGGAGAAGGGTCTCATTGTCCACCAGCACAGTGACTCACTTCCTCCAATAAGGCCACGGCTCCTAACATTGCCACTCCCTCAGCCAAGCATATTCAAGCCATGGCAGCATTATATCCCTTGGCTCAGTAGACTGAGGTAATGTGTCATTTCTGAATCTATTTATCTGTAGTTGTTATTTTTCATCTTCCCTCAATTGTAGGAGGAAGAAGCATCGGATGGTTGGGTGCTCCAGTGTGGGGACAAGAGGACTTTTGGATTCTGTTAAAATTATCAGTGGTGACAAGAGAGAGCCATCTCTCAGAGAGTCACTTGTAGCACCATCCCTTTCCCAGGGTGTCTTCCTTTTAACTCAATGAGACCCAAACAGAGTTTTCCATCTTGTATATTTAATTGGATCTCTGAGTACACTTGCTTTTGGTAAGGAGTCAGTTTCTAGATTTCTCGCTTAAACTTTTAGACTATTTTAACACATCATTTTAATTGTCTTTGATATTTAAAGTTATGTGCAATTCACACATTTTCCCTTAGAATGTATGTTACCCTAAAGTGATTTTTTTTCCCCTTAAGAAGGTAATCTCTTTTCCGTAGCATAAAGGACAAAAAACCGTTCAGCTTGTTTGGTCTTTCACAAAACCACTTTCTGCTGTTGTCTAGTTCACCACATCACATTGTTAGATGGCATATTTCTTCTCTAACTTTTTGCTCTGAAGAAACTCTTACAGAAGCGTCATGAAGGAAGAGGTTTATTTTGGCTCAGGGTGTCTCAGAGGTTTCAGGTAATCCTGGCCAGGAAGGCCAGGCATCGGGAGTGGCGCCATCCACCTGAGCAGATACATGAGGAAGCACATCAGAGTGGCAGGCCAGAAAAAGGGAACGGCAGGCTGCCACCTGATGCCAATATAACCCAAAGAGCCATCCCAAGGGTTGTCCACTTCCACCCACTACACCTCATCTGCCAAATGTCCCACAGTCTTCTCAGACCTTCCCACCATCTTGGTGACCAAATGCTCAAGCTCACTCTTAGCTCATGGTGGGGATGGCATCTTACTTTACAATATCACATGTAGGCTATTTCTATTATTTGACTACAAGTGATAGATATCTCTAGGCTACTGCTTGTATAATTTATTTTCTGCCTGGGACGCCTGTGAGGTTCTTCTCTCTTTCCCTTTTTAAAATTAGATATTTTCTTTATTTACATTTCAAATGTTATCCTCTTTACTCATTCCCCTCTGAAAACCCCCTATCCAATCCCCTCTCCCCCTGTTCAGTAACCCACCTACTCCTGCTTCCCTGTCCTGGCATTCCCCTACACTGGGGCAATGAGCCTTCCCAGGACCAAGAGCCTCTCCTCTCGTTGATATCTGAAAAGGCCATCCTCCGCTACACATGTGCCTGGAGCCATGGTTCCCTCCATGTGTGTTCTTTGGTTGGTGGTTACGTCCCTGGGAGCTCTGGGGGTACTGGGTGGTTCTTCTCCTTTAACTCACTAGCCACTCTTCCTGCAAGCTCTGTCTTAACTACTCTTGCCTTTGCTGGCTTTCACACTGGAGTGCTTGTTCTCCGGCTTTGGTTCTTTCTGCCATTCACACATGGCCTATAATGTGACTTCACCCTGCATTCCAAGCCATGTTCTCCATCTGTTTCTTGTGGCCATTAATTGAATTGTTCGTTACTAAGGTGTTTATTCCTGAGCTGTATCGTCTTGGCATCTTAAGGCCCTAGGACCAGATATGATGTAATCCTTCTAAGGGTTTCATAGTGAGAGAAACAAGACATTTTCTAATGAGAGGATTATATAATGTTTTCTTTTGCTTCTACAAGCAAACAAATTTAAAGTGGGAGGGTTAGAAAACTTCAGAAAAGTCTACTCCCAAATCCTGCTGGCAAACGAAGCCCTGTAAGAAGGACGCACGTGGCATTTGAGATGAAATCTCAGACTCTGGTTGTAAATTTAGAAGTAAATAATAGTTAAGATAAAGACAAGAGGAAAGTGGGATAGAGAGGGTGTAGAGAAGAGAAAAGGAGAAAGAAACAGAGTTAGGGAGGACTGAGGAGAGAGCAGGAGAGCTGCTGCCAGGAGTGTGTGTCTGGGTTCCACCTGGTACCAGAGGGTTTGAACTTCAGTATATGCAGCTGGAGGTGAAAGTTGGTCCACATCACAGGCTATAGAACCTCTATCTTCTGTTTTTAAATGCTTGGGATTTATTATTGAAAGAACTGGAAGTTAACATTTTTGAATATGGAAATATATCAGTGTTTTACCATGCATTTGAAAATATCCATTTTAATTAACACATAGTAATTGTACGTGTTAGTGGGCTCACTGTGATATTTCCATATATGAACACAACGTGCACTAATGCTCTCCAGAGGCAGATTCCATTCCTTTTTAAGATGCCATATATGAACAACTATAAAGGCATTATCATGTCATTTCATATTAGGTTTAGTGCTCCTAATATATATGGAGATTATACCCTTATTTACACACACATACACATACACACACACACACACACACACACACACACACACACACCACTCACATCATACATATTTTTCGGCTGGGGGAATTGAACCCGTGACCTTATGCGTGCTAGACTCATGTTATTCTACTGAACTATATCTCCTGCCTGCTTTTTACTTTTTGAGACAGGATCTCACCAAGCTATCCAAGCAGGTCTTGAAAGTTTGCTATTCAAACCTTAGCCTCTCCTGTAGCTGGATTATAGCTTTAAGTCATCGGACCTAGCTTCCTCTTCTGTTATCACTGAGGGGGTGAACCTTTGGGAGTTGAAGTGACCAATGCTCATATTCACATAGACACACACTCATTCTCTGCTAGGCTCTGTGAAAGACAGAGCTGTATATTTGGCACTGGGATAAAGCTACTTCTGAGGAAGGTTGACAGAAAATAAAATGCAACCAAGCTTAAGCACAGAGATGGTTATTCTGTTTACTTTACAAAAGAGCATGCATACCTGTGGGGAGACTTCTACGCTGGCCAGTCGAGTAGAACAACTCCCTCATACAGAATTAATTTTTGTCACCTTGACCTCTGAAATCTACAGTGTTGTTAGCTGGTTATCCTCTTGGCCACAGATAAGGGGATACCTGATACAAACTAGGATGATATCCATGGGGGCAGGGTGGGGACATATAGAGAAAAAGTCAGAAACGCCTGTGGTGAAAGAAGTATCACCCATCAAGTAGTAGAGAGACCCTCTGCCTGTAGGTGAGTGGGTTATCTTCATGGATCTAGATTAATGAAGGCCTACCCTTAGCTGCAAGCTAGCCAAGCAGAATGCCCAAAAGGCAGTGGGAACTGAAAAGGAAACCTGCATCTGGTCTCTTCTGCATACGTGAGTTTTTTTTTTAAAGTCATTCAAGCTGTTTTGCTTCTTCTAATTTCAAAGAATTTTCTCAGTTCTTCACTATGCCCAGACATCTCAGTTTTGAAGTGAATGGTCCATTACATGCAGCATTCTGAGCAAACTAGGAAGAGCCCAGACCGCCTCATCTGTTAGTTTTGTAGTATTTTCACTTGTGGGGTGGGGAAGACGGTTCGAACTCAGCATCTATTAGGAAAATAAAGGAAACATCAGGGACATGAACACTGCTATGCCCTTCTCTGCCTTCATGATTAGAGCCAGCCAGTTATGAAAGCGTCTCCTCTGATTTAATTCTTAAATAGGTATTGGAGTGATTAATCTGGATTAGCTCTGTGTGTGGACGATGAAAACACTTTGATTAATCAGTAGTAATGGGGAAATGTCATGAGGTAATGCAGTTAAGCTGCTGTGTGTTCCCTTCTAAGCTTCAAAACACATGGATTTGTCTTCTTTATTTTTAAAATCGTCTATGTTTTCTATGGCACTGGAGTCTGAGGGACTCTTGCTGTGCCTCGGATTTCTGGTCAATGGGACTTTGGGCAGGTGCTTTCTATGTTGTGTGAGTTCAGAGAGTGGAAAGATATTTCATGTTATTTCCCAGCTCCAGTACTTAGGTTCTGCACTTAGTGATGGCCTCGCACCACAAAATTTATTTCTATCTTGTCCTCTAATTTTATCTGTACATGTCAGCACTGTTTTTCTTCCACTTGGATAGAAAACTGTGTTCTCTGATAATCACGTATTGTTACCACTGGTCACATAACTTCTGTGCTCAGGGCGTGCTGGGAATCGGCTCCTAATGCTCATATTGGTGTTCAGTATCTTGGATGTATGAAGGAAGCAGAAGAAATGTAATGTTGATGCTTAAAGGCGATTATATTAAGTGAAACACTAGAATCATGTGGCCCTGGTGTTATGAGAGGGAGAAAGGAGATTTTTTGGACAAGGCTGAAAATGGCGTAACTCCTTTGCAAAGCCATCCGGATTATTCCAGCTGGCTCATCACTGCTCCCTCGCTTCCCCTTCTCCGTCTCTGCTTGGCTCACTAGAGCGAGCACACAGTGATCTCTCTGTCAGCTTTGCCCACCTGCACGGCATCCCGGAAACCCCCACGGCATCCCGGAAACCCCTTCTCTTTCCCAAGGCTTATTCTGTCTTTCAACCTCAGGGCTGTTTACACCCATGCTGCAATCTCCTGAATACTCAGATTTATTTGTTTATTAATATGGTTTGCATGTGTGTGTATTCATTTGCCTGTGCTTGCATCTTTGGAGACCATGGGTCAACATTAGGTGTCTTCCTCTATTGCTTTGCACCTTATTTGGGAGGGGGTGTACAGGAGCTCAGAATTTCAACTAGACTGGCTGGTCCTCAAGGCCTCAGGACCAGCCCATCCCCAGTCCAATATCAGAATGTGCATCACTCTCTGGCGTTTGCCTTGGTGCAAAGGATCTGAATTCGAGTCTTCTGGCTTACATAACAGACTCATTACCCACTGAGCATTCTTCCCAGATTCCAACACTATGATTTGTCAAATATCTAGTGTCTTTAGCATCCATCATTTTTATTCT
The DNA here is from genome assembly GCA_964023405.1 of Apodemus agrarius. Classification (NCBI taxonomy): domain Eukaryota; kingdom Metazoa; phylum Chordata; class Mammalia; order Rodentia; family Muridae; genus Apodemus; species Apodemus agrarius. The sequence goes on from OZ030018.1 coordinate 72,089,555, forward strand.
CTAGCCTGTACCGCCTTCCTCTCTCAGGGTCTTATCAGCATTGTGAACTTATCAGCATTGTGGACTGGTTGCTACACAAAGTAATTTAAATTTTGGTGCCTTCACATTTCCAAGACTAGGTACATAGGAAACACTAAAGTAGAAGGTATTGGATGGGCCTGATGACAGTATGCCAAGAGACCAAAACATAGAATTATTTAACTCTTCTCAGTTAGTTGATTTATTCTCCTATTTTATTAATTTCTTCCATTCATGAACAAAGTATATGCCTCTGTTTTGACTTATGGAAGAGGTGCTTAGACTTCTTTAGTTAGCAGCTGAAATTTAAGAAAAATGACGACATTTATTTTACTAAGAGCCCGTGTGATCCTCACTTGATGACATATTTCAGTGAGGGTAGCTGTGGACTCTGGGCAGGTGGTATCTGTTGGGGACCCATCCCACTGTTCTGTCACTTTAAATAGATGATGCTGCCCATCGGAAGACGTTGGTGCTTGGACTCTAAACAGAACTTCACTGATGAAGCTTCCTGTCACCTTGGCAGAGATTTGTAGTAGGAAGATTCCCTGTGGGCAAATGTTGGGGGCGGGGGTGGGGAGACATAGGGCTCAACCCATTGCTTGCTTAGGAGGGGCTGTATTCCTTATACTCACAAGAAGAGTTGGAAGGAGGAGCAGTCTGAGCTTCAGCTGGGGAGCCGCATCTGCATGGTGTCTCAAAGTGTCTTTCCAACATATGCTTCTTTCTGCGCCTCTGTATTTTTACCATATGCATGAACAGATATTCATTTACTTCAGTAATTTATCTTCTCGAGAAAAGTGGGCTGGCCACGCAGGTTCTGAGCAAAGAACATCTGTAGTTAGAATTCAAGCGTACAGCACAACATCAGTAACGTGTTGCATGTTCGACAGAATATTAACTACCACCTTGGGTTGATGTAAGCCGGGAGCCACACTGAAACGGGAGCTTCAGTCTGATGTGCGTGCAGATAAATCCCGTGATAATGAAACAGGTGCTTTTATTTTTTTTTTTACTAGATTCATTTTTCTTTCAGAGAGTATTCAACTTTTTAATAACTTCAAACATCCTGTCTCCAAATCTAGTATTTGAAAAATCTGTCTCCATCACAGGAAGAATGAGAATCATTAACATGATAAAAGATTTATGCAAAGAGTGAATAGAGTAATCTGTTTGGTAAGATGTATGTGGGGAGAGATGCTTCATATTGGAATCCATGAGACAAAATCAGTGTAATGCTATAGCACTTTATACTGTGTCTTAACATTATTGTTTTCAGCCAAATCCCAAAGGACTGTTCCGGGATAGGAGGGAATTATTATACTACTTAGTTTGTGGTCAGACCAGCGTCTGAATGCCAGTCCTAATACCCTTAAGTCTATGAGTAACTTACTTTGTCATTCTAACTCAGTCTTCTCTGATGTGAAAGGGTGGAAAATGCCTCACCTGCTTCTTACTTTGTTTTGATAAATAGAGAAGATTCAACAGTGCCCAGAAGGGAATGACTGTTGGATGCAAACTTGTGTGAGATGTTCAGGTGAGCGCAGCTATTCCCCGTAAAAGGGGTTGGCGTACTTGTCCAACACAAAGGAGATGAAACGAGACCCCATCTCTGATATTCCGGTCTTACCAGTTCTTGGCAGACCTGAAAGCTTGGGTCTTTGTTTTTCACAAGCCAGCTCACTTTCCTCATTCATTGGCACAGAAACACAATGTATGTACAAAGCAGGATTCTGGTAATGGAGCCAAGCAGTTCAATGTTGTACAGCATGGCCCCTAAAGCTCTGTCTAGGAAGCTCCTACAATCATGCTTCTAAAAAGCTCCCAACTATGTCACTTCTTGAATATCATAATTGATCAAGCAGCATGGTAAACTATTAATATAGAGAGAAGTTAATTTTTAATAATCTGCGAATAACTCCCAGATAGCTTTTCACAGTGGATCAAATTACCTACCCTGTTTCAACTTTGGGGCCCTTCTTGATTCTCCCCTCTCCTCACTCCATACTCTACCTAAGTGGGGGAATACTTACAGAACTTATGATAAATGGCTCTGCTTATTTTAAAAACAAATGACAATCCTATTACACAATCACTGGGAATTGATACTTGTATCAATCCTGTATACTGGCCATGGTTTCCTCCATTTGAACTGTGTCTGTACTTATTCTTTATCTGTTCGTACAGGCAACTAAAATTGTTTGCCACTGTGTTTTCTTCACTATGGGGAAGACCATGAGTCAGATGCCTTGTACTTGACCCCCCAGGTCCTCTCTATGCTTTCCTATGTGTGCTGTCTGCTTGAATCTCCATCCGTGTGAATTCCTAGACCTTGGAGTGATGGATGAGATGGTCAATGTGCTGAGATAAATAGATACAGGATAAACATTTTGAAACTCTAGCTATCACTTTTATTTTTAAATGTTCAAATATAAAACTCATTACTGGAGTCAGTGGTCTGGCCAAATGTGAGGTTATTGTCCATCTGAGTGGCTATGGATTTGTTCCAGTCAATCGAGCACCACCTTCCTGAGCCCACATCTCTCTTGAAGATGAAGTAACTTAATTTCTTGGTTTGGGTGATGGTCCAGCACACCAACACAATATATGAAGTTGCCCAGGCTATTTTCTTTTTTATAGGATTTTTGTCTATCATCATGATTTATGGCTGTAGGTCGTGACCTTTTGGAATATTGTGTTTCTGTTAAGCCAGTTATTCCAGACACAAAGGACCCACATGTTGATTCTCTACATTTCCCCAGGACATGGCCAGCCTTTACAATTACCTATACTTTATCTATTCCTTTGCCACTGAAGATCTATGATATGAGGAGATTTTCAGGAAGAGCTACCATCCTTCATGATGCTCAGCCCACCTTCTCTTTAGGAAACCTGCTCTTGCCTGTTCAGTTCAGCCTTCCCACTTTCCTGTCAGTGGGTGGGGAATCTCACAGTGTGTGCTTGTCTTGCACTGTCTAAACTGGAAATCGGCAGTCATTCCTGGTTCTCAGAGGCTGGCAGCTAGTGCCCGGTCCTAACAGAGGTGCTGTGAGGGAATCTGCTTCTGTATCCTGATCCTCTGATTCCCAGATTAAGGTGGGATCTGAGTGTAGGCGGAGGCTCAGGAAAGGCTGAGGGAGAAACAGCCTTACCTGAATCCTCACTAACTTATGGTTAGAATCAATCCCTGACAGCCCGCTAGCATGTTCCTAAACTCTTGGAGTGGATCAGTGTAGCAGCTTGCTTTTAAAAAAAAAATCATGAAACAGGTAATCAAAAGTTATTTTAATTCGATTTATATGCAACCATGTTGACTCATAGATGCAGAACCTTACTCAACATAGGTTTATTTAAGCACAGAATCAGTTCTTAGAAAGGAAAGCTGTGTGGAAGGGACAGCTGTGTGGTCGGGATTTCAGGTCCTTAGCACATCCTTTAACTGTTGAAGTCTTCCTTTGGGTGGCTGTGGTCCAGGTGTTGCTTTGATGTTTGAGCATCACTGGCTCTGCAGCATCTGCTGGTCCAAAGGCAATCAGGGTTTCTCCAATCACCTTGATAAAAGATGTCCAAGAGAGGACACTGGCATCCCCCGTACCAACTACTGTGACAAGGAAAATATGTGCTATCGCTGGCAAAATCTGGGTTATATGCCCGCTTCTGTGAAAGGAAGGTCTTTTCATTGGAACCTGTCTATGCATCAACCCCCCTACAAAGGGAGGGTTGTTACAGGAAGTAGAGTCAGAGGATCTGAGCCAACGGAAATAGCAGACTTCCCAATACACAGAAAGAAACTAAATTAAAAAATGATAATTTCTTCATAATTAAGCAAAACCTATTTTACCTTGTTGGCATTCTATTTATCCAAAATATTTACTTTCTAGTCTTTATGTTCCAAACTATAAAGAGACAATTATATTTCCTTTTATTAAAAAAAAAGATTTATCTTTTAGTATATGTAAGTACACTGTAGCTGTCTTCAGACACACTAGAAGAAGGCATCAGATCTCATTATGGTTGGTTGTAAGACACCATGTGGTTCCTGGGATTTGAACTCAGGACCTTCAGAAGAGCAGCCGGTGCTCTTAACCACTGAGCCATCTCTCTAGCCCTGACAATTATATTTCCTAACCTTACGTTTTAAAGGTTTCCACTTACTTGCCCTAGGTATTAGCTTTTCTTGTATTTTGTGTGACAACCACAAAACTGAATGGATCACACCAATCCACATTGAATACCCACCTACACACCGTGAGATGCAAGGCCTAGAAAAGGCCATCAGAGCCCTACCCTGTCCATATCTCCATTCTGGAAGTCATGCCTATGAGAAATCCCATGGGAGACACAGCGCTCGTGTGGTGGATGGAGAGAATAACAAACCTTGACCGGAGCCTGGGGTTCCTTAGAATACCTCTGTGCCATTGTGGTATACAGATGTGTGTCACTCTCGGTCCAGTACCTGTCATATAGGCAAGGTTAGAACTGAAAAGGTAGAACTGTGACTTCTACAGAATTTATGACATTCGTGAAGCAACGTGTAGATGTACAACCGTGAGTGCAGAAAAGAACGCAAAATACTCTCTACCTTACAAAGAAATGCTGAATGTCTGCTTATTTATTTGGTAGTTATCTGTAAAGGAAACACGGGCAGTTAGTTGAGTGTTCGCAAGGGTCATGAGAGGCAGACATTGATTGCACTCAGCTGAGTGGCACGTCTGTATTTTGTTCCACCTGTTTCCCCCTGTCTGCAGCCTTCGGTGACTACAAAGCCTTTGATCACCCTGTGATCTTCACTAACACGTCACACGACATAATCAAGGGTAAACATTTAGTAAAAGCACACACAAGTCAGCGCCAGCCACTCCTTAAGGTGCTTCCGTGGCTGGAGACATGAGGAGTAGCTAACAGCTTCTCTCTATTCCTCAGCTACAGGAGGCTACAGCTTTGCCCTGAGCCCTGATTTCCTGCCTCCGTCAAATGTGTATCCGTGAAGTGAGCATGCAGTTAGCTAACATCACAGATGAGTGAATTCATAGGTCCTGCTCTGAAAGGAACCACAGTTTAGCAAATGGCCTGTAGATTAATGAAAGATTCCTCGAGTTCAGTAGTAGCAGGAGAGTTCTGGAGCCCCTGCATGGGGAGCAGGTTGGGAGAGACAGACTGCAATAGCACCCAAGAGACAGAAAGCATCACAACAGAAAGCGCATGTAGTTCTGGGCTCCTTGCAGTGCAATAGAAACAGCAAGTTTGGACTCATAATCGCACTGACCTGGGCTTTGAAGGAGGCGATGGGAAGGGTGTGGGGAAGCAAGCGGGTCGAGCATGCGCAGAGAGAATGGGTTTTCAGGCGTGGAGGCGTTGGTTATCGCTCTGGTCCCTCTCCTCCTCAGAGCAGCTGGGTGCCTTTGGGACTTCTGTCTGCCAGTGGCTAGCCTTCCGCCACTCTAGTTTCTAGGAGATTTTAAGTCTTCCAACTTTTATTTAGAGGCCCTAGTGTATGAGAGTGACAGAATGCTTGGTCTAGAGGCCATGGTAGAAATCCAAAGAAGAGCCGGGCGGTGGTGGCATATGCCTGTAATCCCAGTGCTTGGGAGGCAGAGGCAGGCAGATTTCTGAGTTTGAGGCCAGCCTGGTCTACAGAGTGAGTTCCAGGACAGCCAGGGCTACACAGAGAAGCCCTGTCTCAAAAAAGAAAAAAAGAGAAATACAAAGAAAAGAGACAATATGGGGTACTATCTGACACCTTGCAGAGGGAAATTGTTAAGGAAAGATCATGTTGCAGGAAAGTGCATGCAAACATTTGGGCCTATGAATGCATGCGTCACATGAATGTGCCTGAGGTTTGAATGGGATGCATTCTAGATCACTCTCCATCTCACTTTTAAGATAGAGTTCTCGCTGAACTTGAAGTTTATCAATTTGTCTAGGCTGACTGAGCAACAATCTCTGGGAGACTGCCTAGATATGCAGTCTCACCACATGCAGACACACACATGAATTAATACTGTGAAGTAAATGACAACCATGGTATACATTATTTTCCTTTCCTTAAAAAGTATGGCAATGCTACTTTGTAGTTTGTGATTTTATTTGTGATACATTATTGGTGGCCTGATTATATGGAGGATTTTATTTTATTTAATTTATTTTATTAATGTTTCTAAAAAATATCCTTTCACAAACAAAGGCGTGTTCAACAGCAAAAAGCTTCACTGGAGTCAAATCAACTAGCTGAATCACTACCTAGCTCCTTAAACTGGACACAGAAGTGGGTGTGCAGAAACACCTGTCCTGGGATGAAGGCCAAGTCCTTTGGAGGCGGTGTTCACAGAGTACATACCTTCAGGTGAAGTGTGCCTTACGAAAGCATTGACTACCTGCTGCTCAGAGCCACTAGAGAAGGAGTGAACTATCACCTCGTGGGAGAGAATACATCAACTTAGAAAAATAATGATTCAAAGAAAGTATTTAAGGGAGACGGTTGGACAAGATGCTTGGAGAAATACTGCTTGCTGGGAACCAGTGCTGTGACTGCGTGGAGCCAGGGTGGTCTTGTCAGAGGGGTCAGTGCACACAGATCATGGAGGAACTCCTTGGTAGAACAGGATTCTGTTGTTTGTGTTCTTTCTCCTCTTTCCCCTCTCTCCTTCCTTCTCTCCTCCCCTCTCCCCTCCTCCCTCTGTCTCTCCGATGCTGTGGATGAAGCCAAGGTCTTGGCATGCCAGGCAAACTCTCTGCCACTGAGCCCCGTTCTTTTCCCTCCTTAACGAAGTAGCCTTTGAAACCACAGAGCGTAGCAATGAGTGTTACAAAGGTCACCATACCCCAAATTGAAACAAACATATTAACGGAACTCCACTGGGGTTTCAAAGCATCACTATGTGTTTACACAATTTAAACATGCCATTTCGAATTGAAATACTGTCCCTGCTGAGGTTAATTGCCTCCTCCGAGTTCCTTGAAGTTTTGAATGCCTGATGTAAGCTAACTTTTATTTTTACCGGGGGCGAGGAAGCCTGAATTCCGATCTTTTAACTCATCACACACACACAATCACGTTGGTTCAGTTGAAATGTACCTTACTGTATTTTTTCTTAAATATTCTTTCCATCACATCTGACTCCCATTTTCATTCCCTTCTTGCCATGACGTCCACAGTCTGAGGTGTGCCAAAGCCCACCTAATTCACAGAACTTATGCAGGTCTGTGCTAGGAAATAATGCGAATGGTCTTGTTTATCATGTGATTTCTTTCAGTCCTGTGTTCTGGGCTTCAGTCTAGCTCAGTAGCTCACCTAGTTCAGTTAAGCTCAGTAGTGCACGGTAGCTTACCGGCCACACCACGTTCATCTCTTCCTCTTCGCCTTCCCATCCTCCACAGGGTTGAACAACTAGGTTTGGTTTCATTTCCTGCACCTGGACACGGTGGTGGCGTGGGGACCATTATTACAGGCCTTGGGGATGGGACAGAATGGTTTCTTTAGGTAATAAGCTAATTCTACACAGTTTGTTAAACATAAGTATTGTGTTTAGTAAGTGTTTAGTGGGCCAAGTAGGTGATGGGCAAATCCAGGCCCAGGGGACAAGTAGGGGAAAGGTTGCTAATAAAGAAAGGCCTTGTGGTGTTTGACTAGTTTTGAGAGTATTGTTATGAATTGGTAGGGTAGAGAGACAGATTGATAAGGAGAGAGAGAGAGAGAGAGAGAGAGAGAGAGAGAGAGAGAGAGACTGGACACGGCTGAGCATATGCCTTGTGGTCAGTTGGAGAAGCAGCCTGGAAGTGAAGGTATTCCAGCTGCCGTGAGCACACACCAAGCTGGAGCTTGGCATCTGATCAGCCTTCTCCAATAAAAACTCAGGACACCTTAGAGAAATGCTTGATTCCACGGCACTGGGAGGCAAATGGTTTTGATATCCGAGGATCCTGAACATCGCGGCGGTGCTGAAAGGCTGTCTGCTTGTCAAAAGAATGTTAAAAAACAACGTAAAGGTGGAATGATTTGTTCAAAAAACAAGGAACAGGGATGTTCGTATTAGACTTTAACTCACATAATGAAATTCATGGAGGTTGCTGCGAATCTAGGTTTTAATAAGTGGATAGAAGGGAATGGACCCCACGTTACAGAGGAAACCCAACTGAGGGAGAAAAATAGGGAAATAGAGAAACCACAGTCACTGGAGCCTGTAGTCACAGCAAGTGCAGGTTAAGGCGCCTTCTTGATGCCAACCTCTGTGAACAGCTGTTTGGAGAGAGGATGACACGTGTGTTATAGTCAGGTCCTTTCCCCTTCACCTACAAATGGATGTACGGGGACTTTCCACTGAAAATGCCCATTGTCATTTTAAACCAGAAGAGCACTCAGTGACAGACGTCACTGGTAATCCGACACATCGACGACATCACTGACTGATATTGTACCCAGGGAGGGTGTAGCAGGCGTTCTGGAACATTCTTCCCCAAACAAGGCATGTCCACCATCAAATGTGAATCTGTGGTCATCTTAAATGGTGGAGCAGCTGGTAAAGTAACTGAGCAGTTATGTGCAGATGTGTCAAAGGGAGGAAAGAAAGGAGGAAAGAAAATACAGGAGGTGAGGCTGGTGAGTCACCTCGGCATGAAAAGGCACTTGCCTCTAAGCCTGATACATTTCACTGGAGTTCAACCTGGGCCCATAGAGTGGAAAGAAAAAAAATGCAGGAACGGAAAAATGGGCCTTAGTAGAAAGCCTGGAATAACCTTAAGAAAGAGCCAGCATTCCTAGTACCCCAAAGTCTGGTAGATGGAGAAACACACTTCTTTCTGAACCTTCCCACGACCCGAATAAATGTAGTTTCCAAGACATTGTGTTCAGTACAGGATGTTGATCTGAGACTCAGGAGACCTGGTTTCTCCCCGGACTTCTCTTGCAGCGAGGCGCTGAGTGGTACACAGTTCTCCAAAGCAGGTCTCTGAAGCTTCCGTTTCCATGGATTTGAAACCTCACGTTCTCTTAAATCCGAAAACAGGTTTTCTCTGTAGAGGCACTAGTGTTTTCTGACCCTGTGTGCCAGAGGTAGTTAATGTGCAACTGCTTTCTGTTTAAGTAAGGCAATCAATTATGGGGTTATTTCTAGTTTCCTGTTCAGTACAGCAATCCGGGCCGGCTACTGGATTTACATGCAGGCTAAAGTAGAATTGTGCTGCCCCCGTGTGGCTAATAATAGGTACTGAAGGGCCAGGCCATGGATTTAAGAGCTCCAAACAGCAATATAGACTTCAGAGATGGAAGACACTCCAGACCTCATATAAATCACCCCCTTTCTTAGTAAGGAACTGATCCTCAGAGGCTCATAGTGGCCCCCTGCGCTACTTAGTGATTGATGTAGACCGGGAGTGAGACCAGGGTCAGTTGAAGTTGTGGTTGAAGTTGATTTGTCAGATATGAGGGGAAGATTGGAAAACTGACATTTGTCCGGGGAGGGAGGGAGAGGGGTTTTGATGGTGGTGTTTAAGGGTGCAGGGGGTGGGGAGCATTTATAGATCATGTATATGGAGATTTTCATTTTTGTGCTTTCATATATATATATATATACATATATATATATATATACATTAAAAATAATGAAATAACTAGAAGTTATGAACAGAAGCTGCCCCTTGTGCAAGGGTTCGAAACCTTGTACAAGATTCTAACAGAACCCGCTCTTTTAACCTGGGGAGAGTAGTCACCACAAATGAATGCACAGAAACTTTTATGCTGCATTTTTAAAAATATTTCTTTTAAGTTAAACAGTTTATGATGGCTTAATGCCCATCACACACCAGATTTTAGAAACTGCTGGTAAATGTAGACCTGGCATTTGAACAACAGAGTCTGATCCGGGCTCCTGTCCATTCTGTGAGCGTGAGCTCATGCGTGAACAGTACAGACAGCCCAGACTTCCTCCTGCTCCACATTTCCTCACCTTCACCAGAGAATGCCTTCCTCCCTCGTGGGATTCTTGTAAAAGTTAATTAGTGTAAATTCACCAAGAAGACGAAGTCGAAACTGTCTGTAGATTATACAGTTCACTGGGTGTGCATGTTACTATGATCCTGAAGTGGGTTAAGTTAAACAATCCTCTGACAACTTGGAAAGCCCCTGGAGAGCCATCACCAATCCTTGCATGCCTGCAAAGATCTTTTGATAAGGGCTCATAGTAAATATGTTTGGCCTTAGGTTATAGGAACGTTCGTGGCTTAACGTCTTCTGTGACTAGCCATCGGATGCGTGGGGTCACATGTATAACTGTTTCGGGCTGTGTGTATATGTTTAAACAATTGTTTAGAGGTTCCTGAACAATGTTTTCCATTGTGTGATGGCTAGAGGGACTCACAGGACTCATCTTAGCTGCCCAAATCTCTAAGTATACTACAGGAAAAAAGATCAATGGAATGGGATTAACCTGGGCCCTGTGTGAGAAATTATAGACCTCATTGATACATTTCTAGGCTTCTCTCTCCTTTGTCAAGACACAGAAAGTTTGTGTGTTTCCCTAGCTACAAAATCTGCAGCTACATTGAAGCAATCCTCAGGGAAGCCCAGGAGAACCCAGCTCCTAGGTATCTAGGTGAGTACAGTAAATACCAGGCACCATCTGTCCAGCAACTAGCAAACGCCAGCGTCACAAACCACCTGTCTATGTAAACAGTGTGTACACAGTGAGAGGGACCTCAGTGATACAGAGAACACGTTTCCAAGGCCAACCTGTCAGTAGGGAGCAGCCTCAGGCCTCCTTTGTCAGATTTCCCCATACAGTGCTCCCAATTAAAACAGCCTAATGAAGACTGTTTTCTTTTTTTTTTTTTTCAAAAAAAATTTTTTATTGGATATATTCTATATTTACATTTCATTTCCCTTTTTTTTTGTTTCCCCACCCCCCTAAGGTCCCACATGCCCTTTTCCCTCCCCCTGCTCCCTCATCCACCCCTTCTCACTTCCCTGTTCTGGTATTCCCCTACACTGATGCTTTGATCCTTTACAGCACTAGTATCCATTCCTTTCTTCTTGTCAGACATTTGGTATGTGAATTGTGTCTTTGGTGTCCCAAGATTCTAGGCTAATATTCACTTATCAGTGACTGCATACCATGGGTATTCTTTTGAGACTGGGTTACCTCACTTAGTATGATGTTCTCCAGCTCCTTCCATTTCTCTAAGAATTTCATGAATTCATTGTTTCTAATGGCTGAATAGTATTCCATTGTGTATATATACCACATTTTTTTGTATCCATTCCTCTGTTGAGGGACATCTGGGTTCTTTCCAGCTTCTGGCTATTATAAATAGGGCTGCTATGAACATAGTGGAGCATGTATCCTTATTGCAAGCTGGGGAATCTTCCGGGTATATTCCCAGGAGTGGTATGGCTGGATCCTCCAGAAGTATCATGTCCAGTTTTCTGAGGAACCGCCAGACTGATTTCCAGAGTGGTTTTACCAGCTTGCAGTCCCACCAGCAGTGGAGGAGTGTTCCTCTTTCTCCACATCCTCGCCAACACCTGATGTCTTCTGAGTTTTTAATCCTAGCCATTCTGACAGGTGTGAGGTAAAATCTCAGGGTTGTTTTGATTTGCATTTCTCTAATGACTAATGATGTTGAACATTTTAGACTCCAAGTGCAGAATACGTCTTGGGCATCATATAATCACATTGACCTAGGACTTCATATGTTCATATGGTGCATGTGCTAGTTTTTACCTCTGCATCTGCACGTATCCAGATGATGTGTTTGCCCACTCTTGGCTTCTTATTGGTGTATTTGTGTTTGTATTTGGCCTGTTTCAAAATTTGATATTTTTGAAAGACATTTAAGTTTGCCATTGCGACCGGGCAGAGCGCCCATCCCCCCCTTTTTGAGAAGTTAAACTTTCAGAGGAGCCTAAAAAAAAAAAAAGTAGAACCTTCTCAGGAGTGCTTTGACTTCCACGGTTTCCATTACTTTGAAGAAAGCTTCAGTGCGATCAGTCTTCCATAGCCTGTAGCTCAGAGCCCCCTCGTTTGCCCCAAGCAAGTAGGAATCTAACGGAAACTTTTGAAGTGTGTGGTGGCTACTTTCCCAACTGACCACGTGATGTGAGACACTCATTTTCCAAATAAAACACAACCATCAGTCTTTTCAGTGAGTGGAGTATCATGGAAACTGTGTGCTAGTCCCAACCCACAGACCTGGAGTCTCTTACAGGTATGACAGCCCAGCTGGCTCTTTTCATTTGACGCAGTAGTCTAAGTGTGAATGTTGGTCTCCTCAACATGCCTCTTGGTGTTCCCGAATGATTTTCATAAGTCCCTACAGCTGTGGGCTCTCTAAAGGACCTCTTACTTAAATTATCTAAGATGTGATGGTAAACGCTATGAACAATCAATGCCTATCATGTGCAGCTTTGTAAGTCAAGTTCTCTGTGTTTCTCTTCTTTGGAGCTATTTCTTCCTAAACCTAAAACCAGTGGGTTGAGACCTAGTGTCATCTCAGTGAACTGAGCTCTAGGGCACACACCTGTAGTTCTCCCAGCAGCCCCCATAGTTTGTAAAGTCTTGGTCAAGGTCCCTGTCCAGGGCAGCTCACACATTCACTGGCCTGTTGACAGAAGGTATTCCTGATAATGTCAATATTCACTACTGAATGCATTTCTTCCATTATCTTTTTATTATTAAATCTGATATATTTATTATGAGATAATTCCATGCATGCATAAACTTTGGGTCCCTTCTTCCAATTTTTCTCATTTAATCGTTAAATTTTTATTTTTGTCTTATTTTGTCTTCTCTTCTTTCTTCTTGTTCTTTTGCTGAGAATGGAACTCACGGGCACAATCTGTGCCTGAGCTGTGTTCAGCAAAAGTAATGAGTTTTGGTCCCTTACCATATCACACTTTATAAACAATAAGGTTTTGACAGTGGCCTCCCCTCACCGAAACACATTTCACTTGAGGTGAGGTGGTTGAAAAGTGAATTGATTGTCATGTCCATTGCTTTGTGTCCAGGCCTGAGAGTGGGAGGTTTCTTAGGCAAGAGAAGTTATGTGGTAGCTTGTGGATTGTAAAAAACAGATTAATGATGTCCATCATAAACAAAACACATTTCAGTCAGATTAGCATTCCATGGGAATTCCCTTCCCTTCCCCTTTCCTTCCTTCCTTCCTTCCTTCCTTCCTTCCTTCCTTCCTTCCTTCCTTCCTTTTATTGTAGGACATTTAACAGTTTAGATATGTTGTCACAGCTGATTATTTTTATATCATACATTGTCATTACTGATTAGCCAAGTGTGTTTTGAAGGATTGTTTAACTCAGTTGTGCAGTTTTGGAGGTGGGAAGATGCACATGGGACGTGGGACATGGGACATGGGATATGGGATATGGGACATGCCTGTGACATGCCTGTGACATGACATCTCTGCCACTTTTCAGCCTCCATGCCAACGCAATCAAGCTTCTTTGTTATGTGAAAGTACAACATAGTTTTTTACAATGTTTTTTAAAACATTTCATTTAAGTACCTTTTTTGTGTGTTTGGGGGTGGTGGGAGTGGATGAGTGTGAGTGATCATCAGAGGTCAGAAAGGGGGTGTCATGTTCTCCTGGAGCTGGCGGTACAGGCAATCGTAAACCACCAGCAAGCATTCTTAACCGCTGAGCCATCGCTCCAGCCTCACAATGTACATTCTTCAAAGTCAGTGTTGACAGACTTGCATTTTCCAGTGAGCTTCTGTGTATTTTATCATTCCGAGTAACCCTTAAGTCCCTTGAAGCAGAGATTGGCTCATTGATTGGCAAACTCCTTTTTTCCTGCCACTAAACATAAACTTGGAAGCATACCAAATACTCAGTAAATATAAGCACTTTGGTTGAAAAGGAAGACTAGCAGTAGCATGTGTAATGGGACACGCAGAACTGAGCATGCGTCCCTCTTGTTCTGATTTAGTGTAGTGGGCTGTTGGGAGTCTGTTACACTACTTGGAGCCTTACAACCCTTTTCTTGACTGGTTCAAAGGACAGTTGAGAGAAGCACCTCAAACAGAAGGCAGAAAGAAGCTTCAGACTTCCTGTGCAGGTCTGTAGGAATGCACGGAGGATGCTTGTAGGACAACCAATATAAGCTTTTCCCTGATTGGCTTACAAGCAAATGAGACTCAGACTATGGTTTATTTGGTTTTGACAATTACTGGGGGTTAACCCCTAGTCTACTCTTCTAATTGCAGACTTGGCCACCCCCCCAGAGGTGTACTCCAGATACCTGCTGTTTCTCCTGGTCATCACTCATGCTCCATCTTCCCATGATGGCTACTTCTTTCTCCCCCCTCTCCCTCCTCTCTCATCTTTCCTCCTCTGATCAGATCACTCCAAACTCACCTACCTCTAATCTCTCCAGTAATTGACTGCAGCCAGTTTTATTTAACCAATAGTTTTAAGTCAAGGCACAAGGTTTGCACAACAAAACCTTGTAAACCTGGGAAGTTACTCATAGGTCTAGTTGTTCTGGTATAGAACTTAATCAACATTATAATACAAACAAATAGACCAAACTTCAACAGATGACCTTGAAAAATGAAGAGTATTAGTATCCTTCACATTTTCACAGGAGACAAAGGGAAACGCTTCCCTAGTTATTTCTCCTTTTTAACAATAAAAATCAACATTGTTTTTAGCTTTTACATTTCTTATTTAAAATCATATACATTATATTTTATCATATTGTTTCCCATCCCCCCACTCTTCCTAGTTCCTTCTGACCTCCCTACCCACTCAACTTCATGCCCCCTCCCAATTTGCTCAAACTCCAAAGCAGGAAAAACAATGGAAACAAAACAGCTGAAAAGAAAAAAAATAAGACCAAAAACAAACAAAAAAGCACACACAAACCAAAACAACCCACCCAAAACAACAACAAAGTAAACCATAAAAAATAATGACGTTGATTTTGTTTTGGTCAGTTATTCCCAGGCATGAGGCCTGGCCTGGGGTGCGTGTGGTTGATACAATTGCTGACACTCCATTGGAAAAAGCTATTTTTAACAGGTGATTATTCTATCAGTCATGGATGGACAAGATTAACACGAACCTTGAAAATCACTCTCTGTGGAAGCTCCTCAATTCAAGAGCCGAGTGTCTTGTGGGAGAGTGCTGGGTTTTATAACCCAAGCCTTCCCAGAGGCCCTGATAACAGGACAGGGACAAAACTACAACCACCACCATTATCACCACCACACACACACACACCACCACCACCTCCACCACCTCCACTACCACCATCACCACCACCTCCACCACCTCCACCACCTCCACCACCACCACCACCACCACCACCACCACCACCACCACCCACCACCACCACCACCACCACCACCACCACCACCACCACCAAACAAACAAACAAACCCTAGTTCTGTATCCTTTCTCAGGAGCAGACTTAGCAAGGTGTTTGGGCCTGGGCCTAGAAGGAGTTAAAGTTTTCATTCCTGGGAACTTTTACCTCTGAAGAAGATGGGATTAATCATTCTCAAGGCGTCTGTGTGCGTTCTCTGTGACAGGCCTGGGATACCCCTTTGTCCCCCATGTGCAGCACTGCTTGATTTGATACGCGCTTACCTTGTCCCATGGCATGAGGGTTTCCTGCTGACTCCGTCCCATTTTCCCCTTATACACCGTGTATATGATACTGCACTTCTTAATAAACTTGCTTGGCATAGACATAGCATGTGCAAAGCCTCCTGACCCCAATGTTCTTACCTTCTTTATCTTCTGATCTCCCAGTCCTTCTCATAAAACTGTCACTAAAGAATAACCCAGGTCAGGAGAGGCTAGGATAGGTACCGTGGTTAGTTGGTATTCTTACTCAAAACAAAGGGCTCTGGGGTAGAGTGCTGGGGTGATGCTGAGGAGCAGGGTGGGGGTATGGGAAGGGTTTCTTTGCCTCTGTTTCTAGTTGCAGAGCATTGTACTTGGGGATCTGTGGGCAGTAAGTTCACAGAAACCCTGTTTGAGGAAGCATCAAAGACACAATCTCTACAAATCTCGTATTGCCCTTTCTTCCCAACATGATGTTTTAAGTGAGCAAAGTGCATGCTTCTTACTTGATGTGAGCAGAATAATAGGCTTGGTTTTAATATGGAAAGCATTTATTTTCTTCCAGTGCAGAGTCTTATTGTCTTTCAAAGTGTCCCTCCTTTCTAGCCCAGCTCTCATACAAACTATTCTGATGGACAAGGCTGTTTAGAGCTCTGGCTACCTCTAACAAGCTTAAAATTCTTTCTATTTTGGTAGCTTGATCAAAATAGAAATGCAGGGAGATGCACATTGTAAAGATATGTCACTGCTTCACTGGGGGGAATTTGCAATTTCTTGTTGAAGTGTGTTTTCTCAACCCACTCTGCTGAAGAGCTGTGTCTGATACTGCAGACTCCAGATTGAAAGGAAGGGGACCTGCTTCTTTCTCTGAGGAGAAGGCATTCGACAGGGGAATCAGGGCTGATGGTCTTCAGAAACTGCCACCTGGGGAAACAAATGCTGTGAATGATGCAAGAACTACCAGGCTGCCTAGGGAGACACTGGGTCCAGCACAACAGGAAGTGTGTGGCTCCTCTGCCTACGCACACTTATTCTCCAAGGGATCTGACTCCCCGCCCTCCATATCTTCCAAACCTCCATCCCTGGGATGTTACCCCTGGCTACAGTGCAATTTGCATTGGTCGATGTGGTCATTAGAAAGCTGATATTTGGTTTAGGTAAATTTGCAATACTGTCTCTGCCATCATATGGATAATTGAAAGTTAGCATCGAAGGTTGAATCCTCCTGGAAATGTGAAGGATACCCCTCCTTAAATGGTCTTTGGTGGTCAAGCACACTGGTGCTTTAGCTTCCACACGAGGAAGGGTTACCCAGAAAACCCCACTATGACTCAAGCCTGCTCTTACTTTGTCTAGGCTCCTTTTTACAGACAGATTGTTGTATTTCTGAATCTAGAAGTGAAATCCTTCCCAGATCTGGAGAAAGCACTGGGTCCCATCACTAGCCTGTCGCCAAACAGCTCTGCCTATCAGGCCAACATTCTGAGCTTCATGATTCTTCACTGGCTGGGGTCTAAGGCTGCGTATCAATCAAAGACAGAGAGCTCGGGCAGGCATAATTGAACAAGACTAGGATTGAGGAGTGTGTGTATGTGTGCGTGTGCGTGCGTGCGTGTGTGTGTGTGTGTGTGTGTGTGTGTGTGTGTGTATGCTGAAAGAGAATGTCATCTATGTCATCTGCAGTTTGGGGGGGAGAAAAGAAAAGTTAGGTGAAAAAGAAAAACGTAGGGTGCAGCTACTCACATTCAAAATAGTTCACTAACAAGCTCGTTATTAGTAAAGAAAATCTCTTGGTGCTGATTAAAATATTTAGGAGATAGTTGATAGATGAATGGATGGATGGATGGATGGATGGATGGATGAGTAGATAGAGAGATGATAGAGACAGAGAATAGATAGGAAATATGAAATAAAATAGGAATCGAAAGAATAGTTAGATCAGCAGCTGATAAAATAACATACATACGTAAAACATTCAGGTTAACACTAGTCAGCCCAATGGGGAAGTTACACTATTTCAATATATCCACTGAAATTTTCTACAATAAGCATGTGCCTGCCACCTTTATAATATGAAAAGGTTCTCTTCTGAAAATATTTTTATTAAAAATTTCAAAACTTTCTAATTTTAATAAGACTCAATCCACCATTCCCACTTGGAATGAGGCTTCTAGGCGAGAGATTTCTCAAGTCAGAGCAAGTGTGCTCAGAGACAAGCAAATTCTGCCAGTTTCCTTCAGCAAGCAGCTGAGGGTACGGAACAGCACACTTCTAATTTTTAAGACTACAATAAAATTGCAAATGTTCTATCTCAAATTTCCCACAAGAAATGAAAATGTCATGGGTGTTTCCATAATGTCCACTGAGGGACAGGCAGGCCTGCTGAGCTGCAGGTAGGCAATGTGCCTCAGGGTCTCCTTCAGGGCAGATAAGAATGTTGTCTCTAGACAGAATAGTGAACTACTCTGTCTGCACAAAGCAGGAATCACATCATGAACCACTAGCAGCGTTATTTGACTGAGCAGTCTTGTCTAGTAGTTCTTCACCCTGTATCATTTTCTCACACTTCGTTTTCCAGGATAGAAGGGGCTTATTCAGTCTGCAGATATCTTTGATGTTATGTTGTTTTTATCTTTGTTGCTTTATTTCATTTTATGCCTATGGGTGTTTTACCTGCATGCAGTTAAGTGCAGGTGCTCTCAGAGGCTGGAAGAGGGCACTGGATCCCTTAGAACTGGAGTGGATGGTTATTCCCTGCTGAGGGTGCTGGGAACTAAACCCTGACAGTCTGCAAGAGCAGCGTGGGCTCTCCAACTCTGACATACTGTTTTATGTTCTTACGGTTTCTCCTGCATTTCTGAAACAGCCGCCAATTCTCTATTTTCGTGACCTGTGGCCGGATCTCACTTTAAACTTTCAAAGTATGCTTTTTGTAACCGAAGCTCTACCTTTTCTTGCTATCATTCAAGTATTTTCCTTCCTTTATGAATTTTTGCCCGGGTGCATAAAAGACTGATTCATGTTGAAAACTGACCGTGTGGATTTTACTTGCTAATAAAATGGAAACTTCTCTGTTTTTGTGTGAGAACTAAAATGTGCAGCCTCTCTTGTTAAGAAACTTGTGGGTATGTACTTAATTAACTTTCTACCATACCTTGTTCAGAAAGGGAATAACAGACCACGATCATTACACAGAGAGAAGCAGTCTGCTTTGTTCTAAATATGTTTTATTTACTTAGAGAGTGCACTTTAGGGGAAAAAATCCCTCTGATCCAATAAAGAGATGGAATTTAAAGCAGTCACATTTGATCCACACACATGGATTCTGTTAACTGTTTAGTCAAAACAAAGGTCAGTGGAGCTTGAAATGGTCCTAACCTCATGTACCACGTGTTCTAGTAGGTACGCTGAGCCGCAGCCAAGCAGGGCTCACCAAACCGGCACATCTAATCATGTTTATACAATACGGTCAAGATTCAGGAGACTTTTGGTTACAAGTGTGGGTTTAGTGTCTGAGAGGGTAAGAAAATCCCAGAGATATAACCAAATTGTAGTTAGTTATGACCTTGACATTAGTTATCAACAAAAATCTCCTCGTGATTCCTCACGAGAGTCACTGGGTTATGAAGCCAAACAGAGTACTTGTTCCAAGCTTCTAGAACTTTTAGAATGGTGGTTCTCAGCCTTTCATAGGCCATGGCCCTTTAAGACCGTTCCTCATGTGTGGTGACCCACAAGGGTAAAATTATCTCTGTTCCTACTTCATAACTTTAATTTGGTTACTGTTATGCATCGCAATGTAAATACCCGTGTTTTCTTGCATAAATGATTTCAAGGCAGTCTCGACCCAGAAGGTTGAGAACTGCTGTATTAGAATGCTCAATTTCAGAAAAATAGACTACATTTTTGAGCTGAGTGAGTTCCAGTCCAGCCTTGAGAATTTGTCTCAAAAAAGTTAATTATGGTTTCAATGATGGTACACAAAGAATAAACAAAAGGTTTTTCAAGTTTGACTAAATTACTTCCAACAAAAATCAAATACAACTTCAAAAATGAAAAGAATAAAATACAAAGGCCAATAGAGAATTTAGAACCATACCAGACATAACTAAAAAAGAATGTACATATACACAGATATACATATATGCACACATATATAGGCACTCATATACATATGTACACATTTATACACATATACATACATATATACAAATATATATATACATATATGTATATATGTTACATGTTTGTGTGCATGTTTGTGTGTTAATGTGTGTCTCTCTGTGTGTGTGAGTGTGTGTGTCTGTTGTTAGTAGTGTTTATTCTTAGAAAAAGCTCTGGTTTTATTTAAAACTTATCCTTCGAGGCAGATTTCCATAAAGTTTTAAATCTTTGTTCTCAGTATGATCATCTCAGCAGATCCTGAGAAAACGTTAACGAAACAGAGCACACTTTCTTCAAACACAAAAAGCTTCTAACACAATGGAAATATCGACAACCTTTTCAGTGCACAAAGAACGTCTACAAAATTATTCCATATTCAGTGTCGTCCTGAAGGTAGATCTCTGGTAAAAGAAGAAGGCGGGGGAGAGAACAATGAGCACCCATGCTGCAGAGGCGAATCCTCCCCAAGAACCTTCTCTTCTTTGCGGTCAATGCCCAACACGAAGGCCTCACGTCACCAAGATGCGTGGTTGACAGCATGGCCAAGTAACCTAGCTGTAAACAGCCCATGTAAACTATCAATGGAACAGAGAGTGACCGTTAGTAAGTTCACACTGGGATGTTACAAATTCACAGAAAATAAACGACAACGATGTCCGTTTCATAGTGTCATTGAAGAAATAAGATTACTGAATAAAAAACAAATTGCAAAATAATGCATAAAATGGGCTAAAGTTTTGAATAACATACCATCTTGACATATTTGGCTTTCATTTTAACTTCTTAACTTTAGCAATTTCCTCGGCCCCACACATGGTTTATCTTCATTCTACTGGGAACTTAATTATCTAGTAACTGTGACAAATCCTATTTCTATGCACCAGTGTTCAGCTTAATCGGCTGATGACATGGCACAAGTGTTATTTCAAATAGTTAATGCTGATGCCAACTCTAGTTTGTTCAATATCCAGGCTGCAAATTCTGCTTCCAAGTGCACATCCAGCTGTAATTGGTAACCAATAGTCCTTCTGTTTCCTCCACTCTCTACCCCAACAATCTCAAGCTAAAATCTTCACATCTCACCTCTTAACGTGAATTTCATTCTTGGTCATTCTCTTTACCTACTATGTGAATTTGAGAAGTCTCCCATCTTCTTACTGAGCATTATCAATGTGTGCAGTGGAAAAATTGTTTCCTGTGAGGCAGTACCTTAAGACCATCTGAGAGATAGAAGAAAAGCACGCACAGGGCAGGCATAGAAATCAGCACAGGACAGACTCAATGGTTAAGAGAACTGACTGCTCCTCCAGAGGTCCTAAGTTCAATTCTCAGCAACCACATGGTGGCTCACAACCATCTGTAATGGGATCCGATGCCCTCTTCTGGTGTGTCTGAAGACAGCTACAGTGTACTCATAAATAAAACAAATAAATAAATCTAAAAAAAATTAAAATAAAATCAGCACAGGTAATCACAGGAAAAGCCTAAATCTCTTCATGGGCACCAGTGATAGCAGAATTAAAGTTTATTTTGCTGTTAGAAATAAGCAAAAAACTGAAGATGAAGTGATAACTAGGCCAGCAATACACAAAGCCATACACGAGTACTGAATGCATTTGTCAAACTGTATCCACGACAAAAACCTTTGGAGAAGAGTTCTAGAAGCTGAAAGAGTTGCAGAGTTGAATCAGAGTTTGGTTGTTTTCTATTTGCTTTGCTTATTTCTCCTTGAGACAGACTCTCATGTAGCTCAGGGTGGCCTCAACTTCACTCTGAGTGGAGGATGACCCAATCCTCTTACCTTTACCACATGAGCTCTGTAGTTATGGAGGCTCACCACCAGACCCTATTAGTGTATTTGATATTCTAGCTGAAATCAAAGCTATTATTGAGGCTCTCTAAACAATCTGCTCGCTATTAGAGAATAATTAAAATGAGAGCCTGGGTATAGTAATTCCAGTGCATCACCTATCAAACAGTATTACCCTGTGTCATCTGTTATGGTTTTAAGAAGTCAAGTTCCTTGTTATATACAAGGTATTACCTCATGGTTGCTATTAAGAGTTAAGCAAGCTTTTCACTCAGTTTGGCTTATTGGATTGAACATTAATGAAAATGAAGGCTTGAGCGACTCTGTCTGTGCAAACTTTGTAATCATTTCACTGAACACTATGATGTTAATCTATCCAGTATCCTGGGATCACATACCAATGATGCTTGTTGAGTTTTCCTTGGTATCCTATGTCCAGTTTTATCTGTGTTGAGTACTGACAAAATTTTCTAGAAAATTTTTGATTAAAGTTGGGTATGTGCAGTGTTGTTTTTTTCCCCATGTTTTTTCTTAGTAGGGTCCCCAAGCCCTTCTCTGTGTAGTGGGAAGTACACAGTATGTTGTATCTTGTGGCATTTTTGTCTCCATGTCCAAGAAAATGAGTTGGAAGGGGGGATGCTCTAAAGTGATTACGATGCTAATTATTTTACTGTATTAAATATTTATTCGCTTCTTCATCAATAGGCCTTCATTTGTGGGACTAGAACTTTGGTATCTATAAGGAGTGAGAATCTGAAAGCCTTGGGGTTTAGAAGATCTTTCTTTGTGTCTGACTTTGTCTAGGGTGAATGGTGTTATCAGTCACAGTCAAATCTGGAGACAGAAACTACACAGTCGTTTGAAAATAGAAAACTTAATATAAGATATGCTAATGATGATGCAGATTGAAGTCACAGTCTTGGCTAGTAAAGGAAATTGTACAGCAGCCTACCACACACGAGGAGCAGCTGCTGTCACAGAACTAAGGCGGGGTGCTAAGAAACAGCGCCAACTGCACGCTGGGAGGAATCCCAGATTGCTTTGGGAAAAGTGCATAACCCAAGTCATAGGATGCCTTCTCCCTGGGACTAGCTACAAACCTGAAGGATGGGGTACTCAGGTAACACACTGCTCCTCAAGACTTGCTGCAGATTTACTGGAGGCAGTGTTGCAGGAAACCACTCACAGCTGGCCACTGGCAGCCAGCAGAAGCTGCAGCACCTAAGGCTGGGCATGTGACATTGGAAGGCACTGGGCTATGCAGGAGCCTAATGCTGGAGAAATCTCGGACCCTCCCTGCAGGACCTGAGCCCTGGTGTATGCACAGAGGAACAAGGGCGGGAGATGCTCATTCGGATGAGGGGAGCGTGAGGCTGGGGATGTGCAGCATTCACATTAGGTGATCCAGGGCAACGTGGTCACCAGGCTAGACCAGAGTCACAAGGGGGTCACCAGGCTAGACCAGAGTCACAAGCTGACCAAGAGTTTGCTGTTTCTGGATATGTGGCAGGATCATGGAAACTTTGTATTCTTCAAAACCAATTTCCCCTTGGCTCTTATGCAGTGGGAAAAACAAGAAAACCCTAGTAATGTGGTAATGTAGTACAGAAGTTGAAAAAACAAAACAAAACTAAACAAAAACAAAACAAAAAAACAAAACAAAAACCTTTTCCCCCAGAACTCTTTACCAACAAAGCTTTAGAATATGTCTCATGGTTGGTACAAAGAGGGGAGAGATTTCTAGAGTTTAAGTTTATCAATGTAAGTGTGCAGGAATGGGTAGATTTAAGTTGAAGCATAACAAATCAGTGGCTATCAGAGACTAAAGTTTGTGAGGAATTGGAAGGATTTAATTACTTTTGGATTTTAAAGCTCGGAGACAGGGCACAGAAATTCACTGTTGCTATAG
The DNA here is from genome assembly GCA_964023405.1 of Apodemus agrarius. Taxonomy (NCBI): domain Eukaryota; kingdom Metazoa; phylum Chordata; class Mammalia; order Rodentia; family Muridae; genus Apodemus; species Apodemus agrarius. Next base: position 72,113,032 of record OZ030018.1, read on the forward strand.
ATATGGCTTAGTGTAATTAAACACCAACTGATATGAGTCTGTAGCATGCCAGAGCTGGGCTGAACTGACTAAATCTAAGAAAATGAACTGTCAGCACCCTTGGGAATATTGCCTCATGATTTTATTTGAGTAGCTTTGAACTGAACTTAAGCTTATTTGAGCTCCTAAGCTAAAATACACTCCATGTTGGTAGCCATGGATGATATTTTTAAATAAAGTAGAATAATATTAATAAATAAAATTTTAGGTTATCATACAAACTAATGTCATCATATTTAGTTCCATAGCACTATCTTCACTGCTATTCTCTGATCCCCCTTACTATCCCCCCATTTTGTGTTATGTGTGTGTGTGTGTGTATGTGTGTATGTTTGTGTGTGTGTGTGAGCACATGTCACAACACATGTCCTTTGCATGGACGTCAAAGGACAGCTTGCTGGAGTCTATTCTCTCCCTCCAACATTCCAGTCCCTAGGTCATCATGTTTGGCTACTTACATAGATCTTTTCTTCACCTGCCATGATTCTCTTTTTCACTTCATGCTCCTCATTATCACATAGATACAGACACAGACACAGACACAGACACACACCTGCCACTTTTAAATGTAGATTCTGTTAACATGAGAAAATATATGCAATTTGTATTTCTGGGTCTTGTTTAGTTGACTTTGCATAATTATTTCCAGTTCAGGCAAGCTGAATGAGAATGGTCTCTCTCCATTGGTTCATTTGTTTGAATATTAATTTCCCGATTGGGAAGGATTAAGAGGTATGTTGTTAGAAGAGATGTGTCATTGAAGGCAGGCTTTGAGGTCTCAGTGATCTCCCTCTGCCTACTATTTGCAAAGTAAGATGTAAGTTTTCAGCTGTTTTAGCCACCAGTCCTTTGACTATGTCATTGTGGCGTCTAGCCCTCTGAAACCATAGTCCAATTAAGTACTTTCCTTTTTAACCTGCCCTCGTCTTGGTGTTTTGTAACAGCAATAGAAAAGTTAACTAAGACAGTTGTTATTTCATTTCTATACTGATACATGAAAATCCATTGTGGATACACATCATATTTTCTTTATACAAGCATTATTTGATAGACATGCAAGCTGGTCCCATTTCCTGGCCAGTGTGATATGCACGCATTTCTGTGGTATGCTGAGTAACTCTTTGGGTGTGTACTGAGGAAAATCTTTCCATTTTCTAGTGCCCTTTTAAATTCCTTTCTGTGCTGTCTTCAGGTTTTTGTTTTAGGGATCTCCCGCCTCCTTGGCTAGGCTCATTTCTAAGTATATTTTTAAGCTATTGAGAATGGAATTTTCCCATGTTTTTCTTCTGCAGGAAGTTCATTGTAGATAGAAAAACTATAAAGTTTTGTACATTGATTTTGTTTCCTGCTACTTTGTTTACAGTGTTTATTAGGTCTAGATTTTTCTGGTGCAGTCATTAGGGTCTTTAAAACATAAGATCTTATCATTTGCCCACACAGACAATTTGAAGTCTCCTTTGTTGCTTGTGTCTCCTTTACTTTTTCTCTTATCTTATGGTTGTAGGTAAGACTCTGACACTATGCTGACTAAGACTTGAGAAAATGGTCTTCTCTGTATCATTCCTGATTTTGAGGAAGTGATTTCAATTTTTCCTCATTTATTACAATGCTCTTCACAGGCTTGCCAAACATAGCCTTTAAATTATATTTCCTTCATAGCCTTTATCAGAAAAGTGTTGAACTAATTTAAAATTCTTTTCTCAGTCAACTGAGATGATCATGTCATCTCTGTTCTTACATATATTTATGTGATGACTTAGAGTTACTGTGTTGAATACACCCTGCACACTGCAATCCAACAAACTTTGTTATGGTGTTGGATCTTTGTAATGTAGCTCTTGAACTAGTATCACCAGAATTTATTGAGGATTTCTGTGTATATGCTCATTTATGAGGTTCATCATTTTCACTCCAGACCTTCAATGCCTGTGTGTTCTTTCTCGGTGTGGAATGGTGTCTATCTGCTGCTCAGTTTTTAAGTGGCGTTTATTTCCTTTGTACTCGGGAACGTCTTAGTTCCCCTACTGCACACATTTGGTGGTGGTTGTAAAGAACAGGTAAGTCAACATTGACTCTTAGTTGGTTGTTTGGCTCTCACGACAAAAATGAATTCTTTTCAGAGTGCAGAGCAACTGATAAAGGAATGTTCCTCTGATTTGTTAGCAGGGTGGCATGAGCCTCTACATTAAGAAGAATCTTCATGTGAACAATAGGTTAAAATAATCACGAGAGCTTATGTGTCACAATATCATCCCTGAAGTTATCCAAATTTCCATTGACAGGGTATTAAGAACGTAGGGTAACACCAGTTGGTTATTCAGTACCGAATGGTCATCCTTGAAAACATACAAGTAACATTATACAGACTGAAAAATATCTCAGTTACATCAGAACAATATTTGTAAGCTTTATTTTGTTAGAAAATAGATGTGGAATTATAACGTTGATTATAATGTATGAATAACATACATTATTTGAACTATAAGAACTTCAAGTGATGAAAAACAGGTGCTGGATCTCCAAATAAATACTTCTAACAGTTACAAAAGTATATTCGTTTACATAAGAGAAACATGAAGCTTGTTTGCAGTACTGGGACTCAAACCGAAGCCTTGCAAATGCTTTACACTGAGCCCCATACTCAGGGTGACCATTTTTACTAAATGACAAAGAACAAGCCACTGCCACACCTGAAAGAGTAGCATGGATAAATCTCACTGATATTATTAAGCAGGTTAAAATATTATGAGAGTCAAAGCCAGGCAACATTTAATTTACGGCACGTTAAGTCATTGGGATGAGGACTAGGCTACATTTCAGGGGTTTGCCTTGGGGTGAAGACAGAAAGTTTTGAGTTGTTACTAATGTCAAGAACTTAGTAGCAGCCATTTCAGCAAAGCTAAATTTCAGGGCAGATAATCTACATTTATTTTGAGCATAACTGACCACAACTGGTAAAACCTGAAATGCAAAAATGGGGCTGGAGAGATGGCTCAGTGGTTAAGAGCACTGACTGCTCTTCTAGAGGTCCTGAGCTCAATTCCCAGAAACTGCATGGTGGCTCACAACCCTCTGTAATGGGATCCAATGTCCTCCTCTAGTCTGTCTGAAGGCAGTGACAGTATATTCACATATACAAAACAAACAAACAAATAAATAAACATGTAAGAATGGGAAAAATCACAAGTAATACAATTTAATGTGAGGTAGCTATTGTACTACATTTTTCTAGCTTGCCAATGATGGAAAAGGGATGCTGATGTTACTTTGTTTCCTCTTAACACCAAACCAAATTTGAGTGTGCCATACTGCCCACTGTGCAAAGCAAATGCCTAGAAATGATAAGAAAAAAAACCATAAAATCTTAGCAGTGTTTAGAAAATGATGGCCTCTTTTTTTCCCCTAAACTTTTCTATTGCTCTAAATTAAAATTTTCAGGTCATTTCAATACGTTTATAATAATCATTTTAATAATTACCTGTAATAGTTACTGGGCAGATGAATGGTTAGGGAGCTACTTTGCCTGCAGAAGGACAGACGCATGATGCTCGGCCATTGTATGGACAGTTAGGGAGACAGAGTAGCACGGAGGAATCGTTGGGGACTTGATGAAGGAAGAGACAGAGGCGGGGAGGAGGCGAGCTTTGGAGAGTGACCTCAGAGCTGGCATAGGCTCCTGTGTAGGGTGGTGTGGATTGCTGGGTGGAGTAAAGGAAATCGTCTAAAGAGCATCTCAGAGTGGCTGCCATGGCTTCGGAGAGCCGGTGTGGTGCTAGCTGTGGATGTCCAGTCACTTCTCTTGGCACCACCACCAAGTGCCTGACGTCAACCCCTCAAGGAAGGAAAGTTTCATTTGGCTCATGGTTTCAGAGGGCTCTTTCCATGGCGGCCGGTAAGCTTGGAAAGACACCAGTTAACATTGCTGCCATCAGAAGGAGACAGGAATACCTACCTACACAGAGCTTGCTTTCTCTGTTTCTTCCAGCAGGACTCTGAACCTCTGGGACTGGGTGCCCTGCATCCAAAGAAGGTCTTCCCTACCTCCTCAGTAAATCCATGCTGGTATACCCACTTAGACATTTCTCAACCCAGACTGATGTAAGATCAGCCTTGCGAGTCAACTTCATCGGAAGTACACACGTGAATGAACTTCACTGAGACCACGATAAGGGAGGGGTTTTCTACCATCCCTTAGAAAGGAAGGGATGGCTGTTACAGCTGCTGTCCCAGCTCTTTCCCCTGCCTCAGCATGCTGTCAGGCACATAAACAAGTTTGTTGACACTATCACTGAATTGTACAAGTCCACTCATGCCCGGACCCCTTTACCCCGGACCACCACATGAGCTGACGTTCAGCTAACATTGTTTAATAGTTCAGGAGACATCAGGGTTAGAAATGGGCAGATAAAGCTGAATGAGCCACCAGTTTAATTTGCCTGTTCTGAAAAGTAGGCTCCTTTAGTGATTCTTCCTTCCTTCCTTCTTTCCTTCCTTCCTTTCTCCCTCCCTCCCTCCTTTCTTTTCTTTTCTTTCCTTTTCTTTCCTTTCCTTTCCTTTTCTTTTCTTTTCTTCCCTTCCTCCCTCCTTCCCTTCGTCCTTTCCTCCCTCCCTCCCTCCCTCCCTCCCTTCCTTCCTTCCTTTCTCCTTCCTTCCTTCTTTTCTTCTAGTAAGCAGTGCAGTTTCAGTGCATCATTATGTTAAAGGGTAAACATGATGACTTCTTAAGCAGTCACCTAACATTTGTGCCTTGCCCCCACCTCCCACTGTCTGGCTGTGGTTTCACTTTTCCACAGATAAACTCGCAACATCAAATGACATGCACACATTCCAGACAGATGCCTCCAGTGTCTGGACTCAAGACAAATTATATCACTTGGCTGTCACAAAGAGTGCCTCTTTTGACGTTATGGAGCAATTTGTTTAATGACACAATTGCTAGTCTGTGGGACAGAGGCTGTCTTCTTTGTTGCTCAGAGTTCCTGGGGCACTGCAGAGAGCCAAGCAGTTACAGCGCGATTGTCAGTCATTATGTCCGGGCAACTGCGACCAGAGCATTTGGACTGCGGAGCAAGGGGTGACTCTCTTCTGCAAGTGGTTGGTTTTCTTTTGGGCTGGGTGAGAAGTTAGTTTTCTAGTAGCTTCCCTGAAGGTTAGTTTTACTAATCTAACTACTTCTAACCTAGGAGATTGTAGAGACAAAACCCATGAGTTTGGGACTGAACTCTGTAAACTCTACCTATGTGCAGGAGGAGACCCTGAAATTGTATTGGGGAGCCCCAAAGAGATGCACAAGAGCCCGCCCTCCCCAAATTTCTCAATGAAGATACAGGTGAACTGTACATGATTAGCTGAAGTGGAAAGGAGAATATAATTTTTGTGTGACAATATGATGATGGGGGTGAAGGACTCAAGGAAAGGCTCTGAGAAAAGTGCCGGGATGAAGTACTTACTGTATGTAGGAAGCAGGACAATGAAACTTGCAGGGATAAAGGCCAATCTGCTACAACATTTTATTTCTGCATCATATGCAGAGGGAAATGGACCCACTCTAGGGGAGGAGGGGTCTCAGGGGTGACAACTGCATGTGTCTACCCATGAGTTTCAGATCCAGAAATTTTGATTCTGTTGATCTTGAGTGGGGTTCAAGAAGATGTACATTAAAAAATGTAAAATTATAGGTGATTTCAATGCAAATGACCCATAAACTGCTGCTCTCACAATGGTTGCTGTTAAATATGGAAAGCTATCTCGCTTTTGCAATGTAAGAACAGCTTTTTCTAGGGAAGATTTAATGCAAGAGAGGTAATTAGTTCTCTGCCTCAAAATATGGGTGGAATTTATTGCTCAGGTGCTATGTAAATTTTAATTTTCATGTAATATGCATAATTAGTGCTCCCACCTCTTTGAAATTCCAAATCCTTTATCTGGAGAATACAAGATTGTCCTTCACTTCAAATCTTACCTGAGAAGAAATTCATCACACTGCTATTTCTACCACTATTCAGAGAAGTGCTAAGATGGGGAATTCATAAAATCAGGCTTCGCTTCAGTGACTGGAAGGTGTTCAAGCCGTTTAAAAACACAATTCTCTTCAACGTGATTTGAGAGTTAAAAAACCTAAGTCGGCACCACAGAGTGAGGCCTTTCCCACTTCTGACCATTAGGTGGCACCCTTCCCCCATCTCAGGCCTCCTAGCAAGCGGAACCGAAATGATGCTGTGAAGGTATCCAGAGCAGAGAGAATCTGGGGAGCTCCTGTCATCCTGTCATCCTTAAGGAATGGCCTTGTTGGAATTATTCTTAGAACACAGAATGACAATATTCTTTTCTCTTTACCCAACTTGCTTTGGCTTGTCTGAACGCTGAAGGTCACGTTATCCTGTTCCAGAAACAATGTAAGGATCAATGGACTCTGTAGAAGAAGCAGAAACAAAGCAGCCTTCCACAGAGGCAAGGAGAAAAAGACAAAAGGTAAAAGAGAGAGGAGAGAGAGAGAGAAAGGTCTAGAAACGAAAGCATACGACCCTTCTAGGAACCCACGCAACAGGAAACAACAGGAGCCAAGAGGAGATAAAGGAATCCTGGCAGATGCTGAACTCCGGGTTCTTTGACTTTCCCAATGTCAGTTCTCAAGGTCAGACTGGAGCGAAAATAGGTTATGTGCTCTGACAGGATAGCCGGTAGTTTTAGAAGTTGTCCCTGGAAGTCAAGGCTGCCGACTGATGGCCAGCGTCACACTTCTTCAGTGTCAACCCATGATGTGAACGTCTAGCATTCGGAAAACCCTTACTAGTTGCGTTTATTTTGGATTATGATATCTTTTAAGCATTCATACAGTTTTAAGTTTTCATCTACGTATATGTATTTACATCCTTCTCCTCTGTCCTCCCTCTCAATCTCCTTGTCTCCCCCACCATTCCCTCTCACTCTTTTTCTTTAGTTATTGTTGCTACATCGATGCATATATACGAATTAGCATATATACAGCCTTTGAGTCCACTTGACACTGCTTATTCAGCCTTGCTAGTTTATAAGCCATTCCTGGAACGTTTAGAGTTGTGGGATTCTAGGGCTCCTGCATTGAGTGTTGGCTTGCAATCCTTCATCCCAGGGGCTGAGCCTAACGCCTGGGCTTGTGCTGGCCTTGTGCACACAGCACAAGTGTCTCTCTCAGCTGTGATATCAGATCTTAACCTGCTCCTCTTTCTGCTTCCCTTTCTGGTCTGAGACGCACAGCGTGGTGAGGAGAACTTAGAATTCACTAGGGAGATTTTCTATCACTAGTTTATATGAAGCAAAAGTCTTAACCATAGAGCTGGTTTTTCTGATCTAGAAATGGCTTCTTTTATTTCTGTTTTTTTTTTTTTCTATTAAGCTTAACTCCTCCCAGGGGGAGGAGCAGGAGCCACCTGCTTCCCATCTTCATTATAGAACACATTTGAAACTCGGGTGCAGGCAAGGTCTCGTATAAAATATTCAGCCAAAATAAAAAGATTAGCTGCACTTACTAATGCCGAGTGCTCCTGTTATCTCACATTTACCGCCCCCCTCCAAATCTCCAGAAATCTTAAATATAGCTACTAAAACAGATGTTCAAAATTATTCATTAATCTTTCTTTAATGTGACTTTCTATAATATCTGCGTTTATGTTTTTATAAAGTATTGTAATATAGGGTCACCTGTATGTTTGGTTTTCATCAGAGAAGCAAAGCCTGTTCTCTCCTTTGCCATGTGCTTTGACTGGAATCTTGTTTTGGAGAGGGCTTCACCGAGCAGGGAGATCTCAAGGTTATCCCCGAGTAACTGATGTTTACACTCCTTGCTGGGAAGATGGCTCTCCTCGCAGGTGTCTGCATCGATCTGTGAGGAGTCTGTCTGAGATCCAGACTTCCTGAAACAAGTTCCTCCTGCAGCCTCATACAAGCCTCACCCACGATAAAGATGGAGAGCGGGCGGGGTGGCCTCAGCTCCCTTCTCTGGAATCAGGATGGAATTTTAGGCAAGGGCCATACAGTTATCTGCAGCGTTGTACTGGTTCCATCCAAATAAAAGAATTCATTTATATGTAAAGATTTGGGGTTGACTGAGGGCTTATTTTGAATTGATTATTATAGAAGGCTGAGATTATTGTCTTTTCAAAGAAAATCCATCAGTCTGATCCTAACATCTCTCTTCTCTGTACTAAATACAGGACATATCTGTAAGTGTTTATTGGGCAAGCTCTGATGATTTTCTTCCTAGCTCCTCAGACATTGCACCCAATTAAGCTCATTGGCGTCTCCATCCATTCTGCACCTGGTCTCTTTTCTTTGATAATGTTAATGATCCCAATTAATTGCCTTATCAATAAATAACCACTCTGTTCATTCAGCGCCAAGTACAGGGTAACCGTGTCTCTTATCCAGAGTTCAGTGTTTTTACTGCCTAATCACTGTGACAAGCAGCATGGACACATCATCCAAATGATGAGCAGAACACAGGAGTTTGTGGTTTTGCTCTATTTTAAATACACAGATAGCAATTAGTCTTCTAAATTGTATGTTTAGTTGGTGGAATTAAAACTGGTAAGTGGCAAAGACAGATTTTTAAAAAACTGTCTCTCATGACACATGTTGTGTTGGGTGATCTTCCCTATAGAATCATTTCCAGACACACTGTGGACTTTGAGTCATTTACGATTCTTTTTCTAATGGTTCAACCATCAGGGCGATGTCTGTGAGGTGATGGGCACCGGACCATCTCTGACCCACCAGGTTCTTCATTTGGATTTCTAAGGACTCACTGCCTGATAGTTGCATCTCCTAATATAGAGTTTCTCCTTCTGGTTCTCAAACAAAGGCAAGAAAATGATATAGACATACTCTTAAGGGAGAGCCTATGTCCTGCCATTTTTCATTAGAAGAGGTCTTTTCAAACTGGCAATGACCCATGCATTCAATTTCTTGTCCCCTTTTCAGTTTCAAAGGAATAGAACTGAGTGAAGAGGTTTTTCTTCGTGACTTTCTAGAGCAAAGACGATGATAATAATATCGGGAGAAATGCAGTGTCACGGAGAGAAGGGTCACAAGGGGGAGACTGAGGCACACAGGGAGAAAAGGTTGGCTTTGGGTCAGAGAGTAAGCAAGAGGTTGGACATGGCTAGACCTTTGTTCTCCTGGCTACTAGACAATGCCTTCTGACAGGCTGCATCCGTTGCATCTCAGATCCACTCGGTCAGATAATCACCTCTACATATCATGGTTTATTTATTCCCTGTGCATTGAAGAAAGGCAAAGACGGGACTGCAGAGATGGCTCAGCAGTTAAGAGCATTGACTGCTCTTCCAGCAGTCCTGGGTTCAATTCCCAGAGACCACATGGAGGCTCACAGCCATCTCTAATGGGATCTGATGCCCTCTTCTGGTGTGCCTGAATAAATAAATAAATAAATAAATAAATAAATAAATAAATAAAGCTTGTGGCAGGAGAGATGGCTCAGCAGTTAAGGGCATTCTTGTAGAGGACCTGAGCTTCATCTCCAGCATCTACGTGACAGTGTACGCCATGTTACCATGGACCTTTGACTCCAGTCTCCATGGAACTAGGATCTTCTTGTGGCATCCTTAGGAATCAGACATGCACATTGTACACATACATATCTACAAGCAAAACATACATACACCTACATTAAAATAAATCTCTTTGTAAAGGGATAAAGAAAGTAGTTCTGTGTGGTCCATGACAGTTTGCCTTTAAAAGCCGAAATTTTGATATGTATAATTGAATTGATTGAAGCCCAAAGAAGTGCAATAATGCATCTACTTTAATTTAAAATAAAACCTTATCCTTCCCTCATACAGTACCTTCTGACCTCAGCTTCCACTCCTTCATCCCAGTTCCCTCCTCCTGAAGACCCACTTCCCATTGCAACTCCCAGGGAGGGGCATCAACCTAATCCCACACACCAATATACAATAATACCAGATACAGAGCCTCACACCAGGGCTGGACAAGGCAACCCAGTAGGAGGAAAGGGGTCCCAAGAACAGGCAGGAGTCAGAGATATCCCACTCTCATTGTCCAGAGTCCACCCAAAATACCAAGCTAAGAATCATAACATTTGTGCAGAGGAACTAACACCGGTCCAGGCAGGTTCTGCAATTGCCAGTTCCACACCCATGAGCCCCCGCGAGTCCTGCTTAGTTGATTCCGTAGGCTGACTGCACCTGCTGTCACATAGCTGGCCAAGTCGCCATAGTGCCATTGCATCCCAGCCTTAAAGATACAAGCTTCTCACAGTTGTGTCACCATCCCTGGTATTTTTACCACTGATCAATGCCATGCCAGAGATTAGGAAACACACATACTTATTATATTTAGGTTGAGATATTTTATTCTTGAGCATTTACTATAGTGTCTTAGAAATAGAGTGATAGATTGGTGGGTAAGAGCGCTTGCTTCACAAGTCTTTAACACGTGCATAGAAAACTCGGGGACTTGTGTCTACCCTTCTGGCTCTGTGAGGGTGATGGAGACAGGGGTATTAGTAGGACTTGCTGTCCAACTGCCTTGCAAGTTCAGTGGGAGATCCTGCCTCAAAGGAATAGGAGGACAATGACAAGGGAGGACACCAACCATCCTTTTATTGTTTCCACTGGTGTGCATGGGCAGAATATGCTCATACACACATACATACATGCACACATACACACATGTACACACACACATACACATACACACGTACATACATACACATATACGCACACACATATATACACACACATACACACATACACATACACACAATACACACATACATACATACACACATATATACACACATATACACACACATGCACACATACATACACATATATACACACACACATATACACACATACACACATGCACACACACATACACATACACACATACATACATACACATATATACACACATATACACACATACACACATGTACACACACATGCACACATACATACATACACATATATACACATACATACACACATACACATACATACAATACACACATGAGAGATAGAGACAAAGAAACAAAGACAGAGAGACAGAGAGACAGAAAAACAGAGATATGGAGAGAGACAGACAAAACAGACAGAGACAGAGACACAGACCCACACATACACATACATACAATACACACATACACATACATACAATACACACATGAGAGATAGAGACAAAGAAACAAAGACAGAGAGACAGAGAGACAGAAAGACAGAAATATGGAGAGAGACAAAACAGACAGAGACACAGACCCACACACGTACACACAATGTGGTGCCTACTATTGATGATTTCACACCTTAATTAAAGGGAATTTTCATATACAATAACATTTAAAGCCAAGAGTCAGTGTCATCAGCAGAATAGGCTTTAAGGTTGTATGTAATAAGGCACTACTTCAGCCTAACAGTTCATGTTCCCAGGGATTGTGGATTTAACTCACATGCCGGTGGGGAAGACATCCTTTGCTTTATTTTCAGTCTGTTGAGTGATTAATATACATTCGAAGAGAGAATAGAGTTCAACTGTCAAGCATGGCAGATGTTTGACAACCCCTTACCATCTGCAGAGCCGAATGCCAAGAGATTCTGCCTGGGATCTTTGCACGCTCTCCAATTTGTGACAGAATTTAAAAGATGCTCAAAAACTAGAGTAATAAAAGGAGGGCCAATGAAAGAAAGCTTCAAAGTTAACACAGCCCAGTTCAGACAGATGCCCGGTGTCAGAGTGTCTATAGTGCTTGAAGACTGGCGCTTTGGCTCTCCTGTCTTCCTAAGACCCTGGAGGTCATCCTGGACATGCTCTGTGGCTTCTGCCCGAGTCCACCTGATTTATCCCCATTGATGCTGCCTCCACTTCATCATTTCATCACCTGGGCTTTTGCGAATTAGTACTAGCAAGGTCACCTTCTTCAAGCAATGTCCCCTCCACTCGACCATCGCAAGACCACAGTCAGTGACTTTTCCACAATGCAAATGTTTTCATTTTCTCCCAGCAGCTCTTCCAAAACCCTTCCATAGGTTATTCTTGTTCCTAAAACAATGCTTTATTTTCAGTGGCTTACACAACGTTTGTCAGGATTTTGAAAGTTTCCCTTTGACTGATCCCCACCTGATCAAGTCTTTGCTTAGGTATGTCAATTCTCAGCTCTTGAATCTTAGCTCATTGTTTAGTTTCTCTGTGAAGCCTCCTCTAATCACCCTCGCCTTGTATAAGTCTCCACAACCTTGCCCGCCCACCCCCTTCTTCCTTCACGGATGTAAGTCTACAGTTAGCTTGAGTGACTATGACTCCTCTCTCTTCCTCTCACCATTGATTCTAAGCTGGCTTATGGCAAGAACTGGGTCAGCTTCCTTTCCATGAAAGCCCCGATCGCAGCACAATACCCAGTGTTTTAGAAGTAAGTGGAACGTTTGTTGAATGAGTGACTGAAGGCACATGGAAATATTCTGACTCCAGGATGGGGAGATTCCAGCTATGGCTTACAGGAAACCTGACAGTAAGAGCATCACCCCTAGGAAAGTTCGAAGCTAACTTATTTTCCCCAAGGACTTGTGAAAGAACTACATGCAATGTTGGCATGGGAGGGATAGGAGAAATTAACCAGCAGAGACCTAAATCTGACTGAAGAAAGCAGACAGGGCAGACTCAGTGTGGATCATTGAACCTCTGATGGGGTTATTGTAGCAAACAAAAATCTCAATTTCAACAAATGCCTTCAGTTAACTAAAACTTGCTTGAATCTTAGACCTAATATCTACAGCCCACATCTAATTGCCCTACGAGAGTGAGGAAAGGCAGACACTCCCACTGAGCTGGCATTAGTTCTTTTCTGGAACTAAAAGCTGCAGTACCTGTGATTAACAGACTTAGACATCTAACATCACGGTTCAGGACAAAGACAATTCAGTCCTGTGGGTTTGCTTTTGTTGTTTAGTTCTGGCTCAGTTGCTTTCTAATCAGCCTCCCTAAGAAATTCTGAGGTGAACAGGCTTGGCAGTGTTGAGGGCATTCGGAGTGATTTCCTCAGCAACACTGCAGATGCCACGTAGTGGTGTGTTGTCCAAGCAGGGCATTTTTGTATCGGGGTTCTGCTAGGTTGTCTCCCTTTGATGTGCGCGTCCTCATCAGTGTTCTCTCCTCTTTGTAGTCTGCCCTCATCTCTGAGGACACTACTCTGGACTTACCCGTGTACCCTGGGGCAGGAAGCAAGAAAGCCATTAACATCAGAAAACAGGAAGCTGAGGAATACCTGTTTGTGTCCCTAGAGGGACAAGGAGATCTGAGTCTACTGTACTTCTTTTCCAAAGACTGTTTCTTTTAGATTCCTTCTACATTCCCAGAAAGACATAAAACTAGGTCTTTGTAGCACTTGTAACCTTTGCTCTAAATTTGAAATCTGTGAGAGCCTGGAGTTGGGTAGCAGAGATGGAGAGAAACATGACCAATTCTTCAAGGTCATAGTTCTCATACCAGGAAAGAGAGAGCATAAAGTGTGCCATTTGTAGGAGTAGAGGGGTCAGGAAGTTCAAAGTTTGGAATTCCATTCAGTTAGAATTAAAATGCCTTCCAAGAGAGCATTTGAGGCTCTTTAAAAGAGTGGCCGGTGCTCACCAGTGGGTGGTACAAATAAAATAAGACTTGTGGAGTGAGGTGTTTGTGCAGAATGTTGAAAAATATTCTCTAGGGCACCTGAAAGTCAGAGGCTCAAACACAGGATTTTTGGAGGTGTTTGTGGTAAAGGTTGGATTCATCACTACAGAGAGTTTTCTCTTTTTAAGGAGATAGTGTTGTTAAAGAAGAACAGACTTCTGAGAATTCTTTTATTCAGGGGTAAAGGCAGGAAAGGCCAGGAGTGGGCAAAGGGTAGGAGGCATAACCAAGCCAAAGACAGGGTTTTAAGCAGGAGAGGTTATGTCCTCAAATTCTGGGGTAGCTGAAGAAATAGAGCTGGGACTGGAGATAGGTGGTTCATAGCAAAACAATCCACCAACTGTTCTTGCATATTCTCCTGAATACCCTTAAAGCTTCTGGATAAAGAGTCATGTACTACCCCAACTTGCTTTTTACAAAGCAATCTTTCCCTCCTTTGTTAACTTTGCGCTCTGTGGGCACCTTCTCAAAATGTTGATAGCATTTCTTTTTTCTTTAAACTCTTGGGAATGTGTCCTGGGATTTCCTGTACTCTCTTAAGATCCATTACGACAAGGCTTCTCCTGTAGTGGCTATATTCTTCCATAACTTTGTTTTTTTTTTGTATTTTCTGTAAAAATTCCCCCCCCCTTTCTCTGTTTACTTGAGTATGACTTCTCCTAGCTTCTCTGTCTTGAGAAACTTTTAGTGAGTCACACACAATACTCAGAAGCAATTTAGATTATGGCATGCTTAGCCTGAAAAGCCTTCCAAGCTCTATTTGTTTATGTTTGTTCTTTTAAAATGTATTATTATTATTATGATTATGATGATGATGATGATGATGATGATTATTATTATTATTGTGTAGATGGTAGTAAGGGGCACACATTTGCCATAGTTCAACTGTAGAGGTCAGGACAACTTGGTAGAGTCAGTTCTGTGTACCATACTTTCCTTAGATCTTGTGGAATAAACTCACTTGTGCAGCTTACACTGGACCATTTTACAGAACACTATTTTGTTGTTGTTGTTGTTTAGGGGTTTGTTATGGTTTGTATATGCCTGGCCCAGGGAGTGTCACTATTAGAAGTTGTGGCCCTGTTAGAGTTGGTGTCCCTGGGATTGGAATAGTTGTGTCACTGTGAGTGTGTGGTCTTAAGACCCTCATGTCTTAAGACTCTCATCCTAGCTGCCTGGAAGTCAGTATTTTTTTAGCAGCCTTCAGAATGTGGATGTAGAACTCTCAGTTGTTCCTGCACCATGCCTGCCTGGATGTTGCCATGTTCCTGCCTTGATGATAATGGACTGAACCTCTGAACCTATAAGCCAGCCTCAATTAAATGTTCTTTACAAGACTTTCCTTGGTCATGGTGTCTGTTCACAGCAGTAGAACCCTAAGACAGGGCTCTTGGCATGTATGGCCTGGTATTCATTATACAGTCAATACTTGGCCTCAAACTTACAATAATTATCCCATCTTAGCATCTCAAGTGTGGGATTACAAGCATATACCATAATGTCCAATTTAAGCCTTTTAGAAAAAAAATTCTTCCTAAAGACAAAAGTATGAGCCATTGGACACAACGTAGTCTGAATACTCAAAGACTATTTTTGAATGAATAGCTTTGACTACATCAATCCATGCAGTCTTTAAGATTTACCTAATTTGGTGTGGATTTGCAACATTTCTACTTTCTGACACCTAGTACCATATTAGTCCAGAAAGCACTTGCTAGTAAATAGACAGGAAGCCAGCTTCATTCTAGTCCTCCTGGGGCATGTCACCTGAAGTATAACTTTGCTAAAAAAGTTGAACCTACTGAGCAAGAAAACATTTGTCAAACAAGTTGTTCAGCAACATAAATACCCTTCAAAGCACCGTGTAAGGAAAGCAACCATTGAAAAGCAAGCCAGTGGTTTCTCCAGCCTGGCTGTACATTAGAAACAGCTGGGGAGCTTTGTAAGCCCATCAAAGTCAGCCTTATTTCAGGCTAATTAGCTGCTTTCATTATGCCCCCCTTTGACCCAGCATCCCTAAGCTGGAGGCCCCTAGGAGGGCCATCAGTAGGATGTGGGAGCTGATAGTCTTCATACTCTCCTCCTCACCCATTCCCTCCAAAGTGGGAATCTGGGAATGAGACTGGATGATCTTTGTTGAGTCAGTCTTCCACTCGAGTTCAGTGCACACAGATGCTTGGGAACCACTGTTTTCCAGCACTCCCCTCTGATTCCCAGGATTTCTGGATCTCAGATGAAAGTCTGGGCACTAGAGAGGATGTTTCTGTCTGACATATCAATACAGTCAAACGATACTGGAAGTTTGGGAAGCTCCTGCTAAATATCAGTTCTAGTGAAATCACTCTCTGGAGTGAGAGTTAGTCTCTTGAAGATGGTGCTTGGACCTATGCCATCCTGGGAACACAATCCTCTTTCTCCTCCAGAGCCTCCAAACCTATCCCAGGGCCTGCAGTGGAATGAATGTTTTTAGTAAAGGGTAGAAGAGAGCATTGAAGATTAATTGGTCTTATTCAAAGAAACAGATGCTATCACTATGACATAATGTTTTCCCTTAAAATTTACTGCTTTAAAAATATTATTTTTTTTCAAAATAATCTTGTACAAATGCAAGGGGTTGCAAAGCTTGCTAAAGCAAATGCTATCATTTGTGCTTCTGAAAATGTGATAAGAAAGAGTTAGTGTGGAAACATGTAAGATCCTGCTCTGCCTGGGGAATGCTCTCCAAGCAGATTGTGTTACCAGGGCTCAGAGAGAAGAAGAAGGAAGGCCTGTGGTGGTTATGGCTTGAAATTCTGTGCCAGCAGAAGGGAGAGCTTGCTCCAGGCCTGAGTGTAAGTCACATTTTAGAAAACACAGAGTTTTGACATTAGAAGAGGTAAACACACTTCTTCCATAATTGAGGGAAGAAAGCTCTACAGGCTCGTCCACAGTCACACCATTGGGCAGGACCGCTCTGTGACCATGACATCCTCCTTCACACCACCTGTCTAAAGTGGGTCACAGACGTCCTGGACATTGCAAGTCCAGGGCCTCTCTGGGTCCAGGGATTATCACAGGAGCAGGGCGGAGGAGGGCAGGCAGCCAGAGCTCTTTCTTGGGCTTGCTGAGTCCTCCCACCTCTACTGAGAGGCTTCCAGTTCCAGCACTGGGATTTTCACTCTATTTCCTTTAATAATAATTAAAAAAATGCACCTCATTTAGCGTTCAAGGTAATCAAGTTAGGTGTGTTTATTTATTTATTTATTTTTTCCAATGTGGGTCTAAACGGGAAAGAGATCTGAGGTGATTCGGAATGTTCTTCTGCCTTATATCCCACAAAGGCTGTACCTTTTGATTTGTGGTTTAAACAGACAAGGGATGAGTTGATGCTTTTTTGGTTGGTGGAAAATCGGGGCAGCTGGACAGTCATTCCGTTGGGGAAACCGAAAATGGCAGTTAGTTAAAAGTGAGAAAGTGATCTCTCTTTCCTGATTCCATCTTCAGTGCCCTTGGAACCTTTCCACGGCCAAGGGTCTTCCCTGGGGAAGGTGCTCATAGTCATGAAACGGAAGTATGAGAACTTCTACCTCCCTCCCCAGGTGATGGAAGGAGACTCCATCTTGATCATGTTGGTTTTAAGTAGTGTCTAGTTCTAGCCTAGTGGTTCTCAACCTTCCTAACGCTGAGACCCTTTAATACAGTTCCTCGTGTGACGACACTGCCTTATTCTTCGTGGCACTTCACAACAGTAATTTTGCTATTGTTTCAAATTGTAGTGTACGTGTCTGTGTTTTCTAGTGGTCTCAGGTAACCCCTGTGAAAGGGGCGTCAACCCCCAGGTTGAGAACCGCTGTTTGGGTGGAAGCCTTGAGTCTGGTTCTCTGATCATATTTTGGTTAAGTACATTTGGGAGAGTAATTGATTACTTGTTACAGAACCCAAACCCTGTGGGCTCCTGCTGTCATCAAGGGGGAACATACAAGTGCTCAAAAGACAGAGGGAAGAAAATGCCACAGTAAGACTGGATCACAGAGGCCTTCTCTTCTGGTCTATCAAACCCAAACCCACATATGCACACCACAGTCCCCAGCTTGGTTGTTTCCACCCCCAGGCAGGAAGAAAAGAAGAGTGAAGGGCCTGATGCCACTGACACACTTCCTCTAGGATGGCTCTACCTCCTAAAGGCCCCATAACCTCCCCCAAACAGTACCACCAGCCAAACACCAAGTGTTCAAATACAGGAGCCTACTGTCGCCTAGTGGAGAAGGTTCCTCTCTCAAAGCCCAGCACTGGGTTTTTTCAACATAAAACACTGTCTTGCCTCCTCTGAACCAAGGTTGTTCATTCAGCCGTAGCTTTCTGGGTTCCATACTTCCCCTGACCCCGCTGTGGTTTTGGGAACCACATTCACATGTTCACATGGCCTGTGCAAATTCGCAAAAGCAAGATCCGTTGACTAAAATTGAAGTTGCTGTCTTGTACCCTGCACTGCCGTCTCTATCGAAAGATGATAAACTAGTCAGTGGCACTTTTAGTTTCTGGCTAAGAGAGGGTCCATTTGGGAGTAGTGTCAGCCTGGGTTTGTTAGGATTACCATTTATGTTCACAGCAACTTCCGGTAACTCAATGCCAGCCCTCCCCAATTGAAATAGACAGAAATAGTCCAATTGCCCATGTGCTGGCTTGGTGGGGGGCATGACACCAAGCCCAGGCTAAGGGACTGCATTGTGGTGTGTTACAACCACGTGAAGGAGGAAAGTACAGACATTAATCTCTAATAAATTCTTTTGAGTTTTAGCCTCCATGTAATATAATTCAATTTTCTTTTAAAACCAAATTTGTCACTCACCATAAATATTTTCCTTGCATAAATAATAATGATTGGTAAAGATTGAATTTAACATCACTTAACTTTCTACAAAAGGAAATCAGTTAATCAAATTAAAGGAACACTGAATCATCTAGCTTTCCTATTAAAAACTATTACGATGTCGCTGTTGCATGAAGGAAGAGTAAAAGCAGCTAAAAATCAAGCCAAGTCATTCAAAAAACTTTGTGATGCTCGTGGAATCTTTTTAAAGGCATTCCATGGTTCCTACGTTGCCTTGAAAACAATTCGTCTGAACATTGGACCAATGACTTTTGTAGGAATTCCACGCTCAGTATTGGGGTCTGGACTGAGCGAGGTCGGTTGATGTCTCTGATGGAGCATGCTTGATAATGTGAATGGCATTCTTCTGGGAACAATCTGGGTGGTCAGAGCTATGGCTGAAATGAAGCGGCCATCTCAGCCAGGGCCTTGGTCCTTCAAATCAGCTGCTTCATTTCATTCAGGGAGATTGCATTCATTTTATTTTTATTTATACTGTGTAATCAATTATTTTGAGTTTGAGGGCCTAAAGCATCAGATGTTCCTGATTCCATGGTATTGGTGGGTACAGCGTAGCCAGGTACTCTACTTGGGGTTTCACCAGGCTGGAGGCACATTGCCTGACATGTTTTAGTTCCCAAGACTCCTTCTGAAGTTTGCTCAGGCTGCCTGCAGCAATTCTCCCCGTTTGCTCGTCAAGCCAGGAGGTAGTATTTTTTTTTCTCTCCTTCTAGCTGTTAGCTGTGACCACTCTGGGCTCCTACAGGCTGCTCTGAGGCATCGCCATGTGGCTGTCTCCATAGGTAGTTCACAGCATGGCAGCTCCATCATCTCCAGATCAGCAGGAAAATATCTCTCCGGGCTGCTAAGAAGGAGTCTTACATAGCATAACCCAATCCAGGCTGCCGTCTCCTTCAATTCAGATTCCCACTCCCACTCAAAAGCAGCAGGTTCCACAGGCCCTGCCTGCCAAATAGAGAGACACCGGGGATTTCTTAGAGTACTGACCTGCCGTGAGAGGGAAGGGCAGTACAATTTGAGCACCAACCATATGCATGCTATTTATAGTCATTATTTATATCTTAAGGTTGGCTTTCTGGGTGCTTGGGATTGCCCCGTGGTTTTTCAAGATCAAGAAAGCACATTTTATAAAACGTCAGTCGAACCTTGTGCTGTGGGCCTGCCATCCCCTTTGCTCACCGCAGTGGCATGAGAGGCTCAGAAATTCCAAGGAAAATGGGATCAAGTTCAGCCTGGACACTTTAGTAAGTTCTAAATGTTCTAAAATAAAATTAGAGAGGGAGGGGATATGTCTCAGTGGAACAATGCTTGCCTAGCTTCCCCCAAGGACTCCAGTTTGATCTCCAGTAATGGAAAGAAGATAATAGCTGGAGATATATAATCTATATTTAAATAAAATGTCAGTCTGATTTTACAGAGATGTTTGAAGCCTACCATGTGGCCTTGGAAACTGAAGGATGGACCACACAGAAAGACACTGGATGGGCCCATGGTGTGTGTTACCTGTCCTAGGGGCCAGTGACTTGTAAATATAATAGGATCACACCGAGGGTGCAGCTCACGTATAACAGTTTAAAGTTTATCCTTCACACTCTCCAAAGTGAGCTGTCCAACGCTGAATGTACAGTTGAATTCCGCAAGTATTTGTAGAGCTGTCCACTTGAAATTCACTGAAGGAAATACAATTCATCAAGTAGTGATCTGAAACAGTAGGTTATTTTTTTTTAAATAAGAATCCTCATGGTAGATTAAACAAAACACTGGCAGTGACCAGCATGCCTGTGCCTCCCTTCTGCTCTTACGCTGACCTTCCGACCTTCTGCGACACGTCTTTCAGAAGGCCACATGATGATCCGTGAAGTGGTTTCGACACATCATGTTATTAGCAGTAATTACTATAAGTCGCAGACTGTAGATTTATACAGGGCTATGAAAAAAAAGAACGCTACACGGGTGTGAAGGAAGCAAAGATTGCCCTTGTGTTGGGACCTTCCAGGATCTTTTAGATAAAGTGCATCTTTCAAGCATACGATTGTGGATTTGTAAGGACTGAAAAGCTGCCCAGGCAGATGTTTGCCTCTGGTGTGTGTCCTGGGATAGAAATCTTGACTCTCCTTAGCACCTCAGTTTCTCATGTTTTGATTAGAATTGACATTTTAAAAGACCATGAATAAGTTTGGTAAAGGGACTGCAGCATGCCAACCAAAACTTTATTGGTAAGGGAACTTCTCAGTGCTCTCATTGCTGTGGACACAGTGCCTTGCCATTTGTCCCTGTGGTATCTCCTGTGAGAGCCACACCTCTCCTCCCATTGTCACCCCTTCATCTAAGGGACCTTCCTTCTTTCAAATTAGCATATACTAGAGAAGTTAGTTTCTAGTTAGCATTGTAAGCCCCCTTTCACTATTTTAAGTATTTTAAGCCTTCATCACAGTAAACATACAAAAAAAAAAAAAAGAAAAAGAAAAGAAAAGAAAAGAAAAGAAAAAAGAAAAAAGAAAAAAGAAAAAAATCCCAGAAGGAAGAATTATTAAAATATATCTTAGAAATACTTCAGAATTTATAACACTGCATACTTGATATTTGCACTTTTTTGGGTCACCTACCAGGCAGACCTCAGTTGGCTTAACCAGGCCTGGCTTTGCCTTTTGTGATCATGGATAAAGACCTAAGAGTGAACTCTTAGAATCTCTTACATTGATTGTTTCTCTACGTAGATCAGGTTGGCCTCCAGCTACCGGTTCTCCTGCCCCACACTCCTGAGTTCTGAATTACAGGTGTTCACTGATGAGCTCAGCTTTATAAGTTTATATAAAGATGGCGTGACACAGTTCATATAGTCTTATGTCTTACACTTCCTCTTGATCCTGTGTTCTATTTACCAGCATGACTTTGTCTTACACCATGATTCATGTTCCTTGTTTTCTTTGGTCGGTAGGTTAGTGAATACCCACGCTATCTTTTCACAACTCCTCTTCACTGGGTGAACCCATCTCACCTCTCACCTACCAGGCAGACCTCAGTTGGCTTATCAAGGACCTGCTCTGGCTTTTGTGAACGTGGCTAAAGACACAAGAGTGAACTCGTGGGATCTCTTAGTCTCTCAGGTCTAGCTTGACTGTTCTTCTGCCTCCAATAGAACCAAGGCTCCAACAGCATAAGGCTGTGCTTGGCTCCTTCTGCACTATTTGACTCTTATTTGCTAGATTCTGTTACCCGCATTAAAGTCTCAGCCAGAAAGCAAACACATTTGTTCTGTAACTGTCAGCACATGGGGCAGTGCCTAGAACATAACTTGTGGCAGTGAACACTGAAAGCTGGCTGCTGAAATAAGTTCCCCAAGGACTGGGAATTAAGAGGGAACCTATCTAGGCACATCCAGTGTATGGTACTGCCCAGGTAGTCACTGATGGCCCAGACAGTGGCAGTGGGAACAGGAGAGAGACAACAGACACCATAGGGACAACCCTGAATAACCTGAGTGTGTAAGGATGTGTGTACATAGCTGAAAGATGAAGGGTCAGTTAAGAGTCAATGGTGAGCCTCACTCAGTGCTTTCTAACAGCTGGAGGGAGGTGTTGACTCCTATCTTAGAAGAGGCAGGACAAGAAAGGCTGCCAGAAAGCTTAATTATTAAGCTTATATTTTAAATAATAGCGTATCAAGACACATGGAAATGACTGGTATCCTTTACTAAGTTGGGAAGTTTGAAATCACTTAAAAATATTTCTGTGTGTTGTTGTGGTGGTGGTGGTCCATGTGTGTGTGTGTGTGTGTGTGTGTGTGTGTGTGTGTGTGTGTCTGTCTGTCTGTCTGCCTGTCTACTCTCCTTAAGGTCAAAGGATAGCTTTCAGGAGTCAAGTTTCTTCTTTTACAATGTGGGTTTTAAAGCTCAAACTCATGGTGCCAAGTGCCTAAACCTGTTGAGCCATTTCATTGGCCCACAAATAATTTTTTAATACATTCAACATTGAGTAGGACTGTGAGCTAATATATTAAAAGTAACAAAGATGCTGTTGTTAAGTTATTGAAAACTTAGGCTCATTCAGGTATAAGAGGTGAGACTAGTTCTGTGAGCACTGGCTAACGGGATGGTGTTTTATTAACAAAGGCAAAGGGAAACACAGAGGCTTTCTGCAAAAATCTTAAAAGGTTTCTTGCATAAAGGGAACTAGAATAGTTCCTAGTGAACCAAAATAGTGGAATTATATTGCCTGGAAGATGCATCTGCTCTTGATGAAGAATAATTCTAGGGTCAAAGCTGTCCAGAGATGGAGAGTCTCATGAGGTTGGGATGACTGATCATCGCTGAAGCTTTTCAAGAATGTTTGCCACTTCAGAAGTTGGGTTTTGCAACCTTCAACTCAGGATTCTGAGGTCTATTAGTTTGTTCTCCTGAGCCTTTTGCCTCAGTCTCCAGGTTCTGGGATCACAGTGTATGCAGGTATCTATTCCTTTATTGTTTTGTGTTTAGAGGCTTTGTGTGGAGGCTGGCTTGTCATATTTTTCTGTCATTTTTTATGAAAGGAGGTAGAAAGATAGTGTAAAAAATGACCTTGGGTTTTCACTGTGGGTAGCCATGTTGGAAACAGAAGTAGCAGAATTAAGATACCTAGGCTTGCCGGGCGCGGTGGCGCACGCCTGTAATCCCAGCACTTGGGAGGCAGAGGCAGGTGGATTTCTGAGTTCGAGGCCAGCCTGGTCTACAAAGTGAGTTCCAGGACAGCCAGGGCTACACAGAGAAACCCTGTCTCGAAAAACCAAAAAAAAAAAAAAAAAAAAAAAAGATACCTAGGCTTTTAAAATCACCCTCGGGCCGGATGTTGGTGGCTCACGCCGTTAATCCCAGCACTTGGGAGGCAGAGGCAGGAGGATTTCTGTGTTCGAGGCCAGCCTGGTCTACAGAGTGAGTTCCAGGACAGCCGGAGCTTCACAGAGAATCCCTGTCTCGAAAAATCAAAATAAAAAAAAAAAATAAAATCACCCTCGGTATTTTTTGTTTTGATTTCTTTTGCTTTCTGTATTGTTTTGTTTTTAATGCAGCTCGACCACCAGGAACTCTCACTATTCTGTCATTCCCCCTTAGCAGTGGTCCTAGTCAGCACCTTTCCATTTTGGCTTCCAAGAAAATCAACCTGATACAAACTTTAAATTGAAAGATTTTTACCTACTATAGCCCCCCAGTCCCCCTGAAGTTCCTCTGTTCAGACCCAGTTCTGTGAGTAGACTGAGCTTATATCTGAGGTTTGCTGTGGGTGGCAGAGACAGCTTTCACCTGGGGCGAGAGCAGGTTCTCAGTTTGGGTGCCCTTTGTGTTGGAATTCTCAAGATAACTCATGTAAGATCTCTGTGGAATAGTACCTGGTGCTTGGGACGATGTGTCATCCCTGGGTGTTTTTTGAAAAGTAGCAAGTGTTACCAGACAGTAGCTAATATTAGATATAACACAAGTATTTGGAAATATTGGCTCTTTAGAAACCAGATAATAAACACATGCTAAGTACCACAGACCAGGATTCTTGACTCAATACTGGTGAGACCTCATTCTTTCTTGACTGTGTTCTCTAAGGCCCTTTTGGCGCTGGCCTTTGATAATGATTCCTGTATAAAAGTTATAATTTATGAAAAGCATTTCATTATTTTCCTTTTAAACATAAGAGATACAGAGATATTATCTTATATGAAATAAGGCTCAATAAATGATGTAAAGATCTTCTAACTAATTTGTACATACTTTTGAGAAATATTTGTCAATGCAGTGTGGGTAATGGAATTTTAAATGGCAAAGCACCAATGTCAGAGGGTGAAACAAGGAAACACATGAGAAAAAAACGTGTAGCCAATATTTGTGTATCTTTCCAAATTCCAGAAAGAATTAGAAGCAAGATTAAGAGTTAACTATTTCAGACTCTTAAGCCTGGTTATGAATGAATAGGGGTTATATGTCAACAGTCAACAAGTCAGGGCTTGCAATGTTCCGAGTTTGAATCCCAATATTCTGAAACAAAGAAACAAAATTTTATTTTTAAAACTAAGACTGTTTCTTTAGCTCTCCACCCTGGAATCTGTACATGGCAATCTCATGTTTGATCTAATTAAATGCCATTGCTACCTTGAGCTACCTGAATCTCTCTATTGTATTAATTGCCTTTCCAGCCTCTCTGGACCATTTGGATATTTAACAAATAATACATGTTGGTTTTTCCCAACCAGATCTGACTTCCTTCTGAGTGGAAAACACACTTTCACTATCCACCCTCTGAAATTTATTAGGATGCCTATTAAAAGGGGGGGGCATTTCTAGATGAATAGTGAGGTAAAACAAATATCTGCGTTCACTGGCAGAAATGGGCCATGCCTGATCTCAGGCTCACCTTTCCATGAATAAGACATTGAACCCCGGCCTGCAACAGTACTCAGAGGCTGGTCATTTAAAATCATGAAGCTCTTTAACACCGTCTTCCATCAGTCTTGTCCAAGAGCTAAGAGAATGGGCTGTAATTAAATGGGAGAGAAGGGAGCTGTCCTGGGCTGTATGTCTGTGACCCCAGGGAGAGCACTGTACTGAAAAGAGAGTATTTTCAACCACACTCTTTATTTTCTCACATGTGAACTTTACATTTTGTTTCTTCCTTTCTTTTCTCCTCCTTTCTTCCAGCCCACATGTGATGATAAGGTCTGTTTCTAGAGCACAGCTTACAGAATGTGCTTGGGAGAGTCCCTGCCTTCTAGGAACTCCTAGCCTAGTGGATGAGAGAGGAAATGACTAAGATGCAAATCAAATTCACACAAAGTACGATGAAGCTGTGTTTCCTATGAAAAATCCAAATCATACCTTAGTCATCCAGAAGATAAAATCTGGTTAGCCGCAAGCAAACTGCACCTGGGAGAGATCCAGAGGGCCCCGAGTAAGGAAGTCTTCTTTTCTATCTGGCTACGTTGGACAACATTAACGTGTCTTTGGGTTTGGGTGCAAAAGGAAAACTTAGGTGTAAGATATTCTCTGTGTCTGGTTACGTGGGCAAATTGAGTCCGTCCCTTGATTTAAGCAAACATGAAATAAACAGAGTTACTTTCCAGATGTCAGTAAGCTTGAGAAGAGCGCCGGCTCCTGGACCTCACCTCTGCAGGCGGATGCAGTAGGTAGGCTGTCTCTGTGCATGATGGAAAGACATAGAAGGATTCTTTGCCCTACTGAGGAGGAGTTTCAGTCACTGCTGTGCTCTGTCAGGTCTTGAGGATGTACCTCAGGAGACACTCAGCAGATTCTCTCTAACGTTTCTCCTTATAGCTCTTTCCTTGCAGCCATACCGTGTACTCTAAATGAATCAACATACACAACTGTTTGTCTTTATTTCCCAAATATCTAGAACATCCTTCTGTATAAATTGTATTATTTTTTTGTCTCTCCAGATAGAAATGGAAAGTCCCAAGCCAGTTTAAAATTTTTATATTTACTGATAACTTAGAACACG
Source organism: Apodemus agrarius (assembly GCA_964023405.1). Lineage (NCBI taxonomy): Eukaryota > Metazoa > Chordata > Mammalia > Rodentia > Muridae > Apodemus > Apodemus agrarius. The sequence goes on from OZ030018.1 coordinate 72,139,096, forward strand.
TTAAGCCCCACTGCATGCACCACGCAAATGCAGCATGGCCCTTTCACCTCCTCTTTTTGCCCAATGGGAATGTTACTGAAAAGTTCCAAGTTGCCATATCATAACGGAAACAGCTTCTACTTACTCAGCGTATGCTATGTGATACAGAATGTGACGCCAAAATTTTATGTATTTTCTCACTTATTCTTAAAATCATCACATCAGTAGTCTTATTCTCACTTTGATGGCCACCAAGGGCCAATAAATTAGCCATTAATCTAGGGTTCTACCATTACTTAGTCCCAAGAATCACAATTTAATCTCGGGATTCTGATTAGTATCACTCTTCCCTTCCTGAGCCATTCGGTTCTTTTCAGTCTTGCTATGTCTTGCATAAAGGTCTGTCTTCCAAACATGTCTAAGGGTAAAAGTGAATGTGTGGACTCTTTCTCTTTCTCTTGGTCGAACTATAATTACTGGGGTGCTAACATTCTTCTGCATTATGCTTTTTGTCTCTTAGAATTCTCACATCACTTAGGAAGTTAACAAAGACTATTATTATACATACAAGATTGTCGTGGGATGAGATGGGGTACTTGCTAAGCAAAAGAAAACACAAATTTTCAGGTTTTGTGTTTAGTATATTCTCAAACTTATCATAAGGTTATTATATTGTGTCTTGATTCTTCATTTATTTACTTTACAGCCTTCTTTATTTTTAAGTAAGTAAAGAGAGGGGTAACATAGTTGTCTCTTAGAAGAAATTGTGTACAGAATGTGTAGCCTACATGTCTGTTGAGCTAAATGTGGAAACTGATGCAGGCTGTGAATGAGGGTCACATTCCAGAGACCTCAATGACCTCACTACAATCACAAACTCTCAGAACTGCAATTAGGACCATGGGCTCAGAACAGGGCAAAAAGATTTGGGTCTTTCAGTAAGTTCATATGAAAGCAAGATCAAGCACAAGCCTGACTCTACCTACTCCACACATCCATTTGATTGTTTTGTTCCAGCAACTTCATTTTGATAGTCATGATCTTGACCCATGAAATTTAATAATGTGCAAGATACAGGCATTGCAATGCAGGACTCAACCCTGGTGTTTGGAACCTGTGTGCTTCCTTCTCTTCTGTTGAGAAGCCCTTTCTTAGTCTTAATTCTGGAAAGCTCTATCCCACTTATCCCTGAGTGGACAGTTCTCATGTTTCTTTCTGATAAAACCTGGCAAGGTCCCATCAACTGAGAAGAGTCGTCTTCTAAATGTCTCTGCATGAGCCTACCTCCTGTTTGCCTATGTCTCATTCAGTAGTCACTAAAGCAATCAAGCTTATCCACAAGACGGTAACTTCTTTGAGGAGAAAAATACTATTTTATGTCTTTATACCTACTCCCTGCTAAATAGTTCAGCATATGTTAAGAGTCCAGTGATGTGCTCACACCTTCAAGACTTACATCCACCACTTCATCAATAGGAAAATTAAGGAGAATAAATATACTGGCGTATATACATACATACATACATACATACATACATATACATACATACATATGTGTGTGTGTGTGTATATATATATATATATATATATATATATTGGTGTTTGCAACTTGCATGTACATGTTTTCAGGGCTGACCATTTGATGCTGAATAACCCATTGGTGTGCTTTTCTCTGAGGAAGAGCACTCATCTTTCTCTCAGCATTCCTTAGTTGCCTGGGGTCCTTTGTCCAAGGCTGCAGTTTCTTGAGCTTTCTATTTCTATGTTAGCATGCCTGTTGATGCCATCCGGGTTCAGCTCATGTTTAAGCAGCCATGTCGACGATATTTCATGGGTGTTGCTCCTGAAGTTTTTAGAAGACACAGTCTCACAGCACACTCCCTGATCCTCTGGCTCTTGCAAGCGTTCTGCTCTCTTCAGAAGTGATTCCTAAGCCTTGAGTACAGGAATTGCTGTGTGGATGCATCAGCTGGGACTGAGAGCCACAACTCTGTATCTTGATTGGTGTGGCTTTCTGTAATGGTCCATGCCCGTGGCAAAGACAATTTTCCTTGATGAGGAGTGAGGACTTCACTTATGTATGGGAATAAAGAAAAACACTTAAAAAGTTATGAATGATGATGTCTTAGTAACGTGGTGGTTGTAGACCCTTCTCTAAGATTTATGAGTTCACTAGCATTGGGGAGTTTGCTGGGTTTCTCTCTTATGAATCAGCCCTTAAGACCAATTAGAGACCTATTGGTAGCTGGGAGCTACTATTGCACCTCCAGAGTCACTGTGCCATGCTGTTTTTGTTTTACACACAATTTTTAAATGCCAAGAAAAGGAGACTGGTCAAGGGCCAGAAGAAATATAGTATGTTATCAAATTTCATTATATATGTATAATTGGCTACAAATATTTCTGCAGGCTATAAATATATGAAGTGAAATGTTTAGAGAAAAAATAAGCATATACTGACTTATTTCCCAATATTTAGTTATATATGTATATACATATGTACATATACATATCTATATATACATATGTATGATAAACAAATTCATTTCTTTACTATATTTTCCTCTAGTTGCTTTTAAAGATAATGCACAGCTTAAGGAATATTTCCATAAGGAATTGCTAATTTTGTCTAATTGACTACTTGATGCTAAAGTCCAAAGGGTAAACTAATTAAGAGAAGTTTTAATGCAACTATCAGGTGTTTTAGCATAGAAGACATACATTAAAAATGGCTCCTGTCTTGGAGCACAAGGTGAAGAAAATCCAGAGTCAAGGCTGCTGTCTTGTACGACCTGATGTTTTGCAAATAGCACTGCCTGGTGCTCAGTGGAGCATCTCATGAGCGGTGTGAAAAATTCTGCAATTTTATGGCATTTCTACAGTTACAAGGAGAATCCTGACCCTTTTATCTACTGATATTCCAGTAAATAATGTATTTTTTGTGAAGGTCTGTAAGCCAATTGGAGACTTTTAAGGAAAGCCTTTATAGACATTTACAAAGATTTCATAATTGATTTGGTCATCTAAAGTTGAAAGGATCAGAGGGAAGAAAAGGTTCAAAGGGAAGAAAGCAAATCCCATTGGGATGCTCATGCTGCCATCTGCAAAGTGTACGACTTCCTATTCTTCTGCTGTCATGATTTTGGTTTTTTGTTTGTTTGTTTGTTTGTTTTGCTTGCAATTTGGGCGTTTAAGAGGGCTGTATATGTCTTACACATGTTTGTGAGCACTGAAAGAAAAGTCCCCTCTCATTCTAAACAGTGACATGTCATACATAATAAGTTTTGCAAGTCTTTGTAAGGCAAACCCAATGGCATGGCCATTAAGTAATAGATTAACTTTATATGGAAGAGACCGCTAGTCTCAGAATACGAGAGTTGAGCTGAGCTGAATTTCTGCTTGCCATCAGAAGCTGCTTGAGCGAAAAGTATGCTGTGTCTTTTTCTCAGTCATCAGTTTCATCGTCTTTTGAAAGGAAGGCATTGGCCCAGATGATGCTTAGGGCTCTTTCAATTCCAGTTCTTACGTTTTGGTGATTCTGTCTGAATCACTGTGGTGAAAAATCGGCTGCGTTTGTTTTCTGAATGATCTTCAGGAGCAGGGAAGTTCAGCATTCGCCCAGGTGTTCCCAACAAGCAAACAGCAACTATGTGTCGACATGCCAGCCCTCAGAGCTCAGTGGCTTCCTCCCCTGCTAAGTCGCTCTTCTGGGCTCCTTCTTATTCACCAGCTTCCTAGGATTGAGCACTCTGAATGGAAAATCACAGATTGGCATCGTAAGGATACTGCCAGTAAAAATTAAAAAAAAAAAAACATGTTTTACTGACTGGGAGAAATGATTAGCAAAGCTGTACACAATTAGTTATAGTGATCATGTCACAGGGGGTTCTCTGACAAAGAAGATACGCAGTACAACACACATTGAGGCCTGTCTTGTCCCCAATTTCAAGTGAGATTCTATAGCATTACAGGGCTCAGTTAAGATAGAAACTCATGGGAGTAGCATTGAGCTTCACCTAAAATGATGAGTCTACAATAGGAAAAACAAGTTATCCTCCCAATCTCTTTGTTAAGGTTCTTTATATCAGGTTGTCCTAGCTACATCTTTTCCTTTTCATACAGGAAAAGAGATAAAAATCCCAGGAGCTGCAGCCACTGTCCTTGTTACCCTGGCAGCATGAGAAGACTTGAGAGGTAGAGATGGGCTGGAAAGAGTGTGGGAGACCCAGACTTCCGCGTTCTCACTGTGCTCCTTCCCTTTATTAGCTGCGTCGCCTGTGGTCCTAACTCACCCCCCCTAGTCACTAATAATAATTCCCAACTCAAAAAACTGAAAAGAACAATTTAATTTGCTATCCCATAGGTGTTTGGGGAGAGAAAAAGGGATCCATTCCAGTTCGTTCTGCTTAAGGGAAGCAGTACTGGGGAGCGATACTTCCCTCTGGGTCACAGGAGGTTAGACTGGAAGCACTTAGGCACTTAGCAATCGGCAGGGTAGACTCATTTTGGGTTTGAGAAAATGAATCCCACAGAGAGGAAAATGTTATCTAAGCTTTTATTTAGGCAGCGTCTGAATGAACTTTAAGCTAAAACTGGGAATGAGTCTATTATCATCTACTTTCTGTTGACTTTCCTCACTGTAAAATGATCCTTCTTCAGATCCGAATTATTATGAAATTGAGCATTAATGGCAAGGTAATGATGTATATGTATATCATTCATTTAAAAATCAAAAACTAAAATCTCAGACAAAGAATAATATTTGATTTAGCCCCCTCCCATAGTATAGTGGAAACTGCATTATTTTGTCTTATTCTGTCTCCAAAGAGAACAGAATATTTCATTATTTCTTATTCATCCATTATCACCAGTGCCCTCACCTCTAGCAGGGAGCCTTAGAATACACATTTTTTTGTTCTTTGGAATCTCAAACTGACTATTGCCACTGGCCCTAAGACTGTTTTATCGGTAGGACTTCAACTATAAAGACAAGCAGTTACTTGACATTAATTATTTTATCGACAAGTAAAGTGATATGGGGAAGGTCAAATGACCATTCCATGCTTATGTAACTTTGCTACCTAGTAGGGGTAGGACACACAGCTACTCTCCAGTTTTAAGGATAACATGTCTATGTAACGTCAATCTAGGAATAGAATGATTCTTTCAAAGCTCCTAATTCCAAAGATGTGGCATCCATTTTCTGTCTAATCTCATTTCGTTTCCTCATTGTGGTTTGTGATATTTAGTTAACAAACCATATTTTAAGTTTTTTATTCTCAGTTTATAGTCAGTTTTCTCAAATCGACTTTAAACTTTTCAGAGTTGTGATTCTCATCTATTTCTCTTAAGTATGAAATCAGGACACTACTGCAAAAGCTGTAAGAGGAGTCAGCCACAGTGACAGACATTGCTAATCAAGCACCCAGGAGGCTGAAGCGAGAGGAGAGGATCGCAAGGTGGCGGGTGGCTTGCACCATGCAGTGAGGACTTTCTTCCAAACGCATATTTACATGTTATAAGTGTGTATAAAAGATTTAAGAATTTTCTTCTCCAACATGCATACGGTTTCTAGATTTCTGTTATTGTTGTTAATATAGATGGTGTGTCTTGTAGAACATAACATAATTTCATGACCAGAATTCAAACAAGTAATTTTTCTGGCTTCAGTTTTCTCATTATAACACATGGGTGACAGTGTGGGCCTCATAAGGACAGGAGAGTAGCTACAAGGGAGAGAACACGGTGTCTGCTGCATGTACTTCCATGGATCTTAACTTCTACCTGTCTCCTGGTTACCTTTCTGTTCCTTCTAATATCTCCAACCCTTTTTTGGAACACAAAGACTTTTTCAATCAAATAAGCATATTTTATTAGGACAAACATCAATGAAAACAGTGGAGTAAAAAAATGAGTTAAAAACTGAAAACCTCATAAAATTTAAATTAAAAATGAAAACATAAAATTTAGGATTCTTAAGTAAGATTGTATCCTTGTGTTTGTTACTAAAAGAAAGAAGATGCAATTAAAATCTTAAGAATAAATGCTGCATTCCCAGAGGACCAGAGTTGTTCTCAACACCCATACTGGGTACCTCTCAACTACCCATAATTCTAGTTCCTGTGGCTAAACCCTTGACGAGCTTGAATGCTAGGGTAGATTTTCAACTTCATAAACTCATCATCATCATCATCATCGTCGTCAACAACAACAACAACAACAACAACACACAACATAGTGGATTTCAAATTACATTGGCTTCATTTAAAAGAATAGCAATATTTATATTTTCAAATATATTAGATTTATAGGATACCAAAATGAATAGATTTTGTAGGCAAATAAACTAGTTGATATTAGCAAACAATGGATACATGAAATGCAGTGCCATAAAAACCTGCATGTATCTTTTATAGACGCAGAATGAACAATTTTCAGAATCGCAAGAAACAACAGATTACTGCATGTAACAAAAATAACCTTAAAACAATAAAGTTAGATACATCATTCTGATATTAAAGTGTATGACAAAAGCTACAGTAGTTAACACAGTATGACAATGGTATAAAGACAAACATAAAATTCGACAGTACAGAACATATTTAAAATTAATTTGTGTGTATATAGTGGTCAACTGACTTCCCACAAGGTTGCTATTTAAAGCAATGGATGAAAACTGTTATGCATGTTTCTGATCACACAGAACTTTATTTGGTGTTTTCCAGGGTATAACGGTGCAGAAATGGGCACTATTCTAAGCAATACTGGCTGAGAATATAACTTTTTTTCAGGAAGGCTTGTTGCTATCATATCATCTTCTTTAAATTTTTTCTTCTGTAGACTTGAGTTACAATTTTAAATGGGGGTACTTTGCAAAACTTTGCTCAGAAATGTGAGTGCCTTCTTCACTAGTGATAAGTCTAATGCCCTGAATTTCTCAGAAACGCGGTGAGTCATTGGATCTTGATATTATACCAAGATAGCTACACAGCTCTGGCCAGAGGAGCCAGCTCTCTGATACCAAGATGGTGACATAGCTTTCACTGTTACATCAACAATTTTTTGTTTAATTATTTTTGTAGTTGAGAAGCATTTTCTTTCCAATCAATTGCATGACAAAATCAGCTTAGTATTGAGCAAACCTCAGGGTCCACAGTGCCTGCATGTATTTCTATATTAACTGTGAGTTTGTGTGATTGTGGGACTGAGATCTGAGTCTTCTGAGCTCTAGCCCAGTTTCAAAGACTCTTCCAATAGTTCTCTTTAAAGACAAAACTTCTGCCTTGTAAAAGAAAATGCCCAGCATGGGAAGGACCGTGTCTTGGTATGTTTTCACGTGGTTCAAATTAGGAAACCTAAGATTTTCCTGAAATTATGTAAAGACCCATGGAGATAACACAGTGAGTTTGAGATCAAAAGTTTTATCCCTGAAAACTGTAACTGCAGAGGAGTTTTTCCTAGTGAGGATTAACTCATCACTGAGCTACACCTTGGCTGCTTACTGTACGCTTCCATGGCTCCAAGTGTGATGTGGAGCCCAGCCTAAGTATTGCTACTGGCATGTGTCTTTATTCCTGGCACATAAAGCGGGATGAACAGGAATGCTACCCTAAGACTTTCTAAAGCCTGATGTACAGCAGAGGTAATTATAGCACAGAGTAATTTGCAAGCAACAACTAAATCATTTGTCTCCCTTCATAGTTCCTGCCCAACTGTGCTTAGACGAGGGAGGACTCTTCCCTTGATAGACAATTTTGAATGTGGGAGAATCTATCAAAATCCAGTTACTAGGGAACATGCCAATACCTACTTCCTTGAGTTTTTGGCATATCTTCATAAACATAGAGTCCTTTATATCTGATTTCTGAAACTGACATTCATTCACATGGGTAGTGAACATTTCATTCCCTAGAGTGGTGGGAGTTTATCTAGAGTTTATTCAGATAGCATTATCAGAAGACAGGAGATAAGGGAAACATCTTCCTAGATTTAGACTCTTTCCCGCTGTTATCAGCTGGGAAAGTCTTGCTTATTATAGCCACAGCTTAAACAATTCTATCAAATAACACAGGCAACACTGCTACTAGTAAAAGCATATTTAGGTGTTTCATTTAGGATAATACTTAAACTACCCTTATTCATCTTAAACATTATTTTAAGTCACATTTAACTCAATACGCTTACAAGTACCTAAAATGCTCAAAATATTACACAAGGGGGTTATAGTGACAGACTTATTAATCAGATTCTTGCTCCCAAATTCTACATCTAATCTTATCTAGAGAGCACATTTAAGAATTTTTTTTTGTGTGTGCATTGTATTCAATTTTTCCTGAAGCCAAACTTTTAACTCTTGTTCTTAGTGAATAAAAAGATATTTCTGTTGAATTCTCCTTTAAAAACCAGCTATTACTATTTCCTTATTTCTGCCCTTTTTAGAGATGAAATGGGACTGCTCAAAAGAGAAAAGAAATGCACTTTTCCAGGGCCATAGCAGTTAACATATTCAACCAAATGGTAGATAATTGGCTTGTGTACTTGTAATGAAGTCTCAAGTCTTCCATGAGTGACTACAGTCTATGCACCCATATTATAAAATGGGTTGATTGTCTTGTGAGATCTCCACGAGGTGATTCGACAAATCCAAAGATCATTATCCCATTCAAAACCTTGCAAAAATATTGATTATTCTTTAAATACTAATTGATTATTCTTTAAATTCTAGACTTATATGAAATATTCTTCCATGATTACCTTATCCCTACCCCCCTCCACACACACCACACATGCTTTCTAAACATCCCAGCATGACATGTGTCTATCTTTGCATCCTCCATCACGCCACCATTTTTTGGCATTACCTTTTGAGTTTCCCAAACATCCAGTTGTCAAAACCAGTGTTCCTCTGTTGTCATTGTAAACATTCTGTGCTAGCAAGGAAAGGGCACAGAGGGGACAGACAGGTGAACAACTGCCTAGGGATTTTGCTAGATGCTTGCTTTCTTTCTTTTTTTCTCTCCTAGACTTAGTGAACATTTTCTTCTCTGCTTCTGCCATATTGTGAAGGAAGCACTCCAAATATTTTTTAAGTTTTGTAATGAATAATTTTGCTTGGTTGCACAGGCTGACTTAGTGCTGCCTAGACGAGGCTGCATCTCCTCCATGCCTGCTCACCGTTATCTCAGGCTTTTATTCACACTTCTTCTGATTTTAAATTTAAGTGCTTCAGCTTCAACGTTCCGCTTCAAGCATTTGAAAGTTCTGCTTAGAAGTCATTTCATAAGAGAATAAACTGAGGCTTGATCAACTAAATTAGCTTTATTTGAAGATTAGTTATTTACTCTAATGACATGTTTATCTTAACTTACATTTTATTTTTAGAGTTTTTAAAACCTAGGTCCAAGAATAGCTTTATCAGTCACTTTGTCCAAATTGTCATTAGATCCCCGGACATGTTTTTCTAAACCATTTGTATATTTCAGTTATTTAAAATGAAATCTTATTCTGTATCAAGCATAATGTGTAAATGAGTAGCAGGATCTTTCTGTAATTGTTCGCTATTTTTACTGTGCCCAGTGCTGTGTGCAGCATAGAGGGCAAAAATATGATTTTATATGATTTTTTTTGTAGTATGTTTTGAGTGTTAGTCATATGCTTTGTCAGCCAGGTACATTCCCTGGAAATTTGGAAACTAAAATTAGAAATGAGAGCAACCAGGAATGGCCTGTGGAGAGAGCATCTCGGAGAGGATGGGTGTCAGTATAAATATTAGAATTATCAACCCATTTTAAGGTCACTTTAATAGCATTGAGACCTCCAAAATTGGTTCATCATTTTATGTGACATCTTTGTTCCACTGCCTTATTAATCTTCCCCATTGCCTATGAACATGGGTGTAAGCATGTTCACCAATGTATATGTGTGTTTGAGGGAGAGAAAGAGGGAGGGATGGAGGGAGAGAGGGAGGGAGGGCGAGAGAGAGAGAGAGAGAGAGAGAGAGAGAGAGAGAGAGAGAGAGAAAGAGAACTGAAAAAGACAAGTCTGTGTATAAAGATTGTTAAATCAGAAATATGAGAACAGATACATTCCTAGGCTACCAAATTTTATGATACATCAAATCAAGGCAGACAATTCTCTAAGGTATGTGGATGAAACAAAATAAAACATTTGGGAATACAGAGGCATCCTTGAGTTCCTTTCTTTTTTACAAAGAACGAATATGCCACACTTCTCTTTGGGATGACTTACATATCTACTGGACTTTAAAAGATATATGAAGAATGAATACATTTTATTATATTAATAGCAGAGAGTGAACTTAAGGTTTAAAGCATACTGAGCATGTGCTCTTATACTGAGCTACAAACAAAGCTGTTGGGTGGATGAATTAATGCCTTTATCCAGGTGTTTGGTGAATATTTGCTCTGGCAGAACCCTATCCTGAGACTTACTGTCTAATAGGGAACGACCCTTCTGGTGAAGGCATGGCCAGCATTAGTGCTGTGTGGCCTTCACTCCACCTGGGATGGAAGGCAATCATGTATGTGCCCGAGTAGTGAGCAGTATTTAGGGACAGGAATGAAGGAAATGAAAAATTCATAATCAAGACTGGCAAGAACAAACCATCACTTTAGCTTTGCAACCCAGAGGATTTGAAGATGTAATGGCCACAGAAGGACAGGTCATTAGAGTGGTTTTTTTTTTTTTTTTTTTTTTTTTTTTTTTTTGGTATAGAATAGAGTTTATTCAGGGAAGAAGATGGGAGTTAATGGTATAGTGGAGGCAGAGAGAGAGGAGGGAGAGAGAGAGAGAGAGAGAGAGAGAGAGAGAGAGAGAGAGAGAGAGAGAGAAGAAGAAGAAGAAGAAGAAGAAGAAGAAGAAGAAGAGAAGAGAAGAGAAGAGAAGAGAAGAGAAGAGAAGAGAAGAGAAGAGAAGAGAAGAGAAGTAGAGAGGAGTGGAGGCTGGCCATGACCACGTGGAGAGAGGGGATAGGGGAGAAGAGCCCAAGAGGGGCAGAGAGGTGAGAGTGCAGAGAGGTAAGAGCAAGGAGAGCGATGAGAGAGCTCATTAGGGTGTTTGAACCCACTCTGTCCACCATAGAGTGACCCCTTCAAAGTTATATTCAAAGAGTATAGTAGAGGCCAGGGCATGCAAATGCATTAGGAGTTCTCAGATTCCCTGTGTGTGGTCTCAGTGAGGGCAATGTAGATGTTAAGGTTAGCAGGCTACAGTGTGATTCCTAGATTTTCATTTTGTGAGACTGAGAAGTCTCTGGACTAAGTGTCCACTTACAAAATGATTATGAATGGTTATGATTGCCTCCTTAACTTCAGCTAGAAGTTTCTTCAGTGTTAGTGAGAGAACACACAGAAGAACAGTGTTTAACACTTCATAAGGGTAGCTGGGTGTGCTGTCGCACGCCTTTAATCCCAGCACTCAAGAGCCAGGGGCAGGTGGTTCTCTTAGTGTGAGCCCAGCCTGGTCTACAGAGTGAGTTCCAGGACAACCAGGGTTACACAAAGAAATCTTGTCTCAGAAAAACAAAAACAAAACAGAAAAAGAAAGAAAAAACAAAGAAAAGGAATTAAGAAAGAAAGAACTATAAGGGTAACAGAAGTGGCAATTATATTTGTAATTCGGAAATTGATCGGATGATTCTAATTATTAATGACATTCTATTTTTATTGGTATACAATATCAAAATTACGGTTTAAAAGAACCTTTGAAAATGAACGCACTTGTGTTCTAAGAGTTCCTGGCTGTGTGTGTCCTAAGAGCTTGATCTTTCTGTGTCCAGTTTCTTCATTATGACAAGCCCACCTTAGAGAACTATCATATGTCTGTAGCTGCCATGCATTTGGGGGTATTCAAGAAACTTACCACTAATATTCATAATTAAGAGAGACATGCTTTGGAAGTGGAACACTTTTCTTTATAAGTTGCAAAGACATTTCTTTTCCTCTGTCCTGAAGAGAAGCGAAATATGTCATTTTTTTCATCCTGAGAAATGTCTAAAAGAGACATTTTTACTCACATACAAAGAGTAACTCCGTTGTTGAATTGTTGAATTAAGAACCAAGAACGAACTTGCTACAGAAAGAAATTCACAAATTATTAAGAAGTTCTCATTTATATTGCTTTGGCCAGCTTACTTGAATTGACCATCTGACAGAGTAAAGGGGCTTTAAGTACAGGGACTGTGCGAGGCAAGTGCTTCGAGACAAGCTCTGCTATCCAACAAGCCTGCTGTGGATTAGACCAGCTAGCCCGTATTCCTGGAGTCTGAGTCAAAGGGCTGATCTCCCAGAAGGATGGTGGATGTGCAGAGGTGGGCCTCTTTGTGTTTCTAACAGAAAAAGGCATTGGCCAGGTTTTACTGATGAACATTACTTCTGTCATCGCAAGGGTAATCACTTGCTCCAGGTAGATTTCCAGTCTCCATGAAATACTTTATGTCTGGGAGTGAGTGATGATGTGTGTGGATCAGGAAATACCATTTCTTGTTCTGAGAAGTCTGTGTTTTATGGCAGGGTCTTGATTCCAATGAACATCTAAAGGGTAGTTCTCTCCCCCACCTTCCTCACTGCACATTTTTGTCCAGTCTAGTATTCTGTGACCTTGGTTAAATACTTCAAGTGTTGATCTCATCTAACTGTGCTGCAGCTATGGTCCCAAGTAGTTTGATTAATTCATCCAGTAGTTTATTTCAAATGCATGATCAAAAAAAAAAAAGAGCCCAAAATGGGCATGGTGGCATGGACTTTAGGCTAGTTGAGGGTAAGGAGGTTGGAAAAGTATTTAGAATGATGGTTCTCAACCAGTGGGTCATGACCCCGTGGAGGGATTGGTATGCCCCCTCACAGGGGTCACACACCAGATATCCTGCATATCAGACATTTACATTATGATTCATAACAGTAGCAAAATGATGGTTGTGAAGTAGCAACAAGAAGAAATGTATGGTTGGGGTGATCTTCACAACATGGGGAACTGTATTAAAGGGTCCAAACCTTAGGAAGGCCGGGGACTGGTGTACAGTTCTCCTCAGTTACTGACACCATATCCTGAACACCAGGTGCACTCAATAGAGTGTTTAAAATGGACATGTGAGGTAATTCTAGTTTGATTTGGGAGTTGGAAGATTTGGCCTGTGAGCAAGCCAAAGACAATTAAATCTGCATTTTTTTAAATTTTAAAATATGCAGATGACTAATACTGTCTATATTTTGTTTGACTGGAGGTAAGAGATATAAATATAGCTATATAAGAATCCTTCTGATGTGTATTTGGCAACTTACTCCAAACTAAAACTTTTCCTACTCATGTCTTTAAAATTGGAAAGGGACATTCTTCATTTATCCTAAGAAAGATAGCAGAAAAATCAAGATTTGCATAGGTCTGAGATATCACAACCATTAGCAGATTGATTTATTTTTCCATCCACGGATGAGAGCTATAGAACGTATCCTTGGAAGGACTGGAGGAAGATTTTAATTCAGTGAACCAGATAGGAAAGCTTTAATTAATGAAAACCCAATTTACATCTCTCTTCTGAGTTCATCCTCCATGAACCTCCAACCTAGGACCTAGATTTTTTTTTTCTTCAGATTTCTGTATATTGGTTCTTTCTGTTGAGGAAGTGAAGTATATGGTAGTGCGGATGAAACATTTAAGGACCAGATAGCTTAAAATGTATCAACGGTAGCAGAAACACAAGGTGAAAAAGTCAAGTCTTTGTCTTTTCATGGAAACCTAAACATCCCATTCTAATAGAGATCTGCGACTAAACCAATGTGCATCTCAGAAGCCTGGTGTTGGTTAGTTTTTACATGCCAAAGTTGATAATGATGTTTCACGATGTCTTTCAAGTAGGAAGAGCTGTTTCTTCGACTGTTCTTTCTCTTCTTCCACACGTTTTCTTTGCTTCTACACATGTTTCCTTCTCTATTAAGCACCCTGACTTCCCACAGCTTATAATAAAGCAGAGCTTTGGGAAGACATGCCTCTTTAAAGTCCTGTTTGAAGGGAAAGGGAGGTGGAGGAGTGTAATCTAGAGGCATGTAATCAATCAATCTCGCTCTGTTCTTCAGTATTATCAGTCCGTATTACATGTATACAGTAAATGGCCATATTTTGAGACTGAGAGAAGTTTTTAAGAATCTCGATGTATGTGCCTCAGTCTTAGAGATTTCTGCTTCATCTTCTCAGAGATTCTCATGGAGAATCCACATTTTTAGAGCAAGCATCTCAGGTGAATCACACACTGATCAAACTCCCATCCATTCATTTGGTGTTTTCCCGTTGTCAAAATGCTTACATATGTACGTTCTGTTCTGGGCTGTAGGTGGGAACAATTATCTTCATTGTGGGGATGAAAGGGACCAAGCTGAGTTGATTTCCTTAGGGCCTCCTTATAAATCGCACTCTTCCTCACTCTTCTTGAGATTCCCCTTAGATGACCTTTTGTGTGTATGCCCGTGTTTGGGTGTTGATTTGCAAAAGACAGCCCCCACCCCTTGAGCCCCCAAGTCAGCCAGTACTATTTGTGCCTGCCTTGCTGAAAAAAAAAATGAGGTGAGTCTTCCTGTAGCCAAGGAGGGGTAATAGTTTTGTTTGTGGAAATCGAACACTTCCCTAATTGACTGTGTTGCCAATTGATTTCAAGCAATCCCTTTGTCTTGTCAGATGTACTGTGGAGTGTGCATCCTGCTCGCCCATCTTGGTCTGTGTTGTTCAAATTCCAGGAATGAGTCCACCATCCCCATCCAGGCAGACTGAGCAGCTGCAAGGCCTGTGTTCTCCCCCATTGACCATTGGGAGCCCCCTCCCCTCAACTGTCACACCAGCCCCTCCCTGTCTGCCAGTCTTTACCAGTGGTCAGGCCAGACACCTGATCCTGGGCCATGTTGGGTTGTCAGACTCACACACGTCATCTGTCCTTCTCTTCGCCCAACAAATCTCAAGTAGGCCAGCAAATTTGTACCCACATTTAGACCTACATTCCTGGGGTCCCCTTGGCTCTGGCCCCATTTTTAGCAGTCTGCAGGCTGGCATCTTCCCCAGCCTTTTAGGAAATGTCTAGTATATACCTGTCTCTGCTTGGAAATCACAGGGTGAAGAGCGAGTGGTGCTATTTGAAGACTAGTTGAAGAAAAAAAAATGCCAACGTGATTAAGGGCCACTTCAGACCATAGCTAGAACCAAGGGGGAATATAGGTTTTTCTGAATCTCTATTGCTGTGTTTCCTTGGATGACTCCTGTGTCTCTACCAGGAGCATGGAAAGCATTTCTGGAGACAAGAGTGCACTCCAATGCTGTAGTTCACTGTCCTTGCAACACTGTAACCCCATCTCTACTCACTCTCAAGGCAGGTTGCCCATGAGACCTTTCCAGGCACTGAGTCTCCTTTCTTGCTTTCCAGACAGTAATAAGAAATCTAGGTCCCAAAGAGATGGAAGCACACTTTGCTGTTCCAAAATGTGAGGGCGGTGTGTGTGTGTGTGTGTGTGTGTGTGTGTGTGCAATATGGGAGACCAGGAGGTCGTTGCCACTTTATCCAGTGTGCACTTCTTTCCTGGAGAATGTTACATGCTTTTGGTCACTGGCGAGGGCAGCAGACTGCACCTCTGCTCCCTGCACCATCCTCTTCTTTGCTCACGCAGGGTCCTTCAACAAGCCAGTGGATGTGTTTTCCTCTTGGGGGGTGGGGGGGTGGGGTGGGGAGGGACTGGACAGAGCAGACCCAGGCTGCAGTTCCCTCACTCTGCCTCTGAGAATTTCTCATCCAAATCTCAATCACGTAGGATTGCGTAGAGAGGAGAAAAGGGGAGAGACAGAAGACAGAGAGGGGGGGAGAAGGGTGTAGGGGGGAGGAAGGAGAGAGTCTGGGAGCTATGGGCGCGAGAAAAGGGAGCAGGACCTGAGAGCGGCGCTTTCCAGCGCTCCGCAAGCCCAGCCCCCAATTCAGTCCCACCAGGAAAGCTTTCTAGCTCCTTAGGAGCCAGAGTAACTCCAGCTGCTGCTTGCTCCCTGTCCCACTTGCCTTCTCAGAGGCTGCTGTCACCTCTGCCCGGAGTTTCCTGCGGAGCTAGTGCTTTGGGGGGGGGGGGGAGACAGTCCGCGGTGGCGGCTCCCGGGAGCTTCTGCCCATGAATGGGACTCCGCCCTGAGCGCCCCCTCCCGGTCTAGGGGAGGCGGCGGGGGGCGCCCCGCGATCCCGCGGCTTCCAGCCGCCACCGGCGCAGCAAGTTGGGCGAGTTGGTGGCTGCCGGCACCTGCCTTCTGTCCCCGGCCCCAGAGTCCGCTCCCGGCCCGGGGAGTCCAGGTGGCACGCGCGGCTACCTCCCGCCGTCGCCCAGGGCGGCCTAGGGACCCTGCCTGCGCCCGGGCGCCAGACCATGGTGGGCAGCTGCGACCCAGAGCCGCAGCCACCGCGAGCCGACGTCGCCCTTCACCAGCCCCCGCCCCACCCGAGCGGACGCGCGGGGGCTCGCAGCGCGCGGTCACTTCCTTCCACGGCCGGGATGGGCGGCGCGGGACCGAGCGAGCGGCCCAGCGGCGGCCGGGTAACCCCTATCTGAGCAGCGGCCGTGAGCTGCCGACCACCGGGGCGTGCAAGCCTGGGGGTCCCGGAGGCGCTGCGATGACCTGATCCCAAGCCCGCCAGGGCGCCCGTCCCTCGCTGCCCAGTTCGCTCGGAGCCTGTGCGGAGACCGGCTCGGTGCGGCGGCTCGGGCGCACGGTGGCGGGGAGCTCCGGTGAAAGGCGTGTGGGCGCCGAGCTGGGGAGGACACCTTCGGCAGCGCTGCCTTTGGAGGGGCTTCTGTAAACTACTGAGTCATTCCAGATTTAGGATTTCCTAAATAATCACCAACTGTGCCCGTCTCGTGCCGGAACGCAGGCTGTGAGAGCGGGAGCGCCCGCTTTCGGGACCCCGCGGATCCCCGGGGTGCTTGGCCCTCGAGGATCTCCCTCCCTCCTGCTGTCCCTCCCCCTCCCTCGTCTGCCGCTCTCTTTGCAGTGCTGCTGGAGGAGAGGAGCGCTCTTCGCAGCTGGAAACAGCTGCACCGCCCCCCCCCCCGCGCCCCTACCCCGAGTCTGGTTAACCGCTCCCACTTCTCGCCTTTTGGAATTCTAGAAGTGGGGGTGCCGGCCCCCGGAGAACCGCAGCCGGTGCGATGCATTCCGTAGACCTCACCCAGCCGGGACGGACCTCCTAATCTTCAGAACCGCGGGCCACAGGGAGTTAAATTGCTGCCTTCCTCTTCTCTGTCGCGGTTGGTGGTTCGTTTTCTAAAGGAACGTTTTATTCACTTTTTACTATATATATTTTTAAGCCGGGGGCTCGCTTCTAGCCTCGGTCCAGACTCTGCCTTGTAAACGGGTTTCTATGTATATATGTGTAGGTATACTTTGGACACCTTACAACGCTTGCGCCTCTCCAACCGGGGCACAGCTTGTTATTTTGGACATCTTTTCCCCCCTTTCCACTTGGTACCCTGAACGCAGTGTGACCAAACTCCCCACTGCCCTTTGGACGTGGATCGCCTTGGGGGTGCAAGTTTGGGGTACAAACGTCTACTTCGCAAGAAGGCCTGGGACCGCCCCGCCCCCGCCGCCAGTGGTTGGGGAAGTTTACATCCGGATTTTCACACGTTTTGTTGCCACTGCCCAGACTCTGATTAACCTTGTGGGCTCCAGGTTTTCCGATACTGCAACCTCACAAATATTAGCACTGCCTCCCCGCGCCTGTCCTATTCCTCCAAGGCCCTGAGGTCCTGCCCTCATCCCGGCGGAGCAGGAACCCGAGGGCGCAGTGGAGCCCGGGGCCTCGGGCCCGCGCTGAGCAGCTATGGCTGCGGCGATTGCCAGCTCCTTGATCCGGCAGAAGCGGCAGGCGAGGGAGTCCAACAGCGACCGGGTGTCGGCCTCCAAGCGCCGCTCCAGCCCCAGCAAAGACGGGCGCTCCCTGTGCGAGAGGCACGTCCTCGGGGTGTTCAGCAAAGTGCGCTTCTGCAGCGGCCGCAAGAGGCCAGTGAGGCGGAGACCAGGTCAGTAGCAGTCAAAACAGTGGGCTCCCCAGAGCCTGGCGCCCCCATCCCCTCTCTTCAAAGCTTCTGGGAATTGCTCATGGAAGGGAATCGGAATTCCTTTCTTCCATGCTGGCCCACCTTCTCACAACAACCCTGTGTCAGTTCATAGCTTATCCCATATTCGGGGAAAACACTTTCTGCTTTCCTGAACCGACACTCTGACTAGTATGAGGGTCACTTGTATAGGTGCATCTGGGTTCCCTTATCTGGTAAAGCCCTGGAGGGCAGTGACTGGTTCGTTCGATTGTTCATTAGTTCGTTCGTTCATTCGTTCATTCGTTCATTCATTCATTCACTCATTCGCCACCCATTGTTCTACCCATCCACCTCTCTACCTACAGAGTACTCATACTACCAACGGGGACTATGGAAATAAATAAAGGTCTTTATATTCCTCATAACCACAGAAGACAGATGAATTAGAATATATGCCGGATGGACTTAATATTATTTTGATTTGCTCTGCTTCCAACAAGCACATGGTAGTTTGCGTTGTAAGACACCCCAATTTCCCAACTCCCCATGTTCTCACATGCTCATCCACTTCTTTCTACAAAGGACCCTTTTCCTAGTCTTCCAACCAGTTGATAGTTACCAAGGGCTCATCTTGTAAAGTTTACTGTCCAATTACTATTCGCTGCACACTACAGCTTTTGAGGCATTAAGTGAACACCATGGGCGTCTGCAGTTTGGAGTGTAAAGAAAATTTGATTTATTGGATTTTCTATGTCAAAACCTGTCTGAAACCGATTCTGCTTCCTCAGCCTTGAGTTCAAATGGTTCATCATATGTATGTCTCTATTTACAGAAGGAAAACTGGGTGCCTTGAGTGTCAAGGTGACTGTTCCCACCACAAGCTAGGACAGTTACACTTTGAGAGAACAGAAGCAAATCACCAAAACCCTTGCTTTCCTCAAGTCCTTGGTCCTTTGGGTGTGGCTGCTAGACCCTTGCAATCCGAGACGTCCTCAGTGCTGATAGCTGAAGGAAGGGTGGGCTGAGGAGGGAGTCTCTCCTGGGCTGAGTTGGCTACCTTACGCCTGTTAGCAACTCCAACTCTGCTGCTCTCTCGAGTTCCACACACTGAAGTGTGTAGGTTAGATTCAAGTGGGACTCGGAGTAAGTCATGATTCTGAGAGTAAGCCTTGGTAGGAAGGCAATTTGCTTTATTTTTCCTTAACTTTTCATGGCATGTGTCACATTACCCCCCATTTTTGTAGTCTCTGAAGGCTGCAAAGCAGCAGCAGATTCCAGGAGTAAACAAAACTGATGTGGGTCTGGATTCAGAAGCTGTTGGTACTTACACCCAGTTCATATGCCTTTACAGCTGGTAAAGTGAAGATGGGAGCTATAGAAGAATTATCTCAGCATGCTATTTCTTTTTAAAGGACAATATAAATTCCTCATTTGGTTGAATGGGATCCTTTGGAACCTTCCTCTCAGAGCTTATGTAGTCTGCAAGGGATTCCAAGACCCCAAACCCAATGTGACTCACATAGTCCCTGGAGCAATTGTTACACTGTGTTTGGGATAATTATGTGATGTTTATGAGGTGATCCCACTCAGTCTTCAGATAACAAGACAGCAAAAGTATTAACTCTGAGTGGATGAGATAAGCTCATATGTTTGTGGAAGTTGATTTGCATATGAGCAGTTTACATGACTTCATTTTTGCTCAGGAGGGAGGAATTGTGTATTGTTAACCTGAGGCCATCTCCTTAGTGTCTTATTAGAAAATAGGGGATTCTCTGGGTTTATTGTTTCCTTTGGTGATTATTTAATGTTTCTCTTGTTCACACACTCAGTGCTCATCTTCAGGATCCTAAATGGTCACTTCCTTTAGCTAAAGTGTCCCATGATGACCAAACAGAAAGACAGTAGGAATTGCTAAGGCAATCCTAGTACAAGGACAGCAAGAGTGAATTCAGACATGGGAAGGCATCATTCTTTTCCAGTGCTTACTTAGTTCTGAAGAACAGGGGTGTGAGGCATGATAGGGAAGATGATAGTTGTGCTGTTAATGTTACTAACAAAGCCAAACAATTAATCTGTTGATTTTATGTCAGCAAACATGATTCACATAGCATGAGATGAGACTATTTATAGAGAGGTAGCACCTTCCACATCTTGATTCCACAGAGGATTCTTTAGTGGATTGAGGGGAAGTTGCTCAACATGAAACGAGGTGATCTGTTTCCTGTTTTGTAATTGCTTTGATCTCATAGTCAACTAATGGTGGAGTTGTTTTTCAAAAACCATTCATGCTCTAAGCCATAGCCTTCATTGCATGCTCTAAGCCATGCAAACTGAGCCATGAGTGGGAAAGGGGTGAAGGGGAATAACTTGCCTTAGTAAGGGATTTCTGCCCCTGAGACACACACTCCAGTGATCAGACTTTCTAGGAGAGTTCTTTTGAGGCAGTGAGCCTAAACTAGATATGTAGTGAGAAAGGCCTTGGAGGTGGTTCTCATTTCAGGGCAGACACAACGAGTATCTCTCAGTCTCTTTTTCTTAGTTCACTAGGTTCTAGAGCCTCATAAACACATCACAGATCTCAGAATCCTCACAGTATAAAATTCCGCTTTCACAAAGCACAGAAATACAAAATGAACCCAAGGGAACCAGTGAGGAGGCAGGACCTCCCAGGGCCATAGGGCACACCCTTGCTTCCAGCGAGCCGTCTCTCCATCACAATGTGCTGGTGTACTCAGGGATGGCGCAGCAGAACCTTGATTTGAAGAGATGAGAAACACAAGGACTACAGACAGCGTGTGGTCTATCTGTGATATTACACAACCGAAGGATGACAAAGTTGGGACTGGAAGTGGACTCACCCCACCCCTTTGCCTGCTCTATTTGCAGTATGACATAGGAAAAAAGGTAGCAGTCAACTGATGGAAATAGTTTTGTATTTTTCAACTGTCGGAGATTAGCAGTATTGGAGGGATTATCCTGATTATTTTACAATTAGAACGCTCAGGGTAGAAGGGGTTACTCTTACTAAGTCTCTGACAATATCAAAACTATTGCTGGCTTACATCTCAGAAGTTGAAGTGATAGTGAAATCCTGTAACTAGCCCAGGTCTTGTTAACATCTTAGTCACTGTGTGTGGGTTGCAGTTCTTTGAAAATGAAATGTTGGAGACCCTAAACTGGCGTGCTGTCTAAAGCCATTGAACCATGAAAAGGCCTTTAGAACATTTCTGTTCTCTCACTTTCTAATGGAGAAGTGTGATGGCCATTATCCGAGGCATTCCTTTTGTGTGAAGTACCTCTATGAGCCAAACTTCCTACAGCACTTAAATGGAGGGAGTACTTAACTTACTGCACTCTGGCGTTTAGTCCACCCATATACATGCACTAGTATGCCCAACATTTGTTTTGTTTTCAGTCTCAAATATTTCTCCTGTGATTCCATAGTCACTGTGAATAGCCCCCACTGAGAAAAGAAAGGTACTGGGAAAATGGCTGACAGAGATTTGCTGTCAGAGTGGACAAGGTGCGTGGGACTCATCTAGGGTCAGTCTCATTTTGCAAATGAGAGCTTCTCTGTAATGTACAGAGTAACTAGAGTGGCCTAAAATCTGTATGATTTTAGTCAAATCTGTGCATTTTGCTGTTGCTAATGCTTCTCTGTATAATTTAGTCCCTTCCCTTAAGCTATTAAACAAAACCACCAATGAGGAACATTCGCTCACCTAAAATACATGGAAAAGTTTTCCTAATGGGACCGCTCTGCCTTCTCCACCATCTCCCTATTTAAAATGATATAGTATGAGTCCATCTGTAATGAAATAAATCAGAGAGGAGATTGTAATTTTGCCGGGTTTTGTTGATTTTCTTTCTCATTTTCTCTAAGCCTTTGTTTCTCTCATAAAATTATATCTGTTTATAATATTTCAGTGTTCTTCCAGCTCCCTTTGGCAGATGTTTAAAATAGTATGTAACAGCATACTCATTCAACATGTTACTATCAAACTTGCCAAAACGCCTAAAAATATCCTTTCATGCGAAGGAAGAAAGCGTCACCAAAAAATAAAGTCTGTAAGAAGAAATATGTACTCAAAAGTGGAAGAATGCTTATTTTGGGGGTTTACAGAAGGGCAAGTAGATGTTTACAAATTAAAGAACTTCTGGTCTGACATTTGAGATTTTACATTTAGAGCAAATACCTTTACTGCATCCTTTCTTTCGCATGGCTTATGTCTGAAATACAAAATTAGTCTAATCAGATGATCTTTAATTTGATGTCTCTTTTAAAAAAAATATCACCACCCAGTCACAAACTACAGTGAGATAAATTTTTGTTTTAGCAAACGTCTTGCATTTTAAAGCGATGTTTAGTGATTTTCTAAAATCCCACTTCTCTGTGGCAGAGCAGTCTCACCAGCGATTGATACCCCAAGTGTAAGGACATTGTAAAAGAGTAGCTTCTGTGATCTCTTGATTTCTTTCATCCCACAGAGATCTCATCAAGCCCTAACACAGGATTAAGCCTTTAAAGTTTTAATGAAGTTGATATTCTCGAACAGAATTAGGAAAAACAATTTGCAGGAAATGAGGCAGTCTCTGTAGTTGAGAAAGCCCTAGGAATATTTTTAGATCTTTAGAAACAAGGGTTTTGTCTCATAAATCTGTAGTTTTAGAAATACTCTTAGGTTTGCAAGCATGGTGCTATATTGTTCCGTTCCTAGTGAACATGACTTTGTTGTGTTTATGTTCCTGTGTCTTATGAATCATAATCGATTGCTCTTGCCTGTTCCTCCAGGGAACTCCTTCATCTTAAGGTTAAGGGTTTCTTGCTATTGGTTTGTCCCTTTGGGATTATTGCTTTGAGGCCCCCAGCACAGCCTTCTTAGGTGACTATTCTTCCTACATCACACTTTCCTTTAGCTAATGACTTGTCCCTGGATCTATGGAACTTTTTATTTTTCCAAAAGAAATACTATGTCTACAGGGCTCAGTTTCTAAAGCCATCTCCTAAGAGCCTGTGAGAAGCTGGACCTTTGAGGTCAAATGCCTTTAAAAATAACCAGATACAATAAATTTTTGTCTCATTTTGTTGAGACAGGGTCTTACTATGTAGTTCTGGCTGTCTTCAAACTCACATAAATCTGCCTGCCTCTGCCTTCCTAGTGCTAGAGGTGTACCATTGTGCCTGACAGACACTATGGTCACTCTATAGTATAAACACTATAAACACTCTAATAGTAACTTGCATGACTTTGAGATAGTGTTACTCTAATGTTTTTTAGCACTCCACTGAGGTATTCTCTCATTGTAGAAAACAGAACACTACACTCAATGTACCAGAGAGATGGGTTCTAGCTACTGTAATCAGAAAATGACTAAGTTATCAGTCAGCCATCAGCCATATTGCTTTTCTTCTGCTACCCCACTGGGTTAAGAGGTTCTGGTTCTGAATAACTTAATTGTATTGAAGTCGGAAAATTACTGTGGGGAGGACCTCAGTAAGAGATCAAGAAGAGTAGAGTGTGATTGTGTGGCTTCTTCGCTCTGTGCCCTGTGTGTGTGATCTAAAGTCTCCAAGGAAGATGGGTGAAGTGGAAAAGCTGATGGGGATCTTCTGTGCTGAGGAGGCATCCCAAGGCTGTCTTGCTGTGGGCCAGGCTCCTGGCTGGGATTCCCTTTGCATCTCAGGAGCCTCTGAGACATCAATTCGTGCCCCTGGGAGCAGCAGAGGATCCTGAGGGAGACTTAGGCCCAGTAGACAGACCTTCTTGAGTGTAAACATAAACACTTGCTTCCAAAGCTTCTCAGATGTTTTCCACAGTCATGCGGCTGATGCAGAGTTCCGCAGACCCCTGCAGGATTATTTACTTAGTCTTTTTTCTCTTTCCTCATTGAGGTGACCATTGAATAGACAGCAGAACCACTAAACAATGTGCCCCATGGAGTGAAACCTCGATCTGTTATTTTTAAGATCCCTAAGTACACTTGTTTAGCTTAGCAATCCCTTTGAGTCTCAGTTTGCCAACTATAAAATGGAGACATTCTCTCTAGTATTTAGTCATGTCATTCCTGTTTCTAGGATTGTTTAAGTGGAGTTCTAAAAGATGGGACAAATGGAAAGGGACAGAAGACTGAGACCATTCAGGCCAGAGGTGAGCAGCTTCCTCAGTCCCTTGGGAGAACTGAAGAAGAGGAGAGCAGTGAGATCCCATGCAGTGGTGGTACAGCAGGTGTAGTGAGGCCCCCAGATCTATAAGGCCCCGAAAACCCAGCCAAGATGATGTAATTTGTATTTTAGCAGGGCGCTCTGGTCTTGGAGAAGAGAATGGACACAAAGGGATCTTGAATGGAAGCCAATGAGTAGGAAGGCAGTGAAGACTTGAGCCTAGGCCAGCAGTTATCAGAAAGTGATGGTAGAGGACCTCTGTGGGTGTGTAAAACATCTCCCAGTCCACAAAGGCAAATGTTTGCACACGCGCCGGGCTGTATGTTTTTTCTCTTGTCTTTGATTGTGTCCTGAATGTTCCCATGGTTTTCTCAAGGGACTACTTAATAGTAGTGTCTAATCATATGAACATGGGTTGCAGTAAGGCCAGCCTATCTTGATTTACTTTTAACTTCAATAATATACAGCAAGAAACTGAGCTCAATAGAGGTTTGAGAATTAAGCTACCTCCATTAGAGTGATTTCCAGTGTGCTTACAAATTACGCTTTTCCCTAACAATTTAAAATCCATAGTTACATAAGCGAGTTTGGCCTCACCTCGTTGGTCTATATAGAGTCAAACAGCATTGAAAAGGTGCTCTTTATAATGGCTACCTATTAGTCTGCCACATGTCATTAATCAGTGGGTTTATAATGTATTTATATGTCCCTTAGGCTCCTAACTTCTTAGCCATAGGTACATTAACGTCTCTTAGTTGGAGTTCAAGTGTGTATAGTTCTTTGGTTTTTCTAAAGTATTTATTTATTTATTTTTTTAATTTTAAGTGGATGTGAGTGGCCTGAGTGTGTATGTGTGTAAAGTGTACCACGCATGCCAGAGCCTATGGAGGTCAGGAGAAGACTTGAATTCTTTGGAAAGGATCAAAGCATCAGTGTAGGGGAATACCAGAACAGGGAATTGGGAAGGGGTGGATGGGGGAACAGGGGGAGGAAAAAGGGCATGTGGGACCTTTGGGGGATGGGGAACCAGAAAAAGGGAAATGAAATGTAAATATAGAATATATCCAATAAACAAACAAACAAAAAAAAACCCAAACAAACCAAAAAAAAACCAAAAACAAAAAAACAAAAACCAAACAAACAAAGAAAAAAGAATTATGAGGGTGGTTGTTGGCCACCATATGGGTGTTTGGGACCGAGCTCTGACCTTTTGTAAGAGCAGAAACTGCTCTCTTAACCACTGAGCCTTCTCTCCAGCCTGCTCATGGAAGAATGAGTTCCCACTTCGCACATTAGGCTAGCAAGGCCCTGCAAGTCAGTACCTCCAACTTTGTAGTACTAGTTAGAATCTAGATTTGGATTTCATTCTGTTCTGCGCATGCTGGAAATCAACCTTGGTTTTCTTTTTTGAAAGCAAGAAGCAGAGCTAAAGATCTGTTTGCCTGGAAAGGCATTAACTCTAGCTCTTTTCTCCACAGGAGAAAAACCACTCATGACTAGAGCCGTAAGCCACGAGTCTTCTCCCTGCTTCTTAGGAAGGACAGAACCTATTTTGCTAGGGCGCTGTGTTGTGTCCACCTTGTTTTAATTACCCATGATTTCCTAGCAGGGATAACTTTATCTAAAATATCAATTTTTATTTGTTCTGATTTCAGTTGGGGCCCATTCTCTCTCAATGAGGATTTAGAATGAAACCTTATGTGCTATAGTGTCTGCTGTGTTTTATAAGCTAAGGTCAAATGAGATTGAAATGAAGTACAGAAGAGATCCACTAGAAAAATCCTGGGTTCTCATATACATTGTTATAAAGAGGGGAAAATAGATGAAAATAGCCAGAAAAGTTTTTAATTTTATTGTGTTTCTCACTTAAGTATTGTATTTTAAATCAGGGAATCTGGATGATGAACCAGATAATCTTACAGTGGCCTCAGATCAGAATCTATTTACCAAATGGAGGATCGAGAAATAAAATTTAAGAACTCAAACTCAGGTCCATGTACAAATTGCCTGGTTAGAATAGGAGTTGATTCCATTTGAGGGAAAAATATCCCTAGCTGTTCCACACACAGAGTGTCCATTCAGTGATGTCATACTCTTAAAAAGAACACAAAAGTCACCCCAGGGAGTTGGAAGAAAATTTTTTATGCCCAAATCACAATAAAAAATGTTAAGAGGTAAAGAGAGCCTCCACTTCTAAGGAAACCCAAGTCTCCTATGGACAGAAATAGAACTGTTGTCATGTTTTGTTGTTCAAGAGGACTGAGCTCCATCAAAGTGGAGTCATGAAGAAGGGGAAAATGGTATGAGGCTGATGGTCCTGAATCCTCAAATTCCAGGACAGGAAGCTGTGTTGATAGCCCTATTTTCACGGGCCATTTCTCTGAGCATTTCTCTGACATTACTCAAAAGTAGAAAGAATTGCTAACCGTATACCTCCAGGCCTCCTCTGTCCTATCTTGTAAGGTCTTGGCCATTATATTCTATACCTTTTTCTCAGATAAAGTTGCCAGGCATGTGTGTCCACATATGCCTCCACATTCTATAGCTTGCTGCTGGCTTCTCTTGAGCCAGTGGGTATATCCTGTGAGGTCTGGAGAGCAGCGAATGTTCCATTATTGGATTCCAGGCAGGTGTCTGAAATTCTGATAAAGAACACTTTTTGGAAATGGCAATTTAGTTAGAACTTTTGCCTCAGGCTATGACATATCCATCATATCACTGAGGATGCCTAGGATTTGATATATCTACTTAGCCAGGTATAGGATTTAAAGATCTTGTGCCTTTAAATTGTAAAACACTGGAAATTATTGCAGTTAACACAGTCATCTCATTAGAGAGGCATGGGTAAATTAACAAATGCAAATGAGAAATGGCAAAGAAAGAATTGAAATTCACCCAAATTCTATTCTCTCCTTACAATATTACGGATATCTCTGGCGCCATTGCTTAATGCTGGTAGTGAAATATATGTACTTGTTAGAGAGAACTGTTCTTGAAGAGTTCAAGTTAGTAGCTAGACACTTGCTGAGTTTCCTTGTGCTATGTATGTGGGAAGAGTAATATAAAGTCTTTTCTAGCAAGGAAATATATGATTAATATTTATTAACTCTGTCTGGAAGTGGATTCCCGTATGCTAAGTCTACTTTCACCGCGTTCTTTGAGAAAATTTCTTCTTGAATACCTGTATTTTGAAAGTAATTATTTAATATGTAGAACCTGTCCTTTAAAAATACACGCCTAGCTGAGCATGCAGCTTTATCAATGTGCATTATCAAGTTGTTCTCCACCTTTGCCATGAACCTCTTTGGCATCTTCACTATCAAAAAACATTTTTTCATCCATCTGTTTCAGTCTTTCAGTTTATAGCTGTTGGCTACCTCTGTGGGGGTACAGTTAACCTCTATATCCATCTTGTATTTATCCAGACACCTCTCTCTTGCTTGTATCCACCCTGCTGTAGTGTAGTGTAGCACCGCCACTATTCCGAGCTCAGCTCAACTACTGCCTCTCTGCCAGATTTTCTGACTTCCTCCCGGGTGGAATGAATCACTTCCTGTCAAGGCTTTGTACCTGTCTGATTTGCAGATCATTCTGTCTTATGTTGTAATTATTGTGTAAGTACTGCCTCTGCCTCTGAAGTGTTGGTTCCTGGATGGTAAGAACTCTTATCATAGCAAACTTTCTCAGAAGGTGGTCAGAAATACCTTTCCAAACAAACGTGACTCTATTAACGACTCATGTGCTCATAGAATTAGTACTAGTTAAATTTTAAGGAATTTTTTTTCATAAACAGGAAAATTGTGGACAAGAAAGAAAATAGCCATTTTAGCCTAATATTAATTTTTCTTCATTAATATTAAAATAGCAAAATATCATTGACACTTTCTTAATTTGATATATAGCTAATAAATAATGCTTAGAGCACCATGTCTACCCTTCTTCTTCAACTCAACCCTACTGACTGTTCTCCTCATTTATACCTCACATGTTTCCGTCACAGGCTTCTTTTTTATCCGGAGTAAATACTTCGGGAGAAGGCAGCATCTTTGGGGATACAATAGGAATGTCTTCACACTGTTTGTGTTTGACCCAGGAACTGAGGGACGACTACTGTAGCCAGTTTAGAAAAAGGCCCATCTTAATTCTGTCTGGCTTTGGTTTCTTAATGTTGGGTTAATGAGGAATAGCCTTTGTTATTGATTTCAAATGTATTCACGTCTGGTCCTTACATTTACATTTAAGACTAGTAAGCCATTTTGGTGTTAAATACTCCTGAGGAAAAACATTCGCTCTGTTCTCACTTTACTGGGTGAAACTGTAAGTGGTGGGGGAATAAAATATTGATTAGTGCTAATTAAATAGCTCTCTGTCAATGCTTCATTCCTTCACTGGCTTTCCTCCTATCTGGTCTCTTCTTTTTAAAGCTGTTGATATGCCACAATCTTTTGTATTTATGTCATTGCCCGTGGAGATGTGAATGGAAGGTTTTGGTTCTGTCTTAAGTCACAGCAGCAAGAAGTCACCCTGTTAACTTTGCCACCCTGTTGACATTGTCCTTTGTCTTCTGTAGTTCTGTATTCTGGGTTAGAATGAAGGGGATTCTGAGATTCAGCTTTATTGTCCTAGATATATATTAATGCTGCTGTTAATGCATTTTTTTTTAGTTTACTTTTATGTTGCTGTGATAAAATTCTGACCCAAACCAATTTTAGTAGGGGAGGTTTTACTCAGCTAACATTTTGTAGCTCATCATCAAGGGAAGCCACGGCAGGAACCTGGAGCCAGGAAGTGAAGCAGAAACTAGGAAGGAATTCATGCTTGCTCACGGGTCCCTAGCTTCTGCTCAGTTAGCTTCATTATAAAACTCAGGACCCACTGCCTAGGGATGGTACTACTCACAGTGGGCTGGACTTTCCTATACAGTTAACAATCAATAAAATGCCTCAAATATATCACCACAGAATAGCCTGATCAAGGGAATCCTCCATTTCAAACTCTATGAGATAACTCTGGGCTGTGTCTAGCTAAAGCTAATGAGGAGAGAATACTCATAGAGGAGTCTAAGATATCTCTATGTTAGCTCTAAGAAACTAGTTTAACAATAGATTTGACATAAAGTTTTATGGGAAGTTTTATGCATATTAAGTGGAATAGCAAAATTTAGCAAATATGTTCATTGTTTTCTTGCCTATAATTTTTCATAGCCACATTTAATTTATAATTTATCATGTAATGATTACATTTTGAAAATTTTCTTTTGGGATTCACACACTCAGTGCTCATCTTGAGGATCCTGAATGGACAGATAGACTTGCTTGGATCTCAAAACTGGAATGATAGAAACAGGAAGCAGTTTTTTAATTTTCCAGAAAATACATTGATCTATTTACCAGTGGAAGCTCAATGAGATGTTAAGAGTAGAGCAGACATAAATGGAACCATTAATGTAATGGAGTGAAAGAATATCTAAATAATGTTATATTTCTTTAAAATAAATGCTCATATATTTTTGTGTGTGTCTGTTGGGCAGAGCTATGAGTGTGCCCAGGTCAGAGTCATAACTTTTATAAGTCAGACATTCTTGCCTTTCATCATGTGGGCTCCGGGGATTGGCTCAGGTAATGAAACTTGGTGTTAAGTACCCTACATGCTGAACACTCTCTTACCCACTCAAGGAATATCATATTTAAGACCGGTTTAAATTAGATGTTGGAAATATGGCAAGGTACAAGATCCCATACGGCATGAAAGAGTAGTGAAGATAAAACTCATTCCTTAATTATCAAGGCTCAGGATTTCCCAGGCTCTGGGATCTCCTCTTAGGCACATTTCTCACCACAAGCTAAGGAAGGAAAGCATTTAATTACTCTATATCAAGCCTGGCATCCTCTGAGTTTCATCACATCGAGTTTTTTAGACAGCTGGCAAAAAAATTAATTGTGCCTTTCTATGAGAGAATTTAGAAATGAAGGTTTTAATTAAAATAAGGCTTATAGTGATATTTAGTTTCTGAGTTTACGTACATTACCCTCTTCCAGCTGTTCCTGGCAGCATTACTGGTTACTGGTATTTGAACTTTTTCTTCCTTTCTTCTGAGACACTGACCATACTATGCAACATTTCTAAAACACAAGTTTATCCTACTTTCTGAACTTGAAGTCTAGCAAAAGTCTACTTTAACCATTCCTTGAGAAGGACTCTTCTTGGTTCAGAATGAACTTTCATGATATTATGAGGTGGAGGCTGCATCATAGTGTGCATCAAATATAAGGAACATTTGAAATAATTGCTATGATTCCTGTGTAGATACTAGAGTGAATGGAGAACTTGGTTTGCATCACTGGGTGGTTGACTGGGTGATTGTCTCATGAGATCATGGCACCCATCAATAGAACATGGTTATTTTATTCTGTAATAAAAGACAACCCATAACATAGTACTTGACATGTAGATGTTGTGGAAAATGTATTTGTTGAATAAATAATCTTGCACATGGCACAGGCCTAATAAAACCAGACAAATCTAAGTAGCCCAGGCAGAGAGGATGCCCAGCAACACTCTGCAGCATCTCCAACCATGCTGCTATTCTTTGAGAAGTTTGAGCTAAACTTTTCTAATCAAGTTTTTCCTCAAGACATAAATGCAATTCAAAGCAAGACCGTTTGCCATTAATGTGACTGCAATCTTAGGGATATAGCTGACTTTAAAGGATTGCCTCCAAATTTGCACCTCTGTGATTCAAATTTGTACCTCTTTTCACTCACCTAAGCTCAGTTACTTGACAAATATCTACTGTTTATAATCTACCAGGTACTGAAGAATTGATCAGTGGAGAAAACATGAGTTGTGTGTGTGTGTGTGTGTGTGTGTGTGTGTTTTAAGGAAACTGAGTTATAACACCACTGATATCATCTGTGACACAACATTCTCTTTGATAGTCAGGAATCTTATTTTGACCAATGGGCAACGATAGCATATGTTTGTATATGTTTTCAACTTGTTGATGCCTAACTACTGGTTTTCTTGGGAACTACTTCTCCTCCTCCTCCTCCTCCTCCTCCTCCTTCTCCTCCTCCTCCTCCTCCTCCTCCACCTCCTCCTCCTCCTCCTCCTCCTTCTTTTGGTTTTTCAAGACAGGGTTTCTCTGTGTAGCCCTGGCTGTCCTAGAACTTACTCTGTAGACCAGGCTGGCCTCGAAGTAAGAAATCCGCCTACCTCTGCCTCCCAAGTGCTGGGATTAAAGGCGTGCGCCACCACTGCCCGGCTCTTGGGAACTTCTTAAGTGTAAGGGGAAAATTAGACAGAAAACTGCTGTTTGTTTTTATTTTATTTTTATGTATAATATTTCTGTAGAACACTGGTTTCAAACTCAAAAAATTCTTTTTTATATTTTTAAAATTAAAATATAATTATACCACAATTTATCCTTTCTGCTTTCTCCCTCCAACCCTTCCCATGCATGTACCCTCTCCCTATCAATGTTATTCAATATCATTATCTCCATTCTTTAATTATTACACACACACACACACATACACACATACACACATAAATACACATACACACATATCCCTCTCAGTCTATATTATAGTTATATTTCAGGGCTGGGAAGCAAGAAGTATTAAGTCTCATGAACATGGTTGCCTAAACAAAATCTGAACAATAAACATGCTAACATGGAAGGTGAGAATCTCATGGGACCTCAACCCTAGACAAATAACTACAGACAGCCAGGGAAAGTTCACAGTGGAAGAAATAGTTTTCCTCATAGGAAAGCAACCCTGCCACCCATACCAGTTGGTTGTCGAAACTTTAATGTGACAAGAGAGTCAACATTGGCACCATTCTGCATTGCCCTCAAGAATACCCCAAGACTATTTAAGACTCACTGAAACTCAATCTGGATTTTAAAATGGTTCATGGACAACATGGAATGTCAAGGATTTAGTATCGTAAAATAAAAATCATGATGTACCCCGGAGCTCTCTATCCTTATGGCCTCCAAACTAACTCTTATTTCCTATACTGTGGCTCTGTTCCTGTATAGAGGGAGTTTAAAGACAGACAGACACAAACAAATACACATAGACAGAGAGAGAGAGGGAAGGGGAGGGAGGGAGGGAGGGAGAGAGAAAGAGAGAGAAGAGAAGAGAAAAGAAGAGAAGAGAGGAGAGAGGAGAAAAGAGAGAAAAGAGAAGAGAAGAGAAGAGAAGAGAAGAGAAGAGAAGAGAAGAGAAAAGAGAAGAGAAGAGAAGAGACAAAATAGTTGTATATTTTATCCCTGTTTTTCTAGTCTGAGAATTAGGATACCTACCTTAAATTTGGACATAAATTATTTGAGGTTGAATTGTATATGGAAGTTGTATTGACCTTGATTAACAACCAGGATGTAAAGTTCCCGGCTTAACAAAATCATTATGAAGGGTGCTCTTTGGCACCAAATGTGGTAATCCATGGTTGGTCTGATAACTTGAAAATATCTTTAGTTGGGATCAGCATTTAGAATTTTTATGTTGCCTTCAGGAGATCACTCTATTCCTCTGTACAGTAATGTTTGGTTAGCTGTCTTTGCAACTGCTGTTTATAATGTGGTTTGAGAAGAGAACTTTATAATTTCACAGTAGGGATTTTATTATTTTTTAATGTTAGCCAAACTCTTAGGATTTTCATAAGAGGTTTTTGCAGGCATTCTAAATTAGGTCTCCAGTTGGTCTAGACCTCATCTGAATTGATTCCGGCACTTTCACAGGTAGAATTCACAGCGTGGGAGCTATGTGCTTGAAGGCCTTGCTGTGTTCAGTTTTTTTTTTTTCAAGAGTTTTCAGCATAGCGTTGTTCACAATTGTACTTTGCAGTCAGCGAATTAATGTAACGCAAAGATATACGTTCTACTAATTCCCAAATGGTGGCTTTTTTGTCTTCCTTGGGGTTCTGCAAGCCCCTATTCATAATTCAGATCCACTTCCCAGGGGAGCTCCTTACCTTCTTTAAGTTATTTTAAGTCATTTACTAGATCTCTTGTGCCTCTTTACTTTAGTTAGTTATTTCTCAGAGTTTTGAGTTCCTTGGTAGTGGTCCATGAAACCTGGGTTGTCTTTGTGAATATTAATATTTATTGAATAATAGTCTTGTCAAATGTATTTCCTGATTTTGTGTGTACTTTTTTCTTTTTTGTCTGCTGTGGTTTCTCTTGATTTTAGCTCACTTGTTTCCTATCTACTTCTGATTAATGCCAAAGTCTGAGCTTCTCACATAAATTTGACTATTCCCCATATTACTTTCTATAGTTTCCCACTAGCCACTCAGGTACTGCTTGCCTCAGAAATCATAATCTTCCTCCAGGTCTCAGTCTGCTTTGTGCTTTCAGTTTTAATAAATGTGTACTAGTAAACTTTGTGTACTTTCTGTTTTAATGAATGGCACTAGCAAACTTGTCATTTTGGGTCACTGAACCCTTGTGGCTGGGAAGTTGGGAGTCCCGCTTTTCCTCCCCCACCACACTCATATCTGTGGGTCTTGTTCTTCAGCCTCCTACCCTTTTGTTCATTCACCAGGTCAAAGGACTTTCTAGAAACTACAGGGGATGGTGAGGTGATTCAAATACAGTCATTATACCATAGTTGACTACCTTTGATCATATTCTAAACATGTTTTTATACTTTTGGTGGATTACATGAGTTCTGTGTTTGCAACATTTCTACCGATGCTTTTTCTCATTCAAAAATTTTCCCTTTCTGATTTCCTTTTAAATTCATGCCTTCCTACTAATTGAGATTATGTATCTAATCTGTATCCATCATTATCTATACTATCTATGTCTTCTATATGTCTGTCTGTCAATCTATCTATCTATCTATCTATCTATCTATCTATCTATCTATCTATCTATCATCTATCTACTTACTCATCTATAAATACACACAAACACCCACACATGCACACAACCTGCTGGGACTACTTTGTTACTTCTATGTATATATGTTTAGGGATGACCACTTTGGCCTTGGGTAACCCATAAGGGAGCTTCTTCCTTGAGAAGATTGATATTCTTTTTCTTAGCAGCCTGTAGCTCTTGTGTTAGATCTTCTCCATTTGGGGTGGGATGTCAACTCATGCTGTCACTGTGCAGGCCCCTTTTAGATGACTATGGCTAAGATTACATGGGTGCATCTCTCAGTCATATGTAGATGATACTGGCTCAGAGCAGAAATACTTGTCCTCTGACTCTTACAGTGGCTCTGCCCACCCTTCTGTGATGTTCCCCGAGGCACAGGCATAGCCTTACAACATAACCATATTGTAGATGTATCAGTGGGGAGGGGCACTACTATGGTCAAGTGCTCTCTGCATTTTGACCACTTGTGGATTTTTATGATAGTCTTCCCCTTTGCTGCAAAAAGAAACTTTTTTTTTGATGAGGGATGAGAACCAAACTTACCTGTGAACATGTGGCTATGTATGGTTTTGTATGTAGGTACTGGTTGGGTAAAGTAGCGGTGGCAGTGGCAGGTTGTCTTCTAGGGTCCGTAAGCCCCCAAGCAGGACTAACTGGATAGCTTTTCAGTTCTAGGCATGAATTCTCCTCTCCTATTAAGAAACCCAAAATCCTGAAACTACTAGGAGAAACCATGTGTCGTACCTTACTAAACATAGATATAGGAAAGGGGTTCTGGAATAGGGCTCCAATTGCTGAAGATTTCAGGTCAGTAGTTGACAGGTGGGACCTCAAAAACTAAAACACTTCTCTCTACAGTATAGAAAGCAGAGTGGGAGAATCTTTGCCAGATACAAAACAGGTACAGGATTAATATGTAGAATATATGAAGATTTCGAAAAACAAGAGTAAAAAAATAAATGAAAATGGGCTGTGAATCTGAACAGAGTTCTCAAAGGAAAAGATTAAGATGGCTAGGAAATATCTTTAAAAGTGCTCAGTATCCTTAGCAATTAGGGAAACGCCAACTCAAACTTCATCATATCCAATTCAGCATAGCTAAGATCAAGAATGCAGATGACAGAAAATGGTAGAGGATATGTGGGGGGATGGGACTCTTATTTACCATTTGTGGGACTGCAAGCTGATGCAGCCACTATGGAAATCAATGTGGAGAATTTTCAAAAGTTAAAGCTCAGTGCTATCATATGACCCCACTATCTTGACTTCTTACTTCCCTTGTCATAGTTTAGGTAGGGGCTTGGTATGACTTAGAGAACTGTGAAATCCTCTGTTTGGTGTGGCTTCTCCCTTAATTGTCTGATCATTATTTTAAAGAAAAACTTATTTAATATCACATTTACTCTCCCATAAAAATGGTGGCACAGAAGCCTGTCTCCTTACCATGGCTTTAGATTCCTTGGGCCTTTGTTTCACCCAATCTCTGCCTTTTCTCTCGTGTGTTTAACCACAGCTCCTACACTGCCGATGTGACATTTGAGCCAGACCAGGGAAGGTAAGAAGAATTTTAATACAGCAGCAAATATGGGCGGTAGATACATGAGCAAGTAAACAAGCTGTAAAGAAACCTCTCAGCTACATAGCCTAGCATTTCTCCAAACTCAGAAATACATAAGAGATTAAAGGGCTTTTCCTCGGCTCCCCATTTTGATATTTCCCACTGATTTTCAGTCAAAGCAGCTGCTTCCGATGTGGTCTAATTTAGGAAAATTGAACTTGGTAGATTGGAGTGCTTTTCATAAATGCGTACGGCAGAAGCTCTGACTCAGCCTTCGGCAAGTTCTGTCTTGAGATACCTGGATTATTGCAGGGCCTTTCTTCATTTAGAGTTAAGTGTCTAAATTTCAAAAGGAGAAGTTCAGAATATGATATTTAAATAAAAGAAATTCTTTTGACAGCCCAGTCACCGCTGATGATGGGCTTAATTGGAAATAATATTACCTTACAATTTATTCCTGGGTTGAATCTTGAGCTATCATCTAGTCTAATTCTTCCTTGCACCTGATACCTTTGGTTTAGAAACTTTCATAGAAATTATGTATTCATAAGGGGGATTTTACTGAATAATTACAAAATAATATATGTATAAGTGAAATAAGGTGGCAAAAGTGATTTTAAATAAAATTAATGTGGAGTCGATCAAAGTTTTGTTGCATTTGATTTTACATCGCTAAAGACTGGAAGTGCTTGGATTACTTTCAAAATCCAGAATAGTAACAAAGGTATGCTCATTTTGGACAGATATCACTATGGTCTGTGTAAGTAGTCTGGAGCATTCACTGGAAGAATCATTCAGTCTTGCTTTTCTCGGGTCTTATGGGAATATTATGAATGCATGTGTGTCTCAGGCCTTTTCACGTGCATTAGCCATTCAAACAGAGTTCAGTGCAAGATCCCCTCAAACATTACTATCAAGAAGTTAGGGATAACATTTGGCACTGTTTTGCAGGTGCTAAGGCAGATATGGAGGTTTTGGCTCGTTTTGGTTCTATTCTTTTTCATGTGTCTCATGTTTTAAAAACAACAGCCTCTTCTTTTGAAAAATATTTAAAAATTTAAATAGTTCATGTAACATTCTTCAGTATGATACCATATGCCAATTTGATTTAAAGGTTTATTTGTGTTACTTCTATACATGTTTTATTCCTACCGCATATTCCAGTTGTTACTGTTTTACAATTACGTGATTCTAGCTCACCCTTCGTCCTCTTAGAGTGAAGTCTCTGGGGCATGATTCACATTTGGTTTCCAACTGTAACGTGGTTCCACATCTGGTAAGGTATCCGGTAGACTATTGTACATCTGTAAATAATGAACTAAAGAAGGATAGGGCTGGAGAGATGGCTCAGTGATTAAGGGCACTAGCTGCTTTTCTAGAGGACTCAGGTTTAAATCCCAACCCCCACATGGCAGCTCACATCTGTTTGCACTCCAAGATCTGACACTCCAAGATCTGACACTCACATAGACATACATGTAGGCAGAACACCAAACATTAAAAGAAAGGTGAATACATTTTTTTAGAAAGATTAAAAGCATAGATACAAAAGAACAACCTCCTACTTTAATACATACCAGTGTCTGTACCCCCCACAGTTATTAAATAAAAGGCAACGCGAATCCCAGTGTCTCCATACAGTGATTTGTTTATGATAGTTGCTATCTCAGTATGTTGATTTGGAGTGTTTTTCCTTTGTTTCCCTGAACATGAATTTACATATGCACAATTACATACAATAACAAAAAGTATAATCATACTTTGAAGAATTACATTCTATTTTATTACTTTACTTATTAATAATTTCCAATTCATTGAAAAATTAAATTAGACATAAAATCTATTTTCTAAAAAATTATTGGCAATTATCCAGGGAAACCTGATGATCTTAGTTAGTATATTAATGATTCATGTTACCTCTTTTAACATAAAAGAATATACCTTTGGATGCTCAGCCTTCTAGCCAGATGTTTACATATACCCTTGGTTTATACCTTCAGATTCTAAGCTTCTGTATAGTTTCATTGATCTTATGTTTGTCACATCTATTCTGTGAAGTCACTCAAGGGCTAACTAGGAAACACCATTCCAGCTCTTCCTTCAAGAATCATTATAAAATATTAACCAGATTCTTCATTGGGATCCCATCGGCAGGCATGCCAGGGCATGCTGGGATTCACTGATCATAATGAGATCTGATTAGGATTTGTCCTAGGATTTGCAGTGCGGCAGTAAGCACACGGGGGACAGGAACATCATGACCATTTCCCTGTACTCTTCCATGATTGCAATGCAGATCCTGCCACAGTTGTCCCGTCTCATATTCATATTGTTATTTATGAGGTCACTTACAGTGATATTCATATTCAGTCTAAGGAAGCACAGATTGTAAAGCACTGTGAAAAGGCAGACTCCTCAACACTCTCTTTATTCTCAATATTTTGGCTTGTAATGGGGCTTTTGATTAACTATGCCCAGTGCAGGAAAGAGACCTCTCACTGAAGCTGGGTGTAACACGAATATGTGCATATAAACATAAATATTTAGAAGACTGTTTGATAACACATCTCTTGGACAAAATCATGGTAGTAGGCTCATACCAAGGCTTACGACCTTCCCTGCTATGGGGTTTTGACTAGGTTCATAGCACCACGTGAAGTCCCAGGTGACTCATAGTACTTGTGGAATGGGCCTCAAAAGAAATTGGAAAGTAGGTGGTCACCCCCTTAACATTAACACCACTATTATACCAACAGGCATATCTTACCTGGTAGGTCAGTATTGGACCTTACAGGATCTACTCCTGTATGGGACTATTGTTTAATTTTATTCCATAGTGCTTGGATAGTGCCATCTAGAATTATGGAAGCAAGCAATCAGGAAGGGATCTTACAGTTTAATTCCAACTTCACTTATTCATGTCTTTCAAGCTTCTCTTCTTGCAACTAATCTGTGTGCTGCCTTCATCCGCTGTCATTCGTGCGTAGTTCTGGTGGCAACCATTAGCAATGACAACAGCCTGCATTGGTTCTCTGGTTTTTTTCCTTGACCAACAACTCATAAGGAAGTTTCCCACACCCAGGATTTTATTTAATAACCTATGGCTTTAAGGAACAGCATTATTTGAATATGGTACTTTCAGTCATATTCTTTAATTTTGTATTTTTATTAGCATATCAGAGTAGGCTTTGACACAGCATTTTCATAGCTGCAGCTTTGGTAAACCCTTACTTTTTTTTCTCCCTACCCTTGGCCCTCATTCCTGCTCAAACCTTTCTAACTTCAAAATTTGTCATTTTATTTTCATATCACGTGTATTCTATAACCCTCCTATGATGGAGGAGTGGATTAAGAGGCCCTGTCTGCATCTGAGGAGCTTTTGGTAGTTGATGGTGGTGGTGGTGCGGGAAAGGGAGTCATTTTTTTCCAGTAGTTTCTTGTTCATTCCACATACTCCGGCAAATAGTCCTCCCTCTGTTCATACAAGCAACCTCCTTCAAAGCCAACTGGTACCGCTGCACAAAAGAGATGATCATAGGAGGGTGCTTTTTGGAAAAAAGAGCATTAGTGGGAATGAGAGTGAGACAGAAGAGGGTAAGGGGGATGGATACTATAAAAATATGCACATAGCTGAAGTTCTGAAAGAATCAATAAAAATAGTAATTAAAAACAGACTCTGAGAAGACCAAGTAATCAATATGGATTAGGAAAACAGAATTTTCAAGTGGAAAGAACAGCATTTTAAAATATTCATTTAATTTTAATTTTATATATGTGTGTTTATCTGTCTGCCTGTCTGTCTCTCTGTCTCTGTCTTTCTGTCTCTCTCTCTCTCTGTGTGTGTGTGTGTGTGTGTGTGTGTGTGAGTGCTGGTGCCCAAGGAGGGCGCAAGTGTCAGATGCACTTGGAGTTGACTTTGACAGGTGGTTGTGAGCTGCCCAACATTGATGCTGGGAAGTGAGCTCCTGGAATTGTGTAAGAACAGTGCGTGCTCTTCCCCACTGAGCCATCTCTCCATCCCCCAAGCAAAACATTTTATTTAATATAATAGTCAGTTATCTTGATTTATAAACTCCAGTATTATTGATTTATAAATCCAATATTAAAATGCTATATAGGCCTTCATGTTCTGTTCTGTTGATTCTACAAATATTAGAGAGAGGCTTGTATTAAAACCAATTTAAGCCGGGCATGGGGGCACACCCCTGTAATCCCAGCACTTGGGAGGCAGAGGCAGGCAGATTTCTGAGTTTGAGGCCAGCCTGGTCTACAGAGTGAGTTCCAGGACAGCCAGGACTACACAGAGAAACCCTGTCTCAAAAAACCAAAAACAAACAAACAAAAAAAACCAAACCAACTTAAAATACATTTTATGGAATAGAAGGAGAGAAAGAGAGAGAAAGAGAAAGTGAAAAAGGTATTCAATTCATAAAACCATACATAAATGTATGATTTATTATTATTATTACATCATAGTATAAACATAAACCCTAACAGGAGGAGCTCAATGGTCATGAGATAGTTGATATTTTTGACACACCTTAGTACATCATGCCCAGGGCACTGCAATTGCTCATTGTCACAGTCACACTGCAGTACTGCACGTCTTTTTTCTTAAACTTGCTTGTGTATTGATGTGCCTGACTATCTATCTATCTATCTATCTATCTATCTATCTATCTATCCATCCATCCATCCATGTATCTGTGTATCTATGCATCTATGCATCTATGTATGTATGTATCTATCTCTATCATTCCATCTATGAATAATTTATAGCTTCTTCATAGAGATTAGGACATTATAACATAGAGAAGGCAAGTAAATCAGCCAAAAGTCTAGTGACAGAGTTAGGAATTGAGGCAGGAATGGATGATACTTAAGGCAGACTCTTTCACCCTTTCTATCTTCCTGGAGGGAGCACTGGGTAACTAATCAAAAAGGATATTGACTAACCCTGCTATGCCCAATTCAAGGGTGTGTCTGGCGTGTCATCACACACAGGATCTTCTGCAAAGATCAGAAGCTCAGCAGAGGGAAATCCATGGTGTCTTGGTAAAGCAAACATTCTCAGAAGATACTCAGTGTAGTCGGAGAGATTTTTTTTCTCCTTTAGAATCCTCACATATGTACTGGAACTCTTGGGTGCGAATTATTTGCTATAAAGAGGAGCCACCACATTTGGAGGCTCCTCGACACTTCTGCAACTGAATAAGCAAATTGACATCTGTTCTAGCATTCTTTCCTTCTGTCTCAATGAAGTTGTTTTCTTCTAGCAGAAACTACTCTCCTCCATTCTGTTTCCTCCACTCCCAATTCCACAGGAAGGTGTTATACCTGTAACCCTTTTCCCTTGGGTTCTATGTTCCACATTCATCTACGAAACACCAAGCAGCCTACTCATAATCCTTTACCTTTGTTCATTTTGTCCAGGAAGAGAGAAGAGGGGGAGGGAGAGAGGGAGGGAGGGGGAGAGGGAGAGAGACAAAGAGATGGAGAGGGAGGGGGAGGGGCAGATGGAGGGAGGGAGGGAGGGAGGAAGGGACAGAGGGATGGGGAGGGGAGAGGGAGAGGGAGAGGGAGGGGAGGGTGAAAGAGAGAGAGAAGGGAAAGAAGAAAAGGAGGGAAGAAGAGAGGGAGTGCAAGGGAGGGCTGGAGGAGGAGAGGGAGGGACGAAGGGAGAAAGAATGAGGGGATCTATTCGTCTTCTGGTAGATTCAACGTTGTCTTAGCTACTGTCATTTTTCTTTATCCCCTACTCTTTTGTTTTTACTATGGCCATCTACAGTCAGCACTAACAAAACTGTTCTTGCCTCTGCTGCTAGTGACTTCGAATATTTTAGGTCTAATGAAACATTAGCGAAGCACCTTCCCATGACCCCTTGATGCCACTTGCCACTACTGGTTAGTCCCTTCCTTTGAAAATATTTTTAAATCCTGTCTGAATGCTCCTTGTTGTCCTTGGTCAGTATACCCTCTCTTCTTTCAAATCTGTGAATTTCGAAGGCTTTGCTCTGGACACTTAGCACGTAGTTTACATACCTCATATGCCAAGCAGGGCTGCACCAATGTTCTCAGTCGAGGCCTCTTTTCTGAGCTCTCACCTGTGTATTCATGTCTTATTCCTCTTTCTACCATGGAAATAATCATCTAGATTTGCTAAAATCCATTTCTCTCCTACTTTGAGTAGATAATCTTTGAGAAGAACTTCTCAAAGTTTCACTACAACCTCTGCTGTTTGAATTGGAAATCCAAGAGTCCAGCTTTGGAGGAGAAGCGGGTCACTGCCAAGAATAACCATACAGACTTGCTTTAAGACTGGCTTTTACTACTGTGGTTTATTAGCATGCTGGCATAGGAATTGTGGGAAAGGAGCACTCAATAACACGTGGCTCCTCGACTGAGTTATTGCAAATCCCTAACACTTCACAGATGTATAACGTACTGCCAGGCTCTTGGTCAGTACATCTCAACAGAGGGGGCTCTTGTTTGACTTAGTGAAGTATAAATTCTTCATTTCTTTCCTACCTTATAGGGAGGCTATATGTATTTGAAGTGCAATAGAGCAGGTAGGGACCTAATCA
Source organism: Apodemus agrarius (assembly GCA_964023405.1). Classification (NCBI taxonomy): domain Eukaryota; kingdom Metazoa; phylum Chordata; class Mammalia; order Rodentia; family Muridae; genus Apodemus; species Apodemus agrarius. The sequence continues at coordinate 72,181,343 of OZ030018.1, forward strand.
TGGCTGTGCCATGGTTATTCATGCCCACTTTTTTTCACTCTCCTCCCACACATTTTCTCTCTGCCCACATGAAGTTACTAAGTCAAGACAATGCTGTGTCCTACACTAATGTCCATCTCCATGTCTTTGCCCCATCACTGTCTTCCATTGGTTTACCTGTGTTAAGGTCACCCCTTCCTTACATGCCTTCTTGTCCATCCTCTCAACTTGGTTTTCTAGAATTCTCTATGGGGCTTTTAAAATACAGGCTAGGTTGGATGTTTTCATTCTAAAACTTTTCTGTGACATTTTATTGTTTTGCACACACACACACACACACACACACACACACAAAGATTCTGTAATATATTCTTGCTTTAGAATAATTTTAAAATCAAGTTTAATAGTTATATATGTTTTCTATCTTAATAATTAAATATTTTCCTATTCAAAAGAGATAATTTAAATATATTGCATGACACTACATAGTAATGTTATAGTAGTGCCTTAGTTAATTTTCAGTTGGTGTGACATATTACCATGTCCAAGGTAAGATTTGATGGAGCTATGGTTTCAGAGGGTTAGAGTCCTTGGTAGAGGAGCAAAACCATGGTGGCAGATGCAGTTGCAAGCTCAACATCAAGATCTACAAGGGTTAGGCAGAGAAATATAATTTAAAAATGCTGTTAAGTCTTTTGAAGCCACAAAGACGGCCACCAGCGACATACTTCCTCTAGTTAGGCTATATATCCTAATCATCCTCGAACATTTAACTGGTGATCAAGCGTTCAGATTGATGAGTCCATGGCCGCTATTCTCATTTAAACCACCACAGTAGAAGTGTATAATTTATTTATAGTCAACCTCTTTAGCTCAATCAATGACCTTAGATTAGTAATAGTAATTACTAATCTAATTACTAGGGGATGATTGCCATTGTGTGGTTAAATTACCTGTTCTTTCTTTCTTTCTTTCTTTCTTTCTTTCTCTCTCTCTCTCTCTCTCTCTCTCTCTCTCTCTTTCTCTCTCTTTCTTTTTTTTTGAGGGCTTTTAAACTTTATTTTGTTATTGACCACAGGGCTGATTGGTAAGAAAAGGAAGGCTATTAGTTTTGGACAAATAGTGGATGAAGTCAAGGACTGTATTTGGCATTTTATAGCCGTGCACTTCATGTACTGGCACCTAAAAGGCAGCCTGGATGTAGGTGAACTTCTCTGTTGTGTGGCTGATGGGCTCAGGCAATAAAATCATGTTGCTTTCACTCCCATTTTTTGTGTCCCTGGTTATTCCTCCTTTTCTGTCCTGTGTTTCCCTGAAGACCTCAGGTAGGCATTCCCTCTTACTGTTCATCATCTTGGGTCACTGGTCACTCCCAGTCTCTAAACTCCAGCCACATTTTCAGTGTTTAAACTCAACCAAGCCCTTCCTACTCTTGACCCTCTTCTCTTGTCTCTGACCTTGTATGGAATGTTCTCCTCCAACGCCCACATCTTCTCTCGTCCATCCATACTCTACTGAACTGGTCTCTGCATTTTTTCCTGACTTGTCTTATTGTATGATCTAGTAGCCATTTTTCCCTCTTAGAGAGGAGGTACGTTCCAATATTCTTTCAGAGCCATTCTCCAATTTACAGTTAATTAATTGTAGAATTATTTATTTGTACTCCATGGTTTCCACTAGAGGGTCAATTTCAGCAGGCCACTGGCCAAGGCTCTCATATTTAGATTTGTACATCTTGGCAGAAGATCAAAGACAGAACTCTGTGGTGAGGAAAGGTCAGACTAGGAGTGGGAGGAATGTAAGCAGCCATGCTCAGGACACGGGTTTAGTCTTGCATGCTATTTTGATACATATTGTTAAGAAGATATGTGGTAGTTGGTGACTAGTACCTTTTCGGTAGTCACATAGGTCACTGAGATAAATATTGCTTTTTGAAGCAATCATTTAAATGCTGTTTGGAAAAATACTGCCATAACATGCAACCAAGGTGCCTTTCAATGTTGTAGCCATTAGCTCCATGTGGCTTTTGAGCATTTGAAAGTGGTTAGTCCAAAGCGAGGTAGGCTATAATTGTAATCTGCATAGTAGATTTTGATAGCAGTGTGAAAAAAAATGAGCATACAGTATCTTCAATGTATATTTTGGATATGCTATATTAAAATACATTGTTGAGTGATTTCACCTCCCTAGCTTCTGTTTTCTGAATGTGACTACCTGAACCATTTAGTGTTACCTAGTTGCAGTGAATTGCAGCCCTTCCATGGTAGCACTGACCTCAGAAAACAATGTCACGTTCCTTCTCTTGCTACTAGATCTCAAAAGTGAGGAAAGCCATTGTGGCAATACGAAGCCACATCTTCTGTCGGAGTTGTTGTGTGGGAAAGCCTCAGATGTTCAACTTTCCTGTTCATGGATCAACTAGGGTCTGGTTTTTCCCAAGTTGGTTTTATGATCTGTCATAAGTAGAATGTCTGCACGGGAACGCTATTTTTCAAATAACATCGTCACCCCCTTTTCATACTGTGTGGTTTAGATTATGTGTTTTCTCTTGTGACTACCCACCAGCTAATAGCTGCCATCTGTATTTCCTAAGCTGGATCCTTAACTGAAGGTTGGTGTTTTCACACAAACACACATGAGAGTTGAGAGAATATGAAGCTTTGGAATACTCTGAACCTTTTTCCAATGTGAAAAAGAATGTTGAAACCAATTATAAATTATTCTACCCCCAGTACTAAGTTCCAGAATTTTGAATTCCAAGAAGATGCCAGTCCATTAGGCAAACGTGAAATATGCTTTGCCCAAAGCATTGTCTGCAGCACAGGCAATTGTAGTTCTTAATAATGAGCCAAGAGACTGAAGCTCAGGCGGCAGGAACTGAAGCCACACATCACTTGCTTAATCATTAGTGGATATTAATTATTATTGCTTAAGCTTGGAACTGATTTAGAGTTCTTTGAGATTTCTGGCACAGTCTTTAATTTAAGTCTTGTTAATTTCTGGAAATCCCCTCCCCAACTATAGCACTAAAACATAAAATATCTTCGAGATATACACTACTATGGTGGTTGAGTCTGCTCTGATCTGGGTATTTTATGGCAGCAAATAAATAATGTATAATAAGACAGTAAGTCAATGTCTTATCACTAACACCAGTGTTGTTTTAAAAATCATAGGATGAAGGTCTAAAAGACAATCTCCATGGTATAACTTCTTTTATCTTACATGAAGATACTGACTCTTGAAGCAGAATAAAGAATGACTGAGCTGAGACTAGAGATTAAACTTTCTATACTGCCTCCCTCCTCCCAAAGGAGAGATATTTCTACTAAGTTCTTGTGAGACTATATGTGCATTGAAGTGTCTCAACCAGAAATTAATACTGAGTGACTGGTTAACAAGATAGCATTTCTAAGTATGTGAAATGTAAGTGGAGAAATCTACAGGTAATAGTGTGTGTGTGTGTGTGTGTGTGTGTGTGTGTGTGTATGTGTGTGTGTGTGTGTGTGAGAGAGAGAGAGAGAGAGAGAGAGAGAGAGAGAGAGAGAGAGAGAGAGATACAGAGACAGAGAGAGACAGAAAGAGACACACACAGAGAGAGACAGAAGGGGGATTTCCACGTATTCTAGAAGGCAGGTGTTTCATTAGTTTCATAGCTTTGCTGATTTCTAAGTGAACTTGGACCTTGGAAAGTGTCTGTTGTGTTCTTTATACTTCTTCCTTTATTACCATGGTGTCAGAGCAGACACAGGCATTTGTAGTGTCACCTTCCTGAGGAGTTACAGATTCATGGCAAAACAGAGTAGAAAATACAGAAAATTTCTAATATATCCTCTCCCACTCAGACAATTCTGACATTTTGATTGGTAGTCCTGTAAATAGCTTGTCTTTTATATACATTGACATCTTTAGGAAGTTCTGTAGATGTGACTCTCCTGGATCTTTGGACAAGCAGGCATGTACTGTTGAAGATGGATAGGAAATCCTCCTGATTCCATAGCTTTGAGATTAATAAGATTAAAGTCAGATGTCGTAAATCAGTGGTGTTTTCTTAAATCAAAGTGTAAACTTACTAGAAAATATTTTAAAAGATTTCCACTATAGAAAACTAACTCTCATTCTATCGCTGCTGTAACCCAAGTCGATAGTGTTTATAATAGGCGTCCTTTAAATCTTCAATGTAAATGGACAAAATTATGTTGGCTAATAGCCTAAGGTTTAGCTATTTAGATTTATGGATGCAAACATAGTTGAGCTTGTATATTTGAATTTTAAGCAGAAGTACTGTGGTAGTTCAAAGGGTCTGATTGTCAGCTGGTGACCTTGAAATAAGTCTCAGAAGTCACTTCTTCCATGCAGGTACTCCATGCCCTCACTTGTGAACTAAGGATATGGAATAGCGGTAGGTTTCTGATAAGTAGTTTGTAGTCCTCTAGGGGAAATACCTGTTTAAATCTGAATCTTCCTAAGCCACAGAGTAGATGATTGAAAATACTTTTAAGATTTAAACTTCAGGAACAAATAACTAAGAGGCTTCCTGCTGTGTCCCAAGATCCTCACACAGAAATTGGCTTTATTATTCTTTCAGTTGCTGAATACTTGGATGAGATTCGATAGGCATGCCTGTGTCCCAGTCCCTCTTGGCATCTTTCCTTTTCATCTCCTTTTTACGTTAGTCTCACAGTGTGCCATTTGTTAGAAACAGGAAGTGTATGAAACGGTGGTGAAATGATGATACTTTGACTGTTATAATCTGAGCTGTTATAAAAGACCTCTGCCTCTCACTTAAAATAGATACATCCGTAGGAGGACTAGCACAACAACAACAATTAAAATGCACAGTGGAGCTCAAAATGAAATGGGGGAAATCTTCAGGTGCTAAAAATGAAGAGCAAATTTGTAGGTACATAAAGGAACAGGAAGTGGACCTGTGCACTTCATGGCCAGTTGCCAGATTTAGACTTAGACATCATGACTTGAATTTTGTCACAAATCCTCATGTAGGCATAAGTCCTTGGGTCTGTGTTTGCCAGACTTTGGTCCATCCTCAGAAAGGGTGAGTGGGGAAAAATTTTCACCTGCTAAATAAGATTGGAAAGGGCTTGATACATTAGGACAGGGGGTAGGGTGCACTGCTGGGCCATTGGGTCATGGGACCACTACCCAGGTGAAGTTTATTTTCATATTCTCCTTGTTCCACTCAGAGAGGTTGCATAAAACAATTTTCTCTGCAGCTGGAAAAATCCATAAGGTATAGAATGCAAGAAGATTGTGTGGAATTCCCAGTGCAGGGCAAAGCAGACAGCTCCCTACAAAGGAAATATTATGATCATAATGGTGAAATCATGAAGCAAATACATCCTTAAGTTCTAGACACTAGGCAAATATGATGTAAATTTACCAGAAGCATATTTGAAATGTTCATTAACTGAAAGTAGCAGAAGGCACAAAGCAAGCAGAATCACAGGACAGAGTGGGGAAAAAAAGATAGGTGCTAAGAATTAACATGCGGTAATTATATTAGGAGAGAAAATCTATGCATGTATTCAAAAGGAGGCTATATACAATAGAAGGGAAAATGATTGAATTTGAAATGAAATCAGATAAAGTCACTCAGAGCGCTTCCCTGAGAGATTAACACAGAAGTGGAAAACACACAGAGAGACTTAAAGGAAAATGGAGCAAAGAAAGAAAAGCTCAGACCTGCATGGCCAGCCTGCATGCAGCTCGGGTCCCCAGGGGACACAGTGCTGCACCATCTATGACCAAAGAAATTAAAAAGGAAGTTGCAAACCTCAAAAGTTCATACGACCTCTTTCTGTGGTGTAGCTTTTAAAGAAAATCCAGATGTGTAAATGCCATGACAAAGTCACACGATACAAGCAAGCACAGCCATCTCAAAAACAACCAGAGAAGAAACGACAAATTATACAAATGAGAGACTTTGAGGACTTAATCGATCAGAGCTGCTAGGAGACAATGGGATCTTATTCTCAGGGCTCTGAGAGAACAAATGCACCCTTTCTTTTGAGGTTGCATATTCAGTTAGCTACAGGTAAAGAGAAGAAAAAGAATGGGAGGGGGAGGAAGGGGGAGGGAGGAAGGGAGGGCTCTTTCCCCTCTCTCTGAGGGGAGAGAGAGACAGAGAGGGAGGAGGGGGGAGAGAGGGGGAGAGAGGGAGAGGGGGAGAGAGGGAGAGGGAGAGGGTGAGGGAGAGGGGGAGAGGGGGAGACAGGAAGAGGGAGAGGGAGCCACTATAGTGGCAAACACTGAAACTCTGAGGAATCTTTCTCATTTCTAGACCTTCATTACTATTTTCAAGGAGGGAACTGACTTTAGGGAAAGGGGTTGAAGGGAGCAACCCAGAATATAGGAAGAACTTTGGTAAAACTCTGGTCAAGACTGAAAAAGATCTTATGACAAACTTGGGGCTTAAAAAGAAAGCAAATGAAGCTGAGACTGCAGTAGTGAAAGTCTAGGATTTTAAATGTTTTGCTATTCCTTAGGAACTCAGTGATCTCATCTGCACTTCTAAGCGATAAGTTAGAAATTCATGTAAATTTATGAAAGGGTAACCAGCATGGGTGGTGCATACCAGTAACCCCAGTGCTTCAAAAGAAGAGAGGCTGGAGGATCAGTATTTAGTTCAAGGACCTCTTTGTCTAAATAGTGAATTGGAGGCCAATCTGTGGGAGTCTGTTATACATACACACATGCACACACACACACACACACACACACACACACACACACACACACACAGAGAGAGAGAGAGAGAGAGAGAGAGAGAGAGAGAGAGAGGGAAAGAGACAGACAGACAGACAGACAGAGAGACAAAGATAGACAGAGAGAAACTGAGAAATTGAGAGAGACCGAGACACACAGAAACAGAAAGACAGACAGAGAAATATACAGAAACCAAGCTATAATTTCCAAATTAAGATAAGGAAAACCTGGAGGAAGAGTAAGGAGAAGATAATGAAAATGAGGAAATGTAAGGATTATAAAGTCAAGAAGTGCACGAGGAATAGGAAACGGAAGCTGAGAGGTAAGGCAGAAACAAGTCAGTCAGATCACCTTGAGCTCACGATGCTTGTGGCCTTCTGTTGGAGGAATTTCCAGATCGGATGAAAACTCAAAATCCAAACCTATCAATATAGTACTGAATGAAGTAAGCACTGAATGATATATAATACCGAATTAAGTGAGTCACTGAATGAGATGTGTACCTTTTATGCAGAGATGTACAGCAGACAAAACTGCATTAGGCATGTTTTGTGGATAGAAGGAGCAAGGCAACAGGATTGTGAGCTGGAAGTCCGGCTGCACTGCAAATTCAGAAATGTCTTCAGGTCCAGTTAGGGAAGTAATGACGTCAGCGGGGAATGCCTGTCATATGTGGATTTGGAAATGGTTTGATGCAATCGGACAACAAGCTAGTGTTCAGTGATTTGCATGGAGTGGTTGCCTATCTGAGATTCAATGTGGTTGGGAGTCTGTTCTCTAGACTGTGGGGCTGGGCCTGTTCTCTAAACCATGGGAACCTAAGAAGCCCATATTCTTAGAGTTCTTTTACTTACGAAATGTGGTGGCTTCAGGACACCCTTCATTGTTAGTTTTATTCTTCTCCCATGCCCAGAATGTTTGCTGATGAAATGTTTGGAATGGCTGGTGGTTAGGTAAAATCACTGTATGAAAGTAAAAATGACAACCACAGAACCAATTGCTACACGGTACATCAAGAACTCCTTAGGCAGTCAATATCCTAATTAAAAGGAAAGATTCCAAGAACATCCTATCCAATTGATTTCCCATTTATGACAACAAGGAAGATCCATATGCAGAATCAATTGTGTGGATACACAATTGTATTTTGAGGGGGAGAGGATCCAACATTCTAAAACTGGGCCAGTTTTTTTTTTTTTGACTGGGACAAAAATATGTTTTAAAAACATCAGATAAATGCCTTTTCTCCTAGTTTTGTTTCTGTGAAACAAAACAGTTCTACCTATAGCTTAGTGTTTATTGTTCTTTTAAAAATATTTATTTTATGTGTATGTGTGTGTCTGAGTGTGTGTCTGGTTCCACATTTGTGCAGGAGACTGTAGAGGCATCAGATCCCCTGGAACTGGAGTTACTGATGGTTGTGAGCTGCCAATGTGGGTACTGGGAACTGAATTCAGGTCTTCTGCAGTAACTGCAGAGTCATCTCTCTAGTTCCTGTTTATGGTTTTAAATGGGGTATGTACCATATAAATATAAAAGTGCTTGTGATTTTAAAAATGGATTATGGCTACTAAAGGCTCACTGTCATCTACCTCAGGGTTGAGAACATTCAAACGCATGGTCCAACCAATCACTTTTCTCTTGGACCCTAAAGTGTGCTTCTAGCAGTTTACTATGAAAGAAAAGAGCTGTTAGTCTCAAACTGTCTGGAACCAGAACAGCTATTCAGAAGCATAATCTCGCCTTTCCTTTCCTTCACGGGGCTCTGCAGTCACACACAGTGTGGCAGTTCATCATACACATGCTGTCCCGAGAGCTTTCCAAATGTATATGGGCTCCAGCACCCCACACATGTCTCCATCTCAAAGTGTGCTGTGTGTACTTTAAATTCCTTTCTGAGTGCTAGATTATCAAGAAATCAATTGTTTGCACACACTCGGTGTATAGCACTTAAAATTTAACTGCAAAGTTTTAAATATTACCTAACATACAGTGCTGGGAAATTCTCATCTATTTAAAAACACCTCATCTTGCTGTAAATAGCTTGCATGCATCTGTTTCTACCTTAGAATTCTTTGGGTTTCTTGGATCCCATCTCTATAGCTACTGAACTTTCCTAATGCTGTCATCCTATACATAGAGCCTGAAGGCCGGAAAGAAGAGATTAGTTTATTAAAAAAAAAAAACAAAAAACTTTGATTTCTAAATTGTGTTGACAGCCATTTTGTTATAGATACTACAGGCTGGATGTAGAGATAGATGTTGAACAATGCATAGACATTACCTATTGATAAATCATGATACATGCAGAGAAGGGAAACTGTGCTAACATGCATGTAGAGGCAACTTTAGACTGGGACCTGTGCAGCCAATCTGTAAAACGACTGGTACTTAGCTCAAGAAGTCAATGCACAATGCAGGCATAGGGGCATATAGGAACAGATATCCCTAGGCCTAAATGGGGGAGAAGGGCATGTGCCTAGAGCCCAGTGAGCCAGGCAGAGTAAATTGAGATGCGATGGGACAGCAGGAGGAACCAGATGGTACACAACTCTCCGGGCTATGGTAAGGGTGTGCTGTTTTATTGTAAATGAAATAGGAAGCTGTTAAAGGGCTTCAGCAGGAGAGTGGCATGAGCCAATTTATATTGTAAAATATTACCTCCATTGCAGTGTGGTTTGGAAAGAGTGTTGGTAATGAGTCAGTCAGCGTCCTGTCATAGGCTGGACAGCAGAGGTAGCTTTAGACAGAGGTGGCATTTGGGATCAGCCAGGATGTCTGGAAACCTGTGAGCTGAACATCCCATTGTGTTCCTGTTCTGAACTTGCTAGCATGGAGCCTGGTGGTTGCACCCTCCTGACTGATGGAAGGTACCCACTAGGTCTCAGTACTGCATAATACAGGGAGTTATTGTGATCAGTCAACTGGCCCAATCAACAGAGAGTTTGGTATAGTAAAAAAAAATGATAAAAAAAATCATATTTCATCACAGTTTCATTTCACACGTGGGCTATTTGGATCTGGGGAATATCAGGGAATTCCCTGGACTTTCCCATTGGAAATGCAGGGCAGTCTGGGAAAGGCTCAACATTTGTATGAGCTGTGATGTCAGGCAGCTGTCAAGTGTCACCTCTCCCAGATAATGCACACTGTTCGTTTCTTTTTGGTGCTAGAAGATGTATTTGTAAAAAAAAAAAAAAAAAAAAAAAAAGAACTTTAAGAGTAACAAGTAACAGATTTTTCTCCAGGCCAATTATAGAGCGCTTTCCCCGAGCACAGAGGTGTCTATGTTGCCTCCTCTTTTTTCTTTTCATTTTATTGTGTCAGTGCCAGGAGGCCAGAAGCTGTTTCCAGCTTCGGATTAATGGTCGCCATTTTCTTCTTGCCTCTTCCTCCGCCGTTTTCCTGGGCTGATGGCAGTTAAGGAAGAAGAGAGATTAAACCTGCATATTATACTTGGAAAAGCATTTCGTGATGAGTGGGGAATGTTCAGCCAAGATAGCGTCCTGCAAACCTGTGTCTGGCGGTTATTAACCCTGTGACTTAGCTCTAGTTTCTAGTTTTCTTCCCCAGCTTCTTTAAAAAAATAACCTACATTCATATACCCAGTGCTAGTGCTTGCCTTGTGTGATTATTTCTGTTAGAACACAATGCTACAGTCCACATGAAGTGCTGTCGGTGGGACATTTGCTATCTTTCCAATTTCATGGGTCCTAGCCGTATGTTTATCTGTACGGACTGCATCTTGATACTCAATCTACGTTATAATTGTGGCTGTGTCCTAGCTGTGTATTATAATGCACACTCTTCAATCCATAGGGAGGCTTTCAGAATCGGGGGGCTGATCATCTGTTACACAAGAAGTAAAGTATGCCTTGTGCTTGAGGAAATGAAATAGCTTCCTGGACTCTGCATGGGCAGTTTGAGAAAAGCCCAGGGTTCTTTGTGGAGAGATGAAAAATGCTTTTCATTTCCACGAGTAGAAGACAGAGGGTCACAGTTAGGATTAGAGATCTCTGACTCGGGGGATTAAAGGATGTGCGGCGTCATGCTTTCTCCTCTCCATGGTATTTTCCTTCTTCACCCGTAAAGGAAGACTTGAATTAGATCTTACTGAGTAGTTCTTCCAGAACTTAACTCTGAAGTCTGAGGTCATCTTCAGGTTTGAATTATCTCTTGGTCTGTGTGCCCAAGAATCCCAGCATCGATTATGAACTGCCCATTTCATGTTCTGCCCAAAGGCTATATAATCTTTCCAGGTCTATCTCTGGGGAGGGTTATCTGAGAAAACTGTGTCTTAGTTAGAGTTTCCATTGCTGCAACAAAATGCAAGTTGGGGAGAAAGGGGTTTATTTGGCTTACTCTTCCACATCGTAGTCCATCACTGAAGGAAGTCAAGGCAGGAACTCAAGCAGGACAGGAACCTGGAAGCAGGGACTGAAGCAGAGGCCATGGAGGGGTATGATGTACTGGCTTGCTCCCCATGCCTTTCTCAGCCTGCTTTCTTATAGGACCCAGGGCTACCAGCTTAGGAATGGTACTACCCACAATGGTCTGGGCCCTCCCTTATTGATCACTGATTTAGAAAATGCCCTGCAGATGTATCTCATCGAGGCATTTCCTCAACTGAGGCTTCTTCCTCTCTGATGACTCCAGCTTGTGTCATGTGGACACAAAACCAGCCGGTACACCAAAGATCTGTGACCCAGTGGGATCAGCACATTTGGACTACCCTGTCTGAGCAGAGATTCCTAGGAAGCAAGAAATAATTTCTCATGCCAGAAATGGCTTCCTTATGTGCACTTCACCCTGGGCGTTCATGTAGAAGCAGAGGTGGATTTGGGTTTGGGGAAGAAAAAGTTTGATATCTTTCAGCAGCTGAAAGAGACCTCACATCTACCATCCTTAGTTTCCTTAAATATAAAGAGGATGGTCCCAGGAAGACTAGGTCTTTGTGGACATCTTTACCTTTGGGCCCTTATGATATGGAATATCTCTCTTTTTTGGCTGCCCTTACTACCATAGCACAACACACAATGCAGCACAATGATAGCACAGCACACAATGATAGCACAACACACAATGCAGCCTTCTGAAAAGCATAAAAAAAAAGCTTTCAAAATCTTCATCATTTTGTTCCACTGTCTTTAAAAAAGCTAAAACAAAACTCTTATGTTTTCTCCGTAGCCCAAAGACATCTTCCTTGAAGAATTTCAGCCAGGATAGCCCTTCTGTATATGGAAAGATGTTGTTTTCATGACTAGTACTGATATATTTTAAAATGTGTTCTTTGACTCATCACATATACACAGTTTGGATAGACATACATGCATGGGGCTATAAAAAGTATACGTATAGAGAAGAAGTAGATTAAGTTTTTGAACATATAGGACACATAGTAAAAATGATGCAGATCTCATGTGTAAAGGATGAAATAAAACTTATTTGCTTAAAGCATTGTATTTGTGTACAGACCTCCAGATGTTCCTGAGTTCTTTCCACTGTCCGCTCCAGTGACATTTGCATCCCAAAATTATCTCCTCACTCGCTGACCACCATGTGTCTTCAGAGCCTCTGAACATATTAAATGCACGGTTGCTTTTGTTAGAAACAAAAATTCGCTTGCCTCCTCAAGGCTATCTAAAATGGGATTTCCTTGTCAAATTCTTTCTTGACTGCCTTTTGTCTCACAACCTGCCATCCCTGGGTAAAATTAGCCTCCGCGCTCTGTGAATCTGTGGCATTTTATTTGTTCCGTATGACAGCACTTTTCATGTTTGCTAGTGGAATGATTGGTGGTGTGTGAGCCTCCCTGAGGAGCCGTGGGTGCCTTCCCGGCAGGAAGTGCCTCTTGCTCATCTTTGTACCGACACCTCACGCATGTCGGAAGTCAGGAAAGGGTGTTTGAGTTATTTTAAACTTTCATGAGCACAATGAAGGGAAGGGGGCTATCTTACGAGGAGTGAAACTGGCTCACTACAAAAATCTCATCACTATTGTAGCTTTATGTCTTCGGTCAATTTGCTACCTTGCTGTCCTCCTCAGGAAAAGGACTCTCCTGAAAAGATGGATGTTTCTTTCCATTTAGCTTTGAGGCAGCATGAAGGTTAAGGATTGCCTGTCTCAAGGTCACTTGATTCCTCTTGAAGAGCAAGGCGGCTCCATGCTTTGGAGACAGTGCGGTTTATGGAGGCTGCTGCTGTGCCCGTCAGACGGTGCCCCGTGAAGGCTGGAGGCATTGCATTAAAGGGCTGTGGATGGCTCTTTCTTATAAATGAGCTTCTCTGAAAGTCAGAGGTGACAATGGAAAATGCCAGCTATAACTTACTCATTCCATGTTTGGATGTTTGAACTCTATCTACTCTCCCAGGGCCTTGTACTGTGATGAAATCCAGCAAGACTACTGAATGATTTAAAGTTCCTGCCCTTGAGATGATCATAGTTCAGAGAGAGAGAGAGAGAGAGAGAGAGAGAGAGAGAGAGAGAGAGAGAGAGAGAGAGAAAGATACAGAGAAAGACAGAGACAGAGAGAGACAGAGAGACAGACACAGAGACAGACAGAGACAGACAGAGACAGACAGAGACAGAGAGAAAGAAACAGACAGAGACAGACAGAAAGACACAAAGGGAGACAGACAGACAGACAGAGACAGACAGACAGGGAGAAAGAGAGAGGGAAAGAGACACAGAGACAGAATGACATACAGAAAGAGACAAAGAGACAGAGGGAAAGACAGAGGAAGAGAGATTGGGAGATAAACAGAAAGACAGAAGGGAGAGTGAGACAGAGAGAGACAGAGGCATAGAGAAAGAGACACAGAGACAGAAAGTCACAGAAAGAGACAGGAGACAGAGGGACAGATGGAGAAAGGTAGAGGGAATGAAAGATGGAGAGAGAGGGACAGGAAGAGAGAGAGAGAGAGAGAGAGAGAGAGAGAGAGAGAGATATTATCAGCAACTGTAGCCATGACTCCTCTGTTAGCCTGCATTTGAACAAACGCTGAAGAAGAAGATGAATTTTACTTCAGGGTATCTGGTAAGATCCCACAGGCGATCGATGTACCTGATGTGGAGTCCTGGGTTAAGAGGAAGGCAGAGGCTGTGGATTTAGGACAAGAGGAAGTCTAGAAACAAGGGTTGTGAAGTAAGGGTTGACAGACTCTGCGCAGAGCCCCATAGGTAAATGTGCTTGGCTCCAAAGACTTTAAGATCACTGTTGCAAGTGCGCATCTCTGGTTGTAATATCGAACAGTCATGGAAAATGATGACCAGACAGAGATGTGTGCCAATAAAATGTATCACTGAAACTGACCGTGACAGGCCTGTGCTTTGTGCACTCTTACCACGGAGGAAGGCTGGCTCCTCAGTGAGGCTCTCAGCTGACCTGATCAGCACCAATTTCCTCAAGTTTAGAAACACTTCCCACTCACTGTCTGAGTTCCTGGGATATTTCATAGTAGCTTTCTCTGGCTCTTGACACGGGGCTGTAGGAGTTTCTTAGCTGTTCTCCACAGCACACTCCTCTCTAGTATGTGAAGTTTTTCCTCCATTGCCTTTATTTTCGATTACAGTGCTTTAGCAAGTCCTGATTAGGGATTTATCTGTTTATTGGTTTCTTTATCCTATTTCTTATTAAGCTTTATGCTTCATGGTTTGTTTTGTTTTTTGTTTTTGTTTTTTTGTTTTTTTGTTTTGTTTTGGGTTTTTTTTTGCCTCTGTTTGACTCAGGTCAATTGAGATGGTGTCTTCTTAGCTCCAATTTCATGTTTTATGATGTCAAGTAACGGTGTGAAATTAACCATATTGGGAATTTTTTTGAACAAGGAATCAGCCTCATGGAAGTCAAGGCTGGTGTGTGTGTGTGTGTGTGTGTGTGTGTGTGTGTGTGTGTTTGAACCATTACTACCAGCTCAAGGAAAGAACATATTTATACACAGATTTTGAATATACTTTTAATAACATGCTTAGTAAGGGCGCTCACATTCCTTAGGTGGGTAACTGCTGATGGCGTTCCTCACCTTGTTCCTGATGCAGACACTAGGACTCCTGACAGGAAGTGGCTCTCTATAAGCTTTGGAGCAGATCCTGCCAGTCTCCAATGACACATCCTCAGCCTCATGCCTCAGTTCTTGAAGATGCTCCTTTAGTCTACAGTGTACTGTGTGGTGAACGAGGGGCCTCCGGGCTGTTTCTCCTTTTACTAAAGAGCATGCATTTTTAATGAATAACCGTAGCTCATTAAGGCTGTGATTTTTTTTTTTTTTTGTGCTTTCCCCAAGGTCCAGATGAGCTCTAGTCATTTTCAAGTGTTGTATTATCTTTTATTTCTGATTTCTGATTTGTTAATATATCCTCATCTGTACCCTTTAGGTATGATTGGTCACACTATTGTTTCTAATGAATAATCTCCAGCTCCCTTACTCTGCTTTTGAAATCTACAGTGATAGAAGACTCCAGAAGCACTTGACGAAATTCATTCATTAGCCTCTACAATGTCAGTTGTTTTAAGTGGGCAGTACTAAACCGTGACACAGAAGACCCACTCGTAAATTACAGATTGAGTGTGTGTGTGTGTGTGTGTGTGTGTGCGTGTGTGTGTGTGTGTGTGTGTGTGTGTGTCTGTGTGTGTGTGTCTGTGTGTGTGTGTTAACCTTACTGAAGAACTTTGTATTGGTAAGCAGTGTTTTTCAGTTCACTCTTGAAAGTACAGAGTAAGAGAACAGAAAAGGGAAGCTGTATTTAGTGTCGTTGGTTCACCCCAAACTTCCTGGTGACATCAGGATCCGGAAGGACCATCCCTCAAGGATGCTCATCCTTTGAGAATGCCCATGTCCTTTACTGCGCTCTGACCTGCAGTTTTCCTGCCCATTGGCAGAAAGCATTCTTTTCCCAGGCAGCCTGTTCTTTATACACCATTCACAAATGCTTCCATACAAGTACCTATTCTCTACAAATTGCCACAGACAAACAGTGAAATAAATAAAATACAGTTGATGGAATAAGATGCATTAGAGCTATAAAGCCAAGCCATACCAAACCAAACTACACTTATACAACTTTCTACTCTGTGAGTCAAAAATTCTTTGCCCTTACTTTTCAGTGACAAACTGGGACTCCAGTAACTAATTCACAGCTGACAGTTCCACCTTGCCCTGCCTTCCAGACTCTCCTCCTTCACCCCTTTCTCTTTTTTCATGCCCACTGCATACTCAAGATAAGGAATATGTCTTGTCTGCTCTTTGGAAAGAAGAGGATGCTATTTATATAGAAAATGCACTTTTCTTTATGGTCACGCCTCCGTGTGGGAAGTTGGGTGACTGTAGTGAAAATCCGTTTTCAGACCTTTGAGCCTCAGTTTGTTTATTGCTTAATTAGCTTCTATCTTGAAAATGATGTAAGATCTGCCTGTGGGGACTCACACCTGTAAGCCTATCACTATGGAAACTGAGACAGGCTTATTGCTTGAGTTTGAGAGCAGCCTGGCTGTCTAGACCGGGCTACACCAGCCAGTACAAACACCGCTCAAAGAACTAAGAGCAAAACAGGAAGTGATGAAGAAAGCATTGGATATCACATGCTTCCCATTTCTAAGACACATTCTATTTCCTGCAGTTTGCTATTCATCCCAAGCTGTATGACCATGTCCCCAGGATCGATCTCTGCTCCGGTTTCCATTGTGCTCCTAGGTAACTGCTGATAGACGTTGCTAGTCAAGCCATCAGGAATATCTAGAAAGCTTTCTCTGGTATCACATTTTCAGTATATCCCTGAATTCAAACGTTCTCTCGAAACTGACCTGTTAGGCATGGGATCTTATGGGACCTTTACCTCTGTCCTTACCCAGCCTCCTGGAGGATTCAAAGACATTGCTATAATTTCAACCATGATAACCCATTTGTGTATTTGATGATAGGATTTCCCCCCTCTTTTTGGCAGAGTCTAACATAGCTCAGGATGATTTTGAATTTGTTAGAAGGCTGGCCTTGAACTCCTCATTCTTTAGATTCTTCTTCCCAATTACTGGAATTACAGATATGCATCCCTAACTTGGCTATTTTTATAATGGTTTTGGATTGAAAAGTTACAGTAATATAGTTTCCGTATGATTTACATCTATTTTCCTTATCAGTGCCCTTCATTGTTCTGAGACATTTGTCACAATTAAGAGTTAATTTTGATGCATTATGATGCACTGAAATCTCAACTTTATTTAGATCTTCCTCCCTCTTCCATCCTTTCACTTCTTTTTACTTGTCTGTCTGTCTGTCTGTCTATTTGGCAGAGTCACCCAACACTTGCTCCTGCCACAGCCTACCAAGCTCTGCTTCCACAGGCATGTGCCTTCATGCCTCTCAGCTTCCTTCATTTTAAGTGTACTACTTTTTTAGCTCCGAAATACTACATTGCATTCAATTGTCATGCCCTCTTTTGTTCCTTCTCTAGTCTTGTTTACGACATTTTCTGTTTCCTTTTCATTGATGACCTTAAGGCTTTTGAGAGGTTTGAGTCAAGAGTTCAGTGTCCTTTGACTGTAATCTGCATTTCTCTCACAGTTAAAGGTTATACTTTTTTTTTTTTTTTTTTTGATTTTGGTTTTTTCGAGACAGGATTTCTCTGTGTAGCCCTGGCTGTCCTGGAACTCACTCTGTAGACCAGACTGGCCTCGAACTCAGAAATTTGCCTGCCTCTGCCTCCCAGAGTGCTGGGATTACAGGCCTGTACCTCCACTGCCCGGCTGAGGTTATACATTTTTGATAAAAAGTCACAGAGGGGTGAAGTGCCATCTCCATTCATCGCCAGCGACACAAGCTCCCACCATGGCTCATTCTGGTTGTTGTTATCGTTGGTCACCCGGCTGAGGCAGAACTTTGTTGTGTTTCAGTAAAATCACCCCTCCTTTTCTTTCCATACTGTTCTCATTAGAAGAAAAAGCCACCACCCAGGGCCAGTGGAAATTTGTTTGTTATTTACCCCATTGCCCAAGGTGGGTATGTCTGATAGCTGTCTGATTCTCCCTATTGGTTATTCAGGGCACAGCTTTCTTCCATTCCATTGCTCCAGCATCCCCCTAGGGCTTAGCCGTCTTAATCCAGAGAGAGGGTGGCAGAGGATGTTTGCTTTTGAGAGCTTTGGCCTGGAAATGGCACATATCACTTCCACTTACATTCCATATGACAGTCTCTCATCTGCCAAGCCTAATTGCAAGGCAGGCTAGGACATATGGTTGAGCTGGGTGCCCAGGAAAAGGAGGAAATGGATTTGAGCAAAATGCTAGCGGTATTGCCTCTTCCACTCCAGAGTATAAAAGGCAACAGACTAACTCCTCTGCTGCTATTAGAGAATTCAGCCATCAGTTTATTAAAAGACAGAAAACAATAGAATAATATATCTTCTTTATCTAAACATTAAACTGTAAAAAATTCAATAATGTTTATTGTGATGACTTATTAAATTTCACTACTTTGTTAAATTTACTCTTGATCCATAAGCATTTGTTGGGCACATTCATTTATATGGCAGCATTTGGGAACTTACACTCTGTGTTTTAACTGTATTGTGTCATTGGCAGAGTTGGCTTGCTGTGTTTTGTGTTTGGAATGCCTCAGTTCATATTTGGTTTTGTTTTCCTGCTTTTTTTTGTTTTGTTTTGTTTTCAGATGAAAACTCTCCACTCCTAGGCTGTGGAGATTGCTTAGCCCCAGAGTTCACGTAGAGAACACTGAGCTTGGTAGCATGCTCTCATAATATTAGCACTGGGGAGGTGGACAGAGGGGGATTTCTGGAGCTCATTGGCTGGCCAGCATTGACTATGTAGTAGGCCTGGGCCTGTAAGAGTCTCTGTTTCAAGAAAAGATGAAGGCAGTGGTGCCTGAGTAACAATACTGAAGTTGTTCTTGGACCTCCTCACTAACCCCTGAATCTATCTATCAATCAATGCATCTATGTATGTATGTATGTATGTATGTATCTATCTATCTATCTATCTATCTATCTATCTATCTATCATTTTACCCTCTCTCAACACATACTTGGAAACACATGTACACATATATGCACACATTCCTACACATATGAATACATACATACTCTGGAGAGGACAGCCCACTCATTCCTCAAGTGGCAGTATTATATCTGTCTAACACAGACAAAATTAGTCCATGCTTCAGGGGTCATCATGCCACATTGCTTCATTCATCTAATATCTCCCCACCAACATTACTGCATTGGATGTTTTATCCATTAGGCTAGGAACTCCCTGAGACATAGAATAGGCAAAACCCCACCCCCCATTTCTTTGGTTCCTAAGCAGAGAATGGCAAAGAACATGTTTGTAAATATGCACAGAATGCTTTATATACTGAAATGAGTGCTTAAGTATTTAGTATTTCTCTCAAGTATAGTAAGATACCCTCTTCCCCCACAAGCCCCTTTCTTGAGGGGCTACTTTTGGCTGGGGCATAGAAGAGCTGGTGGAGATTGAGAGAACAGAATGGGGTAGTGCTTTTCAGGTGGTCTGCATAGCTTGCAATGGTCTGTGCTGGGCTTTGGGCATGTTCAATAGATGTGCTGCTCTCCTGTGAAATCTCTGTTGTGCAGGACATTTGTGTTTCTAGATCATCATATAATTAAACCTCAGATTCATGTCTGTGTCTTCACTGCTCTTGGCACAGGGAGGTGTGTAAAGTTCTGGTGCTCATTATTCTGAACAAGAGTTACCAACCTGATCTCCCAGAGTCCCAACAGGGGGATAACGTCACCATGGCAAAAGCAGTGTTTAATTGCAGATGGAGAAAGAGGAGCATGAAGAAAACAAACAATAACTTGCAGGCTTTAATGAGTAAGCTGCCGTGCGTCTCCTTACCAAAGAAGTTCAGACTTCGCAAAGTGACCTTAAGCTGATCGGAAAGACATGGACCGAGAGATCGCTGTCACTTTCCTTCTGTCGTTTTCTGTTTATTCCCAGCCTGTCGTTTACACCGTACCTTCCCACGTTCATCCAGAGTTTCACCAGAACAGACCCAGGAGGCCTGGAGTCTGCTCTCAGAGTGCTGTCTTTACCCTTGTGGCTTCCTTGGTTTTCAGAGTTGAAACTTTATGTGTTAATTAGGATTTATAGGTTTACGGAGTTTTCTAGTTCATACTGTTACCTAGTTATCCATTTGATATTCTCTGGCATTACAGCCTGAGTAATTAATTTTTTTTTTAAATCGAGGTGAGAAACCGAGACTCAGGTGATTTACTGTTTCCTTAGGACTTCTGGAAAGCTGGATGGGTCCCATGCCCCCATTCAGACCTAGAGATGAATGAGACATACCAGAAGTCCCTTTCCAGTCATGCTGACTTATCACAGATGGCATAATCATTTGTTATATAGCTCTGCTTGTCTCTGACATAGCCTTGGTATGCATGCAGGACTCAGTGCATTCCTGGAGGATAAGCATTGAGGACAAATCCTGTCACTCTAATGTGACAAGAAGCAAATCATGGAAGGGACCCAAGGTTCACTTTGATTGCTTTATTGTATTGATAAGGAAATTTAGATCTACAAATTAAAAGCATTTAACTTACTTCAAGAGGATAGATTGCAATTATCCACAATGCCTGGTTTCAAATTCAGCTCGGTATTTAACCTGTGTTGCTCATTTCTGATTTTCTTTGTATCTTTTTTTTTTTTGTTCCTTTGGACACCTTGATGCCACACACATTACCCTGTGTTTTCAATTGTGACCACCAAGTCACATAGTGGATTCCTGTTAGAACTAAACATCAATGAAGCGTTCAGTTTGCCTGGTCTAGTCTCAGAAAGAGAAAAAAGGAAATTGGTAGCCGACACTGATTGAATAAGTACAAAAGCTGCAGCTGATAGACATAGATTCAGTGACTGTCCTTCCGTAGACACCGTCCTTGACTTCAAAACAATTCTATGGTTTCTATCACTTGCCTCAGTTTATACCAGCAGAGAGAGCAATCGACATTTTTTCTTATGTGTTGTGGTTATGCTTAATCTCAATCTGGGGCTTCTCTTCTGCCTTTGGCTATTCAGTTCCCAGATAAAAGACACATGTGATATTTAATTTTTAATAAGCCTTAAACAGCACTAGAGCTGGGCTGATATCTATCCGCTATGTTATCATGTCTATTTTCCAGCTCATAATCCCACTATATGATTTGCCACATGTCATCTGCGCTGCTCTTAACTTTAATTAGCCAAACCACATGGTCATTGTGTTAAGGTTCTTACTCCATGGTGGCTTCTCCTCTCTCCCTCATGCTTTCTTCAGACCCCAAGGCTGAGAACACCAAGCCCCATCTATCTCAATTTTGCGCAGCTATAGGCTGTAGGCATTTTAATCAGGAATAACTTGGGGACAAGGTCTCATAGCATCACATGAATCTATGTGTGGATTCTTTCATCTCTGGAGTCAATCAGGTCATAGGGGCCAATATTCACAATATAAACAGCCTCAGACTAACTCACTACATGTATGTTTTATGAAACAATTAGAGGTGTACATATCTTAAGATAATTTTCATCCAGCACTAGAAATGGAATGATGGCGAGCTCATAGAAAGCAGTCTATTGCTGTAGGGACCACCACAATTTACAGCTTTAAGAAAGCTGTAAACATTTGTATTAGCTGGTATACATAACTATACATGCGCTATAATAAGGACTTCGATGGTTTAATTGTATAAAATGCTTAAAAGTGAGGACCATTTATGTATTTTTTTTTTTTACAGGAAATGGTGATGATGCATTTTTCTTTGTTTTGTTGTTTTCTTTTGCTTTGTATTGGCGAAGTGAGTTTGGCCAGGCCTCTCTGGGATGAAGTGAGTTTGGCCAGGCCTCTCTGTGGTGAAGTGAGTTTGGCTGGCCCATCTGTGGTAAAGCGCTAGTAACTGAGCATCTCACGCCCTCACAGTTTTGCTTTTACTTGTAGATCTTTCTGGTTGAACTTAATCAGAGTTTTTAAAACACTAAGAGCTTCTGACAGGTGCCTTGGGATCCAGCAGAAATGAAAGTCTCTGAGGCACCAATTATGACACCAGGAAGCTAAGGGTTGTGATGATATTTTTGCCTTTTCAGTGATGCTGACATATAACCATAAACTCTGGGGGGGATCTTGCAGGAAGATATCATATATAGAATAGAGGGCAATAATTCACTTTTTAACATGTCTGTATTTCTAACTATAATTAGCTTTAATATTTACTTATATGTGATGTACTGTTTCAAAGTATTATGGTTCTGCATCTAGGAAGGAGAAAAGCACATCTATTACACTAAAATGACCCCCTTCCAAATGCTAATTTCAATATTTATGACACAAGCATTTATGCATTTAGTTACAGAATGTATTTAACAACTTGCAAGTGTGCACTTTTATAAACAAAATAAAAAAAGCAAATAATTATTTCATCTTGTCTTACAGAACCCCAGCTGAAAGGGATTGTGACAAGGTTATTCAGCCAGCAGGGATATTTCCTGCAGATGCATCCAGATGGTACCATTGATGGGACCAAGGACGAAAACAGCGACTACAGTAAGGAACGCCAGCTACTGGCAATGCAGTGCAAATAGAGTGTATGGCCCAGCGCAGCCATGCTGCTATTTGGACTTTTTGATGTTCAATGAACTAGGCTTTCCCCCTTTACCCTTCTCATAGCTTCATTCTTGTTTACTATATAGAAAAAAGCACTATATCAGAGAGGCTATGCACTCAAAAGAAGGTAGGAGCCTGGAAAAATGTCTAGTAGTCAATAGACGAAAAAGCTTTCTCACTGGACTGTCTCTTGTCAGGTTGATAAATGCTCACAGAAATGATACAGATATTCCTACACAAGGTGGCATTTAAATATTGGACTCAAGTGATAAAAAGTTATAATTCTTAGAGCCCTAGTTTTTGGTGGAAATTACTTCTACAGGCAAACACTGAACACATAGCCTATTTTATTAGCTTAAGGACAAATTTTAATATAACAATGATGACTCAATATATATATTAGTAAGAAGTTTATAAAGACTGGTAGATAGAATATGTACTTTAAAAACAGTATTGAAATAAAGGTTACAAATATGAAAGATTATTTTAAAATCTCCCAGAAATAACTCTTAAGCAGTAGAGTTGACAAGTTCAAAAGCAAATATAGTTTCATCAAAACATGAGAGATTATATTTGTATGTTTGGAAGCATAACAAATGTTTCAGAGGTGAGAATTATAGCTCTCATAATTTCCAACTTCTCCACAATAATACAGGTGCCTCAGGCTAAATTCCTAGTGTTCTACAGTTATGGAGGGTGCCGTATTGGTTTTTTTTAATTGGATATATTCTATATTTACATTTCATTTCCCTTTTTTTGTTTCCCCACCCCCCTAAGGTCTCACATGCCCTTTTTCCTCCCCCTGCTCCCTCATCCACCCCTTCCCACTTCCCTGTTCTGGTATTCCCCTACACTGATGCTTTGATCCTTTCCAGCACTAGTGTCCATTCCTTTCTTCTTGTCAGACATCATTTGGTATGTGAATTGTGTCTTTGGTGTCCCAAGATTCTAGGCTAATATCCACTTATCAGTGACTGCATACCATGGGTATTCTTTTGAGACTGGGTTACCTCACTTAGTATGATGTTCTCCAGCTCCATCTATTTCTCTAAGAATTTCATGAATTCATTGTTTCTAATGGCTGAATAGTATTCCATTGTGTATATATACCCAATTTTTTGTATCCATTCCTCCGTTGAGGGACATCTGGGTTCTTTCCAGCTTCTGGCTATTATAAATAAGGCCATATTGTTTTTTACAGTTTTGTCTACACTTATTATACTAGGTCTGCAGTTTTAGACATATAGTGAATGAACCCAGTGTGGTAGGTGCATGAATGTAACTGAGCTTTAGAGAGAAAAGGCAGAAAGGTCAGGATTTAAGAGCACCCTGAACAATGTGAGACTTTTCCTCAAAAAGAGAAAGAAAAGAATCAGAGATGCATAGTGTATGCCTGTTAAATATCCATCCAGTGGTTTGCAATTCAGTCAGATTGAAAATTTCTCACACTTCAATAGGTAATTTAGGAAATATAGTGCTGTAACTCTTAAATTAACAATAACATTTGAGGCAAAATTCAAAGTCCTGAAATTGTGGAGACGCTCCTGTCCACCCCTTTTGAATTTTCTTTGTTTACTTAATACTGCATGCTACAAAATATGAATTACAATAAAGAAAGACCTTATTATGAAGAATCTCATTCCACTTTCTCTCTGTTCTTGGCAAAGAAGCTGATTACTTTATTGTGGACTATACTGTTAATTTGTACTTCTATGAATGCATTCTCTAAGTGGTTTAAGTTTTCAATTCAGGCAAGAAGAATGAAGAGCCCATACCCCCCGAATTTGGCGGTCATATATTGCATCTGTACTTCAGTGTCTGATTGGGGGACCATACTGACAACAGAGTCAGGGAAGTGCATAGCTGTGACACACACACATTAATTATGAGCTAACTCCAGACCTCACGTTTCACAAGACGTGACTAGAGAGGACACTAGAGAGGACAATAGAAGCAGCATCTACTGTCAACACCACCCAAAGGACATTTTAAAAATGGAAAACAGGACCATTTTTGTCACCTACCGTGGGGGCATTTTGGAAGAGGTGGTGACAAGACTGAAAGAGGTAGAGGAGTACTTTAAAATACAGTCTTCTGGATGAGAAATGGCCATGATAAACATGAATACTCAGTATACATGACCACAAAAGAGGCATCTATTTATCTATCCTCTCTCTCTCTCTCTCTCTCTCTCTCTCTCTCTCTCTCTCTCTATCTATCCATCTATCTATCTATCTATTGTCATCATCTACCCACACCTACATTTAATCAATATAATTAAGGCATAAAATAAAAACATGAATCACCAAAATGCCCAATATATATGCGCTGCACACATAGATGATAACTAATTATGTGTTCTATCAAATGATTATAGAAGTAATTTAAACTCACAAAGTCATACCATTGTTTTTTAAGTTAGATGACCTATGGTGCATATGTTTTGACAAATTAATATGAAGATAATTTAGGAGTATAAAATCTAAAGATTACTAAAGGTCAATTTGAAAATTCAATATATTTCAACCACTTGTTCAAGAAGAAATTCTGCTTTCTTTGATTATCAGGCATAATAATGTCTCTCAATTTGACTTTGCTTATTTAGAAATGATGTACTGTAGCCACACATTAGGTTTTGAATGAGCAAGCTTCTATGGTATATAGTAAACCAAAATAAAAGAATAAATAGCAAGTGATAGAGAAATAGTTATATAGATAAACAGACAGATATATAGGTAGCAAAACATCAGGGAAACACCAAGCAGAAATCAACCAGGAAGGCCCAACTGAGGTAAGCAGTTAGGGTTCTAGGGAGAGTAAGTATCTGAGAGAGCAGAGTATCCCCTTGGGTGGAGCTTCCAAATGAAAGGGGAAAATGTTTGAACGAGGATACATTTTGGAAAATGGAGATATAGGAGTGGTAGGGGAGAGATTTGGGGGTTTGATATATCACACTATATGGGGTAGGCATATATAGTGGGCCTGTATCAAATTCTCAAGAGTAAAAATAATGGAAAAAAACTAAAAAGAACAGATAATAACAAATAGCAAGAGAACATACACTAGCAACTTAACAGCACACTTGAAAGCTTTACAACAGAAAGAAGCTAATACACCCAAGAGGAGTAGAAGACAGGAAATCATCAAACTCAGGGTTGAAATCAACCAACTAGAAATAAAAAGAACTATACAAAGAATCAACAAAACCAGGAGTAGGTTCTTTGAGAAAATCAACATGATAGATAAACCTTTAGCCAGACTAACCAGAGGGCACAGAGACAGTATCCAAATTAACAAAATCAGAAATGAAAAGAGAGAAATAGTAACAGAAACTGAGGAAATTCAAAAAATTATCATATCCTACGAAAAAAGCCTATACTCAATACAACTAGAAAATCTGGATGAACTGGACAATTTCCTAGACAGATACCAACTACCAAAATTTAATCAGGATCAAATAGACCATCTAAATGGTCCCATAACCCCTAAAGAAATAGAAGTGGTCATTGACAGTTTTCCTACAAAGAAAAGAACAGGACCTGATGGTTTTAGTGCAGAATTCTATCAGACCTTCAAAGGAGACCTAATACCAATACTCTTCAAACTATTCCACAAAATAGAAACAGAAGGAACGTTACCCAATTCATTCTACGAAGCCACAATTTTGCTGATACCAAAACCACACAAAGATACAACAAAAAAGAGAACCTTAGACCAATTTCACTTATGAATATCTATGCAAAAATACTCAATAAAATTCTTGCCAACCAAATCCAAGAACATATCAAAACTAACATTCACCATGATCAAGTAGGTTTCATCCCAGGGATACAGGGATGGTTCAATATATGAAAATCCAACAATGTAATCAATGTAATCCACTACATAAACAAATTCAAAGAAAGAAACCACATGGTCATTTCATTAGATGCTGAAAAAGCATTTGACAAAATTCAGCATTTTTTCATGCTAAAAGTCCTGGAAAGAACAGGAATTCAATGCCCATACCTAAGTATAGTAAAAGCAATATACAGCAAACCAGTAGCCAACATCAAAATAAATGGAGAGAAACTTGAAGCAATCCCACTAAAATCAGGGACTAGACAAGGCTGCCCTCTCTCCATATTTATTCAATATAGTACTTGAAGTTCTAGCTAGAGCAAGTAGACAACATAATGAGGTCACAGGGATACAAATTGCAAAGGAAGAAGTCAAATTATCACTATTTGCAGATGATGTGATAGTATACTTAAGTGACCGAAAAAAATCCACCAGAGAACTCCTACAGCTGATAACTTCAGCAAAGTGGCTGGATATAAAATTAACTCAAGCAAATCAGTAGCCTTCCTATACTCAAAGGATAAGCAGGCTGAAAAAGAAATAAGGGAAATGACACCCTTCACAATAGCCAAAAACAATAGTATCTTGGTGTGACTCTAACCAAACAAGTGAAAGATCTGTATGACAAGAACTTCAGGTCCCTGAAGGAAATTGAAGAAGACCTCAGAAAATGGAAAAATCTTCCATGCTCTTGGATCAGCAGGATTAATATAGTCAAATGGCCATCTTGCCAAAAGCAATATACAGATTTAACGCAATCTCCATCAAAATTCCAACTCAGTTTTTCATAGAGGTAGAAAGAGCAATTCTCAAATTCATCTGGAATAACAAAAAACCCAGGATAGCTAAAACTATTCTCAACAATAAAAGAACTAATGTGGGAATCAGTATGCCTGACCTCAAGCAATACTACAGAGCAATGGTGTTAAAAACTGCATGGCATTGGTACAGTGATAGGCAAGGAGATCAGTGGAATAAAATTGAAGACCCAGAAATGAACCCACAGACTTATGGTCACTTGATCTTTGACAAAGGAGCTACAACCAACCAGTGTAAAAATGATAGCCTTTTCAACAAATGGTGTTGGTTCAACTGGAGGTCAGCATGCAGAAGAATGCAAATTGATCCATTCTTATCTCCTTGTACTAAGCTCAAGTCCAAGTGGATCAAGGACTTCCATATAAAACCAGAAATGAAACTAATAGAAAAGAAACTGTGGAAGACCCTTGAGGACATGGGCACGGGGAAAATTTCCTGAACAAAACACCAATAGCTTTTGCTCTAAGGTCAAGAATTGACAAATGGGACCTCATAAAATTATTGGGTTTCTGTAAGGCAAAGGGTATTGTCAAAATAACAAAATGGCAAACAACCAATTGGGAAAAAGATTTTTACCAAGCCTACATCCGCACAGATGCCTTATATCCAAGATATACAAAACTCAAGAAGGTAGACTCCTGAGAGCCAAATGACCCAATTAAAAATGGGGTACAGAGCTAAACAAAGAATTTTCACCTGAGGAATATCGAATGGCAAAGAAGCACCTAAAGAAATGTTCAACATCTTAGTTATCAGGGAAATGCAAATCAAAACAACCCTGAGATATCACTTCACACCAGTCAGAATGGCTAAGATAAAAAACTCAGGAGAAAACAGGTACTGGCGAGGATGTGGAGAAAGAGGAACACTCCTCCACTGCTGGTGGGAATGCAAGCTGGTAAATCACTCTGTAAATCAGTCCGGCGTTTCCTCAGAAAACTCGGGATAATACTACCAGAGGACCCTGTTATACTACTCCTGGGCATATACCCAGGTGATTCCACAGCATGTAATAAGGATACATGCTCCACTATGTTCATTGCAGCCCTATTTATAATAGCCAGAAACTGGAAAGAACCCAGATGTCCCTCAATGGAGGAATGGATACAGAAAATGTAGTATATATACACAATGGAGTACCATTCAGCCATTAAAAACAATGAATTCATGAAATTCTTAGACAAATGGATGGAACTGGAGCATATCATCCTAAGTGAGGTAACCCATTCACAAAAGAACACTCATGGTATGCACTCACTGATAAGTGGATATTAGCCTAGAAGCTTGGAATACCCAAGACACAATTCACATATCAAATAAAGCCCAAGAAGAAGGAAGGAGAGGCCCTTGTTCCTAGAAAGGCTCAGAGCAACAGTGTAGGGGACTACCAGGACAGGGAAGCGGGAAGGGGTGTATTGGGGAACAGGGGGAGGGAAGAGGGCTTATGGGACTTTCGGGGAGGGGGGATCCAGGAAAGGGGAAATCATTTGAAATATAAATAAAGAATATATCAAATAAAATAATAATAATAATAATAATAATAATAAAACTTATAAAAAACAAATAGCAATATATAGACATAATATCATCAAGTCAGAAGTCACAATATCCCACAGAAACTGGAACTCTGCGACAGTCAACTTAGATTCTTGATTGAGTTTTCATTCCATGGATGCATGTTCAATACTGAACTCCAGTTTTCCATAACCTCTTCAGGACCTTTTTCATCATGGGATATCAGCATATTGGAGATGGATCACCTTCTAGCTCCTCTCAGGGACACGATGCTCATGCTCTTCGGCTGTCTCTTTTGATCCCTTGCCCTCACAGGGTTGAGAGGGTGAAGCCCGTGCCACTAAGCGGGCCTTGGAGATACTTTGAGACAAACATGCTTGGGCTCTGAAACTGAGGAACAATTTCACTTCCAGAACCAGCTTCTAAGTGCATTCAAACAACACGTGAAAGTTTACTAACCTACTGTATATTGCACACACAATTTAAAAAGTAGCTGTTTAGCTGTAGGTTTAAACCACTCTCCATATTGACACATATTAAGCTTTTAAAAAGTGAGAGCATTGTCATATGCATTTTATATTCTGTTATCAGTTTTATTATGTTTTTTGAGGCTTTTATAAGTAATATACTTTATTGAAGCCACGTGTGTATTAAATGTGCTCTCTAGTGCCAAGATGTGGATCTTGCCTTAAAGACATGAGTCTTTTGGGGGTTATTTTGGGGTTATAACAAGCATCTATTTTACTCCCAGTCTTATGTTCCATGGTTATGTAGCATATATGTTGTCATTTAATTATTTTTTATCTTATGTGACAAAACATACTCTTTCATTTATTTACAGTGATCTGTGTAGACATTCACTGGGAACTGGATGGGTGGGTGGTTGGGTGGGTTGAGAGGTAGGCAGTTGGTTGAGTGGATGGATGGATGAATGGATGGATGGATTGGGGGCTAGGTGCCTGGCTGTATATATGTATGTATGTATGTATGTATGTATGTATGTATAAGTAAATGGATGGATGGATAGGTGGATACTTGTTGTTCTCCTTGTAAATAGGTTTTCCTCTGATTGACCAAATACTTCTTCCACCAAGGTTTACCTCTTCTTTAAGATTTTATTCTATTATTTTGTGTGTACGAGTGCTTCAGCTACATGTATGTCTGTGTTCTTCATGCATGTACTGTCCCCAGAAGACAGAATAGGGTGGTGAATCCCTGGGACTTCAGTTACAGATAGCTGGGTCCTGGGAATGGCACGGATGTCCACTGGAAGAGCAGTGTTCTTAACCATTGAGTCCAGCTCCGCTTTTGATTTTTAAAAATAATTTTAGATTTTAGAAAAATTCAAGTAGTGTAGCAAGCACCTGGGTACTCACCATTGTCTCTAATAGCAAAGGTTCATAGAGCAGCAGAGCAATTAACACAACCAGAAAAATAGACACCCTTGCAATGCTGTTTACTGGGTTACAATGTTTATATAAATTCACTTTTGCCAATAATGAACTTTTTCCTGACCTTCTCCTTCCACGTATTTTAATGAAACATTTCAAATGAAATGATAATTTTATCTCTTTTCTGTAAGTGGAGATTAAGGCTAAATAGTACCTGAGAGATATTTAAATTCCACTCATGGTTATTAATAGAAACAAAAAAAATAAGTCTTTAAGTTGCTAACATGTCTTTTCTTTCTCCACTCTGTGTAGGTGGGGACTAAAGCCAGTTGATTGTTTGAAAAAAAAAATCTTGTTACTATTAGCATCTGTGAGAAGTGTTTTGTTTGGTTCATAGACATCATTAGGTCTAAGCCAACTTTACTAGCACATCTCCAGAGAACTGATGGACACCTGCTCTTTTGTTCATGGAGAAAAGACTAATTATATATAATTGAGTACAAAGCAAATGGTTTTTTTTTTATCTGCTGTAGCAGATAAGAATCACTACAAATGTAATGATAACGAAAATGCAAGGCTGTGTTGGAACACTGCTACAAAAAAAGAGAGACAATTGCAGCTTGGAGGGTATTAATAGGAATGTTTTACATAGAATTTAAAAGCCCATTATTCTGTTCCATAAGTTATCATAGTAGATGAATTTGAAAAGGTTAAAATGCTGGGAAGAAAATAATGATGATATTGTAACCAGATGCATTGTTCTTAGTTTGCTGAAAAACACAGAAAGTACACTCTGACTGTGGAGGGGGCAGTATGCTAAGCTGCTGTCATTGTCCTAATGGAGAGTGGGGCTCATGCTTTACCCACCCGGAGAGAGGGAGAGGGTGATGGAAAGCCATTGGTGTGGCAGGGAGAAGCAAGCACTCAAAATAGTCTTGGAGTGAGGCTTCTGGGATATCCTTTGGTCCTTTCTTTTCAGCATTATTGTGGGAAGTCCCCCACAAGTGTGGGGAACAACATTATAAAGGCACAGGAACAGCTGGAGAGAAACTGTCAAAACGTCCCAGGAGCAGCAGGACTAGCCCTATATCTAGATGGCCTTGCTGCATGGTTGCATTCCACAGGTACAATCATGGAAAGCCCCTGGATAGGTCATTGAAGATAAAAACAAACCCACTCAGGACTCATGTCTGACCGTGGACAAAACAAGGTTGTGGTAGGAAGGAGAGAATTGCCACTTTTTATTAACTGCTGGTGAGAGTCACTGCTGTTTTATCAAGCAAAGCCTTCTAGATAAGACTTGTTAAGATAACAATAGACTCAATCTCGCCCCCCCTTCTCCTCCTTCCCGACTTTAGAGCACCCAGGTTGAGGGAAATCCAGTTCTCTGAGCCCTTCCCAAGTCACGTACCACAAACAAACTCCAGTTTGTCTTTTCTTCTTGGTCAGACCCGGAAGTTCTGTCATGGTAAACATCTTTGGTGCTTGCTATAGATTTAATAAACTCAAATTTGTTAAAACATGGATTTTATATCAGAAACGTGTGTTTCTGATATAGCTTGAAGGGAAGGTATTGACACAATCCAAGAGGTGTTCTGTGCAGCCCACTCTCCTCTGACTGGCCACAATCTTGGTATTTTTCCCTGTTCTTCCTGGTGTTCTCTGGCTGTTCCTCATTGCTTCTCTGTTCACTCACGACCTTACCATCTTTAAAATTCAGAATATATGTTTGGCATATTATTTTTTATATCAATACAAATTTCATTGGAATAATTTAGATACCTAATTCATGGGCTAAAGAACTGACCCAACCAGGCAGGTGGTGGTGGCACACACCTTTAATCCCTGTACATCTCTGTGAATTCGAAGCCAGCCTAGTCTGTAGAGCTAGTTCTTGGACAGCCAAGGCTACAAAGAGAAATCCTTTCTCCAACAGAACAAAATGGAATTGTCTCAATAGATGGAACATTTGTTGTTGACGACTGAGGGCCTGTTTCCATCCTCAGAACCCCATGTACAAGTGGGAAGTAACAGCATTTGCACACATCTGACTAGCCTTATATGTGTCTATGTGCTATGGCCACTTTTAAATATAGAAACATTATTGTTATGAATTATGTTGACTCCTTCCTTATATGTAATATAAACCTTGAGTTACTTCTGTGTTACATATTGTGTTTTTCTGTGGAGCAGACATTATCATTTGTATTTTATATAAATTAAATTTACATAGTATCATCTTTGCTATTTGTGTTGCACAATTTTTTTTTGCTCACTTTGTTGTCTTTGAACATTTTTGCCTTTCCTGTTCTACTTTAAGCATGGTTTTATTCCCTTTCTTTCCTATTTTTTTAACCTATTCATTCCTGTTAAGCTTAGTGACAAAGGCCTATACTAGGAAGGATGGAGCAGAGGAATCATAATTTTAAGACCTGTCTGAGCTACTAAATTTAAGATCAACCTGGACCTGATGTTTCATTCATCAATCAATGAAACAAACAATGAAATATGAAATACAAACATGAAATTAAAGAGAGCTGAAGAAGGGGAAGATCTTAGAGCAGTTGATTAGCATGTCAGAGGCCCTGGGCCCCTCTCTCTCTCTCTCTCTCTCTCTCTCTCTCTCTCTCTCTCTCTCTTTCACATACACACACACACACAAACAAACATACACACACATGTATATATACATCATTACACACACACACACACACGCATACAAACTCACATAGACATGCATACATACACACATACATGCATGCAAACACACATGTACATATACACTCACATAAACATGCATAACACATATTCATACAAACTCACATATACATTCATACACACTCACACAGATGCATACACTCTGTCACACACACACACACACACACACACACACACACACGTACACAAGCATACACATGATCCCAAAACTGAAAAATCAGTTATTTTGTTTGTTTTAATACTGCATATTTCAGAGTTTTTTTTACAGCTAACATATAATTAATTTGCATCCCTTAATTCTGTTTTTAACATTTTATATTTCTCTGTCATAAATACAATGATAGTTTTTAGATCTTATGAAAATTTTAACCTCATTATGATAATTTTCTTGTAAAGAAACATAATTCAGAACAGCCTCTATCTGATTTTTTTTAGAAATCTAATTGTAAATGTAAAATGTTAGTCATGGTTATGTTTTCTATACAATACCAAGCATATGATGTTTTGATACCACCAGTCACAAGCATGTAGACATAACCAGAGCCAGCAGGAGCTCATCCTGCTCAACTATGAACAGAAACCCGAACCAAATGGTTGCTCAGGGGAAACTGTCAAGGGAACCTCATGCATTTAGTTATAAGGCTATAAGAGGCCTCCAAGGCCATGAAGACATTCACACGCCCTAACGATGGGTCTTCTTGCCCCAGACCTTCCTCGGTCACCTGCTGGAGTGCATTTGCTACAGCCCTTGACAGTGAAAAGCTATGCCACATCTAATTTTGTTTTCCAAAGCCATCTGTGTTTGAGGACTATGTCGTCATTTCTTGGGAAATTATACCTGTAGGTTAAGTTGAAAGGGGAATAAGTAGGGGCATTATCCTTGCGGGGATCCTCGAGCAAAGCTTTTATCCCTCTAGGTGGCACTATGGCACGGGCAGGGCTGTCACTCTTCTGGGGCTGTTAGTTCTTTGTAGCACAGTTAGCCGTGACCCTTAGCTTGTAAATTCATGTATTTCATTAGATTTTTTTTTTTTTTTTTTTTTTTTAGAAAGGAAAGAACTTTGCAATCTGATTTGGAGATTAAGAGGCTAGTTCTGGTATTTATTAAAAATGTGTAGTTTTGTTGTTAATGACCTTGCCTCAATATAATATTTGTGGGAGGCTAGAACAAGACCCATGTATTCCCTTGAATAGTTTAGCTCCTTACATATATCACAAGGAATAGCTCCCCTGGCTCCTTTAACCTGGATCTGTCCCTTTATTCTTGACAGAATATTTCTTTTTCAGTGGGGAGACTCTTGCTCCAAGGAAACTGTTCAGAAAAGCAAAACATGAACCAGTGAAATTGTGCTCTTGTCGTATAGGTGAGATACACTGGTTTAGAATCTTTTAAAAAACTATTTAACCAAGTGAATTCCTAAAAGCTGGTGAGGACTGAATTGTCTTTCATCCTTTCCTGGTTCTATGAGGTAACTGATAGTCAGACTTGGGTTAGTCACATGAACTCTCCCCCATTTATATGAGCTCAGTTGTACCAGATGAGAGGGACAAATCATCCCATAAAGTCTTTATGCTCTTTTCTTTCCTTTTGGTGCAGAAATAAATGTGTGCTAAGTAATTTTTTTTATCACTTCCCTCCTTTTATTTGGTCTGAGAAGTATACTGCAAGTAAATATGAAGTCATCAATTTGCAAATCCATGCGTTGTATTGTCAAGACTTGTGGAACGACTCCTGCATGTCACGGAGCTGTAATTTGCACCCAGGATCTAGTGCTTAACATGACGGTGTGCCCCCTGGGGCCAGTTATTTAACTTCTCTATGTATTTAATTCATCTGTTCATTAAGTGAAAATATGCTAGCACTTAGATTTCAGGGATTTCGCATCAATTAAATGACATATGAAAAGTGTTTCATATAGTACCTAGAACACAGTGGTTCTTAATAAAGCCAATTTATTATTGTTATCTTGTTATTAGAGCTAGAGAACCTGTTTTGTTTGACTGTTTTGGGGGAGGGATTGTAAGCAGCTCATAGATAGTGGTAATTTAGCACAAGTGGAATTCTTCACAGTGGCTGATGTTATATGAAACAGTTTGAACCGTTTACAGAGGAGGGTATGGAATAATATTCTAATAGTTCAGAAAATGTGGATTGTCAGCATCATGTGAGGTCTTTGTAGAAGCATGTATCTTTCAGCTCATCTCTAGACTGAATGCAATTGACCATAATTTGGAAAAATAACAAAGGACTTAATAGTGCAAGAAAAATTATATACTACACAGTCTTATGCTTTTGAGTTTTTACACACTAATTCTGTTTTCTTGGAAAATCATTAATCTTATTCATCTGGTAGAATGGTAAGTTGTATCTGCTTGAAAGGATCTATAATTACCCAGGAGATGGGCCTCTGACCTTGCACCTGGGGAATTATCATGAATATGTTAATTGAGGTAAGATGCCCTACCCACCATGGGTGGCATCATTCTCCTGGCTAAACTCTTAGACTCTAAATGGAAGAAGGAAACAGCAGCAGCTTGCGTTCAGCCCTTGCTGCTTCCTGATGATGCATGGGATATGACCAGCTGCTTTTAAGCTCTGGCTGCTTTGATTTCCCTGTCATGATGGACCCTTAAACTGTGCCTTAGAGTAAGCTGCTTCTTCCTTAAATTGCTTTTTGTCAAGCTGCTCTGTCACAGCAACATTAAAGTAAGGAAAGCACCCAATGAGTCACCCTAATCACAGCAGAACATCTCAGCCCTTACGCTGTTTTGGTAGGCTGCCTCCACACCTGCTCAGCAACTGCTCTCTGTCACAAAATCCTTACTTCACTCTGCTGCCTGCGAGCCCTATGCATCCATTTATAGCTGCACACTTCGCATTATGCTCAAGGGCTAGCTGCATCTGCATTTCCATGTTCAAGAACCACTTCCTTATTTGTTGTAGCAAGCAGCAAAACATGTTCCAAGATCCCAAACCTCAGGGACACATGTGCTGGCTTTCATTGACTTATGTCAAGCTCCTTGAGTCTCCTTCCAGCTCCTTGAGTCTCCAAGACCTTCAAGTCCAGGAGATCTGTGGCTTTCTTTCAGTGTTTGTAAAAATAATCATGTTCAAACACGAAGGAACCACTTACACCTGCTCTCCATCACCTGTGGAAAGACATGGCGGTTTAAACAGAGTGTCAGATCACTTGGTTTTCCCCTGTTTAATCCTTAACATTTCCTTGTCTATAAAATCATGTGTTTGTAAAAGACATGCTTAAAAAAGGAAACTTTTTAGGTTTGTAAGTTGGCAAAGACTATTTTTAACTTTAAAAAAACTGCAACAAAGGCAAAGGTGTAAGACGCAGCAGCACAGGAGGTTTCATACTGAACGAAAGAACTGTGGTGACAATCCCTCCAACCTTAAACCAGTACACAGAACTGAAGCAGGCATCTCTTGTCCCTGACTTCCCCCGGTGTTTCCTAGCTAGTCTTTTTACCCAAGGTTTCGGCCTCACCTATTCTCCTTGGTCAGAGACCTAGTAAAGGCAAAATAGGCACTGTTCAATTTTTTTCCCCCCACAGCTCTAAGGAGAAAGCACAAGATTGGTAAGATTTGATATAAGCCAACCTCCTACTTTAGGGCTTCTTCCCTGATGTCTTCTGTCTTCTTAAAGTTGATCTCACTGTTCCTCAGACACATCAGATCTGTTCTACATCAGGACACCAGAATCAGCAGCTTAACTTCCTTCTTTCTAATCTTTTGTGTATTTCACTCTATTTTTCTTTTTCTAGTTAAAGTTCAATGTAGATAAACTTCAATCTCTGTGATTAACAGTCTCTCTTGGATACCTGATGCTTCTCCCCATTTCTTAGTACTATTTATTTAATAAAGTGATATTACTGTCCCATAGAACCAGTAAAACATTTCTATATAGACTACACAATTTTTATCAGTCAATACTATAAGTGGAAATTTGATATTAATACCACCCCCCACACACCTAATTCCTTTCAGTGTGTAACATCTCTAAAGGCAAGGCTGTTGGTCTTTTGTTTTTGCAATTGCCCCTTTGAGGGTTTCTTTAGCTGTAAAACCTGTGTTCCCTTCCAGACAGCCTGTTTTTACATCTTATTTATACAGTTGTGTATTTATTTCTGTGCAACCTGCTGACTACTCTCAGGGTATTACCTGGATCTTCTCTCTGTACCTTGGCAATTAGTATGGATCCGTGGTCAATTCATGGCAACGGGGTTTAATTATAGGTGGGTAGTTAAATTACTTAGTCATAGTTGCGAAGTGAGTAAGGAAATGGAGGCAAATCCTAAGTGCATACTCATATGGACTGGTGATTTCAGGGCGTATTACCATGAAATTTAAAGGACAGATTATATACCTTCAATGAGGGGAGTCAGGAAAATAAAATGGCTATGTGCCAAACATAATTTAATTGATATTTTTACATTTGTTTGTGTGAATATGGATGTACTAGGAAGCTCATGTAGAGGAACAAGGACCCCTGTTTCTTGGGAGTTGGCCCTCTCTTTCTACCATGAGGGTTCCAGGGATTGACTTCAGGTCATCAGACATAGCAAGTGCCTCTTCCCACTATGGTGTCTTCCTGACCCTAAGAATTGATTTTTTATTTTTAGATTTTTGGCATATAGTTTTGGAATATATCTATCATAATAGTTAATGTTTACTGAGCATTTTCTAAGTGTCTAGTACCTATTTGAAAATATTTACAAATTTTGCATATGTACAAATATGTACCCACAGGAACTCTTCCTGTTTTGAGTATGAGTGCATTGAGGCTCGAGAAAGTTAAATAGTTACCCCATGACTATACAGATATTAAGTATCAGGCTTATGGCTAGGACTCAGTGAGTTCAACTCCTGAGTTCTTGATCCAGTCTACACTGTAACCCCAGGGTCTCCTTCCTGGTGAATATTCCCCCACTTATAGCAAACATTTCCTTACATTATGTGTGTGCATACCTCTGACAGCATTTCACAAACATTAAGACAGGAATATAACTGACTGATCAATATTGCGATGCATTGTTTTTAGACAGGGTAAACATTGAACTTGAGGATTTTTCTTCAGTATGTTTGATGGCTAATTAAAGTGTTGCTTGAAAGTAGTGAACCATTATACAGTAATTTTCAAGACATTGGATCTGTTTTCCTGTTTCATTTTATCTAACTTGGGAAGTTTGATGTGGGTGGGCTGTGTATGTTCGCGTGTGCATACATTTTCACTTATTTTCCAGCATCCCATATAAAGGGGTCCTTGGCTGGCATTCAGTCAAGCTCTAGTGTGGTTGCTCTTCATAAACTGTTTCCTCTGACCCAGAGATGAGGTTTGAAACACCCCTGTCTATCACCACATGTCTGCACAGCATTATTGAACCCACTCCACAGGCTGTCTAGAATATTCTTTCAGAATATTCTAGAAGACTTTTAACTGCTGCATCTTCTTTAGGAATCATAGGAACGGTCGCTCTTACTGTTTTTCCTGAATGTGTTTAGGCTCATCTTCCATATTCCAGTCACAGCATAGGAGAAAAGGCACAGGACTCAGTGGCAATCATGGATACCATTTACCAGTTTCATGAACTTGGGAAGGTTAGCACCATGAAGCCAAAGTTTTACATGTGTTGTGTTGGGGTGGGGGTTGGAGCTGATATCAAATTTCTACTCATCAAAGAAAGTGCCTTAGACTTCTGTTTAGAGAAACCTACGGCTGTCAAAGTGTAATCATGACTAATTTCAGGGGCAGTGGAGGACTTGAGCAGAGCCTTGAGTAATTGTGTACTAAGCCATTTGTAGTTTCATCACTCTCTAGGCCTAGGACACAACTCCGCTCTTCTTTGGGAAAATCAATCAAATTTTAATTTAGTTGAGCATTGCATGGCTTTTCTTGGGGATATGCAAACAAATGTTCTGTCACCTTTGATAGGATGCCAACAAGAAGTCAAGTATTTTACCCAATTCTAGCTTGTGAACCTAATGAATTTATTGTGGTTACTCACATGAGCAAGTTCAGGGGTAGCTTACAGAAGTTTCAGAAGGGCCAGTGGTTTCCTGTGGGGAGTTAGGGAGCATGAATGAGTAAAATACAGCTGTATCACCAAGGAGCCCATCTCTGAAGGAATAGTAGTGCATGAAAGCTGTATCCAGGAAGCTCCTTGATCATTTTGTAGGCATCTCCACTAAAGAATATTCTCTCCCCAGCATCAGCAATCTATTACTGAATACATAACTTTGTGGCACAAACTTGTGGATCTGTGAATTTCTGAGCTTCTCCAGTCTTACAAGTACTTTCTCTAGGTGTGTGTGTGTGTGTGTGTGTGTGTGTGTGTGTGTGTATTGGGGGATTGTTCAGTTTGGGGGAAATAGATAAAATCAATGGAATGTAAAACTTTGCTGCAATCTGGGGTATTTCCTTTATGGGAAATTAGAATTATCTCTTCTTGGTCCTTGATGATTAATAATTTGGGCAGGGAAATACCAATGTTTCCAGTACAAAAGAACATAGCTCCTGTCCTATCATATATTCAAACTCTCTTAATTTTCAATATTGCTGCACAATAGAATCACCGGTAGAGTTAGAGTATTGATTTTTTTCTATCACAGAGATTTTTATATGACTGTGATCTAGGCATGAGAATTTAAACAACAACAACAATGACAACACCCATCAAACTCTCCCTAGAATGCTGTGATATGCAGCAGTTTGTGAACCAATGAGCTGTCCTCATCTTTGGAACTTCACTTTTGATGTTTGCATTCCAAATTTGCATTATTTTATTGTACAACTTCATCCAAAATTTTAATTAGCTAATAGTACAGAAATACCATCACAATCGTTCCTGGAAGTTTTAACAATATTTTATTTTATTTTATTTATTGCAAAGAGAAATAAAGGGAAGTAAAAACACTTTATGATAAAATTAAAGATTTACATGGAAAATATTTCAGATAAACATGTTAAAATTGACAATTTTCATGGAAAATTGGGGAGTAAAGTGGTAGACATGTAAAACATTGCTAAATTAATTGAAATATGGGGTAGAAACATTTTATGATAGAATTGAAGATTTACATGAAAATATTTCTGATAAAAATTGTAGAAAAATGTAGAAAAACATGTTAGAATTGAAGATTATCATGGAAAATTTCCTATAGATATAATAATGGTAGGCATAAAAGTATTCCTAAGTTGATTAAAAGTGGAATTATAAACATTTTCTGATAAACTTGAAGATTTACATGGAAAATATTTCTGATAAAATTGTAGAAACATATAGAAAAACATGTTAAAATTAAAGATTATCATGGGAATTATATAGATAAAATGATAGGCATAAAGATAATTCTAAGTTGATTGAAGGTAGAATTATAGACATTTTCAGATAACATTGAAGATTTACTCAGAAAATATTTCTGGTAAAATTCAAGCAATAAATAGACAAACTTGTTAAAGTTGACTATTTCATGGAAAATTTTACATAAAGAATGGTTGATGTATGCCGGGTGGTGGTGGCACATGCCTTTAATCCTAGCACTTGGGAGGCAGAGGCAGGTGGATTTCTGAGTTCGAGGCCAGCCTGGTCTACAGAGTGAGTTCCAGGACAGCCAGGGCTGACAGAGAAACAACAACAACAACAAATACCAAAAAAAAAAAAAAAAGAATGGTTGATGTAAAAACTCTTTCTAAATTAATAAATTAAAAAATTAGAAACTTTTGTGATAAAAATCCAAGATTTACATTGAAAACATTTCTGATAAAATAGAGGAAATATATAGAAAGACATTAAAATTGAAGATTATCATGAAAAATAATGGTGATAAAATGGTAGACATAAAAGAAATTAATTAAAAGGAGAATTGCAAACATTTTCTGATAAAATTGAAGATGTACATGAGAAATATTTCATTAGTCTATATCTTTTTATTGGGGAGTTCAGTCCATTGTTGTTACAAGATATTAGGGAATAGTGATTGTTGCTTCCTGTTATTTTTGATGTTATTTTTATGTTTGTGTGGATATATTCTTTTGGGTTTGTTAGAAGAAGATTATTTTCTTGCTTTTTCTAGGGTGTAGTTTCCCTCTTTGTGTTGGCATTTTCTATCAATTATCTTTTGTAGGGCTGGATTTGTGGACAGATATTGTGAAAAGTTGGTTTTATCATGGAATATCTTGTTTCTCCATCTATGATGATTGAGAGTTTTGCTGGATATAGTAGCCTGGGCTGGCATTTATGTTCTCTTGGGGTCTGTATGAGGTCTGCCCAGGATCTTCTAGCTTTCATCGTCTCTGGTGAAAAGTCTGGTATGATTCTGATAGGTCTGCCTTTATAAGTTACTTGATATTTTCCCCTTACTACCTTTAATATTCTTTCTTTGTTTAGTGAATTTGGAGCTTTGATTATTATGTGCAGGGAGGATTTTCTGTTCTGGTCCAGTCTGTTTGGAATTCTGAAGGCTTCTTGTTCATGGGCATCTCTTCTTTTGGTTAGGAAAGTTTTCTTCTATAATTTTGTTGAAGATATTTACTGGACCCTTAAAATGTAAATCCTTGCTCTAGTCTATACCTATAATCCTTAGGTTTGGTCTCATTGTGTCCTGGAGTTCCTGGATGTTTTGAGTTACCAGATTTATGCATTTTGCATTTTCTTTGACTTTTGAGTCAATGTTTTCTGTGGTATCTTGAGCACCTGAGGTTCTTTCTCCTATCTCTTGTATTCTGTTGTGGATTCTTGCATCTATGACTCCTGAATTCTTTCCAAGGTTTTCTATCTCCAGAGATGTCTCACTTTGTGATTTCTTCATTGTTTCTACACCCACTGTTAGATCCTGGATGGTTTTATTCAGTTCCTTCACTTGATTGTGTTTTCCTGATAGTCTTTAGGGGATTTTTGTGTTTCTTTTTTAAGGGCTTCTGCCTGTTGACCCATGATCTGCTGTATTTCTTTAAGGGATTTTTGTGTTTCCTCTTTAAGGGCTTTTACCTGTTGACCAATGTTCTCCTGTATTTCTTTAAGGGAGTTACTTAAGTTTTTCTTGAAGCCCTCTATCGGCATCATGAGTTATGATTTCAAATTCAACTCTTGCTTTTCCAGTGTGATGGGGTATTTGGGACTTGCTATGGTGGGAGAACTGGGTTCTGATGTTGCCATGTGGCTTTGGTTTCTGTTGGTAGGGTTCTTGTGCTTGCCTTTTGCCATCTGGTGCTAGTTGGTATTCTTGTCTCTGGCTGTAGTTTGTTTTTCCTGTATGCCTGTAAGCCTGTGTCCTTACTCCTCTGAGATCAAAAGTGAAAGCACTGCTGGGAGATCTCTCTCTCTCCTGGAGGGCTATACACAGAGGGATGTGGGGTTTCCTGGCTCCCTAGTGCAAAGGGAAGTGGGCGGGAAGACTTCTTTCCCAGCTGCTCTACTGATCTTATGCCCTGTGTGCTCCTAGCTGGGTCCCCTCCAGAGAGAAGGTGGAGATCTCACCTCTGTGCTCAAAAGTGAAAGCCTCCTGGGAGATGACTCCCTCCTGGTGGGCTATTCACAGAAGGCTGTGGAGTCTCCTGGCTCCCTGGTGCCAACAATATTTTATTTTAAAATTAGGTTATGAAGCTGGAAATGACAGGTTTGTAGAACAAGTGATCCTCCTGTATGCCTAACAGGTGCCATTAAATTCACACAACCTTCATTTTGCCTGAATTCAGATACCTTCTTCCAGTGGTTGTTACCATGGCTGTCATGTGGACACACCATTTTTCTCCATACCAACAGACTGAGGACTAGCAGCCTTCTGATCATAGAGGTACACAAAAGGATTGAATACAGCTCCTTCCAGTTCTCAGAGCAGTAAAGGAGTTTGGACTTGCCTTTAAAAATAAAACTTGATATAAGATACTTCTTGTACTATGAGGGGATCAGGCAAATCATGAAGTTTTAGAGATCCGAGATCCCCCCAAAGCCATGGACTCAGTTGAGGTTAGTTTTAAATTGAATCTGGAAGAATAGGAACAGGACACATAAGCTAAGATTAGAAAAATTGAGTTTCAGATAAGGAAGCAGGAAATCACTTGGTGGAGAAAGCTCCTGGCATGTTGGAGAAAAATGAGTTGACTAGTTTGGAAAGAAATTGTGTGGAAGAGATGTTGAGTCATTTTTCAGACATTGGGCGGAGTCATGTCGCTGTTGTGGGAAACAGAGTCAGGGAAAGTTACTGGTAATTTCAGGTGGGTGGGAGCAGGGCCCAGGTCTTTGGAAAGCTTCCAGTCATCTTTTATGGTAGAGAGGAGTCATAACAAAGCTTTTAGCTAGAGAATGATAAGAGGAAGAAATCAGCATTTTGTTTTTAAATCGCTTTTAATCCCACCATCTCTAAAAATATTATAACATTGTATTTATTTCTGTGGCACTCCTTATAGTTTCAGTGTGAGTCAGACTTTTTTTTTTTGCATGGTAACTTGTGTTAATGAGGCTCACAGTCTAGTTCTAGAGAGTGTTAACTAGTTTGCTCAAATAAGGTGTTTTGTACTTTCTCTGTGTAATTGTCCATAAGAAACGAAGTTCATATTTTGAATAGGTAGAATATTTCAGGAGCATTTCTGTCTCACACTTGCAATTTTGCTCACCATTGGTCTGTTTTTCTCATTTTCATAACTGGATTCTAAATGCTTAATGTATCTCTTATTTAAGAACAACAGTCTCACATGTAGTCCCAGGATTTAGATCTCAAGTCAGCTCATTTGTTTGCTGCCTTTATGATCCTGGGAAATCTATAGATTTACACCTCAACTTACTTTCTGGCTTGTAAAGATGGACACATAGGACACACATGAAATTAATATATAATATTAACATAATCTTTCAAACTCATTGCCACAATACCAATAGTAGCACCTGTCTTTTTCACCACTCTGTCCTAAGTTGCTTAGTGCCTGGAATATGCACACTGCATTAATGAGTAAGCCTAATAGGAAATAATTTCAATATGGCTGCAGCATGGAGTGGCAGGTTTGTGGGAGATGTAATTGTGAAAGCTCCAAAGCATGAAAAGATTCTTGGATGCTTTGCCTCGTCCATTGATCTTGTGGACTGACAACCTGTGCTGTTCATTGAATTCTCCAAACGGGCTGGGAGACACGTCTTCTGTGTAAGACAAATTGGCTGCTGAGGAAGAGTGATGACAGGCATTTGCTTCCATTATCGATAGTGAAGTGCTTCATTTTTCATCCTAAAAGGGGGGAAAAAGACTCACATTGAATTGACTTGTTAATTATGCAGGGTTTTTCCAACATCTCTGGAGTCTCATGGAGAGCATGATATGGTAGTCTCATCAGTACAAAACCAAAGGCAGGCCCACTCTTAGTGCTCAGGTGTGTACATATGTGCTAGTTTTTCGTTTTGTTTTGTTTTTTCATTTTTTGTTTCTGTAAAAGAAAGAGACTGCCACGTTGCTCATTCTGACCAAGATGGAAATCCACAATCTTTGTTGTCAGGCAATGGATTAGAAGAGAAATCTCAGTCTCTAAGCCCCAGACCACTAATCACTTCCATAAGTCAACAGATTCATCAGGGAAACAAAATCCTCTAGTTCGATTATTTGGCCAGTTGTTTATAAAGCAGTGCACCAGAATGGATGTATTGAGTCAGCACAGTCTAAAGTATGTTGACTCTACAGTCTTATATAGGATGTTATTTAAAGTATATGTTGTTTGGACTTCCTGGGTTTGCATTTGAGTAAGGTGAAACCGAAAGCTTTCCTTATCCCAGGATATTTTTAAAAAGCCAAATTAAAACATGAAGTGGCAATCATCTAGCCCTCCTACCTACCCCTAAAGTTCCAGATTTAGAGATAGAAAAACAAACTTGGAACCATTTGGCTTTTCTATGCCTGCCCAGTTCCAGAATAATTAGATGGAGGCTTATTTATTTATGAATTAATGCCTAGGACTTAACCTAGATTTGTTCCCTAACTATCTCATTGCTCAACTAACCTGTTTATACTATTCTATATATGTCATGTGGCTGGTTACCTCTTCTCAGTTTCTTATATCTGAATTCCTCCATATCTTGGTGGCAAATTTCCTGCCTCTGACTTGTTCCCAGAATTCCTATCTCTTCCTAGAACTCCCACCTATTCTCTCTTGCCTTACTATTGGCTGTTCCACTCTTTATTGACAGCTGATGCTTTTACACCATGTGCAAGAAGTTGTCCCAACACAAACCCAACCAACATGCTAATGATGTTTTGTGTTTTACCTTGATAAATTTAGGTTTGGTTTCTTTCTATTTTATTATCTTCATAAACACTCAGTGAGCTATATAGAAAGAGCAAAGAATCCTTATCACCAAGGTCTTAAATCTGTTA
This sequence comes from Apodemus agrarius, assembly GCA_964023405.1. Taxonomy (NCBI): domain Eukaryota; kingdom Metazoa; phylum Chordata; class Mammalia; order Rodentia; family Muridae; genus Apodemus; species Apodemus agrarius. The sequence goes on from OZ030018.1 coordinate 72,226,300, forward strand.
AGTATGAGGGTGATGTCTCTACATGGACTGAACCTCATTCTGATCTTGTGATCCTCACATGAAAATAAAGGAATAGAGCAATATTATTTGTCTCTTAATTTCCATAAGAAAAAGTGAAAGAATTGTTTAGGTTTCTATTGTGCAAGGCACTCTTGATACTACAAAATGAAAAAGTAAAACTTTTCAGCATTTAATAGTTTTTCAAGGAAATTACTAAAACAGTTTAATTTCAGAAATGAAGTTCACCATTTATGCATACAGTAAAGCATCATGCACACAAATTTATATTAACCATAGCTAGAGTAGTTTAGCAGACAGGTATTCTAAAAAGTCATTGCCAATTAAATGGTATATTTAATAGATACCAAGATATTTTAAAATAGCAAGCTTATAAAGACACCCTTACATATACACAACATGAAAAAGATGTGAAATAGGTACTCTGCGCAGAGTTAGGGTGCTGTGGGCAGTGTAGGATGGAGATGAGGAATGAATAATCAGTTTAAATGAGTAAGCAAGTCTAACTCTTCCATAATTTATATAATCACCTTCGTATTATCGAAGGATAGAAGAGCTTAGTCCATCTTTCATTTTGCTGAACATTTAACCATGACATTTAGTTGTTGAGAACAGAAAGGTTGCAGAATTGATGTTAGAGAGTGATAAATAAAATAAGCAATAAAGACAAATATTAATTTCATGACAAAGAGATACCCGTGGAGTGCCTTAAAATATTATTTTAAATACTACAATTATAAATATTTCAATAGGCTTTAGGATTATAGGAGAAAACAACTAGATATCTGTTTACTTTAGGTTAAGGCTGTGTATTATAGAGGATTTTATTCATACATTAACAAAATGTCTTTGTTGAGAACATCTTGAAATCTAGAAAAAATATTTTTAAATATCTCCGTTCTCTCAGTATCTTACATTCAGTTTCTATTGGGTCATAAGATTTTTTTCCCCTCATTGGTCCTCAAAACCTCAACCATTAGTTAGAAATACAAGTGTGATTTTTTTATGCATGTTCATTATTACAAGCAACAGGAAATTTGTCCTTGTAATTTTCTTATGGGGCCAGTGAGATGGCTCAGTGGGTAAAAATGCCTGCTAACCAGCATGAAAACTGAGTTACATCTCTAAGAGCCACATGGGGGAAGGAGAGCACCTTCCGACCTCCATATGCGAGCCTGCACATGCACTCCTCCACACAAGCATGAACATACGAAATATGGCTAAGACAAAATTTAAAATGTTATTCATGAGAACACTGAGTTTGTATCTTTCAGAGGTGATTTTGCCGGGGCCTTTTTTTCTTCTAATTTCTTTTCTTCACTTACATGCTGATGTATAGCTGTCCTGTTATATCCTTGTCATTTGAGGCATATAGTAAGCAGATGGAAGTTAATTTGAAAATAACATAGCATTTCATGAAACAGTATCTTTCTATTTCAATATCATTTTTTGAAAGATGTGCATGTTAGTCTGGGTATTCTCACAGAACAGAACTCCAAGGATGAATGGATGTGTGTGTTAAATTAAATTAATTTTAAAGTAATAACCATAGAAGAGGCATACCTAAATAAGTGCATAGCCTCTGTAGCCATGTGGTCCTTGAGGCTGGGTACCTCAGCAATGACAGTAGTCCCACACTAGCTCTCAGTAGGGAGTAACAATCCACAGTTGCTCAGTTCATAGGCTGGGGGTCTCAGCAGTCCCAATCTTGTGCAAAAAGCCAGAACATTCCTGGAGAGATGCTGATCGTTAGCCTACCATGAAAGCTTGGAAATGAAGTGCTTCTGCCATCAGAGAAGGACTCGGCGGAGGCAGCAGCATCAGGCAAGCAGGGAAATGCAGCAAGCAAAGGGCAGAGCATCTTCCTTCTGCCACGCCCATTTATCTGGGCTCTTAGAGAAGGCACAGCCCACAATCAGGGGGCCACCAGTCAAATGAACTGGGACAGTTCCTCAGTTGAGGCTCTCCATTTAGGTGATGTTATTTGTGGCAAGTTCACATTCTCAACAACCTATAATGTTTTTATTACAGTGGATTCTACAAACTCTCCCCTCCTTTGCCACCTTTCATCTCCCTGTATTCTGACAAACAGCACACAGTCACACTCTCATGTAAGCCCATGCATTCCGTGTTTCACGTCTCAGAATATAGGGACTTTCTTCTGTGAGATTCCATATTCAAATGTATTTTGTGTGCAGTAAATATTAACTTAAATTTCTCTCAAATAGTCAATTAGGGAAATGCGACCTAGAGAAGATATGAATAAGCAAGACAGAGAATTTTGATGCATTTATTTATTATTCAGCCAATGTTATGTAACATGGCTTAGATCAAGACCATGTTAGGTCCAGTGCCTTCAAGTTAAAGCCTCAGAAGAACCCCCAGAGGAAAATGTATTCACTGGAGGTTGCGTCTGTTGGAGCCCCTAATCTTCCCTTGAACATCCAGGGCATTTGACATGTTGTAAGTGCACAATTGATAGATCTTTATGAAAGTGATGTGTTTCTAAATAAGGCATATTTTGTATGTACTTTAGACTTATATTTAACGTTCTTTAGACTTATATTTAAACATTCTTTAGACTTATATTTAAATCACATGTAAAGAACACAAACTGTGACCATTTTACCCAGCAAGACATTACAGAGGTGCCTTAAGAGATTTGCACTTAGAAATGATGATAGACAGGTAAATAAATAATTCTATGTCTCATTTTCCAACATGCATCAATGAGAAATCTGTAGGAAGGGACCTACTATCTCTGATGGGCTTCTGCAAAGCTCAGAGGATTGTTGAATAAATTAGAGTTTGAAAAATAGAAAGATGGGGCTGGAGGAATGGATTAATGTTAAGGGTACTTTCTGCTCTTCCAGAGGACCCAAGCTAAGTTCCTAGCACCCAATTTGTACAATTCACTGCTATTGATAACTCTAGCTCTACCATTTTCTTTTGGGCTTCTGTGGATACTTACACACACATGGTGAGTATTCACCAAGATGCAGGCATTCACACACACACACACACACACACACACACACACACCACACACCTTTGAAAGTCAGATGAAAAGAATTATCTGCCATAACCAATTCTATCTACAAACCAAGAGGAAGCTAGGAAATGGCAAAAAAGCTATATTCTGCTAATTGTCTTGGATGCAGTGGGTGATAGATAAGTTATAGATGTAGGATGGTGTCAGGCTGTAAGAGGTAGAAACAGCCTAGCAAGCAAATGGCATGAGCAGATGCTACAAATCTGAAGAATGGGGTGGAATCCAGTGTCCTTGCTAAGCCAGAGTGGTCTCCAGATGAGGCAGAACGCTATTTAGAAGGCAAGATGAAGATCTTTGATAAGAGAGTTGAGTTTGTGCTCTCAAATGTGTGTGTATACCTGTGCATATGTGTATGCATGTGTGTATGTATGACTGTGTGCGTGTGTGTGTGTGTGTGTGTGTGTGTGTGTGTGTGTATATGTGTGTGTGTGTGTGTGTGTGTGTGTGTGTGTGTCTGCATGCACATGAGTGCAGGTGAAGGTATTGAGTCCTCTGAGCTGGGGTTAAAAGGTGGTTTTGTATTGCCTGGCATTAATGCTGGGAGCCTAACTCCTGAGTCCCCTGGAAGAACTTAACTGCTGAGCCAGCCCTCTGAGGCCAGAAGTAGGCTTTTAGTTCTTACCACTGAAAAGTCTATTTAAAGTTGTTTGCTGAATCTTTGAGGTAAAAGCTAAGTCTCTGTAAGCATTCTATTTGAAAGCCATGATCACCTGTGGTTTATAGAGGATGTTCTCTGTTGGTGTTAGTTACCCACTAGTATTTCTGTGTTCCTTAAGTCCCTCACAGAAGGATAGCCTTCGAACGGCCTCTCTCTTCTGCCTCAGCTGCCTCAGCAAGGCGCCAATTCTGATGGAATAGTCTCTTCTTGGGAGATTGTATTCTCAGAATGTTTTTTTTTTCCTCACAACAATCATCATTAAAATCTGATATTTTCTAGTAGATGCTTTTATGTACAATGCATGATTGCCTTGCATTTAATTTAATCTCTTCTTTGCACACAAATTCTGCTTTCATTAGCATGCTTTATTAAGATTACATAGACTTAACCAATCATGCTTATTTTCTCTCCCCAAAGTAAGGTTTAGTAATTGAGTGCTGGGCTGCTGCAGCAGTCCCACTCTTAGGGACCTTTCTTCTTTCACTGGTCCGCTATCATATGCTTGGGAGTAGCCATTGTTTTCAAGTCTGGAACAATGCGGGGATCACACTTCCACTGAAACAGCAATAAGACAAAATGTTGAGAAGAGAAAGTTGAGGAACAATGTCTTTAAGCATATGAAGGCTGGTGTGTCTGTGTCAAATAGAGAGTCTATAAGAGCTATCTCTAGACATAGCATGTGTGGGAAGATCAGCTAAGATATATATTTCTTTGTAACAAGATAAGGACAAATATTTTTGGAAATTAAAGTTCTAATAATGCAAAAATAAGATATAGGGTTTTTTGATAGATAACTATGTTACTGAGCTAGGAATCCTTAGTTTAGAGTAACTTTAGCCTCAGTTACCCCTCTCAATTTGTTTGTCTTAAAAATTGATTTAATCCTCATTTTGCCAGAAATTCTTTTTTTTTTTTTTTTTTTTTTTTTTTGTGACAGGGTTTCTCTGTGTGGTCCTTGCTGTCCTGGAACTCACTCTTTAGACCAGGATGGCCTCGAACTCAGAAATCTGCCTGCCTCTGCCTCCCAAGGGCTGGAATTACAGGCGTGCGCCACCATGCCTGGCGCCAGAAATTCTTAATGACATTTATGGATTGGGACCAAATACCATTGATGAGCTTATAAGCACCTTATAAGTGCACGGTTATGAAATGTTATCTTCTGAAGCATTAAACAAGATGCTGACTATAAACTAAAAGAATATTCTGAGGGAATTTGTGCACATTTTACATATATTGATCATAACTTATTAGCTAGAAATATTAAATATTAGGCTAGGGTTATGGCTCAATGAATAAAGTGCTTGGGGTACAAATGGGAGGTCCTGGGTTTGAGCCCTTGGAAGCCTTACACGGCTGGGCATGATAACACGTAAAGAATCCCAGGGCTCCTATGGTGAGATGGGAGATGGAGAGAAAATACCTGTAAGCTTGTGGGCCAGATAGCCTAGCACACATACCTGGGAACAACTCAGAGACTGTGCTTCAAAAGAAGATGGAAGGAGAGAGAATACATACACCTGAGGGTGCATTTTAGCCTACACATGTGCACTGTGCTGTGTGTGCGCTCATCGACATCTTCCATATACACAGAAAGGAATATTTACTGATAGTGTTAAATAACTCTATTTCTGAAATATTTTAGAGGGCATAGTGGCTTTTCTAAATTCTTTTGGTATAGACAGGTACAGTACATTGTTATCCTTGCCTTATATGCCTGCCTTACATGCCTGTGTTACATGCCTGCCTTACAAAGAGGAAACTAATGACATAATACAGTGCACACAGCTCAAAGTCATGTGACTCTGAGTGGTTGGCCTAGAATAATCACTTTGATACTCTCCACCCTTTAATCTGTGATGCTGCTCTAGTCTTCCTGTGTCATGCTTCCCGTGTTCATTTGGTAAAGTCTAAATCTATATGATTAGAAGAATCCTTGTTCATTTACATGCTGTGCTTTCTCTTTTCTCACAGGAATGAGTTTACCCTTCTCCTCTTCCCCTAAATGCCAGCTCCTGTCTCATGTTCTGTGTGAAACATTTCCTGGGTGCCTCAGGTCACAGAACACTTCCATGTTATTTTTCCCTGATCTTTCACAACAAACAAACCATATATAGAGAGGAGCACATATTACAGTTAATTGTAGAAATAAATTATACAGCATGTCACCTTACTCCATATGCCTTAGCTTTGTCTCCTTAAATAGTCTGTTTGATATTTCTTGAGCGATTTAAAATGTGCAAGATCAATGGTGAGCCTATAGGAAGAACGAAAATTAACTTAGCTCTAAACTGAACCAAAAATTAATCTTTAAGCAACTATTACAGCATAGCCCAAACTTCCATGACAAATGAGCGAACAGGTTCAAACAGGCAGAGTCTTAGCCAGCATCATCAACTAGGAACCTAATCCTGCCACAGGAAACCAGAAGTCTAAAAGTTTATCTTCTACAAGACTCACCCGAACAATGGACTAATTATCCAAACACAATACCTACTCTTGTTTGTGCTGTGTGCATACAGCTTACCATCTCAAGTTGAGCGAAGCCAGCTGGAAGCTCTTGGGTTAATTTTTGGGTCTACTCATGCAAACTTTGGCAGGATCAGACCGGGTGGAATTTTATCCATAGAGAGGGTAAATGAGGTCTATTAGTCAGTTTATTAAAGAGAACCACAAGGAATTCTTTTACAAATGTAGTCATGAGATTAGCCCAGAAGGAGCAGTTTAGGGGAATACCAGAATAGGAAAACAGGAAGGGGTGACTGGGGAACAGGGGGAGGGAAGAGGGCTTATGGGACTTTCGAGGAGGTGGGGAGGAAAGGGGATATCATTTGAAATGTAAATAAAGAATATATCGAATAAAAAAAAGAAGTTACATTCCAGCAGATGACCCCATACCTATGAACATATTGTCAGCACTAGGTGGGCTCAGTGTATTGAAAAACACAGAACATGAAGTAGGGAAGGGAAATTGGAGGGGGGGGATATGGGAAAATGCTGGACGGAAAGGTATAAGGGTGGACTTGGTCAAAACACATGGTGTGAATATATGAAATTCTCAGTAACAAAATCTGCTACATCTGTAAAAAAACAAAACAAAACAAAAACCCAATGTGGTCATGAGAAATTTAATCCCTCTCTGCCATGCCACCTAGAATGTGTAACTAGGTGATTGTGTTCCTTCTGTGCATGATGCAGTTATTTCCAGGGTCATAGTTTATGCCCAAGATGTTGCTAGAAGGAGAATAGGGTGCCATCTTTGTCCTTCCTGGTCCATGCATTTTGTTTTTCTCTGAGTGACCACCTTGGCTTAGTATTTTGAGCCACAGGCAACTTGAACACACACAACCACAACATTCCTCTTTGATTTTACATTGCTTTACATCAACTCGCCACCTTAATTTTTAATGTTTTATATAGTATATTTTTCTTTAGCTATGACATATATCTGTTGTAGCTCGAACTATCTGTAAATTGCCCTTCCATTTGTCTGAGCGTTCTGTTGCTGTGCAGAGACACAGAGGCCAAGGTGATTCAAAAAAGAAAGTATTTAACTGCGACGTTGTTCCCAGTTTCAGAGGGTGGGTCCGTGACCACCACGGCAGGGGACAGGGCCGCAAGAAGGTAGACATGGCACTGTGCAGTAGCCGAGAACTGCCGTCTAATGCTCCAGCAAGAGGCAGAGTGAGACTCGTCCTGGCATGGGCTTTTAGAACCAATGACATAATACTCCTCCAATAATGCCATACCTCTTAATTTTTCCCCACACAGTCAGACCACCTACTGGAGAGAAATCACACAAATATATGTACTTATGGGGGCCACTTGCATTCAAACCAACTTGTCATTTATCAAATGTTCCTAATTTCCACAACAAGCACATATTACATTTAGTTGTAGAAATAAATTATACAGCGTATGAAGTTACTCCATATGTCTCAGCCTTGTCTCCTTAAGGAGACTGTTTTATATTTCTATAAAAGAGAAAAGATCTCTCCACGGTTGCCCAGTGTCAGAGCATGATCCTGTCTACTACTGGGCTCACTCCCAACAAGCGAGTCACAGTGAGGAAACTGAGACAGGTCCTGTCATGTTTTAAAGGTTACATTTTAATCTTGTTGCAGATTATTTGTTAGACACATATCCTTACACTTCATGTGTTTGTTTGGAGGAGCAGGGACCCTAGATATGTCAACCCATGTCGACCCTTACAGTCCTCCTACCCTTGCGTGTTCTTCCAGGTGAGTCATTTAACTCACTGGTGCTTTTTTGAGTAATTAATACTACTGCAGAGGTGCACCGAGGCAGTGTGGCTCTCCTTGTGGTTTTCATTTTCTCCCTCCCTCTCTGTCCCTCCCTTTCTCTCTTCGTGCCCCTCTCCCTTTCCATAAATATCTTTATACTATTTCCAATCAACAGATTTTTAACATCCAAAATGTAAGTCCATCGTAAAAAAATAAAGTGATTTATTCACATGCTCAGTAATCTTTTTCTTTCTTTCTTTTCTTTTTTTCCCTTCTAGCCCTCTTCAATCTAATTCCTGTGGGACTGCGTGTGGTGGCCATCCAAGGGGTGAAAGCCAGCCTTTATGTGGCCATGAATGGAGAAGGCTATCTCTACAGCTCAGTAAGTTCAGTCCTGTGTGTGTGTGTGTGTGTGTGTGTGTGTGTGTGTGTGTGTGTTTGTTACTGAAGCAATCATTTAAAGGAACTGATGTCACCTTATAATTTCAAATAAATCTAGAGGACTGTTTTAAGGATTTTGCCATTTGGATGTTAAAGGTCTTACCCCAGGGAGTGAGAATGAACCAACCACTTTCTGCAATACACACACACACACACACACACACACACACACACACACACACATCTAGTTTCAACTTCTAGATAGCGCAGTTTGGAACTTATCCTTCTGCTCAGTTCCAAGAGTGAGATATTTTCCTTTGTTAACTCTCCTTTGAGGAAAGCAGATGACTTATACAGGATCTTTTTTATATTATTATAGAGAAAGAACTTTCATAGATGCACCATAACATGTCATATTCTCTAATTTAAAGACAATGAAAGTTTATAGAATGAGCTCTGGGTCAGGAACAATGACATCCACATGTTATACACACATCAACATAGCGCGCCCGTGTGTGTGTGTGACTGTGTGTGTGTGTGTGTGTGTGTGTGTACATCACTTTTTCACTTTATCTTAGTTTTTGGACCTTTGAAATGATGGTGTTGGTCCTTCTATGTACAACATCTCTTTGGGTCTACAAGTGACAAATGGTGTAGCACCAGTAGCTGATGTATTTTTAAGTATTTAAAACATTTTTAAGTTAATACTATCCTGGTTGTTCTCTCTCAAAATTTTAAATCCATGACCTGAAAAAAGTAGCTGTTCTGAATAATTTCTGTTTTTCATACCAGAATTGGTTGTTTGTCACTCATAAAACCAATGTCCCTTGAAAATCACAGCTAAAAGTTTCTACCCTCTGTGTAATCTTGGTCATGTGTATAGACCTAGTCTAGGAAGTCCATCTGTGTTTCTCAGCTGTGTGGTAAACACTGAATAGTGTTAGTAGACTTCAAGTAACTATTTACTGTGTATCTCATACATGATACATGCTTAGTAGTAATGCCTCTGTAATCATATTGCATTTAAGCTGCTATCGTCTGAATGTTCCCAACCACCTATGATAAATATCATGTAACAGGCCAGCTTCTCTGAGGTGACCATTACATGTTGCTTGCATTGATTGCTATGACACACTCTCTCCCATAAATATGTATAATTAATGAGTGAGTTAAAACACAAGAGATTAAAGGTGACAATCTATTTCTGAGCATATTCAGATCTGAATATCCATTTATATTTACAAATTTACATAAATCTCCATTTATATTGATCACATGTATATGCCATACATGCACACACATTTTCAAGTTGATCAAAATCATATTTAAAAACGAAAACTTTTAAAGGCAAAGTAGCAGGCATTCATTTTGCATGCTTCATGGTATATGCACTGACAGCTCTGCGCGGAACATCATCAGGAAGACCTTCTAAGCTTTTCTTTAGATTTCTTCATCACCAGAGATTGACTGAGGGACTCACATAGGCTATGCAGGCGCTCCACCACTAAGCTATAGCTCCAAACCCTCACAAAGTCTCTCAAAATAGAAAAATTACGACAAGCACAAAGAACAGCACTTTGTTGGATCATTCTAGTTGGCTAAACAACAGCAAGAAAAACCTTGACTGGCATAAAAGCTAAAATGTGGAGAAGACCTGAGGATGGCATCCAGGATGCAGGAGACATCACATCAGCATGTAACAGCTCGGGGTGCAACACTGCAGAAGCTACAGGGCATCTGTCACTGAGCTAGAGTAGATGTTTGTTGGCCGGTGGTTGGTGTTAATGGGTGAGGCAGAGTGGGGTGAAGATTCCTCCCTTAGAGATTTTTTCAGAGTTATATTCTTTCTATATTTTTTATTGAGAAATGAGGCTAAGTACATGGGTTTGGGGTCTGTAGGAGGGAGATGTTTCAAAGAAACTTACAGTTGGAATTGATTGCAGTTGCAATTCTGATATAGACTCATCACTTTTGTAAAGCCATAAATCACATACTGAATTAGATACTCTGCCATATTATCAGTTGTTTATAAGATTGCTTATAGAGTCATAGTGTTTATCTGCTAGGATGCCAAGGTCTAGTATTCTATATTCTAAGCAGATCATCTCTGGCATAGGTCATCTCTTATCTCAAAACACCTCTGTCTCTGGCCCAGACAGATATGATGAATACTGGTTTAAAACAGTCTGTAATGGGACTAAAGAGACCAATATCAGAGTGTATAGCACCCCCATTCTCTGTACTGAATTCCTCTGTCTGGTGTCCTGCAATGCGATGGGGGCAGAGTCCTTGTGGTGAGTTCAAAGGCCGTTGCTAACTTCAGCTTTCCTGAAGTGTTTGCCAAGTGCTTAGGCTTGAAGTTCTTTGCAAAGCAGCTTTCAGTTCCCTGTGACAGGTGCACATTAGTGCACATCACTGAGAGCAATCAAGAGAATGTGGAGGGAGGGTCGGTGGCTATCCAAACCACAGAAAGTCCTAGAGAAGCAGAGTCCAAGAGGAATCCGTGGGTGTTATCTTTTCCATACTCTCTTTTTTCTGGTTTCTGTTTAGGTCTAAGCTGGAGGTACATTTCCTTGTTACCTTTGAGTTCTCTTCATTCACTAAGAAGCAGGAGGGAAGATAAGTAGTGAGGTGGGATGATTGCTGTAGCATGGAGCTAGACGGGTTAATGTCAGAAGCAATAATTTATGTGTAACTATATGTATATCTATATCATCTATATTATATCTACTTCTATCTCTATCGCTTTCTCTACAGATATATATGTCTATATCCATATCTATAGATAACCTATATCTGTATCTATCTATATCTATATCTAACTATATATTATCTATGTCTGCATCTATCATTAAATTTTACAAGTTTAAACCTATTTTGTTTTTTATCTTTTTAAACTCAATCTTGCATTACTGAAACTTTCTCTTTCTTTTACTCATGTAAACTTGAGCTGCACTTCTGGTCTTTTAGTGGTTGCCTCTAGTTTTTCAAATTACACACACACACACACACACACACACACACACACACTTACACTCAAATTGTTTTGTATTTCTGTCTACAAAAAGGCTCATGTGCTACGGGATATTTTCTTGGCTACTAATACACCAGCCCAATCTGATTATCTATACTTTAAAATGAATTATTTGTAGATAGCTTTCATTTTACCAGCCTTTGAAAATAATCCCCATAAGTAGTTTGTATATGTGTGCACATACACACAAGGGTTAAATTGAATTTTGCTGTGTTTGCTGTTTCTCTAACCCACATATTTCATGCTTTTCTGTGTGAGGGTCCATGTGTAGTGATTTCTCAGGTTTTGAGAATCTCTGTGTAACTGGGAATTTCCTGCCTCATGAACCCATGCTTCCTTTGGTTTCTCCCTTTGACTACAGTTCAGGAACTTGTGCATGTCTCACTGGACCAGCATTTCCCCAGGCATCCCTGAAATGATATTCCATTGGTTTCTGGCATCTGTTGTTGAATGTAGGAATTTGTGGTCAATTTAATATTTCCTTTTATGTAATCTCTATAGAAACCTAAATAATATTTTCATTTTGTATTTCCTGTTCTTAAACTGTCTCTACCTGTTAGAAGTTTGTAATGGGCTTATATCCAAAGAGTTATAATTCTCCAATGCAAAGACATTTTAACTTGTATCCCATATTCATGTCATGTCTTTTGTGCTATTCTTATGATGTAAGCTAAGAACATTGAAACTCATTGTGTTCAAATTGTATGCAGTTTTGTGATTTCAGTCGGTGTTTTTTTGTTTCTGAATGTTAAATGGCTTCTATTAATATCCTCCTGTTCTTGATTTATTTCTTCCTGTTTTTTTTTATTGTGTAGCTCTTTTTCACTCTTTACAGAAAGTCATTAACTTATTTCTTCAAGCATTTCTAATATAATTGGTCAGTATTTTCCATAGTTATAAATTCATATTCTAAGCATTCACTTTTCCCAAGTGACATTTTATAATCACATTCAGGTTAGATTTTAGAATCAATTCGTTAAGTGTTCAGGGTTTTGGCTTTGGGGCATGTCTTTCTCTTTTGATAGTTCTTCCTGTGAAGTTTGCTGCCACACTGAACCAATTTTTAGTAGCTTTTATCCAGTATCCAACATCTCAAGTTTAGAATAGTTTTAAGGCATCCCCAAGCTCTTATCCTAGGGCAGAAGTGGGATGAGTGTAGGAGCCTGGAGTGAGAAGTGGTTTTGTCTAGTTGATTTTGAAGTCATGGACTGCATTGTGCTTCAAGGTAGGCATATCATTATTTCCCTATATGATAGCTCAGTGCAACTCACTCTATTAGCAGGAATCCAGGCTCTGGTCCTAGATTAGTTACATAAGCTAAGTTGAGAGAATTCTGGGCTAAATCTCTTTCTATAGGACATGAAATCAAGGCTGGCCAGAAGCTGCAGCTGGTTTAATACCATAACTATTCCATGGAAGCTTGTGGTTGCTTTGATAGTGTTGGTTCTGTCAATGTGGCTAGCCTTGAGTGTTTTTTTTACTTGTGTTGACCTCTATTTGGAATGAGAGGGTACATGATACTGTAAGCCTCTCTCTCTCTCTCTCTCTCTCTCTCTCTCTCTCTCTCTCTCTCTCTTCCATTTCTGGCTTAAAGGGCATAAAACAATTTTTCTTCTTAATATTTTTGCATACATTTTGCTGTTAGTCATATCTATAGTTTGGGCAAAAGATCTCTAGAACTCTTTTAATTGCAAAAACCAAAGACATATGGCCATTAAAAACACTTCCCCATTCATCCTTCCAATAGCTTATTTCACTTAGCAAAATGTTTTCATTTTCATCTATGCTATAGCATGCAGTAGGGTTGCATTTGTTTTGAAAACTTAGTATGATTCCACTGTGTGTGTCTTCTTGATCATTCTTTTATTGAGAAGCACTTAAGTTCCTTCTACTTCTTGGTTATGGGATTAATGTTGCAGTGAACATAAAGATACAAATATGTCTACAAAATCACTTCATGTCTCTGCATATATGCCCAGAGATGAAGTTACTAGACCATACAAGTTTATTTTAATTCTTTTGGAGAACTCCATACTGTCTTCCATGGCATCAGCACTGTTTTGTGTTGCTACCAACAATGCAGGATTGTTCAAATGCCTCTTTCTCAGCGAACACTTGATACTTTCTGAATTAATTGTTTTGCTTTTGACAATGGTCATCTCACCTCATATGATCAGCCCAAGTACAGTTTGAATCAAGGTTTAATTTTCAAGGTGCCAAAGCTGGCTGACATTCCGTACATCACTTATGATGTCTTCTTCATAGTCTTGTGATACTAACACATTTTGTCCCTTTTGCAGTTTTCATTTGCTTGCTTGTTTTATCTCTTTGTTGCTCAGTTGGAGCTTGCTTATATATGTTAGATATTTATTCTTTTATCAGGTCCTACTCACAGATCTTTATTTTCACACTACAGGTGGACTGTTTTACTTTCTTGGTTGTTTTTTGTGAAGAACTTGTAGTTGGTGAAGTTCCCCAAGCATTGCCCCTTTGTTCCATTCCTGTTCCACTTGGTGTCCTATAGTGAGGGGATTATTGGCAAATTCATTGCATTGAAATTGCGATTCTTGTTTTCTAGAAGCTTTGATTTCAGCCCTCACATTTGATGCTTTAATCCACTTTGAGTGAATTTTAAAAAGAAGTATGTTTTAAGGTTATGAAGCTTTCCCAGTATAAGCATTAAAATGTGTTTGATTATATATGTTTTAAGGTCAGAAAGTATCAGGCTAATTTCTTTATTTTTCCATTTGTTTTGGAGTTTGTTTTGACTTTTAGTGTGCATTATTTTTTTTCTACAGGAAAAGACTTTGAGATTTGCTAAAAATGATATTGAATATATAGGTTGTTTTAGGTTATTTGGATATTTAAACAATCTTAAGCATTCTGTTATATGAAATTGGGATGTCTTATTATTCATTTGTATCTTCTGACAGTTTTTTATTGCAAAGTTTTTTTAAAGTGCATTAGTTTTTAACTTCTTTGATTAAATTTAAATTCACTGTGCCTTTTTGAAAGGAGTTTAAAGCAATTTTAATGAAATTAAATAACACTCTTTTAAAGTAGAATAAATGAAAGCTCTTCCATGCCCTGTGAAAGAGCCAACTGAAACACACATTTTATGTAAATTTTCATTATATACATAAATTACATTATATGCATATAGATTGTGTCTATAATTTACTTTTTTGTGGTTTAGCTTGTTCTGCCTTGATGTTTAATCTGTCTTACTTTTAAGCTTTATTCTCTTTGAGTTTTATATCTTTTGAAATGCCTATAAGACCACCTAGAGTTTTTTAAATGTATACATTTAGGTGGGAGTCAAAGGAAGAATGCAATATTTTCATTACACACAAAAGAGAGCAGAGCTTAAAGTCTATGTTATCTAGAAATTTAGTCATATCAACATTTTTATACTGACTAATTTGAACTGAAGCTTGTATACATGACTGAATTGCAGAAGAATATCATTGAGCCTATACTGTAAGTCTAGGTCATTTTCATATTGTGTCTAGGAAATTTGTAATCAGTTTTTAGTAATTATGGTATATATTGATATAAACATAAATATTCAAGGATGGTTCTGGAGTTTCATTGAAGATAGAGTTCTCTCTTCTGAATCTGTGATATTCACAATTCTTCTAGTAGCCCAGTGTCAACAGGGATTTCCTTTAGAAATCACCATTGAAGAGGAAATAAAATGCCTCTTCCGCATTAAGATGCCAGCAGTTTGCTGCTGTTTTGCCTGTAGGTAAGCTTTGAATTCATTACTGATGCCCAAGACAGATGTTTTAACAATCACCACCAGGAGCATATTCTCTTGTATATGGAGTCTTTCACTAAAACCTTGCCAAGTTTAAATGCATTGCATATTCTAAGTAATAAAAGGAAAATTTCCTAAAAATTAACTATGGTAATTTTGGAAAAAGTCTGGGTGATGTTTCAGCCAATGCTGGTTTATGCCTAAACTTTATCCAGTGTACATTGATTGGTGCTATTTCACATTCCAGACACTGTGCTAGATACTGAACATACAAAGGCATTAATGACAAAAAAACTCCTTATCCTTTTAAAGATTATACATATTGTTGTAGGCAACTGTTGTCAGGAGTTTGTGCCACATAAAAGTTAGAGGTCCCTGTGCCCACAACCACCTGCACTTCTGACACCAAGTCAAAGTTCATGACACTGACACAAAGTTCAGAAGATCCACAAAATTATTCTCTTGCTTGATGAATTCCTAGAAACGAACAGAACTCCTATAAACATATTGTTTTGCTCATAGTTATGAGTTATCATAGAGATGAGATACAAGTTAAATTGGCCAAGGTAGGACTAAGCATAGAGCTGAGAGGTAAAACCTTGTCAAGCACCACGAGGCCTTGTTCCATCCACTGTTAAGACAAAGTAAAACAGCCCAAGGAGCAAGCGCGCAGGGTCAAATTCTGCAGGAGCACCAAATGCACAACTCCTGCTCACGTTTCTGTGGAGTACGAATGTGTCAATCTTCTGCTCCAATGAGCAATGGTGATGGAGTGTTATTGACCTGGAAGCTCTTCAGAGCCTCTGGGTTAAGAGATTTCTCTAGGGCTCCAGGAGTTTGTAGGCATGGTACAATGGGCCAGATGCTTCTCCAGCTCTGAATGAATGACATGAAGCTCCCAGCCTCAATGACAGTTGTCATTCTTTGACTAGGACATGTCCTTCAGACAAAGAGGTTGCCTCTTTGGTGTTTGGGGGTACAGTTAAATTCCTAATGTGCTATAAAGTCACCCAACAGGAATGGATGGTATAGCATACCGTGTTAACTTGGCTCCATCCCCACAATCGTATTTGCCTTCCCTGTTTTGAAGCTGTGATATTCACAATCCTCTTGTAGCCCAGCTCCTGAGTCAATCAGCTGAAATGCTCCCTTTTCCTACCATGTCTGTGTGTGTAGGTGTAGGTGTGTGTGTGTGTGTGTGTGTGTGTGTGTGTCCCAACTTGGAAGAAGAAAACAATGGAAAAAGAAAGTTTCTCCTCTGGCAAGTCAGCATTTGGAAAGTAAAAACTTAGGTGAATGATTTGGACAACTTGGGAGCCTTGACATTTGCATCAGGAAAATTATACTTAAAAGGCAATTTGAGTAATTTGCATTTTAATGAAGTTTGATGTACTTAGCACACATGTCACTGACATTTCATTGATTAATAATGATTAATATGTTTAGGAAAGCTTGATTTTTATTGTAATCATTGTTTATTTTATAAGCTTTAAATCGTTATCTCCAAAATATGAATTAGGTAGTTTATAAACTGATGATCGTTTTCTTTAACAGAAAGATCAGTTAAAATTCCATTAACACTGCTATTTCTTTAACGCTGCTTGAACCTGTACCAAATGTATGTGAATTTACAGCAGTGATAAATTTGCTTCTTTAAGTCTGTCTGTGTTCTAGTGAGTAGTAAGTTTTCATGACAGCAGCTGTAAGGACTGCCAGCACAGCAGTATTAATGGCCGTGTTTGTACAAATAATAAATTTTTGGTTGTTACATTAAAAAAATGCTTTTAGATTTGTAATTCAGGTTTCAAAGCAATGCTGGGAAAGAGGTCAGAAATTAGTTTTTAGTTATTGATAAAGAGCTGTCGCTTAGACATATAGTTGACTTAACTAAGCAGATCCTAGAACCAGAACCAGAATATAGATCTAGGTCTGAGCTGAAAACCTGTAAGATTTTCATGATGTGATTCTGTCCTTGGACTTCTATGTAATGACACCTTCCCATTGTGGACTTTATTGTATCTCCCCCACACTGTCATGTCAACCATCTTATTAGATCTTTGTGATGACTCCAGCATTGTTATTGTGGACTGACAGAGGCCTCTCTGGGAAACAGGTTGAATGAATAAATGATACGGATGATTGAAGGGAAACAACTTTACTTCAATGTCCATTCTGTAATCGACATTGCCCTTACTTTCTCTCACAATGAACTATTTATTACCCTATAGTCTTACAGTTACTATGAAGCTCAGAAAACTTTGAAAAACTTTATGTAAAGGCAACAAGAAAAATGATTAGAAAAACAAATGGCAGGAGGCTTGATTGAAGTACAATCTTTAACAACATTTAGGATTTCTCACTGACCTCGGTCAGTGAGAGCAGACACCTTAGTGACTGGCAAAGACTTTGTGCTTTTGAAAAGGAATTAAGGGTGATTGAGAAGGGCAGAGAACGGGAGTTCTGAGTGAGAAGAGAAGACCATCTAGAGGTGTCAGACATTATTTTGTACTCATAAGTTGGATCAGAGATGATCATGCTTTTCGTTTCTGTCTCTAACTACCTTTACTGTCCCTTCATTGCAGATGCCCATGTTTCCCTGCTATTCCTTACACAATAAACATTTTTACCTTAATTGCAGTCAAAATAGTTTCCTCATTTGGGGCTTTGAGAAGACATTGGTCCATGCTTCTCATTTTGTTAGAATTAATTGTTTTCATCTTTGTCGATCCTATCTACTACTCAGATGTTCAGATCCTATATACCAAGTATGAATTCTTCTCACAGAGATGAAAGCTGAAGTCTCCAGATGAAGACATCTGCCAAAACCTTGTCGAGTTGGTTGATGGTAATATTGTGCAGCCTAATTCTGGCAATAATTAATTGGCTGTTTGGTAGTTATATTTGTAATCATGCTTCTGATTGGGACCTTCCGGTCTATGCTCTGTATTTCAGCTTTCCTTATCCTGTCTTGTGTGTGTGTGTGTGTGTGTGTGTGTGTGTGTGTGTTGTGAGTGTGCAAATTTTGTTAGTCATGCAACTCTTGTGTTGAGACTGATTAAAGTTACAGCTTTAAAAGCCTGAATTTCCCTTACATTTCTTTCTGTAGTATAGAAATGCTTTATCAAAGAGCATGTACATGCATCTCAAAGGAATGTAAAGAATAACCATGGTACCTTCTGGGAAGCCACCCACCTTCATCTCAGTGAAAAATGGTCTTAGCCTAAAATGTAGTATTCTTAAAAACGTAGTGTATTAAAACAGAGGTGTAAAGTTATTCCTTACAGAGTATTCATTTCATTAATTCATTCATTCACTCATTCATCTTTGTGTGTGTGTGTGATGCCAGCATGTATATGTGTTCATGTGCTCATGTGTGCACACATGTTGAGGACATAGGTTAACTACAGAATCTTCCTTGATCTCTCTCCACCTTATATTTAGAATAAGGTCTCTTACTGACTTGGAAATCACTGATTGGCAATGTTGGCTATCCAGTAAGACCCAAGGATACTTATATTTCCACATGTCTGTATTGCAATTACAGACATGTACCACTGTGCCTGGCTTTTACATGAGTGCCAGGGTATCTGATTTCTAATTCTCATGGCTGCATTTTAAATATTTTACCCACTTGACCATCTCCCCAACACTTCCAGTTTAATTTAAATTCCCTTATCAGCTTACCGCTGCCTGGAAACATCTGAAATTCGTGGCCTCTTAGGAAACATACTTTCTTTCTTTTTTTTTTTTGTTTTTTGTTTTTTTGTTTTTTTAATTTTTATTTTCTATATTCTATGTTTACATTCCAAAGGCTTTCCCCTTTCCCAGTTCCCACCCACCATACTTCCTATACTTTCTAGAAGGGAGGAGAGAGAGAATAAAGCAGAGGGGAAAGGAGAAATGGGTGGGACTTTGTCATTAATTAATATCAAATGAATCCTGGAGCTTTGAAATCACCTGAAAAAAATAAAGTTAAAGTCAGAAACTTGCTAAACCATTATATTGTTCAGAATATAATCCAGGATGCCAGGCAGTGGTAGTGCATGCCTTTAATCCCAGCACTTGGGAGGCAGAGGCAGGCAGATTTCTGAGTTCAAGGCCAGCCTGGTCTGCAGAGTGAGTTCTAGAACAGCCAGGGCTACACAGAGAAACCCGTCTCGGACCCCCCCTCCCCAAATGCTAAATACACAATCATCCAAGCAACACAAAATGGACTCATCAGGCTGTGTTTATATGTATTTACGTACATATATGTACTTATACATTTTATATATGTAGAATAATAATGATTAAAGATTGGTGGTCATGAATTTGAGAGGAAGTTAGACATGGGAGGAATTGGAGGGATTGTAAAATTGTATTTGCATCCTGATGTAAATACAGTACTAATAAATGATGTCCTAAAAGAATGAAAAATTATAACAAAAACAAACAGACAAACAAAAACTCATAGCATATGGAAGCGAGAGCATGGACCTTTTAACCCCACAACGGTCTGAAATGTGGCATGGTCCAGAGGACAGCAGGTCTGAAATGAAGCTTGAGCAACTAGACATCAATCACATCCAGTCTCCTCCCATACTACACTAAAAATTAATAGGTTTGCTCCCCAAATCTATCTGGTTCTTGAACAAGAAAACACAAGACTTAATTATTCTTCCTTTTGCTCCCACCATCATGATCCACTTTTCAACATTCGGGGCTTCTCTTTTTTGAAATGTCTCTATATATGTCACTTGAAGGAAAACATACTATATGAAATAAGTTTGCCACCCATGGCTTTCCATCTGAGAGGAAAAGAGAAGGACATTATAAGCAAAATTATACCAAAGGAAACAGCAGGTTTTCAACTTGCAGCTGATATTTTGTTGTCATTATTGTTTAATTGAAATGTGAATGGAATCAAGATAAAGCAAAGGAGAGCAAGAAAGGGCAAGCCATTGTTGAAGCCACATCTGTAGAGGAGTTAGCTGGTTAGGTAGCAAAGGAACATGAATGAAGCAAACAAAAAAGGATGTAATCGGTGGTCCAATCAGAACAGTAGTAGAGAAAACGAGGCCACTGATTCGGTGTTCTTTTAATTCATCATATGTAAGCACCAAAATATTATCTCCATACTTTAAATCAAAACTCAGCCATTGCAATGGGAACTTAATTGCACATATCAAATACGAGTGCTGTATATTTCACTCAGCTGAAGTGGGAAGGGTTTTATTATTTTGAGTTCACAGAGCACATAAGCCTCCCATGGGGAATGTGCTTGTTCTGATTTATTCCTAATGGTTCTAGTTTGTACTGATTTCTTAGTGAAATTTTTGATAGACATGAATGAACTTTCAGAGGTGTCCTGGGTTTGGATTTCGACAATGATTGTGTAGCTGCCTTATACACGAACAACCTGTATAAGGCAGATAGATGGGAGTCCGTGATAATCTGAGGTGCCAGATCTACACAGAGCTTGGTGGCTAGCTTGTAGCTTTTCTAGTTTTCCTTGCCAGGACCAAGATTTGATTTTGCTTTATTGAGACAGAGTTTCATTATTCTGCTTGAGCCCATCTCAGGGTCTTCTTGTCTTAGCCCTAAGTGAGACGTCCCAGGCGACTGAGTTTAACTTTTGGAAACTCACCTCTCTGTATCATCTCTGAAATGAATTTGGCCATGAGTCAGAGAAGCCGTAAAAATGGTATAAGCGATCACAGGCTTAAGGTTTTCCAATGAAGCAGAATTCTTCTTGAATTAAGCAGTTATTGATGTTGGATCTCTGGCTGGTTCATCCAGCCTTCTCCTTGTGATAGAAGATGGATCCAGCATTCCCATCAAGAAAGTATACACTCTAGGCAGAGGAAAGGTTCATAGAAGTTGAAATGGTACTGTGAGCAAGAAATCTCTAACCTCCTCAGATGTCTAACTGATCTCTACTTACAGATTTGTAGATACAGATATCATGTTGTCACTTCTTGGTGGATTTGGATCAGAGTAATGCCTAGTCTTATTTATGCTATATTTTTAATCTTAAGTATTAGACTTTCCAATTTTCATCTAAATCCTAGTTTTCTTAGTGAATTTGAGCATCCAGCGCAAATTGCCGTAACTGGGTAATTTAAATAACGGATTGATTTCTCACAGCTCTGGAGGTGAGGGGTAGAGAGAAAGAAAGCAGGCTCTTTCCTGCTTGTTCATTGAATGGCACTAATTCCATGATCAGGGCCCTATCCTCGTGATGTAATATCATCTCAGAGGAACCTTCCAAATAATAACATGGACTCAAGATGAGCTTGAGAGAAATATAGGAATTTAATGCTTACGAAAGGACTGAAGAAGAGACCTGGTGATGGGGGATACTTCAGTGGCTTATATTGTTTGTTACACAAGTACAATGACCCAAATTTGACCATCAGAACCCATATTTTAAAATCCAAGGCTGGTGGTTCATACTGTGGAGCGGTAGAAACACAGGTAAATCCCCATGGTTTGTGAGACGGCCAGTCTAGTCAATTTAGCAAGTTCTAGAGCCGTGGTTCTCAACTTTCCTAATGCTGCGACCCTTTAATACAGTTCCTTATGTTGTGGTAAACCCCAACCATAAAATTACTTTCGTTACTACTTCATAACTGTAATTTTGCTACCATTATGAATTGTTAGTGCTTTTGGAAAGAGAGGTTTGCCAATGAGGGTGCAACCAAGAGGTTGAGAGATGTTTCTCTAGATCAGCTAGAGCCCCTGTCTCCTAAAATAATGTGGCAAGAATGACAAGACAAGATGTCCTCTTGCCCCACATGTGTGCATGTACACACTCACACACTTACATGAATGTGCTCCTCCCTCACACACAAGGGAAAAGACACTAGATAATAAGCTACCTGGCATCTGTAATACTTTTTTATGCCTAAATCTATATGTAATGTAATATTTTAGGACACAAAAGAGATAGACACGTGAGCAGATTGAAATATAGATCATAGATGTAGTCTTTTTATTAGGATGTTTAATATTTGCAATCAAGAGTATTTAATTATTAATATTTAAATATTATTAGTCATCAGGCTTATGAACTTCGACTAGAGACAATAGGGAAGAAAGATTCCCTCTGATCTTATTTAGAATCACACAGATTAGGGTTTCCCTGGAATTTGAACAGAAGCATTTTGCTGATTGAATTTTCAAATTAGATTGCTGGGTATTTCCTTTGAAATGTTTTACTATATATAACTAGGGCAAGGATGAATAAACATTGCTACCTAACAGTAATACTTCACTAGATAGGAAAGGCTCTTTCTGGGAACCGTGACAGATAATCTTAGTCACTTATTATGTCATGAGGAAACTGAAAGGTACTATGGAGCAGTGTCTAGCAGTGTCTCTGTGCAGGCATCCTTGACTGGTGGCAGTACCCTGCTCATGAATATTCAGAGATATTGATGCTTTCCATTCTCCCATTCCTCCAGTCACTTGCTACCTGCATATTTGTAATTGGCAGTGTGCACACATTATCATAGATTAGTGGTTCTCAACCTTTGGTGTGGAACCCCTTGGAGGTTGCATATCAGCTATCCTGTATATTATGCATTTACATTATGATTTATAACAGTAGCAAAATTACAGTTTGAAGTAACAATGAAAATAATTTTACAGTTAGCACCACCACAGCATTAGGAACTATATTTAATTGTCATAGCATTAGGAAGGATGAGAACCACTCTTTTCAATGTTAGAAGTAAAACAAAACCACTTTTATTGTAGTGGGAGACTCTAATATTAAAAAAAAAATAGGAACATTTCCCAAATGTGATAGTGCTGTCAGATAGATCAAGACAAATCTTTGTCTGGCTCCTAGCATGAAGATTCAAACTTTCACTTATTTACCCAGAGGCAGTTTCTGTCCTCTGTAATATCTCTCTGTGCATTTTGACTCCCTGTTTACATTCTTTAGAATGTATAATGAGATGTATAGTATTAACACTTGTGTGTACCACATACTTGAAGGCTTTTGAAAGTTGCCAGTATGCTTTTAGGATTTGCACGACCATTTCTGGTTATATTCAGCAAAGTCATACTTATTGGCAATTTGGCATTATCTTAATTACTTGAGAGGTATTATTGGCAGCACATATCATCTAGCCCTAATTGCTATATTTAAGACAAATTTTGTAGCACACATGAAAATGAATTTCACAATACATATCAGACCCGAATAACTCTAAGAGATAAAACTTTGAAGCAAGCATAAAAGTAGGTCTTCATGACCTCATATTAAGCAATGGTTTCATAGAAATGACACCAAAGTCCAATCAATAAAAACCAAAATAAACTGGATTTTATCATAATTAAAATCTTTTGTGCTTCAAAAGATATAATCAAGTGAAAACTCAATTTATAGAATGGAAGAAAAAATTGAAAGTCACCTTTCCAAGTGGGAACTCATATCTGGACTGTATAAAGTACCCCTACAACTGAGGAATAAGAGGGCAGAGTGAAGTGTGCAGAAGCCTGAGAGCAGTGTAGTGATGGAACTTTTACCCACCATATACAATGAAACAAAACGGGTGCAACGAACATCAGAAATAGACACACCTGACACAACCAAAAACACACACAGTAAAAACAGCCAATAGCTACCCGAAAAGATGCTTCACACTGTCAGTCAACAAGAAGATGCAAATTCAAATCACACAGAGATACTGCCTCATACACACTAAGGTTATATTTAAAAGGTTAGATAACACTTGTAGGTGAGAAATGAATTATTTATACTTTGCTCTTGGGAATGTAAAGTATACATTTTGGAAAACAGCCTTGGTGCTTCCTCAGATGGTCAGACACTTTTATTTTTACATGATCAGCAATTGTACTATCAAGTATTTACTGCAAAGAAATACATATATTTCTATACAAAACTCTGAGTAATCATGGTAGTATAATTAACTGCAGTCCCAAAATGGTAGCACTCAAATGCTCAACTAATGGATAATTAAAGTTTTATATATCCGCGTAGTAGAATATATGTGGGTGGCTGTAAAAGCCATCAACACATGCTGAAAAATAGATTAACTGTGAAAACATGTTATAGGAAGCTGGTATTTTTAAAAAGCAAAAACAAATAAAATAAAAAGAAACAAAGGTATTTTGCTTATAGAAAATGTTCAGAGCAGGCTTCTCCATCACATGAAATCAGACCAATGGTGAGAAGTCATGTCTACAGAATGTCAGAATGCACATAAGTGAGAGGAAAGAAAGAGTTTTGCTGCCAAAGGGTGTGGATTTGCTTTCCAGGGTCATGACAACCTCTAAAATTGATCCTGATCCTTACAATTGTGGGATTACACTAAAGAGTACTGTACTTTGTATATTTTTGAGTAGGTAGGCAGTAGGAACACATGAATTACAAATCAAGAAGATGGCGACTTTAAAAGTCAATTTTATTTATAACATCAATTCATCAATGATTTAATAGATGTTTTAGAGTAAATGCAACAATTTTTCTAAGAATAGTCAATACAACTCAATTGGGTTGCATGCTTTGTTTGTTTAAGGTAGTGAAAAGATGTGAATTTTATCACATTGGAGAAGTGAGACAAAGTTTTAGCACTCTTTTGTTAGAGTAAAATGTGGGAAAAGGAGTGGAAACTGTAGAGTCTCTGTAGCCATAGTGATTCTGGTCTTTTTTACAACCATAAACTCTAATAATTTGTCGACAAGATACTACTGGCTGTGAGTGTTGCTCTTCTATAATGAGATTAATATTCCCTAACACCAGTGTTTTTAATAAGTATGAGCTGTCAAATTGTTATTGTCTAGGCTTTATAGGTGTGTATACAACAAATGTATCAACAAGATGATACGATTCTCTTTAGCTTAACTTTAAATTTTGCTATGAGACATTTTAAAGTATCATGGCAAAACTATCTTAGGGCTATTCAATAAGAAAGCAAATGTGAATGTGTGTATCTGGTTACACACTAGTGCAGTTGTTCTCATCCTGTGGTTGTGACCCCTTTGGGGCCCAAATGACCCTTTTACAGAGGTTCTGTATCAGATATCTTACCTCTCATATATTTAAATTATGACTTGTAATGGAACCAAATTATAGTTATGAAGTAGAAGCAAAAATAATTTTAGGAAGTCACCACACCATGAGAAACTCTATTAGAGTCTCAGCGCTATAAGGTGGGAACCACTGTTCCAGTGCCTGGCAACCGAGAGCATTAGTTAATGTTTCGAAATTATAAGTGATACTTTAGTTGCGAATTTGAATGTTTTGTGCAGGCTTTCAATGAAGTCTGAAGCACTGGTGTACTTATAGAAAGCTACATGAAAGTATACTTCATATATTGTTTATTATAGTTGTTACATAGTGTGGCATAACTTAAGTTCATCTCTAAGAATGAACAGTGGCCCACAGCTGAGAGCTAGCATGTGTCTTTGTCCCTCGTCATAGTTGGTTTTTTCTTCACCGATGCATAACAAGCACATCTCAAGACACTAGGGCAGCCTAGTTAGTGAAGTATAGCTCTTCACCCAGTATTTATCTATGACATCAGGACAGTTGTCCCACCATCACTTTCTTATGTTCATCTTAGGCCTCAAAATGTCCGTATCTCAAGGCCGGTGGTGGGTCAGTCGATTGGACGGTGTGCATTCTCAGAAATGTTACTGTTGTAAATATCCCAAATCTAGTTAACGCTGAATTTGGACAGTGTAAGAGAAGAGAAGGACTACTATGGAAATTATGGGAAGCTACAGCATTTTGAGGAAATTAAAAGACTTTCCATACAATTTAGATGAGTGGTGCTTCAGGGCCAGCAGTCTTTGCTTCCGGAATGGAGGTCTGCACGAGGGCAGTGGACTGGGAGTTGCCAGGTTGTATGACCCCTGTGGAGGAGTCAACAGTCCAGAGAATGGTCAGTTCTACTTCACTGCCGTTGCTGACGGAGTTGGAGTGATTTACCTACTTATTGTCTCCTACTTCCTCTTGATTGTTTGAAAAGTGAATATGGCGTATTTAGTCTGTGGGCTTGCTAGAAAAATTTAGAACTAGAATGTTAAAAGAATTATTAATATGCTCAGAGTCATGATAAGCAACCTAGGGAATGTAGTGTTTTATTGTTTTTTTTTTTTTTGTTTTTGTTTTCTTTTTTATGCCTCCTAAATTTATTACGGCCCTTGGCAAGACACAGATATTTCAATGCATTCCATGCACCTTGCACTTGAAAATGTTGTTCTTTGCATATGTGGGTAGGGATGTAGCCATTCTCTGCTTTCTCCAAACTCTCCTCATTCTCCTAAACCTCCATCCTGGACCCATTCGATCTATGATGTTCCTCCTAATTGTCTAGTATTAAATGATGAAAGGTGTTCTGTTCACCTGTTATCCATCCAAGCAGCAGCCAAGTTTGTATCAGATACCGGTCTTTATTGCTTTGTCCTGACACCACCTTCCTACTCTGCTTCAAAATAGAAAAATTAAATTCAGTTGTTCCCATGAGATAGATCAAGGCTGATTCTTCAGTTTAGAAAAAAAATCAAATAACATTTCTACAAAGAAAACCACATTTATATTACAGTATTTTTTTTTTCTGTTAGCCGAGCTTGCTGGTCTCTATTATGTCTTTAATTCCCTCTGTCTGTGAAGTAGGACAGGAAAGTTGACATTCCAGTTCTGGAATTAAATTTCAGTGTTTGCTCTAAGGTACTTTGTGTTGTATAATGCTAGTATACTTAAAGTTCACATAATCCGATACCTTAAATTATATACCTGTGTTTCCTCTGTTATTTCATCAAGTAAGGTTTCAGTATAGCAGTTTAAAGGCTCTTGCTTGAGGACCTTCTGACTAACATTTGAATTTACTTGTTTTGATGATTATATCCAGAGATCATATTTTGATTGTCCCAGTGACTGGAATAGTTCAAACTAAGTATTTGTTTTTATCTTAAAATTTATCCTTGTTCTTTTGATGCCCTGTGGCATAAAACATTTTTAATCCTATTTTTAATTTTTGGATGGATGTCTGTATCTGTGTGAGTGTGTATTATATGTGAGTGGGTGCCTAGAAGCCAGAAGTAGGTACTGGATTCTCTAGATCTGGAGTTATCGGTGGTTGTGAGCTGCAAGACACAGGTGCTAGGAACTAAACTCCAGTTCTTTGGAAGAACAGCAAGCAATATTTGCTATTGACTATCCTTCACCCTTTCCTGTTTAATATTTTTGCCACAACACAGTGTTGGAATGCAATTTATATTCTTTAATTTTTAAGTGTTCTGTCGCTTTGATAATAACTTAATATGTGGCTGAGATCTCAAAGAAAATATGGAAGAAACTGCAGCTGACTGTGTGTCACATTGCTTATGACATCTTATGTGCATTTTCCTGATCCTTATTCTCAAACCTCACCATATAAACAGACAGTTTTAGGCATCTTTTTCTTCACAAATGAAGAGACATAGGGAGCATCACCAGTACCTAAGATATACCATGTGACAATTCAAAATAGAGTTCTCCAGCCAAAGTCTCACATGAAAAATGCAGAATGGGTTTGGCTGCATTCCACAATCTTGAACGCCCAAGCCAGTAGTCCAAAATGGAAAAATGAAATGTTGGGGGAAAAAAAGCATTTCCCAAAGAAGCACACATTCATCTTCGGCAACAGGAAAGAAAACTCTTTGAGCAGTATTGTAGGTTTGTTCCTTGGCACTCCACCATGCCTGATTCTGTAACTCAGCCTCTCAGAATCCCGACAAGCCCTGCCCAAACACATCCTCTGACAGCTTGCATTTGAGCACTGCTTGTTATTGTGAAAGATCTGTACATCTTCCATTCATGCGTCTGACTTCTAATGTCATGGTAGCCCTGACTTCATTTTTTATAGAGTTAGCAAATAAAAGCAAATCAAGTCAGTGGCATTTTTGATACAAAGTGAGCATCAAACTCAATCCTAAAATGCTTCATAATCCAGAACTTTCTGAGTGTGAGCATCATGCCACCATAGATTATTCCCCACTTGACAACCAGTGGGGGATGTCAGTCACATCTCAGGCACGCTGAAACTGTTATCCACAGTTCCATCTAGTCTGTGAAAAAGGGCAGAGATACACCAGAAATGGACTATCTTATACTCTAATGCAGTTTGTACAGAATAATCTCTTATATTAAGACCTTCATTACCTAAAGTAGTTATGTAGGATAATTGTTCCTCTTTGCTCTTGGTTATATTATATGGAATCACATACATGCATAGTATTTATCATGTTCTTTGCATGTGGTTGGCATATTTAAGCATTTGCCATTGTGTAAGATAGGCTTCTCCATCTTTATATCCATTCTAAAATGATATTGTGATTGTTCATATCCATATCTGCCCATATACATGTATCATCTGTCCTAGTAAATGATGATCAGTGGACACAATTTAAAGGGTATTTACAAAATTCAATTATTTGTTGAACAGATTAAAACACTATCAAATGTGATTATGGTCTCGATGAGAATATTAACCAAATATTCTAGTTTTTAAAAAAATGATTTATTTTCATTTTTAAATTAATGGGTTTTCAATAAATAAATGAATGATTCATGAATAGAAGCATTAAATTCTGAAGTGGAAGGAAACAATCCATTTGTTTCAATCACTGCCCTGTTTTTAAAGTAAAATCTAGAGCCTACACTTGAATTATCTTTTGTTTATCTAGAGCTCACTGCTCTGTCTGCAGTTGAGAAATATCCCATTGTATCATTTATGCAAATGGCATATCAGTTTGTATACCAGCAGCTCACTCTGCTCTTCTCCAGGGCCATGAGCAAACCATTCATAGCTGGTGAGTAGTGCCAAGGCAGAGAACTGTAGTTTATTATTATTTATTGAGTCTCATAATTGTAAGTGTGCTGGTTAATTTAATAGGAAAACAGCATTTCCTATCCATAGTTCAACCCTGCAGTTTTGTTTCTTTCTTCACTTCTCCTGTTCCAGAGACTTACCCAGGCTGGACCTTTAATTGCCTCTTCACATTTATTTTTGTGTAGTCAACTGTAGATCCTGTTGAGTCTGTAGAAAATGAACAAAAATGAAAAAGAAAAACTCAAAAAAGAACTAGACTATCTTGGGTCATAGCCATTCTTCCCATTTGCTTTTCGCCCTTACTCTTTCTTGCTACCAGAAGAGACCTCATCAGGCTGACTTCTACATTGGATGGCATCTGTATCTTAGCACTACTCCACGGAAGTGGTGATTTCTATGCATTTGGGGTTTTCTTCAGCTAGAACCCAGGTCCTAAAGCTCCCCTGTACTGTGAATAACCACCCTTGCAGAACAGTCTCAAGGTTGCTGAGAAAGCTCCTATGGATTTTCACACTGCCTGCTGATGATCCTTTTCCTTTCCTGTTTTCCCACTCTGCACCCTATGGTAGATACAGTCTATGTCAGTCCGTCCACACAGCCGAAAGCCTTGTTCCTAAAGCACTCCATTTCCACCTATAGAAGGTATTTCCTGGGCTGAATTTTGATGGTTGTCATAATGACTCTCAAAATAATAGTGCCCATTTGATCTTCTATCGGCACTTCAGAGTTGTAGCCTCTGACTCATCTGAGCTGTGAACTAAGTTTGGCCACATCCCTGATCAAGAGGAAGACTGGTAAATTGAGGCTTCTGGATGTAAAAACATTTCCAAGGGATTTTGTTCTTCTTTGTTACAAACATATACATTTAAAATGTCTGTAATTTTACATACATTATATTATTTATTTATTTATTTATTTATTTATTTATTTTTGGTTTTTCGAGACAGGGTTTCTCTGTGTAGCCCTGGCTGTCCTGGAACTCACTTTGTAGACCAGGCTGGCCTCGAACTCAGAAATCCACCTGCCTCTGCCTCCCAAGTGCTGGGATTACAGGCATGCACCACCATGCCTGGCTACATTATATTATTTATGCTCTAGGAGTTTCCATGTTCAGAAAGACACTGGATCCAATCAAATCTTGGATTTTTTTCCAGAGTAGTGTAATAATTACTATAGCGAATATAGATTGAGTTACCCACAAGTGAGTCACTTCTACAGCATTATGCCTGAAGACAACTTTGAGCATGAGATTTTTATATTTCATACTTAAGCTTCATTTATCTCCCTTATTAGAAAAGTAACCATTCTATCATCTACTGGAGTTTCTAAGATAATTTTCCCTTTGGTGCCAGAATACTGGCTGAGATGTGTATCCAGAAGAATTCTGCCTGTGCTTTGAAGCCAGAAGGACAGCAGGTGACAGCAGACTGAGGTTGGAGTTTGGCCCAGAGGCAGTGTTAGTCAAGGACAAAGGCACATGGACCCATGTTCCTGGAAGGAAGGAAAAACAAACAGATGATGTCCATTTTTGCCTAAGATGATTTTACACTTAGATTTTTTTAAATTTTTGTAGAAATAAAGCCAGTTAAAATACCCCCACCTTTTTTTTTCTAATGGTACTATTGGAAGTAGTACAATAGGTGGCATTAGGAGCCAAGGTTCTACTTTGAAAACTGACACATGAGGTTATCACTGCTGTTGTTGTGACCAGATACTTGAAAGAAAGCCTTTTGCTGGGCAAGAGGTTTATTTTAGTTCACCATTGCCATTCCTTATCAGAGAAGGCCTGATGGGGGAAAGGGGCAGGGTAAACATGGTGGAACTCATGGCAGTAGAATGGGTCTTATGTGTGGCCACTGAAAAGGGTAGACCTCCAACCACAAGCACCAAGAACCCTCTATCCCTAGGGGACTTGGTAGACCAGCTAAATCTATGAAAATTTCTATAGCTATCCAAAATACCTGCGGAGGATCAGTGCTATCTCATGATCTTGTGAGGGCCCTTTCCCATCAAACAATAACTATATTCAAATTCGATAACTATATTCAAACTAAATTCAGGCATTTATTTGATGCTAGTCAGTTGAGCTACTTGCGATCCATGCCCATGTTTAGTGTATTTATATAGGTCTTGAGCGTTTCTTTCTGTGCTTATTTTCCTTCTACCGTTACTTTCTCTTCCTTCTCTCTTTGTGTTTGTTCTCTTCCTTTGGAGTCCTTCATCTTCCTCTCAATCCCACCTTTTGTTCCGCCTTTTCTGGTATGTGTACAATGCAAGCAAACTACTCTTCCAGGAGCCCACAGTCCAGTAGCAGGGGAGGGGACAGGCAGAGAGTGGAAAGTAAAGGTATTGAAAGAAGTCTCTGCCCAAGTTCTGAGTGTGGAGGAAGCCTTATGGAACAGAAAGGTTTTAGTTTATGAATATAACCCTGCTGTTTGAGGTCAAGGAAGAAAAAAAACCCTGCAGTTAAGTGAATTATAGATTCTATTATCATTCCATATTATGTTATGGATTATGTGACAATGTATTATTCATTTTAATGTCAAACATTACAACAGACAAATAGAGTTCACGAGAAAAAAGAAGTTGCTTACTGTGGGTGCCTGAATAGAAAATCTCTGTCTCCCCCCCTTCTATCCAAGAAGTAAATCAGTAGTGATAGGAACTGAAAGTCCTCATTCCCAGGACCACAGGAACTATGTGCTTGAATGGATTGATTACTCCACTGATAAACATAAATGTGTAGCTTTGTGGGGAGAGGGTAATTTCAAGAAAGATGGGAGAGACAATTGAGTGTCAGTCTCTACAGAGACAGTGTGAATCTCGAGGATAACCTCCAGCTTGCAGGACCTTTTCAGAAAGCCTCTGAGGGCTGAGAGGATTATGTACAATCCTTTCCACATGTGTTTGGATCCCAGAGCTCACTACTTTAGGATATTTTGATATGGCTCTTTCTGACTTAAGAATGCTCCAGGCTGTCACTGTGTCAAGTGATGAAGTGATTACGGGTATAATTGCTCTAGTTCAGAGACTGGACTGCCCACTACACTAGATCCGATTGGTTTACTTATTCAATTACCACAGTGACTCCCTAAATTAGGTCCTAATATTGTCTTCTATGGGTATGGATGAGGAAGAAAAGTAAAGTATACTTCAAATTTATGAGAACTGTAACTATTAGCTATATTAAATTCTGTTGATCTAATAATAAGAAAATCTGAGTTAATATTGATTTGTTGTGTTTGCCCATTTAAAAAGATTTCTTTATATCATTTAAAATTAATGATCAGTACACCCCTGCGAAATATACTAAGTCATGTAAATTTATTTGTCTCTTTAAAGATTAAGGCATTAAAACTCAGGAAGACATGTTGAAGTGTCCTCTAGGTAGTAAGTGCTAAAAGTGAGTCAATTTTCTGACTCTATATTGTCTGGGAGCCAGCCCACTGCATCCTGGGGTCTCTTTACAACTTAAACCTGCATAGACATAACTAGTTTAGACAATTCTCTAATCCAATTGGGTAAAAATCGAACGGTTTTTGGAAGTTGGGGCCATACATTTTAGTGCTTTGGTAATTATCTCACACATTGCAGAGACTTCACTAGAGTGCCAGATAAATGAGATGTCAGTGCACTGAACAGCGAGAGCTCCATCGCTGCTGCCTTTTGATTGGCTCCATCTGTTGCTAGGAGAAGTTGTGGCTTCTCAGCAGCTGCCAGCCATGCAGTCATTTCTTAGTGGATTTGAGGTTGACAGTAGCTAGAAAAGGAATGTGTCCTTACCTGGCAAGGACATTCTTCCAGCCACTGATTTTTATTTTATTTTTCTCTTAGCTGGGCTGAGAGAATCCCTGATGCTGATACATTTCATTGCTTTTTATGAAGCCGCTTCTTCTTCTTCTTCTTCTTCTTCTTCTTCTTCTTCTTCTTCTTCTTCTTCTTCTTCTTCTTCTTCTTCTTCTTCTTCTTTCTCCTTACTTAGGTTTGTTCAATGGCTGACACACCTTACTTATTGGAATAAGTAATTTCCAATTAGCATCTGAAATACAGAATTTGCTTTCATTATTAGTAGGAAAGTAATTGTTGGTTAAAAGAATAAAGGCTATTAAAAACAAAAAAAGAGCAATTCTGGGTACACATCATTTTCCTGGCAGTTACAAAAGACATTTAAAATGTTTCCTTAGGATTGTGATAAAAGAATGAGAATTGTTCATTTGGGGGTGGCTTCTCATGTTTAAAATTCTGTTTATCTGCACCGTGACTGATAGTGTCGGGGAAGGAAAAGCATCCTATTTATCCTCTCCTTTAGTGTGCTCTCCGTCTGGGATGTTCTTCACTCTGTGTGCTTAACTCATCTTTCCTTATTCAAGTGAGGTTCATGCACAGGACTTCAGGCAATTCCCCCCTATGCTCCTATTCTGGAACTTTGAATAGTAATCCACCATTATAATTGCTGCTTTCTTTGGCCATTTCTAATTCTCATTTGTTGAATGTCTTCTATCCAAAGGGTCTTGATTGAATTCCTAGTACTTAGAACTACAGCTGGTTCCTAGTGGACACCACTTCTTAATGCCCCCAATACCCTGCACAATAGTTCTGAACTGTTTAGTGAGTTCACAAGTTCATAAATGTAACAGATTTTTTCTACATCTTTAAACAGCTCATTTGAGTCTCAGATATCTCAAAGGCCAGGCTTAAAAGTAAAAAAAAAAAATGGAATAAATAAATCACAACAGGGCTGTAAATATAGCTCCGGATGCTGGAAGATGCTAACTGATCACATCCACACTTGGAGATATTTGAGCAGTTTCTAATTATGGCGTGTGGTACATATAGCCTAGTGTTTACTGTGGATGGGAGGCCGAGCAGTTGAAAGGCTCACAGGCTTTTTGACAGATGTGAAAAGAGTGATTCGAGAGGGGACTTGATAGACCCGAAGCCAATCTGAGAGCAGGTGACTGAACTCTACTTGACCCCTACTGGGCTTTCTCTTAGATTTCTTTTCCCCTCCCACTTGATCTTTCTCTGCCAGGTAAGCATGGTGCTCAATTTTGTGTTCTCCATAAAGCTTTCATAACTGTGCATTTTGTTGCTGAGTAAATATTGAAATCAAATTGGCTTTCTCTCCCTGTTTTCACCTCATTCTCTTCCTTACAAAGGGGACTGAAGAGAACAACCATCTGTCCCAGACACCTGGTGAAAGAAGAGGGTGCTGAACCCCTCCATGGCCCCTCAGCCATGTCCCTCCTGTCTTTCCCTGTCACCCTCTATCCTCAACTCTCTAAAACTCTTCTCAAGGTGGAGAGTCCACCTGCTTTCGTCTGGAGTGTTGCAAGCTCTAACCAACCAGTCTCAGCTCTAAGCAGCACCTGCCTCTTTTACAGATTCTGGAATCCCGGTCAAGCTGTTTGGAAATAGTAGCTGACCATGGGAATGGACGCTTGATCATCACCACATGAACATCCTACAGTATTTCCCCTCCCCTCCTTTAATATTTTTTCTTACATTATTGGGCATTTAATACTTGCACACAATGGAGTACGGTCACATTTTCTTCCTCCAACATTTTGCATATCACCCTCAACACATCTTCTCTCCAAATACCCACTTGTAGCCCACTGAATAGTACTCACGGAACATGTACAGGTGTGGGGCAAGCTAATGGTTACATACTCAAAATTGAGTGATTCTCTTTTCCAGGAACTATCAGTCATCCAGAGCTTCCTAAGAAATGGGTGGGACCTGGAGACCCATCTAGGCCAGAAGTTTGTGTGGTTTGACCTGGTGCAGGTACTCTAACTGCTCTGCATTCAAGAGTGAAATGGCCACAGCATACCCAGAAGACAGCATTTCACACACTCCTTCCTATACACAGTTTCTTACATTCTTTCTGCCTCCTCTTGCATATGTTTTATGATCCTCAGTTGTGAAGGGTTTTACATAGATGTCCATTTAGAAGTGAGCACTCAGTCTCTTACTCTGAGTGCTTTGAGTAGTTGTGAGTCTCTGTAGTAACTGCTGTCCACCACAAAAGAAAGCTTCTCTGAGAAAGCTCAAGAGCAGCCCAAGTCTATGGGCAGAAACATGTATAGAAGGCAGTTTGGCAGCATGCCAATTTACCGAAATAATAGTCAAAGATTCTAGCCTAGGGTCTTTGATCTTTAAGCCATGGACTTCTGACTAGTCCTACAGTACCAGGCATGGAATTCCATCTTATATAGCATGCCTGAGATCTAGGGAGAAAGCAGTTGTTATAGCACAACAATTGTGCCACTATTGCACCTATGAGCATATTTTGCTTAGCAGGTTGAGATTTGCAGTATAAGAGGTTGAATTCTTAGTGAGACCATTGATGTGTTTTTTTCCCTAACAGCACGCATAGCATCTTCCAGCACCTCGAAAACTGGAAAGCAGAGAGGACATTTCCTCTTTAGTTTGAGCTTGGCTTTTCTGTGTCTTCCAACTGAAGTTACTCCTCCCTTGAGGGCCTGGCTTCTATTTCTTTCTTTCTTTGATATATTCATTTTTAAATTTTAAGTAAAATATAATCACATAATCTTTTCTCTTTTTTTCTCCTTCCATCTCTCTCCCCTTGTCATCTCTAATCCCTCCTTCATTCCTAATTCCCTCTCAAATTCAATCCCTTTTTCTCCGATTATTGTTGTTTTGTGCACGCACACACATACACACACACACACAAACACAAGCACATACACAAACATATACCACATACCATATATATTATCCTTTTTCCCCACAGTATTAATCTAATTTGTGAATCTTGTATTTTTGCTGAATGTATCGTCCACCATCAGAGGGGATTTGGAATGTTTCCTGCCACTGTGCACTCATCGCCTTTTATGACACCTGACATTACTCAATAAACTTCACCTACTAGGTATGGTGATTTAAATATGCTTGGCCCAGGGAGTGGCAATTTTAGGAGGTGTGGCCTAGTTGGAGTAGGTGTGGCCCTGTTGGAGAAAGTGTGTCAATGTGGGTATGGGCAATGAGACCCTCTTCCTAACCACATCAGAGCCAGTCTTCTCTTAGTGGCCTTCATATGAAGATACAGAGTTCTCAGCTCCTCCTGCGTCATGCCTGCCTGGATGCTGCCATGCCTTCATGAAAATGGACTGAATCGCTTAACCTGTAAGCCAGCCTCAATTAAATGTTGTTCTTTATAAGAATTGCCTTGGTCATGGTGTCTGTTCACAGCAGTAAAACCCTAAGACACTGGGTGGATGTTAATAATCAGCAGTAATTAGTAACAATTTCCACCTTTACCAAGCAAATACTTATTGGGACTCATATTTTTCAAGACTATGTTGAAAGATGAAGGAAGTATTAGATCTGTAGGGGTCATTACAGAATGATTTGACTCTAGGCCCTGTCTTTTTGTCATTTCCTAAAGCCATCTCTATTGTGTCTTTTCCTCTAAGTACTTTATTTCCTTCTGTATTTCCTTGAGCTTTGAGCATCTCACCTCACCCTCACGGGTTGTGATGTCTCTTTTGGGCCCAGTGCATTTGGTATGCTCCCACATTAACCAATTCCTGGACCGCCTTCAGCGATTCTTACCATTTCACCTTTATTTTACCATGGTCACCTTACTAGTCTAGGGAAGTCCATAATTCTCCTTTCAAAAATAATGACATTTAATATATAAAACAAGTATGTATGGGAAGGAAATTAGAATTAATTATAATGAGAATTCTACAATTCCTGCTTTTGACAGTTCTCAAGACTGCCTTTCAGAAAGACTTAGGTTGACCCAAATTGGCTCTTTCTACCTCTCTTTAGGGCCTAGCTTCAGACAGTTGGAAGTCAGTAGACTGGTTATTCGTGACTTATCTGGTTACCTTTGGGTGAAAACATTAAGATCCTTTCCAAACTATTTCCTTGATAAACTTTAGAAGAGAGTTAGTGAAAAATCCCAGTCAGAAATCTGATTAATTTAATCTCTAAATATCTAAATATCAGTCACATTTGCATTTGCTGACATTAAAATAAATCAATATAGTTTGAGAAGTATCTGATGGCCATTGCTGGGGAAGGGTTGTTTTGTTACCGATAAGGGCACAATAATTCTAACTAGGGCACCGAGTCTTCAGCTGCTCCTAGGTACAGTACTTTCCAAGTAACTATCAACCATACTCAAAAAGGGGTGATTCTAGGGCTGGAGAGATGGCTCAGCCTTTAAAGGCTAGGCTCACAACCAAAAAAAAAAAAAAAAAAAAAAAAAGAGTGATTTTCTTTCCCAGAAACCATCAGCTAGCACTAGAATGCTGAAGGATCTTTGGTGTTCCCTAAGACTTTGCATAAGTTCCTTCTTGGCTTTGTAGGGAGGAATAAAATCCATAGAGAAATAGAGGCCCCCATGGGATGGGCGGAGGAGTGAGCACTCAGTGGAACAATGAAGAGCATAAACAACTGGGGTAGCTTTGTGAATCTGATTCTGAGATAAGTCCTATCAAGGAAATAAATGTTCATTAAAATCTTCTGGGCTTTGAGCTGGGAGGTATATACTTACTTGCTGGCTTATGCTCTCTGTTCCTTGCAGGTTGTATTGAGGATGATTTAGAAATCATCCACTCATTTCCCTTATAGCCCATCATCATTTCACTCTCTGAAAATCATGAAGTCACAAGGAAATGTTTAATGTCAGCAGAATTCATTCTGTCAGGCCTGTTAAGACATCCTTAAGAACCAGATTCTAGCCTACTATTGTTTTTTGATGCTTAGAAAAAAAAGTTCAGGTAAGGTTGCAATGGAGGGAGTTCTGGTGGTTATCCAGGGGACTCTGTTGCTCTTTCCCTGGAATGGACTAAAATAGACAGAAGAAAGTAGGCAAATATCCCTTCGGAGTGGGAGGAGACTAAGGCTGGAATAGGCTAGACAGGGATTCTAGATTTGGTGTTTTATAGGGCTCCTGGATCTTTCGCCTTCAACTATTTATCTTGTTTAGATACCAGCCCCTTGCTTTTCTGCTTTTGTCATCACTGTGTCTTCTGGGAACAACATGCAACCATCTCAGAGAGCCCGGTTTTACTTTTCCTGTCCCTTTATTTGAAGTATTCCTGTAGAGTTATGATGTTCCTGTATAAGTATTTATGATATAGTACAGCCAATGTTTCAGCTCTACTCTAAGAGAAACTTAAACTTTTCCACTTTGTGAATCCACTATTAAGAGAGGAAACAAGCTTAGGGATATTTAAAACATATGGATGAATAAGCTGTGTCCAAAACCTTGATTAAGCTGTGTCTGTAACTGCTGCAGAAGCACACATTTACATACAACCAATCTGTATGATAATCACAAGCTTTTGTCATCCAGAATTTCAGTTGCAGAATGGAGTTTGAATCAGCGGGATGTAGTCAAAAGTGATACAATTCCAGCTACAGAGATTAGTGCAAATTGGCGAAGAGAGGAGAGCTGTCCTACATCTTGGCCATCGCTCAATCTCTGGCACTTTCCCTCAGCTATTCTCCCTGTCAAGGTCATGCTCATGCAAATCAAATGAAACTTGCCTCTTTTGGGATGTGTTCTGAATTCCCACTCAATAAAAACTACTTACGTGCTCACATCCCTCTATAGTATTTAACCACTTTCAATTCTTTTAAAATATCTATCTATCTATCTATCTATCTATCTATCTATCTATCTATCTATCTATCTATCTACCTAGTGCAGACCCATGCAGACTCTGTGATTGCTGCTTCTGTCTCTGTGAGGCCCTAGGGGCACTGCTTAGTTGATTCTTTAGGCCGTGTTCTTCTGGTGTCCTCTACCCATTTGGCTCCTGTGATTCTTCCTCCTCTTCTTGCACAGAGTTGCCTAAGCTCCACTTAATATTTGCCCAAGCCCCATTTAATACTTAGGTGTGGATCTTTGTGTGTGTGCTCTCATTGACTGCTGGAGGAAGCCTCACTGATGATGATTGGGCTAAACACAGATCCTAGGTCTCTGGGCCATCCAGCTTCTGGATCCTGGCCTTCCATCCAGGCAGTGCCAGGCATGGGCTGCCTCTTACGGTGTAGGTCTCTAGTTTGATCAGCCATTGGAAGGCCACTCCCATTAGCCCTGAGCACCCAAGTGCATCTTGCAGGTTGTAGATGGATGGTTTTGTGGTTGGGTTAGTGTTCCAGTCCCACTACTGGAAGCCTTGCCTTGTTCCAGAAAATGGATGATTCAGCCTCTGTATCCTCTATTTCCAGGTATCTTTGCTAGGCCCACCCTCCAGATAGTTTCTACTGCACTAAATTTCTACATTGCACTATTCCAAATGCTACTAATTAGAGACATCTCTCCTGTAGTCTCTCCATCTTGAGAGGAGCCCTCCTGTTCCCATACCCATCATCTACTCCCAGTCCACCCTCAACATCTATTTCTCCTTTTAAGGGAGATTTATGTGTCACCCTTGAGTTGTCCTTGTCACTCAACCTCTCTGTCTACCTCATTTTCAATTCTTACTTACCTGATTTTAGTTCATTATAAACTGTGCAAGATAGAGATATTTGCTTTCTTCTTCCTAAATAAAGAAGTGCCTTGTAAAGAGAATTTAGCAAATGATGATTGGATGAATAAATGAAGGAAGGAATTAAGCTAGGAGAACGTTGATTCTTTATTGGTGATGTTAGGTGTGAAGGGTAGCCATATGTTGTGTGTCCAGTAAGTGTTGAGCTTATTCACTCATGATCTAAATTAACAATTGTACCCTTCTTTTTCTTCTCCTCCTCCTCTTCTTCCTCCTTCTTTTTTTGCTACAGTATAGATTCCTGGAAAAGTTAGAATTCTACCGTTTTTGAGAAAGTGTAGAAAATCCATGGCTCTTACATATCTAACACTCTGTGACATAGGAGAGAGCTTTATGTGACCATTCCGAACAAGCAGTGTGATTCGCTATCAGCTCCCAAAGACTAGACAGTGAACCATGTCAAAGCAACACTGTTCATTTCAGCAATGCTAACGACTCTATTTCTGTCTTCTCAAAACACTAGCTTCTGTCATTTTTTTCTCTTATCCAAACCATGTGCTGCTTGAAGCTTTTAATTTCTAATTCATTACTCAAGCAAATATTGTGAAGATTAGTTACTATGGAGACATATATAGACTCAGTGGTAGTGTTATGCTGTGAGTTGTGTCTGTAAAATATATTGACAAAGATGCGAATTTCTAATGCCTGCTTTGATATATTAACTCCTTGATGTTGTAAAGTACTCCAGGAATCCCTATATAGTCTTTCTGTAAATTTTGTGAATTGGCAATTTAAAAATAATTATATTGAGGTATTCCTTGTGATGTCGATCAAGCAATTGGAATTGAAGAACAGAGAATGTGGCCTTTGAATTCCAATTGCTCGAGAGTATGTGATTCTCTTCTTAAAGTATTACATCTGCACCAGTGTGGCAATCTAATTATGGCTACTCCCTTTTAGCACTTTGGTTTGTAACATATTTTTAGGCTAGTGAATGAATTAACCCTCTTTGAGGGCTGTGACTCAGTGTATACGATCCTAGTCAAATCTCTTTTTCGATTTTTAAAATATTAAAGCAGCTATACCTATTATTTGAGTCTAGTACTTTTTCTTGATGGTGTCTCCTTTTTGATTTTTTTTAAGTTAAAGCAGTCAGACCTATTCTTTGAGACTAATACTTTTTCTTGACAGCACGTGTGACCTGGATATAGGAAATATGCCATAGAATGCAGGAAAATGCTAGCAATATCGTTGCAGTGCCCAAAGAAGTCTGGATAATAAACTTACACAAAGCTGTTTGGAAATAGCCAGTTATCCCAGTTAGGGGCATTCTGCTGACCACTTCAATTTCATTCTTTGTGTAGATGTATTTGTAAGCCTGGATTCTCTGGGTTTGGGCTAAAGGTGTTCAGGAATGATAACATCACTGAAATGAGATAAGAGGATTAGACTACACACAATCAATATTTTCTCTTATTTTCTTCTGAAATATGAATTATAGACTGTAAACTTCCTTGGTTTTAAAATTTCAAAACATCAATTTCTCATGACATTGTCTAAGGAATTATAAAACCTTGATACAAGAATTATATATTACATATACATTCTAAATGTAAAGAAAGGCAATTGTTTCCTTTGCTGTGAAGACTTCGAAAGGTTCTTTAAAAAAGTTAATAAAGCAGTAGAATTTTTAATTTAAGGTATATGCCAGTGTCATATTTTGAGACTTTCTATTTCTTAACAAGTTATTGCAAGTTTTGAAGCTGTGATTTAAAAGTAAAATGAAATATCACTATTGC
The DNA here is from genome assembly GCA_964023405.1 of Apodemus agrarius. NCBI lineage: Eukaryota > Metazoa > Chordata > Mammalia > Rodentia > Muridae > Apodemus > Apodemus agrarius. The sequence goes on from OZ030018.1 coordinate 72,267,550, forward strand.
AATGTTTTAAAATCAGAATTATGTTGAAATAGCTGTCAAACAGAGTGTTTGTGATAAAAATAATCCCTCCACAGGCTTGACTTTGACAAATATTTTAAGGGAAGAGTTATTTGATTTCATAGGGTTGTTTCTCAAAGTGCAAAATCCAGATTTGTCTCTTAAAGCAAACAATCTAGGTTGGCATAGTCTTTCTGTAGTTTCCGGTGAAAGCACTTCATTAGCATTTAATCAATACTGTCCTGCTGGGATTATATCCTGCTCCTCTTAGCTGGACAGAAAATTGGGAGAGAAATGTAGGTGTTAATCAGCTATCTCCACACTTGAATAGTCTGTGTTTGCATCATTCTTAAATGTAATACACTTTCTAATTTTGAGGTCTTGCATCTGTTGAGCAGCAATTCGGGAGAATTGACATATGAACTTTGTTCCGCCACAGAGTGATCATCATCGCAGATGGGCAAAACCTGGGGAGATGCCTGCTCTGCAATGGGTTCTGGGGATTTAGGAAGTAAAAACGTTGCCAGAATTACCACATTGCTTTATAGTGTGTTGATAAGTGAATTTGGAAGAAGGAAATCCAATTTCTGTTCCATCCTTACCGTTGGCCTGTGCAAAAGTGCACAGAGCATTTCCAGGAGGACCCAAGACATCCATACAGCAGGAAAGGTCTGTCCTGGTAACCCAGAGGAGGTGAGAGTAGGAACTGGAGAGCCTGTGAGGGACTGAGACAGACAGAGTTCTGCCTTTTCTCCTATGATACTTTCAGCCTTACACCCTCAGATTTCATGCCATGCAATGCAATGTACCTTTGTCTTTGTGTCCCTTCCCCAGTGCTGAAGGTATCAGTTTATGTTATTTAAAGACAAAAGCCAGGGCCAATATGTGGACTACTTTGTTCCAAGGCACTAAATTTCTTGATTACTTCCATAGTCTCTCTGTGTGAGGAAGTCATCTTCCTGGTAAGTAGCATACCTTTTGAGATATTTTAAGTGTCATGGTTACCCAGTTAGATTCCGTACCTTGCCCTTACTGGTTTATAGATTGCCATTGCATACTCTGTTTTGTGAGAGTTATGAAACTTTTGATCCTGTAGTTTGTTATTCATTTCACACTAAAATACAATAAAAAGACTGAGAAAAAATATAAAATTACTAAAGATACAATGTCTTTTTTTTAATTAGAATCTCTTAGACTCTAACTTGTAAGTGAAAGCATCATTCAGCTGAGTTTTGAGCTGATTCCATAGGCCAAGCAAATAGTGTCTTTCCTTGTCTAGTGAAATAGGATGCTGCATATTTAAAGGCGAAAGAAGAAAGTGTTTGTGAGCCATGCATGTTCAGTTGCAGAAATGCTAATCAGCCAGGTGCTGGGTTTCTAAGGGGAGGCCACTGGTTAGTAATTATGTCCGGAGAGCTCTCATGAGTAGGATGGGATCTCTTCCTGAGGAGACCTCAGAGACTTAGCTGTGCCTGTCCATCAGATGGGAAATCCAGCTATGAATCAGACCGAGCACTCACCAGTTCACAAATCATCATGGGCTTCTAAGTCTCTGGAAACGTGAGTTGTAAAATTGTGTTTATTCAGCAACCATTCATTCAGTACATTCTTGTGAAAGCGTTGTTAACAGAATGTAGGGGGATGAGGAGAGAGAAGGAAGACCCCAAGAAAAAGCAAAGTCAGGGAAGTATTTAACATGCACTTTGGCGCCTTCCAACCAGAATAAGCAAAGCCTGACATGGACAGCATCTCCACCTCTCTAACTAATCATGAGTGACAGTCTAGTTTGTTGGTCTTGAGATGTACAGGCTACTGAGTCATTGTACCCCTAATTTCTTCTCTACTGAATTCACAAAATTGGCTTATCATTTTCTTTTAAATGCAAAACAGTTCAAACCAATGTAAAATCAAAGCATTAGAATAATTCCCAAATCAACTTGACTTGGGATGCGATGTGGTGGTGGAATGCTACACTGAGTTTTATTTTAGAAATCCTTATAGAGATTAGGTTAGAGCTCATCAGTGGAAGTCCCTTGATACTAAGACTTCATTGTCTCACCCGTTAAAAACAGTAACAAGCCAGTTTTGAAAAATAATTATATTTTTCATCAGAAAGTAGTTTTCTTCTTCTTCTTCTTCTTCTTCTTCTTCTTCTTCTTCTTCTTCTTCTTCTTCTTCTTCTTCTTCTTCTTCTTCTTCTTCTTCTTCTTCCACACTTTGCTCTTCTGTTTTCTTCAGAAATACAAAAGCCTAGGATTAGATTTGCTTCTGAAAACTGTGACTGCCTTAAACCAAGTTCCTCTTCCCATACATCTTTCCTTATCTGCCCGGGTAAGAAACTTAAATGAAATGCTGAGAGCATATGTGATGAAAATCACTTTTCATAAAGTCAATTGGGAAGATTTCCAAAATTCTCAATGGGTAGAAGAGATAGAGGTCAGTATGGAAATGCTAAAATGTCTGTTTGAAAATGACAGATTTGTATGATATCAAGTTATCACACATGGCCTTTTAATACAGGAAAATAACTGTTTTTGGCATCTATGAATGTGTATACAAATAAGACAGTTTTTGACTAGATAGTGAACTTTTCAGAGAAAAGATTGATTTGACAAGCCAGAATGTTTTTAGCTTTTAATTTTTAAAGTAATTTTTCTAAATGTTTCTCAGCACTATAGATATGAAAGCAATTAAATCATAGTTCAGTGAATAATTATTTTTATTAAATGTTCACTCTTGTTTCTTTTTAAATGAATATAATGTCAAGAGGCCTACCATTCCAGTTGGGTGGATTATTCACTTAGCTTAGGGACTAACACTTAGAAAGGTAGGAAGAACCCTCAGGAAGGTGGATCCACCATAAACCATTTTCAAGAGAAAGGAAGAATAATTATCCCTTTAATGAGATAGTGTACTTTTCTGTCCCAGAACATCCTACATCACTAACGTACACAGCCACATCCGTGCAGTATTGGCTTCATTCTGTTTCCGAGGCTCCCTCTCCACCATGTGGCTATTTAACTTGAGTGGAATGCTTTAGTTACTCATTCTTTACCTTCCTCCTCCTGACAGGTGCCGAGATTTATAGTTTGCCTAGATCTGAATTTTTCTATTAAACACTAATAAAATGATCCTTGAATAAAAAAAAAAAGTCAAGAGGAAAGAACAACCTAAAAGCTCCATTTTCATTTATTAGGGCAATAAAGTAGGACTGAAAGTGGTTTTTAAAGTAATCAAAGCCATTTACACATATGCTTGTTGTTTTAAAATGTTATTATTTTTCTTTATAAATTTAGATGTGAAAGATGTTGATTAATGGAACATATTGTTTTCTGTCTCACAACATCATACCAGATGGATGTGTGAATACTGAGAAATAAAATTGATACTTGGCCCAACCCAAAGGTGAGAACAAGCCTTAGGGGCTGGCTGAAGTCGGTCGGATGGATCTGGGTGAAGCCCCCAACCAGTCACATCCTTCATGCTGAGAAGGCTTCTGTTTCCAAACCTGACAGTGATGGACTTTAAACATAGCATGGGCCAAGCTGGCCTCCTGTTGGAATTTTAACACTATCATACTTTCATTGTATGCGCCATGCACACAATTTGAGGTCTGACCATGAAATTATTTTCAGTTGCCTTTCCATTTCTACTTAAGCAGCATTTGAGTTGGGTTAGACACATGGTTCCAATGCTAATTTGAGACAAATATTGCCAACAATAGCCTGCTTTGCTTGTATCAGGACTTTGGGGAAATACTTTTTGTTTCTTCTAATTAAGATTCACAATCTGTTATGCCAGGAGCTTATTGCCAAAGGTCAGATAATTTTAGTATTTTGCTGTAAACCTTGGAATAAATGAATTCCTATGGATAATTTACCCTCAAACACTTGTTTTCCTTTATATAATTCTATAAGTTTCTCATAATTTATACCTATCATATGCCTTTTGATCTGTCTTAGTAAGCCTTTACTTCACAGGCCAATTATTTGAGAAAAAAGTTAAGTTTTTCAAATAATACCCGGAAATATCCCTTTGGCTATAGTTTCAAAAAATAAAAGATAATTAATACATTGAAAGTAGTCCATATATATGAATCTTTTTTTATATTCATATATACTTATCTATATCTATCTATATGGTTCTTTTGTACTAAGAATCACTTCTAGTTAACAGACTCAAATTACTCAATGACTATAAAATCTCTTATGAAGGGGCATAATAATGTAATGCTATTTAACAAAGTCTAATCACAGTGTAGCATACAGAGGTGAATTCACATGCACAAGTGTGTAGGTTTGTATATCTACATGTATTATATACTTTCATATATACATTTACCTGTGTGTATGTGTGTGTGTTTGTATCTGTGTGTGCAATGAGTTCACAGCACAGCCCTGTGGAGTTGATTCTTTCCTACATTTACTAGATTTCTAGGGGTTGAAATTAGACTGTGAAGCTTTTATGGCAAACACTTTACCTACTGAACCACCTCACCATCCCATATATTTGGAAAACAAATAATGCTATAGTTTACCATACCAGGATTAGTTATGACACCAAAATTGATAACGATGTTAATAAGGATGCACCATTCCTAAGTGCAATATTCTTATTTTTTAAATACATGGTAATTTTAATAAAATGCAGTGTCTTTGTTGAATAGCTGGTATTGTTTCTTAGTTTTTCTCATAAGAACAAATGCTTCATGGTAGGCTGTAGGCTGAGGATCTAGACCCATGTGCAGATCGAACTCTGAAGGGTGACTATTAAATTCTGATACCTCACTGGATTGTGGTAAGCATCAAGTAAGATTTAATCCTACTGAGAAATAAATGGCAACATGACCACTGACTGGAGAAGTACAGAAATGGTAGACTATATTTGAAAATGGAAGATTGTTATACTTTTTGGAACATATTCAGAACTGAGGAGGGATTCCCCCAAAGCACCTATTTTGGCAAAGAGCCTAGGACATTATCAATAAATATTCTTTTATAAGAACTTATGTAAAGTACCTCATGATTGCTAACGTAGTGACTGATGCTAGTGTATTCATCTTGTGATTTGGCTCTAGCATTATTCAAGAGGCAGTGGTGATTTTTTTCTTGTCTGTCATTTGCTTATCAAATCACATGGCTCTTTCCTGCATATGAGCCATCAACTGTAAGCCTATGTGTCCTTTATGTCCTTATTTGTGCCCAGGATTAGAAAATGCTAATGTAATCCTTTAAAAAAATCAGGACACTGTGTTTGCCAGCTATGTTTACCTTCATGAGGTAATGGTTTGTGATATTCTCATTTAGAATTATCATTTAAAATCAATGGAATATTTTATCAAGTGAGAAATGGCATTCTAATAATTACAGTTGCCAATTATCGAGTCCTTGATATTTGCCAAGCAGTGTGTTAAATATTTTAGGTCTTGGTAAATAATGTTAATTCTATGAGTATTGACAGAGGACAAACTGAATTGTCAAGAAGTTTATCTAGGGATTCAGACTAATTAATAAGAGTGTATCACAGTTTTGAGCTTATCTGGTGTCAGAAGGCTTATTCTCCACCATTGTGCCTACTCTTTACTATCTATACACATTTGTAGTTTCTAGACGACTCATTGTTGTGTAAGAACCACTTATTTTGTTGTTAAACCTAATACTATTATATATTATGATATACAGATATGATTAATACTTTAGTGCAAACTAACGTCTTGGGGATTTTGTCATGTGCATGTGTATATTGTGTATGTATGTATGTATATATGTACACAGGTGCATGTGCATGTGTGTGGTGTGGCGGCCAGAGGTTGTTGTCAGATATCTTTATCAATCGCTTGCCACTTTGTTTACTGAGACAGTCTCTTGCTGAACCCAGAAATCACTGAGTTGGCTGCCCTTCTGAGCCAGCTGGTCGTGGGCATCCCTATCTCTATTTTGAGCTGTGGTATTATGGGAAGGCTTCCAGATGCACCTGGAATTTATGTGGGTGATAGGGATCTAAACCTAAGTCCTCACACTTCCTTGGCAGGTGCTTTACCTACGGAGTCACCAAGTAAATTCACCTATCTCCCACAGTGAAGAGAGAACTGGTATTTGCTGAACACTCCATGTCTATGAAGTGCTTTATTCATGTCATTTAATACTAACAAAAATAGAAGTTAAGTGCTATACACTCAGTGTGTAGCAAGTAAACAGATATTTGACAATAGCTAATTCCCCCTAATAAGAGAATAGTAAGAGATGGAATCAGTCCAGACCTTTCCTCTCCCAGGCTCAGGGTAGGTCTCTGCAGCATCCCCAATGGCCCCAGTCCTCCTCTCACAGGTGCTGCCTGGCAACAGGAATTGTCTTCCTCTATTTTCCAGCCCCTACTTGTTTTTTCGTCTTTCTTTTCTTCTGGCACAGAAATTCCCCTGTCCTAATCACTGCTCTGCTTACCGCCTTCCTTTCCCTTACTCTTCTGAGACAGCATGGACATGTATGTATATAGTCAGACTGGCCCTCCCACCTTAGCCTCCCCAAGTGCCGGGATTATAAGTATGTACCACCATACTAAAAAATAAAATTGTGTTGTTTGGTTTCTTTATAGCATTTGAAATTCTGGTTTATTAATCTCTGTGTTGTAGATTATAGAGCCATGGAACCAAAAAAATTCATCTATCCTTTTGGCCCCTGTATCCCAATCCTTAGACTGTAGATGGGTGAAAAAGCATAAAATGTATGGCTAATGAATGAATGGATGGATGACTTTCAGCTATCTCTCAAATTTTAGTTTATTTTATAGGTTGGGGTTGAGTAAGTAATTTTTAATGTCACCTTCAATTTTCTGAATTATTTTCAGTGCTTTTCCTGAAAAGTTTCAATCCTTGCAAAAAAATTCTATGGCTCTGGAAGGTATGGCTGCAGATGAGTTATTGCAACTGGGCTAGGAGAGCAAGAGCTATCTCATATAGATTGGGTTTATTTTGCATCATGAATGGTCGTTCCTAACCATGATACAAAGTTAAGCATACGAAGCACGCTACATATGAAAACTTAAGAACTTTGGGAGGCACTTAAAAATGCAAAGACTGGGCTCATATTTTGAAAGTCTACAGCCAATCTTTAAAATAGGTTTATAGTAATAATCAAATAAATAGAAAAGAAAACAACAGAAGTGATGCGTGGACATAAAAGGAGGGCTGGAGGCAGCAGAAGAAGAGCGAGCAGAGGGAAGAGGGGGAGGCCATGCCAGTGGAGACTGAAGATGACCACAGTACATCATGTGCATGTATAAAAATTCTAGTTAAATCCATCATTTTGTACAACTAATAGAATTTTAAAAATGGAGAAATATTTTAAAAGACCATTTTCAAGCTGAGCAGTGAATTTATAAGAATGATCTAGCATCCTTGGTAACTGGCATGTCAGTTTGGGAATAGACTAAAATTGATTGTTGTTGCAAATTCAGTAAGAAAAGCCTTCTGCTTGCTTGAGTCTATGTATCAGAGCCACAGCACAAAATATGACCCCTGTGGAATTGGTGATAAAAGAAATAAGACGACCATGGGTGAATTGTTAGGCTGTTGTTAAAAATGTGGAATCATCAAACAGGCTAAAAGTCTCTTTGTGAATTTAAGCATAAATGAGATCTATCTGTACATAAGCAGTATTAAGAGATCACACTACAATTTAGGTAAGATTGTCTTTTTTAAAACTTTAATGTTAGCTATAAATCTAATGTTTGAATGAAGTCTCGTGAATCTCTTGGGGAATAGATTTCCCTTGTAAATGATACCCAGATGGCCGATGTAATTGTTCTGAAGCTTGGCTAATATTTCTTGGTAACTAGGCATAATTTGAATTAATTGCAATAAATTGTTCATTTTCTTGCTGTGAAATATTTTTTCCTCGGTTGGGTAATTGTTTATATTTTGTTGGTGATGCATCCTCATCCTTCAGAGTAATACTGAAGTTCACAAACTTATTTTTTTGGTGTCCATATTGCACTTGAAATTGTGTCTAAAATTGTGAAATCTATCTAAAATTATGCTTCTAATGAAGATTGATCTCAAATCCTGAAGTATTTTAAAAATGCCTTCATTTGTAAGGTCTGTCTTTAACCTTATTTCTAGTGACAGCAATGTCATGTAAAATGAATGTTGAATAATATCTCCTTTACATTCTTCTTGATGACTGAAGTTATCAAAGAAAGTTAGCAGAGCAGAAAATGTCTTTTGGCTGAGGAAAAAAACCTGCCACAAGGTGCTTTTGTCTATCATAACAGTTAACACTTGGTTTTCAGTACAGTATAATTGCATCCCTGTCCACTAATAGGTAGTGAGATGTTCCAGATACCATTTACAAGCCTTTGTTGGATCACATTTTTTCATAGCACTTGATATGTTATAATTATAAATCTGTTGCTGAACTTGAACCTGAATCAATGTTTTACTATTTTCTATTACAACCTTAGGAACAATTATGATTTTGCAACAATATTCTTCTTTACTGAATAACCGTGGCTTATTTTAGGATCCCCGGTCTTGTTGTGGTGGCAAACTTTTTTTCTGTTATGCCAATCTCACCTGGACTGTCTTTCAGAACTTTGCTCATGTGAATCTTTATAATCTGCTTTGATATGGTAGACCAGATGACTAAGCACATGAAGACAGTTACATGGGTGTGGGCTATAAACTTTCAATAAAGCTAAGTACTTAGCACTGTGGTGGTACAAAGAAAAAGTAAGACACAATTCGTCATGAATTTGTATCTCAAAAAAAGAACACAACTGATGAATGAAGTAATATGTATTCAGTAGTGTATTACACAGTGGAGGCGAAGGAAACCTGTAAGGGGATTAGCAAATCAGGGAGCCAGTAGCTTACCCTGACATGCTCCATGACTAGATACCAAACTTGAAGGTTAAGCAAAGGACAACAAGTAGGGTGACAGAATTTGAGATATTTTTATGTTTATGAGTCTCTAATATCTTCAGGTGCCATTCATTGAATTTCCATTTATGTTAATCATTTTTTTATTGTAGAAATACTTTTTAATTTTTGTGGGATTCTTTCACTGTCTTAAGATTGGATAGGATATATATTCCAGAGGAGTTTTAGGTAGATGGTAAATTTTATACAGCAGACTGAGTCACAAATTACAAAGCACTCACCCTTTCAGTAGACAGTGAGCTTTCTACACATTACAAGCCATGACATTTCTTGCCTCTTCTTCCCATTATTGGGCAAGCTCCTCCTCATCTGTTATGAAGCAGATATGTTACTTTGTCACTTGAACAGAATTCAGCATTTACAAGATCAAGCTCAGCTATATCTAAAACACCAAAACAAACAAACAGACCAACCAACAAACAAACAAATAAACAAACCAAAAACCAACCCTAAAGCATTTTAAGTAGTAGTCTGAGTAATGTCTTCACTTACCTGAATGAAACAGTTCATGCTGTCTTATGTTATATACCTTTTTGGAGACATTAAAGATATTGTTGTTGAACAGCTGTATATTTGCTATGTCTATATATTGATATAGATTAAAAACATCATCATCATCTTCATCATCATCATCAACAACAACAACAGAAATTGTGCTGCCTATCTAGTGTGCCAATTCAGTCAGTTTACAGAATGTTGTAACAGAAAAGTTCAGATTTTCAGGGTGCCCAAAATTTTCCCTAACACCCCAGTGCTCAGCACCAGCAACTGAAATGGAAATGTTTCTAACCAGAGTCTACTATTGATGTGTGTTTGACTTGGAGGGCTGTATGATTTGGCAAGAACCTTATGGAGGATTACAAATTGAAGGAACAAAAAAATTATAATTAGAAATTTCACACAATTCATCTCTCTTCAATAGGCTCTAACAGCTTCATGGGATGGAAAATCCAACTGAACATCAAATGACAGGTCACACAGGAATCAGTTCATCCCTTTTCTCCCCATCTCAAATTCAATGCTGTAGTAGCAATGAAGCCTTCAATCCTTGGCTTAATTATCACCACTTTTGGAATCTTCACTTGCTTTAGTAGAGTAAGTGCCTTTCTGTACGAGTGTCATTCCTGTGCTTATAATGTTGCATACATTTAATCTCAGTGCATCTGTTTAAAAGAAAATTCTTTCCCAATTTAATGACTTAAGACTATCTCCCTTGGCTAGTGAGTCCTCATGGAAAGGTGGCACTAAATTCCATGTCCCCAGCACCCAGGAACAAGTATGTATGTCATAGGCACTCAGCACACTTTCTGTTGTCTGGATTATCTTTGTTTTCTCCCCCCCCACAAATAACCTTCGAATAGTGTAGAATCTTACATGAAATACTCTAATAACAGGATGTATTGGTGTCATCAGCAATCTGTTCAGAGCCTTGTGCTCAGTAAATAACAGAAGAAATCAATGAATTAAAGGCGTGGTTTCTCCAGCAACTCACTTTAAGGATGTTAGCCTGATGGTCCTATGAACTAGTAAAAAGTACGTTGCTTTTTGAGATACTGATAGTTTCAAGCTTACTCTTGAAATTTGGAACCCTACTCTTTTTTTTTGTTTGTTTGTTTTTCCTCCTCAACTGTATTGGTTTGACTTGAGAATCATGACAAACATAATTTTCTCCCTATGGGATTAAAGATAAAAATGAAGTTTTGCAGTGTGTCTTGCTTTTCAAGCACTCAAATAGATCAATATGTTTTGCACTTTCTTTCTTACTTCCTTACTCCTCCTCAGTCCACCTTATGTAGCTAGGAGGACTCATAGCATTAGAAAGCTGAACTGCAGAGCTGATACTGCATTTTTACAACTGGGTTGAAAATGTCTGATTAAAAATGACTTGAAGGGCATGGTAGGTGACAGCTATAATTGAGCATATTTTAGAATGTTTGATTACCCAGGTGTCTACTTAACAATATTAAAGGAATGTCCTTGTTGTTACTGTCATCAAGAACTTTCAGGTATGGGGCCTGGCGAGGTGGCTCAGCAGTTAAGAGCAGCACCCACATGAAGGCTCACAGCCATCTGTAACTCTAGTTCTAGGAGAACTGACAGGTCGTCTGGCTTCTGTGTATGTTGCACATACATGAGACACAGACATACATGCAGGAAAGACACTCAGACATGTAAAATAAAGATGCATGGAAGTTCAAAAGGAAAGAATGTTCAGTTTAGAAAAGATGTTGAAATAAAGTATTGACTGCTGCTTCTTCTTTTCTAGGTTTTAGCCTGTTGAAAACAGGGACAAGAATACATGTGGAGACCTTTGTCTGAGTTTTATTATTTGTGACAAGTGTCTAGTAGTGTTGAATGAAGCTTTTAGTATTGATTGGGGACAAAAGCACTTGGTTGTTCCTGGACATCTGAATGTTGACAGCAGGGACCACTTGGAGAAAAAAACTGGGCCAATAAATGCTCCAAAGGTGTTTTTTTTTTTTTTTTTTTTTTTTAGATAGTTGATGTCTTAGGAGTTCTCTGATAGGCAAATCTGGGCATTGTGTCCTCAGATGAGAAAATTTGTTTCTCCTTCGGGACTCTGACAATAAATTGTCCTCAGTGTCCACAAAGCACTCAGTGGGATAAACTAGTACTCTCTCCATATGTTTGAACCTAAACAACACTTTTTGCATTTTTACATGGACAGGGACAATAAAAGTCAAATTTGCTAATAAGATTACCCACTTACTTTTCTTTTGGAATAAAACAATAGACATATTGTTGTAGTGCACAGGGAGGAGAACAATCAGTTCTAATAAAGTATGACTATAACATGGTCTCAAATTGCAACTAAAGGTGAACTTTTTGAAGCATTTAACTCTTGTATATTGAGTTATACTTATGATTGAACATTATCTCCAGTCCTTTTGGTCTCCATCTTAGAATCCATTTTCTTGAACATAGTTCAAGAAACATAGTTTTCTATGTAGTTTATTCGTGCACCCTTCATTTTGGTTAAACTCTCTGCTGGAGTGAATAAAGCAGCAATAAACATGGGACTGTGTATATTCCTATGGTAGAGTATGAGTTCTTGGGTATATACAGTCAGGAATGAAGTAGCAAGGTTATAGGGTAGTTCTATTTATAATTTTTAAAGAAATTAAACTGATTTTCACAATGTATTAATTTGTGCCCCTGTCTACAACGAATAAGGTTTTTTCTCTCTACATCCTCTCTAACATTTCTCATCATATTTATAAATGGTAGCTATTATAACTGCAGTAAGGCAGTATCCGAACACAATAAATATGTATTTTTCTAATCGCCAGAGACATTAAACATTTTATTACATATTTTGGCTATTTGTGGATTTTTAAAAATATTTTTTGCCAATTTGTTAATAATTTTACTTTTTGGCATTTAATTTTTATATTTCCTTGTATATTCTGCATGTTGGTTCTTTGTCTGAAGTGTAACTGGTAAAGATTTTCTCCATTCTGTGGGCTGTGTATGCACTCTGCTAATAGCTTCCATTGTTGCACAGAAGTATTTTATTTTCATGTAGACCTATATGGTTATAGTTGGAGTTAATTTCTATGCTGTTGATGTTCTATTCAAAGGTTATTCCCTGCCCCAAAATATTGAAGGGTTTGCCCCATTTTGTCAAGAATTTCATCTGCTTTTTTTTCAATCTGCAAAATTTCTGCCTTTCTTTTATTGAAAAAGACTTTTTAAGTATAATATATTTTGCTTACAATTTCCTTTTCCCTCAGCTCCTCCCAGATATTCCTCACCTCCCCACTCACATAGTTGTCTGCCATTTTTCTTGTTTCTTTTTATTTATTCTTCTCTCATATGATACACTGCTGCTGCAGCCTTCCCCCTGCACTCTGCAGCACACTGCCACCTCCCCTCTTCCCCAGATCCACTCCTTCTCTATTTTCCTTTAAAAATACCACACCTCCAAGTGATACCAACCAAACATGGCATAACAAGATGCAATAAGACTGGGCACAAACACTCATATCAAAGCTAGGTGTGGCAACCCAGTAGGAGGAGAAGGGTCCCAAGGGCAGGCAAAAGGTTCAGAGATACTCCCATTGTCACTGTTAGGAGTCCCATAGAACCACCACTAAGAAACCATAGCATGTATGCAAAGGACCTAGTACAGACATATGTAGGCTCAGTGATTGCCCTTTTAGTATCTGTGAGTTCCTATGAGCTCTGCTTAGTTGATTCTGTGGGTCGTATTCTGTGGTATCCTCCATACTTCTGGCTCCTGCTATCATTTTCCCCACTCTTCCCAAGGGTTCCCTGAGCTCTGCGTAAGGTTTGGCTGTGAGTGTCTGGATATGCTTCCATCAGCTACTGAAGGAAACTTCTTTGATGACATTTTTTTGCCCTTTTCTCTATATCTTCAAAAACAAATGAGAGAAAGAAATAAAAACCAATGCACATACACATTCACACACACCCCAATACAAATGCAAAATCAGAAATAAAAAACATAAGCAAAAGATAAATAAACAGGAAAAAAAATCCACCAAAGCCATATAAGACAAAAAGTCCACAAAGATTACCATTGTGTTTCTTCTATGTGGGCCATCTACTGATGGGCATGAGGTCTATCATGAAACCTTGTTACTATACCCAGTAAAACTCTATTGGAGAAGACTCCTTTGCCACCAGGTACCAGTTGAGATACCTTCTTGGTTAGGCATAGGAACCCATGTCTACTTCTTCCTCTCAGAGTGGGGACCCTGACTTCTTGAATCTGTGAAGGTCCTGTGCTGGCAGTCACAGTCTCTCTGATTTTATATATACATCTGTCCTGTCATGTCTGGAAGATACTGTTTTCTTGAAGTTATTTATCACCTCTCATTCTTACAATCTTTTCACCTCCTCTTCTGCATAAGACGCTCAGCTCTGAGACAGGGGATTGATGAAGACATCCTATTTAAAACTGGGTACCCCAAATCTCTCACTCTCTGAACACTGTCTAGTTGTGGGCCTCTATGTTAATTCTAACCTATTTCAAGAGGAAGCTTCCCTGATGATGGCTAAGTAAGACACTGATTTAAGGATATAGAAGAATGTCAAAAGAAGAATTTATTTGCTATTGTCCTTTCGACTAACCAATTATTATTTTGTTTTCCCTAGGCCATTGGCCTATCCAGTTTCAAGTTCTTAGCATATCTCAGTGGTATGCATGGTTTCCATCTCAAAGAGTGGGGCTTAAATCCAACCAGAGAGTGATTGCTCTCACAATGTTTGTATCATTACTGTATTCTTAATCACTAAGCTATTACTCTAGCCCTTTATCAAGGAACTTAATTATTCCAGGGAAGTAGTAATTAGTCTTCAGAATTTCAAGAGAATTCAATACTAATTTATATCCATGAAACTAGTGTATTTGCTTGCTGCCATCTTCATAGAAATTATACATATAAGAAACACTAAGTAAACTCGCTGATTTTTATTTATGTAAGTATTTAGATATTGTTGACTGCAGCTTTTGCTACCCCACCTAAGGTCCTGGAACAGACCATGCAATCAGTTCTCACCCAAAGAATATTGAATCCATGAATTAAAAACAGACACAAACAGTTGTTCAATTTCAACTCGCCTTTTTGGCACAATTTCTGGATGCTACTTATATACCACCTGGAGAAGTGTGTTTTTATCAATGCACTTAGCTCCACACCTTAACACTTGCCTTTTAATTTAGTTGTTTCATTACATCTAGTCTCAGTTCAACGGCCTCAACTGCTCACCTGTAGTGGCCTATGGCTGCTCTGTCCAAAATCTCACATGGCTCATCACCTTTACTCCCCAGAAGCATGGTGAACTCTCTTTTCTTTCCTTGTATCTCCTAGCTTCTGCAGGGACCTGGAAGTCACGCCTATTCCTTCACCCCAGCAACTGGCCCATGGTTCTTTACTGATCAAGAACCAATTGGATAACAGGACCTTAGCATCAGCGCAACTCCTACAGGATATAGAATAATTTTAAAGAAAAAAATGAATATGAATGTCAGTAAATGTGATTAGTAGGGGGTTGAATGAAGAAGAATAAGGGGGAAATTATTTAGATTTAAAATAAAAATAAACTTGAAAGACTAAAATTGTTACCATAGTCGCTAGAGTTAATGCCTAGGCCAAGCAAGAACATTAACTAGTACCAATTGAAAACAGTGAAAGGGGGGTGAATTCAATGTGGTCACCTGGAGTCCATCTTCAGTGGGGAGTTTATGTTTAGAGGGTGATAGATCTGTATCAGTGAAAGCCCTACTAGGGCAGAGAAATGGGTTGGGGTAGCTATTGTTATGTCAGCTCTACTCTTCACTACTGTGGGATTTAATAAGTTGCCAGAACTATGTGAAATCTCTTCTTAGGAGACAAATATTTCTATGACTGGCAGGTTTTCATTCTTTGAGCATTAGATAGCTGAACAAAATTTAATTTCTAGGGGACCAAAGTTTGGCTAGTCTGACAGATGAAGGGAGTGCACGTTTGTCTTTAGAATATCTTCATTTCTAGAATGATTACAAATCCAAAGAATTGAGAAAAACGCCATCACAGAGAGTCTCTGATGTAGCATGCTGAAGAAGGAAGTGACTAGAGAACAATGCCAGAGACTGAAGAAGACAGATCTGAGGTTCATAAACAAGTATATTAATGTACAGATGTTCTACTTTCTAGGTTTGTGAATTTTCCTTTCCGCAATATGATCTTACATGTTAGACTGTAAGTTATGTAGTACAGCCATTTTAAGTATATTTATAGTATGCTTATGCTATGAACCTATGAATCCATGAGGGAATAAATCTTCATACTTAAAGGCTTCAGAGAGGAAGGAGATATTGTGAGATGTTGGGGTTGTTGTTTGGGGAAAGGAAGAAAGACATTCCAGACAGAGGCAACAGTACATATAAATATACAATGTGTGTCATGACCAATGGGAAGTGGCCTTCTGGATTCCAGTTAGATATGCAGAGAGAATGTAGAAATCATCACTAGTATCTTCCCAAAAAGGAGGAGGAAGAAGAGGGGCAAGAGGAGGCAGAGGGGGAGTAGCAAGCAAGAGGAGGAGTAGGAGGAAGGGAATGAACGAATCAAGCTAAAACAGGACCATTTTTCTTTAGAAAATTGATATCATAAGGAAAGCAGGAAATAGGAAAACACGGAGAACCCCAGCTTACACGCACAGAAGCTATAGCTGGCGCCTAGTAAAAACATCTGAAGACAATTGACTTATTTATCAACACTAAATTTGAACTAATTTGAGAGATAGTAATGCCCATGGGACAAATGCATGCATATTTTCATGAATTTTCCTTCAGCATTCCCATTAAGTTTGAAAACTGAAGACTAAAGAAAGGTATCTATTACACCTAGTAGGAGGAGGGAACATAACTCTTTTGGGATAGAATTGGACCATTGTTATCCCTAACCAATATCCAAATAATTTTTATCAGAGCCTGTCTTGGGCTTTTATAGAGAATCAACCAGGATGAGCTAAAAGAAATGTATGTCTGCAGTCCATTCAACTGTCCTCATCTCTTGCAAGAGAGATGAAGTAGGGGGCATATAAAAAAAACTGGAAAGATGGTATTTCAGGAGCACTGGCTCAAGAAAAGGCTCAGCCTTAGTGGTAAGGATAAAAAATGTTTCCTTCCCAAAATACCTAACACAATACTAACTGGACTTCTGTGTGAAAATGGAAAATTACAGCTGAACACCATTACAAGGCACACATATGAAGAGGCTATTAAGAAAATGTAAAGAATGCAGGTGACATATCAAGGACTGTAGAGAAAGTGTTAGGTCTGACCACAACAGCTATATTGGATGGTAAACAGCTGGCCTTCTGGACAAACACATACAAAGCATCACACTGTAGAACTTTTTAACCTCACTTCTTTTTTTGCAACACAATGCCTAATATTCAATGCAACACCACATCTGGCTTTCAGAAGTACAAGATGTATTTAATGGCAAGAACAGAGCGTGAAGAGAAAAGCCAAGCACAAAAGCCGGCCTCCAATTATGACAGCTATTGAAAAATGGAACAGGAATTTGACAGGCATTGTTACTAATGTGTTAGCTGCTCTAATAGAAGTGGAGCCCATCACACACAAATAGGTATAACATCAAGACCAGAAGGAGGTAATTGGGAAGGGTTCATTTCTAAAGTACTTAAACAACTTGTGAGTGGAACTGTTTGTTATTGGGTATGGAGTTCAAGGTTTATTAAATGACATTTACTCATAAAAGTATTTTCCACATTTTGGAAAATACTTTAAAAATTACGAAAAGAGAAAAATATTTCATGCTAATAGTGGTTACAAAATTTAATCATAAAATGTTCAGTTCAAATTAACAAATTCACAGAGGGGAAGCCAAGAGAAACTGGAGTGGGAGGAGGAATAGAACAGAAAGGCAAAAGAGTCTCGAATGTGGCCGCTTTACTCTAATGATGAGAATAATTACTTTCACTGTAGAGTAACTATAGAAATTAATAGGGAAATGGTCAGAGAACATGAAAAATAGGACTGGGTAATGCATTGTCTACAAAAGTTCCACTTTGAAATGAACCCATATAGAAAGACTTAGAGTAAAAGGGTAGAGACAGACACACTGTGCCAACATCCATCAACAGGTAGCTGGGGTAATCATTTTCATCTCAAAATAGACTTCATATCAATAGAAAATAATATCCAATGTGAGAAAAACAGTACCCAATGATAAAGTCACTAACTCCCTGAAAAATCATAACAGTTCTTAAGGTTGATCTTCTCAATGCCATTACATCAAAATGCCTGGGACAAGTACTTACAGAGCTGCAGGAAGAAACAAACAGACCCATTATTCTAGTTATTATCACCCTTCAATCCTGAAAAATCATAACAGTTCTTAAGGTTGATCTTCTCAATGCCATTACATCAAAATGCATGGGACTTGTACTTACAGAGCTGCAGGAAGAAACAAACAGATCCATTATTCTAGTTATTATCACCCTTCAATCAGTAATGGACAGAACCAGTTGGCAGAAAGGCAGGAAGGATAATGTTGAAGTGTTTATAATCATCAATCAACTATATCTAGTTGACATATATACACTGTTGCATTCAACAACAGCATGATATACATTTCATCTTAATCCATATTCAAGAGACATCAAAACAGAATGCACTCAGGGATATATATTACATTTTAATGAACTAAAACAATAGAAACTGTAAAATGCAAGCAACCAGACCCCCAGGGAATTAAATTAGAAATAAGTGGAATATAGTTAAGAAAACTGCCACATGTTTGCACATAAATCAATATACTGAACAAGGGAAACTAAAGTTGAAAAACCATTTTTTAAACTAAGCAAAGAAAGATAAAGCATAATCTCAATGCATAATTGAATACAAATTAGGTATAAAGTGGTAGAAAATGCAATTTGATTTTTCAGGAATGGAAGTGGAGCTGGTAAGAGAAAAATAGGAAGGTTTCAGAGATGCCATAGCATAACTGTGCAAGATGTGAACTCTACAGAGCTAATGCACACCATGATGACCATGGTTAGTGAATTTTACTGTGCATCATTCCTGCTGAATCAGAAATTTGTGTCAGTTTTGTCCTAAAAACAAGGAAAAGAAGTAGAGAGATGGGATGATGAGTGTTAAATTACTTACAGTAGTAAATGTTTACTACCTGTATTCATCCCAGAACGTGTGCATAATACAATGTTTTTAAAATGTAATAATATAAAACAAAAAGTTTTAAAACACAATAAAAGCAGTTCTTAGCTGTTTATAGCACTGGCTACCCATATTAGAATGAAGAAAGATATAAGGACAGATGTTTGTTATCATTTTATGAATCTAGAAATAGAAGAGTAAGGTAAGCTCAAAGTGATAAAAGAAATGCTAAAAAAAATTGTGCAGAAATCAATTGACTTCAAAAGCAGAATCAACAAAACCAAAATGGATCTTAATCCCAGCTATGCAGGGAAAAGTGAAAATGATTATGATTACTAATATCAGATCTAAAAGTGAGGCTGTTATGATTCTGTGTGTATCAAAAAGTAATAGAGAACATTATGACTACAACTGTACCAACAGGTTGGAAACTACCAACTGTATATTATTATATATAATATGTTTTATATATATTATGTATAAATATTTAAATATTATTATAATGATATAATGGAGATAAATATAAGAATTAAAATCATAGTATGGATAAAGTCTCTGGGCATTCAAAAATTTCCTTAACTGGTTACAGAATTTATAAAGAAAGTTCTTTTATTAGTCTTGCACTCAGACATGCTGGGGAATCCTCTGGGTATATGCCCAGGAATGGTATAGCAGGGTCCTCTGGTAGTATCATGCCCAGATTTCTGAGGAACTGCCAGACTGATTTCCAGAGTGCTTGTACCAGCTTGCAACCCCACCAGCAGTGGAGGAGTGTTTCTTTTTCTCCATATCCTTGCCAGCACCTGTTTTCTCCTGAGTTTTTTATCTTAGCCTTTTTGACTGGTGTGAGGTGAAATCCCAGGGTTGTTTTGATTTGCATTTCCCTGATGACTAAGGAGGCTGAACATTTCTTTGGTGCTTCTCCACCATTCAATATTCCTCAGGTGAAAATTCTTTGTTTAGCTCTGTACCCCATTTTTTAATAGGGTTATTTGGCTCTTTGGAGTCTACCTTCTTGAGTTCTTTGTATATCATGGATATAAGTCCTCTGTCAGATGTAGGGTTGCTAAAGATCTTTTCCCAATTTGTTCATTGCCGTTTTATCCTTTTGACAATGTCCTTTGCCTTACAGAAACATTGTAATTTTATGAGGTTCCGTTTGTCAATTCTTGATCTCAGAGCAAAAGCTATTGGTGTTATGTTCATAGCAGCCCTATTTATAATAGCCAGAAGCTGAAGAGAACCCAGATGTACCTCAAAGGAGGAATGGATACAGAAAATGTGGTATATTTACACTATGGAATACTACTCAGCTATTAAAAACAACGAATTCATGAAATTCTTGGGCATGTGGGTGGAACTGGAGAATTTCATCCTGAGTGAGGAGACCCAATCACAAAAGAACACACATGGCATGCACTCACTGATAAGTGGATATTAACCCAGAAGCTCGGAATACCCAAAAACAATTCACTTATCAAATGATGCCCGAGAAGAAGGAAGGAGAGGCCCCCGGTTTTTAGAAGGTTCAGTGCAACAGTGTAGGGGAATACTAGGAAAGGGAAGTGGGAAGGGGTTATTTGGGGAACAGGAACAGGGGGAGGGAAAAGGACTTCTGGGACTTCTGGGGATGGGTGATCCAGGAAAGGGGAAGTCATTTGAAATGTAAATAAAGAATATATTGAATAAAAAAAGTATTGCACTCAGACTGTCCACCTCACTAATGTATATTGATGTCAAATTAGCATATGTGATGTTGAGCATCATATGCTAAGAAGTCATCAGAAATTGTAAATTATCATATGAGATATCACATACATAAACAATGACATTGCAAAATGCTTGTAAGATGTGCAGAACCAAGAACTCATTTGTTGCTGCTGTAAATGGAAAATGCTCAGTCCACTTTGGAAGATAGTTTTGTACTTCATTGCCTAGCTAAACTTAGATGTGACGTAGCAATTGGCCACATCTAGTTACCAAAATGACCTGAAAACTTAACAGTTACACAAGAAACTATAAATAAATGCTTATGTAAACTTCATTCACATTTGCCAAAAACATTGGAATGAATAGACGTGTCATTAGATGCATGTAAAGATAAATAAACCATTACACCATCATTACTTATTACATCAATTACTTATTACATCCATGGATTATGGTGAGGACCAACTATGAGATGAAATGTGATTCTAATATAAAAACAACTGAGCTACATAAAGACTTGGAAAAGAGATAAATACCTATTGCTTAGTGAAAGAAGGCAGTATGAAATACTTTATAGTCCATGATTGTAATTCTATTACATTCTAGAAAAGGAAAAAATAGGAAAGGCCTGAGAAACTCAGCGTTAGATGTGGGTAGAATGAGTGCAAAAAAGTAAAGGGAAAAGAAGAAAAATAAGGAAACGAAGGTGGAAGGAGGGAAGAAGGAAGGAAGGAGGGAAGGAAAGAAGGAAGGAAGAAGGGAAGGAAAGAAGGGAGGAAGAAGGGAAGGAAAGAAGGGAGGAAGGAAGAAAGGAAGGAAGGGAGGAAGGAAGGAGTGAAGGAAAGGAAGGAATGAAGGAAGGAAAGAAAATCCAGCATTTACCACAACAGGAGGAGAGCCAGGAAGTGGGGGCGGTGGGGGGAGGGGGCAGGGGTAAAGCTTTTGCATCAGGAGACTCAGAACAGCAAAGCTGTTATTCATTGAGGCTTTAAGAGCAGACACATGCTGTTGAGCAGTCTTCAAACTAAATTTATGGATTTCAGTCTCATCAGTTATAGTAATTGCAACATGAATGCAAGACCATATAGGGAGATTGCATGCACAGGGGTGATCACTTGGCAATTCTGTGCACTTTCTGGGAAGGTTCTCTGTCAAGCCCCTACTGTCCTGAAGGATGACTTCTTTTAGTATGAGAGGCAAGGGTGATAAAATAACTTTATATTGTGAGGCATGTTGGGAGTTTGATTCTTTCTGAAATGCTTTCTCTTACTGAGTCTACAGTAGACTTGAGCAGACTCATGGAGAGCAATATTAAATAACACAATTCATAAGTAAAATGTTAAAACCACCAAAATTTAATGAAGATAGTATATACACAAAGATACTCGGTGTGTAAGTCTCTAAGCACACACATTGCTGGTACTTGCACATTTGGAGCAATGAATTGACCCAGAACCAAAAACAGCACCAGAAAATAGTCATTTATGCACCTCTTCTTGTTTATTTTTACCATAGAAAACTTAGTTACTCATACTTGATGAAAAATTTCAAATAGCATTTCTTAGGAATTTTGAGGAGTGGCACTGAATGACCAGTCTCCAACAAAAGGATAACTTCCTTAATACAAGGAATTGTTGATTATGACAATGAAGAACATTTTTTATTTATCTGACAATATTGTGCCCTATCTTCATTATATGTTTTAGTTTTTCCATTCATTCATTCATTCATTCATTTAAAAATGTGCTAAACCTCTAGCATTTGTCAGGCATTTATCAAGGTATTGGAGATACCCTTAACAACAATAAAGCTTATTTTCAGTGTAGGAAATAAGATAATTATCTAGAAATATGTATTATTGCTCTAAAGATAAATGCTGAAAATAGACTCTTAATATAATGTCAACTGCACGTTTCAGATATTTGCATTTTCTTATAGTGTCCTGAATCATTTATTAAAATTTTTAGGGTGGGTGAAGAAGGGGCAGGTAGCATATGTTTGCTGTCTGTCATTCCATTTAGAAGAGTAAACACTGGTTCTTCTTTCTAGCTTTTTACAGTTATTGTAAATTCAGGAAACAATTCTGTATATCCCCTCTTAGTGAATTCTCATTCCTATTCAACATCTATGATGTCATCAGGACACCATCACTGGAGGCAGAGAACCTGAAACCTTGAAGTCCTAACATGTCAGAGCTGCTATAAAGATTGTATAAGACAAGTTTGGATAAAAGCTCAAGAAGTGGATTTGTTGTGTTTTAGGCATGTTGAACCCAAAGAATTGCCCTTAATTCCATCACCTCAGTCTCAAGGGAGTCACTGAAACCTGCTTTTCTCTGTTGCTAAGTGCCCAGACTGAGGTCACAATACTGCATGCATAGTAACATGAATCATGTGTTTGGTAGAGGGAGTTTGGGTGTGTCACGGGTGGTGGTTTATTGCTGGGCTGCAGTATCTCCTCCCCTGCATGAAGTAGTTTCAGTTATCCCTCCCAACATTCATGTTAACCTAGTAGTTAAAATGTGACTTCATTTTAAAGTGAGGTCTCTACAGCTAAAGTTATTTAAGTTTCAGTATAGTTTTATGTGGTTCAAGATTGGCTTTCAATCCTTATATGGATAGCGGAGGACCCAAAACACAGGGAAGCTTTATTTTTTGGACAGTGCAGCCATAGTCCAAGGTAAAGAACCATCGCGATTGTCAGAAAACCCTAAGAGCTGACAGATGAAATTAAAAGGAGTCTTTCATGAAGAATGAATAAGAAGGGAAGATGGGCCTTCCATCCATCCTCCAGAACCACAGGAGAAAATGTTACTACATTTTAAAGTTGCCCAGTGCTCTTGTAATTTGTGATTGCCATGCTGGTATATAAATCACCTTTGACCCTGACTGAGAAGACAGAAACTAGAAGGAAGCATGCCACCTAGGCCTCATATTCACTCAATGTGATAAACACACAGAAAACTGAGATTTCTCTTATAGGCAGGACCTTCCAAGTCTTCACTGTAATAAGAATGAACGATTTTGCTTTTCTCTAAAGGCATACATTTCATCTGTGAAACAGAACTTGAGTATCAGTCAACTAATGCATCACTTCTCAACATAAAACCTTCAACCCAGGGGGCTGGAGAGATGTTTCAGAGGTTAAGAACATTGACTGCTCTCCCGAAGGTCCTGAGTTCAAATCCCAGCAACCACATGGTGGCTCACATCCATCCGTAATGAGATTTGACGCCCTCTTCTGGAGTGTCTGAGGACAGCTACAATGTACTTACATATAATAAATAAATAAATCTTAAAAAAACAAAACAAAACAAATCTTCAACCCAAAAGGTAGAGTATCTCAGAATACAGAATTCTTTGGCTAATGATTTTATACTAATCAATAGTCTGGGTGATTGACTTTTCTGTAATTAGTCAACTCTCTGACTATTACTTGACTAAGTTTAGTCAAATTACTTTACCTCAGTTCCTGCATTTGTCAAGTGGACCTACCAGTAGTTTCTAGCAGTATGCCTGTGAGAACTAAATAAATTGAAAGTTTCCAGAGAAAATTGAGCACATACGCAGTGCCAGAACCACCCAGTATATATCTTTAGTCAGCTGCCTTCGATTTGTTTGGTACAGGTATCCAATAGTCATAACTTGATTTTAAACACCCAGAGAGCTACATGGGGGTTATTAAAACTCTTAGCAATGTTTCTTCTTCAGAGATAATATCATAACTCATAAGGAAATAAATTAAAATAATGACTTATTTCCTTTTCTTTTAACCAGCAAGCAAAGAGGCCAAATGTAATGATCAAAATTTTGAACTCTGGATTTTTAGCTTATTTCTTATTGAATGCTATTATACAATAAGGAAATAAATGGGCTATCTGCACCATTAACCAAAATTTGTTTGAAAAAAAATTCTCATTACATTTTCAAATCAGGATTCATAAAATAAGCTGCCAAAACGGCTATGCAGTTCTAAAATTAATAATAGTGAGTCAAAATCTAACCCCAACACAAGTGCTTAAATTTCTCACTAAGGTGTCTTAAATCTTTGAGATTGCCTTGGATTTTCATCCAGTCTACAGGTCATAAGAAATGTTGTTGATTGCATGTTATGTTAACATTTTTCAAGACTATCTCTTATGTAAATTCGTAACTGCTTCATCAGCCATGTAGTCAGATGCTAAGCTGAATTATTTACATAAATTAATATGTATAACCTGCCCACCATACAAGCAGTCTCTTAGAGCTGGAAGGCAAATCCAAATCTGCAAAGGCTTCTGGAGGCAATCCAGTCTAGTGCTCTAACATAACAGACATCTGAATGTAAGCCCTGAGAAGGGAAACTATTTACTCCGTTTCACAGGATGAAGTAGTGACATCCATGCATTAGTGTCTCCTCGTTTTCTTTGTCTTTCTTTTTGGCTTCAGTCACTGCTCTGTGTTGCATGGAGAAGCTCCCCTGGGCACTGATTGCCGGTGCGGCTATGCCTGATGCTTATGTTGGTTTCATGGAGCTGAGGGCTCCAGAGCCAGGCAGGGTGTGCTTGCTAACAGGGCACTCACTGCCGAGCCTGTCAGGCCTAGGTGTTCTCTGAGGTAAAATGTGTAGCACATGATGAGTCTCTCATGCTCCTATTAGGAGAATTAGATACGTTCCTAAATGTGTAAAGTGCTTAGCACTTTCATGTGTGGCTGTTCAGGGCCAGTGAATTAACAAAGTTTTTGTTAATCTCAGTTTGCTCAACTGTAAATGACAGGCATACAAAATTGACAGAGGTACTGCTAAGCATTAGTAACACTCACCATGGAATGCACATGACCCAACATAGACATATCTGTCATCTATCTATCTATCTATCTATCTATCTACTTACCTATCTATCTCTTCTTCCATATCTCTTCCCCCTTCTGTGTGTGTGTGTGTGTGTGTGTGTGTGTGTGTGTGTGTGTGTAATGAAAACAGAGGAAGAGTGTCTGGGTTGGATAGGGAAAGAGGCAAAGAGAAGAAAAGGGAAGATGCAGAATAGTGAGTATTGTTAACTACTTATGAAACAAAATATCTCTTTGAAAATTGGCTCCATAAACTCATCACTATATAAAGTGAATATGTGCAGTAAAATCCTTAAGCCATAAATGATTCCTATTATAGGAGGGATGCAGGTAATATGATATACCCAAAGTGTTTGCTGTATATAAAGGGTAGAACATTTAGAGAAATCATATCTCTTGCTTTATCAGACCATGTTCACAGTATTACAGTTGGATCAGAATGACAGTCTAAGAAGACTTGTTCATTGGGCTAAGCATTACACTTCTTGTTTAATGCATAAACAATGTTTTATGCATTATTATCGCTCTTTAAATTTTTCATAAAATATATTTTGAACATACTCTTTGCCCTCTTCTTGATCCTCCCTGTTCCTTTCCTCCTCCTTACCCACCAAACTTCATGTTCTTCCTGTCTCCAAATTAAAAAACAAATACTTAAAAACCACCACAAAAGGACAAAACCAAGAACAAAATAAGACAAACATATGACAATAACAAAAGCATGTTAGAACCCATGGAGACTGTTTCTGGTTTTGCCAACTACTCCTGAGCATGTAGCTTGCCCTGCAGAGAGATTGATATACTCAGTGACACTCCATTGAAGACAACCGAGGTTCCTTCTCACTATGTGCTGCCATTTTGTCTAGCTTGACTTTATGCAGGTAAAGACTGGCGTAGTCTCTGCAAGTTCATATGGACATCAGCCCTGTTGTGTCCAGTATATGCTCTTTCTTTGGAGTCATCTACCACTTCTGGCTCCTGTGATCTTTCTGCCTCACTTATTTTTTTGTTGTTTGTTTGTTTTTTGGTTTTTTGTTTTTGTATAGATTCCCTTTCAGGAGGAGGGGTTTAATAGAGACACCTCATTTAGGGATGAATGCTTCAATGTTTGCATATTGCCCAATTGTAGGGCTCTGAGTTAACTATTACCTACTGTAAGAAGCAGCTTCTTTGATGAGCGCTGAGTGAGGGACTTATCTATGGCTATAGCAACACATCATTAGGAACTACTTTCATTGTGTTGTGGTGAGCACCTTTGCACAACACCAGCTTTGTAGGTTTGTAGCACCAAAGGTAGTTGTAATAATGAGATTTCAGTTAATATCAAATTTGAGTCAGAGAGATGCCAGCTCAACTGAATGGCAGTAAGTGGGATCAGAATACTGAATTACCTAGGATATACATCCAAACCAAGTTTATCATTTTTGATCTGTAGCGAGTTCCTAGAAAACAAGGAATGGCTTGTAAGTTTTGGCTTGGTGTTCAGGCTTAGGTGTTATCATTCTCAAAGTAAAGTCCTATTTGCTTTTCTTATTCCAAACTTCCTCTAAACAATGAAAAATGATTTGTTGCCTTCCTTCCCAGTTTTTAAGGACAAGTTCAGATTTGTGCCTTTAACTCATGATTCCTTTCCCTTAGACTTGAATACTGCTTCAGTCTCCCTTTTCTATTATTCTCCTATATTGTTCTATATCAGCTTAACTAGCTGTTTCTAATTCATACAGGTAGACTTCATGCATGTTTCTCTTAAATACATCTATAAAACAAAATCCAGAACTTCCTGGCAGGTCTTTGCCTGGTATACTGTCCAGAAAAATGAATAACTGACATCCTTATTGGACACAGAATCTAGTGTAGCCCAGGCTGCCTTGGAACTCTGTGTAGCTGCGGCAATCTCTGAGTTCTTTATTCTCCTGCTGCCATCCCCACAGTACAGGGAACTACGGGCACATTTAGTGTTGCTGAAAATCATTAAAGCACAACTACTCAGCTTCATTACCCTGTTATTTAACAGATCTGTTTTCTTAGTCTAAGGATGCATTTTCCTCATAAGAATAAGAAAAAGAAATAAATATTAGACTCTAAATTCTTTTGTGAAGAAAGGTCTAAAGTCTGGAGTTAGTACTGATAACCTCATTGGAAAGAAAAATTCTGAAGGCTTCCAAGATGAGGACTATGAAGGGAATGGAGTATATATGGGAAAGGTTTATATTTTAGGTAACGTTATTAGGGTGGCACTCTATGTCCCAATGATGTTCCTAACTTGACGCCATTAACATCATTTGGACCCAATGCTCATATATACTTGAGGAGCCTTATGGACTTGAGCTGCAGATAAGCCAGATAACTAGGAAGCAGCCATAAGAAGAAGGCAGGCTCTTCTTGTCTGTGCTTCGCTCTCTAACTAAGATGACAATGTCAGAGTTCCTTAATACTCATCAAAATAGGTATTTTTCTCACTTCGTTATTTTTTAGTACTAAATAGCTTCTTTGAAGTGGCTTAACAGGTAATTCATTGTAGAATGTATAAGCAGTTGGTAAACATGACATTTCCTTTGCTTTGCTGTTATTTACTCTTGCTAGGTGTAACTACACACACTTTATAGAGAGATGCTTGCCTCTGAATTCTCCACTACAAACTCAGCAACTGTCCATAGTGAATAAATGATGTTATTTTCTAGGAGCTTTTATATTGGAGAATTTTTTACCTTGCTCTGCCTTGCTAGGTAAGAATGTAAAGGCAAGATTTATCCTGCAATTTCAGTGACTCACTGGACACAGGAAATGATCCACATTAATTTTACCTGCCTTTATTTTTTTCAGGCTTATCTTTTAAAAGAGTATATAGGTTGTCACGGAAGGTAATTAGGATGTGTTAACCTTGAGGCATCTATTTTGGGTCTAATGTTTGCAACAGTCTTCTTCAGCCTATGTAATTATCTGGTTGATGGTGATCAATCATGAGGATGCTGATGACAGGCATTTGTCATTGTTTTCAGGGATAGATTTTTTTAATCAGTTCTTTTACATCTCAAAGACTCAAATCCTTGAAGCAAACCACGGACCAAGAAGGGCACAGGCAGAGATGGACGGACCAATTTCCTAGCTTGCTCTCAAGGTTGCAGTTAGAGATTGAGTCATTGTTTATTATTGTTGCCAGTATTTTTGAAAAAGAAGTTTTATAAGAGCCGAAGTGAATATTCCTGATTCTTGATATACTCAGTGTCAGAGATCCATGCATTCATTGATTTCACATTTACTGATGACATGTACAAAGCCATGGGATGGAAAGAAGGCAGTTCCTCACTGGGAATAGATAGCTGTTGGACACAGGCATGCACACACATGTTCTTCCACACAAACATGCATTCACTCATGCAAATACACACACACACACACACACACACACACACACACTCACACACACCACATATACATATGCATGAAAAATAATAGGTTCTTCCATAACACACTTTCATTGGCTTGATTGGCTCTTCAGTCTGTGGAAAGCCTGATTTTGTATTCTATACTTTTTATTTCCTCTTTCTTCTGCCTCACATCCAGTCTTTCACCTGATTTCCAAAATGTATTCACTGCCTCCTCCTTGTCTGGGGAGGTGCTTACAAAAGAGACTTAGATGGAGAGTTGATGTTTTCATCCTAAAATATAAGAGAATTTTGCCTTTAAAGCAGTTTATGAAAGTGGGCACTTGCCAAATTCAGCAGATCACAAATCAAGTGGCATCCAGCTGAGAAAAGATCTTCCAACCTTTGCCCTGAAGAACTGGCAGTTAGCCTGGGCTCTCCCAGTGATAATGACCGGCCTCTCAGGGTACCAATAGAGCAATATAGAACCTATTGACAAACGATCCATGGATTATGTTGCCGTGTGTGTGTGTGTGTGTGTGTGTGTGTGTGTGTGTATGTGTGTGTGTATAAAATTTCCTCTTTATTTTGCTGATATAGGGAGAGATTATGTGAAAAAATAGCAGGGATATTATATACATATCAACATGGAGCCTGTTGTAAATCTCCATCGTTGGAGATTTACAACAATTAGTGGCATGGTTTCTGGCAAATAGGATCAAGCTCCTACTTCTGGAATCAGAATTTTGAGGAGCAAATTTTGACATAGCAAGTCCAGTCAAAAAAGTTGAACACATAACCCAGCCCCCCTCCCTTTCACTCCTTTCTGTGAAAGTATAAAGGAAGGCTTGAAATGAAGTACACCTTCTGTGAGGGTTAGTGGCCTCAAAACAGCAATAACAGTTACTGAAAATTCCTGGAGTAGACCATGTTTATCTGAAGTGTTTTAATTTTAATTTTGGATTTGTCATTGAGTGATTGTTTCATTTTCAGATGTCTCTAAGGAATGTGGACATTAGTAGTTTTTTCCCCTTTTGCAGCACTCCGAATTTTCCAAGACTTGCTATCATTTTTATGAATCATTTTTAACATTGCTGAAAGGAAAGTTAGCTTTCTTCCTTTTTTGTTTTTTTTTTGTTTTCTCTACCTGGAGTATCCTAGACCTGGAGAAGAGGATAAATAGGAGCAGGTCAGATTTTAGGACTCAGTCTCCCTCCAGTGACTATTTTTTAAGGTGATTTTAAGGAATCTTACCTGGAGAAAGTGATCGCTCATGTTTATTCTTCTCACCCTCAAAACTGGATTCCTCAGCTTCCCTTGTGTCTTCTACAGAAATAATTGAAAGTAATTCTGATAAATACTAAATTGTGTTTGGTTATTTCCAACATATTCAAATTTGACGTATGACTGGACTGATGTACTTTGGAGATGAATGTCAGGAGACTTTCCCAGGTAGCAGAGTTTGGCATTATAGCTGAAGGTTCAAGAACAAACTGGCTTATTAATCTTGATACACATTTAAAGTAAGACTGGAAAGGAATTAAGAGGTAAATGGTAATCTAGGATTTTTTGTTTGTAAGTCAAATAAGTTTTGAGAGTTTGTTTCTTAAAAGAATAAATATTCTAGAACTTCTGTGTATTGAATGGTGATACTTTATATCAGACCTATTGATGAATGACTGGGTCAGGATTGCTTTCACTAGACTTTAATACTTGTCTAAAGTAATGCTTTGGGTCTTTTACCAGTGAATTACCTCCTACAAGGATCAGTTGTTCTAAATGTGTGATCTTTACCCCTGCCTAGTCTCTTACTTCTTCTTATTAAAGTTCTCTTGAACATTCTCCTCATAGGAAGTGTCCTCCATGTTGTGCTGAAGCTTAGAGAGCTCCTATCAGAGCCCAGACCACCCCCTCCAACCTTGGATCTTGGACCTTTAGAGCACCAAACTTTGGAGATAAAGAACCTTATTCTTTGATAAATACCTGGCTTCAAGTATTTGTTTTATAATAGTAAATGAAAACTGAAAAACAATGGGAGGTCCAGAGGAAGTTTAGATTTGCTTTGCTGCTACATTTTATATGCATTGCATTACTGTTTTCAGCAACTGGAATCAGCATTCACGATAGTAGAAAGAGTAACAATAACATTCAACAGTGTAATCTCAAGAAAAGTTTAATTGGAACATGCTATATAAAACAAAGGCAAAACAAATGCACTGAAGAGAGTAGGGCTGTGAATGTCTGCCTCAAAAAGCCATCAGATTGATCTGATTATTTTAAGTAAATCAATACAAAGATGGCTATGCCAGTTTCAACATGAGGGTCATTCTTTCTTGGTAATCCAGAATAGCACGTCTCTCTTGCTTATAAAATATCCATCATGTTTTGTCCCCAAAGTTAATGACTTTGAGATGACACTTGGAGAAAGATTTGTTGCTTGTCTAATTGATTCTTCATGGTCCAGTTTTCTAAAGAACTAGCCTCACAGCGTGGAATGAGATAGTCTGCCAATATCCCAGCTGGGAAACTCAGAATGGCAAGAAAACCTATTCACAAACTCAACTTGAACTGAATCTGAGACATGATTAGGGGAATTGTAATGTCCCATCAATAACACCTGTATCCCCCTCCCCTGTTATTATACTTATTGGATTATTATATTCTCTTACATTTTTCTCAGTTAAATTTCAGTTTAGTACATAGTTCCTTTCCATAATCTAGAAGGATTTGTAGGTTATATAAATATGGAAATGTGTTTTTCATTTCAGTTTTCTTTGCTGAGAGTGAGACTAATATACAAATTGAGAGATGAATTAATTTCTGTAAGCCTTTTCAGTTTTGCTCTGTGTATTCCTATAATGCACACAGGTCTTTATTTTTCCTTCATGGGTTAGGCTGTGGTTATAGGAATTTAGATTGGATTTTTATTTTCTTTTATCCTTTCAGTAAATGTTGGCGAACTATAGAAGAGTGGAGAGATGTTCTGTGAAATGTGGCTATGATGCTAGGGAGCCATGTGAAGAGAATTTGAAGAACGTCCAGTTTCTTGCTTGTGAATTGATTTAACTGTTGCCAGCTAAGGTGCAGGAAATTAAGCCTATGTTACATGTAGCCTGAGGCTCCTTGGAGAGAAGAAAAATACTTTCACTTTTCAATGAGCTTTGGGAAATTGTTCCAAAACCACTAGGAAAAGCTTTTCCTCTGAAAAGGAGCTCTGTGGTCACTGTAAAAAAGGGCTTTGAATTTAGTCCTGTGAAAGGCTTCCTCCAAATAAGCCATTCTGTCTTCATTCCATTGACCTTGAGCCTTGAGATGTGGGTAAGTATGGGGCACAAAATTGAAATTGTAAGCCCCCCTAATTTTCTCTTTTTCTCTGTAATATTTCAAGATTATCAACCTTAGTAAAAGAAAAGCATTGTTCCTAACTCAAATAATGCCATTTATCATCAATGCAAAGGTCTGGTAACATTTTCTTTTCTTTTCTGTTTGGTAACAATATTCAAACACTTTGACTCCATTTTCTAACTAATGGAAATTTACCCTTACATTCTCACATGCTTGGGAAATAGCTGGGTGATGATGATATTCTTTGTTGGATTAGCAGTAGTAGTTAAGGTAGGAATTATTTAAATATTAAACAGTAAAAAAAAGCTATTACATAAATTTAGATATATAGAAGTAAAGCAATAGTCTGCAGTTATTAAGGTTTACCATATCACCAGGAATGGTGGTGAATGCCTATAATCCTAGACCCCAAGAGGTTCAGGCAGTAGGATTGTTATGAGTCTGAGGCTCTCCCCGGCTTGCAAAGACTTATAGAACCTTAATAGGCAGAAAGGGGAAAGGATTCTTAGACTTCCATTCCAAAGAAACATTAATTTATTGAAATATTTCTATGTGCAACATACTGAGCTAATGAATCCTTTTTCAGTGATCCATTTTCTAGTCTTGTCTGACAATGTGGAGGAAGCAATAGGAAGTTCAGGGCATTTTAGGCTCAAAGGGAGGGAAAGAAGCAAAGTCTCTGGAGTCTTTGTGAGGTTTAGAGCAGATGGCAAATGCTTCTTAATGGACCACAGGGAACACTGCATTTTCAGGAATCATTTCTATTTTTGTTAAAGGAACAGAGAGTAAATATTCTAGCCATTGTATACTCTACAATCTGTTACAATTACAGTCGCCATTATAGTTGAAAGACAAGCCACGTTGCTCAAGTGAGTGAGAAGCCATGGCTGTGAAGAATATATAAAATTGAAGTTGTTCTAATTTGTTTTACATTTTATGAAATATGAAAAATATTATAATCTCATATTAATATTGGCTCTACAAAATGAGGTAATTGGTCTAGATTTGTTGAGTGTCTGTAGTTTACTGGCTTCTAATGGTATATGAACTAACCGGTACACCCTGAGCTTCCAGGGACTAAACCATCAACCAAAGCTTACACATGGAGGGACCCATGGCTCCAGTTGCATATGTAGCAGAGAATGGCCTTGTCAGACAGCAAGGAGAGGAGAGGCCCTTGGTCCTGTGAATGCTCGATGCCCTAGTGTAGGGGAATGCCAGGACAGGGAAGCAGGAGTGGGAGGAGGGTTGGTGAGCAGGGAGGGGGGAGGGGAAGGGGGGCAGGATAGGGGTTTTTGGAGAAGAAACAAGGAGAGGGGATAGCATTTGAAATGTAAATAAAGAGAATATCTAAAATAAAAAAAGAAGTGCTTTCTTTGTCCTTCTCATGGAAAATAATTAAAGAGGATGAAGAAACCGTACCATTTGACCAAACTTTTGTATCACAGAACATTTGAGTCCTTCATGTGATTTCCAGTGTATTTGAATGTCCCCACTTACCACTGAGGACTCTAGTTTTGGGGAGCAATGGAGCTGAACTCAAACACTGAAGAATATAATACTAGATACTGTTCCATTTTAAAAGAAGCATGTCTATTTAAAAATAATATTATACAATCAACTGAATTAAGATTAGACTTTGAGCTAGGTATGGTGGTACATGGTTTTAATCTCAGTATTAAGGAGGAATATCACAAATTGGAGGCCAGCCTAGTGTACTTAGTAAGTTCCAGATCAGCCAGGGATATATAGCAAGACTGTCTTCTAAATGAAAATTCAATTTGTTGTTAATCTAAGTGGCGTTCCAGGTTTGCTCTTGAAAAAAAAAAGCAAAGTTGCATTTTTTTTTTTGTAAATTTTGAACAAGGTACCTTTATATTTCCTCTTTATCTTTAATCATCACACTATATTGCTTAAAAATTCATGAATTTTGACTTCCTTGCAAAGTAAACACCATGTAGATCTGAAGTCATCCCAAGAAAATAAGATGTCTATCATACATGTGTATACTTGGAGAGACCAAACATTCCTGTCTATCCAGACCTTCTCTTATGGAGACAAAGCCAAAAGAGCAGGCTGTAGATGCCAGGGACATTAGTATAAGTTTCAGTGCTAGGCTTGAGAATTCTACTATAGTCACAAATAATATTATACACCTTGGTGTGACTCTAACCAAGCAAGTGAAATATCTGTATGACAAGAACTTCAAGCCTCTGAAGAAAGAAATCTAAGATCTCAGAAGATGGAAAGATCTCCCATGCTCATGGATTGGAAGGATTAATATAGTAAAAATGGACACCTTGCTAAAGCAATCTACAGATTTAATACAATCCCCATCAAAATTCCAAATCAATTCTTCATAGAGCTAGAAAGAGCAATCTGCAAATTCATTTGGAAAAACAAAAAGCCCAGGATAGTGAAAACTACTCTCCATAACAAAAGATCTTCTGGGGGAATCACCATCCCTGACCTCAAGCTTTACTACAAAGCAATAGTGATAAAAACTGTATGGAATTGGTACAGAGATAGGCAGGAAGATCAATGGAATAGAATTGAAGACCCCAAAATGAACCCATATACTTAAGGTCACTTGATATTTGACAAAGGAGCTAAAAACATCCAGTGGAAAAAAGACAGCATTTGTAACAAGTGGTGCTGGATCAACTGGAGGTCAATAGAAAAATGCAAACTGACCCATTCTTATCTTACAAAGCTCAAATCCAAGTGGATCAAGGACCTACACATAAAACCAGAAACACTGAAGCTTATGGGAAAGAGCCTTGAACAAATGGGCACAGGGGAAATTTTTCTAAACAGAACACCAATGGCTTATACTCTAAGAACAAGAATCAACAAATGGGACCTCATAAAACTGCAAAGCTTCTGTAAGGAAAAGGACACGGTCAATAGGACAATATGGCAACCAACACATTGGGAAAAGATATTTATCAATTCGACATCCAATAGAGGGCTAATATCCAATGTATACAAAGAACTCAAGAAGTTAGACTCCAGAGAGTCAAAAACCCTATTCAAAATGGGGTACAGAGCTAAACAGAGAATTCTCGAATGAGGAAACTCGAATGGCTGTGAAGCACCTAAAGAAATGTTCAGCATCTGTAATTATCAGGGAAATGCAAACAAAACAACCCTGAGATTCCACCTCATACCTGTCAGAATGGCTAAGTGGAAAAACTCGGGACAGCAGATGTTGGCAAGGATGTAGAGAAAGAAGAACTCTCCTCCATTGCTGGTGGGATTGCAAGTCAGTAAAACCATTCTGTAAATCAGTTTTGTGACTCCTCAGAAAATTTTAGACATAGTAGTACCTGAGGACCCAGCTATAGCACTCCTGGGCATATACCCAGAAGATGCTCCAACATGTAATAAGGACACATGTTCCACTATGTTCGTAGCAGCCTTATTAATCACAGCCAGAAGCTGGAAAGAACCCAGATGTCCTTCAACAGAAGAATTGATACAGAAAATGTGGTATATTAAACAATTGTGTACTGTTCAGCTATTAAAAACAATGAATTCATAAAATTCTTAGGCAAATGGATGGAACTAGAAAGTGTCATCCTGAGTAAGGTAACCCAATCACAAAAGAAAACACATGATATGCACTCACTGATAAGTGGATATTAGCTCCAAAGCTCAGAATAAACAAAGTACAATTCACAGGCCACAGGAAGCGCAGGAAGAAGGATGACAATAGTGTGGATACTTTGGTTTTTCTGAGAAATGGAACAAAATATAGGAAGGTGTGGGGCAGAGACTGAAGGAAGGCTACCCAGAGACTGTCCTACCTGGGGATTCATCACAGTCACCAAAGCCCAACAATATTATGGAAGACAAGAAGTGCTTGTCAAAAGGAGCCTGATACTGTTATCTCCGAAGGGGCCCTGCCAGAGCCTTACAGATACAGAGGCAGGTGCTACCCACTTTTAACCTGCAAATGACTTTAAGTCAGTGGAGTTTTGTGAATAATTTATAAATTCCTTTTCATCACTGTTGGGAAATTTCTCTAAACATAAAAAATTGGTTTCTCAATTCCTATTGTTTGAAGAAAGTTTAGTAGTTCTTTCCTTTTTAGCTTTTTAAGTACTCAGTCCCTAAGGTAAATTAAATGATCAGATTTGTGTTACCTCATAAAATATATATTATTTCATATTTTATTTATGACATAGTGCAATTGCATAATATTATTTGTTTAAGTGTCTGTGGCCAGATGTAAGTTCTTTGAAAACTCCTTATAATGCTGTAAATTTTAGTTCTTGACTTTGCAACTGAAGACATTGTATTATATACTTACCTTCAAAAGGTCCTTTTAAATATATTTCCAGGAATTAACAAAGTGATCAGCAGCTCAGGGGCCAAGAGAATTAAGAGCAAAGTTTATGCCTCCCTGTTGCCAGCTTACTTGCTTAAAGCAAATGTCAGAGGTGTCACGTGGGGGAACTTGTAATGCTTCAATTTACGTGTGTGGAGTCAGCACAAAATTAATAGCAGTCTGTCACCAAGGATTTTAGCTAATTGCTGGGTTTTTATGTTGAGCAAATGTGTGGATTTTAACAATCCTATTTAGGGACCTCTTTGGGAACCTGCTTTCTCCTTTCTTTCTTTATGAACACATGTTCATAAAATGAACCACCAACAAGGTACCCCTGTTGTTTTTGGCAGCTACTCCCTATCCTAGTAAAATTGGGAGGTGCTTTCACAGGAAAATAGGCCAAGGCAAAGTCCCCACAGACCATTGTTTTGGTTGTTTCTTCAAGCCCTTCTTTCCCCTGTTAAGGACAAAGAGTTCGTTGCTCTCTGTAGGTTGACTGAGAAATGAAATGGCTTTGTGCTTTGTAAAATTGTATAACACACAATGTTGCTATGAGTAGACAGAGTTTATTTCATAAATTTTCTGCAATCTCTAAAGCAAAACATGTGCTATAGGGTGAACAACAGACTTTTCTTCTTGTTTGCCTTCACATTATGTCAGGAGACTTGTTCTTGAATGTGCTCTCCTCCCACGTATTCCTATCTGTACACACACACACACACACACACACACACACACAAACACACAGACACACACTTGCATACATGTATACATACATAGGCATGCAGGCTCACTCATGGAGATGGAATCAATTCCTTAATTATATTTGAGTTTAGTCTATTAATCTAACCAGGTGTCCAGGTGTTAATTAAATTATGCCTCCCTCTTTCCAGATCTCTCTCTCTCTCTCCATCTTCATCTTCATCTCCCTCTCTCTCCCTCCCTCTCTCCCTCCCCCTCCCCCCCCCCTCTCTCTCTCTCTCTCACACACACACACACACACACACACACACACACCCCTCCCAAGCTTTACATTAATGTAGAAACTTGCCCCAGAGTTCAGCACAGAGCTGCCTTGTCTCATTTGGAGTATCTTACTTAACAGGGTGCCTTATGCCTGAATTTCCAGCATTCACGCAGAATGGGGCAGGAGACTTGCCATGTGTCTGAGGTTAGCATGGGATACATAGAGAGTCCAGGCCAATCTGTGCTACAGATAGACAAGCATGACTCAGTAAATGAGCAACAAGGAAAAAAAAGACTGTCCTACCCTGTCACTCTTTTTAGGTGCAGTGTTGGCCTCCCCACAAGGTGACTGAAGGAAGAAAGACACCAGATCAGTAAGGCCATGCTTATCTAGGTAGACTCAGGAACTCTGGACCGTGGCTCAAGTCTTTTAGCCCAAACCTTTAGGTAAATCAGGTTCATATAGTAGATGCCTTATCCTTGTTAGAGTGTTTCCATGGAAAAATGAAAAAGAGTCCTTGCTGAATTCTCTTACATGCAGATTTGTAACCATAGTCTCCATTTCAAGATATTTCTTTGTAACTCTTTTATGATCCCTGCATGCTCTGTGTTGTACAGCTGACTGTCTGTAGTTACCCTGCCCCCATACACACCCCTGCATACTCTGCGGTATACAGCTGACTGTAGTTATCCCCTCCAACACATACCCCTACCGTGAAACTTAGCCTTCAAATGTGTACACTCAGCTTCCTGCATCCTCTTGACCTGCAGGTTGTCAGAGGAGCCTGCACACAGCCCAGACTTTTCAGCTTTGGGACTTTCACTATGGCAAGATTTGAACCCTCTCATTTACTCTGAAAGCAGTTCACCAGCTTTTTCGCCTTTGCTATTTCCTCTTCGGAGGATGAATCCTGACAAAATTCAACTTCTTTAAGCTAATCAGAACCCAGTCCTCTGTTTTGCAGAGACAACACATCAAAAGCCTTCCTACCTCATAGGAAAGAGGTTGGCTTTATCTGGAGAAACATGACTGTAGATCAGTGGTTCTAAAGCTTCCCAATGCTCCAACCTTTTAATACAGTTCCATATGTTGTGGTGATCCCCCTCCAATCATAGAATTATTTTTGTTGCTACTTTGTAACTGCAATTTTCTGCTCTTATAAATCATAATGTGAATATCTAATATTCAGAATGGTCCTAGGTGACCCCCATGAAAGGCCCCTTTTCTTTCACATGACTAAAGGAGTCATGACACACAAGTTGAAAACTACTGCTGTAGATAAACTTGGAATGTGTTATAACCTGTGTAGTAAGCTCAGGCTGAATCAGTAGGAGAGCATCAACAATTAAGACCTTCAGGTATTAGGGACATGCATGAGAAGAACATGAAATCTCTTTTAGACAGGATCATTGCATAGCGTGCTGACAGTGGTCCAGAAACCTTAGACTTCAGTCATCAGCCAGGAAACTCTGAACTATTTTTGTTTGTTCCTTTGTTTATTTATTTTTGTTATGTCTAATGTCACAGCAAACATTTCAACTATAGCTTAATCCATTTTCATGTTTGGGGTTTTTTTTTTTTTTTTGGTGCGGAAAGTAAGCATTTATATTACCTTGCATGTGCGAGTGAGTTCCTTAATACTTATATTTTGAGTAAATATATTAAAACTATGTTCAGTCTACAGATTTCCTTGAAAAAAGAATAAGGCATAAAACATCCCCTCCTTTACATTTAAATATTTCCTTCTTTTTTCTTTCTGATGCAAACCAAGTGTTTCCATGTCTATTTGTACACAGCATGTCAGGAGTTTGTTGACTTTTATCTGCTCACTGAGAATGTCCTTGTTTCAGCAGTTGTAACAGCACAATTGGGTTCAGCTCACTCACTTTTTTGTAGTTTATGGAAGTGATTGTTGCCTGTGTCTCATATGCTAATAACGTGTGTGATACCCCTGCAGTCATACCTCAGCCTCTATTTATGTTTTTTACTCATCACCCTAAATAACAAAATACAACGGGACTGTTAACTCATTATGCCATGTTTTCATGGTAAAGATTTCCCTATTCTGTTTCTTAGCAATGCTTTTTCCAATATGAGATTGATATTTCCTGTGTCTGATTCTGTTTTGCAGCCACATTAATCAAGCTCTGTTCCCTGACCTTGAGAAAAAGAACTAAATAGAGGAGTCGCCCTTGAGCTTAGAATGAATTGACACAAGAAAAGCTGTTCTGGTTGATGCTTAAATCTGACCAAGTAATTTTATTAGATTCTCGAGAGAGTGATGTTTTTTTTTCTTTTCAAGAAAATCCCCTATGAGTATATATTCAGCCATGTCACTTGCAATTATATAAGAAATATTAATAGATATTTGCAGGGACAAGTGTACAAACACAACATGGATTACAACATGGAATACTCAAAGAATTTTTTTTTAATCAAGGCATTTTTTTTTTCTTCAGGGTTTCTTCTGAACGTTAGATAGCTGTTGTTTTCGGTCGGCATGAAAACATGTCTTAAAGGAGACTGTTAATAAGGTAGTATTTTCTCCCTTAAAAGTAAAGCATCCAGTGACTAGAACCTTTGATTTCCCCCAACCAACTGGCAGAACAGAACTAAAAGATGATTCAAATGCACTGTATTTAAACATCATTGCTCTAAAGGTGAAATCAAGTTGGCTATGATCCTGGACGTATGAATGTAGAAAGGTATTTAATTAAAATGTTAAAAGCTGAAGTCTCCTGATGAAGTTCAAGATCTAAGAGAAATTGTTTACAGAGTTGGGAATGCATGTGTCCACAAGAAATATGTGTACTGCTGACAGGGGTCAGGGCACCAGCTGGCTCTTTGTTATTTGGGGAGAGGACATTTAAATCATGGCCAGGTTCCATTTTGAAAGTTGTTGAATACAAAGCAAAATTACTACCTTAGAATCCTGGGATGTGAATTTAAAATCTCAATCCTATTGTGAAATGCTAATACTGAAATTGTGACAGGAATGTAACACCAATAAGGTTACCCCAAAATAATATGAGATGGCCTCACAGAATTCAGTAAACTCCAGGAATGGCATTCTGCAATAGCAGTTCAGACAAGATTGTGAGGATGATTTTATGCACTTTTGCATAGGGTCTAATAGTTTAGAAGCATCAACTACTAGGCAATACTTTGGTGTATCTGAATATAATTACATTTTATAAGCTTATGGAAAATAGCAATTGATGGGTGAGGTTTTTGGTTTTTGTTGTTGTTGGTTTTTACCTTGAGAGGCATAATGTAGAGAATCCAAGCTTTGAAATAGAGAGATGGCAAAACTAGAAATTAACTTCCAGTTGAGCTATAAACATATCTAAGCTAATTAAATGAAAATGTCAATATCCAATTTGCCTCATTTAGAGGATTTTTGTTACCATTTTGGATGTTTTAAAAATTATTGTTTTAGGCACATAGGGTTTGTCCACATGTATGTCTGTGCACCATTATGCATGTCTGGTGTCCATGGAGGCCAGAAGATGGTGTTAGTTCACCTGGAATGTAACACCAATAAGGTTACCCCAAAATAATATGAGATGGCCTCACAGAATTCAGTAAACTCCAGGAATGGCATTCTGCAATAGCAGTTCAGACAAGATTGTGAGGATGATTTTATGCACTTTTGCATAGGGTCTAATAGTTTAGAAGCATCAACTACTAGGCAATACTTTGGTGTATCTGAATATAATTACATTTTATAAGCTTATGGAAAATAGCAATTGATGGGTGAGGTTTTTGGTTTTTGTTGTTGTTGGTTTTTACCTTGAGAGGCATAATGTAGAGAATCCAAGCTTTGAAATAGAGAGATGGCAAAACTAGAAATTAACTTCCAGTTGAGCTATAAACATATCTAAGCTAATTAAATGAAAATGTCAATATCCAATTTGCCTCATTTAGAGGATTTTTGTTACCATTTTGGATGTTTTAAAAATTATTGTTTTAGGCACATAGGGTTTGTCCACATGTATGTCTGTGCACCATTATGCATGTCTGGTGTCCATGGAGGCCAGAAGATGGTGTTAGTTCACCTGGAACTGGGTTTGTATTAGTTGTGAGCTTCTATGCGGTCCTTGGAATTGAACACAGGTCCTCTAGAAGAGCAGTCAGTGCTATTAACCACTGAGATATCTCTCTAGCTCATTTTTTCTTCTTCTACAGTTTCATTTCTTTGTATCCATCTATAAATAAATAGATCAAACCATTTAAATAAAACTATTCTGCAAGATTTTTATAACCTACTTTACTATTTTTATGTGATTACACAAGGAATTTAGTTTGATTTAATTATTTTACTTTAATTTAATTGGGTCAGATTAAAGTTTAAAACACTTTTTTTCAGGGAGCAAAAATAAGGGGTGAAATATATATTTTGGCACAAAATATATTGGATATATGTTATTTACTATACCAGAAGGCATAAAAATTAGCATGTGTTATTTTGTAAATATTAAGAAAAAAGGACATATATGACATACTTATCTGTCTTATTTAAAGAATGTTTAAGACAAGTATAAGCAGAGCTTGGGAAGATGGTTCAGTAAAGCACTTGACTCCAAGGTATGAGAAGATATACCTCCCAGATCCCATAGGGAGAAGCCAATCATGGTGAGATGGCTTCATCTACAGCTTCAGTACAGACTAGGAAGGATAGGAGGACTTGCTGGTCAGCCAGTCTAACAGTATTGTGGAGCCCCAGATCAGTTAAAATATCCCATCCAAATAATGTCTAATTTGGCCCAAATAAACACACATGATTTTGTGTGCATGCATGTGCACACACACATGCATAAATTTATAATGTAAAATTCTAATCTACACATCAAGAAATCTGGTGTGTGTGTGTGTGTGTGTGTGTGTGTGTGTATTTGTAAATTAGCTGTATGCTCTTAAGTCAGCAACAGATACTTTGAACAGAGATGTTTGTTATATAGTTCTTCTAGGAGAGATGTAAAGAAATGTTTTTTTACCCTAGAGATTCACCAACAGGTCAAAAGAAGGATTTCAATCAATTCCACTTTGATATAGCAGTGAGATTTTTAGGGTTATTTAAAGGAACAGGGGTGATTCAAAGGCAGCTTTATCACTGGAAAAGTCCCAGACTATCATGGAAAGAACCTCAACTGATGGCCAATCTGGAACTTTCTATATTCTCTGACATTTCTCAATGTCATATGTGCTGCTGAGGGAGAGGGTGGCCTGGCATCTAAGGTGAGGGCCTCTAGGCCCTTCCAACCTCTAGTCAGCCATGCTAACAGTCTCACTACGTTGCCATGGGTCCTCTTACCCTGTGTTGTTCAACTCAGTTCAGCTTCTGGCTTGGAGGCATGGTAAGGTCTTTGTTGACCATGCTAGTAATGGTGCTTCGTCTCAGCCAATAGCCATGTCTTGCCTGGAAGAAACAGTTGTTCTCCCAAAGAATAGAAATCAATAAAAGAATAAATGACTGTAAAAAATGTCCTAAGGTTTTTTTTCTTTTTACATACATTTCCACTTTAAAGAGAAAAATGCAGAAGGAC
Source organism: Apodemus agrarius (assembly GCA_964023405.1). NCBI lineage: Eukaryota > Metazoa > Chordata > Mammalia > Rodentia > Muridae > Apodemus > Apodemus agrarius. Next base: position 72,310,253 of record OZ030018.1, read on the forward strand.
CAACTTAGAATATTGCAAGTCTTATTTCATTTAGCCATTATAGAGTTAGGCAGTTTTATAAATCAAAATGGAAAATCAAAACAAATGGCTCCATCACACAGGAAGTATGCTTTCCTGTAGCTGGCTGAGGATGGTCATGAAGGTAGATGGACATGACTAAGGCCAAGTGGCCTTGTCCCCTATTGTGCACAGTGAACTGTGGTATGTATAACTATAAATTTATCATCTAGAATACTGCCACAATACAAGCCATAACAGGCGTGACTTGCAGTTTCCCTCCACGCCACAAAGGTACCACAAAGCTCTATAAATCTCGCTAAGTAGGTGTTTCACCTCACTATTGTGAAATGCCAACCAGAGTTCTGTCAGGCTGGTATACTCCTTAGCTGCTGCATTACCTCAAGAAGGCCGTTAACGGCCATTGGAGGTGTTCCACCGACTTAATGATGTACATACCTCTTGGAAAATGTATGTGGAAATTGTACTGTCTTGGAGAAAGCTGTGTCTACAGCTCAGGTAACAGATTTCTCTTGTATTGAGGAGACTGTCAGGCAAGAAAAAAACACATAAACTTCATTCTAGGCAAATATAATTTTCAGAGGTTGCTTTAAAACAATAATGATGTATATACCTTTATGACTAGTTGTAAGTGAAAAAGTGGAAATAATAACCGAGCATCAAGTCGTGTTTATGTTTGATATGTAAAACAGAATATGACTTGGATGCAATTTTTATGATGCTATGCATTACAATTCATTATTAAAATTTATGCTGTTATGCACATTACCATGATTCCCATAGTGTCTTGAAAATTGAAAATTCAGACTACTGTAAGCAACATACCATTCTTCTCTCTATAAATGAGATGTGTCTAATGTGCAACTTGGAGATGGTTTCCCTCTGCAGATTGAGTCCCGTTTTAATGTGCAAACCTCTCTCTTAGATCTAGTCATTGGCCTTTTCTTCATGAGAATAGGAAATTCACAAATTCCTATTAATGCCACTAATAATTTATAACTTATAAATATTAATATTATTAATACCAGCATTAGTATTGTTTGTATAATTAATGATGCTATTACTAATATCACTAATATTCACATTCTTAGTACTAATGTTTAAGTTTACAGTTAATTTAACAACTACTCTTTCGCTGCTATTTAATAATGGAATGCTCAGGCTGAAACATTTCTGTCAGTTCTTGCCATAACCTTTCCTGGGAGGAATGGTCTTATTCTTTCTTTACTCTTTTTTTTTTTTTTTTTCCAGAGAAGAAAGCAGAGGTGTGAACAGATATGGGATTTTTTTTCTGAGATCTCACTTTTACTGAACTATGGGTTTGCCATTCATATGTTAATCAGTTTGCTCCTAGAGCTAAGCCTTGCTTACTGTTTCCCTCTGCCTCTCCATCTCAAGGGTACTGCTCATTCAACAGAATGGATTTTTTTTTGAATCTTAGCAAAAATGTTAAGTGATATCTAACTTTTCAAATGATTTCGAGAAGTTTGTAAATGTTCACAGTGAACAAAGTTATCACAGGAAGGAAATTTCTTATGTAAGCACAATTAACTTTTTGCAACTTGTTTTGATTGAATTGTTAAGCTGTAAAGCATTAGACAAACTCAGCCTAATTTTTACATCAGCAACATTTTGCCATTGTCTGTTTCTGTTCATTTTGGGATTGAGTGAACCCATGACCTCACACGTGCTATGCAAGCACTGAAGCACTGAACTATATTTTTAGTCCACATTCCGTCTGTCCATCCATCCATCCATCCATCCATCCATCCATCCATCCATCCATCTATCCATCTATCCATCCATCTATTTAATTATTTAAAACATTTTATTAGTTCTTTGAAACTTTTATATATGTGCTTTTACCACATTCATTCCAACTCTTCCCAGAGCTGCCCTACTTCCCTACCTACACAGTTTGTGCTCCGTATGTTTTTTCACACCCATCACATTCAATTTTTGCTGTGTGTCTATTCGGAATTTGTAGCCTTCCACTGAAGTGTGGTAGATTTACCTGAAGCTATGCCTATAAAGTAAAATGACCTTCCTTCCCCAAACAACTAGCAATGCCCAGTGGCTCCTTGGCTCTCGGTGGCACTTCTTCCCAATTCTCTCTATGCTGCGGTTTGGGCTGGCTTGATCATGCACAGATTTTGTGCAAGTTATAACTGTTATATACTATATGCAGTTTCTCTGTACTCTTCTGAAGATACTGTTTTCTTGTAGCCATCCATCTTTGTGGCTCTTATACTTTCTAATCCTTCATTTCCAATGACTCTTGAGCCTTGAGGAAGGGAGATATGATATATGATTTAGGGCTGAGTATTCACAGTATTTTAGTCACTGTACCTTGACCAGTAGTCTTTTTGTCAATCACTATTACCTTCAAAAATATATTTTTCTTGTGATGGTTGAGACACACATTAATCTGTGGGTATCACAATCATTCATTAGAAGCTGGTTTAATACTATGCCCATTTAGCAGAGTAATAGCTGTATGTTCTCCAGTTGAGGCCTATGAGCTGTCTAGTCATCTTTTCTTAGCCCAAATAATAATGCCAGGCATGTTTTTCATTTGTATCGTGAGCCTTAAGTTCAGTCTGATAGTGGTTTGTCCTATTATTGAACCAGTGGGCATGCCTTACCAGGCCAGTCATTACTGTGGCTCACACAGTTCACAGGTGCTTGAGACTGATGATTGCTTTGTGCTCTAGTAGTGTACATATCACCTTCAAGGTACACACACACACACACACACACACACACACACACAGTGTGTAGGGATGAAGTTTTTAGGTCAGTACCAGATACATAACACTTTGTCCATGACTAAATTATGTGATTCATCAGTGGTAAGGTCTTACTGTTAAGTTCGGGAAAGCAACCAATATTATTAGCAACAGTGTCTATTATTTGGGAAATCTATGGAACTTCACTAGCCAATAAGTTAACCCATAAAAGTAACCCTTTCCTCACACTGGATTTTTATTGCCTGTGCTCTGATGCCTAGTAGGATGTAATTTTATTCGTCAAACAAATTCATCAAAAAGAGTAGGATGGCACCTCAGATATCTGCTTTTGGATAGATATACCATTAATGACCAGTAATTTGGTAACAATAATACAGGATTCACTCTCTGTAATTACTTTAAACTGAAAGTAAATGAGTTTGATAAACGGAGTCCATTTTGGAAAAAAAGTTTTATGCTTAAGTGTCAGGTACATGGTCAGTTTTCTTGCAGAACTATGAGAAACAGAATACAAGGCATGATTATGATAATATGTCTACTTTGTCAAACTACAGGAATGAGACGCATTTTACATATTGTATTCAATTTTTTAAAATAATTTCAATATTGAGTTAATACATAAATTTTTAGCATATTTTATAGAAAAATCACAGGAGCATGGTGATTTACTGAGGCTCAAGTTTCCTTGAGTTTACCACACCTAATTTTCCTGACCCCTTTCCTCCTCCCTGGCTTTTCTATCCCTTCTTGCTCCACCCCCTTCTCTCCACATTGCTGCACATTCTGGAACTCATGTGTTATGTGGGTTACATTCAAGACTCTCCTTCTGAGATCAAATACAATCTCAGATACAATACAAGGCATGAGGTCCTGCCAAGATTCATGATTTATCAGTATGTTCTTAGTACCTCCTTCCATTCCTTCATCTTTAAATAAATGATTTTCATGTCTAGAGCAAAGTCTAAGAACAATAAAGTGTTCTTCTTTCTCCACATCCTCGCCAACACCTGCTGTCTCCTGAGTTTTTAACCTTACCCATTCTGACTGGTGTGAGGTGAAATCTCAGGGTTGTTATGATTTGCATTTCCCTAATGACTAATGATGTTAAACGTTTCTTAAGGTGCTTCTCAGCCATCCGAAGTTCTTCAGGAGAAAATTCTTTGTTTAGCTCTGTACTCCATTTTTAATAGGGTTATTTGGTTTTCTGGTGTCTAACTTCTTGAGTTCTTTGTATATGTTGGATATTAGCCCTCTGTTGGATGTAGGGTTGGTGAAGATCTTTTCCCAATTTGTTGTTTGGCGTTTTGTCCTTTTGATGGTGTCCTTTGCCTTACAGAAACTTTGTAATTTTATGAGGTCCCATTTGTCAATTCTTGATCTTAGAGCATAAGCTATTGGTGTTCTGTTCAGGAACTTTCCCCCTGTGCCCATGTCCTCAAGGGTCTTCCCCAGTTTATTTTCTATTAGTTTAAGGGTGTCTGGTTTTATGTGGAAGTCCTTGATCCACTTGGAGTTGAGCTTAGTACAAGGAGATAAGAATGGATCAATTCACATTCTTCTGCAAGCCGACCTCCAGTTGCACCAGCACCATTTGTTGAAAAGGCTATCTTTTTTCCACTGGATGTTTTCAACTCCTTTGTCGAAGATAAATGACCATAGGTGTGTTGGTTCATTTCTGGCTCTTCAATCCAATTCCATTGATCCACCTGCCTGTTATGGTACCAATACCATGCAGTTTTTAACACTATTGCTTTGTAGTATTGCTTAAGGTCTGGGATACTGTTTACCCCCAGAAGTTCTTTTACTATTGAGAATAGTTTTAGCTATCCTGGGTTTTTTGTTATTCCATATGAATTTGAGAATTGCTCTTTCTAACTCTATGAAGAACTGAGTTGGGATCTTGATGGGGATTGCATTGAATCTGTATATTGCTTTTGGCAAGATGGCCATTTTAACTATATTAATCCTGCCAATCCACGAGCATGGAAGATTTTTCCATTTTCTGAGGTCTTCTTCAATTTTCTTCAGAGACCTGAAGTTCTTGTCATACAGATCTTATACTTGTTTGGTTAGAGTCACACCAAGATACTTTATATTGTTTGTGGCTATTGTGAAGGGCGTCATTTCCCTAATTTCTTTCTCAGCCTGCTTATCCTTTGCGTATAGGAAGGCTACTGATTTGCTCGAGTTGATTTTATAACCAGCCACTTTGATGAAGTCGTTCATCAGCTGTAGGAGTTCTCTGGTGGAGATTTTTGGGTCATTTAAGCATACTATCATATCACCTGCAAATAGTGATAGTTTGACTTCTTCCTTTCCAATTTGTATCCCTTTATTTCAAGCTGGTACAACCACTCTGGAAATCAGTCTGGCAGTTCTTCAGAAAGCTGGGCACGACACTTCTGTAGGACCCTGCTATACCACTCCTGGACATATACCCAGAGGATTCCCTGGCATACAATAAGGACACATGCTCCACTATGTTCATAGCAGCCTTATTTATAATAGCTAGAAGCTGGAAAGAACCTGGATGTCCCTCAACAGAGGAATGCATACAGAAAATGAGGTATATTTACACAATGGAATACTACTCAGCAATTAAAAACAATGAATTCATGAAATTTTTAGGCAAATGGTTGGAACTGGAAAATATCATACTAAGTGAGGTAACTCATTCACAAAAGAACACACATGGAATGCAGTCACTGATAAGTGGATATTAGCCCAGAATCTCAGAATACCCAAAACACAACCCACATATCAAATCATTCCCAAGAAGAAGGAAAGAGAGGGCCCGGGTCCTGGAAAGGTGTTGTAGGGTATTGCTAGGACAGAGGAGTGGGAGGGGGTTGATTTGGGAACTGGTGGAAGGAAGAGGACTTATGGGACTTGGGGGCAGGAGGGAACTGAGAAAGGGAAAATCATTTGGAATGTAAACAAAGAATATAGAAAAGAAAAAAAAAGAAAAAAAGAACAATAAATTGATCTCTCTGCTCACAAAAATACTATTATCTGGTGGCTTAAAGGAAGTTACTGAGTGACTTATATAAATGATCAAGTTGTGAAGGGAGCTTCAGGTCCCAATTGCCCAGGATCACAGGCTCCTCCTGATTTTCATTGAAACTCACAGTACATCTTTCCTTCAATGATAAAATAGAGATAACAGAATCCTCTCTCTCTCTCTCTCTCTCTCTCTCTCTCTCTCTCTCTCTCTCTCTCTCTCTCTCTCTGGCTGTGGCTCTCCTTCCCCCTTACTCCCTCCATCCTCCATCCCTCCCCTTATTTCTCTCTCTCTGTATGTGTGTATGTGTACATGTATGTGTGTGGTTATGTGTTTGTGTGTGTGTGTGTGTGTGTGTGTGTGTGTGTACAGATATGTGTGGTATATGTCTGTGCACATGTGTGCACTGAAGCCAGAGATTAATATTGGCTTCCTCTGAGTTGGTCTCTTACTGAACCTGGAGCTAGGGGGAGATTCAGCAAGATTCCTGGCCAACATGCTCCACGGATCTTCCTGTCTTAGCCTCTAGAGCTTGATGCTACACCTGACTTTTTGATGTGAGTTATGGGTGCTGACTCAAATCCTCATGCTTACATGGTAAGCCCCTTACCTTCCCATTTTGTCAATAGGTTTTATGTTCTGTTGGTGGAAAATGATCTGTGAGCCCATTAATTGTTAATCAATATGTTGTCAAAGTGTTTTATACTTTTAAGTAGGTAAGCTGTCAGTAGGACTTACTTTCTTTTTCCAATTTCCCTTTGTAATAAGACAAAATCATTTCCTGGAGGATGTAGTGAGAGTAGGTTTAGACATACAGCAAAATGAAAATTATGTTTTGTACAGTGCTTCTTATTAGCACCAATCTTTCTTGAGGCTCTTTGGGTTTTCATTTCACAGAGATAGGTGTCTCATGAATTAAGTAATATGTTAACAAATAATTTTTAATTTCTATCCCATCACAGTTTGTATATTGCTTCGCTTACTCCAATGGTGGTGATTATTGTATTATTTGAACACGGTGATTATTTGTTGAAACTCTTGGCAGTGGGGAGTACCTGCCAGAGCCATTAATTCTAGTTAGAAGAAAACAACAGGAAACACATTTTCTTTCCTCAGTCAATTAGGGATAGCGATGCCATTTTGTTCTTGTTTGTTTGTTTGTTTTCCAGACAGGGTTTCTCTGTGTAGCCCTGGCTGTCATGGAACTCACAATAGAACAGGCTGGCCTCGAACTCAGAAAGCTGCCTGCCTCTGCCTCCCAAGTGCTGGGATTAAAGGCATGTGGCACCACTGCCTGGCTGCCATTTTGTTCTTAAGCCAGGATATTTCATTGTCCTGCAATGAAAAATCCTTGCTTTGGATTAAATTAAAATTTCTCTGGTTTGCTTTTATTTGGACATGGGTGATACTGCTCAGAATTCCCATTGTGAACTGTCTTCTTTGTTTTGAGGACACACTTATATTCTGCCTAACGGATTCTTCTGCAGCTTCAACTCTGAAGAGTGTTGTGTTGCTGTTCATAGGGGTGGTAATGTAATGTATTTTTGTTAAGTCTTCTTGCCTTTTCCACTAAGAACAAGTTACTGCAGGGTAATAAAGCTCAGTGGTAGAGTGTTTGAGAGGCTAGGTTTAACCCTCACGGTTCTACAAAATAAAAGACAGTGTAAATCCCAGAACTTGTTATTTATGATAAGGATCAAAACCAGGTAATTATTTATAGTACAGTTTATCAAGGAAAAATTAGTCTTAACTTTGGTTATCAGATATAGCAACAAATTTGTAGGCTTTCAATTCACAAAAGCATTAATACAAAGTTTATTCATTATCTAATTCCTTTCTGTTATTGGGCTAGGTGTAGAGAACACATGAATGAGTCAGGCTGACCGAGATGCCACAGAATTCTCCAAATCTGTGTTTTTTGAAAAAGGCTCCATCCATTCTGACTCTGTTTCTCTGTCTCAGACATTCTCTCTCTCTCCCATACAGACATGCAGTTACTGTAATCATATTTGTGAATATATGTCCAATCATTATGTGAATCCTTTAAACTGACAGAGTCATAAGCAATTAAATCTTCTACAGGTGATGCCTAGAAGGTGTCTGAGAGGCAAAAGAGAGGAGGAAGGGAAGAAAATCACAGGGCTTCTCTGGTAGAATGAGAAGAAGTTCTCATTAACAGCATTATCACAGAATATTCCATGATTTGTGGAGAGCTGTGTAATTTTTTAGGACAAGTTTGTATTGTGTTACAGGAGTTGTAAAGACTTATAATATTAGATCAGCAACAGAAAATAAATTGTGTGGTGCTTTGATGTGTTCCTTTCATCCTAGACCCCTGGTGTGATAAAAGGTTTCATGAAGAATGGTAGAACATGCAGATTTTCCCCGCAGTAGCTTTTCATTATTGACTTGTACATGATCAGGTTAATACTTTGAATTATCTTTGTTTAATGCCCATTTTTGCATCATATTAAATTGCTTTTGCTCATTGTAGATATTAGTGTCCAAGCACTGGCAATGAACCATGTCCACTCTGATTTTGACACTTAGGAGTGCTACATGGATTTCAGCTTATACATTTAATGTCATATGTTTAATTTTAAGTACATGGAATTATAACTCATACCCTTCCTTTGTAGTTTATAGAAATTTAAAAATGTACTTAAAATGAATGTAGTTGTTGCATAATTCATTGAACTCCCCATGATATCATGAGCTTCCACTTCATATTGTGCTCGGATTTGACTAAAATGAAGGTTGTAGGCTTTGCTTCCTACTTCAGAGTTGATGAAATATATGAAAAGTAATATTCTTAACATTTTATATTTATCATTGAGTTATTGCTACCAGGAAATGAACATCATTCTTCTTAATTAGGTATATATGTTATGAACAGAATTTGAATATTGAAATATGAATCATTTTGGTAAAATGTAATATAGTCTAACACAATCACTTATGCTAATAAATGGCAGAATGATTTTCTTTTGAAATCTGAAAAGTATTAAGAACAGTATTGCACAATGTGTAAATGTTTTTATAGTGCTTAAAATATAATGAGCTCTGGATTTCTGTACTGGATTTAGCTTATATTATTAACATAAATTATAACATGTACCCAAATCTATCAATGTCTCTTTGGCAAAGGATCACATTCCAAGGGTCAAATTATGAACTTATCAGAATAAACAAATAAGTAGACAAATTTCTCTAACATGAGAGAGCTGAACTTGCATTGTTTATGACCCAGACTCTGTGTTGAGAACAGAAGCTACCCTTCTGTATTTTAGATCCCTCATTTGTAAAGATAATAAGTCATACATACTCATCCCTTTCTCTCTCTTCATGACTGATAAAGAAGCCTTCTTAATATATTACCATAGTTTAAGTATTCAGGGACAACAAAATCTGCAATTTACCACAAATTTAACTAAAGCAGATGTTTGAGCAGCCTTACGGTTTTATACTTGAAGCTTTGCTGTGTACATCCTGCATGTATCGCTATAAATAATGGTGGTCAAGCTTTTAAAACAATGTACTAGACAACATCTTAGTTCTCTATAATAGTATTTTATTAGCCTAATTTCCATGTTTAAAAAAAGTCTGCTGTGTGAGAGTCATTTCTTATGGAAGTTATATTGAACAGTTTTTCCACAAAGAGCTGATGATTCTTATTAAAATGTCATGGTGTCTTGCATTTATATGAATGTGATAATAAAAAGTGCTATCACAGTCACTACTTAATGATTGAAACTATCCAGTTTCAGTTGTGGTTGATAGAGCTCTTTCATAACCACATCCTGGAGTCCAAAAAATAGTTGATAAAACTGATGTACCTATTAGTCCATGAATCACTTGATCCTCACTTGGCGTTGCTATCTACTGAAGAAGCTATTGTTTTACTTGCAAATTATTTACAGTAAAGTTTTAATAAAAATATTTTACAAACTTAAAAGTTAAGTAACACTAAATATACTGAGCATGTTATATTTATGTATTTAGGCATTCGTGTGTGTGTGTGTGTGTGTGTGTGTGTGTGTGTGTAGTGTAGCAATAACTAAAAACAGTAGAGGCCATGATTTTGAGACAGAATGGTAGGAAGTGTTTGGGGTAGTTTAGAGGGAAGAAGAGTGTAATGATGTAGTTATATTTAATTCATAATTTTAAAAATAAGATGGAATTATGAAGGAAATATTTATAAGCAAAACATAAAATTCATTATTGAAAATAGAGTAAATCCAGTGCAATTTTGTTGATTCTTTTTCTTTTTTTTTTTTTTTTTTACATTTATTACAGAATTATAGCAAGTTTATTTAGTTCATGTTTTAGTTTTGTAATTTGCAAGGCATGCAATATTTCCAGCTTGCAATTTAACAATTATTTAAATAAAGTGATAAATAAATCATCAATTTTATGTCAACTACTTTTTTATTGCATATATTCTTTATTTGCATTTCATTTCCTTTTTCCTGGTTCCTCACCCCCCAAATGTCCCCTATGCCTTTTCCCTGCCCCTATTCCCCATCCTGTCCTTCCCACTTCCCTGTTCTGTTATTCTCCTACACTGATGCATTGACCTTTCCAGATCCAGGGTCCACTCCTTCCTTCTTCTCAGACATCATTTGGTATGTGGATTGTGTCTTTGGTGTTCCAAGATTCTTGGTTAATATCCACTTATCAGTGAGTGCATACCATGGGTATTCTTTTGACACTAGGTAATCTCACTTAGTATGATGTTCTCCAGCGCTATACATTTGTCTAAGAGTTTCATGAATTTGTTGCTTCTAATGGCTGAATATTACTCCATTGTGTATATATACCACAATTTTTGTATCCATTCCTCTGTTTAGGGACATCTGTGTTCTCTCCAGCTTCTGGCCATCATGAATAAGGTGCTATGAACATAGTAGAGCATGTACCCTTATTACATGCTGTGGAATCTTCTGGGTATATGCCCAGGAGTGGTATGGCAGGGTCCTGAGGAAATATCGTGTCCAGTTTTCTGAGGAACTTCCAGACTGATTTCCAGTGTGGTTGTACCAGCTTGGAATCCCACGAGCAGAGGGGGGATGTTCCTCTTTCTCCACATCCTCGCCAACACCTGCCGTTTTCTGAGTTTTTATTCTTTTTTTTTTTTTTTTTTTTTTTAATTTTATTTTCTATATTCTATGTTTACATTCCAAAGGCTTTCCCCTTTCCCAGTTCCCACCCACCATAGTTCCCATAGTTCCTCTCCCCCCCATCTGTTCCCCAATAATTCCCCCTCCCCCCTCGGTTTCTTTACTAAACTGGAAGCAATCTTTACAGGCCCAGGGTCCTCTCCTTTCTTCTTCTTGGGAATCATTTGACTTGCTTTTTGTGTCTTGAGTATTTAGGGCTTCTGGGCTCATTAATATCCACTTATCAGTGATTGCATTTCAGGTGCATTCTTTTGTGATTGGGTTAATTCACTCAGGATGATATTTTCCAGGTCTAACCATTTACCTACAAATTGCATGAATTCATTATTTTTAATTGCTGTGTAGTATTCCATTGTATAAATATACCACATTTTCTGTATCCATTCCTCCTTTGAGGGATATTTGGGCTGCTTCCAATTTCTGGCTATTATAAACAAGGCTGCTATAAACATAGTGGAGCATGTGTCCTTATTGCATGCAGGGGAATCCTCTGGGTATATGCCCAGGAGTGGTATGCCAGGGTCCTCTGGAAGTAACATGCCCAATTTTCTGAGGAACCGCCAAACTGATTTCCAGAGCGGTTTTACCATTTTGCAATCCCACCAACAGTGGAGGAGTGTTCCTCTTTCTCCACATCCTCGCCAGCACTTGTTGTCTCTTGAGTTTTTAATCTTAGCCATTCTGACTGGTGTGAGGTGGAATCTCAGGGTTGTTTTGATTTGCATTTCCCTGATGACTAATGATGTTGAACATCTTTTAAGGTGTTTCTCGGCCATCCGAATTTCTTCTGGTGAGAATTCTTTGTTTAGCTCTGTGCCCCATTTTTTGATAGGGTTATTTGGTTCTTTGCGGTCTAACTTCTTGAGTTCTTTGTATATATTGGATATTAGCCCTCTGTCGGATGTGGGGTTGGTGAAGATCTTTTCCCACTTTGTTGGTTGCCGTTTTGTCCTTCTGACAGTGTCCTTTGCTTTGCAGAAACTTTGTAATTTTATGAGGTCCCATTTGTCGATTCTTGATCTTAGAGCATAAGCTATTGGTGTTCTGTTCAGGAACTTTTCCCCTGTGCCCAAGTCCTCCAGGGTCTTCCCAAGTTTCTTTTCTAATAGTTTCAGTGTGTCTGGTTTTATGTGGAGGTCCTTGATCCACTTGGAGTTGATCTTAGTACAAGGAGATAAGAGTGGGTCAATTCGCATTCTTCTGCATGTTGACCTCCAGTTGAACCAGCACCATTTGTTGAAAAGGCTATCTTTTTTCCACCGGATGGTTGTGGCTCCTTTATCAAAGATCAAGTGACCATAAGTCTGTGGGTTAATTTCTGGGTCTTCAATCCTATTCCATTGATCTACCTGCCTGTTGCTGTACCAATACCATGCAGTTTTTAACACAATTGCTCTGTAGTACTGCTTGAGGTCAGGGATATTGATTCCCCCAGAAGTCCTTTTATTGTTGAGAATAGTTTTAGCTATCCTGGGTTTTTTGTTGCTCCAGATGAATTTGAGAATTGCTCTTTCTAGATCTATGAAGAATTGATTTGGGATTTTGATGGGGATTGCATTGAATCTGTAGATTGCTTTTGGCAAGATGGCCATTTTTACTATATTGATCCTGCCAATCCAGGAGCAAGAAATATTTTTCCATCTCCTGAGGTCTTCTTCGATTTCTTTCTTCAGGGACTTGAAGTTCCTGTCATACAGATCTTTCACTTGTTTGGTTAGAGTTACACCAAGGTACTTTATGTTGTTTGTGGCTATTGTGAAGGGTGTTATTTCCCTAACTTCTTTCTCAGCCTGCTTGTCCTTTGAGTACAAGAAGGCTACTGATTTGCTTAAGTTAATTTTATAACCAGCCACGTTGCTGAAGTTGTTTATCAGCTGTAGAAGTTCTCTGGTGGAGTTTTTTGGATCGCTTAAGTAGACTATCATATCATCTGCAAATAATGATACTTTGACTTCTTCCTTTCCAATTTGTATCCCTTTGACTTCCTTATGTTGTCTGATTGCTCTCGCTAGAACTTCAAGTACTATATTGAAAAGATATGGAGAGAGAGGACAGCCTTGTCTAGTCCCTGATTTTAGTGGAATTGCTTCAAGTTTCTCTCCATTTATTTTGATGTTGGCTACTGGTTTGCTGTAGATTGCTTTTACTATGTTTAGGTATGGGCCTTGAATTCCTGCTCTTTCCAAGACTTTTAGCATGAAAGGATGCTGAATTTTGTCAAATGCTTTTTCAGCATCTAATGAGATGACCATGTGGTTTTTTTCTTTTAGTTTGTTTATGTAGTGGATTACATTGATGGATTTCCGTATATTGAACCATCCCTGCATTCCTGGAATGAAGCCTACTTGATCATGGTGAATGATCGTTTTGATATGCTCTTGGATTCGGTTGGCAAGGATTTTATTTAGTATTTTTGCATCTATATTCATAAGAGAAATTGGCCTGTAGTTCTCTTTCTTTGTTGGATCTTTTTGTGGTTTAGGTATCAGCGTAATTGTGGTTTCGAAGAATGAGTTGGGCAGTGTCCCTTCTGTCTCTATTTTGTGGAATAGTTTGAAGAGTATTGGTGTTAAGTCTTCTTTGAAGGTCTGGTAGAATTCTGCACTAAAACCATCTGGTCCCGTACTTTTTTTGGTTGGGAGGCTTTCTATAACCCCTTCTATTTCTTTAAGGGTTATGGGACTGTTTAGCTGGTCTACTTGATGCTGATTTAATTTTGGTATTTGGTATCTGTCTAGGAAATTGTCCATTTCCTCCAGATTCTCCAGTTGTTTTGAGTATAGGCCTTTGTAGTAGGATCTGATGATCTTTTGAATTTCCTCTGTTTCTGTTGTTATATCCCCCTTTTCATTTTTAATTTTGTTAATTTGGATACTATCTCTGTGCCCTTTGGTTAGTCTAGCTAAGGGCTTATCTATCTTGTTGATTTTCTCGAAGAACCAGCTCTTGGTTTTGTTGATTCTTTGTATGGTTCTCTTTGTTTCTGCTTGATTGATTTCAGCCCTTAGTTTGATGATTTCCTCTCTTCTACTCCTCCTGGGTGAGTTAGCTTCTTTTTGTTCCAGCGCCTTCAGGTGTGCTGTTAAGTTGCTAGTGTATGCTCTTTCCAGTTTCTTTTTGGAGGCACTCAGGGCTATGAGTTTTCCTCTTAGCACTGCTTTCATTGTATCCCAGAGATTTGGGTAGGTCGTACCTTCATTTTCATTGAAGTCTAAAAAGTCTTTGATTTCTTTCTTTATTTCTTCCTTGACCAGGGTGTCATTGAGTAGAGTATTGTTCAGTTTCCATGTGTATGTGGGCTTTCTGTAGTTCTTCTTGCTATTGAAGACCACTTTTACTCCATAGTGATCCGATAGGAGACATGGGATTAGTTCGGTCTTCTTGTATTTGTTGAGGTCTGTCTTGTGACCAATTATATGATCAATTTTTGAGAAGGTACCGTGCGGTGCTGAGAAAAAGGTATACTCTTTTGTTTTAGGATGGAATGTTCTATATATATCTGTTAAATCCAATTGGTCCAAAGCTTCAATTAGTTTCACTGTGTCCCTGTTTAGTTTCTGCTTTCCTGATCGGTCCATTGAGGAGAGTGGAGTGTTGAAGTCACCTACAATCATTGTGTTAGGTGCGATGTGTGCTTTAAGCTTTAGTAAAGTTTCTTTTACGAATGAGGGTGCCCTTGCATTTGGTGCATAGATGTTCAGTATTGAGAATTCTTCTTGGTGGATTTTCCCTTTGACAAGCAGGAAGTGACCTTCTGTGTCTCTTTTGATGACTTTAGGTTGAAAGTCGATTTTATCTGATATTAGAATGGCTACTCCAGCTTGTTTCCTGGGACCATTTGCTTGTAGAACTGTCTTCCAGCCTTTTACTCTAAGGAGGTGTTTGTCTTTGACACTGAGATGTGTTTCCTGTATGCAGCAAAATGTAGGGTCCTGTTTCCGTATCCAGTCTGTTAGTCTGTGTCTTTTGATTGGGGAATTGAGTCCATTGATATTAAGAGATATTAAGGAATAGTAATTATTACTTCCTGACATTTTGGGAATTGTTATTATTATTTGTATTTGAGTGGTTCTCTTCTTTTGGGTTGGATGAGATGGGGTTTCTATCTTGTTTCTTCTGGGGTGTTGTTTCCCCCCTTGTGTTGGTATTTTTCCCCTATTATCCTTTGTAGGGCTGGGTTTGTAGATAAGTATCTTGCAAATTTGGTTTTGTCGTGGAATATCTTGGTTTCCCCATCTATGGCAATTGAGAGTTTCGCTGGGTATAGTAGTCTTGGCTGAAGTTTGTGTTCTCTTAGGGTCTGCATAAGGTCTGCCCAGGATCTTCTAGCTTTCATGGTCTCAGGTGAGAAGTCTGGTGTAATTCTGATAGGTCTTCCTTTATATGTTACTTGTCCTTTTTCTCTTACTGCCTTTAATATTCTTTCTTTGTTTAGTACATTTGGGGTTTTGACTATTATGTGACGGGAAGTATTTCTGTTCTGGTCCAGTCTATTTGGGGTTCTATAGGCTTCTTGTATATTCATGGGCATCTCTCTCTTTAGGTTGGGGAAATTTTCTTCCATAATTTTGTAGAAGATATTTGCTGGCCCTTTAAGTTGTAGATCTTCATTCTCATCTATCCCTATAATCCTTAGGTTTGGTCTTCTCATTGTGTCCTGGATTTCCTGAATGTTTTGGGTTACCAGCTTTTTGCATTTTGCATTTTCTTTAATTGTTGAATCCATGGTTCCTATGGTATCTTCAGCATCTGAGATTCTGTCTTCTATCTCTTGTATTCTATTGTTGATATTTGCATCTATGACTCCTGATTTCTTCCCAAGGTTTTCTATTTCCAACATTGTCTCCCTTTGCGATTGCTTAGTTGTTTCTACTTCTGTTTTTAGATTTTGTATGGTTTTGCTCAGATCTTTCAGTTGCTTGTTTGTGTTTTCCTGTAATTCTTTAAGGGATTTTTGTGTTTCCTCCTTTATGACTTCTACTCGTTGACCCATGTTCTCTTGTATTTCTTTGGGTGATTTTTGTTTCTCCCCCTTATTGGGATTCACTTTTTGCTCTATATTCTCCTGGATTTCTTTAAGTGATTTTTGTGTCTGCCTTGTATGGGCTTCTAGTTTTTGATCTATTTTCTCCTCTATTACTTTAAGAAATTTATCTAAGTGATCCTCAATCTGCATCTTTACCAGTGATTTTAGATCTGAGTCTTGTTTTTCTGGTGTGTTGAGATATCTGGGATTTAATTGTGTTTGTCTTGCAATGGCTTCTAGCTTTTGATCTATTTTCTCATGTATTACTTTAAGAGATTTATCTAAGTGTTCCTCTATCAGCATCCTGACCAGTGATTTTAGATCTGAGTCTTGTTTTTCTGGTGTTTCGGGGTATCCAATATTTATTGCTGTTGGGGAACTGGGTTCGGATGCCGCCATATTGCCTTGATTTTTGTTAGTAGCGATCTTACGTTTGCCTTTTGCCATCTGGTTAACTCTGGTGTTAGTTGGTCCTGTAGATACTAGCTGGTGCTTGACCCTCCTGTGGGGTTGTAAGGCTATTTCCCAGTGACTGGGATACCTGAATCACTGTCCTGTGGGGCTCTTGCTCACAGATTGCTGACAGGTGGCCTGAGTCCCCCGAGGTCTTAACCTCAGGATATCCCAGGTATTTGGTTCCGCCTGTTGGGCGGCTGCTCTGCACTGCTCCTGCTCAGGGTTCGCTGTCTGATATCCTGTTTCCCCAGGGGTCTTAAAGTTGGGATATCTCAGTTATCTGGTTCCGCCTGCTGGTCCCAAGCTGCTGGGAAGCTGGCTGGGTCCGGTTTCCAGCTTCCCTGCCACTGGCTGGATGGGAGGCTGGTTCGGCCTCCGGCTGGGTCTGGGTACCTGGCACACTGGCTGACTCTGGCTTCCTCACCACCAGCTGGGCGGGAAGCTGCAGGCAATATGGCAGCTGCCTGCAGGGAGCTCGGGGTCCGCCCCGCGCGCGAGTGCAGAGTGCACCCGCTATTCTGTGCCCAATTCCCACTCCAGGCCTGAGTCCCCGAAGGTCTTAAGCTCGGGCTATGTCGGGTACCTGGTTCTGCCGCCGCCGCCGGATGGTTCTGAGCACCTGGCACGCTGGGTGACCCTCCGGCTTCCCCACCACCAGCTGGGCGGGAAGCTGCAGGCAATATGGCAGCTGCCTGCAGGGAGCTCGGGGTCCGCCCCGCGCGCGAGTGCAGAGTGCACCCGCTATTCTGTGCCCAATTCCCACTCCAGGCCTGAGTCCCCGAAGGTCTTAAGCTCGGGCTGTGTCGGGTACCTGGTTCTGCCGCCGCCGCCGGATGGTTCTGGGCACCTGGGACGCTGGGTGACCCTCCGGCTTCCCCACCGCCAGCTGGGCGGGAAGCTGCAGGCAATATGGCAGCTGCCTGCAGGGAGCTCGGGGTCCGCCGCGCGAGTGCAGAGTGCACCCGCTATTCTGTGCCCAACTCCCACTCCAGGCCTGAGTCCCCGAAGGTCTTAAGCTTGGGCTGTCTCGGGTACCTGGTTCTGCCGCCGCCGCCGGATGGTTCTGAGCACCTGGCACGCTGGGTGACCCTCCGGCTTCCCCACCGCCAGCTGGGCGGGAGGCTGCAGGCAATATGGCAGCTGCCTGCAGGGAGCTCGGGGTCCACCCCGCCTGTTGATTCTTTTTCAATAAAACATTTACTTTAGTGCAAAAAAAATGAGTATAAGTAATAACATGGTTTTCCAAGTAGGTTGAGGTTAATACAAAAATCAATATTATCAATAATTTCTTAAGGTTGCAAATTGATTTTAGTGCCGAAACCTGTAAAAATAATAAGTTGCTTTGGAATGCATACAAAAAGGTTTATGTATATAAAATGCCACATCTGGAAGATGTGTTAAGTTATTCAATGTTACTTACACAGCATGAATAGTGAGACTTCCTATGTTCAGACAACACTATCATGAAAGGTGGAAATAAGGGCAGAAGAGAGAGGGCTCGAGAAAGTTCCACCCTGGGCCAAATTTACGGATGTGGAACAATTTCAGGCTGTCAAGATTGCCATTCATGGGAAACTTTCAGGTGTAGCATATACTTCAAACAATCTAAATTGATGATTATTATTTTCCACTCATAACTTCTGTGGTCAACAGAAGTTGACCTTTTAACCTGTGTATCCTGTCTAATGGATAGATGAAATTTTTCCCAGAGAAAGTAAAAATTCTTAGTTGCCACTACTGTTATTAGACAGTTATGTGTGACAGAAAGATCATGTTTATGAATTATCCTTTCTCTTTAAAATTCTCAATGGATCACAGACTGTTAAAGATACTTGAAGGATCAGATAGCACAGCTTACAAAGCAGTGTTTAGATTCCAATAACAATTTGAATTCACCATTTTATTTAAGTTCATCACCAGCAATAAGGAACTTTTACAAACTTTTTTCTTTTACAAATTTCAATAGTAGATTTTTATTTAGAAGCCTAACATGTCCCTCTATTTTTCCATTGTTTTCTTCTTGAGTCCACACAGACTAAAATTCTTTCCAGACTTAAGAATTTCAGTTTTTGCTACATTCCTCATTAACTATGGGAGATTCAGTAAGTGTGTAAGAAAGCAATTAAATTCTCGACCTTGAGCTGTCAAACTCTACTAGTAATCTCTAGGTACAGGTTTTGGAAAGTAATCAGCTGTGTATATGTTATCATCAAGATCATTCCTCTGAAATTCATTCTGTAGGCTGCTAAGATAGAGTGAAAGTTAGCTGTACTTTAAATAATATTGAATAGACAATTCAGAGATGAGTGAGGTCCTTTGAGTCATAACTAATTGTGTGCATAAATAAATACAAAGTAAAATGACCTTTAAGCTAATAGACACCAAATGAATGTTATTGTAGTCTGGTAGGAAAAAAATATGCAGTAATGAAAAGTGTATAAAATCTACTGCTCCATGCTGAGGTGGTCTCTGGATACTGAATTAGTGAGTCTTCTTCAGTGGTGGGGACGAGCCTGCCAACCAGCTGCAGGTTTGCATTAGTTAAGGGATGCACGAAGCCCATCTCAGCAGCTTCTCAGGTCACCAGTGTCCAATTCTCAACATGATTAGTGTAGCTGTAGCTTTTCACAGTACTTTAAATTTTGTATCAGTCCTTAAAGCTTGAGTAATAGGAAAGATGTCTCCATCTGAAAAATAAAAAAAGCAACATAAATATAAAATATCATAATGTGACATAATTTATATTTACCATAATTTTGTTCAACTGTAGGATCTATTGTGGGAAGGAATTTCTTTCATTTATATGTTTCAGTCATTTGGAATTACAGTATAGTTTGTGATGTTACTCTTTCCCTCTTCCTATCTTAAGTGATCATCTATGTCACTAAAAGATCCCAAGTTCTTTTTTTTTTTAACTGTTTTTAAATGCTTTTAAAAATTCATGCTGCTAAATCTCTAATAATAATTTTGAACATTGTTATTTTAAAAATCATCCTTTTAGCTCATGAACAATTTTCCTTTGGAAAAATGGGATTTGGAGGAATTATTTTAAAACAAAATCTATCATTTCCATGTCTGCTTTGAAAGTATATCTATGCTTTAAAGTTGTCGCTTACATGGAATTTCATACTGAGATGTGATAACTAGCAATTTCCCCTTAGATGTGAATCTTCCCCAAGGATTTATAATTTGGCCTCATAAACAATTGACAGAAACACAATACTTTTACCAGCAAATGTATTGGAAATCCTTGAGTCAAGAGGATATGCAATGTGCATCTCAAACTGAGAAGTCAAACTTTAATTAGTTCAATAATCACAACTTCGAATCTGCTTTGGTATGCAGCGTCATGAAGCAAGACCTCTGTGCCACCCTTACCTCCAGGAGCCCCGATGTGTGTATCAGCTAGTGTGTGAGACCCTCTGAGTCTCTAAGGTTCTTGTTGCTTCAGCCTTCATTTCTCTCCCCATTTCTTTTTTTTTAAATTTTTTAATTTTCTATATTCTGTTTACATTCCAAAGGCTTTCCCCTTTCCCAGTTCCCTCCTCCCTATGTCCTATAATTCCTCTCCCCCCCAACTATTCCCCAATCATTCCCCCTCCCCCCATGGTTTCTCTACAAAACTGGATCCAATCTTTACAGGCCCAGGGTCCTCTCCTTTCTTCTTGGGAATCATTTGACTTGCTAATTGTGCCTTGAGTATTTAGGGCTTCTGGGCTCATTAATATCCACTTATCAGTGATTGCATTTCATGTGTATTCTTTTTTGACTGGGTTAGCTCACTCAGGATGATATTTTCCAGGTCTAACCATTTACCTACAAATTGTATGAATTCATTATTTTTAATTGCTGAGTAGTATTCCATTGTATAAATATACCACATTTTCTGTATCCATTCCTCCTTTGAGGGATATTTGGGCTCCTTCCAATTTCTGGCTATTATAAACAAGGCTGCTATAAACATAGTGGAGCATGTGTCTTTATTGTATGCAGGGGAATCCTCTGGGTATATGCCCAGGAGTGGTATGCCAGGGTCCTCTGGAAGGGACATGCCCAATTTTCTGTCTCTCCCCATTTCTTATGGGTACTGGTCTAAACAGAAGGACTCATTCCCATTCTACCAAACTCTCCTCTTCCTGTATGAGGTTTGTGTGATCTCTCGAGAGCAGAGCCATGCTAGTGAAGTTTTCTATGCTCTTTACCTGCCATCTGGCATGGGATTGAGTCCCAGTAAACACTGGATAAGTAGAGAGTAGTGCACAGTTATTGCCTGATTAAATATTTCCAAGACTCTCCAAGGCTTTGGATTTGAATGCCTGAGATATCAGCGTATAAAGAGTTTATTTTGACTCAAGGCACTTTTGTGGATTTCAGCACATGGTCACTTGGCCACTTTGCTTAGGGTCTGGTGTGGAGTTGTGAAGAACTGTGTGTGCTCATGAAGGACAAAGAGCCATTTACCTCATGGCTGTCATATGAAGTCAGGAAGAGGAAGGGACCGATGGTCATCTGCCACAGCGAGCAAGACTTCCTAAGTCATGCACTTGTTTACAAAAATTTAATTTTACTTTCAGTTATGTGTATATGGGTTTGGGGTTGTCCCATGCAAGAGCATTGCCTGTGACAGTTCGAAAAGGGTATTACATCTTCTGGAGCTGGAGTCATAGGCAGTTGTTAGCTACCTGATGTGGTTTCTGGAAACCCAGCTTGTGTCCCCTGCAAGAAAAGTATGTGCTCTTAAATGCTGAGCCATCTCTTCAGCTATAAGACCTTAGCTCCTGAAGGCTCTCCCACCTCAAAATAGCACACAGTTGAAGATCATCCTTCACCACAAGAGTCATTAAATGTCATCTCAAATCTAAACGATAGCATTCTTAATTAGGGGCAAAGAGTATCACAGTCACAGCACAACCTAGGAATTGAAATCTTCTAAACAGGAAAGTCATCATTAGCTGGAATAGAATTTCACTCTGTATGATGAAAATCATCATTTGATCCAGAGAGTGAACTTGGATGTGGGTGCTTTAAATACTATAGCTTTCATAGTAACTTTGCGTAGTTTATTTATCTACATGCAGAGCACATGTTGGGGCAGGGTCCAGGATGTGCATGTAGGTGCCTTCAGAGTCTATAAGAGGGTATCAGATCTTCAGGAGATGGAGTTGTGAGACACCTAATCTGAGTGTTAGAAAAAAACTCTGGTCCCCTGAAAGAGTACTGTTAACCACAAAGCCATCTCTCCAGCCATTCCATTCACATGGAATCAGTTACTTCAGTGGTTCTCAACTGGGACAATTTAGATTCCCCAAGAAAATTGATGAATTGACAAACATTTGCATTGTTACAATTAGTTAGGGGAGAACTACTGACATCTAGCAGTAGAGAGACAGATATGGTGCTCAACTCAGTGGAGAGTGGTACCCACAGCAAGCAGCTGCTTCTCTGGAGTGCTGCAGGCATCCAGGAAACTAAAGGCATACCCCATCATTTTATCTCTCAAAAGAACCTGTTTTTATATTTACTTGCTAATCCTACCATATTTTTTATAATTCAATAATTTGTTTTAATCATCTCAACAGTCTTCCTTCTTCTTTCCTAAAGTTTGTTAATCCTTTAATTCCCAAAGACGGATGCTTATCACGGTTTTTTTTTCAGTTTCTTTGTTAGTCTTTAAGAATACATAATGTGATGATTCCTCTGAGCACTGATTCAGCTGCTTTTCATGGACTCTTATATGATGTATTCACATTTTTAACATCTATATATTCTAAAATTTGGTTTTTCGGTTTAATACATTACATTGTAAAAGTCTAGGGGGTCTTGTTATTATATATATACACACATATACATAAACATACATGCTTCCTTTTTTAAAAGATGATTTTGATGTAGTCAAAAGTCAGGCATTTCAAAAGTCTTAATGATATGATAGTAATAAGAAAGAAACAGACCAAAGAGTTAATACACATGACTTCATCAGTGGCATGCTATTTCCTGACATACTTTTTGTCTTTAAAACTTGGGTATTCTTTTTGTCTTATTGGTGTGTGCATATGTGCATGCATATTTGTGTGATACTTTTAGTAATTGAGAAGTTACTTCACTGCCTTCAAAATTGAAAGCTGATATACTGATGCCCATGGTTGATGTGTTCTTAACTCCAGGAAGTCATAAGTGTTGCGATCTTTATCTTGGAGAAAAGAATATCCTAAAGAATAAATGTTATGTTTTAAAATAAATTATTAAATTCATTATTTTGTTTTTCTGTTTATGTGTTTGCATGTTTATACATATGAATGCATGTGTGCATGCTTTTCACTGTGCATCCATTTTGTATAGAGGGAGGTAGACATATGCCCTGTTGTTTATGGACATCAGAGGACAACTTGCAAAAGTTGCTTTTCTCCTTTATCGTTCCACCATGCGTGCCCCAGGAATCACAGTAAGATCCTTAGATTTTTTTGCCTTTACCTGCTAAGGTATGTCCCCAGATAAGAATTTATCTTTTTTTTAAAAATCAACAATAAAGCAACAATAACAACAAAATGAGAAATTATATGTAATATAAAATTGGAGAAAATAGCTCTAAGAATTTGAAGGGAAATATAGTTTCTGGAAAATATCATGTTATGATTTTTCAAAGGAGTAAAATGGAGTATTGAAAGATTAGGATGCTGAAGACTGAAGGTGAAAAGAATTCCGGTAAATGGAAGGAGAAATTGCATACTATAGTTATTGTGCTCCATCAGCTGGTTTACTAGACTTTGAGAAGATTCAAGTCAGTGTCTTTTGTGCTTTGTAACCCAGAGCTTAATTCTCTGCATATAACAAGGTAATGACTAAGGTCATATAACTGCATATAACTAAGGTAATAGTCATCAGTGAACACTGTCATCCTGATTTGCAACAGATCAATAAATCAAAATTGGTTTCCAGAATATGAATGGTTTTACAAGTGGGATCTCATCTTAAATTCATTGAAAAGTCAGTATTTCCCAGAAGATATGAGGGTAATAAGGAGAATCAGATAAGTCATTGTAACCTTTTTCTAACATTAATTGGCCATCTAGGGTGTGTGTGTGTGTGTATGTGTGTGTGTGTGTGTGTGTGTGTGTGTGTGTGTGAGACAGAGAGAGAGAGAGAGAGAGAGAGAGAGAGAGAGAGAGAGAGACATATTTGTGCATGCAGAGGCAGCAGTTTACTATTGAACGTCTTCCTCTCTGAGACAGGATCTCTCACCAAGTGTACAGTTTAGCTAAAATGTCTGATTAGGGAATTCTAGAGTCCAGCCTATGTTCCCCCACTAACCCTCTGTACTGGCAACTGACAATATAGACATGCTACCAACCCTGTTTATGTAGGTGCTGAGGATTCAATTCCGGGTCCTTTTGCTTGCATGATAAACACTTCATCCACCCAAAGCCTCTCTTATCATCCTTTTAAAATGATGGTTATTTTCAGTGCTGGGAAGAAAAATCCAAAAGAGTTTTGTGGTACTCAATATTGATTTTGAAATCACTGCGTCACTTATCACCTGTAAGACAAACATTTGGTCCTGTCTGTAGAAGTTTCTAGACCTGGTTGACTGAGGTGGGAAGGCATGCCCTGCCAATGGTCAGCAATATTCTGTGGGTAACAGTACAAAAGTTAAAAAGAAGCAAAAAGCCCCCCGGAACACAAGCATTCAGTAACTGTGTCTCAGTTACTTTTCGGTTGCTGTGATAAAACACCATGACCAGAACAGCACCTAAAAGTAAGAGTTTATTTGGGCTCACATTTCTGGATAGGTTAAAGTCCATCATGACAACAGCAAGCAGCAGGCATGGCAGCAGATGAAGGAAACAGGAACCCCTACCCTCAACACAAAGCTCAAAGCAAAGGGAGCAAATGAGGAAAGGCATGAGGTTTCAAATTCTCAAAGCCTCGCTTCAAGGATGCGCATTCTTCAGTGACATCTTCTAATCCTCCTGAACAGCATCTCCAGCCAGAAACTAACTGTTCATATATCTGACCCTACTGGAAATATTCTCATTCAATCCACAATACTCACAGATGCAGTGTGATATTGATCAGCTGCCTCAACTTTCTGCCACTGTGATTTCCCTGCCATGATATATGTCCCTTAAACTTGTGAGTCAAAATAATCCTTTCTTTTTTTAAGTGATATGATCAGAGAGACTTTGCCTCAATAATGGAAGAAAAAGGATTACTACAACCTTAAAATGGTAATTAGATAGACACTTTTCATTTTCTATCTTTTGAAAACTGACACCAGAAAAAACAAAAAATGCATTAACCTATTTTTCCCTTTGAACCTTCAGTGTTCTAGTAGATTCCTATAAACCTATATATTTAACTCTACTAGATTCCTATAAACTTATATATTTAACTTGAGAATGGCCAATGACAAATTTAAATTTCAAATTCTTGCTGAGTTTTATTCTACCAGGAAGGCATGGCTAGTCTTGCGTAAAAGACAATAAAAGACAGTGAGGATTTTCTAGATGGTACTTATTAGATAGGCAGTCATGGCTGCCATAGGGCCATACAGCAATGGCTGCCTGTATGTTACAGTGCCAGAAAGCACAGCAGCTACTCAGTCCAGGAAAGTGGAAAATCAGAAGAAGAGGGATCAGTGACACCATGCCAGGCAGAAGATAGAGATCTGGAAGACTCTAGAAGAATCAGTGCATCCCCATCAAGAGTCTGAAGATGCTGGATTCTTATCCTAAGGTAGTAGCAACAGCAGCAGACACATCAGGAAGAATGGAGCTGGTTCCCTCTGGCTTTCTTCTTTCTCTCTTCCTGTTCTTCCATCTCATGTTCTGGCTTAATAACTGGTGTTGCCTATGTTTAGGGAAGGTCTTTCCCCTTCAGTTGCAGTTCTACATGCAATGCATCTCTGATCACACCCTCAGTGACAGATAGGAGTATGATTCAATACTCTCTTGGGTGTCTCTCAAACCAGTCAATCAGTGATCAAGAATAGTCATCACAAAGCCCATTTCTGAGTTCTAACCCTCCATACTAATGTTCAATAAAACTCAACACCCTTTATTTTCCCACTTCCCCTGAACTGTTGCATGTTTACTTGGACTTTCTATCTTTGATTTGTAGCTGGAGTTGAACCCTTAGCAGAATTAAGCAGCTAGCACACAATTAATGATCTTATTCCAGATTGCTAATATAAAAGCAGTATGAGTTAAAACACTTTACATAATTGTTCTCTTCCCGGAAATTCTGTGTCAGAGAACAGAAATTTGTCCCTATTTCCTTGGTAGTTCTGAATAGTGAAAGACCCCACAATCTGTTTGCATTTCTTCTGATTATGACCTCTGAGTAATATAATAAAATATGCCAGTTGTGATATTGTGTAGAAGACAAATAGACACTGGAAGAGAGCTAGCATGTTATTTATCTCACTGAACCTGATACATTTACGATAATTTTACACTGTATTAAACTTGTTAGTCTATCATTTTGTGGGTATGAAGACTAGAAAAACTGAATAGTAATTAGTCTCATTGAAGGATTAACACTTCAACCATCTTAGCCAGCTTACCAATAATGTTTTCTCAAAAAAATCTGATGAGGAATGATTAAAGTAACTCACTTTCCTTGAGTTAGAGTGCACATTGGGTCTATAAGCAGCCCCCAAAGATAGGTCAGAAGAAAGGAATGTGCAATATTATTTGTAACAAAAAGACTTGAGATTTCTCTGAGACAACTTACCTTCTATAGATGCCACAGTTTCAGCCCCTCATTTGCAGTTTTACATTATGGATATCAAGTAAGTTCACTGAAGCCTTCCTCCTAATGGAAGTTTTTTTTTGTTTAAGCTATTTTGTTCTATATTTAACAATATTAAGACTGAGAATAAGAAAATGAGTGACTATAGGCAACAGATAGTTAGGTAGAAAACCTTTAATAGCTAAAGTGAGTCCCTACCTGTTCATCTTCTATTGTACAAAGAAAGAGGAACAACCATGAATCAACCATGGATCTTACGCCAAGTATGCCAGTGGCTGATGATATCTCTCTCTGTTTATCTCTCTGTATCTCTCCTACTCCTATGCCTGTCTGTCTCTCTTTCACTCTGAGAAGATTATAGAGAGTTTTCCAGAATTAACTCACATAATCTATTGAGAAATAATTATCTAGGTATCAATCTGTGGTACAAATGGAAGGCTCCATCTAACATGAGTTCTACCTGTCGAATTTGATGTCTGTTTCCTGCTTTTCAACAGTCCTGATGTATAAAGTGATTACTATGTTGTTGTTGGATAGTTCTTAACTACTTTCACAATAACCTCTTCTCAATCTAATATCTCCAATTTAAAAATAAATGAAAAAAAATTAAAGCATTTCTTTGGAGTTGCATAAAACACCTAGTGACCCCTAATCCTGTTTTCTTATTCAAGTTCTATGGATCCTAACTTTTAAATCCTTATTTAGTGACAAATAAGTCTGACACCTGTCCAAATATCCATTTTCAGATTTTTCTTATGTTCCAAGGACTGTACAATGTTACTGAAAGCTGCATCAATAACATATCAACAATACTTACAGAATTCATAATTCTGTCATAGATGAAAGGCCACAGAGAATAGCATAGACTCCCCTTTTACAGATAAAATTAATCTCAGGTATTACTCCAGGTGATCTTTCCGCATTTCATATTTAATCAAATTTAGCAATGTCTAGAGAATGTACATCTAAAGTACTTCATTGAGGTGCTTAAAGATTAGAAAGGTAAACGATTTTCTTAAGTAGGTCATTCTCTGCTTGCAGTGTTCAGCTCTATTAAAGGCTGATTCCCGTTTTGAAAACTCTGAGACCATGTCTGCTCTCTATATTGTCAACCCCATTCCATAGCTTAAGAGGTTATCTGAGCTGATAGGCTGAATTATTTTCAGTTGTCATTACATGTATTCCAAGTCCTCTTACTGTCCAATTTATATTTCACATAGCAAGGACTTTACCTTTAAGACAATAAAAAAATACAGGGATTCAATGACTGTTTTTCTGTGTGAAATTCCAAGACAGTCTTACATAAATTCTCATCAAAATTAACTATAATTCCTCATGAAAAATATGGTTTTTTTCTAATCTGAGCAACTTGATTCTCAGATGCCTTGGATGTGTCTTTTTTTTCCTGAATCAGCTAACATTAAAGTGTCACATCATTTTTCAGAGTCAGCTTCATATAGTTGCTTCTTAGACACACAGCAAACTGTATGTGAGAGTAATCACCCCCTCCAGTGAGGCTCTGTCTGAAAGATATAAAGATATGGGCATCAAACGCAAACTTAGAGCATATGTGTGATGAAGGAGTCTTAGCATTTTTCTATTATTAATCTTAAAGAAGGAAGGAGAAAGGCCACTGACCCAAATCATCATGGCCAAATTAATTAAAGTAAAGCAACCTTCTTCAATCCTGTACATCAAATGCCTCTCCCTAAGGTGGGGTTCCAGAGGTCAGCACTGCACAAGAGGAAGGCAAGTCTTTTATAACTCAGGGCAGGGAGTTTCCAAATAGGGGATTTGGTGGGCAAAACAAGCAAGATTACAGGAGCAGAAGAGAAGCATAATAAGTTAGTCTCCCTGAAACAAAGACATGGTTGCAAGGTAGAAAAAAAAGGTAGTCCTAGGCTGTCATATAAGCCTTCGAAACAAACCTAGGGTTGCAAGATGGGTATGAACAACTCTTTTGAAACAAAGACATGTTTGACATTCCTGAAACAGGCAGTACAGATACATTTGTAGTTAAGGTTACAGGTGGGACATAGCAGAGCTTTAAACATAAACAGGAGTGAATCTAGTTTATCTTTATTATAAGATTGAGGCAAGCCAGTGCTTCATTAATTCTATAGCCATGGCCCACTGAAATTACTCATCATATAGTGTGTGAATCTATGTTTTCCTAAGATTAGTGGTTTTGTTTTTGTTTTTGTTTTTCTTTTAGTTGCTGCTTTCCATCTCTGTGTGCATATGCCCTAACAGTATTGTTAATTAACAGTATTGTTAATATGTATTTCTCTGTCAAATTACAGAACAGCTTGGGCTACAGTGGGAATCTTTGAAAATTTTTGTCTCACAGAACGTATTATTAAATTTTTACATGTTGATAAAATTTGTAATGGAAAATTTTATCATTTTACCAATAAGAAAAGTAAATTAGAAATAACTTTTCCTAGCTTTTCAAACTTAGGAATTAATAATTATTAGAGTGCAAGGGCTTTGTTCTTGAGGCTTCTTGAATAAAACTCTGTCATTACACAATGTTCTGTGGCTGTGCATACTTTAGCTGCATTATGTTCATTTATTTATTTATAATACTCATTATCATATGAATTTGCTTTTATTTCATTTTGTGTTCTTTAAAACTGATTTTTGTATTCTCCAGAACCTATCATTTATTTTCAAATTGTTACATTGTGTAATGTAGCATAAAGTGATGTTTGCCCTCTCATCTACTAATATATTAGAACATAACAAATTTTCTTTTTTTTTAAACCAACATTTGTATTGTACCATCACATAACTCTTTATTCTACCAACCTAACTCATTCAGTCGACAATATTTTATGGCTTAAATTTTAAGTAGTCACTTATTAATTTTCTGGGCTTGACCCTCTAAGGGCTCAGCTTTTATATAATTTTATTCATTTGATACATAAAATTTATTGTGCATCAGCTACATTTCAGACCCTGGGCTACAGATGGTTGGTTTGGGATGTACCAATTCATCAGTAGCTAAGAGGTATAAAAAAGATCTCACTCTCACAGTGTAACACACTCAACAGAGCCTGAAATTGAAGGACCAGCTTTGGGATGGAGGTGATGTTGTCTGTGGAGTTCGTAGAATTACTGAGAGGAGTGAGCAGGTAAAGCTGAAGCTGGGATGACACGGAGCTCAACTTGCTTATTTTCCATCCTTTCTTTCCTGCCAGACACAGAATTTTATAGTTATACAAAAATAATTACTGAAACCTTGCAACTAAAAATAGAAGGGAATTAGTAGAGCTGTGTCCTGCTGGTTACAGTGCCCCAAGAACACATGGATTATGGATTCCCTTGTAATATGGCATGTACTCCTAGATACAATTTCTCTTCCTAAAAAAGTGATGGTAATTCTGTTTTATCTTTAATACTATAAGACTGTGTCATCTTTTTTTTACTCTTAGGGGAGAACCCCTGAAGGTAGGGTGTCTGTGATTAAGTTCAGAATGTTTTTAGTGACTTGTCAGAGAACACTGCATGGAGGTGATGAGCCTTGACAGGTTGGCTTTGAAACTGTGCTGCACAGACACAATGAAGCTGTGATGGGAATAGAGTTAGTTCTGTTGGGACTGTTCCAAGTTTTATGCATTCTCAGTGCCTGCAATGCAGTTGGCATGCCTAGGTGTAATGTGCTTAGCAGAGGCAGATGCTGGACCTCAAAGACAGGGGTTGCTTCTTTCTTGGTAGATCTTCTCTAGTCATTTGTCTTAGTTTTCTTCGTAATTGACAAATACTGAGTGCATATATTTATGGGCACAATGTGACGTTTTGATAGATGCATGCATTGTGCAATGATTAAATCAGACTAATTAACATGGGTGTTACCTAACAGAACTATCATTAATTTGCAAGGAGAACCCTTGAAATGGGCTTCCTCAGCAATTTTGAAAGGACCGTGACCAACCACCACACCACATTGTGCCGTCCATCACTGAAGCACTGACTTGTGCCCTTCTTCTGACACTTGTTCTTCACTGCCATCACTTTTATTTATGTCTTTTCCGTGAACACACGCAGTTTCGAGAATACGCACTTCTGGAGAACACAGAGAGTGAAGAGAGGAATTTGACTGTTCCACGGGCTGCTCAGGCTTTTGTCCTTCCCAGTTGGCTTTTGGGGTTGCTCACTTCTAACTGCTCTGAGTTGCTCCGTTTCCAGCCCAGATGGAAAGTAACAACTGTGTACCTTGGCCTTCAGAGAGCAGTCATTGACCTGCATTTGTCAATAAGGATTTCATAGGACTGCCCTTGACTTACAATCAATTCTTCCTCAGTTTCCTACAATTACTGCTCCCCTAGTCAGGCATTTTATGCACAGAAATGAAGTGGGATTTTAACCCTTCCAGGCAGAAGGAAACTTTTCCCTTAGTTAAACATACTCTGATAAACAAATGAAGGGGAATACCAGAAAACAATCAATATGCACTCCATTGACTGCTTAATAGTCTAGTTGTACAGAAAGAAGGCTTGATAGCCATTGTCATAAGCAGGGGAAAGAAAAATCTCACCAGCTAAGACAGAGGGCTGGAGTACTGGTTAATACTGGTTAATACTGGAATAGGAGTGCCAGAGTTCTGTTTCCTGGCTATCACTTCTGTTTCTAAAATAGCATCTAAAATAGATATGGTGTGGCTCAGATAGGAGACAATAGACTTGACATTGCATAATGCTGCTCATTATTTGCCTAACATAAATTGTTTCTCCCTTATTCAGTCTCTCTTTGTGTTTATCATATGGAGAGGGGGAGAGGGAGAGAGGAGGAGAGGGGGAGAGAGGGAGAGGGGGAGAGAGGGAGAGAGGGAGAGGGGAAGAGAGGGAGAGAGGGAGGGAGGAGAGAGGGAGAGGGGGAGAGAGGGAGAGAGGAGGGAAAGAGGAGGGAAAGAGGGAAAGAAAGAGGGAGAGGGAGAGGGAGAGGGAGAGGGAGAGGGAGAGGGAGAGGGAGAGGGAGAGGGAGAGGGAGAGGGAGAGGGAGAGGGAGAGGGAGAGGGAGAGGGAGAGAGGTTTGTTCTCTATAACAAGTCATCATAAAGTAATGACTTATGTTCCCAAGTTTTCAAGCTGGAAACTGAAGCCGCTGCAGTTTCACTGTCCGGATCCTCCTGGTAGTAGATGAATCAGGTATATTGACCTGATAGATAGAAGGAAAATATAATTACATTTATCTCCTTATTTTGTTATCTTTTAATAAGTAGATGAAACTTACTGTGTACAATGTGATTTTTAAGTTAAATAACATTGAGAATATACACTCTGTCATACTCTATTTACTCTTTGACAGTTTCATAATCGTACTAAATATATTTTGATCATATCCTCATTGTCTCCCTCTCCAAGCTCTTAACCTATTCCTTTCAAAGTCCAATTACAACTGCCCTTACATTTGTGTGTGTGTGTGTGTGGGGTCCAACCTACACACATGTATTTGTGTGTAGAAATTTAAGATGCAGCCCTCTGAGGAAATCAGATTAGTCCCCCTCCTGCAGCCATTGACTATTAATAGCTCTTAACTAGGAATAGGGCCGCATGAGCCCCTTGCCCATTCATTCTTCTGGGAGGTTTCATCTTATGCAGGTCTCGTGCTGGCAGGACTATCATTAATTTGCAAGGAGAACCCTTAAAATGGGCTTTCTCAGCAATTTGAAAGGACCGTGATCAACTAGCACACCATATGGTGCCATTGATCACTGACACTCTTACTTGTGCCCTTCTTCTGACACTTTCTCTTCCCTGCCATCATTTTTACTTATGCATCTTCAATAAGCACACACAGTTTTGTGAATACACACAAAACTAGAGAACACAGAGGGTGAAAAGAGGAATTGGACTGTTCCACAGCTCCCTCAAGCTTTGCCCTTTACAGTTGTTCCAAGTTTACGAGTGCTGTGGTCCTGTCATATCCAGAAGACACTCTTTACTAAGCAATCCTTAACCTCCTGCCATCAATTTTGTTCTGCTCCTTCTTCCACAGTGTTCTCGGGGCCTCTGGGGGATGATGGTGTTATAGATGTTGACTGGTCGCTAAGCATCCCATAGTCACTTATGTTCTGCACTAGTCTAGGTGCAAGTCTGAGTTAACCCTATGAGAAGAAGCTTCTCTGGTGAGAGGGGAGAGCTGCACTTACTCATGGGTATAGGTACTAGAATTTAGAAGGCAATTTGATGCTCTGCCCTCTTTGCAAAATAACAATAGCACTTTTCCTCTGTAGGTATATGAGCTCCCTACCAGTAGGATTTTGACCAGGTTCATAACTCTCAGATATGAGGTTGTGCCTATGGAGTGAGCCTTCAATCACATCAGCAACTTATTGGTTACTAACATCACTCTCTTTGACAGTGAAAAGGGGGAAGTCTCGTGGCCTTCTGCTGAGCACACTTGAAATCAGAATTCAGAATGTAGAACCGGAGAATCTGTATGTTATCTGCTGATTTCTTTACCTGCTGGAGTAGACTGCAGAGGAAAGAAAGACATTGCAAAGAAGGGTTTCACCGAGGGTGCTAGCCTTGGTCACCCTGAGCATTGTCACCTGCTCAGAATTCATCTTCACACTCAAATTTGATTGACATTACATCAGGCACTTCACCTTTCCCCTTTCATTTCTGCTTAACAAATCTTCGAGGCAGGATTATAATTATAACTAATCACTACAAAAGGAAGACAATCAAGCCTTAGAGATTTAAACACATACAGCAGAAACATGGCAGGCTTGAGATTTCATCTTTAAAATGTTTTCTTTACTTGCTTTATCCTATTTGTATAGTTTTTATTTACTGTATAGCACAAAGTGTTGGTAAGAAAGAAGTGATTTCAAAAAGAAATAAAAAACAAAGGAAGTAGCTGCTCCTGGAGTTGGTGGAGTTTCCTGTGGATCTGTGGGAGAGGACATCCAGTGGCAGAAACATCTGGGACAGTTCAGAGTAGATATGACCTTGAGCCATGTAAGGAGAGGAGGAGGGAGGAGGGGTGGGGAGAGGAGAGGAGAAAGAAGGGAACCTGATGCAGCAGCCATGATGCCCAAGGAGAAGATAAAATGTCGGATGACCAATATGGTTAGATAATATTGGAAAGGGTAGCTCAGCCTCCTGGACTAGAGAGTTCAGGTTGGGGTCAGGGTCTACTAGTCAGGAGGGTCCTACAACAGTTAGGAATGCTGGGAGAGCAAGTTGGCCATGTATGGTTTGATATGTTAAATAGGCACCATATTGATTTGTTCCAGGTTTGAAACCTAACATGTAGGAAAGGAAAAAATAATCTCTCCCTCCCGTGCATGTTTCACAACTGCTTTTAAGTGAGTCAAGCAGGAATGTGGGTTTTAGAGAGATGGCATCATTGTCAGCCTTTCTGTCTATCATCAGCGTCACCAAGCAGACACCCTTCCTAGGCCTCTGTACAGAGCTATGGCCCTAGGACTCCTTTAGATACAGAAAAGCTCCACACTTTGCCTGTAGTAATAAAGGATTTGGTAATTGGATTTCAGAAAACACTGCAACGGCTCGCAGATTATCTGACAAAGTTCTAGCCTAGGGCATTTTCTCAGTGGCGCTTCTAGGACTAGCTGTAGCCAAGGTGACCTTGACTCATAGTTAATAAGATGCATTCAGAAATACATCTCATTCTGTGTAGACTTTATCTCTTCATTTTATGAGCCAGGAGGATGTGCATTTTTGGTGTAATTTATTACATCAGAAGGAGAATTTGAAAGGAAATTTTTTTGTCATTTTTGTGATAGTGAATGATAGAACAGAACTCTATTATTTCAGGAGTAAATATTGTGAAGCATTCAAATTGCACACTGCAATTGGCGTGTGCCAGTTAAGCTGTGTGTATTTCAGCTCTCCAGGTATTATTCCAACGCAAGCTTATATTCCTCAGTACAGTTTGTATGCAGTGGACACTTAATTAAGACAAATATTCAAGCCTAGAAAATTGGAAAGTAAAATGGTGAACCATTCATAATTTTCCCCTAACATCTACTATGATTAAATTAGACAAGTACGACAGATGGTCAGTGGGAAAGTGTATCTTGGATCAAAATTGACTGTCAAAGTTAGAGAGCTGGCTCAAGGGTTGAGAACACTTACTGCTTTTGCAACTCAATGACCAGGGGGTTCCATTCACAGCACATAATTTATGGCTGCCTGTAATTCCAGTTCTAAGTTATCTGATGCCCTCATCATGCTTCCTTGGTTATCTATATGCATGTGGTGCACATTAACTCATGAGTGTACACACATGTACATGCATCGATGAAAAAAAAAGATTGTCACATGACGGGACTGAGAATTATGTCAGAGGTTGGGAAAGCACATCTCAATTGGTAGTGGAGGGTGCTTTCAGAGTGGGTGGGGCCAGCCAGTAGGCCAGGGGTACATAAGAGAAAACCACATGATGTAGGAATCTTCCTTCTCTGTTGCTGGACGCTCTGCTTTGAGCTATCCTGCTATACTCAACCACCATAATGTGCTCAAATCATGAGGAACAGTAGATACTATATTCCTATATATGCAGGCGTGTGATTTGTTATAGCCACACAGTCCCTTCACATTAGGGAATGCAAAAGATCTAAAAATTAACAATTACCTTTGAAGTCTTTGCAGAGTCCAAACTATTACATCCTGTGGTCAAGGTCATGGCTAATAAAGAACACCTCGCTTTTGATCACTTGTTATAGGTTTTACTTCTTTTAACAGCAACTCTAGCAGACAAAGGCATGAAGAATAATAAAGAGAAGCAAAGCCTAAATAAAGAAGTAGCTGTGTGCTGATCTCCACGTGTTAACTATTCCTTTTACCATCCCCGAAATAGAGATTTTAAAAATGGCATTCAGCCTCAGTTATGGAGACTCTGTGTTGTTTTTAAGTGTAGCCACTGCGAGTTTCTTAGGTAACCTGTAATATTCAGTGTTCACATGCCTTTGATAAATAAAATCTGTCCAAGGTATATAGCTAAAAGAAATAGTGTTGTCTTAAAAATTCTGAGGTTTCTTTTAATGTTATAATTTGATATAAAATACTAACAATAAAAATATACCCCATGAATCTATGATAAAGGCTGGACAGAGGCAGAGTGGAAAAATTGCCAAGAAGCAGTAAAGATGTCTATCCAGCCAAACAGGAAGGACATGAAATGTAGAGATATTTTCACTAGCATCAAAATGGAGAGATTGAATTTCAACTTAAGGTTCATTTTCCTGAATCCAAAAATCTTTCTTGTTCTTAAAGTAGAACAAAATAGACTGTGTTCACAAGGAGCCATATTGAGAAGTTGGTCTGATATAAATATCAATTAAATGACTAAATCGAATAGATTTTTCACTTTCTAATGTATTGTACTGAGGTTACTTAGGTTACTTAGGTATTGTACTGAGGTATCTATGCATATGGATATGTCAAAAAAATTCCCCTATTTCATCTGCAGTATGTGTATAATGAATCATCATGGCCTCTTTCCAAGATAATATTATTGTTTTTGAATCTCTAAGAAGGATATATTTCCCCAATTTCTCTGACCTCTGCCAATTCTACCTCCTAGGGAACCCTGTACTGAAGCAGGTGAAACCTGATAGCAAAAACTTACTTACACCATCATTGATTCTTCCCCTCTGGGACTCTGGATATGACACTTTTAAAGGATAAACATCTGAACTCCATTAATCATATCCAAGAATTCTAGAAAATCCTTTAAGTTAAATGCAAAAGTGTCTGAAATGAGAACCGAATTTCCTGTGGATGTGTAGTGAGGTGACCTTAGCAAGGCATTGTGTCCATCTCCCTGCAATGCAGATGAGTAACATAGACGGTTAATCTTGAACGTTCGAGGGTAGGAAATATGGACTGTAGGGGATTGTCTTCACTAATCTGATTAGTACCAAGATCTACATCCCACATTCACAGCTGTGTCTGAGACCCTGTCAGGCTTTCTAATCCCTTTGTCTGCTGTCTCCTGCCATGCATCTCCCCTTTTTGGATTTATGCTTGAAATCTGAATGGGATTAGCTGCCATTTTCTCTCTCTTTGCTCCTATAAGTTTCTCTGCTCAAATCCCTTTGTGATGAATGCTGAATTTAAGAGGCTAGTTATGGTGGTAATAATGTGAAATCCCAGTACATTAGGCAGTAAAGCAAGATGAAGAAAACATCTGGATGTTCTTATTTTCTGTATTTTATATATCAATAAGTATTTGACCACGTCAAACTCACATTTCTAAGATTTTTAATTATATTCTTTGTATTGTCTTTGGGCACTGTTCCCCAGTCTATGTATACTGATCTCACCATAAATCTTTTCTTAGTCTGATATTTTATTTGCATTTCTCCCTTTCTTGTTCCCCTAGTCAAACTTTTGGGGGAGGAATTATTACAATTACATAATTTTCAGCTTCAGCCTTCTCCCTCCTAACTCTTTTTCTAATCAATGGCCTCTTTTTTTGTTAATAGAATGAAACTACATTGTCCAAAACTCAGTTTTGAATGTTAATATTTATAGGACTCTGTGATGTTCTAAAGGACATCTTCCTGTTCTATTGTTACCTGTCCTGTCTTCCAACACCATTAGTGTTTAAAAGATGCCTTACTATAAATTTTAAAAAGAGCAAGGATGGGGATATGGGAAGGTTGGAGGCAGAACAGGAAAAGAAGAGATGATGTGCTTAAACTTCTAGTAATACCATCTGTGGTTAAGCCACTGTCTACCTGGTATTCAGTCTTATCCTTTAAAATGACTTCTTATAGAATCACATAAATATATTAGTTTGTTTCTTTGCCTTCTATATGATTTGAAGCAATGTCTGTCAGGATACTTTGGTCGGCCCATGTTTAGAGGACTAATGTGTTCTCATTTTGTCAAATAACCAAACAAGACATAAAGAAGAAAGTTCCCATAAAATTCTCTGCTGTAAATGACAAGTCATGTCTCTATAAAGTCAATCATGTTTCTTGTTATTTCTAAGTCTTTACATTAACTTTTGGAAAGTGCATTCCTGCCCATACATTTTTTTGCTTTATTTCGTTCATATTTGCTTATTTTAGAGATAAAGTATTATATAGTACAGGCTGGCTTTTAACTTGGTATATAGTGAAGTAATAGAACATTGAACTCTGTCCTATTTGCTGTGATTAGTCATGTGTCATTGTGCATGTATTCAGTGCTATGTTATTAAGACTGTTAATTCATACACCAACACTCATGAGTCACATGGGGTTTAGCCTAGCACTTCACTCACAGGAGGCAATTGTTTTTAATTCATTGGCTCATGATATTTCCTGATGATTAATATGCTGTATTTATGTGTGTTTCTCAGTAGACTGAGTGTTCTACACAAGTTGTAATAAAAGTAAAAGCAGAGATCACATATAAAATTACATTAGATTTGATAGATAAGGGAAGGCTTCTGGAAGAAACGAGATGAATATAAAGATGAGAAGAATAGTAAATAGATAAAATCTAAATTTCAGTCACTTTAAGTAGCATAGAAAAAACCCAAAACATAACATAAAATTATATATATAAAATATATATATATATTATATATATATATATATATATATATATATATAATCACATACACACATACAGACACACATACACACACACAAATTGCCTAAAGCTTAGTCAGTGTCTTCTTGTTATCATAAGAGCCGGGAAATTCAGGAAAAGTATTGACTTGGAAGAGTATAGATGAGCTCAGTTAGGGTCTACACACGTACCCTAAAGTACTAGGTAGTTACTGAGTGGAAGCAACTTACAATGCCTGTTTGAGGTCTTCAGTACTATTCAGGGTGAGGTTGTTCTCAACATTGATTGTAAATCAGAATAATTTGAACCGATTGGTAACACATTGATTCCTTAAATTTTTTTCCTCTTCTTTGTATGTAACTTTGGTTGATCAACAACTTCTACTCACCCTTACCTTTAGCCTAAGCCCAGTCTTTTATAGTCATCTCTCTATACTCTCTCTCCATGAAATTAAATTTCTCAAGAGTTTGTGTATAAAATGGGCAGATTTGTGTTTGTCCTTTTGAGCCTTGATAAACTTTTTTAGCGTAATAGCCTAAAAGTTGACTTTAGTCAACAATGATGCCTTATACACTTTGATCCTTAAAACAGTCATTTCCAATGTCTCATAAAATGATGGGAACACCTAGGTGATTGATTTTACTATGCCATGATTTAAGCACGCATCAAGGCATCTCACTACCTGAAGTAGGCCGTTCTGCATAGCTGAAATCCTAGCAATGGTGAAGCTGAGGCAGGGGAATCATTCTAGTCCAAAAATATATGTAATCATACTTTTAAAAAAATACATAGTTCCTTGAATCCCTCTCCTAGATTTTCTGAAATAATTCTGAATCTGTAGGTTTTGGGATGCCTCTCATACTTCATGTCTTCTAGAACCTTAAAAGGAGACATGGATGATCTTAGTTGCATTCTTTAAAAAAATCTTATTCTAAATTTAGGTAATTCTTGAATTTGAAATAATGACAGCAGCAGCAACAGCAGCAGCAGCAGCCATAATGCTTGTAGGCTCAGGTAGGCTTTTCAGGACTGCACATTTATTGGTCCCTAATACTCTACCCTAGGGAAATGTCCCTTGAGCTCTTAAAGGCATAATACTGATGCTAAAGCTATATATACCAAAATAGTTCTGATAATCCTTTTCATTTTTTAAAACTTCCTTGTGTTATCTCATGGGAAGCCAAATGGAAAAACATTTCTCAGAGCTTCTGGTGGTTAAGTTACATATGTAGATGCTTATGTAATGTTCATAAGGTTACATTGTTCATATAAACCGCTTCCAAGGCAAGATCTAACTTAGGTGGACAAGAGACAGCTGAAAGGTCCAGTACCAGGAGCTGAGGTCTTCGTTGTATCCATAGATCAAGGTGTGCACTATAATTCTGCAAATGCTCAGCAAATTTTGCAATAAGAGCTAACCAGAAGCTGATATTGTAGAAACAGAAGAATCATTTGCACATTTTTCCTTTCTTCTGCATATACTTAGTTTTAGTCCAAGTTCATGCTCTGTATTAGCACACATAAAC
This sequence comes from Apodemus agrarius, assembly GCA_964023405.1. Classification (NCBI taxonomy): domain Eukaryota; kingdom Metazoa; phylum Chordata; class Mammalia; order Rodentia; family Muridae; genus Apodemus; species Apodemus agrarius. The sequence continues at coordinate 72,349,503 of OZ030018.1, forward strand.
TATATTTTTCCAGATGAACTTAGCCTCAAAGGAGGTACAAATGGTCAACAAAGAGCATTCAAATTCAGTATATCCAATTTATATAAATTTAGCCCTTTCAAAGTTAATGAATACAATTTGATTTCTTGACTTTTAACAATAACTCCTTAGTATACATTATAGGTTGCTAATGGAAACAATGTGAGAAATATTGTTTGTTTTTTTTTTCTATCAAAGATGGCTAGCCTGCCAGGAGCAGCATTTTGTCAACTTCCCTCACCTTGGGATGTGTGTGTGTGTGTGTGTGTGTGTGTGTGTATGTGTGTGTGTGTGTGTGTGTGTGTGTGTGTGTGTGTGTGTTTGCTTTCCCAAACTCTGGATGCCTGACATCCAAGATTTGCCTTTTTATCATACCACCCACTTCATACAGATTATGAGTTAACAAAACACACCAGAATGTGAGGTCCTGCTCACACCAGTGGGCTGAGGTACAGTCACCACACTGTGATCAGATAAAAACCAAGTGACCTTCCTGTGCTGGTAAGCTTGCTACCCCAGTTTGGGCCTTTGCACACTTTTTTGCAAAAGTAAATAGCTTTGCTAAGTTATTTTCATTTTGTTAGCATGTCCCTTTGTACACTGGGGAAGGTGTGGGATGGGGCAGGGGATAGTGTTTTCCAATGAAAATGGGCACATGAAGAGTTTTAAAGAGCTGGATGAATTATATAATTTGAAATCTATTTAAAAGAAGGCATTGTTAAAGTCCTTACATTTGATTTTTCACATTATTTCATTAGAATGGTAAGCATTATAAGTTGTCCAGAATCTATTTTAAAATGGTTGTGAGGGAATTTGTAATAATTAAGCCTACAGATACTGTACTTCTCAGAAAGCTTTGTGTGATCTCTGTGTGTGTCTTTTCCATAAAAGAGACAATTTGTCAGTGGTAATGGAGACAGTTCCACCCACCTAATCTTCCCCTGCATGGGATTTCCTCATCTTGGCTTGATGTAGGTGAAAAGGATGACAATGAAAAATAAACTTGAAAAAAGTAGAAGAAAAATAATTCTTGAATTTAGAAATAAGGACAGCCATAGCAGCCATGCTGATGGGCTCCGGCTCTGGCAGGTGTTACATTATTACACACTTAGTAACTCATTTTATTGTCAATGTGAGCCTGTGTGGGTGCCACTTTATCATCTCCCTTTTTAGGGAAACTGAGGACAAGAGAACTGAATGCCTTGCCCAGGGGCAGGCGGCCAGTAGAATGGGCAGATGGCAAAGTATGCGTTTGAGGTTATCTTAATCTGATACAGAACACATTTTTGATCATTGTCCTATTGTCTAGTTAGTGTGTAGCATATGGCACCCAGCGTTTGCCTTGGTGCTCATTCCAGCATGTTTTTAGGGGAAGATCTGACCTGGGGAAATGAGGGAATGAATGAAGAAAAGACAAACACACAGAGAAAAATAGCTGATGTCCAGTTGACTGGGCTCTGATGGATAATCCATCGCATCTAGGAAGTCCAGCATGTTCATCATATACAAGTCAACACTGAGGCAGTTATTGCACATAGATAAACAATGGGTTTCATTGTATATATATAAACATAATATATACAATGGGTTTCATTGTATATATCTGGATCAATATACAATTGATAGGTGATAGGTGTAGCTAATCTCTGTTAAGGGAGCGGCCTTTATGCCACATATATGAGCTGAGAACACGATATCAGATATTTTCTGCATATACTGCCAACATTCACACACATACCAAACTGGAAGGCTTCACCATTTCCTTGGGTATATCCCATCGAAGGCTTTGCACTCTTTCCAGGGGTCTGAAGCTGTTGTGTCCTTGACCTGACTAGGCCCATATCTACAGCACATATTCACACAGGACACATTCACTCAGGCCTTCTTCCATATCCCATACCTCATCATACAGATAATCCAGTAAGGTAAACACAATGGAAATATCAAATTATCTGCTTCAGTGAATTCATCTTCTCACTCCCTTTATATTCAATTATTAAGACATTCATCACCCAGTGCAATAAAACAAAATTACTGTACAATGAAGTCACGGGATTGGACAACAGAGGGTATGTTAGGTCTGCTCGGCATTTCCCTAGGCCCCAATTCCTTTCCTTCCAGATGATGGTTCTGTAGATTTCTTTTTAAGCTCAACAACCTTAAGAATTAAATTTGATTTCTAAGATAAAAATGACAAAGGGACAAGATAATTGTCTGGAGATTGTTTTCCACCCTGACTGCCTAGGAAAAGTTGATTACTTCTTTTATGTGAAATTGTTCGCGGAAGGTTCTGATTGTCTGGCATTTTAAAGGTATTGTGTATTGTAGGATATTGAGATATTTTTATTTAAAGGGAAAGCAAGGATTTTAATATGTGGAAACAGTATGATAAAAAATTGCATTTCAGAGAACAATGTGTAATTTCATTTACTTAGGTAAGTAGGGGGGTTCTTGTCTTACATTTGAGACTAAAAGTTGAGAAACAATTTCCATCTTATTGTTCATGACAATGGGTTCAAACCAGGGAGGACCAGGCTGTTAGCAAGGGCCTGACCTCTATTACCAGTGTGAGTGGTTGATTAACATCATGATGGAATACTGTCCCATTTACAAGAGACTCAGGTTATGAGTAATTTGGGAACAGTTCTCTGTACCTGCAAGGAAATGAAATAGTAAGTTGGAGAAATATCAATAGAAAAGAATTGCAGACTTTATGTAGAAACAACAGTAGGGTTATCTGTTAGAGACTGGGATACTATGCTGCAGTGTCTTGATAACAGATGTCTAGAAATTAGTTACAGAGGAAAAATATAAGTAGTTTTCCAAATTACTGTGGAATACGAGCTTCCCTTGGACTACATTGCTAGGTACACTTAGTAGAAACTCAGAATGTCTATACAATGGATTAATCAGCACCATAGTCAGCACTGTAACTTGTGATATGGAAGCAGATGAAAATGGGGGCAGCAACATTTTCAAGGAAGTTTTAAGATTGCATCATGTGATGCGATGGCTTAAAAAAAATCCAGGCAGTCTCCATGAGGCTTTTTGGAAACTAAAGAGAGTTTATGTGGCCAAATCATTAACATACATATTTAAATATGAACTTATTTTGTGTGACTGCTCCAAGCAACACTTGACACTATCTCTGTCCTCTGAGATGGTCCTGAGACCCAGGAGAGCTGCAGGACCGGAGAGATGGAGAGTCAGCTAGGTAAAACTTCTTTTAAGTTGGGGTATGAGTTTTAGGTATTTTCCTCCTCTTCATAACTGGCTCTGCCAAACAGACTTGGAGATGGAATAGAGTATGATCAGAGGATGAAACTGTAGTATCCATACTTTTGTGGAAAGCTATGAAATGAAAGCCAAGAAGAGAGAGCAGATAGGTTTGGATGGAAGGCCTCAACTGGTCCACCCCACAGGGGGTTCTAAAGGAGAGATGAGAACTAGAGCCAGTTCTTTGGTGTCAGGCTAGCAGGATGAGTCACTGGACATCCAGAGGGATTAGATAGTATTACTGAAGAGCTCCTGACCTTGTGAAAGGCAGCTGCCTTTACCAGACCTATGGGAAGCTTTGGACCTGAAGAAATTCTCCTAGCTGTGCTTGCAGCACCTTAGGAGTGAGTTCCCCACTCCTGAGGAAGGGTGTGTGTTATAAATGATGTTGCCCAGAAGGAGTGCTGTCATTGTGTGTGTGTATGTGTGTGTGTGTGCTTGTGTGTGTATGTGTGCACATGACACAAATTCATCACAAATATTCCTCTTTACAAAATGCAAAGCCCTGAAGTTATTCTTTTGCAGCCATTCACACGTGATCACAGCTCTTCACCCCGGTCAGGTTTTTTTTTTTTTCTGCTGATATCTCATGCAAAGGCCTTTAGACTTTGGCCTTGCTGCCAAATGGATAACTTGTACATGCTTATGTTTGGCACCTTAAAAAGTTTTAACTGGTTGATTGCCAGATCCCTTTCATTGTGTTGATTTCCACATGGATGTAAGCTGCCCAGTCACAGTCACCAAACCTGTGAGGAATCAGGGAGATACAATTGGAAATACAATCTGTAATGAGAGCTAGTTTTCACCTAGCAGTCTGGACAAGTATGGAGTGTCTGCTGGTACTGACCCAGGTCCCTCATCATGCTGATCCTTCCTATGGCAAAAACATATGACATCCCTAGCACTCAGTCTTTCCCTCTATACCCTCAGATGATCATTTTCAAATAAAAGGAGCAAAATGTGAGATGAGCAGGTGAAATTTCAATTGCTTACTAGGATCTCACTGTCATCTTCCTTCTTTAGCTTCAGTTTGGGCTTCTCTCATGTATTAAAGATGGAACTTTGGGGAAATGCTTTGCTGTCTCTGACACCTTATTTTTCTTATCTGTGAGGTATCCCTTGATCTCATGGATTGTTTGGAGCAATAGATGGGAAAAGAGTAGGAAGCCCTAGATGCAGGATGCACAGCTGTATGGATGTTCTCTCCAGCCACATGCTCATCTCTGTTGAAAGACATTCATGAAAGCAAGATGGGCAAGGACTCTCAGTTGATTAGTAAATAGCACCGTCACATAGGGGGAAAACCCTCTCCTTCACTTGGAGTGACCTTAGCATGGCACTCCCTAGTACTGACCCTTAGGTCTATCTGTAGAGGTTCACCCATGGCCACCACTTCTACAGTGATCCCCAAAGCAAGGCACTACATGAAGTGGACTATGTATGCCAACAAGGTGTTTAGCAACATTAAGTAGGTAACAGGTTGCATCTCTCATGGTCTGAGAGTTTGACTGTCTATGCATATGCCACAATGAGACACAATCATTGCAATTCTGTTCATATTTGGTAAGCCAATTATTTGGAACATAAATTTTGGAATCAATAGATGCAAAAACTTCCTTAGGTAAGCCAGTGAAGCTAGGTAGGAGAGAGAAAGGAGTGAGTGAGCAAACGGTGTGGTCACGTGGCCACCTTGGGGAGGATCTTGGGTAATCTGTCTTCTTGAAAACTGTCCCATGGATGAACTAGTAGAGAAAAATGCTGATATTAATTTGCAAATGAAGCATGATTAGTACAAAGTAAGTGAGAATGCAACATGGGATATTCTTTGTAAATGTGAGCTTAATTTATGTTGATGGATGATCTTATGGAAGTGGAAATTTGAGCATTTATTAAGTATTCCCTTTAAAGGGAAACTCCTATGCCAGTGTATCCAGTCCTCTGACGGCAATAAGAGGCCGGCTTACAATAACTGGGAAGTAGAAATCAATAGCTGTTATCCCTCAGCTTCTGGTTCTGGTTTTAGTTCTGGCGCACTGGGGCAGTTGTTCCTGTTAGAAGGATAGAGTGATGACATGCAGCCTTTCCTTGCCTAGAAGTTTGACAGTATTCTGTGTGAATCCTTGTGTGCAAAACTTTTGATGTTCATTAAAGATAGGCACATCATATTCTGACAGGCTCTGATGGAGGTAGAACACAGCTGCAGACCTGGGGTGCTTTACAATCCTGCAGTTGATAGATAACTCTGATAAGCACTTTTATGCTTGAGACAGGACAATTATTTCTATGTATTTTCCTTTGTGTGGCATGACATTGATGCTCTGTACCTTAGCAAAACATTGGCGTGGGAGGATCTGAAATCATTAATGGGAATGACCAATTTGCCTTCATGTTTCTGTTTAACCTTTCCATTTCTTTGCATTTTGATTTTGGAGACAAAATGTGAGTGGTGACATTACCATACAAAGAGGAAGCACATTATTTATGACTTTTATGTGACAAATCCTAAAAGTGCTTTGAGCCTGGGCAGGATAAAAAGGTTGGCATTAAATATGACCTTTGATCTTAATAGTCTCAGGAAGAAATCTTCATTTTGGCTGTGAGACCTGTTCTGTAAATATTGGCCTGGTTCAGCGCGATTTCAAATAGCTGGGTAGAGGGGACAGGAGAGAGCAACAGAAAGCTAAATTGGGTCACGTACTGTCTTCAATGTAACAAGGTATTTGAACTTAATCATCCTCTCTATGTTATTTCTTCATAATGGCTTTACGTACAATTTCTCTACCACAAATTATTGGTTGGACCTTGACATTTCGTGATCCATCTTACGTTCCTTCGGTTTCACATCTGTAAAATGACACTGTCAGGCTGTAGGTTGGATGCACTTATTTCCTATTCTAAATCTTGATCATATAATACTCCTGTTCTTACTGTCTATGAAAGAATGATTATGACTCGTGACAACAATAGAGTGAGTGCCTCACAGCCAAATAAGCAATAGAAAGAATATCTACTTCTGGCATTCTCAGTGTTTAACGAAGGGTCCTGCTGTGCACATCTGATGGTGACACAACTCACAGGAACTGCACTGACAAAACCAGTTCAGCAAAAACAGAAGTTAAATTGCAAATACATGCTGCTCACGTTGCACAGTGGGCTATTTGGAGAAGCACCATAGGCTGTTTAGTGTTTCTATGTTTAATGTTGTCACTTTGTAACAAGACCTAAACTTTTGTGTTTTCTTACTTCCTCTAAAAGTCCCAATGATGTAGGGGTTCTTCCCTTGAAAGGAAAAGAAAATTCCTTGTCATTACTTTGTTCCATGCTACTGGTTTTATTCAGAAAAATTCGTGTTAATAACTTAGTTGTCAGTGAGTTTCTATGTCCAATAATATGGAAAACAATGTTCATTTTTCTTTTTAAGTTACTAGAAAGTCTACCCTTCCTGCTCCAACTCACAAGCAAAAGAGTAAATCACAAGAAAAGCTTTTGAATCACTCCAGACTCTCTGTTCTTTAACAGTGCTACCCCAGTGTAATCTGTTACAAAATTCTCATAGTTCTATTTTTTTTCAGACCTATGCGTAATCTTACCATTTCTCACAGGTTCACGGTTTCACTCCTAGACAAACGTCACTTTTCTGAAGTACAGGAATAGCTCCCTGTCTTGTCATTTCGGTTCTTACCATTGTCCCTTGGAGAATAATCTTTTCAACAGTCAGAGTGCCCTATCAGAGTGTATGACCTCAGGTCACACCCATCCTTCCAACCTTGTGTTCTCTCTGATCTCCACTAGAGAACAAAGGCTTCATATTGGCCTTGCAGGATATAACCCACTGGTTCAGATAGAGCCTCAACTCCTGTTCTACTCATTGCTTCCTTTCCTCTCAGAGCCTTGGCCTCCACTGCTCTTAAGCCTTGTCTGCCTTGAGGAATGTATGAACCTTTTAAGTTTCCCCCTAATCTCACTCAGGCACCCAGTATCTTACATTTATATTTTAAACATCACTCATTTCTCCTAATATAATACTTATTATATTGTATCCTTCCTTCTCTCTGCTAAGGTATAAAGTATATCTCAAGATACTAGAATCTCTATTGTCATATCTTGTATGTAGAAAGTCACATAGCTCAGAGATAATGAATGACTGGTAATTCTATCACAGATATTGAACCCAATCATAATTACTACAATTATTAATCAATGTCTATCTTAAAAACAAACAAACAAACAAGCAAGCAAAAACAGCTGTTCATTCTGTCTGCTGACTCTAGTGTTTACCTTGACAGAGGTGATTAGTCTGAGATTATAGTTGAAATTCCCTTCCTCATAAATTACTAGCTCTTTCAACTTGTATTGACCCATGACCTACTTCCATTTTTTATGAGCTCCAGGAATCAGTGCTATCCATTTTCCTGTGTTTTCCCATAACCGATGCCTTCACCCTTGAGTGGTCTGCTACCAGGAGTGTTTTAAGCTAACGTTCCTCCAGATCCTTATGGGCCTATGTAGACATCTACAGTCATGTTTCTCCTACTTCATACTCTGCCGTGCACATTCTTGCCACCTTGGATCCCTAAACTGCAATGCCTGTTTTGTTGAATCAGCAAGTCTGATGGATCCTTGGGTCCTTTCTGTGCTCTTCCCTGGGCAAGCATTCCATGACTGTTTCCTGTCTCTTAACTGTCAGTGGCTCACTACCATATGTCATTGTCTGAAAAGCCACTGTTCTTTCTATATATATTGAGAAGATGATTCTCACTTATTTAAAGTGGGAAGGTAAAGCTAGTCACATATATCAATGTTGGTAGGGAGAAAATTCAGTGGAAGTCCATTGTAGCCAAACATTGGCTAGCATTTCTGACCGTACCTCTCTCCCTCCCTCCCTCCTTCCCTCCCTCCCTCTCTCTCTTCCTCCCTCCCTCCCTCCCTCTCCCTTCATCCCTCCTTCCCTCTTTCTTTGTCCCTCCTTCCCTCTCCTTCCCTCCCTCTCTCCCTTCTTCCCTCTTCCTCCCTCCCTCTCTCCATCCCTCCCTCCGTCTCTCCCTCCCTCTGTCTCTCCCTCCCTCCTTGCCTCCTTCTCTCCATTTCTACCTTCCTTTTTCCTTCCCTATGTCCCTTCTTCTTCCCCTTCCTTCTTCTCTGCCTGTCTGATTTCTTTCCTCCCTGTCTTCCTTCCTATATACTTGTCTGCCTGCCTGCCTGCCTGCCCATCTGCTTTCCTTCAAGAATCAATGAGTCAGGTTACAACATGACTAAATTTCACCTACAGAGAGTCAAGATTTTCTACAGATTTAAGGGAAAGGATTTGAGTTTTGCCTCTACCATTTGGAGTTGGCTGACCTTGGGCAGGTTACTCTGAGCTTTAATTTCATCATCTGTTTCCATGGGAACAGAAAGTTCTGCTGTTATCACAGAATTATATCAAGGATTAAATGTGGTCAGGGATATAAATTTCTGCTTCTAAAATCCAGCACTTCCATGAGGAGACTTTTTATTTATTTAGTATATGTGCTGCCGAAGCAAGCACAGACTTTTTATTTATTTATATCATGCTTATCTGTCAAATTACAGAATTCACAAAAATCATGAGCTCTCTTTAATTCATCTTGTATGTTTATATTGATGGCTTCTGAAGACATGGACAATTTTTCTTTCGATATAAACCATGCCCATTTTGATCAAGCTTTTATTTTAATAAGAAAAATCTAAAATATAAGTACTAACAGAGACTTTTTTTCATGTACAAGGAGCTTAAAGGTCCAAAGCTACCATATTAGCAATATCATCTAAGAAGACATCAGGCACCCAGGGCATATTTTCATTCATTCACTCATTTGTTTTGCTTTTCCACACCTCTGGGTTTAAGACAGATGGTAATCATCCAGTAACAGTGACAGTGGCCACTGGAAAAAACAGGAAGGAACGACGTTTTGCCTTCAATCCAGATATACTTATTTTAACCAGGCTTTTGGAAAACTCTATCATACTTACTTCTTAATACCATGTTAATCCTAGTTTCATGAGATGATCACATATATCTATAAGGAAAGGAATCCTGCCTCTTACCTATGAAAACATTTTATTAGCAGACATCTAAAAACCTGAGAGCTAAAATTCAGCTTTCTGTTGCTGGCACAGGGCACATGCTTTTCCTTTTCCAACAAGGAATTCCCTGCCCTCGTAGAATGCGAGGTGTTTTATGAAGCCGGTACATTTTACTTATTAGCAACAAGACATGCATTGGCAGTAGTTAGGAAGCCGGTCACATGAACCTGATAAGCTTTAGCCTCACCCTGAAACTTGTCTGCCCTCCAAAATTCACTTCAGAGGATTTGGTTCCAGGAAGGATACCTCAAAGGGCTTTGAAAGCTGTCCTCAAAGAAGGTTCACAAACGACATTTTGTTTGGTTTATTTGGTTTTAGCACTGAATTTCTCCAACATTTATATGCATCTTAGAAATAACCTTGTTGAAATAAAAATAAAACTATTAGTAATAAAATTTATATTGGTTAGTTATGCCTGAATGTTATACACCTCTCTCTCTCTCTCTCTCTCTCTCTCTCTCTCTCTCTCTCTCTCTCAATTCAAAGTACATGTTTTATTAATCTGTGCAGCAATGCACAAAAAGCATTTGTCTGATGACCTAACAGTAACTTGTCTGATGACAAAGAGAAGCAATTAACCTAAGTATATTCAAGCCATTCAAACTTAGAGATATCTAACTCTCTAGTCAGAGGACAAGCCTCTGTGTTTCTGTTTCTATCAGCCTGACCATTCATATTGTCACAAGAGTGCTTATTTTGTGGTTGAAATTTGGGAAAGCACTATGTGGAGTTCTTTCCCTCTTTTCTGGAAATTACATATCACGTTCTCCTCCTCTTCCCTGTAAATTATATACCAAGGGTTTTTATAAATCTAATTTCTGTGTCCACTGATAAATGATCAATTCAAAAAGAGATTCGTTTTCTTCCCATGAATATTCTCAATAAGAAGCTTAAAAGTGTATCGTTAAAGTGTTCTCAACTCTCCTCTCCTCTACCAAGAGGCTAATGAGCTGTGCAAGATGCCCAAATGCACTGAGTAACGAGCTATTTAAGGGAACCATGGGATCCTCAAAGGAATCCTCTTATGAAGCAAAGAATGTTTTGCCGTGGAAGTAATTGCTCTGTAATTTAGCCGGCATTAAGTGGGATTTTCCTTGGGTCAGCATTATGAACTGGTTTGCACTGCACATTCCACAGTCACCCAAGACTTAGTGGGTCTAAAATGGTGGCAGGGAGCCCAGGCTGGTCCTGCACCTAAACGCTTTTCTCTGGAATTGAGTGCATCAGTCAGTCTAATGCCAAAATAATGTTTCCTGAAAAACAATTCCACTTATTTCACTGCCCGCTGACATCCTCTGCTGGAACCCTCTCTCGGATTCACATCCTTTGTGGGATTGAAGCCAAGCCCCGTAGCGGAGTCATGGTGGTCCTTCGGTCCTTCGTGTTTTGACCCTGTCTGCGTTTCCAGCAGCATTTCCTGATCATCCCCCTCCATGCCATATGTTCCGGCAATACTTTGCTTCTCCCCACTCTCCGAATATAGCAAACACTCCTCTGCGTTTGCCTTTAGTTATGCCTGGATTGCTCTGTGCCCACCACCTTTTGTACCTGCTGCAGGCTTCAACGCAGACACCACCATTCCAGCTCCTCGGGGATTCAGTTATCTATGTCTGCATCCCCTTCGCATTCTGCACATATCTGGGAGGGATCGTCACATTTCACTGTACACTATCTTCAGGCTTATATTTATGAATAGTTTTTAAGTTTAGGAACCGTGATATCATAATACTTCTTGTGTTGCGTAACAATTATGCATGTGCTAAGCCCCAATACTACATACCTTACATGTTTCATTAACTCCTTTTGTTAAAATTCTGAAGCATTATTTACATTCTATTAAGGACTGTATGGATGCTCAAAAGTGCTAAGTAAGGTACTTAATCAAGAGCAACATACTAATAGAACAAAGTGTTAAGACTTGAACCAATTACCAAGTTTTTTTTTTAAGCATATCTTACTCTTTCCTCTGAAACTGAGCTTAAGTTTTTGTTAAAAGTCACAACCACCACCCTCAGGACAACACAGTGCAGCTGAAGCTAATGTGGAGAATGTTCCAGCAGAACCTTTCAAGGGGATTCTCTGGGTTGTTTAGCCCACTGTTTGGGAGTTAAATATATGCTATCAATAAAGTATTAAACTATTGCTTTACTTTCTCCCATGGACATTTTGTCTCAATTTCAACCACACATGTTTAAACAAATGAAGAGATAAAGTTAGACATGGGGTCCTCATTTTTCATAATGTCTTACTAAGTTCCCCCAAGTGATCTGGTAGAGCCTCGCTGTGATGTTTTTCTGACATGTCTACCATCCTAGGTCCTAGTGCCAATTTCACACACACACACACACACACACACGTTTTTTTATCGTTTTGACAAAGTCTACAAAAATCAAGCAGCATGTTCTGTATCAAATTTTGTAATATCACTTGAAAATATTTGTTAACTAACATAGTTCCATACTGCATAGTGTTAAAATTGAGCCCGAAGAACATACAAAGAAATATACTTGTAATTCAGTCGAGTGCTCTCAGCTCGATTGGTAGAAACAAGGGTGTGTACTATGCTGGTTTTCAAAGCTATTTTCACTGCTTTAATGGTACTGTTCAATCCCCCATTGATGATCCTTTTTATTCTTTGAGAATACTTTTATAACATTCTTTTACATGACCCAACTCTGTCTAGATCATCTACCCTGCCTATCTCACAATTTTGGGTTTTTCTCTCTTAAAAGGAAAAAAAGACAAAGAATGAATGAGCAAAAGAACAAGAGGAAGAAAGAAAGAAAGAAAGAAAGAAAGAGAGAAAGAAAGAAAGAAAGAAAGGAAGGAAGGAAAGAAAGAAGGGAAAGCTGAAATGAATGAATGAATGAATGAATGAATGAATGAATGAATAGAAACAACTATAACAAAAAAGGAATCTGATTTGTGTTGGCCAACTCCTCCTGAGTGTACCTGCCCGGACTGTGGTCAGTGTACCTAGTGTTACCCAGTTAAAGGAAACGCATTTCCCTTTCCTGGTAGCTATCATTTGCAATTAGCTCTGTGGCTGGGATTGAGACTTTGGCCCATTCTCTCTCCTCAGTGCTGGTGCTTTGTTTAGTGTGAGCATGTATAGGTCTGACAACTGCTGTTACAGTCTCAGGGAGACTATGTATGCATCTTCCCTATTGTGCGTGGGAAATGTTCCTTCCTTAAATCCTTCACCTCCTCTGTCTCTTACAATCTTTTCACCTTCTGCTCTTCAGAGATTCCTAAGTCTCAAGAGGAAAGGTGTGATAAAGACATCCTATTCAAAGCTGGGCATTCCCAAGTCTTTTAGTCTCTTCGTACTGTCCAGTTGTGAGTTACTTTGTTAATTCTACTGCAAAAAAATGGTACCATATAATATCTAGTTAGGGTAGTCTCTCCCCTAATACATGGTAACTCTATCTAAATTCCTTTTGTATATATTTTAGGAAGCTACTATAATAGAAAATTTTATGTGGCCTTTCTCCCCATTCATGTTTAGCTTGCAGTATTTTTAAATTATTTAATTTTTGAGATCATAATTAGCATAATTTTCCCTTACTTTTTCTTTCTCCAAATATCCCTCCTTTCTCTTTCAGATTTATGATTTTTTTCATCAACTGTTCTTACATTCATATATGAATATACATATACATTTCTAAATACATAAATATCTTATCAGTCTGTAATAATGTTACTTATACATATGTTTCCAGGGTTCATTTGTATAACCAATGAGTGTGTTCCTCCATGGGCAAACTACTTTTATTTTTTCCCAGCATTCCTTAGTTGCCTATAGCTCTTAGAGTAGGGTTGAGACCTCATGCTATTTCCTCTGTTCATGTTAGCATGTCTTTTCAAAAATCCTTCAGCGGAGTCATCTAAATTGATTATTCATAGTTGCATTATTGCTTAAATATATGTGGGATGTAGTATTCTGCAACCACATGGCTCACTTTAGCATAACCTGTTATCTAACTGGAGTCTCTCATATTTCCCTTTCGGAGATTTGAACTGTGTCTTAGCCCATATAGAGTAAATTAGAAAATATTGCAAGATCTTCCTTCTGTCTATCTATTCTGTGCCTGGAGTCTTCGATTTCTCAAGAAGGAGAGGAGTGTCAACAAAGGCAGAGATTGTGGCTTTCTTTTTTTACTAGGAGGATGGAGAGAGTTGGGGAAATGCCCATGACATAACTCTGGATCTGTCTGCGGCTAGGGCTTCTCTTGCTGTAAACATCTCCATAGAACGCTTAAGTATGATTTTCCTGATGTAATGTTCAATTGTGTAGTCTGTGTGCTGTGAGGAATCATATCAGGAGGAATAAATGTGTCTCTGTTGATGCCATGAGGGGAACACTCTCCTTTTCCCACACATCCAACTATACCTTCAGTATACAAAGTCATGAGGATAATGGAGGGCTTTTGCTTTGGTTTTTCTAAGGTCTAGGACTTAGAATGGGGTGATTATTACTGTTTCTCCTATGTCTGTACTTTACCACTACACCGCCGCATCCATGACTAATTCCAGAAGGCAACTTGCTTTCTAAGTCCCTGCACTAAGCATGGAGAGTATTTTCCACTTTCTCTGTGGTCCATACTGTACCTGGCTCAAGTTACAATCATACAGAAGCTCTACAATCACCTCTACTCAACCTGTATCACCAGAAAAGCAATGCTGGCATGCTCAGTTTAGCAAGCTCATAGTCATGGACGGTGTCTATCTATTCTTCTTGGCATAGACTCAAGTTTTATGATATTTCTTGTAAAAACTACCCTCATTTGGCTTTAAAGAATGAAATATTTTCATTTCTCCTAATCCGGAAGGACAGAAGGAAACTTACTATCATTTTTGATCAGTGTATTCAATAAAAGTACTAGATTTGACCTACCTATCCTATCGCTAGTCTTTTTTTCAAGTTAGCTTAGAAATAAATGGCAGGATCCTAGCTGAGGATTAGCCCAGCTTTCAGTAATCTCTGTGAAAGGCACATGACTCTGGTCCAAGGAACCTAATTCAGAATGTGAAGTACTTAATGATGAATACTTAAATTTTAGATTTAGCTATAATTTGACCACACACACAAAAAAATCTATTTTAAAAATTCATTACACTTGGAGGATTTCTAAATTAGATTAAATTAGTCATTTTTCTCATGATTACTCTAATTAGACTTCCTAAAGGATTTGATAATTGGGTCATATGTTGTTTCTATTTCTAGAGTTTCTAGAGTTTTGTGTAATATTGCTTTCTACAGTGGCAGCATGAGTTTATATCCCTCCCAATGGTGAACAAGCATTCTTCTTAGCCTACATCCTCTCCAGGATTTTTTGTCACACATTTTCCTTAGGATAGCCATTCTGAGGCTGGCTGAGCAATAGCCATTGCTAATCCTTTGAATCTTCCTGATGACTAATCATGTTCAGAACATCTAAAATACTTTTGGCCATTTGTATTTCTTCCTTTGAGAACTCTGTGTTCATATCAACAGCCCAGGTTTTAAAATTGATTTGCTTTCTTGATGCCTTGCTCTATATTCTTTATATGTACAGCATATTAATCCTCCGTCAGATGTATGGATGAGGATTTTTCCAAGTCTGTTGGATCCCTCAGGTGAAGAGGGTCACTTGATTCAGTGTTTACTTTGCTATAAGAAGCTTCATAGTTTCATGAAGTCCATGTCACATGTGACCTGTACTTCCTAGGGAAAGAAAGTCAGATTTAGAGAATCCCTATCTATGCATGTATGTTGCAGATAGGTCCTTCCTTTTTCTCATAGAAGTTCACAGTTTTAAATTTAACATTGAGGTCTTTGATGTAGTTGGAGTTGATTTCTATAGAGAGTGAGGCATGAGACTCTTATTTCTCTTTCTATACACAGACATCCAATTTTCTCAACATCCGTTGAAGATGCTTTCTTACTCCAGCATAGTTTTGGTTTTGTTGTTTTTTGTTTTTTTGTTTTCAAGACAGGGTTTCTCTGTGTAGCCATGGTTGTCCTGGAACTCATTCTGTAGACCAGGCTGGCCTTGAACTCAGTAATCTGCCTGCCTCTTCCTCCCAAGTGCTAGGATTAATGGCGTGCGCCACCACTGCCCTGCTTTAGTCCAGCATTTTTATTGTTGCTGTTGTTGTTACTGTTTTGACATTTTTGTCTAAAATCAGGTGGCTAAAATTGTATGCACTTTCATATGATGATGAGTCTTTGGATCCTAGAGAAGAACCTACCAATGTTGTTTACCAAAATTTACATGACCTCAAGTCACCTTCTAATTATGTATGCTTATATTGATGGCCAAATGCTATGCTCAGTCTTCATCAGAGAAGGCTATTTTTTTTCAGTGAAAGGTGTTTAATACAGGCATATGACTACTCAAAGTACTAAGAGAACTTCCAGATTACATATTGAGCATAAATAAGACATTAATATTACCCACTATAAGAATCAGGGAATATTGCAAAAGAAGATCATAAAAGTGAATAAAAGCTGAATGAAACACAAAAGAAGGCCTACTGAATGCCGTCTTCTAGGTATGACACAATCATTTCAATCAGCTCAATGCAGTTTCACTGGACTACATCAAATCTGCATATTAATGCATCTGTCAACAATAAATCATGAATGGGGCATGGGCTTCGGAGCACACACACACACACACACACACACACACACACACCCTTAAATGAACTGAAAAGTCACTGACATCAGTTGTATAACCACTGATAATCCCATCAGCATCCAATGGACATGTCTAAACCTGGTCATAAAATGACTCTGATTAAGCCCATTGCATCTCAAAGTATATATATACATATATATATGTATATACATGTATATATATGTATATATATACATATATATATATATATGTATATATATACTTTCAAAGTATACATACACCTCAAAGTATACATATGTGTGTGTGTGTGTGTGTGTGTGTATGCATGCATGTATATTTGTAGCCCAATACAGCAGGATCTAGACCTACACATGTGTGACTACTAACATGTAATAATTTTAATCCCAGAGTCATAATGGACCACAGTCATGTAATGTCCTTCTACCATACTAGACAGTGTGCAAAGAGGCAGGCTCTGAATTGTGGGCACTTTTGCTGGCTGAGATTCATGTTATACTGTTGATGGGTTCTCTTCCATTTGAGCACTCAAATGTGCTGTGGGGGTTATGATAAACCATCCTTATCCCAGACTATTCAGATGACACTTTCACTGATTTCCATGTCAGCCATTATGTAATCTTTGTGTAATCCATTTGGTTTGAAAGTGAATATTTTTAACAATCATAATTCAATGGACAGATTTACTTTTCATTATACAATAAAATGATCAAATCAGGTGAATAACATGATTAAATTTTCTTAGTTACACAAAATGCTGGACATTCTTTAAAAAGAAATTGTAATCACTTGTATTTGAGAGGGACCCAGAAGCTCCTAGGATGAAAATTACAGTTACAGATGTATCATTTCTCTTATTAGAAATCCTTAAGCCATTTCAAAAACAAGTTTTCTTAAACACGCATGCATGTAATATTTACAAAAGGCCTGATACCGACCAAATCACATTTTTGTTGATATTATTCAATAAAGCTGTGTGCATATGAATGAAAATGAAGCTGTACTTCATTAGGTAAACTCAAATAAATCTAATTACTTTTATCTAGAGAATCCTTGTTCAGTAAGTTAATTAAGGTATGGTAGGTAGGTCAAGGTGAAAAACAGGTTACGGAGCAAGTGAATGTAAAAGTAACAACTCATTATAAAATACAATGTCTAGTCAAGTTTCTCAGCCACTTAGGTGAAAGGAAAAGATTAATTTTACCACACACACACACACACACACACACACACATACACACACACACACACACACCCCACACACTCATTCATCCATGTGTACACACTATCACACACAAGCATAAAATATTTTTAAAGTAGTAACTATCTAAAAGGTCCAAACAACTCTATGACTCCCTTTTCTCCTAATATGAATACTAACTTTAAAACAATAACCAAATCTGGAAAATGTGTTAACATACTTATTTTTACCATCAATCATTGGATTTTCATTCCCAATTTTCTTCATTGATGGAATACTAAACATATTAAAGGCAATGATCAAAATAATGATAATGTCTTGAGCACATTTTCAAGGTATGTCAGCTACATGAGGCGCTTGCCTCACCTATTTTAGGACATTTCACTTCTAAAACCTTGTTGCATACATTATAACTTCCCAGCAGATGGATATCTGGTGTTTCCAACTTCATATGATAAGAGGGAGAGAGTGGGATCCCACATAGGCAAACTGACCAGACTGCTTCTCCTGTGCTTTTTGATGTGAGACAAAATGAAATGTTTTCTTGATTTTTAGATTTTGATTGAAAAAAATCTATTGTTATTAGTGTAAGTAAAAGTCTAGTAGTTCAGGCTCTGGAGATGAGTCAGTGGTTAGTGCTCTTGCCATGTGAAGTATGAGGACCTGATCATAAGTATCCAAAAGTCACATAAAATGGGAACAGTATTATACTTTGTAGTGTCATCACACCTACTGCCAGTTGTGAGACTAGGAATAGAATCTCTGGAAATATACAGACCAGCAAGCCGGACAACCTTAGTGGTGAAAACAAGACCCTGTCTCCAGCAAGGTATAAGGTGAGAACTCATACCCCAGGTTGTTAACTCCCTGCCATACACACTGTGTTAGAGATGTTTCAGCCTTGCCACATGAGCATACACACACACACACACACACTCACACACACACACACACACACACACACACACACACATTTATATGTGTGGGAGCAAAACTCACAGACACAGCATTCATATATATAAAAGTTATCTCACAACTCCTCAGGGTTGTGGAACACAAGATATATGTTTCACCAAAGCAGTACAATTGCTCACATTAAATAGAACAGGTTCATATCATCCAAGCCAAGTAAGACTGAAATCTGTAGCAGTTACATATGGCTTTAGTGTTTAGAGATTTGCTTTCTTGTCATGAGAACTCAAGTCTTTCTTCCTCTTAGAGCATTTATACATAGGATGTATCTTTGATGTATTTTCCATTGTCATCTAAATGAGATCAATGCAAAGCATTTGATCGAATGATTCAAATCCAATTAGTCAATGGGCATTGAAGGAACCATCACGTGAAGAAGTTATTAGGAAGAGGTCATTCAAATGATATATTGTTAATAATTACCGGTAGATGTGTTCTTGGTGAGCAAAACAGAATACTATTCCCCAGAAGTATTCGTAAATATGTATTACATATCTGAAAATCAATGTGCATGAACACGAAGCTGCTATTAGCAGTCATTAATTACTGCCCTGCTGGTTGCGCTGTTGTGAAGGGTGTTCATTCATTTGCTTTCTCTGAGTGACAGGCAGTAATGACTCCAATAGGCTAATGAGACATCTATTAAATAAATAGGATTTTAAGTTAATAAAAGGGTAAACATGAATTTAATGAGTTCCTATGCTAATAGAATTTCAGTACTTATGGGTCAACGATGGTGGTATCCATGTGGGGGTGCAGATGAGCTTGTCTATCAGGCCCAGCTCTGCAGATTGCTGCATGTATGGCCTGACTGAGCTCTATCAACTCAATGAACCTTATTCTCTCCACTCACCCTGTGGGAGTTTGGTAAGGATCAAGAGAAATGATAAATATAGACATTTTCTTAAAATGGAATGCTATTCAAATATATGGAAACATAATCTTTTGATTAGGTATTTTCTTCTATCCCTTCATTTACATATGGGTCCCTGCCCTCTCCACATATTGCCATTCAAGTAGTTTTCCATTTCTACCTGCACAGGCATGCACAGAATGCTTCGGTAATCTGTATCACTACATGGCTCTCAGAAACAGAGTAGCAGTGAAGAATTCAGGCAGAACAGCAGCAGAAAAAAATTTCAGGATTTTTATTTCGTTTCTTAAGGGTCCAGATGTTAGCTAGATGACTTTTGTAGACAGATGTTCAATACCAGTTTTCTTGATTTGACCTTTTATACTGAGCGTACACTTAGTCTGAGGTCTTCTGAAACTTTAGCCCTTTCTGTGAAAACTTAAGATGGTTTCATTGGCCTTTTCATCTGGGTGTCCAAGGTAAGATATTCCACTATCCAACTGAGGTAGGCTACTCATCTGTGTTTATCTACAGCAGAGATTTGTTCTTCTGCAAGAGGAGTACAATCTTCTGATGTGATGCAAGAGAGAGATCCACTTGTTAGTGTAAAGGAACTGAAAGGGCAGAAGACTCACAGGAGACAATGAAGTTCTGGAGTGAGGCATAGCATGTAGATTTGCTTATAGTGCTCCCTTCCCTTGGGCATTTATAATGGTTGTATTAGTCAGTTTTACAGTTCCCATGGAAAAGTATGTGACATAAAACCTTAAGGGGAGTGTATTTTTTTTTTTACCTTTTGGCTCAGGGTTTCAGACGTCAGAGATAGAATATCATAGTTGCAAGATCATATAGGGTTGGGGTAGATTGTCATTTCACCTCCTAAGGGACCAGAAGCTGGAATTAGAGAGACAATGCCAGTGACCTGCTCCTTCAGCCAAGTTATATTCCCAAAAGTTTCTGAAGTGCCCTGAAATAGTACTACCACCTAAGGAACAAGCCATCAATATGTGAGCCTTTTGGGGAGGGGCATGCCATATCCAAACCATGACATTGTTTCCCTGGCCTCACGCCATTAAGTCATAATGAAAAACAAATGTAATCCATATTGAAGACTCCCCAATGTCTTCATAGTTCCAAATCTGTCCAAAGGCCAACTTTAAATTCTCTCCTGAAACCTGAATCAAACCATCAGCGGTGATACATATTTCTGAAAAAAAATCAGACTAGAAGAATATGGATAATGAAACATTTACCCTAGCTATAACTTCATATCTGCATTCAAGACACCTGTTATGATACATGTTCCAAACTGAGTCCCCACATCTAAGGCTTTGCTTTTTGCAAGCTCTAGTGTCAGTTTCTTGGGCTGGATCTGCCTGCTGTCTACAGCTACTCATGGGAGACACCTCCCCTTCTCTGTCATCTTAGAATTGCCACTGAAGCTACAAGTATTCTTAGAAGACATTTCTGGCCTCTGCATCATCTTAGAGTTCCCACTGAAACTCCTGGTTCACCATGAAAACTTCATACACTGTCCTTCTAAGGGCCCTGTCATACCTCTCTCTCATCCTCTTGGAATCTGTGTAGAAGCTGCCATGATCCAGAAACACTTGAAATTTTTATGCCGATAAAAGTAGCATCACAAGAAGACCAAAATTTGTCACCAGTTCTTCTAGAAGCTGTAGTGGCCTCTGAGTGTCTGAGTCGTGAACACGGGGAAAGCCTTTCCGAGGTTGGTATGTCTCCTGGAGCTCTTTATTCTGCAAACGTAATTGTCCAAAGCTCCACAGGGTATCTTCTCTGCTGTCCTGGTTCAAAGTACTTGCTTTTTTTTTTTTTTAAATGGTCATCATTTTAACAATAATGCTCTTTTTGTCCATAACTCCAAATGCCTCCTTTTCTTAGTCAAACTGTATATTTTTCAAGCTTTTCTGTTCTGCCTTTCAACACAGTTCTCAAGTGAACCTGGCTAAAAGCAGCTAGAAATAGCCATGCCACAGTCTAAAGGCTGCAAACACTTGGAATTTCCTTTACGAAATTTAGTTTAATCTTTGGCTTTTAAATCCAGCCTCACAGAAAAATCTCAGGACAAGGGTAAATCGTGGCCATCTTTCTTGCCACAGTGTAACATAAATGGTCCCTAGTCAAATTCTCAGAAAGATCAGTATTGCCGCCTGAAACATTTATATTTCCTCTCAGAATTCCTTTGAGAATTCTGGCCCTCTGATCCCTCAGCACAATCATCTGATAAGCCTGCTTATCCTGTCTTAAGGCTATTGTAGCATGCTTCTCTAATACCTTCTGAATACCTGTCTTCTCCAAGAACAATCCATCTGAGATTTAGTCACAACTGATAGTTGCCTGTTAAAAGTCTACATTTCCCAGCTTCCCTTAGAGACTACTGAAGTCACTTCTGTCCATATAATAGGCTGCACCCTTCTTTGGTAAGCATTTTGGCCATCTACACACCTGGGTGACACCCCCTTGCTTGAATATTTATGTTCTAGCCACATTTGCTTATTTTGAGTCTTGGAGGATGCTCTAAGCACCTGTATTTCATCCCTCGTTTACTTGGACCCCACCGTGGCTTCCAAATTCTCCATTCCAAAGTATACACTGTCATCCTGACTGCAGGGTAATGGAATGCACATTCTCAATGCACATTTGGGCCACTGCTGGCTCAAATTCCAAACTTTTGATTTCTCATAACTAAACTGATTTAGATGATTGCCTAAGAAGAAAGGGTAGTGTGATCTGGGGCTCCGGCCTCATATAACTCACATTTCACTTTCATCCCTTTCATGGCTCGGGCCTGCAAGCTCACCCAGGCCCGAATGGGTGGAGGACCGGCTTTCACTTCTGCTGGGTCTCCAAACTCACAACTATTTCTAAGTTTGTTATCAAAGAACTATTTTGCCTTGTGTATTTGTTCCACTTGTGTTTCTGCCTCTTCAAACCTGGAATATCCTGCTTGCATCTCTAACAGTTAGGAGGTAAAAGCATGTCAGATGGTCTATCCCATTTGCAGACACACAAACTGGTTATGGATATGTAGATCACTGGGTTCAAATGATCTTACAGAGATTCAAATGCCTTTTGGCTAAGGATAATATTGAAAAATTGTTTCCTTGCTCTTCTACTCTATGGAAAAGTCTGGCTCTGGGGTTAGAGTTCAGCCCACCTGCTTCAGAGTAAATGTGTTTGTTTAAAACTTTCCTCCAAGGCTCTGTTCTGGGTTAGCCTGGACATCAGACTCAGTGACCAAAAACGACAGCGAAACAGAACAGCTCATGAAAAGAAACTGTGCTGGAGAGCGATTAAGAAATAAACTATTTCCTATAAAAGTTACACATGGGAAGGTGCTTAACTCTCTGAATACTGCACCCCTTTTCTTGGTTTTGTTTGCTAGCTTTAAAGCTTTAGCTTTTTTGTTTTAGGATTTGTAAGTTCATTGAAGGTGATATCATGATCTATAAAATTAGAACTTAGCTTAAAATCTGTAATAAAAATGTGATTATAATTATAGTTTATTTATAAATATTATTGTTAATTTCCTATAGCATGTCATATATGTAATTTGGATTCTGTTCTTTTTTTAGGTAAATTGTGTGGGCCTGATGGGCTCACCTTAGGGTACTATGTGGCTTGTTGCCGTCTTGGCTGATGATCTAGATCTATCTTGTGTTAAATAACAACTTCGTGGCTTGAAACATCTTGGTTGATGACCTAGTAACTATGTGGCTGGTAGTCATCTTGGCTGATAACTTTATCAGTATGAAAACATGCCACATGACTTCGTGGCTATCTTAGTCAAGATGATCATGTGGTATCCTTCTATTTATCATTATAGTCAAAATTTTAGATTAAGGAGGCAATGCCAGCCTTCCAAGGTGGTTTGCTTTAAGACTAGGTCATATAAAAAATACCTGTTTTTGTAAGTATACTGTAAAGGAATGAGAAAATATGAGGTCCCTAGTCTTGTGTAGACTTTATTTATGGTTTAAAGTTTATTTTGATACTAAAGGATCTTTACTTTTAGAATTATATATTGATAAGCTTCAAACTGAAAGGGAGTCATGCTCTTTGCTGCTACTTTGTGAGTTGTTCTTTTTTCTACCCTATATCCCTCCGGTTTCAGCCCCTAACATTAAATAGAAGAGAGCATAGAGGAAAAAGAGGGAAAGTGAGATGAAAAGGGAGGAGAGAGAGAGAGAGAGAGAGAGAGAGAGAGACAGAGACAGAGACAGAGACAGAGACAGAGAGACAGAGAAACATAGACAAATACAGAGACAGAGAAAGGCAGAGAGACAGAGAGATTGAGAGACAGAGACAAATGACAGACAAATAGACAGATTCCTGACACTAATTTCTTTTGCTTTGTCTTGGACCATACTTACTAACAAACCGCAGCAACCTCCTAAATGACCAAAGGCCAATGACTTGTGTCTGGGGCCCTAACATTTAAGTACACTCTGAAAAGTTCCCAGCGTTCCGACCATCACACAATCACAGAAATAATCTGCAGCTGGCAAAACCATGCTTCTCTTAGAGTACGAGACAAATCATAGTCAGCTGCTTTGGATAGTCTGAAGCAGCCCATGTTGCTACATCTGGAATTAAAGTGAAAGCATGTTCTTATAATATTTCTGTGTTTTTAAAATAAACAAAAATTCCAGAATTCTCAAAAATGTCACTACAGGAAAAATTGAAATAATAATTCTAACTTATAAACTGTTAAGATATACAAGTTATTGTTCAGTCATGCTAATTACAAATGTAATTTATTTACAGAGACAAGCTTAGAATAAGAGACCAATTTCTATCTCTCACCAAATAGTATTCTGTGTTTGTTGTTAAAATTTAAGCCTAAAGCAAGTAATGCAATAGAAGTTTAAATTAAAATTTGGTTAATGTAAAAATAATATTGAAAATAAGGTATATTTTAAAAATTGGTTAAAACAATTGTATACTGGAGTAAAATGGATTAAATTTACAACACACTTTCATGACAAGAATTCCTTAGGCTCAACTAATTCCCTTCAATGGAGCACAGTTATGGTTGGAGAACCCTCCTACCAGAATCAATAGCATACTAGCCTCATTACAGGACAAGGATGGGTGAGAAATGCCACCTGTCAGAAGTCTGGTGCTTTTGCCTCTGACTGCATATACCTGACAGCTCTAACAATATAGCCAAACCAGAAAAAAAATCCTTCTTATCTATAGACAAGATAAATTACTCTTCAAGTCTCACATGACAGGGGGATGGATTCTCTTACACATCCTACATCCCTCAAATAACAGAAAGGCAAATAGCAATTACTATGCTCCCAGTGTCTCCTCAACAGTCTTACAAGGGTGCAAGTCTTACAATGGACCTTGTACCTAACTCTGCCACCCACTGGTATGGGACTGTAATGCTGGTTCAATTGGCAGGGCACCTTACCCTGAAGAAAGAATTGGCATTCAATTCTTCCTCTTACTGAAAGCTTATTTCATAGTCTGAACCATAACCACCCAAGTTCAGTCATTACAGGAGGATGCAAGATATACTGTCATCAAACTCACAGTTTTAGAAAGTTATTCAGAGTATCCAAGGATAGTCTTTGACAGTTGATTTTGCATCTGTAGATTCAACAGATCATTTTGTGATATCTGAGGCCTTTAGTTTCTTCAGCAGGAGATGACTTAGATAATGGTTCTCTCCAACCTGGGCTTACTTATAGTGCTTTGAGAATATAATCTAGTTTTTACACAGATAGAGAGTTCCAGGGCCAGTGCCTGCACTCTTACTTAAAACTTACAAGGAGTATAAGGGCTTTGAGAATGATGTGTGGGTTTTTTTTAAAAAAGAAATTCCAAAAAACAATATTTGTTAAATCCCACCTAATTTGGTCATCTTGCATTAAAAAATTTGCCTCTAAACTATCAGTCTATGTTAAGAAACTCTCTTAATGCTATCAGGATGTGTGGTCTAGAGATTTGTCCATCAACAAGAATAGCATAGAGTTGGCTTCAGTGTTTGTTCATTCAGCTCACATTACATGAACATTGTTTGTTACAGTTTTGACATGACTTGACTGCTTTCTTCTTTCATCTATTGGATGAAATGAAGAATTTTTTATAAGGTTGAATAAAAGTTGCAGAGAAACTTTATAAGGTTCTGTCAATAGAGTTAGTTTTGGAAAAGTTTGTAAAGTAAATTATTTATTATCGACACAGAGGTCACTGACACTGAGAGTAACTTAGATGATCTGGAGCAGTGGGTCTCAACCTTCCTAATGTGGCAACCTTTTAATACAGTTCCTTATGGTGTGGCTACTCCAACCATAAAATTATTTCATTGCTGCTTCATAACTAACTTTGCTACTGTTATAAATCATAATGTAAATATCTAATCTGTAGGTTATCTGATATGCTACCCCTCTGATATGGCCATTTAATCCCCCAAAGGCTTGCAAACTACAGGTTGAGAAACACTTTCCTGGAGTGTTCCAGAGAGGATCCCATTGAGGAAAAGGCAAGGTAGTTACTGTTTCTAGAAGTATTTTTAAATTGGAAATTGAAAATCATTTCTTTTGGGGAAAGAGAACTTAGAATTAAGTTGTCTTTCCATGAAACATAAAATTTCCTATATAATCTTGAAATATAGATATAATTATTTGGCATTAACAAAAATATGTATCAGGTTATTACACAAGGTAATTTAAGGCAATAGTCCCAACTTTAAAGTTTGGACTTTATTACCTTAACAAGTTGTTTCTAAGTAAAAAATTGTGTTCTGAGATATTCCATTTTTAGTCATTAAGTAATAACTGCCATTGTTAATATTGAAAGTAAGTATAAAGAATTTGTCATATGTGGAAGGGAAGACTGTCACTTAGACTCTTTCTGTTCAGATTCATTCCTTAGATGATTACGTTAGCTGCCTTCCTTTACAGAGCTTCTAGGTCTTATTCTTTATGCAGGAATCTAAAGTAAACAAACAGGTAATTATAGATGACTTATCCTTCTTAAGAACTCTGGTATATGGTTCAGTCAGTTGCACAATGACCTTTTGCTAACTTTATATTTAACCTCATGTTATACTGATGAAATTGTTATATTAACCTTGAAGTAAATGTTTTACTCAAGGAACTGTCCCCATAAAGTAGTTTTTACTCCTGGCTAATGTTTTAGACTTTTTCATCTGTTAAGCTTTATTTTGCCTCCTTGGATGGATCCTCTTATGAGGCATTCTGTTCCTCTTCTGCCCTTTTGTCAACCACAAAGCCATTACATAAAATGTGGGTTTCCTAAGACCCCTAAAAGCACTTTGGGTGACCTCTGAAAGCTTACTAATGAGTGGGCCATGGGCCATCCATCTCATCCTCTTCTTGCTACTCTATTGTTCTTGAGATTCAGAACTGAAAAATCTGGACCCCTTTGTATCAATTCACCTCTGTAGCATCAGCACCAGTCAGCCTAACATCCATCAGAGACAGGCCAACTCCAAACTACTCCAAAATAAAAAACGACTAGATCTGCCTGCTGCTAAGGGTGGCATTTGTGCTCTACTCCAACAATGCTGATTCCATACGCATCAATCCTAACTTCTTTGAGATGTTGCCTAGAGACGAGGGCCAGACAAATATTTAACCACAAGCCTCATCTTAGGCATGGGCTTCTGGTTCCTTCCCACTCTGGCTCCTCCCCTAGATCGATTCTTATGTTTTTTTTTCCTATTTTTTAAATGTTTTACTTACTGAACTTCATCCTATACCCAAACAAAATGTTCCGTGATAGCTCTCCCAAAAGCTGTTACCCTACAATCACTCTATTTGTTACTGATAAGTCTGCAGAACATATATCTTAGATTCTGTGAAGAAACTCTGGCTATAAGGGAGCTTAATCTCTTACTATAGGACAGATAATAATTCTTTATATTAGTCCTATTCTTTCTCCTTTTCCTTCCTTTGATATTCTTATAGCTCCTTACTACTTCTGCACTCATTTTGATGCAACAGTCCTGACAGTGGAAGCGATCACTTTTACTCTGAATCAACACTATGCGCAGTTCCTCTCACTGACCCACTCCGGCTCTTCCACCTCTTCCTCCCACCTCCAACTCTCCTAGAAAATGTCTCAGTTCTACTCTGTAAACAAATCATCTCTTTCAGCCCTCTAATATTTATTTTCCAAGTCTTTTCAGGAATACATTATGGCGATTATCTAATCCAATGCAGCTGATCAATTTAAGACTCTCCTGGTAAATAGCCAGAGGACCCCCCTCTTCAATGGACCCAGAACTACTCCCTTAGACAAAGGCCCTCCTTAGCAGAAAACCACTATTTTAACATCCCTGCTGTGTGTTGTTTATATTTTCTTGGAGTTGGGTATTATAGTTTTTGATTTTGTTTTTTGGAAAGATGACAATTCCTAGCTTCCATTGTAGATTAGAGCAGTCATTTTTGCCCTTATAAGAGGCTGCATCACCTCTTTCTGTAGACATTTTGGCCAACCATACACATGGATGACAAAATCTTCCTTGCTTTGAATATACATGGTCCTTCCTAAAATCAGCCCAAGCCCCTCTCTTTCTTTCCATCTGCTTCCTCTCCCCCTCCCCTCCCCTTCCCTCCCCTACCCCTATCCTCCCTCTCCCCCCTCTTTCCTTTCAGATAATGAAACAATAGCATTGACAACACATTCAGGATCCAGGGCACTAAGTTTTCTATAGTAGTTACCTTTTCATTGTGACTTAAATATCTGACAGAAAACGTGAAAGGAGAAAAGACTTAATTTTGTTCTCATGTTTTCAGTTTACAGAGCCAGAGACTCTTTTGATGTTTTGCTCATGATACAGTTGAGCATCATAGTGGTAGAAGCCAGTAAAGGCTGTTAACATCACAGTGGACAGACAGTTAGTAGCAAGAGGGCAAGAGTAGCAAGATGTACTAGCATGGTTTCATTATTTTTCTTTTAATCCATGAAGATAACTAGAATTTGGGATAGTGTCACCCACATTCAGAATGTGAGTCTTCTTATTGGTCTTCTCAAAAAATGGCCACACTGGCACATTTGGAGGCACACTACTATAATCTCACTGGCACCCCTCATGCAATCAAGTTGACAAGAAGGATTGGCTAAGGGAGAGGGAATATGTCTTGCCTAGAATTACAAAGCATATTCTTTACAAAGTATTTATTAATCTTGATAAGTTATTTTTGGGAAACATAATTCCAACTAGTGAAAATGCCTCAGCAATTAGTATACACACAAAAGCTTTCATTTGTTGAAGTTTATTATTATTTTATTTTTATACACTATATTTTGATCAGTTTTCCCTACCCCAACTCTTGCTAGATCCTCCCTATAGCCCCAGGTATCTAACTCCACATTCTTTACTTTTCTTTCTCTTTAGAAAACAAACAGGTAAATAAAGACAAACAACCAGAGTAAAAACACACATGTGCGCGTACACACACACACACACACACACACACACACACACACCGAGAAATAGACTGGGAGAGAAAAAATGCTGTTAAAACACAAAATTAGAAACCATAATATACAAAGGAAAAAAGAAAAAGAAGGAAATGCTCAAACAAAGCAATATGAAACAAAGTCAGCAGACATATCACTGAGTTTATTTTCTGTTGGAATATCTTCTGCTGGGCATGTGGCCCACCCTTCAGTGTGGTCTATACAATTCAGTTCAGCTCCATAGGCAAAACCTGTGTTTTTTCCTTTGAAGGCAGATGCCGATTGGAAATAGCTTCTTGCTTAGGGCTGGGAACGTTTTCCATTCTCTCCTCTCAGCACTGGAACCCCGTCTGCCTTAAACCTGTGTAAGCTCTGTGTGTGCTGCCACAGTCTCAGTGAGTTCACATGTGTGCCAGTCCTGTTCTTTCTGACAAGCAGTTTCCGTAGAGTTCTCTAACTGCTCTGACGCTTACATTCTTTTCACTTCCTCTTCCACGAAGGAGATTTGTGCTGATTATATTCCATTCAGGACTGAATGTTCCAAAATGTCTCATTCTCTGCACATTTTGCAGTTGTGTGTCTCTGTGCTAGTTCCCATTTACTTCAAGATGAAGGCTCACTGATGATATGGAGACACTGATCTGTGTGTATAGCAGATTGTATTTAGGAGCCAATATTTTTGATGTTCCTTTAATGGAACAATAGTATTTGGTTTTCCCCTAGGCTCCAGACATATCCAGCCTCAGGTCCTTGGCCAACCAGATAGTGTCAGCATGGGTTCTGTCTCTTGAAGTGGGCATTAAATCTAACCAGATAGTCATTGGTTACTCCCACATTTGTGCCACTATTAAACCAGCATAAGAAGCAGACAGGTTACTGTTGTTGATTGTAGTGTTTGTACACTACAGGGGTCAGCAGCTTCTGTCCATTGGCTGGGTGTAACTATCTGCATCTGACTCTTTCAGAAGCTTGTTGGGTCTTTCAGATGACAGTCATGATAGGTCCCCTTGTGTGAGCGCTCCATAGCCTCAGTAATAGTGTCAGGCCTTGGGACCTCCCCTTGAGCTGGATCCCACTTTGGGCCTGTTGCTGGACCTTTTCTTCCTCAGGCTCCTTTCCATTTCCATCTGGATCTTTTATAATTCTTCTACATACAGACACCTAGTTTGGTGAGAACTATTTCTCACCAAACTAGCTGTCTTTTAACCAGTGTAAATTTCTGGCTTATTTTTCAAAAATCAGTTTTCCATAGGTGTGTGGATTTATATCTCCATCCCTTGGACTTAGTATTTTTCCAGATTGAACTGGAAAGGAAAAATAGTACACAGAAATTGTTTTTCTTTTTCTTCCTGTTTGGCATTCTCATTTTCCTTGTGATTTAATAACTTTATGGTCTCAAACATGAGTGATTTCCATTGGAATTTCATTGATCTCTAACACAGGTGCCTTTTTCCTTCCATCTGGAAAGAAACTGATTTCACTAATAGGTTGACATGATAATTCCTTAGCCAGTATGAATATATGATAAGCTTTTGGCATTATGAATCCTTGTGGTAGGCTGGGTAGTGGTGGCACATGCCTTTAATCCCAGCACTTGGGAGTCAGAGGCAGGCGGATTTTTGAGTTAGAGTCCAGCCTGAACTACAGAGTGAGTTCCAGGACAGCCGGGACTATATAGAGAAACCCTGTCTCAAAAAAAAAAAAATGAATCCTTGTGGTCATTGGCAAGGAAATGCCTTATTTTCTATATTCTTTGTTTACATTCCAAAGGCTTTCCCCTTTCCCAGTTCCCCCCTCGCCATATGTCCCATAAGTCCTCTTCCTTTTATTCTGTATGGATTTTGAGAGTATGATCTTTGATATTTCCTCACATGAAAGTACATATATAATACAACTGTTTACTCAGATTCTTTTCAGAGAATGGGGAGCAGTGAACAGTCTCTGCTCACACAGAGCTAGACTATATTCTGCATCTTTGCCTTTTCAGTTTGATAAAGGGTATTGTTTATTGCACCTTGAAGTAGCTACTAGAATGTGTTGTCCTGTCTCCACAAGCCAAATCTACTTTGATTTCTAAATTCCCTCCTATGATTTAGAAGGCATTCACAAGTGGCCTTTTGCAGCTGCTGCTGTGCTTTCTTAGGAGAGCAGCTATACATTTGCTCTGCATTTGTGTGTTAGTGAAATCAAGCTGGGGCGTACTGCTTGCTTGTCCTAACTCTCAGCTTTCCCTTTAAAAGGTAAGAGATTTCAGCTGTGCCAAGCATCTAATCTGCTTTGCTGTGACATAACTCTCATATGAAATGTTATCCTAAATGCAATGTTAAGGTAGGTGACTAACAAAACCTACCGAGGGTCAATGCTCTCTTCAGTCTTCCTTTTTGATCACCTAAGCTTTTAATTTTAAGGTCATAAACATTTACCTCTAGGACAGATCACACCGGCCATCATGCTACTTCTCATCCTACAGATTAAACAAACAATACAGAGTTAATTAAAGGAATATGTCAATATGTGTAATTTCAGGACTAGTACTGATTTAGTTCTTATTTGTAACTTGGAAGACTTTTTTCAGACTGTCTTAAAACAAGCCAACTTAACTTGTAGTTTCAGTTAGCTGCTGAAGGCCACATCAATAATGTTTTCAGAATAAGAAGCTTACATAAGCTGAAAATAGTCTGCGCTTGAACCACTGAGCAGAAATGAAGAATTTATCTAGGTAATGACCCATATCAGTGGAAACACCAAAGATGGGTTGAATGTAGCCTAGGCCACATCTTTGGCAGGGATGTTAGTATGCTGCTTGTATTCACCTCTCCACAAACATCCTCATCACTCACTGGCCACCCAGCCTGGTGTTGATGTTAGTCATGTTAAACCTGGAGATCCTGAGATCCTGAGCTCCTCATTTTTTGAACAATTGCTGTACTTTCCATGTCCCAGTTTTCTTTCTTTCTATTGGCCTCTGTGCTCCCTTTAGACTAAAAGACTCACTTGTCTAAAACAAATACTAGCAACACTGCTCTTCTTACTCTACTTCTTCAATAATGTAAATGAAGTCACAGTGCTATAGGAACACCTCTGGATTGAAAGATTCAGTATGCATCATTACAGACTTTGGCTCATGTCCTCAGTGGTCCTTATTGACATTGGACTTTTACTCAAGTTAAGAGTCGGAGCGTAAATACTAAGTAAAATAATTTTTAAAAATGTTGTCACTTTTGAAAGTTGCTTCAAAATAAAAGTCATGCTGTCTTTGCTGAAATTAATAAACTATCAGTGGCTCTTTCTGGCCACAGGCAGGACTCCAATATCGTCCTAGCTCTGGTTCTTAGCTGGATGGGTCACAAAATGTCTGGTAGGTGTGATTCTGTCCATTTAGCTTTAAACTGCAGGAGGGCAGAGTCAGTTGCTTGTATTCCTTTAACATTAATCTTTGTACATACGCTGATCCAAATCAGACATTCTATAAATCCTAGCCATAGAGATTAAATAATCAAAAACTATATGGAAAAAGAAGAAATGGTGAATGTGAAGAGGGTTTGAGAGAAATTGGAAGTAGGAAGTAGGGAGTCCATATGGTTTAAACACATTGTATGAGATTACCAAGGAATACATTTGGAAAAATAATGTTTGTCTTACTGGGTAGATTTTTAATTTCATTTTGGTGAGAAGTCTATAAAACACCTGCCATAAAAAAATTATCAGGCTCCTATAAAATGATACTTTAATGTTCTAAATTATTGCTTAATGTAAGATAATAGAGATTCAGAAGCTTCAAATTTAGTAATGATTTTCAAATTATTCATAAAGGTATGTTTTAGAGAAATATACCTTTTAGGATAAGACACACGAAAGGGTACACTAATGGAGTATACATGAGTAGAAAGAGAAAAATTCCAGTGGCAAGCAACACTTTATGTGTAGAGTGGTTTGTATATAAATGTATGAAAATCAGCACATATGGAAATGTCATGATGAGTACAACAGTGCGGGCAAAAACTTCATTAAGAGTAACACACATGCATGTCTCTGGGCTGATACCAGACAGCTTCAGTCTTGACCAGGCTTTAATTTTGTACATGGAGAATGGGATAGATCCAGATTCCACTGTTCTCAGCCAGGTCAGTTCACATGGTTGGCATTGGATTTAGGCATGTATTATCCCTGTAAGGACAGAGAGGACTTGAAGCCAGTGTACTAAAACAGCTTTGCATTTTTAAAGCAAACGTCGGAAGCCTTGGCAGAGCACTCAGCCTTTTATTGCTTTGGTTTTTTTTTTTATTAAGATATCAATCTTGCAGTTGATCCCAAACTACCCATCCTCCTGTTTGTGCCAGGGTTATGGGCACTTGCCACCATGTTCAGCTTAAATTGGATTCTATTAATCTGTTTGTCTGCCTATTTGTCTTCTCTGGCTCTCTATATCTATCTATCTATCTATCTATCTATCTATCTATCCATCCATCTATCCATCCATCTATCTATTGACAGTATTTTGCCATGTTTCCTGGTTAACATGGAACTTGACATATAGTCTTTTAAGTCACAGAGATCTTCCTGCCTTTTTCTGCCAAGCACTGATCTCAAAGGCATTGGCCCCACACTCAGCTAATAAGCTTAAGGAAAGAAGAAGCTATACATTTTTAAAGACTGTGACTACTTCTAAAGCCTTCCATATATATATTATGGACAGTTATGTCAGAGACATAAATAGAGCAGGTTGTGAGTTAGAGGGAATAAAGATTTCTGGAAGAGTCTGCCTTTGTTTTCCTACACCCTGCCCATCTTGACTACTCCAGCATGTACCACCATTCAGTAAAAAGAAAGCCAGAGAAAGTCTGATGCTATTTACTCACAGATAAACTCAGTCTTGGGAGGCCAAGGAGAAGACAGTTTTTGTTTTTTTTTTTATGATGGTCTAATTATCCTCTAGGGAGCCATAGTAACATACAAACAGTACTGGGGATAACCATTTTAAGGAATAGGGCCCAGGGCCTTTATTGTACTTAAATGTGTTTCAACATGAATTGAGAGAATATGTAGAAATATCTAGAATATGTAGAGTTGTAATTACGACTTAGATGTGCTTACATGGAAGATGATGTTGAGTGTGAGATGCACTATTGAGCTATTATTCCGGTATAAAGAAGTCCATTGTTCAAGAGAAGAAAGCTAGGGTGCGAGAAATCATATGAAACAAAGCTGGGACTGATGATAAGGGAAGCTGATCTGGAGATCTGCTTTAATGGAAAAGAGTAGCCATAGAGTCGTGGGTCCTTCATCACCCTCAGAAGAGACAGACTCCTGTCCTTTCATGATATGTGACCTGCTGTGGTAATTGGCAGTGTTCACCCCAAGCATAAGGCTCACAATTGCTCCTGTGAGGAAGGTAGAGAGTCTCCAAGTATTTCCTGGTTAGACACTTGGACAACCATTTCCATTACCGAGATCCCTGATAAGAGTGGGATATCTGTCAGAGCTGATAACCTGCCTTGTTTAATCATCAATCATGATCACAAGTGAGTAGTTTGCTTTTGCTGTTGTACATTCTTTGGGTTTGGACCAATATTTGATGTCTTTTATACATCATTGGAGACTCATTCCTGATGTTTACATTACCTTAAAATATCTTGTTCTTTATTATACCTTCTAGCTAAAAGGCTATCACTAATCGTTCTATAGTCTTCATGGTTTTCTGAAGCTACTTATAAAAATTTTTCTGCATATTATATTAATGTAGCTACTGATATTAGAAATACTGATGGGAAAAATATTTTCTGAGGGAGAAATAATGGGTATTGTTATGGTAGCCTTGTGTAACTTACTATACAATATATATTATTGCTTCCTTATGAGAATATATTTACATAGCCTAAAAAGATGGACAAAGAGAGTGAGTGTTATGTGGAAAAGGTCATCATGCTACAGGGTTGAGCCCAACAATCTGGGCTCCTCCATTCACCCTTACTGTGCCAATTAAAGAGGAAAAAGTAATGGTGAAAGCAGAGAAAGGGGAGTCAATGTGACCACATTGGGAAGTGTATCAGAGTTGATGGAGTCTAAGCTCCTAAGTTTTGTACCTTGGACATAAAGTTTAGGTTTATAGAGTGGGGGCAAAATGTAATCACACCTTAGCAATACTGGTCAAGTCCTGTTGATCTTTATTGTAGCCCATCTCTCCTGCCACCTATGAGAAATTGTCTGCACTATATGAATCGCTTCCTCAGAGACAAGTTTTCCCTCTGGATGGATTATGATCCACTTTTTCCTCCCACAGTCTTAGAAATGTATTGGCTTAGACCTAAATGCAAGGCACAGTTATCTTATTAGAATCTTCATTCCTGCCAGGATGTTATGGTCATTTTCTCATAACATGTAATGTGAAAGTCAGAGGGAGGGATACTTGGGGATCAGAATATTTACATGGCAGTGAGTATGCAGGTGGGGGAGGTGAGTCTTTGGGAAGAGGGTTTCTCAAACCTAACTGTATATGAAAAAAGTCATATGGCACCTACTATTTTGTAAGTCAATTTTAAAATCATACATAAAGGAAGGTAGATAATGCAGATCCTAGAAACCATTGGTTATTAAACAAATATCTCAGTGCTATATGCGGTGTACTTCATTATGAGTTGTTGGTCAGAGAGGCTCCAGAGGCCACCAGAACAATGCGAACTGTTACCATGCTTCTTGGATGGTCACCGGAACTAGATGCTGAAAATTTGTTGCTGAAGAAAACATTCATTGTAGGATATAGTACAGTCAAGCTGGCAGTGTGGTGGAAGCCTTCTCCTTGCTTACTAGCTCTTACATTGCTACTCAGGATGCTGGAGGAAGAAAATCATGATTTTTTGTCCATTCTGTAAGGCCTCAAAGCTACCATACCAACATTTTGAGCAAGAAGTACGGACTGGTACATTAGTGCCCTGACCGTTATTGGAGTAACCAACTGCTTTCTGATTGGATGTTAGTACTGAAACAAATTGTAACAAATTATTTTTCCTTTAAAATAATTATTGATGGAAACTCTTTGAGCATCAAATTTTATTACAGATTTAATTTGTAAAAGACATGTCAGCTTTTGTTGTTGTTGTTACTGAAATATGTATTATTCATGTAACAGCTACAGCACTATGACCATTATATTTTATTCTGGAGAACTGTATGGATAACAACACAAGGCTCAGTTGATGTAAGTTCAAAATAATCTAAATTCTTTCTCTTTCTCTAGACTTCATTTTAAGGCCTGTTCCTTAGTCTCACTGACAGTGTATTTCAGGAGTTTCTGTTTCCTTTTATCCATATTTCTCATTAGTCTTCTGCATTTTGTCTTCTCCAGCCCCCTCCTCCATTTCCTGACTTTCAAACATAAAAACCTTTATCAGGTCAATAACAGCCTAAGTTAGTTATACATACAACAGAAATTTGTTCAATGGTCATTTTGGAGAGCCTCGAAGTTCAAGATCCTTGTGGCCAGAGGGACAGCTTCCTCTACAGCATTTCCTGGTTTCCAACTGGCCATTCTCTTTCTCCCCTTCCCTGGATCCCTCAGCGGATGTGTGCATGTTAAAATGTCCTCCTTCTCCCAACAGACTGGTCCGATGAGCTTGACGTTAACCCTAACACAGTCAGGTTCAACGTTCTCCTTAACAGTCTCATGTCAATGCAAGCCCTTTTTCAAAATGTCCCCTTTTAAAAATACAGTCCCATTCAGCATGAACATAGGATTTTTTTTCTGCCATGCATAGTTCTTTCCAAAATATAGGGCAGAGGAGGAGACAGGTGCCAAAGTTACAATTTCAATATAATTCTCAGCTAAGTAAGTGAATCTGATGGCCGAGTGATCATTGTTTGAACACTTTTCAGTTTTTCTGTAATTTTGGAAATGAAAATAGCCCCGTGTCAGTTCCTACAGAGGTGATGTCATTTTGTTTTCTTTCTCCCTGGGATGCCTCTAAGTGTGGAAGCACAGCAGAAGTGCAAACAGGAAAAACAATGAGAATCTGGAATCTTCTTGGGCAGTTTAAAGAAGGCATATAGGACTCAGGGTGCTCGTGCCCAGGGCGTATCAGCTAAGGTGAAAGTGCTGATGCAGTCTTGTTGATATTAATGTGTCAAAGACCTGGGTGAGCTTTTCCTGGTCAGAGTTAATGCCCACCAGGACTGAGGGCAGGGACAGTCAGAAGACTTCAGCTAATTCTTAGGTTGGAAGAATAAGGATTTAATATTGCCTGAACTTCAGACCATTAATGAGAACTGAGAAATCAGATTTCTATGTGAAATCTTATGAACTTGAAAATACTGCTAGGATTAATTCAGACATTAGTGTGATATATCTGGGTGGTTATCGATTGTTCTTTCCAAATCAAGCTGCAACACATGGCTTCATTTTTCTTCTAACACAATTTGTAAATGAGTGTGATGATTGAAGTGTTGATATGATAAAACATTGACTCATAGAAATCAGGAGGCATGCTGGTTTTTACCCAACTAACAAATGGCACAGCCAGACATAAAACCTGTTGTTTTGCATCAAAATCTCAGCCTCCTTTTTGTTTTCTTCTACCCCTCAGAGAAGGTATTTTAATCCAGAAATTATGTATCATACAACTACTCCTGAAATTTTATTCCAGAAGCTCAGAGCTTATTTGTCCACTGCAGTTTTTGAAAGAAAATTGAAGAGAAAGAGAAAAATTATGAAATCATAACTGCCTTTTGGGATACTAGCTGAAGCTCACTAAAACCAAGTCACCAGTACCCCACCTAGTGGCAGGGTGGTGGAATTGGAGGTTAAATAGGTCCTCAGGAAAACACTTAAAACTGAGAGGAAAGCACTTGACTAGTTTCAGTCTTCATGCCATAGTGATCTTCGGAAAGTCAGAATAATGCTCTCCTCCATTACCAAACAGTGTGGAGTGCAGAACAAGAAAAGCCTGTGCCTAAAATTCCTGCCTTTAAAGTCAAGGTCCCTCATTAGTGATGTAAACTCTAGAGTTCATTAATAGAATGTCATGATTGTTATGACACCAGAAGTATTAGTATTGTACAATAAAATACTGTGTGGTGTGCTTGAACAAATAAAACTTTTACCCTACTTGCGAAACTTCTAGCTCTCAGCTTCCTGGGGGATGCTTCCATAGTTGAATTTGGAAAGGGATGTCTTAGACTTTCTCAACCCACCCCTTCTTTCCCTCTACCTGACTTCCCATTCTCTTCTTCTAGTTCATGGCTATGCTGTCTTCCTATTTGCTTAGTTTGAGCTGTTTTGTTATGTAGTTCAGACTGACCACAATGTCATGATCTTCCAGCTCTATTGCCTACTTTCTGCTCTCCTTCACTTCCTGGATATCAGATACAAGTTAATTAGAAATGGTGATAAAAATTTACCAATCTTCTTCCCATTCCCCCTCCATTCCTTTTCTCTTCCCTATTAAAATATGTTATTAAATGTTAACTAAAATACTATATATCAGTTACATGATTCTGTCTATGATTATCCTGGAACCAAATACAATGTGCCCACCCTACTTTGTCTATTTCACAGTAACCCTGTTTTCCTGACCTATCTGTAGGTATTTTACATGTAAACTGTATAAGGAGATATAGACTACAGAGAGATACATTCCTTATAGTTTGATCAGTTTATAAGAAATCAACAGATATACTGTGAACATTTTGCCTTTGATTCAGTATCACTGACTGTGCCAGAAACTTGTGGAATCTAACAAAATATCTCCTCCACATATTGTTCTGTTCTCCCACACAGTAATTTTAAATACAGCTTTTTAATAGTCAAATGCTGGAAATTTGCATGCTGATTCTATTAGAGAGAATGGTCAGACCCTGTTCACTCTGGGCACAAGCTAATTTGGCGAGATGCTGCCACACATTGCCTTTTGACTTCTTGTTAGAAGAACACTCTATTGAAATTGACATTGATTGTGGGGTCTTTCTGTTTTACAGAATAATGGCGTCTGCTTTAGAAAACCCTGCACTTTCTTTCAGCACAATTATCTCTATTAAGCCAGACATATACAAAGGAGAAAAGAAATTTAACGTATCAAATTGAAACTTATATGAGAAGTGCAAGGGCTGTGATTAAACTCATGAGCATATTTCTGGAGCAGCTGAGGGCATAAGTCATTTTCAAAGGCTGAACCTCAAACTTTGAAACTGAAGTTGGAGACAAGTAAAAGAACACAGAGTAAACGGAGGATAGGATTCCTTTTAAACAGTGCTCTATCAAGTGTTTTCAAACCACCAATCTAACATTTCATTGTATTTTTTTATAGAGAACAAAAACTAATGCAGAAAATGAAACAAATTGTTTCTTTCTCATACAGTGTAACATTCTACAGAAACATCAAACTGATAGCTCTTTGAATTGTTGCTTTTTAAAATTAGAATCTGATTACATAACTTGCGTATTTCTTTTTCTTTCTCCATCCCCCATCCCCCTCAGTACCTCTTAAATTAATTGCTTCTTTTAATTGTTGCTTCATATATTCATAAATATATTAATAAAACATGCTCAGTATATTTTCATGCTTGTGTGTACAGGGCTTCAGGACTAGCTCACTACTTTGTATTAGATAAACAAATCTAGGGGCTCATCTCTGGGAAGATACTAATTTTTCCTCTCTCAAAACCTGAAACAGACATGCTAAATCAGAAGGGAACTGGTAGTTTGTACAGTTTTTAATCTAAATCAGAAATAGCTTATTCATTTATTTTTCCAAAATGACTATACTGGAATAAATTCATTTGAATAAATCAAATTGATAGCCCCGATGCTAGTCTGTGTAATATGTGCCAAACATCTGTATGAATAAGCCATGTACAGTTCATTATTTATCAAATGACATTTTATATCATAATTTATATAAAGTGGTAGGGGCATAGAGATGTTTCAGTGTACAAAAATGGTGTATTTTAGTATTGAGTGATTCACAAGCGGACCTCTGTGCTCATACTTGAAGCATTAGCATTCTTCATACACACGTGCTTAGTGGATGATCTATCTTTACCTCATTTACATAAAATGACAAACTTGTGCTACATTGTGTAGGTTCTTACTCCATGCATGTTTGTTTTATAGAACCATACATGAAAAATATGCACTATCTGCAACACGTGTCCTGAAACAAAGTGTTCATTGTTGCGATTTATCAAAATAACAGCTAATACAAAAATTGAAGTACACTGGTTAATATCAATTAATGGAAAATATGTCTATATGTATATATAATATATATATATATATATATATATATATATATATATATAATTATAAGTTCAAGCCATTGCTCCTCTTTGCAAGAGGAAAACTCATGGAAAGTACCTGAGTGTCATGCTGAGGGTAAATCTCTGGACTGAGGACTGGGCTCTGATTCCATCACTTAACCAACCGTGGTCCTGGTTGGACCGTTTCTTTCCCTTGCCCAGCCTTGGCTTTCCCTAATTTCTAAAAAATTCAGCTCTTAATGTTAAGGAATTTTTGGCTCACTGTAAAGATAGATCTAAGAATTCCCTCTGTGTTTAGTATGTTTTAAAAATCAAACAAATGTTTGTGATCTCAGTCTTTACGATAGCTTGTCAAAAGATCAAGGGACGAAATGCTACTCCATTACCAAGAACTTCAGAACAAACAAAGCACAAAGCTCCTTTCTCCCCAATTGCTTTTTGGAGATAAATGTGTTTACTCTGAATTTTTGCTCAGAGGACCTGTCATCACAGCAAGAAGTGTCACAGTCAAGTTTTTTTCCTTCTCCTTTTAAAACACATCTCTAGCTTTTCAGTGTCATCAGAATTATTTGTCTAGCAGATTCTGTTCAGGCTCTTGATGAAAGCGGCCATTGAGACAGCACATGTAGGCTTGATTGCACCAGTTCAGAGCACATCTGTAAGGTGTACTGCACTCTTAGGGACATAATGTCAGGCCTCTGTTCACACCTGCTGCTGCGTACTTCACTTTCCCAGAATTCCTTTGCTTTGCTTTATTTTTAATAATCTTACCTCCCTTCAAATATGTGTGTGTGTGTGTGTGTGTGTGTGTTGAGAGAGAGAGAGAGAGAGACAGAGACAGAGACAGAGAGACAGAGAGAGAGAGAGAGAGAAGAAGAAGGAGGAGGAGGAGGAGGAGGAGACGGAGATGAAGAAGAAGAAGAAGAAGAAGAAGAAGAAGAAGAAGAAGAAGAAGAAGAAGAAGAAGAAGAAATGTGTGATGTCTGTCATACTTGATAGCTTCATTTTTAGTCACCTACATCTTAGGTGCTCATGCCAACAGCAGCAGCAGCAGTAACAACAACTCCTTGAATTCTTCCCTCATTAGAGTCACCTGGCATTGCAGTTACTTGGAGGAAACTATTTAAACCCAATGAGTGAGCATGCCAACTGCTGGAACTGGGTCCTCTCAATGACAGGACATATTTGTGATGGTCTTAGTGGTATGGTCCCATTCTTCAGGCATCTGACTACTTTGCTCCCAGTGGTTGGTGTGGTTGGAGTAGGTTAAGGAGATATGGTTCCTTGTTGAGGGAAATAAGTCATTGGAGGGAGTTGTTGTAGTTGAAGAAGTGAGTTGCTTGGTGTTGTAATTCTTTCCCATGGTGATGGATTCTTGTAGCTTATAGTTTCTACTACCCTGCTTTAAGCCCTGGGCAGAACACACTACCAGCCCTGACCTTCCTGGGTCCCTTAGCCTACCTGCGGTAACCTGGAAGTCTCACTTCTTACACCCAGCCATTGACTGTTAGCATCTTTATTGATTGATCAAGAATTGATCAATTGTGAAACACAACCTTCAGAGTGAAAATAGATTCCTGATCAGAGCATCACAACCACCTCCTCCAGACACTCAGCCATCCTCTTCCTTCAGCTTTATGGGTTGTGGAATTCTCCAATAATTTTTCACAAGACAGTTTCCTTTCTTTATATGGATTCAGATGATCACTTGGCACACTCTCGCGGTCTCTATGATTTGATTCGCTGCATGTGGTTAGGGAAGCAAATTTCTACCTCACCATCCTTCACAGCAGTCTGGAGACTATATCTGTGTAGAATATTAATGTTCCCTTGCTCCTGATTTTTTCCCATTAACTTGCTATTTGAAGTAGCTATATATATATGTATATATATTTGTGTGTGTGTATATATATATATATATATATATACAATGTATACATATTTACCAAAATAATTTTCTTTCTTTTATCTATTCTCTAACCATACAAATTTCTTCCCATGAGACAAACATACAAAGATTATCCATGGGTATCTATCCTTCAGTAGATTTAGAAGCCAAATTCACTTTGGGTTTATGTACTTTTACTCTGTGTATTTATCAGATATGCCCAAACATATTTTATACCATGTGTGTGTGTGTGTGTGTGTGTGTATTTAATACAAATGGAGGTGTGCCCAAGCACATGAATATTTATAGTTTCTTAAGTGTTTACTATGTGTCTTGGAGATCTTTCAAGAAGAGTGCAGTGAGCATGTGCAAAAGAGTATCACATGTGGAAAACACTGATATTTCTGTCTCTTTAACAAACAATGATTTTAGTGGTTAGACATTTCCAACATCTTTACTCTGAATATAAAATCCTCAGCATACTCTAATTTACACATATGCCTCCATACCTATCTACACTTTCAGAAGTGGGTCAAAGGGAGTCTTCACTGGAATGTGAGAGCATAACTCTTGTTTGTTCCCAGCATCCCTTTAGCTACATGCAGATAGTTTGGTGTTCTGTGTTTGTCCAGTCTCCATTGTAGAAACATTGCCTCTACAACACTAAGATATTCAGAAATAATTTTGAGAACAGTGAAATGTAAGATGATGTATCATCTCACCTACTGGGCTCTACACACTCTCCACATTCACCTCTGTTTTTCTTAGGGTTTTCTTGCTGGGGGCAAATCATGTTTATTTAGGATATGACTCTTCAGTAGGAGGTATCAAGAAATGGACACTGAGATTCTTTATGGGCTTGATAGATAGATGGCCATATGGAACCTTGTATAACCTAACCTTTGTCAGCCCTTCATAGTTTATGACTTGTGCTGGAAAGTGTTTGGATTCCCTGCTGCACATGCTGGCCCCACTCTCAAACATGATATCAGTTAGTGCCTAAAATTTGTTATGGGGATATATAGAGCAAAACAGCAGATAGAACAGACCTAACACTCTGGTCTTATCTTGTACAGCAATGGCAGCCTTATAGTGGAGGTAATGTTTAGCTCTGACTTACAGATGTTAAAATGGAGTGTCAGATAAGTCAGGAAACATGATCAAGGTATAACAGTGGGTACTTAAATCTTTATGTTTTGATGC
This sequence comes from Apodemus agrarius, assembly GCA_964023405.1. Lineage (NCBI taxonomy): Eukaryota > Metazoa > Chordata > Mammalia > Rodentia > Muridae > Apodemus > Apodemus agrarius. The sequence continues at coordinate 72,392,378 of OZ030018.1, forward strand.
CTCTGAAGTTGCAGTTCCAACACCCCAAGTAGCATTGATTCATGTGCTGTGTACTTTCTCTGCTATGTCATCAGACACTGCAAAGAATTTTCATTTTTAGAGGATTCCACTCTCAACAATTTTCCAGTAAAAAAGAAAAGTCTCAAAATGTTTAGACAGAGGTTCGCATATTTGTATAGGCTTTCTTTAAGTTACAAAATTAGACTTGTAGTCAAAGCTACCATGGTGTGTTTGTGTGTGTGTGTGTGTGTGTGTGTGTGTGTTCTCAGTTGAAATAATGTAATTTAGCATTTTCTTTGTCTCATCGGGGGGAAAACAATGATTCCTTCACTTGAATTCACATTGTTATATCAGACAACACAGTTGACACAGCAGCTTCTAATGCATTTAAGTTTTCCAGTCCTGTGCATCAAAGGGCCATTAAGAACATGAGCAGACCACAGGGTTCAGAGCCAAATAGTCAAAGGGTAGCAGAAGGAACCTGCTCTAGAGTCATTAGATACAAACTGAATCGTCAAGGATGACCAGTAATTGCTTTTTTTTGTTACACATGTTGTAGTAAACAGTGCTGCACAGCAAAAAGGCAAAGGAACTTTTATTTGCTAAAAAAATTTCAAAGAATGTAAGGCCAGGCAGAGTTGTGCATGGCTCTCATTCCCACCCTCTTTGGAGGCTGAGGCAGCAGCATCATTTGAGATCAAGAGATTGAGACCAGCCTGAGTTACATTTTGTTTGTTTGTTTGTTTGTTTTAAACATTTCTGGGGAATTTTGATCAGAAAAGTAAAATAGAGTAAAATGAAAACTAAAAGAGCCTTTGAAGAGAAGGTAATGTCTAAAAAAAAAAAAAAATTGCCATAAACGTAACTACTTCAATAATCACCAAGTGAATTTTCTCTGGTTCTATTTTTCCTTATCATATTTTAGCAATATATTCCCATTTCTTGAGTAGGTAAAAAACTATTTTAAAATGTTTTATAAGAAGCTTTTTTTCTTTTTTAATTTCTATTTTCTATATTCTATGTTTACATTCCAAAGGCTTTCCCCTTTCTCAGTTCTCCCCCACTATACGTCCCATAATTCCTCCCCCCCAACCATTCCCCAATCATACCCCCCCCCCGATTTCTCTGTTCTGGGTCTACATTCGAGCTGGGGCCAGGTGCGTGGGCAGAGTCTTTACCTAACATCGACTACCCTGTCAGGCTCTTGCCTGCACCCAGAGCCAGAGCAGCTTAGCGGCAGGAGGTCTGTACACCAACAGCTCGGCTCTCGCCAACTGCTGGGGTCCAGCTCAATCGGCTGGCAGAGGAGGGTGTCATTTTGCCTCAGGGCACTGCGGGTGGCCAGCAGCTGGGGCCAGGTGTGTGGACAGAGTCTTTGCCTAACATCAACTACTCAGTCAGGCTCTTGCCAGCACCCAGAGCCAGAGCAGCTCGGCAGCAGGAGGTCTGTGCACCAACAGTTCGGCGGTAAACCCAGAGCCAGATCAGCTCTGCGGGCCAGTCTCCATGATGACCTGGGCAGGCACCAACTTACTCAGGTGTCTGTGCCTGGAGTACAGCTGAAGGCCAACATCTTGTCTCAGGGCACCACAGACAGCTAACCAGACAGAGCCCTGTGGACTGGGAGCACCACCATCTAGGCTCCTCCAGAGCTGAGGAGGTAATTAGGAGCCCAGTAGCAGAAACCTTCCGTTCTCCAACGTGGGAGCATGGACGCCCTCTACAACAGCAGCGCAAAATGCCAGGCTCACAGGAGCTTCAAACACCAACCAGTAACAAAGAGACCAACTAACTCCAGAGATAAATAGATGGCAAAAGGCAAACATAGGAACATTACTAACAGAAATCAAGGCAATATGGCAGCATCTGAACCTAATTCTCCAACCACAGCAAGTCCTGGATACCCCAACACACCAGAAAAACAAGAATTGGATTTAAAAGCACTGGTCATGATGCTGCTAGAGGAACACAAAAATGACATAAACAAATCTCTTAAAGAAATGCAGGGGAACAAAAATAGGGTAGGAGCCCTTACAATGCAAACACAAAAATCACTTAAAGAATTCCAGGAGAATATGGATCAACAGACAGAAGCCAATAAAGAGGAAATGAAAAAAAAATCACTTAAAGAAATGCAGGAGAAATTGAGTGAACAGGCAGTAGTCATGAAAGAAGAAACACAAAATTCTCTTAAGGAATTGCAAGAAAACACAAACAAACAAGTGAAGGAACTGAGCAAAACCATCCAAGATCTAAACACAGAGGTAGAAACAACTAAGAAATCACAAAGGGAGACAACTTTGGAGATAGAAAACCTTGGAAAGAAATCAGGGGTCGTAGATGCAAATATCAACAACAGAATACAAGAGATCGAAGTAAGAATCTCAGATGCTGAAGATACCATAGGAACCATTGACTCCACAGTCAAAGAAAATGCAAAATGCAAAAGGCTTGTAACCCAAAACATCCAGGAAATCCAGGACACAATAAGACCAAACCTAAGGATTATAGGGATAGATGAGAGTGAACATCTACAATTTAAAGCGCTAGCAAATATCTTCAACAAGATTATGGAAGAAAACTTACCTAACCTAAAGAGAGAGATGCCCATGAATAGAAGAAGAAGCTTACAGAACTCCAAACAGACTGGACCAGAACAGAAATACCTCCCATCACATAATAATCAAAACCCCAAGCGTACTAAGCAAAGAAAGAATATTAAAGGCAGTAAGAGAAAAAGGCCAAGTAACATATAAAGGAAGACCTATCAGAATCACACCAGACATCTCACCAGAGACTATGAACGCTAGAAGATCCTGGGTGGGTCTCATGAAGGCCCTAAGAGAACACAAATGTCAGCCAAGACTACTATATCCAGCAAAACTCTCAATCAACATAGATGGAGAAATCAAAATATTCCATGACAAGACCAAATTTACACAATATCTTTCCACTAACCCAGCCCTACAAAGGATGATAGGAGGAAAACTCCAATACAAGGAGGGAAACTACACCCTGGTAAAAGCAAGATAGTAACTTTCTTCCATCAAACTCAAAAGAAGATAACCACTCAAAAACAAAAATAACATCAAAAATGACAGGAAGAAATAATCACTATTCCTTAAAATCTTTTAACATCTATGGACTCAATTCCCAATAAAAAGACATAGACTAACAGACTGGATATGGAAACAGGACCCTACATTTTGCTGCATACAGGAAACACACCTCAGGGTCAAAGACAAACACTATCTTAGAGTAAAAGGCTGGAAGACAATTTTACAAGCAAATGGTCTCAGGAAGTGAGCTGGAATAGCAATTCTAATATCAGATAAAATTGACAACCTAAAGTCATCAAAAGGGGCACAGAAGGTCACTTTTTGCTGGTCAAAGGAAAAATCCACTAAGAATAACTCACAATTCTGAACAACTATACTCCAAATGCAAGGGCACCCTCATTCATAAAAGAAACTTTACTAAAGCTCAAAGCACACATTGCACCTAACACAATACTTGTGGGGGACCTCAACACTCCACTATCCTCAATGGACCGATCAGTAAAACAGAAACTAAACTGGGACACAGGGAAACTCATTGAAACTTTGGGCCAATTGGATTTAACATATATATATATAACATTTCATCCTAAAGCAAAAGACTATATCTTTTTCTTAGCACCTCATGGTAACTTCTCCAAAATCGACCATATAATTGGTCACAAGTCAGACTTCAACCAATATAAGAAGATCGAACTACTCCCATGCCTCCTATCTGATCACCATGGAGTAAGGGTGGTCTTCAATAACAACAAAAACAACAGAAAATCCTCATTCACATGGAGGCTGAACAATATTATACTCAATGATACCTTAGTCAAGGAAGAAATAAAGAAAGAAATCAAAGACTTTCTAGAATTTAATGAAAATGATGGCACAACATACCCAAATCTATGGGACACAATGAAAGCAGTGCTTAGAGGAAAACTCATAGCCCTGAGTGCTTCCAATAAGAAACAGGAGAGAGCATATACTAGCAACTTAATAGCACACCTGAAAGCTCTGGAACAAAAAGAAGCTATTTTTACCCAGGAGTAGAAGACAGGAAATCATCAAACTCAGGGCTGAAATCAATCAAGTTGAAACAAAAAGAACCATACAAAGAATCAACAAAACCAGGAGCTGGTTCTTTGAGAAAATTAGCAGGATAGATAACCCCTTAGCCAGATTTATCAAAGGGCACAAAGACAGTATTCAAATTAACAAAATTAGAAATGAAAAGGGAGATATAACAACAGAAACTGAGGAAATTAAAAAAAAATCACCAGATCTTACTACAAAAGCTTATACTCAACACAACTTGAAAATTTGGAAGAAATGGACAATTTCCTAGACAGACACCAAATACTAAAATTAAATCAGGATCAAATAGGTCATCTAAACAGCCCCATAACCCCCAAAGAAATAGAAGGGTCATAGAAAGTCTTCCAACCAAAAAAAAAAGTACAGGACCAGATGGTTTTAGTGCAGAATTCTGTCAAATCTTCTAAGAAGACCTAATACCAATACTCTTCAAATTATTCCACAAATTAGAAACAGAAGGAACACTACCCAACTCATTCTATGAAGCCACATTACCCTGATACCAAAACCACACAAAGATCCAACTAAGAAAGAGAACTTCAGACCAATCTCCCTCATGAACATAGATGCAAAAATACACAATAAAATTCTTGCCAACCAAATCGAAGAACACATCAAAATGATCATTCACCATGATCAAGTTGTTCATAGAAAGTCTTCCAACCAAAATAAGCACAGGACCAGATGGTTTTATTGCAGAATTCTATCAGCCCTTCAAAGAAGACCAATACTCTTCAACTGAATCCAAGAACACATCCAAACGATCATTCACTATGATCAAGTTGGCTTCATCCCAAGGATGCAGAGATGGTTCAATATACAGAAATCCATCAATGTAATCCACTACATAAACAAACTCAAAGAAAAAAAACCACATGGTCATCTCATTGGATGCTGAAAACGCATTTGACAAAGTTCAGCATCCTTTCATGTTAAAAGTCTTGGAAAGAACAGGAATTCAAGGCCCATACCTAAAAATAGTAAAAGCAACTTACAGCAGACTGGTAGCCAACATCAAAGTAAATGGAGAGAAACTTGAAGCAATCCCACTAAAATCAGGGACTAGACAAGGCTGCCACCTCTCACCATATCTTTCCAATATAGTACTTGAGGTACTAGCTAGAGTAATTAGACATTATAAGGCAGTGAAAGGGATACAGATTTGAAAGGAAGAAGTCAAACTATCACTATTTGAAGATGATATGATAGTATATTTAAGTGACCCAAAAAACTCCACCAGAAAACTCCTACAGCTGATAAACAACTTCAGCAAAGTGGCTGGTTATAAAATCAACTCAAGCAAATCAGTAGCCTTCCTATACTCAAAGGATAAGCAGGCTGAGCAAGAAATTAGGGAAATGACACCCTTCACAATAGCCCCAGACAATATAAAGTATCTTGGGGTGACTCTAAGCAAACAAGTGAAAGATTTGTATGACAAGAACTTCAGGTCTCTGAAGAAGGAAATGGAAGAAGACCTCAGAAAGTGGAAAAAATCTTCCATGCTCGTGGGTTAGCAGGATTAATATAGTTAAAATGGCAATCTTGCCAAAAGCGATATACAGATTCAGTGCAATCCCCATCAAAATCACAACTCAGTTCTTCATAGAGCTAGAAAGAGCAATTCTCAAATTCATCTGGAATAACAAAAAACCCAGGATAGCTAAAACTATCATCATCAGTAAAAGAACTTCTTGGGGAATCAATATCCCAGACCTCAAGCAATAATACAGAGCAGTAGTGTTAAAAACAGCATGGTATTAGTACAGTGACAGGGAGGCGGATCAAGGGAATAGGATTGAAGACCCAGAATTGAACCCACACATCTATGGCCAATTGATCTTTGACAAAGGAGCTGAAAACATCCAGTGGATAAAAAAGATAGCCTTTTCAACAAACGGTGCTCACTTAACTGGAGGTCAACATGCAGAAGAATGAGAATTGATCCACTCTTCTCTCCTTGTATTAAGCTCAATTCCAAGTGGATCAAGGACCTCCACATTAAACCAGACTCACTAAAATTAATAGAAAAGAAACTGCAGAAGACCCTTGAGGACATTGGCTCAGGGGGAAAGTTCCTGAACAGAACACCAATTGCTTATGCTCTAAGATCAAGATTAGACAAATGGGACCTTATAAAATTACAAAGTTTCTGCAAGGCAAAAGATACTGTCAAAAGGACAAATCGGCAACCAACAAATTGGGAAAAGATCCTCACCAATCCTACATCTGACTGAGGCCTAATATCCAATGTATAGAAAGAACTCAAGAAATTAAACCCCAGAAAACCAAATAACCCTATCAAAAATGGGGTACAGAGCTAAACAAACACTTTTCACCTGAAGAAATCCGGATGGCTAAGAAACACCTTAAAAAGTGTTCAACATCATTAGTCATTAGAGAAATGCAAAGCAAAACAAACCTTTGATTTCACCTCACACCAGTCAGAATGGCTAAGATTAAAAACTCAGGAAATAGCACTTTTGGCGAGGATGTGGAGAAAAGAACACTCCTCCACTGCTGGTCAGACTGCAAGCTGGTACAACCACTCTGGAAATCAGTCTGGTGGTTCCTCACAAAACTGGACACGATAATTCCGGAGAACCCAGCCATACCACTCCTGGGCATATACCCAGAGGATTCCCCAGCATGCAATAAGGATACATGCTCCACTATGTTCATAGAAGCCTTATTTATAATAGCCAGAAGCTGGAAAGAACCCAGATGTCCCTCAATGGAAGAATGGATACAAAAAATGTGGTATATATACACAATCGAGTACTATTCACCCATTAGAAACAATGAATTCATGAAATTCTTAGAGAAATGGATGGAGCTGGAGAACATCATACTAAGTGAGGTAACCCAGTCTCAAAAGAATACCCATGGTATGCACTCACTGATAAGTGGATATTAGCCTAGAATCTTGGGACACCAAAGACACAATCCACATACCAAATGATGTCCGACAAGAAGGAAGGAGTGGACCCTGATTCTGGAAAGGCTCAAAGCATCAATGTAGGGGAATACCAGAACAGGGAAGTGGGAAAGGGTGGATGGGGGAACACGGAGAGGGAAAAGTTCACGTGGGACCTTTGGAGGGCAGAGAACCAGAAAAAGGGAAATGAAATGTAAATATAAAATATTTCTAATTAAAAAAAAAAAGAAAAAAATCATGGAAATGCCCTGGAGTAACAGTGATTGGTACATCCTATTAACTTGCCAGTGGCTTTTCTTATTATAAAGTTGATGTGTATACAGGAAAATAAAGGCTTTTACATTCAAGAAATCAAAAGCCTATAGGAGCTGAAGACATAAGGCATACCTGTGATTGATTAATTTGACAAACATATATTTTTCATTGAGGGAAAATTAGCTCTGGAGAAGACAAGTGCCCTCCATGGGAATATAATTTATACATGCACAGCAGGGTTTGTCAGGGCTCTGGATGTCTTCTCATCAAATTCATATTTTTGAGTAAATAGTTTTTATTTCCAGACTTACTACGAATACACAGAGAGTATATCAACCATGATGCCCCCATGGTAAAGCTTTAAAAGTTTCACTTTCACAATGTCATTGGACAATGTCATAAAAAAACAACATATTAAGATAAAAGTTAAAAAGTGGCTAGAGAAGATGCATCCTTGTACCAGGTAGCAGGGAAGGTCTCCCTGAGGCAGTGACTGCATTGAGTAAGAAATTAAATGGTTTTCAGGGATGAGGGAAAATTTGATGAGCTGCTTGTGCTTCAACCAGAGGCCGGAGGGCAAGGTTTGTGTGTTCATCAGCTTCACAGCCAGTATGTGATCATGCCAGTCAGAGAGAGGAGGGCATGAAGGAAGCAGGATGCAGAAAAGACGTCATTACAGTACCATCTTACTATGCTAACTACACAGGGCTACACACCTCCAAGATTCTTGCCTGAATTCAAAAGCATGCATGTTGCAGTTAAAACAAGGGGAGACAGAAGCGGTCCTGATGAGAAAGGTGCTGTAGTTCAGTGATGGAGAACATTCATAGACTATGCTTGGTTTGCATACCTGTCAGTACAAAAAGATTTGGCTTTGATTAAAAGAGCAAATTAATTACTTTCAACACTTCCAATGCAACTTTATGCAATCAATATAGCATAGAAACCTTTAAAGTTATATTCTTTGATGGAGGGAAATAATTTCAAACAATCACACATCTTTAAGTGTTAATATAATGTGATCTTTGTAACCCCTGTGTCTGTAAATGCCTTATCTTCAGTTTATGTTGCTGACATTTGGGATTTAGGGAGATTAACTGATCTGGCAATGGTCAGGTGGAAAATTATCATTCCACAATATCTCAAATTTAGGAGTCCAAATGATTTTTTTCATTAAATTATTTATTTATTTCTCAAGTGTTTTGGAAGTTTCACTTTATATTTTGCTCATTTCATATATTGATACAACTATACAAGACATTATAAATTTACAGTTTTAACTTCTGAACTATTGTGTACTTTATAAATAAAACATTTAAAGTAGGCTAAACATGGTGGCTGAGACTAGAAAACAATAAGTATAATATGTAAACTGGAAACAGTGAAAATTATAAGACTTATGTGGCTTTCAAGTGTTAGATTTTCACCTTGAATCAAATTTACCTGTAACCTATGGCTCTTACGAACATTAAAATGGTCAGACATCTTCTCTTAGTAAAGTTAGAAGAAAAATCTTCATTTTGAAAGGAAAAAGAGTTTAGGAAGTAAGTTTACTTAATTTCATAACATTTTAATATGAAAATTATTTTCTTCATTTGTAAGTAAGCAAAGATTTCTTTTAAAAAATAAAAATAAACTATGTTTGAGATAATACAACTAATTCTGCCCTGTCAATCACTTTTCTATACAGTTATACATCATTGATATTGTTACCCTGACCTATAATATTCTTACTGTTTATTTCAACAAGAGTAAAATTCATACTAAATGTGCCAAGGAACAATGTCCCTGAACTGAACGATCCATAATGACACAGACAAGACATTAAATCTTATGAGAAATATAAAACTGCTCACAGAACCCAAAGGTGGGAAAGTGAAACGCCCTCTAATGCTACTGTGAAGAGCATCTTTCGTGGATCTGTAGGGCAGTGAAGCTCAGAGAGTGCTATGGTCATGGCTCAGTTAGGAGGTGCAAAGTGGTAAGAAACTTAGCATGATGATGTGATGAGAATGTCAAGGCAGTCACCCCTGAAAAACAGATAGGATATTTTTCCATATGTTCATTAAACTCTAGAAATTCCTACCTCCTTCTTTCTCATTGTATTTATGTCTTCCAAGGAACTGCATTTAGATGACAATGGTACCTGTCTGTTGGAAATGCTTGTTGTTAGTTGCAGACTATAGATCATGTGACTCAGCAGTCCACATGGCAAAAAGGGACCAGTGATAAATTTTGAATGGGAAGGAATCCAAGTACAGCATACAACTCTGAAGGTCAAGGGGATGGGGTGACCATGGAGGGGCATCAGGGGGACTTCATGGACTTGAATAATGATCCAGCCTTCATCCACCATCTGCATTGAAGTAGGTGAATATTCTGAACTTTAAAGAATGAGGCTAGGCTGGATAAATGGCCAGTAGGCAAATAGGAGAGCTTGTCACAGGGAAGGTGCTCAAGCCAAAACACATCAAACCCTGATAATAATATTTGTTTCTTAACACTATCAACATACTCATAGTTCACTGAAGTAATTTATATTCTACTGAATGAGCAATTGTTAAAAATGGACTGGGTTCTAAGTGTAAGCACTTACCTCTTTTCCACACATGATGTATGTTGGGGCAGGGGAGGGGATAAACTCTACTGTAATGCCTGCACCGGGCTGAGAGCTCAGTATCACAGAGATAAGGATGCACAAGTTGCAATGTGAATTTTGAAGAGGGAAAATTCCTCCTTATTACACAGCCCTTGGCTCTGTTTTCAATATTTGTCAAGACACTCTAGGATTTTGTTACTTTTGGCTCCCTGACTGACTGTCTTCATTGCACACAAAATGCATTGTCAGTCTGGACAGTCATTGAATAATCTTAGAATCCACCTGAATGTGTGTGATTGTCTACGACTTGGACAAAGGCTTTTAAATGAGTGTTTTGCTTCAAGTGTGCTTGAGCATAGGTTATTGGATGCTAGACTAACACATAACAAGAGCACAAAAGTAATTACTTGTTAGGTGATAAAATGCAATACTTCTGCCTCAAGGATAATGCTAACAGGGACTGTATAAATTCCTAAGGCTTATAACATGTGTCTGTTTGCATTAACTTTGGAATACCTTGTTTTTCACTTGAAATTCTTGGAATTCAGTTTTTAGCCAGTTACTTGAAGTCTCATAGTATATGTGACAGTAGAAGCACAATCATAACTGATAGAAGGTCTAAAGTCCAGAATTTGAACCTTTCATCATTCAAAAAGAGTGTATGTAATAGGAAATACAGTGTAAATTTATTGATAGCCAACTTTCTATTGAAATTAAAATAGTTATATGGTAGAGGTTATACTGAGAGTCTCTGTCAAAGCAGACTTGGTGCCTTGAGGTTTCTCTTTGGAAGCCCAAAGCCCCTTAACATCTACAGATAATAATAGTTTTGCGATAGATTAATGATTAAAAACATTGGGATTACTTGGTCATCTTGTCTTTGTGTGTGTATACACGTTCATGTGAGTTCACACTGAGTATACCTGTGTGCATGTGCTCGTGTATGTGAAAGTGAGAGGTTAAAGTCAGTTTCCTCAGGAGTCATCCTCCATGTTGTATTTTGATACAGAGAACCTCATAGAACCTGGAACCCACTATTTCAGCTGGAATGACTAGCCAGAGAGCCTCAGAGGTCCCTCTGTCTCTGCCCCCCCCCCCAGATTGGGGATACAGACACCATGCTTTTCATTTGGGTTCTGTCGGCGGGGGTCTATCTTAGTTTCTAATGCTTCTGAAATAAAACATTTTATGAACTAAGTCTTTGCTGCAACTCCTCAGCATTGTTTTAAAAGAAAGTATAGCAAAATTTAAGCACTTTCTAAATATTTTTTAACTTAGTTCTATAAGAAAACCAGAACATAAAATTCTGCTATGGTTTGAACATAATAGTAAGTCTATCTCACTGAAGTTCATGTATTGACAGCATAGTCTCTAGCCTGAAAATATTGGGAGGTAGCAGGACCATAAAACTATGGAGTATAGTTGGAATTTCCTAAGCCAGCTAGGGGGTGTGGTCTTAGGAAGGACAGTGCCTCACTTCCTGTTTTGGGAAAATCTTTGTTTTCCCCCATCACTCTCCCTTTGCTGTGCATGGTGGTGCACTACAGTAGTCCCAGTACTCAGGAGACAGGGGCAGGAGGATCTCTGTGCATTCGAGGCAGCCTGGTCTACAGAGGGAGTTCAGGACAACCAAAGCTCTGTTGCTCTGTTACACAGAGAAACCCTGTCTCAAAAAAAAAAAAAAAAAAAAAAAACAACCCAACAACAACAACAACAACCAACACGAAAGAAAAAACCAAAAAGCAAACCAAAAAGCAAAATGAAAAACAAAAACAAAATCATCATTCTTCCTTCTACCATCTGTCAAGGGCTTTTCCAGCTTCCATAACCATCAGCCCAATAAACTACCTTTCTTTTAGGCATAGCTTACTTTTGGAGGTTCATTAGCTTGACTAATCCTGAGGGTGTAGTTCAGAGCAGAATACTTGTCTAGAATATACAAGGACTGAGTCCATTATTAAAACCTGAAAGAGTAATAATGATGTATTTAGGTGATTGCGTATGTTCTTCTCCAATGCCTGTACTTGGCCATGGGTTGGCTCTTTATTAGTAACACAGGCATGATATCATAAAAGCATGCATTGTGGAGAGCATTGCTGTCAGATAAGGAGCATGTTTTTTTTCTCTCCTTTCATTTTCTCCAGCCAATAGAACTTAGACACAATAAAATCCACATTTAAAACTTACAGCTCAGTGGATTTTAGAATTTCTACAAAGTTGCACAAATATCAGAACTATTTAATTCTGCCTCATTTCCATCTCTCCAGGGAAGCAGCCATTCTCTGCTGTCTTCCAACTCCATGGTAGCACTCAATATCCATTACTTTCCATCTCCGAAATTGTTTGCTTATTATATGCAATATTATAAACCCTGTTGTAATACTTTATATAAATGGAATCAAATAACATGTAGCATTTTCATCACATAGCCCAAAGGTTTTGTGTTTCACTTAGAATAATGTTTTTAAGGCACATTTATATTGTCATATGAGTCAGTCTCCCATTGCTCTTATCAATGAACAGTAATACATTATACAGTTATTTCACATTTTGTTTTCCTAGGCGTCAGTTGATATGTACTGGAGCCATTTCTGTAATCAATACTACTATCAATGCTCATGTATGTGAAGTTTTATGGGCATATGTTTTCACTTCCTATAGGTGCATAGCTAGAAGAAGAATGGCTGTATCTTTATTCTTTTGGGAAAAAGTCAGGCTATCTTCTCAGCAATTACACCATTTTATGCCCCCATTAGCAATATGTGAGAGCTACAAGTTTCTTCCAAACACCTTTAACTTTCGGTTGCCACTGTATAAAACAGTAGCTGATAGTCATTGATTTCCTAGATTGATTCTCAGGACAATTTTCATAAAACAAAGAACACGTCAAGAATTCTCATGTTTCATTTTAGTATAAAGAGCATTAAGGTAGTATTACCATCACTACTGCATTTCTATTTTCTGAGTCGCCTCTTTTGGTCAGTAATGTGAGACTCATTTTAAATCAAAGAAATCCCTTCATTGGTCCCTTTAACACCGTCTTCAGTGAGTTCCTGATTCTTTGTCTCTTAGCTCCATCTGAAGCTGGGAGCATCATCTATAAGGGAATGGTTTCTACTAGCTTTATTCCTGGGTGGCCATCACTTATGCACTTCTCTGTGTAAGTGTACTGAATTGTGAGGCCTTACATGGAAAACTTCCCAGTGTGCAATGACAAACACTCTCTATGTCACAAAGCAGTAAGGCATGGGGGATTTTTCTTGCTGGCTAACATCCTTCCACAGTTGTTTTTCTTTTGCTTATCTTAGAAGGCAAACAATCATTAGAAAAATCATTTCATTATTTGAGAAATTGAGACATGATTTTATTGTATTGATTACAAAGTTGTATAATACATCATTAGAAAATGAGGCAGTTTGAGAAGTAGGGATTTTAACACAATTAAGGTTGAGTTTTGCCATTGACTTGCAATTTTACTTTCATGTATCTTTTAAATACTCATTCAGTGTTTTGATTTTCTTACTTGAGTGATGGGGCTGAAGTAGGTGTTCTTAAGATTTCTTACTAAAATAACAGTGTCGTTCTGTGGTTTATTGAGGGGTTGTCAATTCAATGGTTGTATTTTTTCCTACTGCCTAATCCTAAGGCTATTACTTCTAAAGTTTTGATTATTTAAGTATATCACATTTTAAATCAATTAAAGAAAAAATTATAGACATCACACAAAGTAGTAACATACTGATGAGGGCCTAAGCTTTGGCTGACTGATAGATTTCTGTGCATATTGTATAGTCCCTTCAAGGACATCTGGTGAGCCTATGTTGTCTGTGGTTGCATTTTAATTTTGGTTCCTAGGGATAAGTTCTTCTGCTTTAATTCCATGAACGGCCATTAAAACTGAGAACTGACAGAACACTTTGATTTATAAAACATTGTATTAGATAAGGTTTGGAGCCATCCAATCCCTTAGCTTATGATCGGTGACAGTATTTGAGCAGATGTTTTCTCTGGACTAAACAATGGTTGCAAAAAGAATCTTGCCTTTTGATTTTGTACAACAACTTTATAAACGGGTGCTGACTGAAACTGTGTGCAATGCCCTCTGACTTGTTCTGAACATTGGTTATACATTTGATACTGGCTTGATCAGTAAGCATTGCTGATTCACTTCTAATTCCTTTCTCTTTTTCTGTGTTTATTTCTTTAGGATGTTTTTACCCCAGAATGCAAATTTAAGGAGTCTGTGTTCGAAAACTACTACGTGATCTATTCCTCAACCCTGTATCGCCAGCAGGAATCAGGCCGCGCATGGTTTCTAGGACTCAATAAAGAAGGTCAAATTATGAAAGGGAACAGAGTGAAGAAAACCAAACCCTCATCTCATTTTGTACCAAAACCTATTGAAGGTATGAAAGTAACCTCTTTTCTTGCTTGGCCCCGAATTTGTATGTTAGGACCAGGTCTTCCTGTCTGCTGCTTCTTCAGGATCTGCCTCAAGTGAGCTGATGGAAGAAAGATTCAGAAAAAAAAAATGGGAACTTTCCCAGCAAAGAGAAAAATGAATAAAAAGCAGAGAATTTTTTGCAAATATGTGGTATTCAGAAAAATATGCTTGACTATCAAAGCTAGAAAATTCCTGAATATAGAAATTGCTGTCAGTTGCCATTTGCAAAGTAATTTCTTTCTTTGTTGAATACAATATTCAATCTCTTAGAAGCACTCTGAAAAGAATCTATACTGTTATTAGAGGGCTTAAACTCTTCCAAATAATTCTATAAATATGTTTGATGCTGATCTCTCCATGCCTTTGAGCAAATATAACAACATTGTGTAACAATTTTCTTTATCTTTTGAAAGGAACAATAGTGTTCTGTTTTCTTTGCTCTGCAGATCTTTTACTTCTCATTGAAACCTAAACATGCCCTTCCTACATCACTTAAAATGATATTGACTTTAGTAAAAGGCAAATATATACGATCTGAAAAGAAGGCTGTAAATAAAAATTAATAAAAAAATAGTGTTGTCTTGTTTCACGTTGAACAGGAACATAAGCCTATTGAGGGGAAACTATAATTTTCTCTCACAAGTTATCTACTTGGGATGTTGAGCGATCATGTTTATATTCTGTTAAGCTTTCTAGTGAGAACCAAGGAATTAATTATGGTCTTGGCATTTATCAGCAGCACATTATGTTAACTTAAACCAAGACACAGTTTCCTTTTCTGAGGAAATGAAAAACACAGAAATGGTGCACTGAAGCCTTGACTTGGCTTGGCTTACTGGTCTGCAAATGTCATAGTTGTTACATGGAGACTTGCACAGTGCCAGCTGCACAGCATACAGCGCATTAAGCATAGGACTCGATAGCAGTCTAGATCATCCTACATTCAAACACTAGCTAGAAGGTGACAGTCATCACTTCTTCTGTCTCCCGAGTCTCTTCTCACACCCTAAGTCTTTAGTCATCTGAAATTAGAGTTGTGCTGCCCTTGTCCTCATGCTTTCCATATTACCTGCCCTGATTTTCATTTATTCATCTGCTGATTAACCTTTGCAAAGGATGAAGTCAATGCTTCCTACTTCTTATTATTTTTCTCGGACTTCTTTACCAGGAAAATTAATGACTTTTTTTTTGTATCTTCTTTATAGTTTTCCATTGTACTAGTACGTTGTACTAGATTTACTTATTACTACTCTCTCTACCACTTACGGTCAACTCTTTCTCTGAATCAACAGAGTATGTTTTGTATTTTTTCTCACATTTTTCTTTTATCATGGGCACTACTTGGCATGCCATAAAAAGAAATGTATCCAGCTGGCTGTCAGTTGAACAAGTGAATGTGTGAACGAGTAGAGCAAATGAAAAGACGAGGAACTATAGTTTCCAGAAGACATACTCTTAGAGATATGAAATATGGTGACTAATTGCAACAGTGTATTAGAAAAGGAAGTGTACTCTATGTTATAGACTTAATGTTGGTAATTAGAAGAAACACTCTCATATCATTGAAGACTAGGGCAAACTCTTATAAATGGCTCAGAAGGGAATCACTGAAATAGAACCATTACAGGCTCACTGTAGTTAAAGGCAGAAATTGGCCTGATTTGTAAGGACTGAGCAGAAAGTCCCTAAGAAGTAGATACTTTTGAATTTTGGTACAAGAAATATATTTGTTCTTAGGAATATTTGGTTTTGGCAAATAACACTTTCAACTTGAGTATCATTTTTATTTTAACAGTTAGGCTGATGTGTTCATTTTTGCAAAAGGAATAAAAAGGTCATTAAAATATCTTGGAAAGGCTAGAAAAATATAAAAAATCTAAGAGTTTATTTATTCTTTATATAAATAGTGGAGTCTGACAGAACCCTTCCTACCCCATTCTCCCTCCTCCCAAAGAAAACATCTCTAATCCGTCTCCTTAATTAGAGCTGCTTCCTGTACGCTGCTCAGTCAAGCTTCCTCTTGGGTCGCATGGCCTTATGTACATTTCCAAAAGAAATGTGTGGGATGACTATGTTCCCAGTCCCAGACGTTCTTCAGTGTTCTGCTTATTGCTGCATTTTGTATAAATAAGGGAAGGTACAAGCAGACTCCTACAGGGCTGTAAACTAGAATTAAGATTGACCTCACACAATACAGAGCCCATGTCAATTGCAGGTTAGTCATGCCAATTATCTCAGAAACTAAATCTGGAGGTGAGCTCTCCAGAATTGGTGGTGTGGTGTCCCAGTTTTGGAGAGCTTGGCTGCATGAAGTTTTCACATCTTTTATCTTAATGTTTTGCTGTTATTCCTTAAATCTGTACACTGCAACTGGAATGATGCACGAATTATGTCTCCATGTGGAATGTTTGCCTAGACCTGTGCATTGCACACTCGTCTAAACTACACATACTGTATATGATTCTGTCAGTTTCATTACTGTAATTATAGAGCAAGGAATAACTAGAAGAAGGCATTGAGAATCTAGGCAGGTTTTTTTTTTTATGTCAGCATATCCTCCTCTAACAGCTTCCATACAAAATTAACACGTCACTGGTAACAACTAGACTTCTAGCCATACATAGGAGCAGAGGAGGTGAACATATAGTCCTTTAATGGATGACTTCATGCCAAATGCATATTCAGGTCTAAGAGGACGGTGGTAAAGTGCACATGGAGACATCAGTTTCTGCTTCTGGCTTCCATTTTCTTTGGTTCTCTTACTGGCATCTCTTAGCTGCTTTCATTAGTTTGCTTTTGCTGATTAATTACAAGGATTTCTCCTTTATATGGGAGGAAATAGCATCTGTTTTAAATCAGATTAGCTAATACTTGAGTTCAGTTCCAAGGTTCTCTGTGTGGTTCATTTGTCAGAAGAAAGTCTTAGGTGTGAAATACAAAGAACGTGACTCACCTCTGAAGATGGCAACTTAGCCTTTTCTCCATCCAAATTCTTTTAATCCCACAGTGTTTTATTTGCAATTTTTTTCCTAAAATAAAACCACAAAGTTTAAGTCATTGAACAATATTAGTTAGGGTTTATAATGCTTTCTTTTTCTAGGTAGAGTTTGAGAGTGTGCTTCAATTATTTTCTCACTTTTATTTCATTTCTATGAGGTGGGTTCTAGTCTAATTTGCTTCACAAACCTTGAAATGGAAGCACAGAAGTCAGTGCATAATTAGGTCCAAGTCATGGAGTCAGTGAGTAGCAGAACTAGAGTTCAAAACAAAGCACTCTGCCTCAAACAGCCAAGTGCAGTACTTCTGTGAACATGGAGGTCATGGGCTGGTCTGAGGTCAGAAATGATATGGATATAATCTAATTACTAGGCAAGAGGACTTAATGCTCTTGAGCATGTGTCTACTGATTGCCTCTCCTTTTCTTCTTCTGGAATACATCATGGTGTAGAAATAATAGTCTTTATAGCTCCTGAGAGAGATTCATGCTCCTCTAAAGTACCAGATAAACAAAAATTAGGCAGGTCTTTTATGCTTCATAATGTTACAATTATCACTGTGCAAAATTTTAACTGTTTTCTGTCAGTTCCCCATGCAGCTTTGTTTTATAACATTGGCTTTCTATAACTAAGAAGAATAAATGAGGTCATGTCAGGTTTTTTTTCTTCTTTGTGGACATGACATTCTTCCTTCCTGCTGGGTTTCCAAACTATTCTTGCAATATGTAGTCTATCAATTTAGTATTCAGTAGGCAACTTGTATATATTATCTTTATAAAAATTCACAATAGCCCCAGGATATTCTCATTTTACAAATGAGGTGACAAAGATTTAAACCAGTTAGGTAAACTGTTCAAGATCATAGGCCTAGAAAAAAGATGAAAGTGAAATTATATTCCAAGAAGCCAAAAGCCAGTGCTTAAGCACCTAACCCTACTTTATATGGCCCTTCAATGGGAAGCAAGCTATGAGTATCTGGCTACTCAGAGAACTCGATGATGGCAATGTAGAAATGATATGCCATATATTCTTTCCTGTTGTAATAATCACCAAGAGCAAGACAATTTACAGAAGAAACTTTTATTTTGATTTACAGTTCGAGTTCTAATGGTAGTGACAGCATGGCAGCAGGCAACAGGCAGAGGAGGCTGAGGAACCACACCCTGAAATGCAAACAGAAAGCAGAGAAAGTGAATTCCATGTGGGGAAAGGTCTTAAACTCCCAGAGACCACCAAACCCCATTCACATTCTCACTCCAACAAGAAAGCACCTCCTAAACCTTCCCAAACACCATCACCAACTGCAGAGCAGGTATTCAAATAACTGAAAAAATTGGAGGATATGTCTCATTCATGTCATAGACCATCATAAAAATCGCATACTAGGCTGGATTTAAACCCAGCAGAATTATGATAAGTGTTTATGAAATGATATAAAGATACATATTGAAGATAAGTACAAGGGACTATTACTGGAGTGCCATGTTCAAACTGGGATAAAAAGAATTAAGAATGCATTGTCTCCTTGGTGAGTATTATTTTTGATATGTTAATCAAAATAAAAGAAAATTTATTTTAAAACTAATAAGATATAGGCTGAATCCTTTTTTAAAATAAACATGAAGGTCCAATAATCTTAGAAATAAATAACTCAGTGAGTCACCCAATCCAACAGTATACTGCCCACAAGAAGTTCCCTTCACCAGTATAGACACAGTGAGTGAACAAAAAAGACCTACCATACCAATTGAAACCAGTAGCCATCAGGTGCACCTATACTTTCATCAGATAAAATACACTTTGAGATCAAATATAAATAAAGACAAAGAAAGAGATCAATTCATCAAGGAGATATAACAACTATAGTACCTATTATTTTTAATGCTCTCAATTTCCCACTATGCAAAATAATTTTGACTGTATGATTTCTGAAATTTTAGACAATGAAATTGCATATTCTCCTCTCTCTCTCTCTCTCTCTCTCTCTCTCTCTCTCTCTCTCTCTCTCTCCACACACACACACACACACACACACACACACACACACAAACTTTTATAGTTGTTATTATTTTTGTCGTTGGCATTTGGTACCTGTCTAACAGGTATATTGTTAGTTTGATAAACTAAACACTTCCATATTATAGAGTTCTTCATATATTTATCTTTGCATTACACACGAAAAAATCAAGATATAAATAACTTGTAGGGTAAGGTTTTGGTTAAAATCTAAAGTAGAGAATCAGGACTTATACTCCAGGAGAGAAAGACTAATTTAAGACTGTATGGAAAGTGCTTCAAAACCTTTCAGAGCAATCAATAATTTGTGTTCCATTCAGATATTAGCTTCAGTTAATACCTTAACATGAAGGAAGAGGACATGATGGGAGGATCTTGGGAAATGACTCTGCAGGTAGGAACACTAGTTGCTTTTCCAGAGGATCCAGGTTCAATTCCCAGCACCCACATGACAGCTCAAAGAAGCTGTAACTTCTGTTTCAGGAGATTTAACATCTACTCCTGTCTCCTGGGGCATTGGATTCATGCAGTATACATACAAACATGAAAGCAAAACAACTATGTAAATAAAATAAATCTGGATGTGTGTGTGTGTGTGTGTGTGTGTGTGTGTGTGTGTGAGAGAGAGAGAGAGAGAGAGAGAGAGAGAGAGAGAGAGAAGAGATAGATGACTTGTAGAAATAGATAGATAGATAGATAGATAGATAGATAGATAGATAGATGGATAGATAGATGGATATTCAGAGACATCCTGTAGGGATGTATGGTATTATTTCATCTCCTCTGACAGGATGTGCAGCACTTTATAACTGAATAACCATAAACTCTGATGGAACCTTGCGATATATTTACATATAACACAGTCTAGACATATTTCTTTTATTAAATTAGTGAATGAATAAAATATAGTTTTATAAGTTCTTTCTGTCACTGGTAATTTGTTACTTATCTGCTTGTTCTGAATCAAAACCTAAGATCAACAGTATTTTTGTCATAAACTGTATTCTGAAAGAAAGGGTTTTGCTTTTTTAAATAATCTCTCTGTGGTCTAATTATAAAGCATATAATTGGAAGGTACTTTTAGAAAAGAAATGCGAAATAATAGCCTTGCAAGTGATTAGGAATATAGCTGTTTAAACAAGTGGTTGCAGAGTGTATTATTTTTAATGTTCCAGAAAATCTTTATAAATCTCTAAACCCACTGCTTATACCATTACCACCCTGACAGATCCCAGTGCTGCCTGATGAATGGGCTGTTCTTTGTAAAGTAGATTAGCCCTATGTGGTGGAAAGCCAAAGTGTGTTATTTTAGCGTTGTGATTGTTTTTGCTTTCTTCAAAGATCTTTGCCTTTAATACCATTCCTGTGTTGATTTCATTTGAATGCCATGATTCCTATAGTTAAGGTTTCCCAGCTAAAGGATCTGTAATTCTTACATAGATAACATGATAATAATTACCTACCTCCTTGCTCATTTCCCCTCAGTCCTTCACTCTCAGTTGTTCCACATAATGGCTGTGCTAATGAGTGGTTGTAGATATATCTCTTGGATGGATTGACTTGGTATTTAAGCCCATACTATGTACACTGCACATAAGCCTCTACTTATTTGGGTATTCTCTAGCATTTACCACATTAGCACAGGCTGCCAGAGCACTGTCCTGCCACTTAGAAATGACACCCCAGATTTAAACTGTCTTGGGGTGACCTCCCCCTTCAGTACCAGATAGAGGATCAAAGACTCTGACAAAGAACAAGACACAAACAGCTCATTTTCTCTTCCTTCCTCCTTCAAAAGCTCATTACCCAGTTCTTCCAGGTGGTTGAGTAATTTTCATCAAACTATTCCCCTTGGAAAATAAAGTTTGCATGTTTGTGGTGTGTGTGTGTGTGTGTGTGTGTGTGTGTGTTCACGTGCACAACTACACACCTACCTGTATTCTGTCCAAAAAAATTACAGTTTTCAAGATAGAGTATTGGTGAAAAAAGATATTACCAAGATATTTATCTATTAAAAGCCACCCTTTTAAAGTATTAAGGTTTAAATTAGGGATATGAACACATTTCTAACATTTTTTTATGGAGACAGATAATTAATGTTTTTCCCCCAATGTTGGGCAGTTACATGTCACCCACTTTTTTGTTAGATATGTAATTTTAAGTCCTAGCAGAATAACATCAATTGTTGCATATTATACAACAGTATCATGACCATATGGATGTTCTTAAAACTGACAAAGTCTCCAAAGCGGCCTGATTTAAGTCGGGTGTGACCTAAGTATGTGAAACTTTTAAAGATGTCCATACGGTGCTGATGGTCACCAAATTTGAGACTTGGTGTTCTGGACTGAGTTGGGCTGAATTTCTCAGCTTCTTTTGATCCAGTTTGGTCATAGGAACATTAAGTTTATGTAAAATATTGTGATCATTGCATTGAATGAAGTAGAGTAAGGTTACGCCTGACAGACAAACACAACTCTCACCTCAAAAGGGATAAGAGTGAGTGCATTGTGGAATCAAATAAGTGTGACCATAGTCATATATCACAGATCTAAGTTACCTCAAATTTTTTATTCCAATGTGGTATGCGTTTGATGAAATTTTAAAAATAACAAAGAAAGTTGTAACCTAAGGAACTGTATGTTGGTGCAGACATTATCAAGGTGGAATAAAATAGTGGAGAGACATTTCTGCTATAGACTGATGTTCTCTGACAACACAGCCTTCTCTTAGTAAAAGCTAAAGGGTTTCATAAGTTAATGCCTTCCAAAAGGTTCTACCTGTTAGACATGAGAATGTCAGGTCACATATAGAAGTAGGCAAAAAAAAAAGAGGCTATTAATGGGGCTAAAGATGCATCCCAGGAAATTGTAATTAACTGTGGACCTGAAACATTCTTTCACTGAAATTCTGCTATTTGCCAGCCTTATAAAAGGTTTTGTGAATTCTGGCTTCTTTCAGGAACTTTGCTTCATAGACACAATGAATTTAAATATCTACATCATGTTATGATTCAAAATTCAGCACTGCTACTCAGATAGGCATGTTTTAGCACTAGGTTAATTGCTATGTGCAGTTTGCAGGTGTAATTCCAATTATTTTACTAACTTGATCACAAAGTATAACCTAAGAAATACCAAATAACTAAGAATGAAATCGCTAGTTCTGATTACTCTTGGCAATTGCTTGCTAAGTAATATTGAGAAAATAATTACCTTCTTTTTAGTCTTGAGCATCTTTGAGAGTGAAATCAATTATGAATTCTTCCAACCTCACAGAAGTAAACTAAGATTTACTTAGCCATGCTTATAAGTTTCAGTGTCTCAAATTTTGCTAGATTAAAAGAAAAATTCTTTTATCTTTAATTTCTTTAGAAAAAAATGGGCACTGCCATATCTTCTTCTGACAAAATGCTATGGGTTACAGCATTAGATGAAAATAAAATCTCTCCTCTGGTTTGTAGCGGTGGAGACTCCCTTCCACTGCTAAACAGTGAGTTACCAAAGAGAAGTGTGCATAGGGTTCCTAAGGCTGAAAAGCTCCAACTGGGAAGATGAAAACTACAAACTAATTTTGATAAACATTTCTTGTCCAGAACAAGAACTAGATGGTACATGTGCAAAGAGTCTCTTTTGAGGTGAACTGTACTAAAAGACAAATATAGAAAAATGGATCTTCAAACTTCTATAGTGCTGCATATTGCTTTAATTGTTGAAGGAATTTTCACATTGCTCTCTGGCTCTCTCTCCCTTCCTCTGTCTCTTCTCCTCCCCCCATTTTGAGTTTCCCTTCCCTCTTCAGTCCTTGTAACTATTCTCTTTTTGCTGGTCTCTTGAGTCATTCTTTAAAGAAAAGTCCTCACCTCTTTCCAAGACAAGCGTTACCCACTTCGGTCCCTCATTTACAGTTGCGTGTTGTTTCTGTTCTCTTTTCATGTTAAAATATAAATCTCCTCCTGTTCATAATTTCTCAACCTTTGTAACAAACATTTCAGCATACCAGAGACTTTTCTATGGCCTGTTACTCCAAACCAGTATTTAACCTGCTCCCACACTTCCAAAAAGATTCCATGTGAAATTAATTATGGTGTGAAATTGCTTCATGCTAATTGCCCAAGCTCTTCTATAATCTGATATTAAGACAGTTAGATATTTTTTTAATGGTACATTAATTTACAGAGCAATTTAACCTTTCCATTTCTTGGAAATTAGAGAAGGCCAAGAAAGATTTGATTAAATTGCCAGTAATAAAATAGATTACTCATTTCATTCTTCTTTTGTTGAAACTGATAGAAGACAAGGGTTATGAGTTTCATCTAAAACAGAGGGTCTATTGTCTCCATTTGAATAGAGAATCTGTCAATAGCAAGTGCAGTGGCACTGTAAGCACTTCTAACAATATACTTCATGACAGCTCCACTAGAAGTCATCTTCTTCTCTTCTGTAGTGATGTAAATGGATTAAATGAGCCTCAGCTATGAAGCTTTGTTGTACATACTACAGGATACCCACTTTATAATCCACAGACACAAAGAAGCTAAATAAGACAGACCAGGGAGGATAATTGAATGTCACTCAGAAGGGGAGATAAAATAGTCATAAGAGGTAGATGAAGGGAGGCAAGATCCAAGCCCTGAAACTATTAATGACACTATTTCTGTTATGCTTGCAGACAGTAACCTAGCATTACTGCACTCTGAGAGGCCCCTCCCAGAAGCTGACAGGAACAGATACAGAAATCCACAGCCGAGCATTGGACAGAGTCTGGTGCAAGAGCTAGGGAAGGGTTGAGGGAATTAGAGGAGATTGGGTCTCTACAAGAAGACTGAGTCAACTAATCTGGATACTTTGTGTCCCCCAGAGCCTAAACCACCAACAGAAGAACATACATGTGTTGGACATAGATTCCCACACATATGTAGAAGAAGCGCAGTTTGATCTTCAGGCAGGCCCCCCAACAATTGGAGTCGGCAGTCTCTGACTCTGTTCTGACTATAGGTCCTGTTCCCTTAACTGGGCTGCCTTGTCTGCACTTGGTGGGAGAAGATGTACCTAACCCTGGAGTGACATGATATGCCAGGGTGGATAGGTACTCAGGGGCAGCCTCCCCTTCTCAGAAGATAAAGGGAGGGGAAGATGGGGGAGGAGCTATATGAGGGAGAGACTGGGAGGAGAAAGGGGGTTTTAATCCATTAATTAAATTAATGGATTAAAAACATACCATCTTCTATCAGTGTGAAGGTAGTTCATACTTTGGATTATTTTTCATAAAGAAATAGTGACTGTATTTATTTTTATGTTAGAGTTAGTAAAGCATTTGAATTTATTGGGGGTCCAAGATGTTATATTAAAAAATATGGAAAGAAAATCAGTGATGATTTCCAATCTTGGTGCATATGCAACTGTTGAATGATGGCGGTGATTATTAAACAAGGAGAAATAGAGGACGAATAGTTTTCCTGTCAAAGTAAAGTTAGCAAAAAGCACATCCTCTTCTGTTATAGGCTTGAGCTATGTTTAAGAAGTCCACAGAGGGATGCCACTTAATAAATATGTGTTCAAATGTGCAGTATCTCCTTATAACAGTTGTTCCTAGGTGACATTTTAAAAAGTGCTGTGATCTGTTAGACCAGGTTTACACACACACACACACACACACACACACACACACACACACCACTCTTGCAGCAGGTGCTTATTCTTACCTGATAAGAATTTAAAGGGAGCCAGAAATAGTGTAGGACCTACAACTCTGGAGGAAAGAGAGGAATGCAGTAGAAATGCACTGGCATTCCAAGAAGAGAAAAGACCCCCATGAGTGAATTTGAGGATCAGGTTTTCAACTCAAGAATTCTCAGCATTGTCTTTCATTCTGCTACAAACAAATTCAACAGGTTGCACATGAGCTTAAGAGTTAATCATTTACAGATTAATGTTGACTCTGCCCTGGATACTGGGTTAATCTACCCTCTTTGGTTTTCGGTTTCTTAACTGAGGAAAAAAACAGAAGTATTTCATTTGAGAAATATGAATGTATGTGTGAATGTGAGTGTGTGTGTGTGTGTGTGTGTGTGTGTGTGTTTCCTAGGAACCTGTCCTGTCACTGTGTCTAAATATGATGGCCAATGCTTTGTCATAGACCCCTACCTCATCGTACTTAGTGCTGCTGAGTCCCTCCCTTCAATCTGCTATTGTCTTAGAAAGGTACAGTGTTTAAATGTAAAGAAAGGCCAAGATTGGAAAGAGAGGAATTAAAGCATAAATCAGAGCAGGGGGATAGGGAGAAGGAAAGAGCTGGGAAAAACATGCTTTGATTTGAACTTGGTGCTAAAGAACCAAACAGAAATGTCTTCCTTGCAACCCTAGTGTCTTTGTACAATACATTGAAGACCACTGTAGCAGAAGGGATTGCAGGGGAGCGATGAAATTCCATGACAGATTCTGAGGGTGAAAAGGAACCAAAGGATTCTTAGGCCACTTTCTGAACCTGATTACTGAAGAGAAAGAAGGGAAGCTGTAGGATCAAGGGCAGCATTCTAAGCCCGGTGTAAGGAGAAAAAATAAAACAATTTCTGAACAACACTGAAACTGGGGGATTGAGACTATTGACAAAATATGTTAGGTATGGCCAGAAATGCACTTAGAATTGGTTCCCTACCAAACATATTAAATAATTCCTACAGAAAATAAATTTTATTAGGGGCTGGGCCAATGGATCAATGAATAAGAGCACCGACTGCTCTTCCAGAGGACTGGGTTCAAGTCTCAGCACCCAAATGGCAGCTCACAACTATCTGTCACTCTGTTTCGAGGGGATCCACCATTCTCACACAGACACTCAAGCAAGCAAAACTCCAATGCTCATACAATAAAATAGATAAATAAGTATATTTAAGCAGATTAGAAGTATCATCCATAGCATCTGGATGAAGACAGATAATTGCTTATACTCCACATTATTTCAAATTGTCACAAATCTGTCACTGAATCTGGGCTTCTATGAAACTCTGTGTCAAATGCAGGAGACAGGAAAGATAGAGTGTTGTTTCATTTTGTTTTCACATTTTCCAGTTTATGGTTTTTTTTTCTTGTTAAAAAAAGAGAGAGAGAGAGAATGTCACTACCCTCATTCCTGAAACAGGCCAAGATGCATTACACAAAGGGTGCAGGAAAAATATCCATGAGAATGTATTATTATAATGTTTATACTTGTAAAACAAAATAAATTTATTCTTGATGAGATAGTAGCTCTCTGTAACAGAAAGCCCTCTCTTTAACAATGATTGTACTTTGATATATAACAATTGATCAAGTTCCTTTCTGGCTAATATAGGGAGAAAAGCTGAAATCCAGCATGTGCTCCAACTATTTTTGAATTGTTCCAAGGAGTTGTGGAATTTATATCACTAGTAGAGATAAGGTCTAGACAGATACACAGACATGCCTCCTTGAGCTTTCTACTGCAGATTTAATGGTTACAGATTAACAAGAGAACTCCACATTCTAATTCTGATGCTCGGATGAAATCATGATTAATTCTTATCATAGACTCTGCGATTATTATTTCCTATGTGGAATTCATTATTCTGAATTTATCAGTTATTGTTTGTCTTAACTTATTAAGGTCTAAATTAAGCTCCTTTCAAATGAAAGCACATATTAACTAGCTTGAGTAAACAAACAAAAACCATATTGCAGTTTCAGCTGGATTTGGAACTTAGAATAGCCACAGCAGATATAAGTGTATCTCAGATGCATGATAAATCCATAGCAAATCTGCTTCTGTAATTTGCAGGGAACTAAACAATTGATGAACCTTTTCAAATGTGTGTGTGTGTGTGTGTGTGTGTGTGTGTGTGTATGTGTGTTTGGAGAACTGGACTGTGAGATTCAGATTTTTCTTGACTAAACTGACTGGCTGAATTCATGCCATGTAAATAATTTTGATAACAGTAATTGAATTATTAATTTTTCTAGATACTTGTGTATTTGATGGGTGAGCATGCTATTTACTCTCCATTCACTATGAAAATTAGACTAGCATATATTCACATAGTGATCAAGGTTTCCAGTTGTCAGGAAGGAATTTGATAAGGTCTGGGGCTACCTAACCCTAGGTCACTTCTCCCTTACCACTTCCCTATGCTATTTCATCCCACGTTTATGTTTAACTTCACGGTATGTCCAAAGGAGGGTTGTCTATACTATAATTGTTCATAGCATCAAATGACTAAACGGAATAAGCATGCAGCCCTGGATTTTCTCATTGAATACTTGAATCTACTCCCCAAGCGTGTACTATCTAGATTATATCTCAATTCCCCACTCTTTAGTGTCAACACTGTGATATATTTCTTATTAACAGGAAGAGATTGAATACACTGAGGCTAATAAGAAATCTATTTCTTTTATTTTGCATGTTTGAGTGTTTCCTTAGTATATGTGTAAGTGCCTTGCACTGTATGCATGCTGGTGGCTGAGAAAGCCAGAAGAGAGTATCAGATTCACTGGAATTAGAATTCTGTGTGGTTCTGAACCGCTGTGTGGGTTCTCGGGACTGAACCAGAATCTTTTGCAAGAACAATTAAGTGTTCTTAACTGCTGAGCCATCTCCCCCACCCAGAGAGTTACTTCTTTTACTTATTGCTTACACTCAGGGCAATTAGGGTGTTTTTAATTGCAAGAAAATACAAAAAAGAGAATTTACATGTATCCTTCCTTTACAAGCCATCACCAGCATCCCTCCCCATAATTATGGGTATGTGAAATATATTCAAGTGCCCTTTTGTTTTCCTTTTTGTTTTTGTTGCATATCCAGAATTGCAGCTGTGGGATGCCTTGGGAATCCTGTGTGTAACTGTCTTAACAATCATCATTTATTAAAGTGGCTGTATCATCTTTCATTCTGAGCAACAATAGATAAAGGTTCCAATGTCTCTACATACCTGCCCACACTCTCCATACCTGCCGACACTAGTTAGTTCCCACCTACTTGTTTTAGCATATCTATAAGGTATATGATTTCAGACCCATTTCTTAACCACACTAACAATATTTAGTAAAAGAAAGATCAACTTAAATATTAAATAATATGCCACCATAATAATGTAAACATAGTCTAATATTAACCCATTGTATCTTGCTTTGATCAAAACCTGCATCTAGACAGTTGCATCCTGGCTTTGCCACTGCTCACTCCCTGGCACTAGGGAGGTCAAGTGCTTTATGATTTAAAAATGAAGATAATAATTTCTGATCTATAATCATCACAGCACTATTGTTACTAGTAAATGAGATCAACTTAAAGTGGTGGGTAACGGTTTACATTTCAACTTAAATATTTGTTGGACATCCTGTGATCTGTCTTTTCATAAATTCTTCCAGCATTTATCCTGAAGTATTCAGAACTGGGCTTACAGAGCATTATCATGACTGCTGGAGATGGCCATCATCACATAAGGAATGCTTGTCCTTTCCCCGTCCTTTCTCTTTACACTGTAATCAAATTGAGCTGTGCTTTGTAAAGTAATTTTAGTCCTAAAATTTGATTGAGATCTGTATCCCTTTACTTGTTACCTTCTAAAGTTCAATGTTTTTCTGAATCCCAGGACTTACAAATGATAATGAAAAAGGAATTGGTTTAATCGAGCTCTCTCTCCTTCCCTCCCTCTATTCTTCCCTCCCCTCCTCCCTTCTTCCATTCCTCCCTTCCTCTCCTCCTCTTTTCCTACCTCTCCTTTCCATTCTTCCTTTTTTTTCTGCATACCTTGCTCCCCATCTCTGCACCTGCATGCAAATCTGCATCCAATTCACTTTGTAAGCAGCAAGCAGAAACTGGAGTACCTATTTCACTCACTGTGTGAAGGAGAGACAGTTTCTCTCAGTGAACTGGAAAGCAGGCGTGTTAGTCATTTTGTTTATTAACACACTGAACTCTACTATTCAGTTTAATGGGATATAATGGCGATAGTGATTGGGTTAGTCTGAAAGAAAATGGCCTCTTCTGCTGTGGCATTATTAAGTTTAACTTTTATAAATTGCAAAATTCCACAAGTCAGTTTGGATATTTCTTTGCAGACTCAATTTCAAAGATGGCCAGTAGGTGTCAATTATTGGAAAAATTGTCTGGATCACTCATTTTAGTGCCAGTATTTGTATGTTCACATATGAAGTAACTTATGTATATGTGAGAAACAGGAAATACATAAAAATCAAAGTCTAAATACATAACTTGAGTAGACGCAATATAATGAGAAGAGAAGGGATATTGTAATTCTAGGAAATGCAACAACACAAATGCATTATTTAGTGATAATCAGGCAGTATCAGCCATCAAGTACTCCCAATGATGATGTTAAAGTAATCTGCTTCCCTGTACTTTTTTTTCTGTTTTTTCCCCCCATTGAGATTATAATTTAGTGAAGACTGTAGGTTTTCATAGCTGATTACATGATGGAGTTCTAAAAACTGCTTCATGGCATCCTGTGTATTGCTTTCTAATGGAACCACTTCATTAGCTTTGAGTTCCCTCGTGCATTAGCCAGCCACAGTAGGTGGATATATTATGCACAAATAAAAGTTTGCTTTTAACTTTGAGATTTGATACATTGCTCTGGTTCCCTCATAACAGAAATACAATTAAGAGGTAGTATACTTGAGGGACTTTAAGAGTCTACATGGATACACTATAAGAATTTTCCAAGATCCTTTTTGTTGTTTTTGTTAAAGATAGGACATTGATCTCACCATTCGTGAGCAGCAGAATCACTTCTCTGAACTAGTAGTTCATAGCTTGAATATAGGTTATATTGTCCTGCTTCAGCCAATGGCATTTGGAGATATTAGAAGAATCCCTGGCAATATTTAAAATCAAAAAATATTTTAAAACTTCTTTGAAAAATACATGTGAGATACTCTTACAGGGGACATTGAATAAGCATATTTCATAGCTGCAGTCTGTACTGCTGAGAGAGTGTGTATTGTATTTCACTAACATAAGCAATACCTGTAAGCTTATTAAAAATGACCTTAAGAGATGTTCAACATCATTAGTCATTAGGGAAATGCAAATCAAAACAACCCTGAGATTCCACCTCACACCAGTCAGAATGGCTAAGATTAAAAACTCAAGAGACAACAAGTGCTGGTGAGAATGTGGAGAAAGAGGAACACTCCTCCACTGTTGGTGGGATTGCAAAATGGTAAAACCGCTCTGGAAATCAGTTTGGTGGTTCCTCAGAAAATTGGGCATGTCACTTCCAGAGGACCCTGGCATACCACTCCTGGGCATATACCCAGAGGATTCCCCTGCATACAATAAAGACACATGCTCCACTATGTTTATAGCAGCCTTGTTTATAATGGCCAGAAATTGGAAGGAGCCCAAATATCCCTCAAAGGAGGAATGGATACAGAAAATGTGGTATATTTATACAATGGAATACTACTCAGCAATTAAAAATAATGAATTCATGCAATTTGTAGGTAAATGGTTAGACCTGGAAAATATCATCCTGAGTGAGCTAACCCAATCACAAAAGAATACACATGAAATGCAATCACTGATAAGTGGATATTAATGAGCCCAGAAGCCCTAAATACTCAAGGCACAATTAGCAAGCCAAATGATTCCCAAGAAGAAGAAAGGAGAGGACCCTGGGCCTGTAAAGATTGCATCCAGTTTTGTAGAGAAACCGTGGGGGGAGGGGGAATGATTGGGGAATAGTCGGGGGCGGGGGGGAGAAGAATTATGGGACATAGGGAGGGGGGGAACTGGGAAAGGGGAAAGCCTTTGGAATGTAAACATAGAATATAGAAAATAAAAATTTAAAAAAATGAAGTATCTCAAACCCACCATGGAACTAATGACTCCCAAGTCACATAGTAACAATATCCCTACTTAGTATAAATGCATAGTACTACATGCTACTAAATGCACTAGAAGAAACTTGAACTAGTGTTTGTATTTTTTAGTCTAGGTTTAGGATGTTGTGTAGTGGCTCTTGCCAGAGCAGTTTATACTACATCTTCTAATGTATGTTATCTAAGATTTTAGTGAACAGTATGATTTTTTCTTTATCATTTTAAATATTTGTTATCTTTTTATGCAGATAGAAGTATCATTTTTTTCAGTCTGAGTTGATACTGTCAATAAGCAGCTGAGTCAGCCTGTGGACCAAATAGTACAATTTCCAAAGATATATAGTACTCTCCATTCATACCCAACAGAGGAAACTACTTGGTGTTGGAAACAGCATTCAAGTTACTGAATCATTGTGGTGATGACAGACAGAATAGACAAAGATACTTATTTGTTCTCATTTCAAGAGAGAAACTCCTGATGCTTAAGTGATTTATGCCTATGTAGACAAGTTTTGTCTCTATTATAATATCAGCCCAGTGCAGCAAAAGGGCTCACTATGGTGATTTATCCTGTAAGAATAGCTATGAATTGGAAAACCTATCCATTCTAATCAATGATTGAGCAACAGCCATGATAGCTCACAGATGACATTAGCCCAGACAAAGAAGAGAGGATGTGAACTTAATGATAAGTTGAAGAGCCACACTTCCTGTTGAAGAGTAGCTAAGGAGCAGGCTTGACTTCTTCATTTGGGTTTAGGAAGTTTGGGCCAATTAAGGAAATGCATTGGTAGTTTTCTACTTCTAAATCCTCATTCAAATATGACCTCTCATGAAGGATGCTGTGAAAATTGGAGCTAAAAATGTATGGCTCCAGCAATGTCATAAATGTTGCAGTGGAGTAAAGATTAGGAACATGTCCAGAAATATCCTCCTCCAGAAACTAGGCTATACAATAAGGATTTAGAAGCAAAATTTGTCTAATTTTAACTAATGTATTTCCAATTCCTCCTCTCAATAAGAGTCATATTATATTTTTAAGAGACTATATTAATTCAAGCATTATCTTCCACAGAACATTTGGGAAAAGAGCTGGTGATGTCAGTGAAACATATTTTAAAATCAAATTTGAGAAATTCCTTGAAGCCAGATTTATATTGATCATAATAAGTAAGTGTTTTTTTTATTTTTTCTTCCAGTGTGTATGTATAGAGAACCATCACTACATGAAATTGGAGAAAAACAAGGACGCTCGAGGAAAAGTTCGGGAACACCCACCATGAATGGAGGCAAAGTCGTGAATCAGGATTCGACATAGCCCAGCCAAGAACTCTTCCGACCTCCCTCTCCTCCCTCTCCCTTCTTCTCCCTCCCTTTCCCCATCTTCTCCAGTAAATCTGCCCAACGAGAGAAAAAAAAAAATAAAACAGCATCACAGGACTTAGTAGCTGAGATTCTGCACTCAAAATCTTCCTTTGTGTAGGACAAGAAATTTGAACCAAAGCTTGCCTGTTGCAATGTGGTAGAAAATTCACATGCATAACAATTATTGCACATAAGCGCAAAGGAAAAAAATAAATCGGACTCCACAAACATTAAATTTAACTGTGTTGTTATTAACAGAGGGCTAATTGTAATGAAAACAGGCTATAATGCAGACAAAAACACAGTCATTGAATGGATGTAAAAGGTTTTGAGAAAGCCACTTAAAATGTTGAATTGTAAATCCTACTAAGTTTTTGCTCCTTCGGAAATGTGCAGTTTTGTTTCATCTTTGTATTTTCTTTACACTTTTCTGTCCATGATACACAATTACATTCTGTTTCCAGGATATTCTTTCAATCATAAAATTGAATATGTCAAAATTATAGTCTTCTAATATGTGTTAGACATATAGCCAGGGACCAACTTGCAAGAAGAAAAGTTTTAAACTTATTCTTTATGTTAGTTATATTTTTTTATTTAGAAAAGGAAACTCTTATTTTGAATTTAATCATATTAGTTGATTTAATTACTTTGTAAAGAGTTCCACATTCTTTAAGGAGAATATTATATTTTTATCTAGGTATTGATCTGGAATTTTATTATTTTTTTAGGCATTCAGTGAAAAGGGTTTTAATGCATTCCTGAGGAGACTTAGGGAACGCCCTGGCGTCTGGTGAAGGAGCCTAAGCTTTTCTTATTTACAGTCTAGTCTTAGTATAGGTATCTTTGAGTGTGAATGTGAATGCCTAGCTGCCATAGAAAGTAGATTTTTTTTCTAACCATATCTTGCAGCAGGAGAGAAGTAACGTGGGTTTTAGACAAGGAAATAAGTTTGAGATATAGACTCAAAGCAAAATTTAATTGCCTTTTTACATTGCCAGAGTTTTGTGTGTATGTTGTTTTTTAAACTCTAGAAGAAATTAGGAGGTATGACTGTGAAATTTCTTCCTTACCATCTATGAAGCCAATGGAATGTTTGTTGGATTCATCCACATTGATAAGTCTAGTTTGCAATAAATCTATGTTCTAAATAACAGAAGATAACTAGTTAAACATGGAATTTTCAAGGGACAGAGAGAAAAAATGTGGAATTAGCAGCTTTGATTTCAATAGACAGGGTTTTGTGGATAGGTTTGTGTCATGAAAAAGAACTCCAAATAATAGCAAGCAAGAACACTGTTAGAACTCTGAAATATGAGAAAACATTAGCAAAGACATGAAGCTATACCACAACATTGAAATTACTAGACCTACTTCACCCTGGATATCAGGAGTAGGGTGGAGAAATCCAAATTCAAACAAACCAAACCCAGAATGTTAAAAATGTTTGCAGCTTTATGGATATCATAATGAGAAGACTTAAGCATGTAACTTCTCCTATATCTCTACTGTCCAGCATGTATTATTCCTACTATGACTCCCCAAAATACATATTTTGCAGAAGATCTAAGCCCTCACTTCAAACCTTCCCATGGGTTGCTGTATTCTATTAAGGTCAACATAATGTCTCTCCTCTACACAAACATTTTTTTGTGTGATTCTTCTTGCCCTATAAATGATCTATTTATGTTTTCTGGAGGGTGGCAAAAAATGTACTAGTGGAATTTTTCCATAAGACTTAGAAGAATAGAGGTTATGCACAGAGACAAAGCTTTTGAACAGATTTTAAATCAGAATATATGTAAAGTAACAGATTCAATATATATACTGGAATGTTGCTCTATTAGGAAAAGTACAACCATGTAAAGACACACATCCAGAAGTTGTTTTTTGTTGTCCCTGTTGATCCAACTTGATCATGAGTACACCTGTCACTCCCAGGAACAAACTAGTCCCAAGCACAAAGCCTTATTTTCTTTACAAATAAATAAATAAATAAATAAATAAATAGGCTTCAAAAAAATGGATCATGGGCTCTTTTAAAGGGAAGTGCCTGGAGTTTTTAAGGTGATATGTTTACTCAACCATAATGCACCGAGTGTCCATAGGAAGTATAATTGGTGGAAATCACAGTTGCCCATCTCTCTGCGGAGTTCATGATAGGAATTTAACCTTATTATTTACGAAAATATAATGCTGATATTAATCTCTAATAAAATCCCTTCTCTATTTTCAGTGGTTGTCCATTGTTCATCATTCAGACGCTTTTGTCCCCATCCTATCAATAGTTAAAAAGGAGCTTTCTAAGCACTCAATCTGTCTCTAGTTTGCCCTCCATATCGTGCTAAGGAAATGTAGACATGTTTTGGAAATTTGCTTTGTATAATTTGCACCTGATTTCAAGAACAAATCAAAGGCCTCACATTCCTTTTTAATCACAGACCTGAAAAAAATGTTGTTTAGAGCACAAGGTGGACATTTGCCCACTTTCTGATTGCCACGGAAGTATATTGAAATCATAAATAGAACCAATATTCACTGTATTCACTTTAAAATTTATGAAAAATATAAACATATAACCATTCAATTTCATTTAAGAAATATGGGTCAGGTTCAATGGCTATTTTTCAGCTTTATTTCAAGTAAAATATTTCTTCACAGTGACAGTCTTTGTTCTATTGCCTAGCTCATCTAACACCTGTTCTTTCATTATAATGAGGGTTCTCTTTTTGTTATTTCTAAAACAATGCAAGGGGATAATCCGAGGAAAGGACTCTAGTAGAGAACTATAGGAGCCCTTATTAGGTTTTAAGTAAATGGACATAATAACACAAAGCTTCTGTGAGTCTCACAAAATAGCTCTCTGGTCAATATTCTTTACTTGATATTTTAGCTAGATGTTTGAGGTCTAGAAACAAATGGTGCTGAAGTTTCATCTGCTAGCTTAGAGACCTTGTGCCTCAGGAGACTGAAACACAGTAAGCCATCCTTTTCTTGATCATAGTGATAGTTTTGATTTTGAATTACATATATGAAGTACATAAGACATTTATTTTAGCCATTGTGGATTGGCACAGGGAATAGACAATAACATGTTGTGATTCATTATGGATCTTAATCCAATCCAGATATTTATACAGAATAACTCTTCTACCTGAGAAAATGCAGTTGCTTGGTATTGTTTTTTTCAGTTTGTGATTCTGTCATCGCCACAGGGACGTGTTGAGGGTAGTCAAGAAAGAGAAAGAATGGAATGCAGATTGTTTGTTATGTATTAAATGGTCCTTAGGTCCAACCTGGGACCGCTGGTTGCTTAGTGAAGAATCATGATTGCTTCAACGTTGATTTATGTTTTAAAACATAGACCCAGAATTAGACAATCTCTCTTTATACCCTGTGACTTAGAATACAAGGTCTTGCTTTTGAGAAGGTTTTCCATGAAGTAGGTTGATTTCTTCTGCACACGGTGAGACGCAGTCAAACTTAAAAATCCCTGCTCATTTTAATGCCATAAAAGGCTGAGGATATTACTCTGTCATAGATTGTAAATAGCATTTTTTAAAGCCAGAATCACATTTAAAACTGTGGATTGTTCTACAAATATATATGTGTATATATACATATGCTTCTGAAATGAGGATATATTATATAAAGTTTTTATTTGCTCTGTGGTCTTTCATTAGGTAGCCAAAAATAAAGAGATTTGAATGCAAAACTTTATATATAAATGTATATTTCTAATGATAGTACAAATTGCCACTTTATAATAAAAATGAAACAGGTGGGAACAATATTAAAGCACACACTACTGCAGAAGGTTGGTGATTTTTAATCCCCTCTAATGCACTGATATTGCTTTAATGTCTAAAATGTTCTTAGAAGGCTATAATTCCCAGTAGAAATCCCAAGCTGATGTTCAAAGTCTGGCTGAGGGATAGTCAAAGGAAGGGAAATGCTGATCTTTATCAGGATGTTTTGGAGTCTATATTTAAAAATCAAGATTTAAGTCCAAATAGAATGAAGATTGCTAATGTTCAGGGGTGATATACTGAGCTTCATTCACAAATAAAAGCAGGACAAAGAGAATCCTTAACATTACAACAGCATTAAAATAGTGTGATGAACATTGCATCACTAGTTTTACTCGTGGAAACAATGAGCTGATGTTTCATTGTCTTTGCTCCAAGCACAATTTAATGACAGTAGCCTTCATTTTACTCAGTCATTTAAAAGTATAAAATATATAACCACTAATAGAATTGTCATTAGCTCCATTTCAAGGTTAAGTGTTATATAATCTTAGTAAACAATTGACACTAAAATGTTTAATAAACATGTTATATGAAAAAAATGAGCAAATTCATATTTGTTTCTGCATTAAAGCACAGAGTATTCAATTCATTGTTTTTTTTAGATCAGCTTTGTAAAATGTTTATACACCACCACATTCCTGAAGTGAAAAGAAATTAAAATCTTAAGATATTCATGCATGTGGAATACTTTTTAAGCAAAAAAACATTAAACTTCTATGAGAAGTCTCTCTTTTTCATTTAGTGTGTCTATGATAAAATGTGTGACTGAAAAAGTGTGTCCTGGCCAGGCATGGTGGCGCATGCCTGTAATCCCAGCTCTTGGGAGGCAGAGGCAGGCGGATTTCTGAGTTCGAGGCCAGCTTGGTCTACAGAGTGAGTTCCAGGACAGCCAGGGCTACACAGAGAAACCCTGTCTTGAAAAACCAAAAAAAAAAAAAAAAAAAAAAAAAAAAAAGTGTGTCCTGTGCAGAAAGATTTGGCTTTCTAGATGGAAAAGTATCAATTAAATTTCATTCAGCAGTCAAAAGCAAAAACTTTCTAATTGCAAAGCTACCTGTGGTAACCTACAGGTTTCTAGGGTTAGGAACTAGAGTATATAACCTTTATTTCTACATTCATTGGTTTCTACCTAGACACTTGGTTGATTTTAAGTATAGTAAACTAAGTTTTCACCTCTAAAATCCAAGAATTTCAGACACATAAATCATAAAATACCTCCCAAATATGTGCCACTCATAGTGGTGTGACATTTAGAAGTTTACCAGCATTAATTATGCCGAAGGGGAGTCTAGGAAAGGAAGGGTTTCAGAAAGCAGAAAAGAGACTTGCTCTGTTGAAACAAAGATGAAATAGGATGTTCTGACATAGAAAATCATTTGAAAGATGTTCAAACTTTGGGAACTGCCTAGAAATAAAGCAAGGAAGATGCTCAGAACAGGAGTTTGGAAAAAAACTGAGATGAGCTTAATAAACATTAAAAGGTTTTCAAAATGTCATCAGTGCAATCTCTGGGTTTGATTCTTTATGTCTGTTAAGATGGTTTTGGTTGTTCATGCAGAATCCTGAACAAACTGGCAGTTCATGAAGAGGTTCCCAGCACCACCACTGAAATATATGCTGTCTTTGGTTTCTTCACATCTTCTATAACATTCCCACACAAAATGGTCTCCTCATATTCTCGTGCTCCATATCTGTGCACTTGAAGCCACTGCTTCATATGTGTGCAATCTAAAGAATCACCTTGGACATTAATCTGTGATGTGTTGGGCATTTGACATTACAAGCTAAATATTTATAATCTCCCATCATTATTAAATACCCGCTGCAGAGAAGAAGACATCATTTGTCACTGGGGAAAGAATGAAATGGCATAATATTAAATAAAATTGACATTTTTTTTGTCAGCCAGTGTAGTTAAAACACTTGTATAATGGAGAATCAGTAGAATAGATAGACACCCAATCATATATGCTGGGATACAGAATTTCCAATTTAGATGTATGAGTAAATGGATTTCTAACGATGATGATGATGATGAGGATGATGATGATGAGGATGACGACGATGAAAACAATAACAATAAACCACAAATGGAAATGTGATAATGATGAAAAATATGCTACAATCCTAAAGGAAAGATTTGGGAGCTCTGGACCAAAATGAGGACAAGTGCCATTTTTTACTGTTTCAACATGCCTGACCATCACACAAAGGAGCTGGAAGGTGCAAGGTGATTCTTCTCTGTCAGTGGTTTGTACTATTACTAACTCAGTCAATACTTATCCAAGTATTTCTTCTATTAGGTCATTGCAGAATGTCCAACATATCATCCCCAGCAGTGATTCTACATAGCCCTAGGCTATTAGAAACTTTGAAATCATTGGGCCATCATTCATGGCTGTCCTTATCTCTAAAATACTGTATGTTTCAGCACTCCAGGTGAGAGTAAATGTACTTAATTTCCAAAGCTGCATCTTCCAATTGTGGGTAGTATTGGTATTGTGTTTTATATTGGCATCAGGCTTTTAAGCTACTTTCTCAAAAAATGCTTTTGAGAAAGTTTTCATTGACTTTCAATTTTGTCATTTTGCAGATGAGCTAATACACTCTATTAGAAAATATGCTTCCACAATTAGTTTTCTTAAAGTTGGAAAATATTTGTATCATCACATTTTTCTAGATTTGGGAAGCTTATTTAAAATACAGTATATTTTAGGTGTTATTGCATGGCACTTAATTTCAGCCTTGTGTATTAGCACTGACTACCTATTATATTTTGTAAAAGCATGTTCCTGTCCCAGGGAGGTTCACAAGTACATTCTAAGAAGATGCTTTTAATGTATGAATGTCACACCAACCTATTCATGTTGTGTTTTCTCACAGCCATTTTAATTTCTTGCCTATTTTTGCTCATTGTTTCAGTACTTGGTCAACTGACTTAGTTCTAACATAGTTTATGAGATGTTTACTAAATACTTTGGAGTAATTATTTTCTGTGATGAAGACTCATCTTAGAATTCTATACTTTCACTGGGCAGTGGTGGCGCATGCCTTTAACCCCAGCACTTGAGAGGCAGAGGCAGGTAGATTTCTGAGTTCAAAGCCAGCCGGGTCTACAGAGTGAGTTCCAGGACAGCCAGGGCTATACAGAGAAACCCTGACTCAAAATAACCAAAAACCAACCAACCAACCAAACAAACAAAGAATTCTATATTTTCAATATGCTCGGTGCACGATATCCACCAGCATGAAAATAGCATGTAAGTAAATTAGGAGACATTTAAATATAAAGTCAATATATTTGGTAGATATTATTTGGAGCTATCAACAATATCAGGAACAAAGTCTGCAATAACTTGTACTTTTTCAATAATTGATTTTTCATTAATAATTCAAAATGGTTGTTCTAGTTCTGGGTATCATAATCCCATTTATACACAGAAAAAAGCCACAGGGATATAGGAAGACATGCCCCCCCACCAGGAAAATGTCTTTTTCAAGAACCCTAATTTTATTTCTCATTGAAAAGCATGGAACTTCATTAATAGGAAAAAACCAATATTGATATTGGGTAAGTAACTGGAGGTCTCTGTCATAGCATTTGGCCTGTCCTTGAGGTTTGCACTGAACATATTTTGCTTTCAATGAGCGCATTCTGCTTCTCCAGGCACTCACTACTGCACAAGGCTATGAAAATACAGTTATCAGGGGCTGAAGAAATAGCCCCGTGTAGAAGGTGCTTGGCACAAAAGCACAAGGACCTCAGCTGATGCTCATTACCCACATACACACCTTGACATGATGCTGTGTTTATGATCCTAGTATTAGAGGAGGATCCCAGATGATCACTGGGTAGACTTCCTAACCTAATGTTGTCCCAGAGCCCATTAAGAAATTCTCTTTCAAAAATTAAGATGAATGGCTCCTAAGAAGCAATACCTCCAGCTTACACACATACACACATACACACACACACACACACACACACACACACACACACATACTATACACACCACGTACATACCCATACATACACACCTTTACACCTCCCTGCACAGCCACAAACACACCAAGGTTCAGTTCAGAGTAATGGCTTCTCTAACGAATTGAACCATTCTTGTTTCTATTTTATATATAAAGCAAAACCTGTTTGCGTGTCCCCTATTAAAAGTTGTTAAGGAAGACATTGGCACTACATGGAGAAGGATTTTTTTCTTGTAGTCATAGGAGCCAAAATAGGATTGTTATTCTGTACAAAGTACCCAGAAACCTTAGCCAGATCACCTCTTGGAGTCTGATAGTTCTGTTATTGTGTTAACTAGGATAAAGGACACCATTAAACTTGCATATAGTCATTTCACTATTAAACAACTTCACTCACATGGTTAACAACAGCCAGAACAGGCATATATCGATTCGCACACCTAACACTCTGGTTAGGGTGATATTTACCTGCTTGACCAATCCCTTTTCCATAATAATTGCTTCACACCATTTTTGGTATGGCTTAAAACAACTGAATATGACCCATTAGAACACAGCTAATTATCTGTATATTTGAGGTGCCTGTCTGCTTAGAGAATGCAGAAGGTGTTCATATCTAGAATTCAACTGTAAAGAGAGTTAATTACATTAAACTCTCCCTAGCTCTTCATTCATTCCTGGGACCCTCACCATGAATCTATTTTCGAAGTAGAGCACTCGAAGAGGAAAACCATTAATGCATAGTTATGAGATTATTTTATTTCTGGTCTTTCTACCACTCAAAGGAAACAAAAGTGATTTATTTTATCTAACACCTTATATATGGGTAACAGATTTATTTTTATTCTTTTTCTTATTTATTTATTTATTTATTTATTTATTTATTTATTTATCTTCCAGATTTTATTACCCTCTTGGCACACCCTCTGACTGTTTCACATCTCATACATCCTCCCTGCACCCCTGTCTCCACGTGAATGTCCCCACCACCCACCTCCTCACCCTACCTGACCTCTAAACTCCCTGGGACCTCCAGTATCTTGAGGGTTAGGTGCATCTTCTTTGACTGACCCCAGACCCAGCAGTCCTCTGCTATATATGTGTTGGGGGCCTCATATCAGCCGTTATATGCTGCCTGGTTGGTGGTTCAGTATTTGAGATCTTGGGGGTCCAGGTTAATTGAGACTGCTGGTCCTTCTACACAGTTGCCCTTCTCCTCCTCCTCGATTTCTTCTAGCTTTTCCCTAATTCAACCACAGAGGTCAGCAGCTTCTGTCCGTTGGTTGGGTATAACTATCTGCATCTGACTCTTCAGCTGCTTGTTGGGTCTTTCAGAGGGCAGTCATGATAGGTCCCTTTTTGCTCCTCCAGAGCCTCAGTAATAGTGTCAGGCCTTGGGACCTCGTCTTGAGCTGGATCCCACTTTGGGCCTGTCACTGGACCTTCTTATTCACGTTCCTCTACTTTTCCATCCCTGCCATTATTTCAGAAAGGAACAATTATGGGTCAGAGTTTTGACTGTGGGATGACAATGCCCTCCCTCTTTATGCTGGAGGTGGGCTCTATAAGTTCCCTCTTATTTTATTTGGGACATGCCCAATGATTCTTAACCTTTATTGCCTATTAAAGTTATTTTAGGACTGCTAAAATATATATTAAGGGTTTGCCCCCTGGAAATCCTGGTTTAATTACCTTAAAAACAAGTAGTTCTCATATTCAGGAATTATAAATCTTCCTACTGAGTGAATTGCTGATAACTTACATACAATATTAAGTCCCTATCTAGTACTGCATTGTGTTTAATCTCCAGAGCTCTCATAAGTTCTAAATATTCCTGAGAAATATAGGTAGAAGACTCCCCTTTTTGACATAGCAAAGATAAGATGAATACCAGGCAGTGTAAACACCAAATATTTTTCTAATATTTCTAATATATTCTAATAATATTCCAGTATTTTGATTAATAACTTTGAGATGGCATAGTTGGTATGTTTCAGGATACATGTCTCAATAATAACTCTGAGTCAATGATCTTGCCGATTAAAAGACATAGACTGGTAGCCTGGGTCAGAAAACTAGAACCTGCTATTGTATAACAGTATTCCAAGAGACACATGAATGACTGTGTACTCCCTCAAGAGAGGGAACAGATGATAGAACAAAGTAAGAATACCACCCAGATCAAACTTGGTGGAACAATGCATTTTACTGTGGTTAGTTAGAAGAATGTGGGAATGGGGTAATTTAGAAGACCAGAAATGATTCAAAGACAGCTGCATTAGCACACTCCCACTCCAGCAGTGAGTGGCAGCTCATGAAGTAGGAAACCTGGAGCTCACCAAATGGCATTCGAGCAGTTCAGTGGGTTGAAGAAGGTATTTTCTAAGCAGGTTGACTGATCCCTCCTTCTTCCAAGCAGCTAAGCTTATCTTTTTGAGAGTCTTCTCTATACTTCATCTGGTAAGCGAGTGTCTCTGAACAGTCTTTACTACTTATAGACACTTGGGAAAAAAATGGGGCAGGGCAGGGTGCGATCATGTCTCTACTCACTCATTTCACTTCATTTCTTGAAGCATAAAGCCTTTGAGTTTTATTTACTTTCTGAATATTAGGAGCTACCCTGAAAGATGACTTGCTTTACTTCATTTTAGAATGTGGTGAGTATAAAGGAACTCCTCTCCCAGATGGAGATTTCCTTTCAGGGAAAATTGGTGCACAACAGTGACACACACACACACACACACACACACACACACACACACCACACCACACACATACACCACACACACACACACACACACACACACACACCACACCACACACACACACACACACACACACACACACACACACATACCTCAACGCCAAATAGTGATAATAACTTGAAAAGGATGAACAAAGGTGTTCCAAGCAAATAGAACCAGCAAACAAGAGTCACTTGTCTGATATATGGCAAGCCATTATACCAAAGTACCACATGAAAGAAGAGATAAAGAAGATCCTTTCATACAAATTAAGGTAATAAACCATCAAGAGTACATTAGAGCATGCAATAAGGATACATGCTCCACTATGTTCATAGCAGCCTTATATATAATAGCCAGAAGCTGGAAAGAACCCAGATGTCCCTCAACAGAGGAATGGATACAAAAAATGTGGTATATATACACAATGGAGTACTATTCAGCCATTAGAGACAATTAATTCATGAAATTCTTAGCGAAATGGATGGAGCTGGAGAACGTCATACTAAGTGAGGTTACCCAGTCTCAAAAGAATACCCATGGTATGCAGTCACTGATAAGTGGATATTAGCCTAGAATCTTGGAACACCAAAGACATAAATCACATACCAAGTGAGGTCTGACAAGAAGAAAGGAGTGGACACTGGAGCTAGAATGGACCAAAGCATCATTGTGGGGGGAGTACAAGAACAGTGGGGTGGGAGGGGGTGGATGAGAGAGCAGGGGGAGGGAAAAGGGCATGTGGGACCCTTGGGGGTGGGGAACCAGAAAAGGGGAAATGAATTGTAAATATAGAATATATCCAATAAAAAAAGAGTACATTAGAATTCGAAATACACAAAAACATAGGTGTGTCTAATTATATAACACATACACTAGTGGGTATAAAGTTACATATTAATCTCAACACAGCAACAATGGGGTAACTTCAATTTGTCCACTCTCCCTGATACATAGATCATCCAGGTAGAAAAATCAATAGATAATGAATCAAGGCAAATGACATTATATAAAAATGGACTTTGAAGCCATCAGCAGGACATTTAACTCAAATACTACCGATTATATATTCTTATCAGCAGTTTGAGTACTGTATTCTAAAATTAGCCACATCTTAGGACATGAAGTTAATCTAAAAAAGAAAAGAAAATGGAAATAATATCACATTCTATCTGACTATAATAGTATAAAACTAGCAATCAATAATGGGAAGAATCACAGAAAATACACTAATTCTTGGAGACTAAGTCATATGTTATTGATTGAATAAAGGCAGGGTAATTTTAAGAATTGAAGCAGAAATCAATAAAAGATTGAAATGGAAAAATTTGAAAATCAATGAAATGAAGAGTTGAATTTTTGACATAGTACAGAAAATTGATCAATACTTAGCCAAATTATGCCCCAAAGACCAAAAGAATAGCTATAGGAATGAAGAAATTAGAGCAGATGCCAATGAAATCTGGAGAATCAGAAGTAAGCACACCTATATTATACCAGATTAGAAAAATCTAAAAGAATTGAACAAATTTCAA
This sequence comes from Apodemus agrarius, assembly GCA_964023405.1. Classification (NCBI taxonomy): domain Eukaryota; kingdom Metazoa; phylum Chordata; class Mammalia; order Rodentia; family Muridae; genus Apodemus; species Apodemus agrarius. The sequence goes on from OZ030018.1 coordinate 72,437,066, forward strand.
AATGCATATCCTACCAAAATTAGGCATAGAACAGAAAAAATTTAAGCAAAAAAATAAGCAACAAGATTGAAATAAAAGTTAAAACACACATACAACAATAACAACTTTAAACCAAAAAGAGATGTAGGTCCAGATGGATTCAATATAGAATTTTCCCAGATCTTGAAAGACTAAAGCAATGCCTCTCAAATTATTCTATAAAATGGAAATGAAGGGATGCTTTCAAAACCTTTCTGTGAAGCCAGAATTATCCATATAGCTAAATCAGATGAAGACATAGTTTAAATAAGAAAGTTTAAACATCTTCCTGATGGACATAGACATAAAATCAACCTCAATAAAACTCTGATAAACTGAATTCAAGAACACATCAAAAATAATATCCACCACAATCAGGTCAGTTGTATTCCAAAGATGCAGGGATGTTTCAACATACTAAAATTAATAAATTAATCCACATTATTAGTTAACTCAAGGACATCAATTAAAAAAATAATCTTTGTACATGCAAAAAAGCTTTTGACAGAACCCAAACTCCTTTAATTAAAAAAGGTCCTAAAAGCCTGGTGATGGTGGCACATGCCTTTAATCCCAGCACTTGGGAGGCAGAGGCAGGCGGATCTCTGAATTTGAGGCCAGCCTGGTCTACAGAGTGAGTTCCAGGACAGCCTGACAGCCTGTCTCGAAAAACAAAACAAAACAAAACAAAACAAAACAAAACAAAAAAAAACAAAAACAAAAACATAAAAAAGGTCCTAAAGAGACTAACAACACAAGGAACATATCTCATATAGGAAAGGCAACATCACCAAACCCATAACCAACACTGTGCTATTACTTAAATCTGAAGCAAGACAAGGATGCCCAATCTGTCTTTTCTAATAATACATGGCTTGAAACTTAGCTAGGGCAAGAAAAGAATAGAAGATAAAAGAGGGTAGTATAAATAGGAAGGAAAAAGTCAAAACATCCTTATTTCCAGATGACATGGTCCAATACATTCAAAGACATGATCCTATCTGCAAACTCTGAAGGCTAAATGCTTTCAGCAAAGTGTCAAGATGTGCAATTATTACACAATAATTAGTAGTCTTCCTACACATCAATCGCAAGGAACATAACTGGAAAATAGTATCCTGAGTAATGTAATCCAGATCCGGAGATACATGTGTCACATGCTTTTGTGGACATAAGCTGTGAATCTTTAGCTTCACATGTTTAGCTTGGAACACTTGTAGAATTCCAGAAGCTAGAAACAGACCATTCGGGGTCTGAAAAGTGGGGCAGGTGGAGCACGTGTGGTGTGAAAGTAGAAAGGATGGGACATGGGTGATAGGAATATTGGGAGTAGAATTGATTAAGCAGGAATAGTGATGCAGAAATGGGGACAATCAGGGCACGGGGAGGGAGGACTACCTACAGTGGAAAATGGGTGAAAATGCCCATAGAAATACACTACTTTGGAATACCATTAAAATATAAAATAAAGTAGTTGTTACAGTGCTATCCAACATGACTGACTAGAGCTCATCTTAGAAGCCATTATTTATCAAAGAGAAACCCCAGTGGCACAGTATCTTGCTCTTTCTTATGTGTTCATTGTTAGAAGGATCACAGATGAATTCCGAACAACACCCACTATAGCTATTTCTCTTTATTCATCATCTTAGCTAGTCAATAAACCCCACTTCAAAGTCATAATACACTTTTGTTGCAAAATATAGAGAAAGAAACCTGGAAGCTTCCTCCTTATTGGCTAGCTTTTATAGTGCCAGATGGTGGTTGTATTCTGCTGAGACATCAATGCATCCTAGAATTGTAATGCCAAGTCAGATAAGATGTACCACTGGTGCAATAATGACTTGGCTGATATGAGGGTAACCAACCTCTCTTAGATTAGATAGAGATCACTGCACAGGAGAGAATACATGCCAAATATTGTCAATCTGGCAAGATCAAACAAACAAAACAAAACAAAAGCATGCCTTGGAAAGTCATAGCACTGAGATAGAGGGAACTTCACAATTATGTTTTTAGTTTAACTGACTTTACTGCATCATAGAACTGAAGTCTAGATATTTATGTTTGTATTCATAGGCAAATGCTATTATTATTCTTAATCAGAGAATTTTCTGCTTGTAACAGTGGTGAATACATAGATTTATGGCTGTATAAGATACTCAGGATAAAGGGTTAAACATTCATTCCTAAGCAGAACATTTATACCTCCTCTTTGAGCCTCAGGAAACATCATAGAGAAAGAGGAAGGAATGTAAGATAAGGCAAAAAGATGCAAAATATTGTCTCCAAGGCACAGCATAGCCATTGCCACCATGATCTTAAAGTACCCATGTTTTGGTCTGGATCTACAGGAGACCAAGCCTACAAGCAACAATTATGTTTTAGGAATGGCTCATGGGATCCTCATCTACCTTCTGTATTAAGGAAAATTGATAGATTCTTAAAGAAAGACGGTCATTGCCTGCAGTTTTGTGCTAAGTGTTGTGTTATGCAAGGTTTAGTGGATACTTGAAGTCCTTGTCTACACCTAGTTTCCAGATAAATACAGAGGTTCATAGGACCAAACAGAAAAGTAAATTGTGTGTGTGTGTGTGTGTGTGTGTGTGTGTGTGTGTAGATGTGGGTGGGAAGAGATGGGGAAAGAGAGAGGTAGAGAAAGAGATTAAAAGAGAAATATTTGTGAAGCAGAAAAGTGAACAATCAGAGACTGGCAAATAAAAATTCACCACAACCCACACACAAAAGAACTGCTTGTGGTGGAACTTAGCTTTTGCTCGAATATTCAAGTTTATTCAACCACAGTGAATTTTATCTGTTGTTTCTTTTTTCAGCAAACATACTGTGAGCTTATTTATAGACAACATATTTGTGATGCTAATATACATGACTGCATTCCTGAAGTATTAGCCCTAAAAAACAATTACAAGGACTCATTTAGAGTCTGGCCCTTTCTAGGCAACCAGCTTTATTTCTTGCCTCTATTCCTAATATTGGCCTCACTACTTTATTGGGCATGAACACTCTGAGAGAATGCTTCTCTGGCAGCTGCAAAAGAGTTCACTTTTTCCTCACAGTATAGCCTATGTTCAGGCTGATTTAGCCTTTTGGATCTGAACATCTAGTGTCGGGACAGAATTAAGTTACAATTGTTTTCTCTATGCTTACTAAAAGCACACAGTTTCTTCTAAATAATACTGTCACTTTGGTATTTTCTTCTCTGCCTATCACTATAGCAGAGAAAGCAAGACATGCACAGGACTCTTCCTTTCTATGTACCCTGATTTATTCAATGAGACTGGGAAAAGAAATGTAAGACTGCTTCAGAACACTGTGCAACTCATTGGTACCATGTTTCAATAGTCAATCATTTAAGCCTATTTATGTCTCATATGCCATATCTTTTGTAAAACAAAAACACAGAGTGTCTAACATACCCCCGTTGGTTTGCCCCAGGGATCAGAGATAGGTTAGAGCTTTAGTATAGATTGTTCTGATTTCTAGTATTCATTGCCAACTCAATGCAGAGAATATACATCAAAATAGAATACACCCAGGTGTGTGTAAAATTCTCTTAGAAAGTTTGGCTCCTTCTGTATCATAGAAAGGAAATGATACAATTAATTAGAATTAGCATAACTTTTAACTCTATGCATTAGACTGATCAGGAAAGATAGAGATTAAATAAATATTCTGGTGTATCTTTATGAGGATGCCACCACATGAGGTTAGCCTTCACATCAATGACCTCAGTTGAGTGAATGGTTCTCCTCCATGTGGGTATCATGTAGTGCACTGGAAATATACATACACCTAACAAGTGAGGGAAGATACACTGGTTAGGTTTTTGTTGTTGCTGCTCTTTGTTTATTTTGGCCATTTTAATAGTTTTCAGTCAGTATGATAAAAATCTGGAATAAGCAATTTAGCAAAAGTTAATTTGGGCTCCCTGTTTTGAAAGTTATATTGACATCCATTTGCTTTGTTGTTTTGGGGGTCTGTAGTGAGACTTCATAACACAGTGCAGAGCAAATTGTTCCCCTTATGGTTAGGAAGTGACGGAGAGTAAGAAGAACCAGAGCCTGGCTTGTCACTGTTTCCTGATGGATATTATGTTACCAGGGCCTGAAGATCTCTTAATCTCCCCTGCCTCTTGAAGGTTATAGTACTTCCCAGTCATGCCTATCTTAGGACAAAAGTTTTAGTATATGGGTACTGGAAGGACATTCTAGAACTACATAGTGTTTATCACATAAAGATTTATATTCACACATACACACATGCATACATGCATGCATGCATATACACACATATAAATAAATATAAATGGACGAATGTGTATTTTTTCTCTAAACAACTGTGAGCAAAACACTCATATTATCAATATAAAGTGTGGTGATATTTAGTTATGGTTTATGCTCTCCATATATAGTTGTTGGTTTCTCTATTAGATTTCCTAGTTATGCTGTCTTCCTGGACTGGGTCAGGATTCCATGCCATTGAATTATGAGTTGTACCATGACAGAATGCTACCTCACTAACCCCATTATCTGTTTGATTTGATGATATATTAGGGACACTAGGTAAGACATTAGAATTATCTCTCTTTAAATATGGATGTTGCTGTATCTTAATCAGTTACTTATTCTATAAATTTGTATCCTGATTATTAAACAAAAAGTTATACTACATAACACTTTTGAATGTCTAACAATCTTTATCAAGCCTGAAAATATCTATCCTGTAAAATGTGTGTTTGGGGGTCAGAGAAATGGCTCAGTGGATAAAGACACTTGATGCCAATCCTGTTACCATGAATTCCCATCTCAGACCCCACATATTAGATAGAAGGAGAAAACCAACTACTGCGGTTTTCTAATGACCTCCACAACCACTGTGGCATGTGAGCACCTCTCCAACATATAAAATATGTAAATGTAATAAATGGTATACTTTTGTCCATTTTTTAAAAAAATCTCTTGCACAAAACCCAACTCCAAATGGTTCAAAAAGTTCAATATAAAACCAAATACACTGAAGCTAATATAAGAGAAAATGGAGAATAGCCTTGAGCTCATTGGCACAGGAAAAGACTTTCTGCATAGAACACCTTTCACACAGACAAAAATTAATAAATGGAACCTCATGAAAAGATTCTATTTGATAAAGGACACAGTCATTCAAGAATGTGGCAGCCTACAGAATGGGAAAAGAATTCTCCCAAGTACACATCTAATAGAAGGCTCATCAGAAGAGCTAAGATCTGTACAATAAATGACAGCTCATGCTGGCAAGGATGTCTGATAATCCCTAACTAAGACATATACCCAAAGGACACTTCATTCTGCCACAGTGACACTTGGTCAACCATGTTTATCACTGCTTTACTTATAACTAAAAACTGGAAATAATGTAGATGATGGGATAAAGAAAATGAAGTACATTCATACAGTGAAGTATTACTCACCATTTAAAAAACATGAAAATTATAGGTAAATGGATGGAACTAGAAAAAAAAATCTCAAGTGAGTTAACCCAGATCCCCAAAGACAAATATGGAATATATTTGCTTATGTGTGGATATTAGCTGTTAAGTCAACGATAACCAAGCCATAATCCATAGAACCACAGAGGTTAGTTATAGACTAATGTACTAGGGTCGCAAATACATCTCCCTAGGAAAGGGATGCAGAATATGTATGGATGGATGGTGTGAACTGGAATGGGAGGATCAAATGAGGAGGAGAAGGGAAGAAGGGCATAAGGTAGAGAGTACATTGAGAAAGCAAAATTTAAAGGTAGAATGGAAACCTGATAAAACTATGCACATATATGAAGGTAATCTAAATGAAATAGACAAATAATGGGGAAGACAGAGGCACAACTGGATACCTGTTGTCACCCAATTAATCTTCCAGTACTGAGATTGAATCACATCAAATGAAATTTATTGACCAAAGGATTCCATGAGACCCTCTAAATGACTCTGGCTCTTGCCAAGACTATAGATTTCTCTCTACACACATCTATCCCATCTACAAACATCATTGAATATGGAGAGGTTGCTCTGGCATCTCCGCAGAGCCTTCAACCCCTACATTCTAGAGTCTTTTATACAAGAAGTACTCTGTATGCTATCAAAGGAGAAATATAAACACCAACCCAGCTATAAACCCTTTGATGTACAATGCTGGCCTGACTGAAGATATGCTAGTGCAATGGTGTCACAAAGTCTGTGGGAGTAACCAATCAATTTCTGATTTGACTTAAGGCCCACTCCAGGAGACAGATCACCTACTCAAGAGTGCTTGGGTGATCAAGGATCTGTGGCTAGATATCCCAGGAACCTATGGTAAAATCAAAGACTGCTATTTGCTAAAACAAAGTAGCAATAAAATGGCTCCTAGTGGCAGTTGCTATACTAATAAATTGGTGCCATCCACAGCCACCATTAGAGAACCTTCCTCCTCTAATAGACGAACAAATACAGAGATCCACAGCCAGACAATATGTGGAAAGTTCGAGATCTTGAAACAATCAACTCTAAGTGGATACTTCCATCAAATCTCTACCCTTAGAGCTCAAGGAATCCAGAAGAAGAGGATGCAAAAAGAGTATGAGATCCAGGAGAGATGAAGAACATGAAGGAAACAAGACCTTCTCAGTCAACAAGGCCTATTCACCTATGAACTCACAGAGATGGAGGCAGCAGACATAGGACCTGCATGGGTCTACAACAGGTAGCATCGTAGAGCTGAAAGGAAGAGGGAACACACGCCCTAATCTTTAACTCAGAAGCCATCTCCAATTAATAACCACTTGCAAATACAGATTTACTTTTCTCCATGGGAGTCTTTCTGGAGAAACAAACTAGTCTTAAGGGTAGGCTTTGTGCCCAGCAAAAGGCGGAAAACAAAAACAAACTCAGCAGCAGCTTTGGACATTCCCCATGTCAGGGTTGTTTCATTATTTTAATATTATCTTATCTTTCATTTCATTTCATTTCATTTATTTTATTTTCTCTCATTTTTACCCTGCAGGTCTTTTGCATATATGTGATAGCTTCTCACTGAGAATTTTTATGGGATTCGTGAGTGTGTAAACAACTGTCTTTGCACCTACATTTATTTCTTGGGTTTGTTTCCTTAAGTTTGTTTTTGGCCTAGACTGATGTGTTAGCTTTTTTTTTTTTGTCTTACTATATCACATTTTATTTATTATTAACCCTTAGAAGTTTTTTAATTGGCTATTTTATTTACGTTTCAAATGTTACCCATGCTCCAGGATTCCCATTTGCAAACCCCCTATTCCATTCTCCATTCTGCTTCTATGAGGGTGCTCCCCAACCAACCAACCACTCTCACCTCACTACCCTAGCATCCTCCTACATTGGGGCATTGAGTCTCCACAGGACAAAGGGCCTCCCCTCCCATTGATGCCATATAAAGCAAATCTCTGTTACATAAGCAGCTAGAGCCATGGGTCCCTCCATGTGTACACTTTTCGTTGGTGGCTTAGTCCCTGGGAGCTCTGGAGCATCGGGTTAGTTGATGAGGTTGTATTTCTTATGGGGTTGTAAACTCCTTCAGCTTCTTCATTCCTCCAACTCCTTCAGTGTGGTCCCTATGCTCAGTCTGATGGTTGGCTGCAAACATCCACATCTGTATTGATCAGGCTCTGGCAGAGCCTCTAGGGGGATGGCCATGCCAGGCTCCTGACAGCAAGTGCTTCATGTCATCAGCAATAGTGTATGGTTTTGGAATTTGCAGATGGGATGGATTCCTTGGTGGGGCAGTCTCTGGTCTTTTCTTCAGTCTCCGCTCAACTCTTTGTCCCTGCTTTTCCTTTAGACAGGAACATTTTTGAGATGAGTGGCTGGCCCCATCTGTCAATGGGAGGCCATGCCTAACCTCTGGATATGGTCTCTATAAGTTCTCTCTCCCTTCTGTTGGGTATTTCAGCCAATTCCATCCCTGTTGGGTCCTGGGAGCCTCTTGCATTCTTGGCATCTGGTACTTTGTAGTGGCTACTCCCAGGTCACCATTCCCCACTTCTACATACCTCCATTCAATTTCCTGAACCACTGTACTTCTCCCCTCCCCCCACCCCCATTTCCTCCTACTATGGACCCTGCTCCTCCTTTCCCTCCCCTTCTCTCTACCTTCCATGATTATTTTGTTCCCCCTTCTAAGTAAGTCTGTTTTCTAATGCGAGACAAAAGAAGTTTGTGTCGAGATGGAAGGGGACTATTTGAGAAAATATTTTGAGAGGGAAAATTGCAATTGGGACATATTATATTGAGGGAAAAATTCTATTTTCTTTTTTAAAATTTTTTATTAGATCTATTCTTTATTTACATTTGAAATGATTTCTGCTTTCCTGGATCCCCCCCCCAACTTGCTGCCTCCCTGAAAGTTCCATAAGCCCTCTTCCCTCTCCCTGTTCCCCAATCAACCCCTTCCAGCTTCCCTGTCCTGGTATTCCCCTACAATGCTGCATTGAGCTTTTCCAGGACCAGGGGCCTCTCCTTCCTTCTTGGGCATCATTTAATATGTGAATTGTTTCTTGGGTATTTTGAGCTTCTGGCCTAATATCCACTTATCAGTGAGTACATACCATGTGGGTTCTTTTGTGATTGGGTCACCTCACTCAGGATAACATTCTCCAGTCCCAACCACTTGCCTAAGAATTTCATGAATTCATTGTTTTTAATAGCTGAGTAGTATTCCATAGTGTAAATATACCACATTTTCTGTATCCATTCCAACATCAAAGAACATCTGGGTGCTTTCCAGCTTCTGGCTATTATAAATAGGGCCACTATGAGCATAGTGAAGCATGTATTCTTATTACATGCTGGGGAATCCTCTGGGTATACCCAGGAGTGGTATAGCAGGGTCCTCCAGTAGTATCATGTCCAGTTTTCTGAGGAACCGCCAGACTGATTTCCAGAGTGGTTGTACCAGCTTGCAATCCCACCAGCAGTGGAGGAGTGTTCCTCTTTCTCCACATGCTTGCCAGCACCTGTTTTCTCCTGAGTTTTTGATCTTAGCCATTCTGACTGGTGAGAGGTGAAATCTCAGGGTTGTTTAGATTGCATTTCCCTGATGACTAAGGATGTTGAACATTTCTTTAGGTGCTTCTCAGCCATTCAATATTCCTCAGGTGAAAATTCTTTATCTCTGTACCCCATTTTTAAAATAGGGTTATTAGATATATTCTTTGTTTACATGGAAAATTCTATTTCAATAAAAGAAAAAAAAGTAATTGTGGCTTCATAGAATGAGTTAGGCAATGTTCCTTCTCTTTCTATTTTGTGGAATAGTTTGAGGAAAATTTGTATCAGGTCTTCATTGAAGGTCTGGTAGAATTATGCACTAAATCCATCTGGCTGTGGGCTTTTCTTATTTGGGAGGTTTTTAATGACTTCTATTTCCTTGTGCGATATAGGCCTATTTAGATAGTTTATCTGCTCTTCATTTAGCTTTGGGATGTGGTATCTGTCTAGAAATCCATCTATTTCATCTAGATTTTCCAGTTTTGTTGATAGTAGGATCTGATGATTTTTTTGAATTTCCTCAATTTCTGTTGTTATGTCTCCCTTTTCATTTCTGATTTTGTTAATTTGAATACTGCCTATGGGTCCTTTAGTTAGTTTGACTAGGGGTTTATCTATTTTGCTGATCTTTCAAAGAACCAGCTTCTGGTTTTATTGATTCTTTGTATTATTTTCTTTGTTTATATTTGGCCACGAGTATGACTATTTCCTGCCTTCTACTGTCTTGGGTGAGTTTGGTTCCTTTTGTTGTAGAGCTCTTAGGTGTCCTATTAAGTTTTTGGTGTAAGATCTCTTCAGTTTCTTTACCTGGGCACTAAGTGCTATAAACTTTCCTCTTAGCACTGCTTTCATTGTGTCCCATAAGGTTGGGTATGATGTGTCAACATTTTTATTAAATTCTATGAATTCTTTAATTTCTTTCTTTATTTCTTCTCTGACCAACTTATCATTGTGTAAAGAGTTGTTCAGTTTCCATGTGTATGTGGGCTTTCTGTAGTTTTTGCTGTTATTTAAGACCAGCCTTAGGCCATGGTGATCTGATAGGATGCATGGTATTGCTTCAATCTTCTTGTATCAGTTGAGAGTTGTTTTATGAACAATTATATGATCCATTTTGGAGAAGGTACTATGAGGTCCTGAGAAGAAGGTGTATTCTTTTGTTTCAGGGTAAAATGTTCTGCAGATGTCTGTTAAATCCATTTGGTTTATAACCTCTCTTAGTTTCACTGTGTCTCTGTTTTGTTTCCGTTTCAATGACCTGTCCATTGGTGAGAGTGGGTTGTTCATCTCTCCCACTATTATTGTGTGGGGTTCAATGGGTGTTTTGAGCTTTAGTAAAGTTTCTTTTATGAACGTGGATGCTCTTGCGTTTACACCATAGATATTCAGAATTGAGACTTTCTCTTGGTGGATTTTTCCCCTTAATGAATATGAAGTGTCCTTCATCTTCCTTGATAACTTCTGGTTAAAAGTCTATTTTATTGAATATTAGGATGACAACTCCTGCTTGTTTCTTGGGACCATTTGCTTGAAAGATGTTTCTACGAAGCCACAATTACTCTGATACCTAAACCCCACAAGGACCCAACCAAAAAGGAGAACTTCAGACCAATCTCACTTATGAATATTGATGCAAAATTACTCAATAAAATTTCTGCAAACTGAATCCAAAAACACATCAAATCCATCATTCACCACAATCAAATAGGCTTCGTCCCAGGGATGTAAGGTTGGTTTAATATGTGAAAATCCATTAACATAATCCTGTATATAAACAAACTTGAAGAAAAAAATCACATAATCATCTCCTTAAATGTGGAAAAAGCATTTGACAAACTATAACACCACTTCATGTTAAAAGTATTGGAGAGATCAGGAATTCAAGGCCCATCCCTAAACATAAAAAAGCAGTATACCGCAAAACAACAGCCAATATCAAATTAAAAAGAGTCATACTTGAAGCAATTCCACTGAAATCAGGGACAAGATAAGGATGTCTACTCTTCTCATATCTATTCAATATAGTACTCGAAGTGCTGGCTAGAACAATGAGACAACAAAAAGAGATCAAGTGGATACAAATTGGTAAAGAAAAAATAAAAGTATCACTGTTTGCAAATGATAGTATATATATACATAGTGAGTCCAAGAAGGCTACCAGAGAACTTCTCCAGGTGATGATAAACAACATCAGCAAAGGTGCCAGATATAAAATTAACTCAAATAAATCAGTAGCCTTCTTTTATACAAATGATAAACAGGGGCTGAGAAAGAAATTAGGGAGACAACTCCCTTCACAATAGCCATAAATAATATAAAATATCTTGGGTAACTCTAACCAAACAAATGAAAGACCTGTATGACAATAGTTTCAAGTCTCTCAAGAAAGAAATCGAAGATCTCAGAAAATGGATTGGCAGAATTAACATAGTAAAAGTGGCCATTCTTCCAATGACTATCTATAGTTTCAATGCAATCCCAATCAAAATGCTGACACAATTCTTCAAAGACATGGAAAGAGAAATTCTCAAATTCACTGGGAAAGACAAAAAAATCCAGAATAGCGAAAACAATTCTTAATAATAAAAGAACTTCTAGGGGAAGTACCATCCCAGACCTCAAGCTTTACTACAGAGTAATAGTGATAAATACTGCATGGTATTGGTACAGAGACAGACATGGAATAAAATAAAGACTCAAAAATAAAACCACACAGTTACAGACACTTGATCTTTGACAAAGAAGGCAAAATATACAATAAAAAATGAAAGCATCTTCAATAAATGGTGCTGGTCAAACTGGCTGTCTATATGTAGAAAATAGACCTATATATGTCACCTTGCACAAAGCTCAAGTCCAAGTGGATCAAGGACCTTAACATAAAACTAGATACACTGAATCTAATAGAAGAGAAAGTGGAAAAGAGTCTTGAGTTCATTGGCACAGGGGGAAATTTCCTAAACAGAACTACAATGGTTTGTGCTCTAAAGATCAAGAATTAATAAATGGGACATCATAAAACTGGAAAGCTTCTGTAAAGCAAAGGACATAGTCAATAAAACAAATTGGCAACCCACAGATTGGGAAAAATCTTCACTAACCCCACATCTGATAGAGGGTTAATATCCAAAATATATAAAGAACTCAAGAAGCTAATCAGCAAAAAATTAAACAACCCAATAAAAAATGGGGTATAGAGCTAAACTGAGCATTTGCAACTGAGGAATCTCCACTGGTTGAGAAGCACCTAATGAAATGTTCAAAGTCCTTAGTGATCAGAGAAATGCAATTCAAAATAGCCCTGGTGACAACACATGTTGGAGAGAATGTGTAGAAAGAGGAACACTCCTCTATTGCTGGTGGGATTGCAAACTGGTGCAACCACACTGCAAATCAATCTGGACGTTCCTCAAAAAAATGGAGATCTACCTGAAGACCCAACTATAACTCTCTTGAGAATATACCCAAAAGATGCCCAACCATGCCACAAGGACACATATTCTACTATGTTCATAGTAGCCTTATTTGTGATAACCAGAAGATGGAAACAACCCAGATGTCACACAAGAGAAGAATGGATACAGAAAACGTGTTTCATTAACACATGGAATTCTACTCAACTATTAAGAATGAGGGCATCCTGAGTTTTGCAGGAAAATGAATGGAACTATCATCCTGAAAATATCATCCTGAGTGAGGTAACTCAGACCCTAAAGGGCATGCATGGTATGTATTCACTAATAAGTGGATGTTAGCCAAGAGAGAGAGAGAGAGAGAGAGAGAGAGAGAGAGAGAGAGAGAGAGAGAGAGAGAGAGAGACTCAAGATACACTCCATAGAACTCAAAAAGTCAACAAGTTGAAGTGCCCAAGAGAGGATGTCTCAGTCCTACTGGGGAGGGAGAACAAAGCAATCACAAGTGGGAAGGGAGGGAAAGACCTGGGAGGGAAAAGTGGAGGAGGGAGGGAGTGGAGGGTAGCAGGGAACCTGATTTGGTATTGGGTGTGGGAAAAGGACTGAAGCCCTGAGGGCCACCAGAAATGATGGAAATAGGCAACATCGATAGATAGGAGGCTGGGGGTGGGGCTCCAGAATGTGCCAGAGACCTGGGAGGTGAGAGACTCTCGGGACTCAAATGGAGGGACCTTAAATGAAATGCCTGACAGTAGGGAGAGGGAACATATAGAGCCCACCTCCAGGAACCCATAATTTTTATTGTCTGAAAGAACTACAGGGATAGAAATGGAGAGAGGCATGAGGAAAAGAATGTCCAGTGACAGGCCCAAAGTGGAATTGAGCTCCAGGGGACATCCCAAGGCCTAACACGATTACTGAGGCTATAGAACGCTCACCAAAAAGGAACCTAGCATGTTCACACTCCTGAAAACTCAACAAGCTGCTGAAAGTGTCAGATGCAGATATTTGCACCAAACCGATGGACAGAAGCACTTGATCCCTGTGACTGAATTAGGGAAGGCCAAAAGAAGCTGAGGAGAACAATCTTGTAGGAGGACCAGCAGTCTCAATCCGGTCCCCTGAGATCTCTCAAACACTGGTCCTCCAAAGAGACAGTATACACCAACTGGTATGAGGCTCCCAGCACACATACAGGAGACGACTTCTGGGTTTGTGTTCATTCAGAGATGATCCACCTAACCCTCAAGAGCCTGGAGGCCCCAGGGAATTTAGAGGTCAGGTGGGGTAGGAGTAGCGATATCCACGTGGAGACAGGGGGATGGAGAGATGGATGTGGAACAGTTGGAGGGTGGTTGGGAATGGGAGGAATAAAATATGCAATGTAAAAAATTAATTAATTGATTAAAAATAAGAAGAAAAATAAAATCAATATGCAAAAAATTTCTATTTAAAAATTATGTGTATGATTATATTTGAGCTTACTCTTAATTTATTGGCTTCTCTTTCTTTATTGCTCTAAGTTCTTCCTACTTTTCCCCATTTTCTCTTACCTGACTCCTTTTTGGTTGCCTGACAGTTTATCTAGAGATGACAATATACATATTTAATTTCCAGTCTACTTAGAATTAATATTTTACCACCTGGGGTTGAATGTAGAAAGCCCGCTGAGTCTCTCACTTGCTATTATCTATGGACATTGCCTTTTCATGGATGTTTGGTTTCACTTCTGTGCTTTCACTCCTAGTTTTAAACCTCAAGAAGAGAATCTATTTACTCAGATCATTTCCATGCTGCTGAACTTCACTTCTGAAGACTGTGATTTTCTTCTGGTTTCATTTCTTTTGGGTCTCAACAAGTTTCTTCAGTTATGCTAGGGGTGGGGCAGGGGTGGCTAGCAATGGATTCTCTTCCTTTACCCCTAATCAAAAACTGTTTTCGTTTTCTTTCATTCCTGAAGAAATGCTGGCCAGGATGGTAGTGCATTTTATGCAGCACTTTAAAAATGCCCCCATTTAATCCTCAGTGATTGCTGTCTGCAATGTGCTTTCAGAGTTTGTATTATTTTTTTCATGCTTCTACACCCAAATACCTGACAAGAACCAACTGAAGGAAGAAAGGGTTTATTCTAGCTCATACTTTGAAGGGCTAATGCCATCATCATTGAGAGAACATAAAAGCCAGAGAGAAAAGCACAGAGGCTTTAGCAGGAGGCTGGCTTGTCACATTGTATCCTCAATCAGGAAGCTAGGAGAAAAAGAAAGTAGAACTGAGAGGTAAGCCTCAGGGCTTGGTGCCAGCGAAGTACACCTGCTACCGAGCTTCCAATTACCAAGGTTCATAGCCCTCCTAAATGTCCCCGCAGCTGGGGACCAGTGCTCAAACCCATACACTTAGGAGGACACATCACATTCCAATGGCAAGGTTTTAAATTTTTTTTCTCTTACAGTTTTCACAGTCTGATTGTCATGTGTCTCCATGTGGATCATATGTGACATTCACCAAGGGTTTACGTTTATACATCTTGTTGTGTGGCTAACTTTGGCTTGTTGTAGCCATTTTTCTTTGTTTCCTAGCACCTTTCTCTCAGGGGATCTCATGACAGACACACTGGACTTTTCCACTGTTGGCTTACAGATCGATGCGTCTTCTCACTGCTGTCTTTGGCACATTGTTTAGATTGAATCATTCTTTGCGGCTCACATCTTCAAATTCACTTATTGTTTCTTCCATCAGCTCCATTTTGCTCTTAATTCTTTCAGGGGAGAATTATGTTAATGTTTTTGAGAGTAGAATTCCAGACTATCCACTTGATATTACCTTAGGTTTTCTGCTTTCTTAGCACACTTTCCATGGCCCCTTTGTTTTCAGGGTCACATCAATTCCATCCTCTTCTTCATTTCAGAGTGGTGTCCTTTAGCATTTCCTAAGCAAGTTGGTATTTTTTTGTAACTTCTAAGCCACATGGTTTCTTATTGTCTCCTGGACATTTTGAATGCCACATGGTCTTATGGGTCTCTTTATTATCTTTAAATGTAAAACAGAAGGTTAATACTTTGATTCTTCAAACAGTAAACTAGATGGGTTCCTCAGATGCCTTTCCTATAATGGGGCTACTTTACCAGTAGAGCTATCAAAGCAGATCCAGTGATTCACATGATCCTTGATTTACAATGAATGAGTTAATTTGGCACTTTTCAGCTTTATGATTGTGTGAATGACTGCATAAACATGCAGTATATAAAAAATTTCACCCTTTTCCTGAGCCATTGATATGTTCCTGTCAAACACAAGTGACAAATGCTGCTTATGAATTATGTTTTTAAGTAATGGCACTTAGTATGCCAGGTGTTTAATGTGTATTTTTCAATTTATGATATTTTCAATATAAAATGAATGTCCTTATAATTATAATGTGATCCCATCAGAGAAGTCCTTGAGGGGCTCTTCCGAATGTGGTCCGCCTCAGAGCCACCTAGTGGCCAGTCTTGGACTTAGCACTGGTTCATAGTCTGTGGGACAGATATTCCAGTTTATAAACCCCTTATTTAGCATAATTTTTCAAGTTTCACCTTGCTAGAACTTCAGGTCCTTTGAAGCCTTTCATATCGCCTTGCACTGGGAAGTCAGATCATGATAATTCAGAGCACTTCTGAGGTATGTCCACATTGGATGAGAATAAAAGGCCAGGTAGGGCACAAACAATCTAAGTAAAGATGGTCTTGTTTTCTGAATCAGAATATATCATTGAAGAGAGTGAAAACATAGAGCCCTCAGAGGTTGGGCTCCTATAGACACTGCAGCGCCCCAAGGTTATTGGGGGTTTAGTTATGAAGTGGAAGGGACAACAAGAAAGGAACCCAGTGTTGATTTTTGATATTTCTCTGAATGTTTCATTTCCTGTTATTGAGCAGGTCTTGGAGGGTTTCTTCTGCACTCCATCAACTCCTTTGTCTACTGCTCTGTTACTGAAAGATACTAGAAGAAAATCTAGTAAAGCCACCACTAGCCTAATGGTGAGTGAATCCAGAGCTGCTACATTTCAGGATCCCTAAAGATACTCCATCTGTGTCCTCGCCAGCACCCTAAAAAAGAAATACATTTAGTACACAGTATACAGATGTATCCTTATGTTCTTAAAATCTTAAAAATCAATGGTTTTTAATTTCTATTTTACTCTTCCTTTTTAGTTACTTTTCTTCCCTTCAAAGACCCCTTTCACTGCATATATGCATATATAAAGCCCAAGAGGAGTATAGATAAAAGCAAACTATCTCAATACTCCACCAATCTTGTTTGCTTCAGGGGAAAATAAAATGTCATGGGTTAAGGAATTGGTTTTGTTGTTTGTTTATTTGTTTTTTCTGGTTTGGGAGGTTTTGACTGCTTTTTAAGCTAATATTCAGAGGTTGGGAAAATAGCTCAGGAACTCACAGCTCTTGCTACACAAGATGAGGACGTGGATTTTAATAGTCAATGTACATGTAAGAGGCCAGGTGCTACATTTGTAAGCCCACACTGTGGGGAATGGAGACTGGAGGATTGGTTGATCTTATTGGCTGCCTGCTTTGTTCCAGGCTCACTATGAAAACACAGCTAAAAGGAATATGGTGGTAAATGACAGGTCAGGACACCTGCAAATCAAAGCTTCCCTGGACTCTGTGGCATACATGCACAGGTATGGACACACAGACACAGACACACAGACACACAGATGCAGAGAGCGAGAAAGAGACAGAGATAGACAGAGAGACAGGGAGAGAGAGAGACAGAAAGATAGAGAGAGAGAGAGAGAGAGAGAGAGAGAGAGAGAGAGAGAGAGAGAGGGAGGGAGAGAGAGAGAGAGAGAGAGAGAGAGAGAGAGAGAGAGAGAGAGAGAGAGTGCAGTGAATGGCTAATTTGGAGTTTCTGTTAAGCCCACTGATTTGGATTTAAAATTTATCAAAAAACTAAAGACCTCTAAGTGGATTTAAAGGCAATAAGAGTGTAGTGTCACATTATAAGCTACAGTTAGAGCTTAGTGCTTCAGATAAAATATAGAATCTCCCCACCCATACAAAATTCTAAGAATTAAATAACTGGTCCTCTTTCCCTAGAAAAATCCATAACATTTCGTAGAGTAAATGAGGCCACAATGACTGCTAGTCCATAATGAATAACATGCTCTTCAATTGTGTCAAAGCTCTAGAGATAGGATCAGTCTGCTAAAGCTACTGAAGAAACAGTCTGATACCTATATAATTATGCATTATCTGATTGGAAGAAGAGCACCTTCGCACACTCTCATGCTGATAGATTTCTCTAAACATCATTTATTGAATAAGAACTTCCTTCCTGTATTTAGAGCATATGACATAGTTTTTAAATATAGTTAAAGCTTTTCTAGACTATGTGTAGTCATCTGATTTTTAAGCAAAAATATATGGAGGGAAAATAATAAAGGTACCATATTTTCTCACAGGAAGAGCCATGTTTGTATTAGAGATGTAATTATATCTGTTAACTTTCCATACTGTTTCATTTTTATGTATATCAGTTTCTACTCTTGAGTTGAGATCACCAAAAGTGAGGGTTGGCCAGCTTGATTGGCAAAACCAGAAAATAATACATTCCCTACTATTTCTTTAACAATTTTTAAAGTTGATTTTAATTATGTGTATGTGGGGGTTGTGAATGTGTATGTGGTTGGCTACATGTATGGAGTGGGTAGGTGTATGGAGGTATGTATGTGTATGGAGATGGGTATATGTATGTGGGGGTTGAATATGAGTATGAGTAGGTATGTATATGGGGTGAGTATATGTATGTGGGTATGTGAATGTAGGTATGTGTATGTGCATGGGTATGAAGTGGGGATGTGTATGTGGGGGTGGGGATGTGCATTGTTTGGATGGGTATGTATATGGGGGTAGATATATGTTTGTGGATGGGTATGTGTATATGGTGGGTATAAATATGGAGTGGGCATGTGTATGTAGGAGTGCAACTTACTGTCAAGAGAATCCTATCTCCAGGAAGTCCTGCAGTTAGAGGTGAGGCTGCCATCTTTGCTCCTATGACTGAGCAGACAGATGCAGCCAGGTACACAGGGAACACCAGAGTATAAGCTCAGAACACAGCATGTCAGGGCATGGCCTGCACCCAGGAGCTAGGCAGCACCACAGCCATCTGTGCACCAACACTGCCAGGGGACATCTGCCCTGCAGGAAGTCCCACTGTTAGAGGGATTCCCACATTTAGAGGTGAGGCTACCATCTTCACTCCTGTGACTGAGCAGGCTGTTACAGCCAGGAAAGTAGTGAACACCCGAGTGTAAGATCACTTGGGACTCAATCCACCAGGGCCCCACCTGCATCCAGGAGCTGGGCAGCCCACAGCACTCTATGCCAGGGGAAAAGTCGGTCACCCAGGGGTGCTGAGATAGGCTTGCAGGTACACAGGAGGGACAAGCACCAGACAGTGACTGCAGAACTAACTAACCCCAGAGATAACAAGATGGCAAAAGGCAAATGTAGGAATATTACAAACAAAAGTCAAAGCAATTTGTCACCATCAGAACCCAACTCTTCCACAACAGCAAGTCCTGGATACTGCAACACACCAGAAAAGCAAGATTGGGATTTAAAATCACAGGTCAGGATGCTGATAGAGGGCTTCAAAAAGGACATAAATAATTCCCTTAAAGAAATATAGGAGAACACAAGTAAACAGGGAGAAGCCCTTAAATAACTACAGGAAAACACAACAAAATAGGTGAAGGAATTGAACAAAACCATCCAGGATCTAAAAATGGAGGTAGAAACAATAAAGAAATCACAAAGGGAAACAACTCTGGACAGAGAAAGTCTAGGAAAGAAGTCAGGAGTCATGGATCCAAGCATCAACAAGAGAATGCAAGAGATAGAAAAGAGAATCTCAGATACAGAAGATACCATAGATCACATTGACATAAGTGAAAGAAAATGCAAAATGCAAAAAGCTCCTCACCCAAAATATCCAGGAAATCCAGGACAAAATGAGAAGACCAAACTTTAGGATTATAGGTGTAGAAGAGAGTGAAGATTTCAAACTTAAAGAGCAAGTAAATGTCTTCAAGAAAATTATAGAAGAAAACTTCCCTAACCCAAAGAAAAAGATGCCCATGAAGATAAAAGAAGCCTACAGAACTCCAAATAGATTTGACCAGAAAAGGAATTCCTCCTGTCACATAATAATTAAAATGCCAAATGTATTAAACATTTGAATAATAAATGAAAGATTGTTAAAAGCAGTAAGGGAAAAAGTCAAGTAACATATAAAGATAGACCTGTGAGAATTACACTGAACTTCTTACCAGAGACACACAAACAAAAAAATTACATCAAAAATTGTTGCAGGAAGCAGCAACAATTATTCCTTAATATCTCTTAACATCAATGGACTCAATTCCCCAATAAAAAGACATAGACCAACATACTGGATATGTAAACAAGACGCAACATTTTGCTGCATACAGGAAACTCACCTCAGTGTCATAGAAAAACACTACCTCAGAGTAAAAGCTGGAAAAAATTTTCCAAGCAAATGGTCCCAGGAAACAAGCTGGAGTAGCCATTCTAATAGCCAATAAAATAGACTTTCAAACAGAAGTCATCAAAAAAAGGGATGGAAGGACACTTTATACTCATCAAAGGAAAAAAATCTACCAAGAACTCTCAATTCTGAACATTTATGCTCCAAATACAAGGGCACCCTCATTCATAAAAGGAACTTTACTAAAGTGCAAAGCACACATTGAACATTACACAATAATTGTGGATGACTTCAACACCCCACTCTCTTTAATGGACAGATCAAGGAAACATAAATTAAATAGAGACACAGTGAAACTAACAGAAATTGTGGACCAAATAGATTTAATAGATATCTATTGAACATTTCATCCTAAATAAAAAGAATATACCTTCTTCTCAGCACCTCATGGTACCTTCTCCAAAATTGACCATATAATTGGTCACAAAACAGACCTCAACAGATACAAGAAGATTGAACAAATCTCATGCCCCCTATCAGATCACTCTGGAGTAAGGGTGGTCTTCAATAGCAAAAATAAAAATACAAGAGAAAGCCCACATACACATGGAAGGTAAACAATGATCTACTCTATGATACCTTGGTCAAGGAAGAAATAAGGAAAGATAAAAACTTTTTTAGAATTTAATGAAAATGAAGGCAGAACATACCCACATTTATGGAACACAATGAAAGCAGTGCTAAGAGGAAAACTCATAGCTCTGAGTGCCTCCACAAAAAAGCTGGAGAGAGCATACACTAACAGTTTAGCAGCATACCTGAAAGCATTAGAACAGAAATAAGGTAATAGATCCAAGAAGAGTAAAAGACAGGAAATCATGAAATTCAGGGCTGAAATGAACCAAGTAGAAATAAAAAGAACTATACAAAGAATCAACAAAACCAGGAGCTGGTTCTTTGAGAAAATCAACTAGATATATAAACCTTTAGCCAGATTAACCAGAGGGCACAGAGACACTACCCAAATTAACAAAATAGAACAGGAAAAGGGAGCTATAACAACAGAAATTGAGAAAATTAAAAAAATCATCAGATCCTACTACAAAAGCCTATACTTAACACAACTAAAAACTTTGGATGAAATGGACAATTTCTTAGACAGATACCCAATACAAAATTTAAATCAGGATCAAATAGATCATCTAAACAGTCCCATAACCACTAAAGAAATAGAATGGGTCATTGAAAGTCTTCCAACAAAAACAGCACGGGGCCAGATGGTTTTAATGCAGAATTCTATCACACCTTCAAAGAAGACTTAACACCAATACACTTCAAACTATTCCACAAAATAGAAACAGAAGGAATACTACCCAACTCTTTCTATAAAGCCACAATTATGCTAATACCAAAACCAAACAAAGATCCAACAAAGAGAACTTCAGACCAATTTTCCTTATGAATATCGATGCAAAAATGCTAAATAAAATTCTTGCCAACCGAATCCAAGAACACATCAAAATGATCATTCACCATGATCAAGTAGGCTTCATCCCAGGGATGCAGGAATGGCTCTATATACAGAAATCCATCAATATAAACCACTACATAAATGAACTCAAACAAACAAACAAACAAAAAACACATGATCATTTCTTTAGAAGCTGAAAAGCTTTTGACAAAATTCAGCATCCTTTTGTGTTAAAAGTCTTGGAAACAAGAGGAATTTAAGGTCCATATCTAAGCATAGTAAAAGCAATATAGAGCAAACCAGTAGCCAACATCAAACTAAATGGAGATAAAGTTGAAGCAATCCTGCTAATATCGGACTAGAAAAGGCTGCCCTCTCTCTCTCCATATTTATTCAACATAGTACTCAAATTTCTAGCTAGAGCAATTAGAAAAAATAAGGAGGTCAAAGGGATACAAATTGGAAAGTAAGAAGTCAAAAATTATCACTATTTGCAGATGATATGATAGTATACTTAAGTGACCCAAAAAAACTCAACCAGAGAACTACAGCTGATAAACAACTTCAGCAAAGTGGCTGAATATAATATCAACTCAAGCAAATCAGTAGCCTTCATATACTCAAGGATAAAGAGGCTGAGAAAGAAATTAGGGAAACAACACACTTCTCAACAGCCACAAACAATATAAAGTATCTTGTTGTGACTCTAAGCAAACAAGTGAGAGATCTCTATGAAAGGAACTTCAAGTCTTTGAAGAAAGAAATCCAAGAAGACCTCAGAAGATGGAAAAACCTTCCATGCTTTTGCATTGGCAGGATTAATATAATAAAAATGCCCATCTTGCCAAAAGCAATCTATAGATTCAATGCAATCCCCATCAAAATCCCAACTCAATTCTTCATAGAGTTAGAAAGAGCAATTCTCAAATTCACCTGGAATTACAAAAAACCCAGGATAGCAAAAACTATTCTCAATAGTAAAAGAACTTCTTGGGGAATCAGTTTCCCGACCTCAAGCACTACTACAGAGCAATAGTGTATAAACTGCATAGAACTGGTATAATGACAAGCAGATTGATCAATGGAATAGAATTGAAGACCCAGAAATGAACCCACACACTGTAGTCACTTGATCTTTGACATAGGAGCTAAAACCATCCAGTGGGAAAAGATAGCCGTTTCAACAAATGGTGTTGGTTCAACTGGAGGGTAGCATCCAGAAGAATGCAAATGGATCCATTCTTTTCCCCTTGTACTAAGCTCAACTCCAAGTGGATCAAGGACCTCCACATAAAACCAGACACACTTAAACTACTAGAAAAGAAATTGGGGAAGAGCCATGAGCACATGGGCATAGGAGACAATTTTCTGAACAGAACACCAATAGCTTATGCTCTAAGATCAAGAATTGGCATGTGGGAACCTCATAAAATTACAAAGTTTCTGTAAGGCAAAGGACACTGTCCAAAGGACAAAATGCCAACCAACACATTGGGAAAAGATCTTTACTAACCCTACATCTGACAGAGGGTTAATATTCAATATATACAAAGAACTTAAGAAGTTAGACTCCAGAGGGCCAAATAACCCTATTTAAAAATGGGGTACAAAGCTAAACAAAAAATTTTTTACCTGAGGAATATCAAATGGCTGAGAAGCACCTAAAGAAATGTTCAACATCCTTAGTAATCGGGGAAGTGTAAATCTAAACAATCTAAACAACCCTGAGATTTCACCTCACACCATTCAGTTGGCTAAGATTAAAAACTCAGTAGACAGCAAGTGCTGGTGAGGATGTGAAGAAAGAGGAACAGTCCTCCACTGCTGGTGGGATTGCAAACTGGTACAACCACTCTGGAAATCAGTCTGGCAGTTCCTCAGAAAACTGGGCATGATACTACTGGGGGACCCTGTTATACCACTCCTGGGCATATACCCAGAGGATTCCCCAGCATGTAATAAGGACACATGCTCCACCAAGTCATAGCAGCCCTTTTTATAATATGCAGAAGGTGGAAAGAACCCAGATGTCATTCAGTGGAGGATTGGATACAGAAAATGTAGTATATTTACACTATGGAATACTATGCAGCTATTAAAAACAATGAATTCATGAAATTCTTAGGCAAGTGGGTGGAACTGGAAAATATCATCCTTAGTGAGGTAACCCAATCACAAAATAGCACACATGGTATGCACTCAATGATAAGTGGATATTAGCCCAGAAGCTTGGAATATGCAAGCCACAATTCACATATCAAATGATGCCCAAGAAGAAGGAAGGAGAGGTCTCTAGTCCTGGAAAGGCTCAGTGCAGCAGTGTAGGGGAATACCAGGACAGGGAAGCAGGAAGGGATTTATTGGGAAACAGGGGGAAAGAAGAGGGCTTATAAGACTTTTGGGGAGGGGGGAACCAAGAAAGGGCAAATCATTTGAAATGTAAATAAAGAATATATCTAATAAAAATTTTGGAAAAAAAAGAAAGAATCCTATCTCCTGGAGATAGAGCTAATGCAGCTGTGCACAGTACAAAATAGTTCTGGAAACCAAACAAGAGTCCTGCTCATGTGTAGGGTATGCTCTTAACATTCAGGCTCTCTCTCCTGCCATGTTTTACTAAATCTTGTTTCAATTGTGAAGAAGATCAATCAGAAAATGTCAGTAAGAAATAATTGGCTTCTTGGCTTGACCACATCAAGGGAATATTACCTTGGTCAAGAGAGTTTTTAAAGAGCCCTCATGAAAAATTCATTCTTTACAAAACATTCTTTGCCATTTAGCTAGAGCTTGTGATAGTCACTCCACTACTGCTAGATTTTCCCTCTCCTTTATTCTGAGTTGCTCTACTGTTGAAAAAAATGAAGCCAGTATTCTACATGGTGTGTGAAAGTCCTCACAAAGCACACATCTCCTTAATATATAATGGGATGTGTGCATATATTTAACTCTCAAATAATCTTCTAAACTGCTCTCTTGGAAGGCTGTGTAGTGGGTATCTACATAGGTGACTTTCCTCCTGGGATTCTACTTGAAACCATCTCAGTGTTGATGTAACACTTCATACTATTCATATTAATAAGAGGAGTATCATCAGAAACCTTCACTCTGAGGAATCTAGCATCCTGTAACTGCCTGGAAAACACATGCGCTTTGTCCAACAAATAGGTGACAAGCCATACATACAATTTTTAGTTTTCTAGTAGTCACACAGAACAGGCAAACAAAAAATGGAAATAAGTAAAATTAATCTTCTACTATAATATATACAGTCCAATATATCTGAAAGATTATAATTTGAACATATAATCCAACTGAAATGGGCAATAAATACTTCACACTGATTCTTACAGCAAGACTTTGCAACCTGATGTTTATTTTCTCAATATATCTCAGTTAAGGTCAGCCATATTTGGAGCATTCAGAAGCCACACATGGCTAGTGGCTGCCTCCTCAGAGATAGATTTCAAGGAATCAACTGGAATGGTCAGGAGATCATTAAAGTTCTCACTGGTTCTCTATACATCTGATATTTTGTCACTAACCAAACGTTTTTCATCGTCTGCAATGCTGTTTGTGATTAGACACTATCTCCCCATTCCTGATCATCCTGTTAACATTCATCTTCCCCCTTTGATTGCATGGCAGTTCTTCCCTTCTAGGGTTGGCAGTTGTTTTTCTTTAGGCTTGTTATATGTATTGTTTCCATCTCTAAGGAACACATGTCATGCCAATATTCTCAACCCCCAAGCTTCTATGCTTTCTGGAATAATCAAATTCTTTTTTCGAACCTTAAGTTCATGTATATTTCCCAGAGAAAACTTGTCCAATTTTTCAAAAGTTCTCTGACAGCAGCATTCAGGCTATTGGCCATGTTGCTAGCTGTCTTCCCAGCACTTACTGTGGAGGGCATCCTTGCAGTGATGCTATATGTATCATAGAACACAGTTTTCAGCTCCATAGTAGGTACACAGTTGACTTTGCCTAGATGAATGCATAACTGGCTAAATGAATAAAATTATGTAAAAACTGCAAAAGAAGGAGAGTGCGCTGGTAAAAGTCTGATAGCTGGTTCTAAACAAGGGCCCAATTAAACATGTACAGTTCACACACATAAAGGACAGTCTTTAAATGGACAGTCATTGCAGAATGAAGAACGGTGTTATTCTCAAGCATCCAGGAAATTTGACTCGCAGACACCCTCATTCTAAATAATCTAATGAAATATGTATGTTTGAGAGGAATATAGGCTGGTACAACTATTATAGAAAGCAATATGTCAGGGCCAGGACCTATAGTAGTTCTAAGAGGCCATATTCTTTAGGCAGATCTCAAATTCTGGTGCAAATTCTTGAGAGAAATGTTTGATACTTTTCACAGTTATGGTGTTTATGTTAGCAAAGAATTGCAGAGTTTTTTTTCAATTGATGTAAAAATTGATAAATATAAACTAAACATAATTCAAAGAAACATAAAGATACATAGCGCATGTGTCAGAATGATGTGTCTAGAGACTGGGTATAACGAATTGAGAAATAAGAAAAAAGGAAGTAAACAAATGTTTCATTTTCTTCCTACTTCTTTCTATCCAACCCTTTTATTTTCTTTCTCACCTTCTCTAACCTCCTTTTTCTAATTTCTTCCCTGTCTGTCAACCCACAATACCACATCTGCCTCCTCTTCATTTTCCATCTTTAAGTAATTTAAAAGGGTTCTTTCAGAGATAAACAGGTGTTTTGCTGTTTGGGATGCTTTGAAGTGTGCTGAATCGTCTCGTCCACCATCTGATCATCTTAGATTACAAAGCAGCTGTTTAATGGACATAGCAACTTTGCTGACAAGACAGACACCTTGGCCAAATTATTTCTTAGTATAACAATACATGTGCTTTATCTAGCTTGGTGGATTTTTTAAAATTTTCTATATTCTTTGCTTACATTCCAAATGCCTTTCCATTTCCTGGTTCCCCCCTCTCCATAAGTTCCATAAGCCCCTTTCCCTCTGCCCATTCCCCAATCACCCCTCTCCCATTTCTCTATCTTGATACTCCCCTACAATGCTGGATCAAGCCTTTCCAGGGCCAGGATCCTCTCCTTCCTTCTCCTTGGGAATCATTTGATATGTTAATTGTGTCTTGAGTATTCAGATCTTTTGGGCTAATTAATATCCACTTATCAGTGACTGCATTCCATGTGTAATCTTTTGTGATTGGGTTATCTCAGTTAGGATGATATTTTCCAGTTCCAATTATTTGCCTAACAATTTCATGAATTTGTTGTTTTTAACTGCTGGATAGTATTCCATTGTGTAAATACACTACATGTTCTGTATCCATTCTTCCATTCAGGGACATCTAGGTTCTTTCCAGCTTCTGGCTATTATAAATAAGGCTGCTATGAACATAGTGGAGCATGTGTCCTTAATGCTTGCTGGGGAATCCTCTGGGTATATGCCCAGGAGTG
This sequence comes from Apodemus agrarius, assembly GCA_964023405.1. NCBI lineage: Eukaryota > Metazoa > Chordata > Mammalia > Rodentia > Muridae > Apodemus > Apodemus agrarius. The sequence continues at coordinate 72,463,997 of OZ030018.1, forward strand.
GTATAGCAGGATCCTCCGAAAGTGTCATGCTCAGTTTTCTGAGGAACCACCAGACTGATTTCCAGAGTGGTTGTACCATCTTGCAATCCCACCAGCATTGGAGGAGTGTTCCTCCTTCTCCACATCCTCACTAATACCTGCTGTCTCCTGAGTTTTTAATCTTAGCCATTCTGACTGGTGTGAGGTGAAATCTCAGGGTTGTTTTGATTTACATTTCCCTAATGATTAATGATGTTGACCATTTCTTAAGGTGCTTCTCAGCAATTCGAAATTCTTCAGGTGAAAATTCTTTGTTTAGCTTTGTACCCCATTTTTAATAGGGTTTTTTGGCTCTCTGGAGTCTACCTTCTTGAGTTCTTTGTATATATTGGATATTAGCCCTCTGTTGGATATAGGGTTGCTGAAGATCTTTCCCCAATTTGTTGGTTGCCATTTTGTCCTTTTGACAGTGTCCTTTGCCTTATAGAAACTTTGTAATTTTATGAGGTCCCATTTGTCAATTCTTGATCTTAGAGTATAAGCTATTGGTGTTCTGTTTAGGAACTTTACCCCTGTGCCCATGTCCTCAAGGGTCTTCCCCATTTTCTTTTCTATAAGTTTCAATGTGTCTGGTTTTATGTGGAAGTCCTTGATCCACTTGGACTTGAGCTTAGTACAAGAAGATAAGAATACATCAATTTGCATTCTTCTGCATGCTGACCTCCAGTTGAACCAGCACCATTTATTGAAAAGGCTATCTTTTTCCACTGGATGGTTTTATCTCCTTTATCAAAGATCAAGTGACCATAATTCTATGGGTTCATTTCTGGATGTTCAATTCTATTCCATTGATCTACCTGCCTTTCACTGCACCTATACTATACAGTTTTTAACACTATTGCTCTGTAGTACTGTTGAGGTCAGGGATATTGATTCCCCCAGAAGTTCTTTTATTGCTGAGAATAGTTTTAGCTATCTTGGGTTTTTTGTTATTCCAGATGAATTTGAGAATTGCTCTTTCTAAATCTATGAAGAATCGAGTTGGGATTTTGATGGGGATTGCATTGAATCTGTAGATTGCTTTTTGACAAGATGGCCATTTTTACTATATTAATCCTGCCAATGCAAGAGCATGGAAGATTTTTCCATTTTCTTAGGTCTTCTTCACTTTCCTTCTTCAGAGACCTGAAATTCTTGTCATGCAGATCTTTCACTTATTTGGTTAGATTCACACCAAGATATTTTATATTGTTTATGACTATTGTAAAAGGTGTCATTTCTCTAATTTCTTTCTCAGCCTGCTTATCCTTTGAGTATAGGAAGGCTATTGATTTGCTTGAGTTGGTTTTATAACAAGCCACTTTGCTGAAGTTGTTTGTCAGCTGTAGGAGTTCTCTGGTGGAGTTTTTTGGGTCACTTAAGTATACTGTTATATCATTTTTGAATAGTGATAGTTTGACTTCTTCCTTTCACATTTGTATCCCTTTGACCTTCTTATGCTGTCTAATTGCTCTAGCTAGAACTTCAAGTACTATATTGAAAAGAAAGGGAGAGAGGTGGCAGCCTTGTCTAGTCCCTGATTTTAATGGGATTGCTTCAATCTTCTCTTCATTTAGTTTGATGTTGGCTACTGGTTTACTGTACATTGCCTTTACTATATTTAGGTATGAGCCTTGAATTTGTGTTCTTTCTAAGACTTTTAGCATGACAGGATTCTGATTTTTGTCAAAAGCTTTTTCAGCATCTAATGAAATGACCATGTGCATTTTTGTCTGAGTTTGTTTATGTAGTGGATGTCATTGTTGGATTTTCGTATATTGAACCATCCCTGCATCCCTGGGATGAAGCCTACTTGATCATGATGAATGATCATTTTGTTGTGTTCTTGGATTTGTTTGTCAAGAATTTTATTGAGTATTTTTGCACCGATATTCCTTAGGGAGATTGATCTGAATTTCTCTTTCTTTTTTGGAACTTTGTGTGGTTTTGGTATCAGCGTAATTGTGGCTTCATTGAATGAGTTGGGTAGTAATCCTTCTGTTTCTATTTTGTGAAATAGTTTGAAGAGTATTGGTGTTAAGTCTTCTTGAAGGTGTGATAGAATTCTGCACTAAAACCATCTGGTCCTGTGCTTTTTTTTGTTTGGAAGACTGTCAATGACCCCTTCTATTTCTTCAGGGGTTATGGGACGGTTTAGATGATCTATTTGATCCTGATTTAATTTTGGTATTTGGTATCTGTCTAGGAAATTTTTCATTTCCTCCAGATTCTCCAGTTGTGTTGAGTATAGGTTTTTGTAGTAGTATCTGATGATTATTTTTAATTTCTTCAATTTCTGTTGTTATATCTCCCTTTTCATTTCTAATTTTGTTAATTTGGATACTGTCTCTGTGCCCTCTGATCAGTCTGGCTAAGGGTTCATCTATCTTGGTGATTTTCTCAAAGAACCAGCTCCTGGTTTTGTTGATTCTTTGTATTGTTTTCTTTGTTTCTTCTTGATGGTTTTCAGTCCTGAATTTGATGATTTCCTGTCTTCTACTCCTCTTGAGTAAATTAACTTCTTTTTCCACCTTTTTTTTAAAGACTTTATTTTTTTTTCAAAAAAAATTTTTTTTAATTTTTATTTTCTATATTCTAAGTGTGGGTCAATTCGCATTCTTCTGCATGTTGACTTCCAGTTGAACCAGCACCATTTGTTGAAAAGGCTATCTTTATTCCACCGGATGGTTGTGGCTCCTTTATCAAAGATCAAGTGACCATAAGTCTGTGGGTTAATTTCTGGGTCTTCAATCCTGTTCCATTGATCTGCTTGCCTGTTGCTATACCAATACCATGCAGTTTTTAACACAATTGCTCTGTAGTACTGCTTGAGGTCAGGGATATTGATTCCCCCAGAAGTCCTTTTATTGTTGAGAATAGTTTTAGCTATCCTGGGTTTTTTGTTGCTCCAGATGAATTTGAGAATTGCTCTTTCTAGATCTATGAAGAATTGAGTTGGGATTTTGATGGGGATTGCATTGAATCTGTATATTGCTTTTGGCAAGATGGCCATTTTTACTATATTGATCCTGCCAATCCAGGAGCAAGAAATATTTTTCCATCTTCTGAGGTCTTCTTCGATTTCTTTCTTCAAGGACTTGAAGTTCCTGTTGTGCAGATTTTTTGCTTGTTTGGTTAGAGTTACGCCAAGATACTTTATGTTGTTTGTGGCTATTGTGAAGGGTGTTATTTCCCTAACTTCTTTCTCAGCCTGCTTGTCCTTTGAGTACAAGAAGGCCTCTGACTTGCTTGAGTTAATTTTATAACATGCCACTTTGCTGAACTTGTTTATCAGCTGTAGAAGTTCTCTGGTGGAGTTTTTTGCATCGCTTAGGTAAACTATCATATCGTCTGCAAATAATGATAGTTTCACTTCTTCCTTTCCAATTTGTATCCCTTTGACTTCCTTATGTTGTCTAATTGCTCTTGCTAGAACTTCAAGTACTATATTGAAAAGATATGGAGAGAGAGGGCAGCCTTGTCTTGTCCCTGATTTTAGTGGGAATGCTTCAAGTTTCTCTCCATTTATTTTGATGTTGGCTACTGGTTTGCTGTAGATTGCTTTTACTATGTTTAGGTATGGGCCTTGAATTCCTGCTCTTTCCAAGACTTTTAGCATGAAAGGATGCTGAATTTTGTCGAATGCTTTTTCAGCATCTAATGAGATGACCATGTGGTTTTTTTCTTTCAGTTTGTTTATGTAGTGGATTACATTGATGGATTTCCGTATATTGAACCATCCCTGCATCCCTGGGATGAAGGGATGATCATGGTGGATGATCGTTTTGATGTGCTCTTGGATTCGGTTAGCAAGAATTTTTTTTTTTAAATTTTTATTTTCTATATTCTATGTTTACATTCCAAGGGCTTTCCCCTTTCCCAGTTCCCACCCACCATAGTTCCCATAGTTCCTCTCCCCCCCAACTATTCCCCAATCATTCCCCCTCCCCCCTCAGTTTCTTTACTAAACTGGATGCAATCTTTACAGGCCCAGGGTCCTCTCCTTTCTTCTTCTTGGGAATCATTTGACTTGCTATTCGTGTCTTGAGTATTTAGTGCTTCTGGGCTCATTAATATCCACTTATCAGTGATTGCATTTCATGTGCATTCTTTTGTGATTGGGTTAGCTCACTCAGGATGATATTTTCCAGGTCTAACCATTTACCTACAAATTGCATGAATTCATTATTTTTAATTGCTGAGTAGTATTCCATTGTATAAATATACCACATTTTCTGTATCCATTCCTCCTTTGAGGGATATTTGGGCTCCTTCCAATTTCTGGCTATTATAAACAAGGCTGCTATAAACATAGTGGAGCATGTGTCTTTATTGCATGCAGGGGAATCCTCTGGGTGTATGCCCAGGAGTGGTATGCCAGGGTCCTCTGGGAGTGACATGCCCAATTTTCTGAGGAACCTCCAAACTGATTTCCAGAGCGGTTTTACCATTTTGCAATCCCACCAACAGTGGAGGAGTGTTCCTCTTTCTCCACATCCTCGCCAGCACTTGTTGTCTCTTGAGTTTTTAATCTTAGCCATTCTGACTGGTGTGAGGTGGAATCTCAGGGTTGTTTTGATTTGCATTTCCCTGATGACTAATGATGTTGAACATCTTTTAAGGTGTTTCTCGGCCATCCGAATTTCTTCTGGTGAAAATTCTTTGTTTAGCTCTGTGCCCCATTTTTTGATAGGGTTGTTTGGTTCTTTAGGGTCTAACTTCTTGAGTTCTTTGTATATATTGGATATTAGCCCTCTGTCGGATGTGGGGTTGGTGAAGATCTTTTCCCACTTTGTTGGTTGCCATTTTGTCCTTCTGACAGTGTCCTTTGCTTTGCAGAAACTTTGTAATTTTATGAGGTCCCATTTGTCGATCCTTGATCTTAGTGCGTACGCTATTGGTGTTCTGTTCAGGAACTTTTCCCCTGTGCCCAAGTCCTCCAGGGTCTTCCCAAGTTTCTTTTCTAATAGTTTCCGTGTGTCTGGTTTTATGTGGAGGTCCTTGATCCACTTGGAGTTGATCTTAGTGCAAAGAGATAAGTGTGGGTCAATTCGCATTCTTCTGCATGTTGACCTCCAGTTGAACCAGCACCATTTGTTGAAAAGGCTATCTTTATTCCACCGGATGGTTGTGGCTCCTTTATCAAAGATCAAGTGACCATAAGTCTGTGGGTTAATTTCTGGGTCTTCAATCCTGTTCCATTGATCTGCTTGCCTGTTGCTATACCAATACCATGCAGTTTTTAACACAATTGCTCTGTAGTACTGCTTGAGGTCAGGGATATTGATTCCCCCAGAAGTCCTTTTATTGTTGAGAATAGTTTTAGCTATCCTGGGTTTTTTGTTGCTCCAGATGAATTTGAGAATTGCTCTTTCTAGATCTATGAAGAATTGAGTTGGGATTTTGATGGGGATTGCATTGAATCTGTATATTGCTTTTGGCAAGATGGCCATTTTTACTATATTGATCCTGCCAATCCAGGAGCAAGAAATATTTTTCCATCTTCTGAGGTCTTCTTCGATTTCTTTCTTCAAGGACTTGAAGTTCCTGTTGTACAGATCTTTCGCTTGTTTGGTTAGAGTTACGCCAAGATACTTTATGTGGTTTGTGGCTATTGTGAAGGGTGTTATTTCCCTAATTTCTTTCTCAGCCTGCTTGTCCTTTGAGTACAAGAAGGCCACTGACTTGCTTGAGTTAATTTTATAACCTGCCACTTTGCTGAAGTTGTTTATCAGCTGTAGAAGTTCTCTGGTGGAGTTTTTTGGGTCGCTTAGGTAAACTATCATATCGTCTGCAAATAATGATAGTTTCACTTCTTCCTTTCCAATTTGTATCCCTTTGACTTCCTTATGTTGTCTAATTGCTCTTGCTAGAACTTCAAGTACTATATTGAAAAGATATGGAGAGAGAGGGCAGCCTTGTCTTGTCCCTGATTTTAGTGGGAATGCTTCAAGTTTCTCTCCATTTATTTTGATGTTGGCTACTGGTTTGCTGTAGATTGCTTTTACTATGTTTAGGTATGGGCCTTGAATTCCTGCTCTTTCCAAGACTTTTAGCATGAAAGGATGCTGAATTTTGTCGAATGCTTTTTCAGCATCTAATGAGATGACCATGTGGTTTTTTTCTTTCAGTTTGTTTATGTAGTGGATTACATTGATGGATTTCCGTATATTGAACCATCCCTGCATCCCTGGGATGAAGCCTACTTGATCATGGTGGATGATCGTTTTGATGTGCTCTTGGATTCGGTTAGCAAGAATTTTATTTAGTATTTTTGCATCGATATTCATAAGAGAAATTGGCCTGAAGTTCTCTTTCTTTGTTGGATCTTTTTGTGGTTTAGTTATTAGTGTAATTGTGGCTTCGAAGAATGAGTTGGGCAGTGTCCCTTCTGTCTCTATTTTGTGGAATAGTTTTAAAAGTATTGGTGTTAAGTCTTCTTTGAAGGTCTGGTAGAATTCTGCACTAAAACCATCTGTTCCCGTACTTTTCTTGGTTGGGAGGCTTTCTATAACCCCTTCTATTTCTTTAGGGGTTATGGGACTATTTAGCTGGTCTACTTGATGCTGATTTAATTTTGGTATTTGATATCTGTCTAGGAAATTGTCCATTTCCTCCAGATTCTCCAGTTGTTTTGAGTATAGACCTTTATAGTAGGATCTGATGATCTTTTGAATTTCCTCAGTTTCTGTTGTTATGTCTCCCTTTTCATTTCTAATTTTGTTAATTTGTATACTGTCTCTGTGTCCTTTGGTTAGTCTGGCTAAGGGTTTATCTATCTTGTTGATTTTCTCAAAGAACCAGCTCCTCGTCTTGTTGATTCTTTGTATGGTTCCCTTTGTTTCTTTTTGATTGATTTCAGCCCTGAGTTTGATGATTTCCTGTCTTCTACTCCTCCTGAGTGAATTAACTTGTTTTTCTTCCAGGGCTTTAAGGTGTGCCGTAAAGCTGCTAGTGTATGCTCTCTCCAGTTTCTTTTTGGATGCACTTAGAGCTATGAGTTTTCCTCTTAGCACTGCTTTCATTGTGTCCCATAGATTTGGGTAGGTTGTACCTTCATTTTCATTGAATTCTAAAAAGTCTTTTATTTCTTTTTTTATTTCTTCCTTGACCAAGGTGTCATTGAGTAGAGTATTGTTCAGTTTCCATGTGTATGTGGGCTTTTTGTTGTTTTTGTTGCTATTGAAGACCACTCTTACTCCATGGTGATCTGATAGGAGGCATGGGATTAGCTTGATCTTCTTGTATTTGTTGACATCTGTCTTGTGACCAATTATATGGTCTATTTTGGAGAAGGTACCATGCGGTACTGAGAAAAAGGTATATTCTTTAGCTTTAGGATGTAATGTTATATATATATATATATATATATATATATATATATATATATATATATCTGTTAAATCCAATTGGTCCAGAGTTTCAATTAGTTTCACTGTGTCCCTGTTTAGTTTCTGCTTTCCTGATCTGTCCATTGAGGATAGTGGAGTGTTGAAGTCACCCACAATTATTGTGTTAGGTGTAATGTGTGCTTTAACCTTTAGTAAGGTTTCTTTTACGAATGAGGGTGCCCTTGCATTTGGAGCATAGATGTTCAGTATTGAGAGCTCTTCTTGGTGGATTTTCCCTTTGGCCAGCAAGAAGTGACCATCTGAGTCTCTTTTGATGATTTTAGGTTGGAAGTCAATTTTATCTGATATTAGAATGGCTACTCCAGCTTGTTTCCTGAGACCATTTGCTTGTAAAATTGTCTTCCAGCCTTTTACTCTAAGGCAGTATTTGTCTTTAACACTGAGATATGTTTCCTGTATGCAGCAAAATGTAGGGTCCTGTTTCCGTATCCAGTCTGTTAATCTATGTCTTTTTATTGGGGAATTGAGTCCATTGATGTTAAGAGATATTAAGGAATAGTAATTATTACTTCCAGACATTTTTGAAATTATATTTATTTATCTTATTTATTTTTTATATTTGAGAGGTTATCTTCTTTTGGGTTTGATGAGAGGAGGTTTCTATCTTGCTTCTTCCCGGGTGTAGTTTCTGTCCTTGTCTTGGTGTTTTCCCCCTATTATCCTTTGTAGGGCTGGATTTGTGGAAAGATATCTTGCAAATTTGGTTTTCTCATGGAATACCTTGATGTCTCCATCAATGGCGATTGAGAGTTTTGCTGGGTAAAGTAGTTTTGGCTGAAGTTTGTGTTCTCTTAGAGTTTGCATGATATCTGCCCAGGATCTTCTAGCTTTCATGGTCTCAGGTGAGAAGTCTGGTGTTATTCTGATAGGTCTTCCTTTATATGTTACTTGGCCTTTTTCTCTTGCTGCCTTTAGTATTCTTTCTTTGTTTAATACATTTGGAGTTTTGATTATTATGTGACGGGATGTATTTCTGTTCTGGTCCAGTCTGTTTGGGGTTCTATAGGCTTCTTGTATATTCATGGGCATCTCTCTCCTTAGGTTGGGGAAGTTTTCTTCCATAATTTTATAGAAGATATTAGCTGGCCCTTTAACTTGTAAATCTTCACTCTCGTCTATACCTATAATCCTTAGGTTTGGTCTTCTCATAGTGTCTTGGATTTCCTGGATGTTTTGGGTTGCCACCTTTTTGCATTTAGTATTTTCTTTGACTGTTGAATCAATGGTTCCTATGGTATCTTCGGCTTCTGAGATTCTGTCTTCTATCTCTTGTATTCTATTGTTGATACTTGCATCTATGGCCCCTGATTTCTTCCCAAGGTTTTCTATCTCCAATGTTGTCTCCCTCTGTGATTTCTTAGTTGTTTCTACTTCTGTTTTTAGTATGTGGATGGATGTGCTCAGATCTTTCGCTTGCTTGATTGTGTTTTAATGTATTTCTTTAATAGATTTTTGTGCTTCCTCTTTCATAGCTTCTATTTGTTGGCCCACGTTCTTCTGTAGTTCTTTAAGTGACTTTTGTCTTTCTTCCTTATTGTCTTCTTCTTTTGATCCATCTTCTCCTGAATTTCTTGAAGTGATTTTTGTATTTGCCTCGTAAAGTCTTCTAACTTTTGATCCATTTTCTCCTCTATTTCTTTACGAGATTTTTCTATTTGTTCAGCTATCAGCATCCTGACCAGTAATTTTATATCCAAGTCTTGTTTTTCTGGTGTTTTGGGGTATCCAGGGATTCCTGTTGTTGGAGAACTGGGTTCAGATGCTGTCATGTTGCCTTGATTTTTGTTAGTAACGTTCCTTCGTTTTCCTTTTGCCCTCTGGTTATTTCTGGTGTTAGTTGGCCTTGTTGTCAGTGGCTGGTGTTTGAATCTCCTGTGAGGCTGGGCTCACCTGTTGTTTCTCTACTGGTGAATATGTGTGACTGCTGCTTTAAGGGATCATAAGCTGGCTGGCACCCATGCGATTGTAGCCCCTGTTGGAGTCTGTCTACCTGGGCTTCTCCAGCTGTGTCCTGGTTGCAAGGAACTTGGCCTGCTTGGCTCCGAGAGCCTAGTAGATCCCCCGTGAGGGTAGCCCTGGAAGGGGTGTCTGCCTGGGCCTTTCCAGCTGTGTCCTGGTTGCAATATGGAGGCCCGCCTCTATCGCTGGTCCAGGGGCCTGCGAGCTGGTTGCAGAATGCAGCCTTGGTGCACGGCCAGAGGGCGAGGGGATGTCCCACAGAGCCTAGGCGGAACTCGGCCTGCTTGGCTCCGTGAGCCTAGCAGATCCCCCCCCCCTCCGTGAGGGTAGCCCTGGAAGGGGTGTCTACCTGGGCCTTTCCAGCTGTGTCCTGGTTGCAATATGGAGGCCCGCCGCTATCGCTGGTCCAGGAGCCGGTGAGCTGGTTGCAGAACGCAGCCTCGGTGCACGGCCAGAGGGCACGGGGATGTCCCACAGAGCCTAGGCGGAACCCAAAAAAATTTTTTTATTGGATATATTCTATATTTACATTTCATTTCCCTTTTTTTGTTTCCCCACCCCCCTAAGGTCCCACATGCCCTTTCCCTCCCCCTGCTCCCTCATCCACCCCTTCACACTTCCCTGTTCTGGTATTCCCCTACACTGATGCTTTGATCCTTTCCAGCACTAGTGTCCATTCCTTTCTTCTTGTCAGACATCATTTAGTATGTGAATTGTGTCTTTGGTGTCCGAAGATTCTAGGCCAATATCCACTTATCAGTGACTGCATACCATGGGTATTCTTTTGAGACGGGGTTTCCTCACTTAGTATGATGCTCTCCAGCTCCATACCTTGGTCAAGGAATAAATAAAAAAAGAAATCAAAGACTTTCTAGAATTTAATGAAAATGAAGGCAGAACATGCTTAAATTTATGGGACACAATGAAAGCAGTGGTAAGAGGAAAACTCGTCACCCTGAGTGCCTCTAAGAGGAAACTGGAGAAATCATACACTAGCAGCATAATGGCACACCTCAAAAAGGTTTTCCCGTAAATTTAAGCATGCTCTGCCTTCATTTTCATTAAATTCTAGAAAGTCTTTGATTTCTTTTTTTATTTCTTCCTTGACCCAGGTATCATTGAGTAGAGTATTGTTCAGCTTCCATGTGTATGTGGGCTTTCTGTTGTTTTTGTTGCTATTGAAAACCACTCTTACTCCATAGTTATCTGATAGGAGGCACGGGATTAGTTCAATCTTCTTATATCTGTTGAGGTCTGTCTTGTGACCAAATACTTGGTCGATTTTGGAGAACGTACCATGAGATACTGAGAAAAAGTTATATTTTTTTGCTTTAGGATGAAATGTTTTATATATATATATATATATATATATATATATATATATATATACATATATATATATACACACACACGCATATATACACACACACACACACACACACACACATATATATATATATATATATATATATATATATATTAAATCCAATGTGTCTAAAGCTTCGATAAGTTTCACTGTGTCCCTGTTTAATTTCTGTTTTCCTGATTGGTCCATTGAGGAGAGTGGAGTGTTGAAGTCACCCACAATTATTGTGTCAGGTGCAACGTATGCTTTGAGCTTTAGTAAAGTTTCTTTTATGAATGAGGGTGCCCTTGCATTTGGAGCATAAATGTTCAGAATAGAGAGTTCTTCTTTTTGGATTTTTTCTTTGACTATTAAGAAGTGCCCTTCTGTGTCCAGTTTGATCACTGTATGTTGAAAGTCAATTTTATCTGATATTTGAATGGCTACTCCGGCTTGTTTCCTGAGATCATTTGCTTGTAATATTGTTTCCCAGCCCTTTACTCTGAGGTAGTGTTTGTCTTTGACACTGAGGTGTGTTTCCTGTACACAGCAAAATATAGGGTCCTATTTACCTATCAAATCTGTTAGTCTATGTCTTTTTATTGGGGAATTGAGTCCATTGATGTTAAGATATATTAAGGAGTAGTGATTATTACTTTCTGTTATTTTTGAAGTTATTTTTACATTTGAGTGGTTATCTTCTTTTGGGTTTGATGAAGGAAGGTTACTATCTTGCTTTTTCCAGGGTGTAGTTTCTCTCCTTGTATTGGAGTTTTATACCTATTATCCTTTTTAGGGCTGGGTTTGTGGAAAGATATTGTGTAAATTTGGTTTTATCATGGAATATCTTGCTTTCTCCATCTATGGTGATAGTAGTCTTGGCTGGCATTTGTGTTCTCTTATAGTCTGCAGGAGCTGTCCAGGATCTTCTAGCCTTCATGGTCTCTGATGAGAAGTATGGTATAATTCTGATAGGTTTTCCTTTATATCTTACTTGGCCTTTTTCTCTTACTGCTTTTAATATTCTTTCTTTGTTTAGTACATTGGGGTTTTGATTATTATGTGACAGGAGGTATTTCTGTTCTGATCCAGTCTGTTTGGAGTTCTGTAGGCTTCTTGTATATTCATTGGCATCTCTCTCTTTAGGTTAGGGAAGTTTTCTTCCAGAATTTTGTTGAAGATATTTGCTGGCCCTTTGAGTTGTAAATCTTCACTCTCATCTCTACCTATAATCCTTAGGTTTTGTCTTCTCATTGTGTCCTGGATTTCCTGGATGTTTTTGGTTACAAGCTTTTTGCATTTTGCATTTTCGTTGACTGTAGAGTCCATGGTTCCTATGGTATCTTTGGCATCTGAGATTCTTTCTTCTGTCTCTTGTATTCTGTTGTTGATATTGGCATCTATGACCCCAGATTTCTTCCCAAGGTTTTCTATCTCCAAAGTTGTCTTCATTTGTGATTCCATAGTTGTTTCTACTTCTGTTTTTAGATCCTGCCTGGCTTTGCTCTGTTCTTTCACTTGTTTGTTTGTGTTTTCCTGTCATTCTTTAAGAGATTTTTGTGTTTTCTCTTTCATGACTTCTTCCTGTTGACCCAAGTTCTCCTTTATTCCTTTAAGTGATTTTTGCATTTCCTCATTGGCTTCTATCTGTTGATATTCGCCTGCATTTCTTTAAATGATTTTTTGTGTTTCCCTTGTAAGGGATTCTAACTTTTGATCCATTTTCTCCTGTATTTCTTTGAGAAATTTATTTATGTCCTTCTTCTGTTCCTCTAACAGCATCATGACCAGTGATTTTAAATACAAATCTTGTTTTTCTGGTGTTTTGGGATATTCAGGACTTGCTGTTGTTGAAGAATTGGGTTCGGATGCTGCCATATTGCCTTGGTTTCTGTTAGTAATGTTCTAACAGTAATGTTCTGTTAGTTAGTCCTGTTGTCACTGTCTGGTGCTTGAACCTCCTGTAAGCCTGTAAGGCTATTTCTGTTCCTCTGGATGATTGGGTTTCCCCTGTCACACATTACTGACTGGCTGCCCTACTCTTGAGTGCCATTGGAGCCCTGGTGTCCCTTGCCCCAAGCAATGTTGTACTTGGGGTTGTCTCTGTGTACTTGGAGCTGCCTGTCCAGGAGTGAAGATGGTGGCAGGGAGTCTCTCCAAGTGCCAATTATTCTGCAGGGCAAAGGACCCATGACAAGTTGGCACCCAGATGAACAGCAGAGCTGCCCAGCTCTTGGGTGCAGGCAGAAGCCTGGCGTATGTGTCCCAAGTGCTGTCAAACTTAGGATATCTCTGTTCCTGGAGCTGCCTGTTCTGTCTGATTGAGAGCAAAGAAGGAGGCCTATTACTCTCTTTTGCTTGGTGGAACTTAACCTTCCTAAAGCTGTGATCCTTTAATTCAGTCCTTCATGTTGTGGTGAGCACCTAGTATAAGTTATTTTCATTGCTACTTCATGAGTGTAATTTTGCTACTGTTTTGAGTCATAATGTATTTTCTGAAGGCCTTACTTGACCCATGTGAAAGGGTTCTTTGATCCACAGGAGTCTCCACCTACAGGTTGAGAACCATTTTTCTTTCTGATCCTCCTCAGCTCAATTCTGCCAGCTTCATTAACCCATTTACCTTTTCTTCAGGTGTTTAACTCAATCCTGTTTTATTAAATACCTCAGAAATTTTTTTTTTACTAAATAAACTGAGAGTGTCATATCTTAGGTGATGGGAAACTTGTTCTCATATTCTGTAATCTATCAGTTTGGCATAGAGACATAATGAGTGATTTTATCATTTGCTAAAATGTTCAGGTCTAATTACATACAAATCTGATAGTTATTTTGACATCAATCTTTTTAAACATAAATTTATCCTTTCGTATAGTAAACTGAGCTAGTGATCAGACGGCAAGGAACTAAAAATAAATAAATACCATTTAGACTCTATGAGTGTTTGCACAGTACATTCTCAGTATCGAGAGGTGAAATTTTAGACTACTTCACTTTTATTCTAAAAGTTTTATTGCTGAAAAGGCTATCTTTTTTCCTCTGGATGTTTTCAGCTCCTTTGTCGAAGATCAATTGGCTATAGATGTGTGGGTTCAGTTCTGGGTCTTTGATCCTATTCCATTGATCCACCTCCCTGTCACTGTACCAATACCAGGCAGTTTTTAACACTACTGCTCTGTAGTATTGCTTGAGGTCTGGGATATTGATTCCCCCAGAAGTTCTTTTACTGCTGATGATAGTTTTAGCTATCCTGGGTTTTTTGTTATTCCAGATGAATTTGAGAATTTCTCTTTCTAACTCTATGAAGAACTGAGTTGGGATTTTGATGGGGATTGTGTTGAATCTGTATATTGCTTTTGGCAAGATTGCCATTTTAACTATATTAATCCTGCCAGCCCACGAGCATGGAAAATTTTTTCCATTTTCTGAGAATTGATCCACTCTTATCTCCTTGCACTAAACTCTACTCCAAGTGGATCAAGGACCTCCACATAAAACCAGACACACTAAAACTAATAGAACAGAAACTGGAGAAGACCCTTGAGGACATTGGCTCAGGGGAAAAATTCCTGAACAGAACACCAATTGCTTATGCGCTAAGAGCAAGAATAGACAAATGGGACCTCATAAAATTACAATGTTTCTATAAGGCAAAAGACACTGTCAAAAGGACAAATCGGCAACCAACAAATTGGGAAAAGATCTTCACCAACCCCACACCCGATAGAGGGCTAATATCCAATGTATACAAAGAACTCAAGAAGTTAGACCCCAGAAAACCAAATAACCCTATCCAAAACTGGGATATAGAGCTAAACAAAGACTTTTCACCTGAAGAAATTCATATGGCTGAGAAACACCTTAAAAAATGTTCAACATCATTAGTCATTAGGGAAATGCAAATCAAAACAACCCTGAGATTTCACCTCATACCAGTCAGAATGGCTAAGATTAAAAACTCAGAAGATATCAGGTGTTGGCGAGGATGTGGAGAAAGAGGAACACTCCTCCACTGATGGTGGGACTGCAAGCTGGTACAACCACTCTGGAAATCAGTCTGGCGGTTCCTCAGAAAACTGGACATGATAATTCCGGAGGACCCAGCCATACCACTCCTGGAAATATACCCAGAAGATTCCCCAGCATGCAATAAAGATACATGCTTCACTATGTTAGTAGCAGCCTTATATATAATAGCCAGAAGCTGGAAAGAACCCAGATGGCCCTCAATGGAGGAATGGATATAAAAATGTGGTATATATACACAATGGAATACTATTCAGCCATTAGAAACAATGAATTCATGAAATTCTTAGAGAAATGGATGGAGCTGGAGAACACCCATCCATGGTATGCAGTCACTGATAAGTGGATATTAGCCTAGAATCTTGGGACACCAAAGACACAATTCACATACCAAATGATGTCTGACAAGAAGAAAGAAGTGGACACTGGTTCTGGAAAGGATCAAAGCATCAGTATCGTGGAATACCAGAACAGGGAAGTGTGAAGGGGTGGATGAGGGAGCAGTGGGAGGGAAAAGAGCATGTGGGACCTTTGGGGGGTAGGGAACTAGAAAAAGGAAAATGAATTGTATATATAGAATATATCCAATAAAAAAATAAAAAATAAAAGTTTTATTGCAAAAATTAAGGATATATGAAGATAATAAGCATGTAAGAAATGAATAATTTACTCTGTTGTGGTAGAAATAATTTAAATCCATACTATGAATATATTGTTTTTTTGCATAAAAGATTTATGATGTCTTAATGGAAAAGCAACATTGAATTAAGAAACAAAAAGTATCAAGGACAACACATGTGCAACCCCAGAGGCTGGGATAAATGTATGGATGATAATAGAGGCCTCATTGTGACAGAACATTTGTGGAGCACAGCACTGAGGACAGACACAGACAGAGAACAAATGCAGCAAGGACATTGATGTCAACAAACAACATGCATCTTTCTGAGATGTAGAAGAGATTCTGACAGCTTTACTAACAGTGATGGGATGTGCTATCTTCTTTATAGCTAACTGACAGACACATTTCAGCCAGACAGTAAATTATAAAAACGGAAACTGGAAATTATGGCTGTAGAAATAACTTCTAAATATTGCAGGAGGCAGCTCTTATATAGTGGCTAAGGCCTTCTCTAGTTAGCCTTGTGACGTTGAAGTCTTCTGACTTACATGATTCCTTTTAGATAACAATTATTACTGTCTTTCTTTTGTGTAGTCAAAAATAGCATTCCTGCTGGGCATGGTGGCACACACCTTTAATCCCAGCACTTGGGTGGCAGAGGCAGGCGGATTTCTGAGTTCAAGGCCAGCCTAGTCTACAGAGTGAGTTCCAGGACAGCCAGGACTATACAGAGAAACCCTGTCTTGAAAAAATAAAACAAAACAAAACAAAACAAAAAAAGCATTTCCTCCCCCCAACCCCCCTTTCCTTCCTTCTTTCCTTTTCCTTCCTTCTTTCCTTCTTTCCTTCCTTCCTTCTTTCCTTCCTTCCTTCCTTCCTTCCTTCCTTCCTTCTTTCTTTCTTCCTTTAAGTTGAAAGTGAATTCTCTTGAATAAAACCACCTAGTGCTTTTACATTCAGTGTCCTGGGGATTGGCTTAAATAGAATTTTAATGTGTCTAAGCTAAAGTGTTAAAGAAAAACAAAGACTTAGTTTATAGCATTAATCTGGATGAACTGACATTGCTATTTACTGCTGTTGGATAACTTTCATCTTGCAATTCTGGCTATTTTTAGGGATAATTTGATTTTAGTTTCCATGGTAAAACACGTAAAAAATTTAATGACAGCTTGCTCTTGATTTTGGCTAAATTAAAGGTCATTAAGTTTATTTTAATGCAACAAAGAACACACATAAATAATCAAAACATCTTCTTTATTGTTGTTGTGTATTAATTATCATGGATTTTTGTTACATTTATATAAATGTGAGATGCTTTCTGAAATTGTTAAATATTGTCAACTATAATCAATGCTCTATAAATTTTGCCTGGACTTGCAATTAGATCTACCTATTAATATCGATTTAAACCCTTTAGAAAATATATTCCACCCACTTGACGGCTTTGAGATACTGGTATAAAAAAAACCTGAACTCTCTTTATAGTTTTGATAGAAATTTTCTTTTCTTTTTTTTCATTTTTATTTTCTATATTCTATGTTTACATTCCAAAGGCTTTCCCCTTTCCCAGTTCCCCCCCACCATATGTCCCATAATTCCTCTCCCTCCAACTATTCCCCAATCATTCCCCCTCGCACCCACTAGTTTCTCTGTTCTGGGTCTACAAAACTGGATCCAGTCTTTACAGGCCCAGGGTCCTCTCCTTTCTTCTTCTTGGGAATCATTTGACTTGCTAATTGTGCCTTGAGTATTTAGGGCTTCTGGGCTCATTAATATCCACTTATCAGTGATTGCATTTCAATGTGTATTCTTTTGTAATTGGGTTAACTCACTTAGGATGATATTTTCCAGATTTAACCATTTACCTACAAATTGCATGAATTCATTATTTTTAATTGCTGAGTAGTATTCCATTGTATAAATATACCACATTTTCTGTATCCATTCCTCCTTTGAGGGATATTTGGGCTCCTTCCAATTTCTGGCTATTATAAACAAGGCTGCTATAAACATAGTGGAGCATGTGTCTTTATTGTATGCAGGGGAATCCTCTTGGTATATGTCCAGGAGTGGTATGCCAGGGTCCTCTGGAAGTGGCATGTCCAATTTTCTGAGGAACCGCCACACTGATTTCCAGAGCAGTTTTACCATTTTGCAATCCCACCAACAGTGGAGGAGTGTTCCTCTTTCTCCACATCCTTGCCAGCACTTGTTGTCTCTTGAGTTTTTAATCTTAGCCATTCTGACTGGTGTGAGGTGGAATCTCAGGGTTGTTTTGATTTGCATTTCCCTGATGACTAATGATGTTGAATATCTCTTAAGGTGTTTCTCAGCCATCCGAATTTCTTCAGGTGAAAATTCTTTGTTTAGCTCTGTACCCCATTTTTTGAACCATTTATTTGGTTCTTTGGGGTCTAACTTCTTGAGTTCTTTGTATATATTGGATATTAGGCCTCTGTCGGATGTGGTGTTGGTGAAGATCTTTTCCCACTTTGTTGGTTGCCGTTTTGTCCTTCTGACAGTGTCCTTTGCCTTACAGAAACTGTAATTTTATGAGGTCCCATTTGTCAATTCTTGATCTTAGTGCATAAGCTATTGGTGTTCTGTTCAGGAACTTTCCCCCTGGGCCCATGTCCTCCAGGGTCTTCCCAAGTTTCTTTTCTAATAGATTCAGTGTGTCTGGTTTTATGTGGAGGTCCTTGATCCACTTGGAGTTTATCTTAGAGCAAGGAGATAAGAGTGGGTCAATTCGCATTCTTCTGCATGTTGACCTCCAGTTGAACCAGCACCATTTTTGAAAGGGCTATCTTTTTTTCCATTGGATGGTTGTGGCTCCTTTACCAAAGATCAAGTGACCATAAGTCTGTGGGTTAATTTCTGGGTCTTCAATCCTATTACATTGATCTACTTGCCTGTTCCTTGAAGAAAGAAATTGAAGAAGACCTCAGAAGATGGAAAAATATTTCTTGCTCCTGGATTGGCAGGATCAATATAGTAAAAATGGCCATCTTGCCAAAAGCAATCTACAGATTCAATGCGATCCCCATCAAAATCCCAACTCAATTCTTCATAGATCTAGAAAGAGCAATTCTCAAATTCATCTGGAGCAACAAAAAACCCAGGATAGCTAAAACTATTCTCAACAATAAAAGGACTTCTGGGGGAATCAATATCCCTGACCTCAAGCAGTACTACAGAGCAATTGTGTTAAAAACTGCAAGGAATTTTATTTTCTAAGATGTAGACTGACTGATGAGCAGGGAGTTGCTGGTGGGTAACTATGTTCACTGGGAGCTACAGAGGGAACATGATCCATAAGACTTCCTATCAGCTCCTTGTAGTGGTCACATATAAATAGTTGATGTACCTGTGTTCCAGGATTTCTATGTACATGTCATGTTGTCCATCATTGCTAAGGCTTCTGTAGGACAACTCAAGTCTGAATCTTTACCCCAGCATTCCAAGCCCTCTCTCTAGCTCCTTTATTGTTATAGAAATCAAGCCCTAACACAAATCCCTCATTCCACAATGCTTCTAGTGGCTCTGTTGCTCTTGAATGGACTCTGACTAATAAAGTACTTATCAGGAAATTTATTCTACATTTTAATATAAAAAAGCTAGTACCACTTATTTCCTGAGTACTTTCCTTTTCCCTAACACAGCATTCTTTGATTCAAGAGTTTTCTATAATGTGACTTAGAAGAAACTTAGTTCCATGAAAACTGACCTTGACTTATATGCTTCAACAGGAAGCACAAGAAAAAATCATATACTATGTGAAGTCAATTTTCTTTATTGACTTGTTTGAAATAAAAGTAAGACGCTAATATATTAAATGTTTGAATAACTCTTGTGTCATTCAAGCATGTTTCATCTCATCTCCAAATCCATACACTGAGATCTGCAAATCTATCTGTAGAGTTGAAATATATATGTAAAGAGAATGAGTTTAAAATAATGTTATAATTATTTTGATAAATAATTAATATAGTATGAGTATTTTGACAACAGGAAGAGGTAGTTGCAATTAGAGAGTGTCATAATGCATGTTTAAGACTGGTCTTCATGCTAATATAAAATTTTGGCTAAAACAGAATTAAGATTTGTGAGTTAAGAGAATTAGTTAAAAGGTGAAAGTCAGTAGCTGAGGATATAGCTCAGTAGTAGAGATATTATAGAAGCATATATTTATTTATTTATTTTTCTTTCTTTCTTTTCTTTTTTCTTTTTTCTTTTCTTTCGTTCTTTCTTTATTTCTTTCTTTTTGAGACAGGATTTCTCTGTGTAACCCTGGCTGTCCTGGAGCTCACTCTGTAGACCAGGCTGACCTCGAACTCAGAAATCCGCCTGCCTCTGCCTCCCAAATGCTGGGATTAAAGGTGTCCACCACCACTGCCTGGCTAGAAGTGTATATTTCAACACCTAGAATGCTAAACAAAAGAAAACAAGGTGAAAGTCCACTTATAAATGGATGAACAGAATAGGTATGGAGACACACTCTTTTAATCTCAGTGCCCAAGAGGTTGAAACAGGAAAATTGGGAGGTTCAAGTAACCTTGGGCCATACATCAAGCTCTGTCTGATGATAAACAGGCAGACCAGACAGATAGACAGGTTTGATGACACATGCATTTGATCCCTGTACCAAGAGAGTTGAGACTGGAGGATTATAAGTTTCTGTTCTTCTTGGGCCATACATTACATTCTGTCAGACAACAGACAGATAGACAGGCAGACAGATGAAATATTGAAGAAAAAAACAATGAAAGGAAGGGAGGAAGGGAGAAAGAGAGGAGCAGCATGAAGCTAACTCTGAATCCTGTAGTTTAACTGTGTCATGTCAGACACAGCAAAGAACACATGAAGTGGTAGAAATCTGAAAAAAATGACCCTGATGATTACAGTGAAGGTCACAGTGCTCTCCTTTCCTTTTCTCTATTTTCCTATTTAGTACAAATAAGAGTTTCTTGCTAATATGGGCTAATTTACAAGATAATCCTCAAAACTTCGTCAGTAGTGTTTTCTCTGTTCCCAGGCAACAGATGCTTATTTTAAACATGGTCTTTCAGAAGCCATGAATCATAATTGCTGTCTAAGTCTAAAGTGACATTTAACAGTGGAGCAATGAAGTCCTTGGAGGACCTGTTTTTTTCTGTGGCTCAATCAATTCAGTTCGGCCCACAGTAACAATGCACCTACTTCCTGTACTTGTAAGACCATTCAGTCACTGGTAAACATGACTCAAGCACTTCCCTCACAGCAGAAACTCGGTGCTAAACAACATGGTCTTGGAGGAACAACACGAAGACAAAATCAAATCAAGAAAGTTGAGCTCAATGGTTCATAGTCTGTTTTATGTCAATGTGACCAAAATACCTGACAGAAGCAACTTAAAGTAGGAATGGTTTGTTGTGGCTCAGGATTATCAAAAGGGACTCTAAGACCTACTGGGAAATGGTGGCATCTGAGCCAATAACAGTAAGCCCTGTCACTCTTTTGAAATAAAGCATTAAATATGTTTGCATTACTAATTATGGAGAACTTAATAAGCACAGTGACTGAATGAATGTGTAGTTGTCTCTTGAAATAAAGCTATACAATCCTTTACTATACTTTACTTTTATCACGTCTGTTACTCATCAGTATATATAAACCAGGCATTGTTACTAGTAGTTACAGTTCCTTTAATATGTCTGTGCATCTGACAACCATTTCTTGACTATTGTTATACTTTTGAATGTGGTAATGTTTGTGTAAGTGTCCGAATTGGTTCCATTCATTTATCTGCAAATATCTCATTATTTATTTAAAAAATAAAGTGTAATCATTACAAAATATAAGCCAAATTATGCTACTTTCCTGTTACAAAAAAAAAACAAAAAATAAAATTTCAATAATTCTTTATCTCACACTAAAATATAAATAGCTTATTAGGGCCATTGTGTTGCCAGGACTAAGGTGTAGACTACAGCCCATAGTAGATGCTCACATTTGATGAGTGCAAACTGTGTGACAGAATGAAGACAATATGGGCATTAGCTGTCAACACCTATATAGTTAAAAGAGTCTAGGCAGGAACATGTGTCTTTTGATCTTATTTTCATGGCTCCAAACTGCAGAAAAATCTCCCAATTTCATTCCTCAACTTCTGCAAGATGCTAGGTGTGTGCATATGTGCACATGCACAATGCTCATGCTCATGTGCACAAACTCTCTGTATAGAGACCAAGTAACAGTCCAGATTTTACCAGACACCTGAGTCTGCAGTCATCGTTCCTGGGCTTCAAGTGTTGTCAACTCATACTCACATATTTTCATTTTACAGTCTGTGAATGTACATCTATCTACTTCTTGCTATTTTGTATGACATTTTCATTTTATATCTATCAAGTATGACACCATTTTCACATTTATAAATCATAAAGAGCAAGGTTCAAGAAGGGATTGGAATCATCATGTAAAGGTAAAATGATTCTGATTTTGAGCAGTGAGTATTGGTGATAATGATAAGACGTAGTTAAAGAATTGTCATCATTGAGGGAGTCATTTTTCAGTGTCTTCTTGGGGCTTATTTAAGCACAGAGAGAAGGGTGAAGAAGACATGGTAGACACATGACTGCTTTGCATATTAAGTTGATCTGAAGTGAATGTGCAGTTCTGGATATGAACTATAACAAACTAAGAAATGGTGAAATACAGTGTTCTTGAAAGATTGTAGAATAGCTTTCAATGGCTTTAAAATATGCAGAAAATAATTATGAATAAAAGAGCAATTCTGTCAAAAGTTGAAGTTTTTAGGTCATTTGAATAACTTCTTTTCCTCAATTCTACTTTCATGTTCAGTGTTTTATGCTCTGTTTAAGGTAAGTTCTGTTTGATAAAATCCACTGTACCACCAGAAAATTAGTGTTTTTATAGTTTTCTAAGACTGACTGCTTCCTAAATCGATTTGAATAGCTTATTTTCTGCAAAGCATGAACCATTATGCATGTTTTCCTCATGTGCAATAAGAATGTCGTCAATAAATACATTAAATACTTATAACATTAATTGGCAATATTTATATCAGTAAAGAGATAGTGGTAATTGGGTAGGTTTAACCTGAGAAAATAGTTGCTGTTTAAAAAGGAATATAAGCACATTTCATGTATTTGAGTATGAATTTTAGTGGGTGTTACTGAAACAGGATGTTTACTTGGACAATTGAACACAAAAACTGTGAATCAAGTCACAGTGGGGATAGAACATGGTGGGGAATGGGTACAGAGGATGTTGGAAAGCTGGGAAGTACAGAAACAGAGCACACTCTCCTTCCAGTTAGGAAAAATCAGGTTGGTACGCTGCATAGTGTTGTTGCTGTTACTATTGCTGTGGGTATTTTATGAGCAGCTATTATGATAGCAATTAGCATTTTGATAACAGTAGTATGGTGCCTAGAGAATGGCTTCTGTGTGGAGATGAAGGCACACAGAAAGGGAGAGGCACTGTCCATAGGCACACATTGTAATTGCTGCAGGATTAATAATGCACCCGTTCCAGGCTTCTCGGCAGCACTAAACCCAAAAATCTAATTTACAGGATGATTGACCTTTTCCTGCCTACTCTTCACTTTTTTCAATGTATAATAAACTAATGTACTTCCAATCAGTGCAGGAATTTTCTAAGACACTTAGCTTTGGTATGTAATTTTCAAATTTGCTATTTTTATTGATTTTTCTCTTTTGGCTTAATGTCTTCCTGTAGCAATTTCCATTGGATTATCTCCTCCAGTATTTTTGAGAATATGAGTTCCTTTAAGGTTATAGATATTTGGTTGTTTACTTTATTCCCATATTTGCAAACCTGGCTTCTGGCTCCAGAGAGGAGTTTATTGAATGAAGAATTTGCCACAGTGTGAACATTCTGATCTAATTTTTAGCTCAGTATTGTATATGCATAAATTCTGTACAGAACTTTGTTCAAGATAGTAGTTTTTATATAGAAAGCTTTGCTACTCTTTAAAGTAAGATCTTAACTTTATCCTCTTGACACAATCATCGTTGAATGAGCAAGAGTCTAAGACCTGGGATATGCTCAAAGACAGAAAATGGACAATTCTGTACCACACTGGATCTTCACAAGCCTGGAGTTCTGCTTTATTTAATGGGTTTGTCTTCAGCTGAGAATAAGTATCAGGCTTATTGGATAAATGTGTATAGAACATTTACTATGTGCATTCATATTTCTAAGCATGTGAGAAAAAGATTTATTTTTGAAAATCTGTCTTCTAGAGAGGAAATAGAGATAAAACTTTCTAAAATCAGTGAGTACGTGTGTGGCAGATTGTGGTAGAAAGTAGAAAAGCCATAACATGGTCCAATAACTTGGAGGAAGAGGGAGCCATATCACAAACATTGCCCCAAGTACAAATCTACATTTGGAAATGAGGAAATACACAGGACTGCTAAGTGGCTTCCAAGCCATGCCTGGTGCTGTGCCTGACTTCTTCTGTGGGTACTGGGGATCTAAAGTGAGAGCCCTATGCTAACACAGCAAGCTCTTTACCCACTGAAACATGAATGTTTTTACAGTCGTGGTGTGAAAAAATCTGAAATCAGCTTGCATCATATTTTGACTGGACCATGTTCTTTCAAAGAACCTCATGTATTTTCAGAAATCTCTACAAATTCTGTTTTCTTCTGAATTTTCATTTCAGAAATTCCCCTGTCTCCTTTTGCATTACTCTCAGACATTCTCTCAATAGCTTTCACCATCACCCTAAGCTTGTCTTTAGTCAACCTCCAAACCTTACTTTTTTTTAATCCCTTTGAGAGTTTCCTTGACTGTACATTTGCTTGTCTTCAATTCTGTCTGTCCTAGACAATTCAGGAACCAAATATCTTAACTTTAGTCTCTTCACTTTAAACTTTTCTATTAAGAAAATGATCAAATAATTCTTATTAAGCATAACAAGCCTCTGTTCAAATGATGCTGATTGCTGCTTATTGGTTAGTGAAGTGAAAACATCTTAATTTTGTTCAAAGCTCTGGATCTTTTCTGTTTTATTTTTTACCTCTCTAAAGAGTTTCTTTTGCTTCCATTTTCCTTGAGACGACTTTCATTTTTTTCACTGATTTTTCCCATGCAGATCTGTATGCCTATCTTTTCATTTTCATTTATTGATGACACCCCAGTACTCAAACTCCAACTTAAATGGTATTATTACAGAAATAATCTGCTCAGTCTATCTTCCCAGGTTTCAATTTGACATTAATTTATCTTTCATGGCACATCTTATCATTTTACTGACTTAGCGTTTTCTTATTCATTATTTATTTCCTCTTGAGAGAATTTTTAAGAGCAGGGATCATAATTAAATTATGCTTATTCCTATTCCCAAGTGGTTTAACTGGGGTATGCAGGGGTGAGTACTCAAAATTATTCACTGGATAAGTACATATATGAATGAATGAGTAGTGAGAAATTCGTGGTTCTCTAAAATTAAGAATTTCTCTTTTGGAACATCTTCTGTTTTAGCAGTGATAGCCAAAGTTCTCCATTATTGCCTCATTTTTTTCTTCCAAGTTATTATGCAAATCATTGACTCTGGAAAAACAAGTATTTCATTGACTGAAGAAAATGCTTAGGACAACAGAAAGAGGGGCATATTAACAATCAATAGAAACTGCCTCATCAGTATCTTTCTTTTTAACCACCATCTGTCTCTCAAGTTCAGAGATGAATCAAAATCTCATTGAGTTCTGCCTGCACCTAGCAGTAAAACACTTCAGTGGTAATTTTAGGCAGATTGAACACACTTCGGGTAGACAACTTCATTGCATGAGCACTGTGTTCTGCATAAACCTTAGGGATTATAACTGATACAACTTAGTTGGTTTATTAAGTAAAATTTACAAAAGTCAGGAGCCTTCCTTTGAAGAACTTGTAGGCAACCAGTGACGTATGGGTTTGGAATGCAATGAAGGTTATACACTCCTGTTATTGGAGGAGAGTTGGCAAGTGTTTGTATGCATTAGATGACCACTCAGGCAGACTGATAAGTAGGTTGTACAAATACACATGTGGTCAAAATATATCTGAGATTCAATACGAATGGACTTCACACTGACCGTTAGCTTTGAGGCTCAGCGTGGCACTGTCCCAGTTTGCTTTCTAGCACTGTGTTAAAAATATTATGACCAAAAGCAACCCTAGGCAGGAAAGGATTTACTTGGTACATATTTTCCAATCACAGTCCATCATCATGAGAAGTTGGGACAGGAACTCAAGGTAGGGACCTGAAAGCTGGAACCATTGAGAAATGCTACTCATTATCTTGCTATCAAGGCTTGCTCAGCCTGCTTTTTATACAATCTAGGACCACTTGTCCAGTGGTGGTATCATCTACAATGTAGGCCCCTTCTAAGTAAATCATTAATTTAAAAAGTTCCCCACAGATGTGTCTACAGACTTTTGTGATAGAAATAATTGCTTAATTGGGGGTTATTTCTTAGATAAGATTAGCTTCTGTCAACTTGAAAACAAAACAAAACAAAACAAAACAAAACAAAACAAAACAAAACAAAACATCCTAACCAGACAGGCACCTTATCTAGAAATCTCTGTCCAAGAATCAGAAATCCCAAATTTCATTTTGAACTTTAAGATCAAATTAAATTTTAGTTATTGAGTATAGCCATTGAGTACAAAATTACTGCTATCATTTCACCTTCATGAAAATATAAAAACTTCGTTTGGGCCTATTAATCAGTTTATTTCTTATTTTCTTGTTAATATTGTAGTTAATTATGTCGCCAAAAGCAACTTAAAGGAGAGGTTTATTTTGGGCCATGGTGCAGGGGCTACAATTCACCACAGTGGGTAAGGTACATTAGAAGATGGCATCATCTGAGATGGCAGAAGATTGTGATAGAGTGAGCCCAAATCTTGAGGTGGCAGGAAGCAGAGATATCAGGGACTATCCAGGTCAGCTATCTATGTAATTAATAAAGCCTATTCTCCAGCAACTTATTTCTTGCACTGAGATCCTACTTCATAATAGTTCCAGAATATGCCAATGTTATGTCACCATCAACAAGTCAAGTGTTTAACTCAATTAAGCATTTAGGATGACATTTACATCCAAAGCAGAAGTAAATATCATACCTAGAGTTCCTTACCATATACCTGTGTTTATACAATGTAAAGATTTTTGAACATATAACTAGTGGTGAAATACATATTCTTGGGCTGGAGAAATGTCTCAGGAGATAATGGTACCTATTCCTGAGACCTATGATGAAGAATATACATAGTGAAAGGGCAAAATGTACTCCAGCAACTTGTCCTCCGACCTCCACATGTGCGTATGAGCATGAGTGCATGAGTGTGCA
Source organism: Apodemus agrarius (assembly GCA_964023405.1). Taxonomy (NCBI): domain Eukaryota; kingdom Metazoa; phylum Chordata; class Mammalia; order Rodentia; family Muridae; genus Apodemus; species Apodemus agrarius. The sequence continues at coordinate 72,490,751 of OZ030018.1, forward strand.
CACATGTACCTCCCACACTCAGTTTACATATAATATAATAGGAAATAAACCATGATCCAGGTGTGGGGGACTGTTTCTTATATTCAAACAGTTGAAGTCATCACTAATTCCAGTTTTGCTTTTTAGTTTCTGTTTGCTTGTTGTTGCTGGTGTTGTTTAATCTTAGAATGGTGGTTTGAATGAAAATACTACCCTATCCTGTCCCCTAGATTCTTCTATTTGAGCATTCTGACTACAGATGCTTCTTAGATTTGTTTATGAAATATGGCAATATTGGAGAAAATAGGCCATTAGAGGTGGCCTTTTGAGAGTTTTAAGACTTGAGCTGCTGGGCAATGGTGGCGCACGCCTGTAAGCCCAGCACTCTGGGAGGCAGAGGCAGGAGGATTTCTGAGTTCGAGGACAGCCTGGTCTACAGAGTGAGTTCCAGGACAGCCTGGGCTATACAGAGAAACCCTGTCTCGAAAAAAAACCAAATCCAAAAAACAAAAAACAAAGACTTTAGCTATTTCTATGTTGCTGTTTTGCTTTGAGATTTTGGCTCAATGTGTGAGCTCTCAGCCTGCTGCTCCAGCTGCTGTGCTTGCTACCTGATGCCATGTATACTCTAGTCCTCTAAAACTGCAAGTCCATATAAACTCATTGTCCCATAAATTGCTTTTCTTAATGTGTTTTTGTCACAGCAACAAGAAATTAACTAATTAATATATAGAAGTTTATTTTATACTGTTTTTAAGTAAACATAAGGTGACTTATGTCAACATGGAACAAATGTCAATGAAATTCAGATCAAGACACATTAAAAATCTTTCTACATTGAAACCATTATTCAGGTTTTTTTTGTTATACTTTATAAAAATTTTGATCTGTGAGCTAATTTCTATTCCAGTGGATAACTTGTGGGAATCCCAGCATCTAGTCCCTGCGGTCTTATTTAAAATTAAATTCTTTATGCACCAACCAGGTTAAGAGCAGGTCATTAGGGTGTACTCTGTGTGGTATAATGAGTGTTTATAAGACTAGATAATGTCTTAGGATGGTAGACACACTAGGAAAGCACTGAGTGACAACTGACAGTGACTGAATAGATGCCATTGTTCCTAAGGAATGCCAAGAATCACAACACCATCAGCAGCCAGGGAGAGAAAAGGAAGCCTACATATATAATTGCAGTGCAAAAAAACTAGTCCCCAGGCATCCAGGAACCCAAACCATGAGTGAATAAATTCCCATAGTCTTAAGCCACATAGTATATATTATTTGGGTATGGCAATTACATGAAACCAACACTTTTTCCATAATTTCCAAACTTCAGATTATTCAGGGACAATCCAACAATGATCTTAGACATCTAAGCACTTATAACAGAGAACATTTCAGAGGCAGTGTTGGAGGCAACTCATACGCAGATAGTATAGAGTCTAGAAGAATTGACTGTTCATGATGAAAACTGCAGAAAGTGATCAGAGACAGTGAGAGGGGTCATACAGTACTTTCTGTGAACAACTGAGCAATGATATTCATTGTTCAGGTTATCTCATTAACCTTCATAGCCCTGAGATATAGGGCATGCAATAATATAAAATTGTGTAATATATATGTAACAATGAAATAAGCTATGTTTCTGTCTTGCTGTCACTGTCTTGACATAAGATGATAACACATGATTCAGGTTACTTAGAGCAGGGAAGTCTCATTGTTCATATCTCATTAGAATCAAAGAACTCTAGAGAACAGGTGAAAGAGAGGAAGCCTAATAACTAGACTGAGTATATTACAGTATTAATGCGACAGTAATCTTTGGATTTATGAAGATATTTTTGTAAATGCTGCCAGGTAAAAATTTAAGTCATAAACCCTGTGTATTGAATGTTTCCAGCATGCGCTTTCTTCTTGGTACTTTGGTTGAAGTTAATTGGGAAATAATCTTGGGGCTTACTAAGGAGAATATGTGCCTGAGTCAGGACCAATCCAGAGGATTGAATATTACCAACTTTCAATGATAAGATTTCACTTACCTTGGATATTAGCCCTCTGTCGGATGTGGGGTTGGTGAAGATCTTTTCCCAATTTGTTGGTTGCCGATTTGTCCTTTTGACAGTATCTTTTGCCTTACAGTGTGTCTGGTTTTATGTGGAGGTCCTTGGTCCACTTGGAGCTGAGGTTAGTGCAAGGAGATAAGAGTGGATCAATTATCATTCTTCTGCATGTTGACCTCCAGTTGAGCCAGCACAATTTGTTGAAAAGGCTATCTTTTTCCACTGGATGTTTTCAGCTCCTTTGTTGAAGATCAATGGCCATAGATGTGTGGGTTCAATTCTGGGTCTTCGATCCTATTCCATTGATCTGCCTCCCTGTCACTGTACTAATACTATGCAGTTTTTAACACTACTGCTCTGTAGTATTGCTTGAAGTCTGGGATATTGATTCCCCCAGAAGTTCTTTTACTGTTAATGATAGTTTTAGCTATCCTGGGTTTTTTGTTATTCCAGATGAATTTGAGAATTCCTCTTTCTAACTCTATGAAGAACTGAGTTGGGATTTTGATGGGGATTGCATTGAATCTGTATATTGCATTTGGCAAGATTGCCATTTTAACTATATTAATCCTGCCAACCCACGAGCACGGAAGATTTTTCCATTTTCTGAGGTCTTCTTTAATTTCCTTCTTCAGAGAACTGAAGTTTTTGTCATATAAATCTTTCACTTGTTTGGTTAGAGTCACACCAAGATATTTATATTGTTTGTGGAACTCCAAACAGACTGGATCAGAACAGAAATACCTCCAGTCACATAATAATCAAAACCCCAAAGGTACTAAACAAAGAAAGAATATTAAAGGCAATAAGAGAAAAAGGCCAAGTAACATATAAAGGAAGACCCATCAGAATTATACCAGATTTCTCACCTGAGACCATGAAAGCTAGAAGATCCTGGGCAAATATCATGCAGACTCTAAGAGAACACATATTTCAGACAAAACTCCTATAGCCAGCAAAGCTCTCAATCACCATAGATGGGGAAAGCAAGGTAATCCATAACAAAACCAAATTTGCACGATATCTTTCCACAAACCCAGGCCTACAAAGGATAATAGGGGAAAAACACCAACACAAGGAGGAAACTACACCCCAGAAGAAGCAAGATAGAAACCTCCTCTCATCAAACACAAAAGAAGATAACCACTCAAGTATAAAAAATAATTTCAAAAATGTCAGGAAGTAATAGTTACTATTCCTTAATATCTCTTAACATCAATGGACTCAATTCCCCAATAAAAAGACATAGACTAACAGACTGGATACGGAAACAGGACCCTACAATTTGCTGCATGCAGGAAACATCTCAGTGTCAAAGACAAACACTACCTTAGAGTAAAAGGCTGGAAGACAATTTTACAAGGAAATTGTCTTGGGAAACAATCCGGAGTAGCCACTCTAATATTGGATAAAATTGACTCTCAACCTAAAGTCATCAAAAGAGACTCAGAAGGTCACTTCTTGCTGGTCAAAGGGAAAATCCACCAAGAAGAACTCTCAATCTGAACATCTATGCTTCAAATGCAAGGGCACCCTCATTCATGAAAGAAACTTTACTAAAGGTTAAAGCACACATTGCACCTAACACAATAATTGTGGGTGACTTCAACAGTCCACTATCCTCAATGGACCGATCAGGAAACCGGAAACTAAACAGGGACACAGTGAAACTAATTGAAGCTTTGGACCAACTTGATTTAACAGATATATATAGAACATTTCATCCCAAAGCAAAAGAATATACCTTTTTCTCAGCACCTCATGGTACCTTCTCCAAAATTGATCATATAATTGGTCACAAGACAGATGTCAACAAATACAAGAATCCCTTGCCTCACATAAGATCACTATGGAGTAAAAGTGGTCTTCAATAGCAAGAAAAACAACAGAAAGCCAACATACACATGGAAACTGAACAATACTCTACTCAATGACACCTTGGTCAAGGAAGAAATAAAGAAATCAAAGATTTTTTAGAATTCAATGAAAATGAAAGTACAACCTACCCAAATCTTTGGGACACAATGAAAGCAGTGCTAAGAGGAAAACTTATAGCCCTGAGTGCCTCTAAAAAGAAACAGGAGAGAGCATACACTAGCAGCTTTACGGCACACCTGAAAGCCCTGGAAGAAAAAGAAGCAAATTCACCCAGGAGGACTAGAAGACAGGAAATCATCAAACTAAGGGCTGAAATCAATCAAATAGAAACAAAGAGAACCATACAAAGAATCAACAAAACCAGTACCTGGTTCTATGAGAAGATAGATAAACCCTTAGCCAGACTAACCAAAGGGCACAGAGACAGTATTCAAATTAACAAAATTAGAAATGAAAAGGGGGATATAACAACAGAGACTGAGGAAATCCAAAAGATCATTAGATCCTACTACAAAAGTCTATATTCAACACAACTGGAGAATCTGGAGGAAATGGACAATTTCCTAGACAGATACCAAATACCAAAATTAAATCAGGATCAACTAGATCAGCTAAACAGTCCCATAACCCCTAAAGAAATAGAAGGGGTTATAGAAAGCCTCCCAACCAAAAAAAGTATGGGACCAGATGGTTTTAGTGCAGAATTCTATCAGGCCTTCAAAGAAGACTAAACACCAATACTCTTCAAACTATTCCACAAAATAGAAACAGAAGGAACACTGCCTAACTCATTCTATGATGCCACAATTACGCTGATACCAAAACCACACAAAGATCCAACAAACAAAGAGAACTACAGGCCAGTTTCCCTTATGAATATCAATGCAAAAATACTAATTAAAATTCTTGCCAACCGAATACAAGAGCACATCAAAATGATCATTCACCATGATCAAGTAGGCTTCACCCTAGGTATGCAGGGATGGTTCAATATATGGAAATCCACCAATATAATCCACTACATAAACAAACTAAAAGAAAAAAAACCACATGATCATCTCATTAGATGCTGAAAAAGCATTTGACAAAATTCAGCCTCCTTTCATGCTAAAAGTCCTGGAAAGAACAGCAATTCAAGGCCCATACCTAAACATAGTAAAAGCAATCTACAGCAAACCAGTAGCCAACATCAAAATAAATGGAGAGAAACTTGAAGCAATCCCACTAAAATCAGGGACTAGACAAGAATGCCCTCTCCATATCTTTTCAATATAGTACTTGAAGTTCTAGCAAGAGCAATTAGACAACATAAGGAAGTCAAGGGGATACAGATTGGAAAGGAAGAAGTCAAACTATCATTATTTGCAGATGATATGATAGTATATGTAAATGACCCAAAAAAACTCCACCAGAGAACTCCTACAGCTGCTAAACAACTTCAGCAAAGTGGCTAGTTATAAAATCAACTCAATCAAATCAGTAGCCTTCCTGTACTCAAAGGACAAGTAGGCTGAGAAAGAAGTTAGGGAAATAACACCCTTCAAAATAGCCACAAACAATATAAAGTATATTGGTGTGACTCGACCCAAACAAGTGAAAGATCAGTATGACAGGAACTTCAAGTCCTTGAAGAAAGAAATCGAAGAAGAACTAGGGAGATTGAAAAATATTCCATCCTCTTGGATTGGCAAGATCAATATAGTAAAAATGGCCATCTTGCCAAGAGTAATCTACAGATTCAATGCAATCCCCATCAAAATCCCAAATCAATTCTTTATAGATCTTGAATGAGCAATTCTCAAATTCATTTGGTAGTAACAAAAACCCAGGATAACTAAAACTATTCTCAACAATAAAAGGACCTCTGGGAGAATCAATATCCCTGACCTCAAGCAGTACTACAGAGCAATTTTGTTAAAAACTGCATGGTATTGGTACAGCAACAGGCAAGTAGATCAATGGAATAGAATTGAAGATCCAGAAATGAACCCACAGAGTTATGGCCACTTGACCTTTGATAAAGGAGCTACAATCATCCAGTGGAAAAAAAGATAGGCTTTTCAACAAATGGTGCTGATTCAACTGGAGGTCAACACGTAGAAGAATGCAAATTGACCCACTCTTATCTCCTTGTACTAAGATCAACTACAAGTGGATCAAGGACCTCCACATAAAACCAGACACACTTAAACTAATAGAAAAGACACTGGGGAAGTCCCTGGAGGACATGGGTACAGGGGGAAATTTCCTGAACAGAACACCAATAGCTTATGCTCTAAGATCAAGAATTGACAAATGGGACCTCATAAAATTACAAAGTTTCTATAAGGCAAAAGACACTGTTAGAAGGACAAAACGGCAACCAACAAATTATGAAAAGATCTTCACCAACCTCACATCTGACAGAGGGCTAATATCCAATATATACCAAGAACTCAAGAAGTTAGACACCAAAGAACCAAATAACCCTATTAAAAATGGGGTACAGAGTTAAATAAAGAATTTTCACCAGAAGAAATTCAGATGGCTGAGAAGCACCTTAAGAGATGTTCAACATCATTAGTTATCAGGGAAATGCAAATCAAAACAACCCTGAGATTCCACCTCACACCAATCAGAATGGGTAAGTTTAAAAAACTCAAGAGACAACACGTGCTGAAGAGGATGTGGAGAAAGAGGAACACTCCTCCATTGTTGATGGGATTTCAAGAAGGTACAACTGCTCTGGAAATCAATATGGCGGTTCCTCAGGAAATTGGGCATGACACTTCCAGAGGATACTGTCATACCACTTCTAGGCTTATACCCAGAGGATTTCCCTTCATTCAATAAAGACACATGCTCTACTATGTTCATAGCATCCTTATTTATAATAGCCAGAAGCTTGAAGGAGCCCAGATGTCCCTCAATGGAGGAATGGATACAAAATATGTGGTAGATTTATACAATGGAATACTACTCAGCAATTCAAAATAACGAATTCATGCAGTTTGTAGGCAAATGGTTGGATCTAGAAAATATCATCCTAAGTGAGTTAACCCAATCACAAAAGAATACACATGAAATGCAGTCACTGATAAGTGGATATTAATGAGCCCAGAAGCTCTGAATACTTAAGGCACAATTAGCTAATGAAAACATTCCCAAGAAAAAGGATGGAGAGGACCCTGGTTCGGAAAAGTCTACATCCAGTTTTGTAGGAGAGTACCAGAACAGAGAAATGGTTGGGAGGGGGGGTAATTGGGGAATGGGCAGGGGGAGGGAAGAGGACTTATGGGACATATGGTGAAAGGGGTAACTGGAAAGGGGAAAGCCTTTGGAATGTAAACAAAGAATATAGAAAATAAAAAAAGAAAAAAAGAAAATGATAGTATCTGTAGCTATAATAACATAGAAAGTGAAATGTAGACAATTATAATAAAATATTTATAATATTAGTTATAAAAAAAGTTAATAAAATTCTAAGAAAATATTCTCAAAGCCTTTGTTAAAGACAACCAGGTTTAACACGAGAACTTGCCCAGACTCATATGTTTTAGGAGTGAACTGGATATGCTGAAGATCCTATCCACTGTGTCTTTTCTTACATCTATTTTTTTCAATGCAAATACTAATTTTCACACATGTACAATATAATCTTTTTTAAGATGTACAAAGCCAATAAAATGATTTCTGTTCCATTTCCTCTTGTCATTCTTCCTCTCCATACACTGAAGGCCACTCTTCTCTCCTCAAGACTTGCACTGTATTAGGTCATAAAGGCCTTAGAGGGATGACATTGACCACCTTGACATGATTTCATCTTTCACTGTGGAATAAACCCATGTCTACCAAAACGGGGTCAGGTTCGCTATAAATGTTCTTGAGGGCATTTGTTATTGTTGCTTCTGTTACTATGATTGCCTATTTTTTGTGCTTTTTTGTTTGTTTTTCATGTATATTCCTTTAAGTTACATTTTGTAAGCTAAAAAGAAAACTATAAAATCAGTCATTGTGACTGATTTAGTCAGATAATAGTACTGGCTACCTCTGAATGAGAAACAATATCTTAATACCTTAAAGTTTTCTCATTGAAAAAAATAGCCTTGCTTTTCCTGGCTTGACAATATCAAGTGACTGTTGTTTCTGCAGCTCAAACTCTAATATATGAACTGACATGTGACAGTGTTACCACTATTCTAGTCTCCCACTGTCTTCCCATGCTTGCTTGGTATCTGTGCATTTTTACTGTGATTTTATACTCTAATTCATTACATGGTACCATCATTCTATTTTTAATCATGGTGATACAATGTGAGAATGATAATAAACTTGGTATTTTCTAAATAATGGATTGCTTATTCTCCTAAAGAAGTGATAGTTTAAAAATATAGTCATACCTTTTTCTTTAATTTTTCCATTTTTACTCTTTGAATCTTACATTTTCTTGAGATGTGGGATGTGGCAGTTTGTGTAGAATAAATTGTCCCAGCATAAGAAAAGGTTTTTAGCAAAGCTGGTGTGCTTGGAGGTGTCATCTCAGATGTCCATCATGAGCTGGGACTTCTCCAAATGATTTTCCAAGTTATGTCTCACATAAAGTAAGAACAGATGACTCCAGTACTTGTCAGTTTATTTCCTAATCAAAACACAAGTATGTTCACCTGTACTTTCTTTTTCATTTTAAAATCTCATGAAGAGAAAATTATAAATGAAAACCTATACAATTATCTCATTCTACTTCCACTCTCTTAATACTGATAGGAGTTTCTTTTCCCATTTGTTTCTTTTCTTTGAAATAGTTTTCGTGTTCTAAAATCCTAGTCAGAAAAAAAATGCTGACTGGCCCACTGTTGAAGGTTCTTATGGATTCCCTGACTGACTTGAGGGCCATTTGGTTTTCTTATGATAAGTGTCAGAGAAAATGAGGTTTGCCTAAAGGTCTTGTGAATAATGAATGGCCCTGGCTTTCTCTCATCTAGTTCCATATACATATTGTATAGTGGTGAATAAATTAATTTCTTTCTATTTTACAGGAGACTCTGTATCTTTTCTATTCCCTTGTGCTCCCAGAAATCTATGCATTAGAAATGTATCTGACATTTCTATGGTTCTGAAAATATTGAAATGTTGATTAAGTAGTCCTTGGTAAACATGAGTAGCAGATGCACTGCCCTCAATTAAGAAGAATGACTTAGAGGATTTTATAATCTGCTTCTTTATTGTCTTAACTTGGCAATGCTACTTAAGGTTTCAGCTTTGCTATTGTCATTTGAAATGCTGAGATAGAGAATCATACACTGACATAACTACTCTAGGTGGAACTCAATGTCTACTAAATGGAGGACAGTGGATCATGCCATCAGACAGAAAACTTGGTAAAGTTGACTGGATTCAGAAACTCTGGTGCCCTCACACCTAAGGATGTTAGCTGTTTCAACTACTCCTGACCAGGCTCCTGTTGTGGAACAAGTGATCGCAACACCCCCAGAGTGGATTATGATAATCAGTCATGTAGGGGCAGTGCCTAAAGCCCCTCTACATGCAGATCTCTAACATCTCAGACAAAGCCAAGGGAAAGCATCTGCTTTTAGACGCCAACCCACCCCAAAATGTATATAAGACCCTGTCCACAAGGAGTAAAGTACATGAGAGTTATTTCATCAAAGATTGTTTAGGAGTGTCTGTCATATAGCGCAGTAACATTTTGGGGAAGAGATTTCTTTCCCAAAGCTTTAGCAGCTGGAAACTGCTTGAGCCTACAGTGCTCACTTTCTGCTTGGGGACAAACTAGGCTCCTATCACCCCCATGTCCATCCCTGCTCCCACCTCATGCCCTCCTGGCTTAGTATAGCATCCTGAGCTCCTGTGATGATCAACTAGAACAGAAGCAGCCACAGCGGCAGAAGAGACCCAGAAGCTCACCTCCATCCAAATCCCTCTCCCCTTCTAAGAGAGCAACTCTTTGGCTTCTAGAGACAGGGCCAGAGCCCCACAGATCTCCTCAGATAGCATTTGGTACCCAGACTAGCAACTAAACATTTGGCCCATCATTGCTACTGTGAGGATTTCTGCACCTAGAAAGGATTTTACTGAAGGTACATGGAGGTACTCAGTAAAGTGAATGATCAGGTTTTTTTTTAATGAGGATTAAGTGAACTTTTATTTTATAACCTGATAATACTCAGCATTTCAAAAACTCGTATTTAGATAAAAAAAAACAATCTAAGTTTATAAAACTTGTAGAACACTGGCCATACTTAGTGTGTATTGGCTTTATGTGAAGCTCCTTGGTATGCAATTTGGGAAAATAGAGACAAATAAGAAAAGTCATACTCTTTGACTGTTATGTGTTAGAATTGTTAGTGTCTCTGCTAAATCATGCTTCCTTCCTCAGACTTCTCAAAAACTGCTGTGGTATAACATTCCAAGTAATGTTAAAGTAAAAAATGTAATTTATTTGTCTTGATCTTCATTTTAGACTTTCAAAACAATGTTTAAAATAGTAGGTATCATCAGTTATAGCTGGATGTGATAAAGCATTCCTAAATATGGTAGAAATATTCTTTTGTGTATAAAGGTTTCTTGAAACTGATTTTTTGCAGAGGAATTTTATTCCAGTAACATGGGTGCTCTGATAAGGGAGACCATATCCAAAGACCTTCCAGATTTGTGTGATATGGCTGAAATACAGACACACCACCCACCCTTAGTACACGCATTTAATCCAAAACAATAAAGGTAAAGGTAGTTTGTAGAAGGAAGCACCCATGCTTAAAACTAAGTTCTATTTGAGGGACGGACAAAGTAATGAATCAAAGAAAGTGTCCAGGAATCATCTCCCAAACCACAGGGACACCAATTTCTGTCAGACAGGGATAGATTATTGAACATATACCTCAGGACTGGTTGACCAGGCCCAGGTTCTGGAACTGAACCATGACTCAGAGTTAAAATACTACAGGGTTTTCAAGTCTCAAATCCCAAAATATCTGTGCCTAGTTATTTCACCAATCAGGATTTAGGGATAGGGGATTTTCTTAGGAACATGTCTATTGAGCATTTATCCCACTCCAATTGATTGGGGTATTCAACTGTGCCAGGGAACTTGCCCTGTCTACTATTCATGTTTCTTGTCTACCAGGATGCAACTTGTCTAATATTCATGTCTTAACTTGTCAGTCAGGATGTCAGTTACACATGTATATGTCTCTTTCTACCAAGTAGGATGTTAGTTCCCTGAGAAGTCTTGGGATCTTAAATTTTACTAGTCTGCTACTCAAAATGGAAGTCTTATTCCAATTAGTTGCTTCTATTGGTGCAGGTGTCTCTCCTAGATAGGGATTCATCCCAGGGCCAGCTTATAAAGGCGAATACTATAAAAGCTTAAACATAGGTACAGGAAGTGCTTTTGGGTACTTGATTCAGGTCTAAGTTTATTGTGGTTAACTACACACTACAGTTTTACTGACTTCTATTGTGACTGGTTTCCAAGGGCACAGAACATAATAAAATATGTAATCAATCATGGCATTAGAAAGTTTCCTAGTAACAGCAGAAACATCTGAGAAAGTTTCCTTACAATGCCAGGCTATCCTGGTAAAGGCTACCTTGGCCTTAACATTTTACCTAGGCCTTAATGTTTTACATAGGTACTAACAGAAAGATTTGAGAGAATAAATCAGGGATAGGACATGCCCAACCCTCATGAGAACAGACAGGAAAGAGAAGCTACTTAAGAGCAGCACAGACTAAGTTAGGAGCGAGAGCAGTTCAGTCAAGTTCAGGCAATGCAGTAGAGTTCAATTGACTTCAGTTGAGTTCTTGGAGCTCAGAAGCAATTTTCCAAGCAGGTCAATTCAGTCAGAAGCAGAGAGAAGCACATTTGAATTAGTCAGGTTGGAGAGGAATTTGAGCCAGAACAGCTGAATTAAACCAGCCAGCCAGAGTTCAGAAAGAGATAGAAAGTGCAAGATGATTCAGCAGTAATTCTTGGAGGCTGAAACATTCTAGTACTAGGTTAGCAGATGGAGGCTGGATGCTGAAGCCTTCAAGGTCTGAGCTTTTAGAAGATTAGATTGTATGGAGACTAGATGCCCTCAGGTCTATACCTAGAGAAAGAACAAAGAAGGAAATGCTCTGGGCTCAGCTCAGTATTGGTACAGCTTGGGTAGGACTCTCATTTCATTACTTCATTTGAGGAAATAAAACAAGATTTATAAGTCATAGATTTGTTCATCTACAGGGCAAATGGCAAATGCTTTGGTTATATTGATTCTATGACTTTTGGAATCTCATAGAAGATTGTAGTGGACGAAGCCTATGCAAAGTAAATCCAAAAATCATAAAAAAATTAAAAACCCATAGAACTTAGCTATACTTGCAGTTATAGTCAAGTAATGAGAATACTTTATTAGAGTGAATATTTAATTCTTGGAATATGCCTGAAGGCAGTTTAGTTTTTTTATGCATCTAATTAGTTGTATGCCTTTGCATTTTCCCAAATAGTTCATTTCCAGTACTTTTCTCTGCAGGATCCTATTCAAATTAATAAAAGGAAGATTTGGATTTTATCTTTCCATTATTCCAGCACATAAAAATCCAGCATCAAAGCCAGAAGGAAGAGATATGACACACTCTTCTTAATTACAGATGATGATCAAAAAGCCTACATTTTTCTTTTCTTGGTGTCTGTCTCTTAGTTCTCTTTGCAACTGGCAGATGATATTATAGTTACTAAGAGTCAGGCAGTTGAAAGAAAGAAAGAAAAAAAAAAAACCACTAACCATGCACCGAAGTTCCAGAAATTCTAAAAGTAGAATTTGTTAAAATATGCTTTTCATAGACTTTGTAAATTATCAAAGTCTATGAGAAGCATATTTTAACAAATTCTACTTTGAAATTTCAACAAAAAAAGAATGAAGAAAATTCATCTTTTAAAACTTATTGTCCAATAATAAGTTTTCAATATAAGTTCAATAATAAGTTATTCAAACAATAACTTATTGTTTCAATAATTGAAAAATTATTATAAAACTATAATTTAAAATACCCATAGTTCTCATCTTAAAGGGAATAAGAGGTAGGTTATTATGGACCCATTTTGAATGACCATGTCCTGGGAACACAAATTTAGCTTGCTCAAATTCCATGTTCTGATGCAGAAGCAATTTCATAGGGATTTTATAGTTTTATAGAACAAAGTCATAAATCAAGGCAACTTTTAAACACATTAGTGGGTACACCAGAGAGGTAGGTACAGTGAGATGGAGGGATGTATTTCTTTAGCCTAAGATGCCATTTAATAACATTCTTATATCTGGGGTGGGAGGAAGCTAGAGTTCTATTATGTCAATAGATTCTAAACTTCTTTTTATAAATTTTTTATTACAAGATGGTAGTACTTCTCAGTTAACAGCCTCTAAGAGGTTTTTACTTATTTACTTTCCTGAAGCATTAGTCCAAATGCAGAGTATGACAAGGAATGGCTGTTTCAGAAGGCTAAAAGTAGCCTGAGATAAAGTGAGAAGTTTCTGATCTATAAAACTCCAGTCTTTCCAGAGTACTACAATTCCAATCAGTTTTCAGTCTCTCTAGACACAGAAACTCCTTTCAGGCATTTTCTTTATTGTCAGCCAGACACAGCTTCTGTTCAGAAAGTGCCATTCATACAATGAAGGAATGTATACTGTTTCAATATTTAAAATAAACACATATCTGAAGTATTACTTCTTCATATGTGAAGGACATCTGTGCTAAAGTGTATGGCTCTTTCTTTCTTCTCTTTTCTGTCTTGTTTATTTTTAAGATGGGGTTGACAATTTGTTAACAAAACTAACCAAAAGAAAGGAAAAAATAATGCAATTAGACATGAAAGGCAGAAATTACAGGTGGGAGAATTGGATGCTGGAATAGAGTCCAGAAGCATCAAGATTAATATATAAAAGAAATCAGGGAGAAGAGAAGAATGAGATCTGTCCCCACTACTGGATACAAGTAAAAAACAGAACATGTGCAGGAGAAATGCATGGTAGATACATGACTCATTCTAGGGCACATGGATCTCAAACACGTTTCTTTTAGAGCAGGGGCAGTCCAGATGCAGATCTGGTACATTCCCAAGTTTATTTGTTTCTTCTTTAATAAATTATTTCTTTTCCTGTTACAGTCCATGTGCCTCTGTGTTAATTGTTTGGAGACATGAAAATCTCAAATTCTCAGCTGGTGCTTTTCAAACTCATCTCTACTCATATTAACATTTACTATAGATACCAATGAAAGGAAAGTTCACTACTCGGAAACTAGGGCCACACAAGAGGCTCAAGGCTTCAATAAACTTGCAGCCTATGAAACTCCAAAACCCAGCCAACTGCCACCATATTCTCTAGAGAACAGAGGTTACAAAACCAACTCATTGGCTTAACTTAGGTTAGAAATAAATTTAGTCAAAACAAAAGAAACCACAACTCTATCTAAAGCAACTGAGACAGACAAGGTTGACTTTACATTCAATAAGAAGGTGTGGTCTGAAGTATGAACAGACAGGAAGTGCTCTTAGGTTTTATTATAGTGAAGATTGTACCTATGTCTTTCCCCATTAGCTGGATCAAACTTCACAGTTTTATGTGATTGGCAAAATGAAAAAAAAAATCAATGAATGGGAAATGAAGTAGGTGTTAATCTCACAGACACAAGGAAAAAGAGCACCAACTTCAAATTATGGTCAAATTAAAGCAAGTTTATGTTTATTTTGCACATCAGAGAACCTAATTGGCAGCTTTCTTCCCCTAAGACAGAGTTCAGGACAATAGCCATGAGCCAATTTCTCAAGATTCTTTTAAAGGGCAAAATCATAAATTGGGGACATTTATAAGTGAGCCTAGTTACTGAAGCAAGACCAGGAAGTTAAGGATTTTCTGGGAATATTTGTTACAGACCATTCTGTGGTAATGGGGGTAAGGCACAACCAAAATCAGAAATGAAATCTGAAGTTTTATAGTAAATACAAACTTAAAACATAGGTACAGTAAGCAGAAACGTAATTTAGCTAGAGTCTTAAAAGGCTCCCAGGGACAAAATAAAGTGGCACAAATATAGTCTAGATCTGACCAGATTAAAGACTGATAAATGCCCATGTATATAAGCCCTGTTCCTAGGAGGGTTCACTGGTTCCAAAGAACAGGGCCGGGGAAGTCATGTGTCCAGGTTAAGGCAAGGGGATTTTATAGACCTTAGGTGAGGTGATGATGATGTGTCAGCTAGGAGCTAGGATTATGACCAAATATGATTGCAATCTGGTACTCTGAATGAGCATTCTTGAGTGGCTTGCAGTGAAGGAAAGGAGAGCAGACTGGTTTTTCTATCTAGTGTGAGGTCAAGGAGGGGTTCCAAACAAATTCCTCATCTAATCACAAGTTTTATAGTATTTGATAGAAAAAGGCCCATATTTAATATTCCTTATACTTTCAGACACCATGCAGACAGAGCTTGTAAAGAAAGTCAACCTGTCTTATCTCCCACCTTCAGTTTAGAAAAACAGTTGATCCTGAAATGGAGTTTCTGTATCTGGTGAAGCCTTGGCCTCTCCCATGTCTAATCACAAATACAAAAGCCATTACTGTTGCTGCACTCTATATTTAGAACTCTCCTATACCCCTGATACCACTCTACAGGGATTGGTGGCAGCAGCCTCTTGGGTCATTAAAATCTGCTTTCACCATTTTGAAATTGAAATTTCCCTCTGATGGCATATTTATTACACTGATAAAATTTCAGGAACCATGAGGATACACATTCCACTAAATTGGAAATGGATGAATTTCTAGATGCAAATGACCTAACAAAATCTAACCAAGATGACATAAGCAATTAAGCATCTGTTAAAAGCAATGAAATTGATAGAATTGTAAGGGTCCATGATTCTTCAAAGAGTGGTACCCCAGACTCAAATAGTATGCAAAAGAAAAGAGCATCTTATTCTGCAGAAGTCCAGCATGCTGGGGTCAACCATTTACCAAGATGAAGCACATTAAGGGAATTTTGTGGAGGTAATCCTGTGATTTTTTTCTTAATCTGTTTACTCTATCTTTAGGGACATTCCAGGACCATTGCTGGGTTGTGGGGACCCTGGAAACCATTGTGGGAAGTATGGAAACTGTTGCTGACACACTGCCCTTTCCTCTGGCCAAGTGGTGGGGCAGCTTGTGATGGCAGGGCAGTTTTTGACTGGCTGCCTGAGGCCTGGGGATTTATTTTAGTAACTGACTTGCCTGGATTTGTCCAGTCCTTGGAAACAGAAATATAGGCCTAGTCTCCTGAACTGCCAATTTGAAACCTGTCATGGTGTCAGCCTGTCTCAGAATAATAATCATGGGAAAAACAAAACAAAACAAAACAAATAAAAACAAGCTTCCAAATGAAAAAGTTCAGGCTAGATGGATCCATGACAGAATTCTCTCAGACTTAAAACAAACTAACTCCCATGCTTCTCAAACTATTTTGTAAAACAGAAAAAGAAGCAATGCTACCTACCATACTCAAATTACAAAGTCAGCATTACCCTATTACCAAAACCAAAAGAAGACACAAAACGACTAAAAAAAAATTTTAATGAACATACATACAAAAATTCTCAAAATGTGGTCATTGAATTCAAGAGTATATTCAAAATAGTACATACCGTAATTAAATTGGCTTCTTTTACAATATCAAGGATGATTCAATGCATCCAAATCAATAAATGTAATATCACGTAAAGCAACTCAGAGGCAAAAATCACAGGATCATCTGAATAGCTTAGGCAAAGTGTCTCTATATTACCCAGTCTGATTAGCTTTAATATCATGTGCTCAAGGATCCCATGAGTTTCAACCTCTTTAGCACTGGATTGCATAAAATATTCACCATGCACAGTCTTAAGAATTAGATAGTGTTCAGCGGCTAGAGGGATCAGCAGATAATGGTACTGTGCCAGGAAGTCTGACAACCTAAATTCAATCTCCAAGACCAATTATGACAGAAGGAGAGAATTGACTCCTACCGTGTGTCCTCTGGCCTGTACATGGGTGTTATGACACACATGAACATATACACACAATAAATAGATATAATTTAATTGTTTTTTAAAGAAAGAAATCGATGGAAAAGTTGGGCAATGTGATTTAGGCCTTCTCTGTGCTGATTGCTTATTGAACTGGGGCTCTGATTTAGCACCAAGACCCATCTTTCTTGTTAATTACACTTCTAAAGCAAAAGGGTGGGAGATGATTTACATATCAAAGAAGCAGAGGCATAATTTACAATTGCAAATTTCCCAAAGAGAAAACAAGAAGTATTTATAAAAAAGAGGTTAGAGGAACAAGTAAGAGCTACAATCTCAAATGAAAAACCAGAGGCCTGGAGAGCAGTTAAACTGGAATAGAAATGAGTCTTTTGAAACTGCAAAGTGGCCCCCAGTGAGCTAACTCCTTCAGCAAGGTCACTCCTCCCAATTCTCCTCAAATAACCACCACATAGGGACCAAGTATTCAAATGATAAAGACTTACTGGGGACAATTCATTCAAACTGCCACATGGACTTTAAAAATGTTTATTTGTTTTATTTTTAATTTTGCAGACACATGTACATTTATCTGAGAGTATGGATTTGTGAGTGCAGTGCCCTGCAGAGGCCAGAAAAGGGCATCAGACCTCCTCTGGATGTACATGAAGCAGTGAGTGTAGAAAACTGGTCTGGTCTGCTGTAAGAGCAGTATGTGCTCTTGAAAGTCGAGCCATTTCTCCAGCCCCTCAAATGGACTGTTTAATCATTTCCTATTCTGATGTCTATGCTGACTGTCATGACTGACTCTTATTTCCATCTCATTAGCATTTGAAAGCCGTATTTACACGTCCTATTGCTTTTAATTTTCTACACATTTATAATTGAAATATCTTAAAGGAAGCACCAAGTTATGTCTTTCACTTCTGTCCATTTCAACGATTTTCAATTACTAATTAGGATTTTATGTTATTTATTGTGAATACACTACCTTAGAAAACTTCATACAAAAAAATCTTATTTTTTATATTCACCCCTGCATGTCATTTGTGTCTTAGTCAGGGTTACTATTGCTGTGCCGAAACACCATGACCAAAAACAACTTGGGAAGGAAGGGGTTTCTTTCATTCACAGTTCTAAGTAACAGTTCATCATCCAAAGCAGTGAGGGCAAGAGCTTAAGTGAAGCAGGCACCTAAAATCAGGAGCTGATGCTGCTCATTGGCTTGTTCATCATGGCTTACTCAGACTGCTTTAACATAGAACTCAGGACCAGCAGGCCTTGGGTGGCTCCACGCACAATGGGCTGTACACTCATGCATCAATCATTAAGAAAACACTGTACAGGCATGCTTATAGCCTGATCATATGGAGGTGTTTTCTTGATTGAGGCTCCCTATAGTCAACTGATTCTAACTTGAGCTGAGTTAACATAACATTAGTATAATTTGCTTATTTTCTTTATTAACCACATAGATAAAAATTTCCATGTGTCATTATTTTTTCTTTGACAATGTTCTTTTATTTTTCTAGCATTGGATTGTAGGCAATACATGATCTCAGTCTGTTTGCCTAAAAATTGTATTTACTTCATTTTCAAAAGTTATTTTGGCTTTCTATTGAATCCAAGTTGACAGATTCCCCCCCACACACACACACAAATTTAAAAACATTGTAGTATGTAGGTCAGTAGACCATGCCACCATGTAGAAGAACTAGTAAGGCTGTAGCAAGTTCAGAACCCCAATAAATCTCAGTGGCCATTTGCAGGGTAGAAATAAAGATGCCTGGACTGAAAATTATCAAGGGCATCTTTTTAAAGAAAAACTTGCTTGTGATACTATTTAAACTGAGGCTGTACCTCTTTTTCATCTTTGGGCAGGATTTCACAGTTAGATTGTATTCCAATGACAAAAGGCTGATATCATATCCACAAATGTTGAAAGGTGTCTTAGTTACCTTCCTATTGCTGTGATATAACACTATCATCAAGTAGACTCATAAAAGAAAAAGTTTACCTTCTTGAGCTCTTTGTATATATTGGATATTAGCCCTCTGTCAGATGTGGGGTTGGTGAAGATCTTTTCCCAATTTGTTGGTTGCTTTGTCCTTCTGACAGTGTCCTTTGCCTTACAGAAACTTTGTAATTTTATGAGGTCCCATTTGTCAATTCTTGATCTTAGAGCTAATTGTGCCTTGAGTATTCAGAGTTTTTGGGCTCATTAGCAAATCAAAAGATTCCCAAGAAGAAGGAAGGAAAGGACCCTGGTCCTGAAAAGACTGGATACAGATTTGTAGGAGAGTATCAGAAAAGAGAAATTGGGGAGGGAGGGGTGATTGGGGAATGGGTGGAGAGAAGAGGACTTAGGGGACATATGGTGAGGGGAGAACTGGGAAAGGGGAAAGCCTTTGGAATGTAAACAAAGAATATAGAAAATAAAGAAAAAAATAAAAATTAAAAAAAAGGAAAAAGTTTAATTTTGGCTCATGGTGGCTGAGGGTTAGAGTTCATGATCATCACAGTGGGCAGTATGACAGCAGGCAAGCATGGAGCTGGAGTTAGAGCTGGGTCTGGATCTGCATCTGGAGCTGGATCTGGAGCTGGTGCTGGAGCTGGAGCTGGAGCTGGAGCTGGAGTTGGAGCTGGAGCTGGATCTGGATCTGCATCTGGATCTGGAGCTGGAGCTGGTGCTGGAGCTGGAGCTGGAGCTGGAGCTGGAGCTGGAGCTGGATCTGGAGCTGGATCTGGAGCTGGAGCTGCAGCTGGATCTGGATCTGGATCTGGATCTGGAGCTGGAGCTGGTGCTGGATCTGGATCTGCATCTGGAGCTGGAGCTGGAGCTGCAGCTGGATCTGGATCTGGATCTGGATCTGGATCTGGATCTGGAGTCTTTATCTGCAAGTATGAGACAGAGAGAGAGAGATGGAGAGACAATCTGAAGCTCCAAAGACTAGCCGCAGTGACAGTGACACATCCCCTATCCCCCAAATACTTCCATAATAGCTCCACCAATTGGAAACTCAGCATTCAGATATATGAACCTATGGGGGGGGGGCTGCATTTTCATTCAATCGCCCACAAGAAGGGAGCACACTTAAAACAGAAAATGAAATCATGTACCAGCTAGCTACATTAGTCGTTCAAATTGCAACAGCACATTTGTTCTCCAGGTAAAATGTCCATTGATCGTCTATGTTTAAAACGTTTTGTTTTAGAATGGGACGCTTGGTGTTTTTAGTCCTTAGAAAATTTGACAAGGGAGCCTGAGGGAATAATGGGGAAACATTTGATTTTTGAGGCCAAGGCTTTTTCATCCAGAAGAGAGAGAAAATGGCAGCTTCCAGCACCTGCACTAGCTAACTTCAAAACCACAAGGCTGAAATACAACCTTTGATTTCTTTTATCTTCCTGACGCGGCATGCTTATCAGAAAAGATTTGGGGCTGCAGTGGGGAGGAGACCGGCAGCCCCGCCGGAACTGAAGCTTTCCTTAACAGCAGCCTCGTCTTTCACGGCTGTGGAACAATTGCTGATGCTCTTTATGTTTCCCAGTCTACCTGGCATTTGTTGAGTGTTCACTTGGAACAAAGGCAAAACTCTAGCTATAAAGAACACTTGTAAGCCTGGGGGTGAAATCATCCAAATGGAGTCTAAGGGAGAACAAAAGAAGAAAATGCCCATAGTGCAGACCATAGAGCAGGGATGGAGGATAGAGGGAGAATGGGGATATATTATTTGGGCTAATATAAGGAGGAAAGAAATATAAAAGGAGGGGAACAAAGCGAAGAGGCAAAATTGACAAATGCCCTTGGGATAAAAAAAAATGCAAGACTTAAAAATATAGAATAAACATCAGCGGCAATGACAGGTGATGAGAAAGTGTCAAGTTCTCCAAAACTCTATGAGGACTCACGAGGCTGTGACTGCGGAAGAGCAGGACTGCTGAGCTCTCTTTCCTCCATCCCCATTCTGTGACACCCCCCTGCCACTTCCACCACCTCCCAGGGGGTATTTGGCTGCTCCTAGCACCTTCGCTGGTTCTCAGCCTGGAGTGTCCCAGCTGAGAACCAGAGGGAACTGCCTCTGAACTACACTCATTTGCTTCCATATCCCTGTGGCTTCCATCTGTGAGTCTGGGTTCTGGAAGATGCCACAGCTGGAAAAGGAGCTAGAAGAAAGCTATTCTTCAATGAGCAACTTCTGATCAGACTGGTGCCGACCAATCAGTCCCAGCGTGGTCTTCCTTCAGCTTAAGACTTCCAGTTAGCATGCACAGTGCTTTCATGTGATTATTGTAATCTAGCAAGCAACTGTTGGTTTTTCTCTTCATTTCTGACTTTCCTGCAGCAGCACCATTAGCTTCCTTGCCCTGTCAGTTGGCTTCCTTCCAGGAGACTACAGGAGAACAGTCTATAGGTGGAAGGTAGGCTAGAGGTCAGAGCGGCCTTTCCTTTTCTCTCACTTGAATCCCTTTGAAGGAAAAGGCACAGTTATTGAGTCATGATTCTGCGGGGGCTGTCATTAGTGACAGACCAAAACAGCCAGAATTCACAGTTTGCCACTGGCTTCCAGCCTCCTGTTCCAGCTGCCAAGAAGTCGTGGGGGTGATAAAGAGGCCTCGCTGTCTGGAGCAGAGCCAAGAGGAGTGACCAAGACACTTCTCCCCTGCAATGATCCAGGCTTCAATTGGGCACATCAAAGGGCTTCCTTAGAAGACCCAGCATGCATCCAGAGAAGAGGTGGAAAACTGGCCAGGACAGGCTTACTTATGAAACCAAAACACAGTTTTCAAAGTGGCCCAGATTGTTGGGCCTCTGAGTGTATGACATGGTATAACAGAACTACTAATGGTTTACCTTTTTGGTAATAGAATAATGATAACAAAAATGATAACATTCAGAGATGGTTCAGAAATACCTGTTAGTCATACCTGCCAGATCACAGACTGACAGAAGCAGTGCAAACTGCATTCTGCAGTCTGGCATGGAAAGTACCAAGAGGAACCTCTCTTCAGCCCCTTCTGTCTATGCAGTATTATGAATGTATCTCTTAAAGTCGAAGAGATTTCAACTTTGGCTGGACTTAGAGGCAGAGTTAATAATACGACTTGATATCACTTAAAACATAAGATTGCAATCCTGTGTATTTGGTGTGCTTGTTTAATCTGTCTTTAAGAGAACAATAATAACCAGCCTTGATTGCCTTGGATTTCCCATGCAATCAACTTTCACAAACTATGCTAACCTGACTAGTTGTTCTCTGATTGTTTTCTTTCCCTTGTCACCAAGTCCTGCAGCATATATTTACAGAACATTGGACATGCAGGAGATGATTCACATTTTAGTTACATTTTTAAAAGAATCTTCAGCCAGACCGTGGGTGAGATCAGTTGATACTGGAGCAGGACACTGTTTCCTCTGTCATTGGAACTGGTGTCATAAAGTGGAAATTTCTGGTTTTCTCTGTGTTTGCTAGATTTTGTTTTGTTTTGAGACTCAGTTATGTCATGTGATGTTTTGCTGAAGCAGACACAGGTGAAAGGAAGTTTTATTGAATCAGACACAGGTTAGAGAATGTTCTGCAGAAACAGACATGTGGAAGGTGTTCCACTGAAGCAAATACATGAGAGAAAGCATAATGCTTGGAAAGAATATAAACATAACCCCATGGACAGAGTGGTGAGGCTCTTGCATTGGTTCACCTTGCTCCACATTGCTGATCCTCGCCTGTCATGACTTTATAGGGGGCAACTCCTGATAGAACGTCTTATGACATTCTGGCTGTTCTTGACTCTTTCATAGACTAGTGCCAATTTGGCAAAGACTCATGTTTTTTTCTGGATTGAGCCACCTCTATTTACTGATTCATGTTTGGTGTTTTAAACTGGACTGCTGATACTCTGACAAAAAGATTGGGATCTCCTCCAAAAAACTACTTCTAACCAGGTCCACAATCCCCATTTCCTACTAACCTTTCCTTCCCCCTGACTAAGGTAGATGGGCTAGAAGGAATAGTGAAGTATTAAAGTAGGTTTTGAAAAAAATCTAAGCCCACAGTATCATGTGTCACTTTAGCCTGGGGCTGAACATTCCATGTATAATCATATATTTTCTACATGAGCTTGAACTTTAATCTCCCCAGAAAAAAAAGGAGCAGCAAATTTTTCCATCCTTTATCTTCTTTACCTCTACCTCATGGCTCTGAAGCTCTAGGCTTTTGAAGACATGAGTAATAGCATTTTCAGATACCACTTTACGAAAGCTACAGGGGCCCTAGTTTAAAGTCCTTAGAAAACTTGATGAATATATGATGTACCTTGAACATATCTATCCTTATACCCACTTAAATTGTCCCAGGACCTCCCATCATAACTCCCTCCAAAGTTCATATTCTTTTATATTTGTTTACTTGTTTGCTTATTTAATTGTTTATTTTTATCCCATTGAATTTAATTAGTGTTGTTCACATGCTATGGGCTTGGAACAATCCACAGGGTTATGGGGAAACTTACCTCTAAATGTTCTGTTCATTTCCTTAGATAAAGAGAGGGGATGAAAGCCATACCCAAACTGTATATTTGCACAATCTATAAAACTTGGGATGAGCCCAGAGCTTATCCTTCTCTGCTCTAACTATCAATAGACCTAGGCCTGGATGCTTCTAGCCTCTGTGTAATCTAAACTTTCAAACTCACTGATTCAATCTGGCTTTCTTTGGCTTTTGACTGAATTGCTCTGTCTAGAATATTTACTTTCTAATTTATTAATTAGAAATTAATTAATTAACCTGTATCTGCAAAACTGTCCCTCCTGGTAAAACTGCCATATACATCTTAAACCACACCAGCACCTCTCCCTCTCCCTCTCTTTCCTCCCCCCTCTGTCTTTGCTCTGCTCCTAAGTAACCTTTATACCTCTTCTGTTCTCAGGTTTGAGTTGGATGTAATTTATCTCAGACTTATTCTGTCAAGTCTTTTTCTTCATCACGTTGTCTGCTCCTAAATTAGACTTTCAAACATGTCTGATTCCTTCTACAAAATAGCCTTACCTTCATTGTTACAGATTATAGACATGCACAGAGTGTGTGTGTGTGTGTGTGTGTGTGTGTGTGTGTGTGTATTCCTGCCTGATCACCCTGTAATTTAAGGTATGTCTGAATTTAGGTTGGATCATATCTTTGGATCAATACAGATCATTGACAGAGCAGCCATGTTGCTAGATTAAAATTCCTCTAAACCTATCAATGATTACAGTCCTAAAGAGAAGTGATTCTCCTTCACATAGCAGCTATGAATTGCCATCAGTTTCTCAGTTTTGAGTAGGACCTTGAAGCTACAATCCAACTCCATGCTGCAGTTTTTAACTGGCATGATTTTGAGCAGATCTTATTGATATCACCATAGCTGCTGTGAATTCATGTGGGAAACACCCATCCACTGTCTAGAGGACATCATTTCATAGCAGATCCTTGCCATCTTCCTCCACTTATATGCTGCTCTTTCCAATTTGTTCAATCTCTACTCAAAATGGAAGTCTAGCTCTAAATAGGTGCTGTGTCTTTCTTACTTTGGGGTCCATTCCAGGGACAGCTTATAAAGGCAAATACCAAAAAAGCACATATACAGGTGAAGGAAGTGATGCTGCTTAGTTGGGTCAATTCCAAACTTGTTGTAGCTAACTATACAAAGCAATTCTTACTGACTTCTATTGTGATGGGTTTCTAAGAACAACAAAGCATAGAATACATCCTAGTGTCAGCATATAAGAACACTTCCTAATGACATGAGTAACAGCACAGAGTAGCAAGCTAGACAAGTAGGAGTTACACAGGCTTACTATTTTACGTAGGTCTTAACACTAAGCAGTGGAAACTATAAAGTTGGGAAATGAGTAAACATGATATTTAAGGTCCTTCTAGTTTTAAATGCCTGTAAGTACAAGTGCTTATCAATATTTATGTTTAAGTTGAAGTGTGCTAATCTTTTTTAAAACAGAAGGATACATAAGGAAATGAAATAACCTCAATATAACAACCTCCTAATTTCTGTAATAGAGAAATTATCCCAGAATGGAGAGCAAAATCAGATCTCCCATATCAGTGACATGTCAATGGATGATAACATAGAGATTAGGAATGGCTATCTTTCCATCAACTTTAACAGAACTGACTGTCTCCTCCCACCACCTTAGTCTTCCTGAATCTTCTATAAAGTAGGCAAAAATATCTGTGATTAATATCTTTGTAAATAAGTGGTATAAAATAGGTAATTATAAAGCACAATCCATTAGTACATCTTGGTCCTCAGATTTAGTTAGCTCCTTGCTCATCCCTCTCATTAAGATCATCACCAGCATGTTAATTATTAGCTTTCATCTCTTCCTTCTCCCACCAACACACACCTACCTCTGTGAGATCATAGGACATTTTTCTCAGTAAGAAATCCTGACTTCTGAAAATCAAATAAAGTGTTATGAACTCACACAGCCATAGAAGCCAAGGGAGTAGTGTAGACTGGTAAAATATTTCTTGTATGGGGCAATAGGTGATGTGTATTTTATAGCAAATTGCCTGCAATACTGGTGGAGTATTGCTTTGGACTCTGAAATTTAGAGTCAGGAGACTCAGAGAAACAAGGTGTCTGCATTATTATCCAAAGCTGTTCCTGTAAAATTGTTAATATATTTCTTTAAACCCAAACATGCTTAAGGGGCAACCTTGGCAAACCTAAGCAGTGTGGATTATAATAGTGTGTCATGTGGCAAGGAGGATAGTAAGACTATGGGTTTATCTTATATGTTTATAATGTATTCTTCTCTGTTACAAGATGTGAGGTCCTTGGGTGAGTGAATCAATCGGAGAGCCAAGGCCTCACCCTGAACATTTCCTGCTGTAACTCTCATCCTGTATTTTCCAAGTGACAGGCAATTTAAATGAAGATGTTTCAAGGACTGAACTCAGGGCTCAAGCTCAATGCTGGAAGCAGAAAAAAAGTGAAGTGCGGGTTATGA
Organism: Apodemus agrarius; assembly: GCA_964023405.1. Lineage (NCBI taxonomy): Eukaryota > Metazoa > Chordata > Mammalia > Rodentia > Muridae > Apodemus > Apodemus agrarius. The sequence continues at coordinate 72,516,693 of OZ030018.1, forward strand.
GTGGGCATTTTTCAAAATCTTACATAGTCCAAATAAGAAGTGAGCTGTTCAAAGGGAACACACACACACACACACACACACACACACACACAACACAAAGAGAGAGAGAGAGAGAGAGAGAGAGAGAGAGAGAGAGAGAGAATTAGTATTGATGATACATTTAAATAAATAGGTTAGGATTTTGTTGGCTTTTGTTCTTGAAATCAAATGTCCTTATACTATGTGGCAGTAGACCTCACCATTTTAGCGAAAACAAACAAGCAAGCAAGCAAGCAAACAAACAGCCAGGGAAGCAAATGTTTATGTACCAAACTTAAACTTCAGTGAATATGGGTCACTTAAAAATAACTTTTTCTTTATGGCTTTATGTTACTTTCTTTTAATAAACAATTAGCAATCTAAATAATTTTCAAAAGATTCATGATACATGAAGAAACCAATACTTTATCTATATGCAATTACTTACAATTGTTATTATTACATTTTCTTTTCACCGTTTTTTAAAATAATTATTTTTATCTCTACATATCCTGCCTCTATTCCCTTCTCCCCTTCTTATCTGAGAAGGGGGGAGATCTCCTGGGTACCACCCCATGCATCCAAACACATCAGCTCACTGCAGGATGAGGCACAGCCTCTCCCAGAGGCCAGACAAGATGACCCAGTTAGGTGAACAGGATCCACAGGCAGGCGGCTGATTTAGGGACAGCCTCCACTCTAGTTGTTGGGGGGCCCACATGAAGACCAAGCTGCACATCTGCTGTATATGTGCTGGGGCCTAGGTCCAGCCCATGTTCACTCATTGGTTTGTGTTCAGTCTCTGACACAAGCTGATCAATATTTTTATATCGACTTTTATTGACTGTTCAGTGATATTTGTCACTTATAATATAATTTATAGGAAATTCTTTGCTATAAGAATATTCTTTATTCTTTGAAAGGAGTTTCAGAATGATATCCTTTCTCTTTACTGGCCTTAAAACTGTTCTGGAAATATAGAAAAATTCTGATGCTCACTCTCAATGCAAATACTACAAAGTAGATGTGAAAGAAAATTTTGATAAAATATTTTTCTTTTTAAAATTTTTATACAATTTCTCTAGTTTGTCTTCAAGCCCCATGCTTTGTGTCCTAAGTGCTTCAATCTCTTGGTTTGGTATTTGTCTGAGGTAATTCACTTGGCTTATTAATTTTTCATTTTGAAAGTAGTTTCATTTTGAGTTTTCTTCCACAGTCCTGTCTCCTTGCTTAATTTTACCTCCCTCTTTTGACTTCCTTATTTCCTTCATCTCATTGTTTTTGTTGTCTTGGGAAATATTCATGTTTCCTTTCAGTTGTTTGAACATAATTGTGATTATTTTTTCAGACTCTTTTTCTGCAAGTTCTTTCTTATCAGCTGTTTCTATGTACCGAGTGAGTGGTTTGTAGAGAAGATTTGCTCTATTATTTTATCCATGCTGTTTTGTTTCTGGACTGGAACTTGCACATCTAGGGTTAGTTTTTATAGTAAGTTTTTTTTTAAAGGTTAGTTTTTCTTATAAAATTTGATCTATTTATGTACTTGTTTATTTGTGATTCTCTCTGTGTGTTTGCATGCATGTGCATATATATATATATATATATATATATATATGTGTGTGTGTGTGTGTGTGTGTGTGTGTGTGTGTGTGTGTTCAGATGCCCCTGGAGGGCACTGGGTCACCAGAAGCTACTAGTATTTTGTGGGTTGTGAGCTGTTCTACATAGGTTCTGGAAACTGAATTTGTATACTATGAAAGATTAGCAAGCCTTGTGAACTGCTGAGACATATTTTTCTAGCATATAATATATATGTATATATAGTATGTATTTATAATATATGTACATAAACATATAAAATTTATTTATATGTGAGGTAATTTATATGTATTATGTATATTTATATGTATTATATATAAATTTACATGTATTATATATGTATGTGTATTTATAAACATGCATATTTAAATTCAAGCCATCTTTCTTCTTTCCCTGGAGACATTTACAATATTGCAGAGGGCTAAGTCATGAAAGGATTGAGGTGTCATATTTTTTTCTCTATGTGTCTGATATTTAGAGTTTGACACTCTATTTCTAATTTTCTTCTGAGGATTAAATACTGTCCTAGACCAGTAGAAACTTCTTGCCTGGGTCAGTTACTTTGTTTCCTAGGAATTCTGAAACTCTATGTGTACTTTGCCATACACTGGATTACCTCAGGTCTCCTACATTGGGCTGAAGCTTCTTCCTGGAATTGCTTATAACCTCTCTGTAATTACTGTTTTTCTAAAAGGTATGACATAGGTATTAAGGTCAGATATTTTTGCATGAAAATATTTATTTTATTTATATCTGTTTTTACTCAGGGTATTTAGAATTTTTAAAAAAATTAATGTGTCTGTGTTGAATATATATGTTATGTTATCTGTACATGATGTGCATACCTAGAGGACGAAGGAGGAGGATTGTCCTACTGTGTCAGTCTCCAACTTGTCTCTAGAAAGTGGATCTCTTTTTTTTTTCTTTTAACGCCTTTCATTTTTTTTGAATTTTGTACATTTTTTTTATTGTTTTTTTTTTATTTTTTTATTGTATATATTCTATATTTACAATTCATTTCCCTTTTTCTGGTTCCCCACCCCCAAAGGTCCCACATGTCCTTTTCCCTCCCCCTGCTCCCGCATCCACCCCCTCCCACTTTACTGTTCTTGTACTCTCCCACAATGATGTTTTGGTCCATTCTAGCACCAGTGTCCACTCCTTTCTTCTTGTGAGACATCACTTGATATGTGATTTGTGTCTTTGGTGTTCCAAGCTTCTAGGCTAATATCCACTTATCAGTGACTGTATACCATGGGTATTCTTTTGAGACTGGGTCACCTCACTTAGTATGACATTCTCCACCTCCATCCATTTCTCTAAGAATTTCATGAATTCATTGTTTCTAATGGCTGAATAGTACTCCATTGTGTATATATACCACATTTTTTGTATCCATTCCTCTGTTGAGGGACATCTGGGTTCTTTCCAGCTTCTGGCTATTATATATAAGGCTGCTATGAACATAGTGGAGCATGTATCCTTATTGCATGCTGGTGAATCTTCTGGGTATATTCCCAGGAGTGGTATGGCTGGGTCCTCCGGAAGTATCACGCCCAGTTTTCTGAGGAACCACCAGACTGATTTCCAGAGTGGTTGTACCAGCTTGCATTCCCACCAGCAGTGGAGGAGTGTTCCTCTTTCTCCACATCCTCGCCAACACCTGATGTCTTCTGAGTTTTTAATCTTAGCCATTCTGACTGGTGTGAGGTGAAATCTCAGGGTTGTTTTAATTTGCATTTCCCTAATGACTAGTGATGTTGAACATTTTTTAAGGTGTTTCTCAGCCATCCGAATTTCTTCAGGTGAAAAGTCTCTGTTTAGCTCTGTACCCCATTTTTGGATAGGGTTATTTGGTTTTCTGGGGTCTAACCAACTTCAGCAAAGTGGCTGGCTATAAAATCAACTCAAGTAAATCAGTAGCCTTCCTATATGCGAAGGATAAGCAGGCCGAGAAAGAAATTAGGGAAATGACACCCTTCACAATAGCCACAAATGATATAAAGTATCTTGGAGTGACGCTAACCAAACATGTGAAAGATTTATACGACAAAAACTGCAGGTCTCTGAAGAGGGAAATTGAAGAAGACATCAGAAAATGGGAAAATCTTCCATGCTCGTGGGTTGGTAAAACTAATATAGTCAAAATGGCAATCTTGCCCAAAGCAATATACAGATTCAATGCAATCCCCATCAAAATCCCAACTCAGTTCTTCATAGAGCTAGAAAGAGCAATTCTCAAATTCATCTGGAATAACAAAAAACCCAGGATAGCTAAAACTATCATCAATAGCAAAAGAACTTCTGGGGGAATCAATATCCCGGACCTCAAGCAATATTACAGAGCAGTGGTATTAAAAACTGCATGGTATTGGTTCAGTGACAGGGAAGCGGATCAATGGAATAGGATCGAAGACCCAGAATTGAACCCACACATCTATGGCCAATTGATCTTCGACAAAGGAGCTGAAAACATCCAGTGGAAAAAAGATAGCCTTTTCAACAGATGGTGCTGGCTCAACTGGAGGTCAACATGCAGAAGAATGAGAATTGATCCACTCTTATCTCCTTGCACTAAACTCAACTCCAAGTGGCTCAAGGACCTCCACATAAAACCAGACACACTAAAACTAATAGAAAAGAAACTGGGGAAGACCCTTGAAGACATCGGCTCAGGGGAAAAATTCCTGAACAGAACACCAATTGCTTATACTCTAAGAACAAGAATAGACAAATGGGACCTCATAAAACTACAAAGTTTCTGTAAGGCAAAAGACACTGTCAAAAGGATAAATCGGCAACCAACAAATTGGGAAAAACTCTTCACCAACCCGACATCTGACAGAGGATCTCTTATTAAGGCTAGAGCTCACCATCTCAACTAGACCCCCTGGCCACTAATTCTACTTATTCTCCTGTGTGACTCTGTGTGTGTGTGTGTGTGTGTGTGTGTGTGTGTGTGTGTGTGTGCGTATGTGTGTGTGTGTGTGTGTGTGTGTGTGCTCATGCTTGTGCAGCAAGTGCTTTCTACCTAATGAGCCTTATCCCCAGTCCCTAAGTAGATTTTTAATTAGATATTTGCTTTATTTGCATTTCAAATGGTATCCCCTTTCTACATTACCAGTCCAAAAACCCCTATCCCATCCCTCCTCCCCCTGCTCACCACCTCCCCGCTCCCAATTTCCTGACTTGCATTCCCTTTTCTGGGGAAATCAAACCTTCACAGGACCAATGGCTTCTCCTCTCATTGATGTCTGAAATGGTCATCTTCTGCTACATATGGAGCTAGAGCTGTCGGTCCCTCCACATGTACTTTTTGGTTGGTGGTTTAGTCCCTGGGAGTTCTGGGGTATTGGTTGATACATATTATTGTTCTGTCTGCAGGGCTGCAAAGCTTTTCAGCTCCTTGGGTACTTTCTCTAGCTGCTCCATTGGGGACCCTCTATTGGTTGGCTGTGAGCCATGGGTATTTTGATCCACTTTCCAATAAGGATCACTAACCACACTTTGGTCTTCCTTCTTCTTGAGCTTCATGTGGTCTGTGAGTTGTATGTTGGGTATTCCAATCTTTGGGACTAATGTCCACTTATCAGTGAGTGCATACCATGTGTGTTCTATTGTGATTGGGTTACCTCGCTCAGGATGATATTTTCTAGCTCTATCCATTTGCTTAAGAATTTCATGAATTCATTGTTTTTAATATTGCTCAACATTAATGGACTCAATTCCCCAAGAAAAAGACACAGGCTAACAGACTGGACACATAAACAGGATCTAGAATTTTGCTGCTTACAAGAAACCCACCTGAGTGACAATGACAGATGTTATCTCAGAGTAAAAGGCTAGAAAAACAAATGATTTCCAAGCAAACAGTACCAAAAAACAAGCTGGAATTGTCATTCTAATATCCAGTAAAAAGATTTTCAAGCAAAAGTTTTTGAATGAGATGGGGAAGGGCACTTCATACTCATAAAAGGAAATTTTCACTAAGAGGAAGTCTCAATTTTGATATATCTGTCCCAAATTCAAAGGCACCCACATTCACAAAAGCAAAGTTACTAAATCTCAAATGTACATTAAATATTGCACATTAATAGTGGGATACTTCAACATCCCACTCTCACCAACAGAAAGGTCATTAAAACAGAAACTCAACAAGTAAAGTTAATAGAAGTTATTACCAAATGGATTCAAGATAAATACATGTGTATGTGTGTATGCATATATATACATATATATATATATGTGTGTGTGTGTGTGTGTGTGTGTTGTGTATGTATACATATATAGAGAAAATTTAACACCAAAACAAAAGAATTACTTTCTTCTCAGCACCTCACGGAATCTTATTCAAAATTGACCATATAATCATACATAAAACAAGCTTTAACATATGCAAGAAGTTTGAAATAACCCCATGTATTCTATCAGATCACTAAGGACTAAGGTTAGACTTCAATAAGAACAAGAAGAACAGAAAGCCCACATACTCATGGAAATCAAACAACTCTCTGCTCAATGATAACTTGGTCAGAGGATTTTGTAAATTTCAATAAAAATAAGAACACATCAGATGTTCAACATCATTAGTCATCAGGGAAATGCAAATCAAAACAACCCTGAGATTCCACCTCACACCAGTCAGAATGGCTAAGATTAAAAACTCAAGAGACAACAAGTGCTGGCGAGGATGTGGAGAAAGAGGAACACTCCTCCACTGTTGGTGGGATTGCAAAATGGTAAAACCGTTCTGGAAATCAGTTTGGCGGTTCCTCAGAAAATTGGGCATGTCACTTCCAGAGGACCCTGGCATACCACTCCTGGGCATATACCCAGAGGATTCCCCTGCATGCAATAAGGACACATGCTCCACTATGTTTATAGCAGCCTTGTTTATAATAGCCAGAAATTGGAAGGAGCCCAAATATCCCTCAAAGGAGGAATGGATACAGAAAATGTGGTATATTTATACAATGGAATACTACTCAGCAATTAAAAATAATGAATTCATGCAATTTGTAGGTAAATGGTTAGACCTGGAAAATATCATCCTGAGTGAATTAACCCAATCACAAAAGAATGCACATGAAATGCAATCACTGATAAGTGGATATTAATGAGCCCAGAAGCCCTAAATACTCAAGACACAAATAGCAAGTCAAACGATTCCCAAGAAGAAGAAAGGAGAGGACCCTGGGCCTGTAAAGATTGCATCCAGTTTAGTAAAGAAACCGAGGGGGGAGGGGGAATGATTGGGGAACAGTTGGGGGGAGAGGAACTATGGGAACTATGGTGGGTGGGAACTGGGAAAGGGGAAAGCCTTTGGAATGTAAACATAGAATATAGAAAATAAAAAAAAAATAAGAACACATCCTACCCAAATTTATCGGATGCAAAGAAAGCAGTATTAAGAAGAAAATGCATAGCATTAAATGTCTTCATACAGGAATTGGGCAGATCCCATACAAGCAATTTAACAGTACACCTGAAAGCTCTAAAACAAAAAGAAGCAAATACACCCAAGAGAAATAGAAGGCGAAAAATTCTCAAACTCAGAGCTGAAATCAATCAGGTAGAAACAAAGAGAACTGTACAAAGAATTAATAAAACCAAGAAGTTCTTTGAGGAAACCAACAAGATAGATAAACCATGTTCGTAACAGGCTTATTTGTAATAGCCAGAAGCTGGAAACAACCCAGATGTTCCTCAACTGAAAAATGGATACAGAAATTGTTCATTTACAGGATGGGATACTATTCAGCTATTAAAATGAGGACATCATGAATTTTGAAGGACTGTGAACAGAACTAGAAAATATTATCCTGAGTGAGGTAACTCAGACCCTAAAGGACATACATGGTATGTACTCACTGATTAGCGGGTATTAGCCAAAAAGTACTGCATACAACCCACAGGCCTTAAGAAGTGTAACAAGTAGAAAGACCCAAGTGAGGATGCTGCAATTCTACTTAGAATGGGGAAGGAAATAATCATAGTAGACAGAGAGAGGGCGGGAGGGAGGGAACTAAGTGAGACAAGGGAGGGGGAGGGGGAATGGGAAACAGGATTAGATAGGGGCAGAGAGAAACTCAGAGGGCCAAGAGAATAAATTGAGGTGAGCAGCATTTGGAGGGAGGTTGATAGGTGAGGGGGACCCTCTAGAATGTACCAGAGCCCCAACAGGTGACTCTAAGGACTCAAGGGGGGGTAACCTTAATCAAAATTCCCAACATTGGTGTGAAAACTTGAAGAGTACATCTCCAAAAGACAGAGACTCAAGTGGAGGGAATAACCCACAGTCAAAATTTCTGACCTATAACTGTTCCTGTCTAAAAGAAATGCAGGGGGAAATGGAGAAGATACTGAATGAAAAGAGGTCCAATGACAGGCCCAACTTGGGATCTACCTTATGGGAGGGCACCAAGGACTGACAGTATTACTGATGCTATGATATGCTTGTAGATGGGAGCCTAGCATGGCTGTCCTCTGAAAGGTCCTACTAGCAGCCGACTGAGACAGAAACAGATACTTACACCCAACCATTGAACTGACATCAGGGACCCATGTGGTTAAATTAGGGGAAGGATTGAAGTAGCTGAAGGGGAAATTGATCCCATAGAAAGCCAACAGCCACAACTTATTCAGACCCCAGGGATCTCCAAGAGAATGACCCATCAACCAGGAGCATAAACAGGCCAGTCCAATGCTTAAGCACAAATATAGCAGAGGTCTGCCTGGTACACCTCTGCTATACCTGGTGTCAGGCCTTAGTGAGAGAAGATGAGCTTAATCAGAGAGAGACTTGAGTCCCCAGGGATGGGAGGAGCCTAGTGGAGGGTACACACTCTTGGAGGCAAGAGAGAGGAGAAATGGGATGAGGAACTGGGGGAAGGGGTACCAAGAGGCGAACAAGATGGGAATATAAATAAAATAAAAAGATGGTATGTAAATAGAAAAGAAGAGTTTGATATTACTGTTTCATTTTATTCACTACTTCATATTTGCTGTTTGTTAATTTTGAGACAGGCTTTGGCTAGGTAGCAATAGCTGCCTTTGAAGTAATGATCCTCTTATTGCAACCTTTTGTGCTGGGATTACACTACTTACCAGAATGTCTGGTCAGACACCCACCTCTTTTAACTGGAGTGTTTACAAGATACTTATTTGATGGGATTACTAATATAATTGAATGAGGTTGGACTTGCATTAGGTTTTCTAGTTCTGTTTTGTGTTGTCTTTTTTCCCCCTGTGCCTTCTTTTGAGTTGGCTGTATCATAATTCTATTTTATATGTTCCATTTCTATTATTTATAATTTTTTTTTCTTTTTTTTTTTTAATTTTATTTTCTATATTCTATGTTTACATTCCAAAGGCTTTCCCCTTTCCCAGTTCCCACCCACCATAGTTCCCATAGTTCCTCTTCCCCCCATCTGTTCCCCAATAATTCCCCCTCCCCCCTCGGTTTCTTTACTAAACTGGAAGCAATCTTTACAGGCCCAGGGTCCTCTCCTTTCTTCTTCTTGGGAATCATTTGACTTGCTATTTGTGTCTTGAGTATTTAGGGCTTCTGGGCTCATTAATATCCACTTATCAGTGATTGCATTTCAGGTGCATTCTTTTGTGATTGGGTTAATTCACTCAGGATGATATTTTCCAGGTCTAACCATTTACCTACAAATTGCATGAATTCATTATTTTTAATTGCTGTGTAGTATTCCATTGTATAAATATACCACATTTTCTGTATCCATTCCTCCTTTGAGGGATATTTGGGCTGCTTCCAATTTCTGGCTATTATAAACAAGGCTGCTATAAACATAGTGGAGCATGTGTCCTTATTGCATGCAGGGGAATCCTCTGGGTATATGCCCAGGAGTGGTATGCCAGGGTCCTCTGGAAGTAACATGCCCAATTTTCTGAGGAACCGCCAAACTGATTTCCAGAGCGGTTTTACCATTTTGCAATCCCACCAACAGTGGAGGAGTGTTCCTCTTTCTCCACATCCTCGCCAGCACTTGTTGTCTCTTGAGTTTTTAATCTTAGCCATTCTGACTGGTGTGAGGTGGAATCTCAGGGTTGTTTTGATTTGCATTTCCCTGATGACTAATGATGTTGAACATCTTTTAAGGTGTTTCTCGGCCATCCGAATTTCTTCTGGTGAGAGTTCTTTGTTTAGCTCTGTGCCCCATTTTTTGATAGGGTTATTTGGTTCTTTGCGGTCTAACTTATTGAGTTCTTTGTATATATTGGATATTAGCCCTCTGTCGGATGTGGGGTTGGTGAAGATCTTTTCCCACTTTGTTGGTTGCCGTTTTGTCCTTCTGACAGTGTCCTTTGCTTTGCAGAAACTTTGTAATTTTATGAGGTCCCATTTGTCGATTCTTGATCTTAGAGCATAAGCTATTGGTGTTCTGTTCAGGAACTTTTCCCCTGTGCCCAAGTCCTCCAGGGTCTTCCCAAGTTTCTTTTCTAATAGTTTCAGTGTGTCTGGTTTTATGTGGAGGTCCTTGATCCACTTGGAGTTGATCTTAGTACAAGGAGATAAGAGTGGGTCAATTCGCATTCTTCTGCATGTTGACCTCCAGTTGAACCAGCACCATTTGTTGAAAAGGCTATCTTTTTTCCACCGGATGGTTGTGGCTCCTTTATCAAAGATCAAGTGACCATAAGTCTGTGGGTTAATTTCTGGGTCTTCAATCCTATTCCATTGATCTACCTGCCTGTTGCTGTACCAATACCATGCAGTTTTTAACACAATTGCTCTGTAGTACTGCTTGAGGTCAGGGATATTGATTCCCCCAGAAGTCCTTTTATTGTTGAGAATAGTTTTAGCTATCCTGGGTTTTTTGTTGCTCCAGATGAATTTGAGAATTGCTCTTTCTAGATCTATGAAGAATTGATTTGGGATTTTGATGGGGATTGCATTGAATCTGTAGATTGCTTTTGGCAAGATGGCCATTTTTACTATATTGATCCTGCCAATCCAGGAGCAAGAAATATTTTTCCATCTCCTGAGGTCTTCTTCGATTTCTTTCTTCAGGGACTTGAAGTTCCTGTCATACAGATCTTTCACTTGTTTGGTTAGAGTTACGCCAAGGTACTTTATGTTGTTTGTGGCTATTGTGAAGGGTGTTATTTCCCTAACTTCTTTCTCAGCCTGCTTGTCCTTTGAGTACAAGAAGGCTACTGATTTGCTTGAGTTAATTTTATAACCAGCCACGTTGCTGAAGTTGTTTATCAGCTGTAGAAGTTCTCTGGTGGAGTTTTTTGGATCGCTTAAGTAGACTATCATATCATCTGCAAATAATGATACTTTGACTTCTTCCTTTCCAATTTGTATCCCTTTGACTTCCTTATGTTGTCTGATTGCTCTCGCTAGAACTTCAAGTACTATATTGAAAAGATATGGAGAGAGAGGACAGCCTTGTCTAGTCCCTGATTTTAGTGGAATTGCTTCAAGTTTCTCTCCATTTATTTTGATGTTGGCTACTGGTTTGCTGTAGATTGCTTTTACTATGTTTAGGTATGGGCCTTGAATTCCTGCTCTTTCCAAGACTTTTAGCATGAAAGGATGCTGAATTTTGTCAAATGCTTTTTCAGCATCTAATGAGATGACCATGTGGTTTTTTTCTTTCAGTTTGTTTATGTAGTGGATTACATTGATGGATTTCCGTATATTGAACCATCCCTGCATTCCTGGAATGAAGCCTACTTGATCATGGTGAATGATCGATTTGATATGCTCTTGGATTCGGTTGGCAAGAATTTTATTTAGTATTTTTGCATCTATATTCATAAGAGAAATTGGCCTGTAGTTCTCTTTCTTTGTTGGATCTTTTTGTGGTTTAGGTATCAGCGTAATTGTGGTTTCGAAGAATGAGTTGGGCAGTGTCCCTTCTGTCTCTATTTTGTGGAATAGTTTGAAGAGTATTGGTGTTAAGTCTTCTTTGAAGGTCTGGTAGAATTCTGCACTAAAACCATCTGGTCCCGTACTTTTTTTGGTTGGGAGGCTTTCTATAACCCCTTCTATTTCTTTAAGGGTTATGGGACTGTTTAGCTGGTCTACTTGATGCTGATTTAATTTTGGTATTTGGTATCTGTCTAGGAAATTGTCCATTTCCTCCAGATTCTCCAGTTGTTTTGAGTATAGGCCTTTGTAGTAGGATCTGATGATCTTTTGAATTTCCTCTGTTTCTGTTGTTATATCCCCCTTTTCATTTTTAATTTTGTTAATTTGGATACTATCTCTGTGCCCTTTGGTTAGTCTAGCTAAGGGCTTATCTATCTTGTTGATTTTCTCGAAGAACCAGCTCTTGGTTTTGTTGATTCTTTGTATGGTTCTCTTTGTTTCTGCTTGATTGATTTCAGCCCTTAGTTTGATGATTTCCTCTCTTCTACTCCTCCTGGGTGAGTTAGCTTCTTTTTGTTCCAGCGCCTTCAGGTGTGCTGTTAAGTTGCTAGTGTATGCTCTTTCCAGTTTCTTTTTGGAGGCACTCAGGGCTATGAGTTTTCCTCTTAGCACTGCTTTCATTGTATCCCAGAGATTTGGGTAGGTCGTACCTTCATTTTCATTGAAGTCTAAAAAGTCTTTGATTTCTTTCTTTATTTCTTCCTTGACCAGGGTGTCATTGAGTAGAGTATTGTTCAGTTTCCATGTGTATGTGGGCTTTCTGTAGTTCTTCTTGCTATTGAAGACCACTTTTACTCCATAGTGATCCGATAGGAGACATGGGATTAGTTCGGTCTTCTTGTATTTGTTGAGGTCTGTCTTGTGACCAATTATATGATCAATTTTTGAGAAGGTACCGTGCGGTGCTGAGAAAAAGGTATACTCTTTTGTTTTAGGATGGAATGTTCTATATATATCTGTTAAATCCAATTGGTCCAAAGCTTCAATTAGTTTCACTGTGTCCCTGTTTAGTTTCTGCTTTCCTGATCGGTCCATTGAGGAGAGTGGAGTGTTGAAGTCACCTACAATCATTGTGTTAGGTGCGATGTGTGCTTTAAGCTTTAGTAAAGTTTCTTTTACGAATGAGGGTGCCCTTGCATTTGGTGCATAGATGTTCAGTATTGAGAATTCTTCTTGGTGGATTTTCCCTTTGACAAGCAGGAAGTGACCTTCTGTGTCTCTTTTGATGACTTTAGGTTGAAAGTCGATTTTATCTGATATTAGAATGGCTACTCCAGCTTGTTTCCTGGGACCATTTGCTTGTAGAACTGTCTTCCAGCCTTTTACTCTAAGGTGGTGTTTGTCTTTGACACTGAGATGTGTTTCCTGTATGCAGCAAAATGTAGGGTCCTGTTTCCGTATCCAGTCTGTTAGTCTGTGTCTTTTGATTGGGGAATTGAGTCCATTGATATTAAGAGATATTAAGGAATAGTAATTATTACTTCCTGATATTTTGGGAATTGTTATTATTATTTGTATTTGAGTGGTTCTCTTCTTTTGGGTTGGATGAGATGGGGTTTCTATCTTGTTTCTTCTGGGGTGTTGTTTCCCCCCTTGTGTTGGTATTTTTCCCCTATTATCCTTTGTAGGGCTGGGTTTGTAGATAAGTATCTTGCAAATTTGGTTTTGTCGTGGAATATCTTGGTTTCCCCATCTATGGCAATTGAGAGTTTCGCTGGGTATAGTAGTCTTGGCTGAAGTTTGTGTTCTCTTAGGGTCTGCATAAGGTCTGCCCAGGATCTTCTAGCTTTCATGGTCTCAGGTGAGAAGTCTGGTGTAATTCTGATAGGTCTTCCTTTATATGTTACTTGTCCTTTTTCTCTTACTGCCTTTAATATTCTTTCTTTGTTTAGTACATTTGGGGTTTTGACTATTATGTGACGGGAAGTATTTCTGTTCTGGTCCAGTCTATTTGGGGTTCTATAGGCTTCTTGTATATTCATGGGCATCTCTCTCTTTAGGTTGGGGAAATTTTCTTCCATAATTTTGTAGAAGATATTTGCTGGCCCTTTAAGTTGTAGATCTTCATTCTCATCTATCCCTATAATCCTTAGGTTTGGTCTTCTCATTGTGTCCTGGATTTCCTGAATGTTTTGGGTTACCAGCTTTTTGCATTTTGCATTTTCTTTAATTGTTGAATCCATGGTTCCTATGGTATCTTCAGCATCTGAGATTCTGTCTTCTATCTCTTGTATTCTATTGTTGATATTTGCATCTATGACTCCTGATTTCTTCCCAAGGTTTTCTATTTCCAACATTGTCTCCCTTTGCGATTGCTTAGTTGTTTCTACTTCTGTTTTTAGATTTTGTATGGTTTTGCTCAGATCTTTCAGTTGCTTGTTTGTGTTTTCCTGTAATTCTTTAAGGGATTTTTGTGTTTCCTCCTTTATGACTTCTACTCGTTGACCCATGTTCTCTTGTATTTCTTTGGGTGATTTTTGTTTCTCCCCCTTATTGGGATTCACTTTTTGCTCTATATTCTCCTGGATTTCTTTAAGTGATTTTTGTGTCTGCCTTGTATGGGCTTCTAGTTTTTGATCTATTTTCTCCTCTATTACTTTAAGAAATTTATCTAAGTGATCCTCAATCTGCATCTTTACCAGTGATTTTAGATCTGAGTCTTGTTTTTCTGGTGTGTTGAGATATCTAGGATTTAATTGTGTTTGTCTTGCAATGGCTTCTAGCTTTTGATCTATTTTCTCATGTATTACTTTAAGAGATTTATCTAAGTGTTCCTCTATCAGCATCCTGACCAGTGATTTTAGATCTGAGTCTTGTTTTTCTGGTGTTTCGGGGTATCCAATATTTATTGCTGTTGGGGAACTGGGTTCGGATGCCGCCATATTGCCTTGATTTTTGTTAGTAGCGATCTTACGTTTGCCTTTTGCCATCTGGTTAACTCTGGTGTTAGTTGGTCCTGTAGATACTAGCTGGTGCTTGACCCTCCTGTGGGGTTGTAAGGCTATTTCCCAGTGACTGGGATACCTGAATCACTGTCCTGCGGGGGTCTTGCTCACAGATTGCTGACAGGTGGCCTGAGTCCCCCGAGGTCTTAACCTCAGGATATCCCAGGTATTTGGTTCCGCCTGTTGGGCAGCTGCTCTGCACTGCTCCTGCTCAGGGTTCGCTGTCTGATATCCTGTTTCCCCAGGGGTCTTAAAGTTGGGATATCTCAGTTATCTGGTTCCGCCTGCTGGTCCCAAGCTGCTGGGAAGCTGGCTGGGTCCGGTTTCCAGCTTCCCTGCCACTGGCTGGATGGGAGGCTGGTTCGGCCTCCGGCTGGGTCTGGGTACCTGGCACACTGGCTGACTCTGGCTTCCTCACCACCAGCTGGACGGGAAGCTGCAGGCAATATGGCAGCTGCCTGCAGGGAGCTCCGGGTCCGCCCCGCGCTTGTGCAGAGTGCACCCGCTATTCTGTGCCCAATTCCCACTCCAGGCCTGAGTCCCCGAAGGTCTTAAGCTCGGGCTGTCTCGGGTACCTGGTTCTGCCGCCGCCGCCGGATGGTTCTGAGCACCTGGCACGCTGGGTGACCCTCTGGCTTCCCCACCACCAGCTGGGCGGGAAGCTGCAGGCAATATGGCAGCTGCCTGCAGGGAGCTCGGGGTCCGCCGCGCGAGTGCAGAGTGCACCCACTATTCTGTGCCCAACTCCCACTCCAGGCCTGAGTCCCCGAAGGTCTTAAGCTTGGGTTGTCTCGGGTACCTGGTTCTGCCGCTGCCGCCGGATGGTTCTGAGCACCTGGCACGCTGGGTGACCCTCTGGCTTCCCCACCGCCAGCTGGGCGGGAAGCTGCAGGCAATATGGCAGCTGCCTGTAGGGAGCTCGGGGTCCGCCCCGCGCGCGAGTGCAGAGTGCACCCACTATTCTGTGCCCAACTCCCACTCCAGGCCTGAGTCCCCGAAGGTCTTAAGCTTGGGCTGTCTCGGGTACCTGGTTCTGCCGCCGCCGCTGGATGGTTCTGAGGATGGTTCTGAGCACCTGGCACGCTGGGTGACCCTCCGGCTTCCCCACCACCAGCTGGGCGGGAAGCTGCAGGCAATATGGCAGCTGCCTGCAGGGAGCTCGGGGTCCGCCCCGCGCGCGAGTGCAGAGTGCACCCGCTATTCTGTGCCCAATTCCCACTCCAGGCCTGAGTCCCCGAAGGTCTTAAGCTTGGGCTGTCTCGGGTACCTGGTTCTGCCGCCGCCGGATGGTTCTCTATTTATAATTTTTAATAACATTTTGTAGTAGGTGTTTTAAAGGTGACAATATGTGTTTAATTCCAGACCTGTCTTTAAACAGTCTTCTTTTACACTTCGTCATTAATTGTCTCACTGTAACTCACATTTATTCTAGAGTTTGCCATGTTTTTACTTTTGCACAGATTATAAAAACAAAACATATTATTGTAGTTTTTGCTTTCAGTGATTACCTCAAAGTAATTTTGAAGAATAAAAGGTAAAATTTAGTATTATTTTCCATTTATTTATTTTGAGTTCTTATTAATCTGTAAATCCATATGAATTATATACTTCTTGAAATTCTCTTTTTGACATCACCAATTGTATCTACCAGAAGCATATTCGAGCTCTTACTTTTCTATAAAAGCTCATTTCATTATTAATCTTAACAAATAATTTTTTTTTACTTTAACACATTTTTTTTATTGTATATATTCTATATTTACAATTCATTTCCCTTTTTCTGGTTCCCCACCCCCAAAGGTCCCACATGTCCTTTTCCCTCCCCCTGCTCCCGCATCCACCCCTCCCACTTTACTGTTCTTGTACTCTCCCACAATGATGTTTTGGTCCATTCTAGCACCAGTGTCCACTCCTTTCTTCTTGTGAGACATCACTTGATATGTGATTTGTGTCTTTGGTGTTCCAAGCTTCTAGGCTAATATTCACTTATCAGTGACTGTATACCATGGGTATTCTTTTGAGACTGGGTCACCTCACTTAGTATGACGTTCTCCAGCTCCATCCATTTCTCTAAGAATTTCATGAATTCATTGTTTCTAATGGCTGAATAGTACTCCATTGTGTGTATATACCACATTTTTTGTATCCATTCCTCTGTTGAGGGACATCTGGGTTCTTTCCAGCTTCTGGCTATTATATATAAGGCTGCTATGAACATAGTGGAGCATGTATCCTTATTGCATGCTGGTGAATGTTCTGGGTATATTCCCAGGAGTGGTATGGCTGGGTCCTCCGGAAGTATCACGCCCAGTTTTCTGAGGAACCACCAGACTGATTTCCAGAGTGGTTGTACCAGCTTGCATTCCCACCAGCAGTGGAGGAGTGTTCCTCTTTCTCCACATCCTCGCCAACACCTGATGTCTTCTGAGTTTTTAATCTTAGCCATTCTGACTGGTGTGAGGTGAAATCTCAGGTTCAGTGACAGGGAAGCGGATCAATGGAATAGGATCGAAGACCCAGAATTGAACCCACACATCTATGGCCAATTGACCTTCGACAAAGGAGCTGAAAACATCCAGTGGAAAAAAGATAGCCTTTTCAACAGATGGTGCTGGCTCAACTGGAGGTCAACATGCAGAAGAATGAGAATTGATCCACTCTTATCTCCTTGTACTAAGATCAACTCCAAGTGGATCAAGGATCTCCACATAAAACCAGACACACTAAAACTAATAGAAAAGAAACTGGGGGAGACCCTGGAAGACATCGGCTCAGGGGAAAAATTCCTGAACAGAACCCCAATTGCTTATGCTCTAAGAGCAAGAATAGACAAATGGGACCTCATAAAACTACAAAGTTTCTGTAAGGCAAAAGACACTGTCAAAAGGATAAATCGGCAACCAACAAATTGGGAAAAAATCTTCACCAACCCCACATCCGACAGAGGGCTAATCTCCAATGTATACAAAGAACTCAAGAGGTTAGACCCCAGAAAACCAAATAACCCTATCCAAAAATGGGGTACAGAGCTAAACAGAGACTTTTCACCTGAAGAAATTCGGATGGCTGAGAAACACCTTTAAAAATGTTCAACATCACTAGTCATTAGGGAAATGCAAATTAAAACAACAAATAATTTTATTAAGAGTAGAACAGCATTTTGTTAGGCTTTATTTTTCCCTGTTAGTATCAATTGGTGGCTTTCAAGGTTATTTTTCCCTGTTAGTATCAATTGGTTGCTTTTAAGGTTATTTTAATTTAAAAAATAATCCACTCTGATGTGTAATGGAAACTGAAAGGTTCTTTGGAAAGTTGGTTAGATGGTATTTTGCTGGGGCAAAGATATGAAGGAACATTTACTTGAAATAGACACAGATGAAAGACTAAGGCAATGTGAATGTATGTTTAGCTGAAGCAGACACAGGAGAAAGAATGCTCTGCTAAAGCAAGCATGTGAAAGGACATGTGATGGGTTCTTTGCTAACAACATCCATGTATTGGTCCCCTTTACATTGCATAGTTGAACTGCATTTGTTGGGACTCAATAGAGAGAAAGAAACACACAAAAACCTTCCGGTGATTTGCTGCAGTTTCTTGCTGCTTTCTTAGATTCATACTCATTGGCAGAGTGATAGCAGCTGAGACAGACGCATGTACTGAGGCTAGAACCGTGGAGGACACGTGATATTTGGAGGATATAAAAAGGACTGAATGGACCATAATGGAGACTGAGCTAGGCTTACTTATAGAGTTAGCTGTGCAATTCCTATTGGCATCTCATCTTCACTGATCTTCAATTCCCTGAGAAAGGCACAGCCAAGAACTTCTTCTGGTGCTCCTTCTGGTCCCTCTGCTGACTCGAGCCTTAGCGGAGGCATGGCTCTCTCTGCTAGGTCTTTCCACTGCTTCTGATTCGTGTGTGCCATCTGGACTCTACCCAACTGGACTGCTTCTGTATCCATGGAGTGTTTGCAAGTAGATCAAGCTGTTGCTAACCTGTGAACTGAACTGCTGATTTCCAGACAACATTGATGGGAGTTGCTCTAAAGAATCTTTGTAAACAGGTCTACTTGCACCATATCCTTTCTTTTCCACTACCTCTGCTGGGTGGTGGGCCACATGGGAGGTTAAAGCATTTAACGACCTTCACTGAAAATAGGTTTTGAAAAAAATTAAAGTTACACTCATGTCTAATTCTTCCTTTGCTTTGCTCCCATCCCTCCTCTCCCCTGCCCTTTTCTTACTTTTAGATTCTGGTCTCATGTGTCTCAGGTTGTCCTCATGTCACCTTGTAGCAGATATTAGCCCAGAATTTCCCATCCCACTTTCTCTAATTCCCATGTGTCTCACCACACCTGGTTAAGAAAGAACTGGGAATCAAACCCAGGGCTTCATGCATGCTAGGCAAACACTCTATTGACCAAGCCACATCTCCCAGCTCCTCGTCTTTGCTTCTTACAGTATTATGTATCTCTTGTCTCCATGACTTTCTCCATGTTGCTTTTTGTTTTTAGCCATCAGAACTAAACACATACCAGGAGGTATGTGTTTAATGTCATTCCTCCAATAGGTGGGACTCACTGAGGATCTAGCTCTAGATGTTTATCCCTTCTTTTCTACAGAGCTAGCTGAGGTGAAGGGAAACCTCTGTCAAGAAAAAACTCACCTGTTCCTGGGGCACAACTGTATCTGGGATTTGGATGTGTGACCTTCTCATTGTTCCAACTACTCCCAATGCAGGGTTCTGAGCGAAGCATGCAGTTAATCCCTGTTAGAGTCACACACATTAATTAAAATGGTCCTTAGTAATTTCTGTCTGGCAGGAATCCCCACTGTATTTAGTATTGATGAGACACCGGGCTCTGTAATTAGATCTGAAAATGCCACTAGGAGGTATTTAGCAGGGGTGATCCTTTTCCTCTGGCTGTCACTTAAGATGTTGATAGCTACAGGAGTGAAGACTGCAGGGAATGACCATGTGGGAAGGGAACACATTTTGTGCTAATACACTTCTGAGTCAGGCAGATGGAGGAGTCCCTTTGCTTTGTAAATTCAGTAATTAGCTGTTTACAGACTTAGCAATTGACAAGGTCACTCTGACCTTCCTTGAGACTAACTGTCCTGTTAGGAAGCCTATTTAGTGTGTTCTTGCTGCTTGGCTAATGTGGTTTCTGGGGTTTATGGGAATCCTGCCATGTTCATAATATTGTTCACATTTGCTTTGCATTCAGGTATAAATGGATATGCAGCTAGCATAATTCACAGGCATAATCCATAAACATTTACTTCAAGGAGTGCACAAGGTTTTCTTTCTCAGTAAATGGCTTTTTTAAGAACTCAAGTGGGTTGTTAAAAGCAGAAAATTTAAAATTAGCATTTCAAATAATGACATCTTCAATGTTCATTTTTACATCCTAAGACATTTTGTAAAATTAGAGAACCTTTCTGAAATGTATAGATTTGACGATCTCTCTTCTGCTTTCCTATTGATGATTTCTCCAGTCTGATTAAGACTGAAGATTAATAGATATGAATGTAATTACCAAATAAAAATCCAAAAGCCCGTCTTGTAGTCAATTAGTTCTTGATTGGCTTTCTCAAAATAATTTCTTCCAGTTATAATATTGAAGAGTGAATATTTTCAACTTACATCTAGATTTATAGATAGATGAAAGAATGAATTGAGTATGTTCACATATTTTTATTAATTAATCAATTAATTAATTAATTTCCAAAACAGGATGTCTTTTTTGTTTTTATTGCATATTTTCTTTATTTACATTTCAAATGTTATCCCCTCTCCAGATTTCCTCTCCAGAAACTCCTATCCCATCCCCCCTTCCCCAGATTCTATGCTCCTCCACTCACATACCCACTCCTACCTCACCAACCTAGCATTCCTCTACACTGGGGCATCAAGCCTTCACAGGACCAAGGGCCTCTTCTCTCACTGATGCCACAGGGTCATTCTCTGCTACATATGCAGCTGGAGCCACAGGTACCTGTACTCCTTGGTTGGTGGTTTAGTCCCTGAGAGCTCTGGGGGTTTTCTTGATATTGTTGTTCTTCCTGTGGGGTTGCAAACCCCTTCAGCTCCTTCAATCCTTTCTCTAACTCCTCCATTGGGGTCTCTGTGCTCAGTCCAATGGTTGGATACAAGCATCTGCCCCTGTGTTTGTCAGGCTCTGGCAGAGCTTTTCAAGAGATAGCTATATTAGGTACCTGTCAGCAAGCTCTCAAGACAGGGTTTCTCCATGTCTGGTTTGTAACCTGCTCTGCAGACTAGGCTGACCTTGAACTAAGAGAGAGCCACCTGTGTCTGCCTCCTGAATGCTGTCTCATTCCCATATTTATTTTATATAAGTGAATTATATGAGAAATTGAAATTTGTATGTCTATGTCTAGATAAAAACATGAAGAATGATAGAGATAATTCTGAGCCTCGTGGCAGGGCTGCTGTGACACAACCTGTGAGTCCTCCCTGGCACTGGACGTTTCATCGCAAGTACTCCTACATGGTAAGATGCCCTTTGACTTCTCTGCCCTTCTTTCTAAGGACATTGCATCTCTCATTTTTCACAAAGATGGCCTCTTTTGTAAGCCTTGGCCTCTCAAGTCAGTCAATCTTTTAACTCTCCCGTAAGCTTCAGCATTTCCTCCACTGCTGCTGGATTCTTTCCCACAGCCATTCTAATCTACATCAGATTCAGTCAAAACCATGTCTGCTTCATTGGGACCTGGTCACTGCTTTGAGTTTAAACATTTTTTAAACAATATATTTATTTTACTTTATGTGTGTGTATAAGTTGCCTCTTTGTATATATGTGCACCACTTACATGCCCAGTGTGGAGGATGTCAGCAGAGGCTATTGGATCTCCCAGAAATGGAGTTACAGGCATTTTGAGCTTCCTGATGTGGGTCCTAGGGCCTGGATTCCAGTCCTGGGAGCTTCAGGGAGACGAAATGCGAAAGTAACAACCCTTTTTATATTGGCAGAAGAATTTTCAAGGCAGGATACCATTTAGCTTGTGGAATGGTTACTGCTTATCCCTCTTATGCAGATCTCTAATGAGTAACATAGCAGTGCATGCTAGAGACCCATTGAGGAAAAGTCAAGTTTAGCAAGGGGTGGGATATAAGGGAACTTGCAATTGTTTTTTAATAAATTTAAGTAAATTTACTAAATAAAAATTTAAAATAGGGAACAGAAGACACAATTGCCGTTCAAAAAATATTAGCACCATTTAAGAGAACACAAGTGTGAAGGGTCCATGCAGCCATGGGCACATGTCCTAGAGTGCTGCTGAGCTGGGCTGTTTGGTAGGGTCAGATTCTCTGAAAGGAAGCTCTAAGAAGACAGGAAGGTGCAGACTAAGTTCTGATGGGGATACCAGCATATTGGAGATGACAAGACCATGTGACATCTTCCAGGGACAGCTTTCAGGTATGTAGTGGAACCAGAGTTTCTGAGTGCTGGAGGCAGCACAACTTGAGATGTGAGGATGTCTATGCTCATTGGAAACCACACAATACCTAATACCACTATGCTTAATCTGCCCCACTTTATTTTGGAATTTTTCAAAGAGTTTCAGACTTAAGAGTCTGCATTCAGTTTCAGAAGAGACTTATGATCTTTTGAACACTATGACCAAATCTTTTTTTTTTTATTGATCTTTCGACCATGACCAAAGACTATGGAGAATTTTGAAGACTGAGTAAATGCATTTTGAATTATGAGGAGAAAACAGGACATGGGGGTGGTAAGGAGTAGGATGCTTTGGTTGGCAGCAATGGGTTTAACTGTCAAGTTGATAAGGGTTGGGTTTAAGATGGTTAATCTTTATTGTTGATTTCACTGGCTTTAAAGGATGATAGTAATATAACTGAAATCTTTGAGGGTGTTTCTATAAAGCTTAATTGAGATGAGAAGACCCACCTTAAATATACATCACACTATTGCATGGACTTGGGTTGTACATTGAATAAAACAGAGAAAGTGAGCTGAGCACCAGCTTTTATTTCAGTTTTGTGACTGTGGATGTGACATGAAAAACTGATTTACACCCTGATGCCCTGCCTTCCCTGCCATGATGGATTATATCCACAACACATGAGTCAAAACTCAACCTGTGAGTGAGAAGGAACCCTTCTTGCCTTACATTGCCTGTACAAGTTTATTTTGTCAGGACTGTAACAGAAGTGACTAGTAAACACATACTTGCGTAATAGCCATGGTCACTGTTTCTTAAGCTGGTGAGTCCTTGAGTCTTCTCATCCTATTCTTTAGGTTTTCCCTTCTTGGTGTTGATCTATGCAGTTCTCCCTACTCAGTGTAGTCTCTGTTACTCACTCAAATCTTTGTTATTATTAACTATGATTTGATTTTGCAGAGTTTTATGAAAGTATTCCTTTATTATTACTTGTTATTTTAGTGGGATTTTCATGGAATGGAATTTGGGGTAGCCACAAAATCAGACATCTGCATTGGCTTCCTATCTTGATCGAAACACGTTGTCATCTGGAGGCAACCTCTAAGTCCTTCTGTTACTCCTGGCTTGGGAATAACCTAATGGTCATACTGGCATGCATTATTCTTCTCAGTGGAATTTGAAAGGACCCATGTCATTTCTGTTCTCTGTCTTCTCGCATTCCATCATTCTTCTCCCCATTTCTTTCCTATCATTTTTGCTACTGATCCCACTTATGTGGAATCTATTTTATGGCAGTTTGCTTTACTTTGGCATCAGGCTTTTCCTTCAGAAGAAACTGAAACCAGAGGTCGGGAGAGCAGAACATTTTTAAATTATATTGCACTTTCATTGATAACATGTGAAGAATTCCTCCCACTCAGTGAGGAAATGACAGGCTGTAAATTACCAGCTGAGATTTAAAGCAGACAGCAAATCAGTCTGCATTGATGCATCCTTCCAAGGGGGCATGGCTGTGCATTACTTCAGGCTTTCTAATTCTCTGCAGAGCATCTGGTTAATGGCACATGGGCTTTTGTTCTGCGAAGCTAGATACAAAACAGGAGAATCCAGGGAGGGCATGGGGAAAGGCTCTTTTCTAATCCACTAGATGTGAGTGCTTAGTCTGTGGGAGCAACTGGTCTTCTCTTTCCATCAAGACCCTGAAATAAAGGGGGAGAAGAAAAATAACCAAAGATGCCACTTATTGTTAGCATATAACTCGTAAAAAGAGAGTAAATGATCTTTCTTTTGACAAGTAACAAGATATTGTTTAATTTTTCCAAATTTGGAATTACCTTTATGGAAGGGAAGTAAATTATATCCTTCTAGACTTCTTTTAATTAAGAAGAAAACACTCAGCTATAGAAGGAACTGATATTTTCAAAGGGGCTTTGAAAAAATGTAAAAGAACTGTTAGTAAATAGCAGTGAGGTTTTCTATAGGAGAAAGTTTATAGAGCAACAGTGACCATTTAATCACAAAGATCAGTCCACAGCAACAAAATCCTTCATACAGTGGAGGAATGGGGCCAGGAGATTGGTACTGTGGGTTGGAGAGATAAGTGGTCTTACGTTAGACTCTTCATTGAGCCTTTCCTACTCATAGTATTTACCACTTAACATTGTTCCCCTATGCCATGGTGAAGTATGCTGTCTAGTGTTCTTCAGTGCAAGAAGGTTTGGCATTCTCAAACAGCTCCTATCTGTCAGATAAGCTTCATTGAGGCATGCCATTGTGCTTGAGTGTGATGGAACCAAATCAATGATATGTGTTAAAGTGCCTTTGAACAGAAACAAATGAAAAATCGAGTCATGTAGTGAGTCACTGTTTGCTGTAACTTTACAGAATGTGAGTTCTGTGAACTGTGACAAACAAGAGCAGACTCTACACATAAATAATTATTTTATATATTTATATCCGAAATGTTGCCCCCCACTCTGCGTCCCCTCTAGGAAAGCTCTTCCCCAATCCTTCACCTCTGAGTGGGTGCCTCCTCCTATATCCTCTCATCTGGGACATCAATTCTCTACAGGATTTCACACATATTCTCCCACCGAGACCAGACAAGGCATCCCTCTGCTACATATGTGCCATGGGCATTGGCAAGCTCATCTATGCTCTTTGGTTGGTGACTCAGTCTCTGGGGAGCACTCAGGGTCCAGATTGTTTGACACTGTTGGTCTTTCTATGGGGTTGCCATCACCTTCATTTCCTTCAATCTTTCTCCTAATTCTTCCGTAAAGGTCCTGGACCTCCATACAATTTTCTCCAGATTGGAGAATTTTGCTTGCTGCAGAGCTAAGAAACAACTTGTTCATTCATTCAAGATGCTGGGTCACTATGCAGGATATTTAAACACTTTGTGACAAAGTTAAAGATTGAAAAGTTTTCTTGAAAATATGTAATAATAGCAGGGCATGGTGGTGTACACCTTTAATCCCAGCATTAGGCAACGCTAGAGTGGTGGATGCCTTATGAATTTGAGGCCAGCTTTGTTTACCTAGAAAACCCAAGACAGCCAGGTGTACATGGAGAGACCCTGTATCAAAAATACAAAAATAAATAAATGAATAAACTAACATGAAATAGGTAATAATTTAGATCTCTACAAAGACTTTGTCAAGAATGTGATAAGACTTTGGTAACACACACACATACACACACTTACACATATATGCATATACTAGCACACATGCCCATGTACACACATGCTTGCAAACATACATATACATATGAGCACAAACATATATACATATGCACACATGTATACACACATAAGCAAATATACATACATATACCCTAACACACAAATATATACATATTCATGCATATGCATATACACAAGGATATACATGCTCATACATGCATGCATACACATATGTATAAATATACACACATGCATATACACATACATACATGACACACACTCACATGTGCACATATATATATACACATAAACATACTCACATGTACACACATATACATATACATATACAGACATATTAACACAGATGTACACACACATATCTTCAAGGATACACATACACACATACACACACACACATGACCATGCACATATTACTATCCACATGCAGACACATACACATGTATATGTATATATCAATACATATGAAAATGGTAGAATAAAATCTTTCTATAGGAAATTAAATAACTAATGTTTATAAGACAAAATAAAGTAAAAGTCTATACATAGGAGAATTATGCAAAGATGTATGGCCCACATTTTACTGATTATTTTTATATGACAATATGATTAAACAGACACAAGGTGATTTTTGCCAGCCATGAACTTAGAAACTAACAATACAGAAACTAGTAGTAAAACAGCATAGTACAGGGCTACAGAAAATTTAAAAGTCTGACTCCATCTACCAATGGATGCCTGGACTGCTTTACCTCTTTTGAAGTTGAAAATGTGTTTCAAATAGTTTCTATTAAAATTTCCACTGTGATGTAACATTTGTACATTTTGTGGGATACATAATTATAATCTAGTGAAGTGATCAAGGCAAGGTAATAAGTCTCTCTCCTCAAATGTTCATCATCTCATGTACTGAGAAAGTGAACCCTTGTTTTCTAGGTATTTCTGAAAACATAGATTGTTTGAATCGACTATTTCCTGGGAACCAGACCTACTTTGCAGTTTTACCTGTGTTTTGGTGATCCTCCTATATTATGCATTCTGACCCTTCTCTTTTCTGCATCTCAGCTTCTTATGACCACTGTTATACTCCACTCAACCATAAGACTGACTTTTTGTTTCTTCAGTAAATGAATGCATATGATATTTCACTTTCTGTCTCTGGCTATGTTGCTTAACAGTGATTTCTAGTTCCATCTGTGTTGCTGCACATGACAGCACTTCATCCTGCTTACTGATGAACACCATAGCATGTGTGTGTGTGTGTGTGTGTGTGTGTTTAGTAAATAGATAGATGATAGATAGATAGATAGATAGATAGATAGATAGATAGATAAATTGGTGATAGGTAGAGCATTCTTTTTACTCATCTGTCCATTCACTGATAGGAGTTTGGATTGTTTCTTTGTTTTAGCCATTTTTAACAGAATTGATATAAACCCAAAGTGTTTAATTATTATGTTGATAGAACTTTTTATATTTCTTTTGGAGATGTGGTAGTATTTGCAAACCCCTTCTATATTAGCTGCACTAATTGACACTCTCACTGTGAGTGTATGAGTTCCCTGCATTTTCATCATGTCTTGCTATATTTGATTTTAATAGACAACCTAACTGGTGAGAGATAATATCATCCTGGGCTTGAAATGCAATTTCATGGTGCTTGGTGATAGTGAACCATTCTTCATGTGTTTATTTTCCACTCAGATATCTTTTATATTCGTATGTTTCACCAGAGAATAATTTTCATAGATGTTGAAGACAGGAGGTTCCTAAAAATCCATAGAAATAAAGATAATATGCTGCTAAATATTAGCAGATAATATCTCTATCTGGTAGGGCTATGGTTAGAAAGGCAACTGTGGTAAAGATAACCCCTTCAGTACTCTTACTAATAGAATGTAGAAGTTTGGGTGACTGTGTGAGCATACTGAAGCTCATTCTTTTTGTTGTTACTGTGAGTAAACATGGAGATGTGTGGTTGACCAGAGCTCTGTGATGCTTTGTGAGCAGGGATAGAGATCTTTAACTTACCCAAACTCATTTCTCCTCTCTGCTACTTGGGTAAATGGTAACAATTGAGTGCAGGATTGGAAATCTATCCAGACAGATTTTTATATCTATTTTAGATCTCAAATGTTAAATTTTTCCTGTTGGAAAGTAAAGATGGTGTCTGTAAGTGGGATGATTTGTGAAAAAAAATGGGATTATATGTAACATGGACAAAGTAGCAGATGGAGAAATTCATAAATATTGTGAGTTGGGAAACTGACAAATGTCATTAAGCTGTGGTAAAATGTTCAGAAATGGTGCTGTGCCATAGCTCAGAAGGCAAGCAATGTACATCTCAGTCTGTGCTACTGAAACCCCAGTTAACGAAACTCGAAATGATTCCATGGTGGCTGCTTGTCAACTTCAGTAAGCAAGCACAGGAAGAAGACAAATGCAACAAGAGCTTGCTGTTCCTTCGGAAGACCTTGGTTCTTTTCTGTGCACCCATATCATACAGTTCACAATTGTCTGTAACTCTAGCTCTGCAGGATCCAACAGCTTCCTTTGACTCTGCAGGAAAGTGCACACATGTGATACACATGGAGAAATACATATGCATAGGACACATCAGGAAAAGTAAATCTGAAACATACAAAATTGGCCAGTCTTCACATAGAGGACACCGAAAGAATGACAATAAAGGAGAATTTCTCCTATTATAGAGATCAAATATTACCACACTTGCTTAAAAGGTCTTGCCATGATTACTGAGAAACTGCTGACCTTCAAGCCTTCACTGAACCAAAGAATCTGAGAAGACTGTCTTGATGCAAAGGTGGAACATGCTCCATCTCATCCTCTGGTTTGGTCACATAAGACAAAGTGCAAGGATGACCAAGGCAGTAAAATGGGAGCCATGATGAACATTCATGGACTTACATCAAAGTGTACAAACTGGAAGACCCAACTGAGTAAAGCAAGAAACTTAGCCAGCAGTCTGTGATGTAAGCAGCCAGGCTTTTATAACTACTCTCCAATGCAGGACTCTATGCTTCCATACTCTCCATTCCCTTGATGCCTATTTTTTATGGTTATATTATTCCAGGTGTTTAAACATTAGGGTGGGGGAGATCAAATATCACCACACTTGCTTAAACGGTCTGGCCTCTGAACAACCAAATTCATATACAATAGAAATGAAAGCATACCACAGAATTCTGGAAGTAGGGCCTGGATGAAGTAAATACATGAAGGCTTACATGACAAGAGTGGAGAACTGGAAGACTGTAGTTGCTCATAGTTGTGGGGAGCCGATGGCCGGCCCAAAACATCCTGCCGGCCCAAAACATCCTGCTGGCTTGAAGTAAACAAGTCAGTGCCAGGTGCTGGGTAGTTTACCATCCCTTGGTCTCCGCCTCTCCCGAGCTGCAGCCAATCAGGGGATGACACGTCCGAGGCAGGGGTTGCAGCCTATATAAGGGATGGGCTTCTGGGTATCTGGGTCTCTGCTCTGTAGGCTTATGCTCTCCCTCTCAAGAGCATTGAAGCTTTGCTGCAGAAGGATCTTGAGTGTGCCGCATCGTTCTTGCTGGCAAGACTGTAGTTGCTCATAATATGTTTGTTTCTGTTACTGCTTTTTGTTTGTTTGATTGTTTGTTTGTTTTTCTGTCCTCTTTTAGAAAGACTGGTGCTTCTAAACTAGAGTAAGTTTAACTTGATTTCTTATTAACAAGCAATGTAGCTGATCTCACTATTCATCATAATAGCTAGGTGTGAGTTAGTGAAAATATTGGCTAATAGTGTATGGGAAGAATTAATATATGCGACTTTCAGATGTTCTCCTAAAAGGTGCTTTTGATGGACTTTTTTCTCCTTTATTTTCCATAAATTTATAAATTGTGCAATTATTGTGAAGGGTGGTGGACATACCCACCCTCTCTTTGGCTACTGAACCTTATCTTGGATGACCCTAGATACTGGTCTGAGAATAGAGTATAAATTAGCAAAGATGAAAACAAGACATGACAGAAATGTAAGTATTAGTGTAAGATGGTTTGGACATGAGTAGAGCAATGTGATTATGAATACATTTTGATTTTAAAAGAGACATGATTTTCTGATACATTAGAATAGTACTGTGAGAGAACAGAGAAGAGAGGGTTTTAGTGATGTTTTCTATGATTTTGGCATGAACAAATAAAATAAAGAATTATCATCTGGGCAGTGGAAGAACACACATAATTATGTGTTAGAAATGAGGATCAGAAGTTCTTATTCATCCGCAGAGTTGAAGATAACTGGTCAATTGATCTGGATTAAGGACACACACACACACACACACACACACACACACAGAGAGAGAGAGAGAGACTTATTTGCTATTAGTTGTTTTAAATTAATTTTTCTCATTTTATTTCAGAATTTGTGAACCTATGGAAAGCATTGCTCACATACAGAAAACTATTGCAAACAGTACTGTGACTCAACAATGATTTAAAGCACTGCTTTTTGTTTCTATTCCATGTTTACTATGTCAGGCATGTATTCTCTTATGAGGAAGGGGAATCAAACCAAAGCTGAGAGCAACTGGTAACTCCCATAACACTTGTTCTGCTAATGTACCAATAGGAAGACGTGGCTGAGGTCTTTGTTGTAGGTCACAAGGCTTACAGCTTTGTAATACCATTGAAGCCTAATCTCACTCAGCAAAGTGCATGCCATTTTATAGGCCTAAAATGTCAACCTGTTAACCTTCAGGGAGAAGCTTCCAGTTCAGCAGTTCAGTTGAAACTTGTATCTCCCTCCCTCTTTCCCTCCCTCCCTCCCTCCTTCCCTCCCTCCCTCCATCTTTCCCTTTCTTCCTCCCCCCACTCTCTCTTCTCTCTCTCTCTTTATATATATACATATAATATTTAATATTATATATATATATATATATATATATATATATATATAAGAGAGAGAGAGAGAGAGAGAGAGAGAGAGAGAGAGAGAGAGAGAGAGAGAGGTGTCTTGCAGGCCTAACAATGTCTGTCTCTAAACAGAAAGGTCAATAACCTGATAGTTATTCATTCTACAAGACTTGCTGTGTGAACTGGTCTTCAGTATATGTTGGAATAGCAAAGAAACAGATTCTAATACCATTAAGAAATTTCTCAGCAGTTGAGTAGATGAGCATTCCGGTGAGAATGTGGGCAAGCAGGCAAAACAAATTTACTTTTCTATGTAATGTTTTTTTTTGTTACCAGAAATTGTGGTCCAAATATAGGGTGTTCATTCTGACTTTAAATGATACAGACTTAGCATAAGTTTTTCCACTTCCAAGGATCAAATAAAGAATCCCTCACGGGTGGGCCCAGTGGGCTTGGGTTTTAGTTAATTCCAGAAATGGTCAAATTAATAACCAAGATTAGTCATCACAACCATCCACAAAATACAAATCTAAAATACTGTGAAATTCCTTCTCATGCCATTCATGGTAGCTATTATGAAGAAAATCATATGTCATCAGATATCATGAATATAGAAGGAAAAGGGAAACCTTATTTATACTCCTTACCAAGGAGAGTAAATTGCTATAGCCAGCACAAAAATTAGTGTGTAGATTCTTCATAATAAATGAAGTAGATATACATTATTACCCAGCTGCATCACTCCTTGATATATATTGAAAAGGCCATATGTATTTTCTTCTTCAAAGATATCTGTGCATATATATTTATTGCTCCTCTACGAATAGTAGCCTGGAAATGGAATCAGCCAAGATAGCCATAAACAAAAGAATGAACAATGAAAATATGATATATACACACAATGGAATTCTATTCAGCTGAAAGAAAAATAAAATTATGAAATATACAGGTAATTAAATGGATTTGGGAAAAGTATGCTGAGTAACCAGGGTACAAAAGGATAAATCTCACAAGTTCTTTTCCATACATGGATCCAAAAGTCAAATACTAAGGCTTTATATTCACTTCAGAGCATTTGTAGAAGGCAAAAGAATAGGAAAAGGACATAGGGAGTTTCTTGGAAGAAGGACAGTAAGTAATATAAAAGAGTAGAGGGGAATTATTAGTAGTGTAGAGTTTCAAACGTAGATGGTATGGGAGAGGAGGAGATAGTAGGCAGGTACTCCTCCTAAATGGGAGGTAGAATTAGACAATGTTAAGAAAGTATTAAATATCTTTATGATAACCCAACTCTTCTTCATTTAGTTTGTGTAGTGCAGTTAAAATAGAAAAAATATTTTCTGTATTATTTGATATCAGTATAGTGTAGAAACTTGTTATCAAACAATGTTTGATTCTTAAATGAGAAATTATGCATAGTATATACCTACTGGAAATATTTTATTAAAATCTTTTTTAATAAGTGACAAGGACTTTGTTTTCTCATGTAGTAAAGTTAAATGCTTTTATTTTGATCAATTTTCAAAGTTAAGTATTCATGTAGTCAATAGAAGTCCAATAGTTTTCTATTTGTTCCAATTTTCTTAACCATATTTTTGTACCTTGGTTACTCTTAACCTTCTATATCTTAAAATTTTTCAAAACAATTTTATAATACAGTATATTCTGATCATGGCTTCTCCTCTCTCTTCCAGATCCTCCCCTCATTCCCACTAATCTAGCAACACAATATCTTTCTCTCTTCATTTAGAAAACAATGTAAAGGGAGAATGATGGAATAAAATAAACAGTCAAACAGCGAAAAGAAGAAGAAAAAAATCAAAGAACACACACACACACAGGATAAGAACACAAATTTAGATGCAAAATAGATAAGCAAGAGAAGAGTAAGGTAGAAATGCTCAGATAAAGCATTATGAAACAAAGCAAAATATCACTGAATTCACTTTGTGTTGGCCATCTATTGCTGGGCATGGATCCTTCCTTAAGTGTTGTTGTTATACCAGTAAGACCCCGCTGTAGAAAGTAACTTTTCATTTGTAAGTAGTTGTCAATTGGAGATAGCTTCTGGGTTATTGGATATAGATTCTGAGTTAGGGATGGGAGTTTATGTCTACTTCCTCTTTCTTTTGTCTTTTTAAATATTTTTTAAAAATTCTTTGTTTAATCGTTTTGTTTTACAATCCAGACTTTATACCCCCTCCCGGTCTACCCTCCAACTGTTTCACATTTCACACCTCCTACCCAAGTCTCAAAGATGTCCCTATGCATACCCTGCATCCTATCATACCTCCCCACTCTCAGGGCCCGAAGTTTCTTGAGGGTTAGGTACATCTTCTCTGGGTCCAGTCCCAGCAATCTTCTGCTGTGTACCAGTTGGTTTATGCTAGGTGATTGTTCATTCAGTGTCTGAGAGATCCTGGGTGTCCAGGTTAGTTCAGACTGCTGGTCTTCCTATAGTATCACCCTCCTCTTCAACTTCTTCCAACTTTTCCCTAATTCAACCACAGTGGTCACAAGTTCCTGTCTATTGGTTGGGTGTAAATATCTTCATCTGACTGTTTTAGCTACTTATTGGGCTTTTTAGTGGGCAGTCAGAATAGGCACCTGACTATAGAGTTTGTAAACACTCTATAATATCAGTAATAGTGTCAGACCACTGAGCTGGATCTTAATTTGGGCATGTCACTGGACCTTCTTTTGCTCAGGATCTTCTCCATTTTTATTCCTGCAGTTCTTTCAGACAGGATTAATCATGGGTAAGAGTTTTTGACTATGGGATGGCAGCTCTATAACATTCTGGCTCAGAGAGGGGAGGTGTGTGTGTTACAGGTGACATCATGTTCTGAGTATGCTTTCTAGTCATGATCCAGCAGCAGCTTTATTACAATAAACTCCCATCATTTGCATTACCTGAGTTTGGGTTGCATTGGTTCAGAGAAGTGCTCATACAAGAAAGGCTCTCCCACATTGTTTCCACTCATAGACTTTTTCTCCAGCATGATTACTTTCATGATGATGAAGACTGTGAAAATGTGCAAAGGCTTCCCCATATTGAATTCATAGGGATTCTCTTTCATGATGATGAAGAGTTGGGATATTTGAAAAATCTTCACAATATTACATTCATAGAGTTTCTCGCCTATATGTCCTCTTTCATGCATTTGAAGGTGATTTCAATGTACAAAGACTGTGCCCCATTGATGACATTCATAGGGCTTCTCTTGAATGTGTCTTCTATTTACTGGGAGGGTACTATAACTTGCAAAAGGTTTACCACATTGCTCATATTCATAGGGTTTCTATTCAGTGTGTATTCTTTTGTGTTAGGAGATGACTCTTTTGTACCAAGGCTTTGCCATGTGAAGGTGACATTCAGAGGATTTTTATATAGTACATGCTCTTTTATGGATTGGAAGATGACTGTGATGCAGGGTTTCAGAACATTGTCGATATTCATAGACTTTTCTCCTGTTTGCATTCCACTTCCTTTTTCAATACTGACTCCATCTGCTTGGAACTATGAAAGTCCTGCACTTGCTTCCACAGTCTCTTGGAGGTGATATGCATCATTCTTTTTAGAAGGCCTTGTTTCCTTAGTGTTCTCAATCCCCACTGGCTCTTACAATTTTTCTTTTCTTTTTACACATAGTTTTTTCAGCTGTGAGAGAAAGGGTTTGTTGAAGGCATTCCATAAAATGCATGAGTTTCATAACACAAAACAGTGTTTTATGAACATATTTTTATTTGTGGGTCTCCATATTTTTTCCATCAATGGCAGGAGGATACTTCTTGGATGATGGTAGAGTAAGACTCTGATCTATTAGCACTACAGAATGCCATTAGAAATCTCTTCATTTCCCTTTAGGAAAACAGTAGTAGTTTGTTTTCTCCTAGGTTCACCAGCTATGTAGTCTCAGGGCAAGAAGTGTTGAGTATGGGTTCTGTTTCATGGACTGGGCCTCAAATCTAATCAGATAAAGGTTGGATAAAGAAAATGACTCCCACAATTTCTGTGTCACTATTATAACAATATATGAAGCAGCTATGTCCCAACTGCAGATCAAATAATTTGTAGATAGATTAGTGTTAACTTTTTTCCTTTGGTAGCTTGCAGAGTAACTTTTAGTATCATTAATAATACTCAGTATGGGTAAAGGCTCTAGATAGACAAAAACTCAACAACCTCTCTATATTCAATGAGTTATGTAGGTATTGTCTTCAGCAACAAGGCCTTGCCTTCAGTGTGCAGATAAAAACCAATAGCCTTATAAATAATTTGAGTTGTTTATAGGTTTACATAGGGCACTTTGGATACCAGCTCAATTAAATATATATTTCTGTCCTTAGAGGCTTTATTTGGTGTTGAGAGAGGCAGAGTTCTGAGACAGTATTTGGTGATATAATTTAGATCAAACACACACACACACACACACACACACACACACACACAAGATTCTGCTCTAGTCAGTTTCCGTGCGACCCCTCAAATGATCCTTAGTATTAGCTGTCCTTGCCCACATTTCCTCTCTTACCCTCTCTTTCCTCAGCACTCCATTTAATCTGCTCATTAGGTCTCAATGTCCTGTCTTTCCACAACTCTATTTTCTGTTTTCTACTACCATAAGAGTTTTTTTCCATCTCTCCTAGTCATTTTCTCTGTGTCTAATCTCTGTTATTATACAAGTAATAGCTTGCCAAATGAAGACTTAACAACTGACTTCCAATCTTAGAGAATACATACTACATTTGTTCTTTGAGGTTTTGTTTACTGCTCTCAGGATGGTTGTTTTTTCTAGCCCTATCTATGCACTTGCAAATTTTATAATCTTAATTTTTAAAATTGCTGAAGAATATTCCATTCTATAAATGTACTACATTCTCACTATTCATTCATCTGCTGATTAACATCTAAGCTGTTTCCAATTCCTGGCTACTCTGAATAGAGAATCAATGAGCATGGATGAGCAATTATCTGTACTTGGATGCAGATACCTGTGGTTATGTTCCAAAGAGTGGTATTTCTGGATATCTAGGGGGATCGGTCTCTTTCTAGCTTCTTGAGTACCACCATGATGATTTCCATAGAGGCTGAACAACTTTGTACTCCCACCAGCACCGAATGAGTGTTGATCTTGCCAGCATGAGCTGTCATGTGTTTCATTAATCTTGGCTGTTCTGACTGGTGTAAGAAAATGCCTCAAAGTACTTTTAGGGTTTTTTTTGATCACTAAGGATGCTGAACATTTCTTTAAGTGCATTTGTATTTCATCTTACCAAAAGCAATCTGGAGATCCTTTCTATTCAGTTCTGTTTTCCATTTTTTAACTGGGTCATTTGTTTTCTTGATGTCCGTTTTTTTTTTTCAGTTTTTCATATATATTATATCCAAGCCTTTTATCAGATGTACAATTAGTAAAGATCTTTTCCCATTCTGTAGCTTGCCTATTATTCTGAATAAATGCTTGCCATAGAGAAGCTTTTCAGTTTTATGAGATCTCATTTGTTAACCGTTGGCCTAGTGTCTCTGCTATTCTTGTCCTGTTCATCAGAAAGTCTTTTCCTGAGTAAATGAGTACAAAATTACTTCTTACTTTCCCTTCTATCATGTTAAGTGTATCTGGTTTATGCTGAAGTTCTTGATTAATTTAGAGTTGAGTTTTGTGCAGGGGGATAAATATGGGTCTATTTACATTTTCCTACATAATGTCATCCATTTTAACCAGCACCATTGTTGAAGATTCTATCTTTTTTTTTCCAGTATGGATTTCTGCGTTCTTGTCAAAAAATCAAGGGTCCATACATGTGTAGACTCATGTCGGAGTCTTCCATTTGATGGAAGATTCCACTGATGAACATTTCTGAGTTTGTGCCAATGTCATGCTGGTTTTATTACTATAATTCTATAGCACAATATGAGATTGGGAATAGTGATATCTCCAGAAGCTCTTCTAATATTCAGAATTGTGTTTAGCAAGTGTGTGTGTGTGTGTGTGTGTGTGTGTGTGTGTGTGTGTTTCTATATGAAGCTGAGAATTTTCCAGCCCCCACCCATGGGCATCTCCCCTCCTTAGGGCATCAAGTCTCTACAGAATTAGGCACTTCCTCTCCCACTGAGGCCAGATCTGGCAGGCAGTCTTCTCCTACATGTATACTTGCGGCCTCAGACCAGCCCATGTATGATCTTTGGTCAGTGGTTCAGTTTCAGAGCTCCCAAGTATACAGGTTAATTTACACCATTGGTCTTCCTATGGGGTTGCAATCCTGCTCAATTCCTTCAATACTTCTCTTGACTATTCCATAGGGGTCCCTGACCTCATTCCAATGCTTGACTGTGAGTATCTGCATCTGTCTCAGTCAGCTGCTGGTTGAGTCTCTCAGAGGGCAGCTATGTTAGGCTCTTGTCTGCAAGCACAACAGAGCATCAGTAATATTGTCAGGGTTTAGTGCCTGCCCATGGGATGAATCCCAAGTTGGTCTGATCACTGCTTGATCATACAAGCCTTTAACTTGGTTGGGTAGAGTTACACCCAAGATATTTTATATTATTTGAAGTTTTGGTGAAAGGTGTTATTTCCCTGATTTCTTTCTCAGTCCATTTGTCATGTGTATACAGAAAATCTGTAGGTATGTGTGTGTGTGTGTGAGAGAGAGAGGTGGGGAGGGAAAGAGAGAGAATTAATTTTGTATTCTGCTAATTTGTTGCAAGTGTTTATCAGCTGTAGAAGGCATCTGGTTTAGTTTTTAGGATAATTTTATGTATACAATCATATCATCCACAATAAAGACAATTTGAGTTTTATTCTATATGTATCCCTTTGATCTTCTCCTTCAGTTGTTTTACTGCTATTGCTAAGACTTCAACTACTGTATTAAATAGATAGGGAAAGAGTGGGCATTGTTTTTTTCTTCCTGGTTTTAGTGGGAATTCTTTGTACTTCCATCTAAATTGATGTTGGCTTGCTGTAATCACCTTTATTATGCTTAGGTATAACCTTGTATTCCTTGTTTCCCCAGGAGGTTTATCATGAATTTTGTCAAAGGTCTTTTATGGATCTAATGAGATAACGATGTGATTCTTTTTCTTTTATTTTGTTTGTATGGCTTATATAATTATATTTATAAATTTACATATATTGAATCATTCCTGCAGCTCTTGGATAAAGCCTAGTTGATCATGGTTGATAATCTTACTAATGTATTTTTTTAATTTTGTTTGCAAGTATTTTATTGTCCTCAATGTTTTCAGTATCAAATAGACTAATTTCCATTTCTTCCAAAGCACTCACAAAGTCTTCTTAGAGGTGACTTTTGTATTTCTTTAATGTACCCTAGTTTGAAACAGGTATAGTTTTAAAAAGTTTTTTAAAATTGCCTGACCAGGCATAATTTCTTTAAGATTTTCTATTCTTTGCATAAAGAGTAATGTTTAATAGCAAAGATCTGTCTCAGAATCTGCTTGTTGTTTCTGATGTTTTTGATTAGAGATTTTCTAAATGATACAGCACTTTGTATAAAGAATGAGGTTTAAATGATATTTGCAGTTGTATTTTTTTTTGTTTGTTTTTTTGAGACAGGGTTTCTCTGTGTAGCCCTGGCCATCCTGGAACTCACTCTGTAGACCAGGCTGACCTCGAACTCAGAAATCCACCTGCCTTTGCCTCCCAAGTGCTGGGATTATAGGCGTGCGCCACCACTGCCCGGCTGCAGTTGTATTTTTATATCAAGGGTTTATTATTATTTTCATAAAGCTGCTGAAAATGATGTTGCGCTTGGAACTTTTTGGCCTTCCATCTAGTGGTACTTGTATCTTCGTTTTCTCATAAAATCAGGTGGCATTTCTACTCGTGTTTAAGATGACTAATCCTAGGGTTTAACTGCTGGTAAGAGACACCAGAACCAAGGAAATTTTTATAAAGGAAAACATTTGATTGTGGTTGGCATACAGTTCCAGAGGTTCAGTCCATTATCATCATGGTGTGAAGCATGGCAGCATATGGGCAGACACGATGATGGAGGAACTGAGAATTCTACATGTTGATTGGAAGACAGCCAGGAAGAGACTGGAATTCCACACTGGGCAGAGCTTAAGCACAGGAGACATCAAAGCCCACACTCATAGTGACACACTTCTTCCAAAATAGAGGCACTCCCTGTGGGTCAAGCATTCAAACACAGAGTTTATGGGGCCCATACCTATTCAGTCTGTCACATTGGCAAAGAAAAAAAAGCAGAATAGTCTAAAACATTTCACAATAAGTAAAAGGACTGGTGTGCTTCTCAATGATTTCAGTATCAATTAGATACTTGCTCCTTGGCAATTTTTCAAAATAAATTCTATAAGAAAAACCTGGGTGGAAGCAGAAAATGAAATAGAAGCATAATTATTTTGAATCTTGGACATTAGCATAAGAAATTTTAGATAAATATACAATGTACTAGATAAATGAAATCTTGAAATTTGTTACATTTCTATATTTATTAATCAATATCTCATGTTATCTTTTTATAAGTCAAATAAAAATTGTTCCCTCTAATACTTTTATATTTCTGAGTGACAAGATCTTTTGAGTTTTATTTTCCTTGATGCCTAGATAGGTTTGACTCAAATTTCCAAATCTTCTTTCACTTCTCCAAGACACCTTTTCCAGGGATGCTTCCTGTTCCTTTGGATAGTTTATTATGTTTTTAGATTTATTTATTTTCTTTTTATACACACATATGTATACATATGCCTACTTGTGTGTGTGTGTGTGTGTGTGTGTGTGTGTGCACCACACTTATTGCTGCTACTCATAGAAATTGCTAGGACTTAGGGTTCCCTAGACCTAGAGGTATGGATTGTGAGCCAGGGGTGGGTGCCAATACTCACTAAGAGCAAGAATTGCTCTGAAGCTTTGAGCCTATTCTCCAGTTCCTCTTGGGATGCTTTAAAAATATTATTATTTTCTTGTATGAGCTTCCTTTTTTCTGTAAATAAAACCATGGTGTCCTATAATATTTCAGCTTTTTTCCTCCTTATCTGGTATTTATTTTATCAGCCTACATTAATTTGCTAGTATTCACAGGATATGGTACAAGACAGTTGCAACTTGTTTGCCTACTGGAAATTATTTACCTAATGAAAACAAAAACCCAGAAGCAAACTTACTGTGATTTTTTTAGCTTCCTTTGGTCTGAGAAGCAGATTTCCTCTGTAGTGTATGACTAGTGGTTATGATCAAGGTAGTTGGAGCACAGGGGCCTTCAGCCAAGATGAAAGTGATTTTCTTTATTCACACTTCAGCAAGTTTTGTAATAATTTCAATTAAGATTCATTCATTTTAAATACAGAACAAGAATCTTTCTTGGATTTATGGTATGGGCCAAAGGGTTTTGAATTCTTACCTAATTTCCCAAATGAAATTAAGAGGTTTTGTATTCAACTGTTAAGCTCTCCTTAAAGAATAATCACTCTTTAGATGAACAGAGTTATGAACAGAAGGAAGACAGATGTGGCACTTGGAACACATTCTTACACAATGAGTGAACAGTCATAATGAAGCTTTGTATTTCCAGAGTGAGATCATTTTAACTGACAAATGGGCTGCTGTGGAAATGACTTTCAACCCCACCTCTCATTTATTCAAGGTTATAAGAAAGATCTGATGGCAAGTATAATTTATTGTGCCATCTCTGCTACTCTTTTAGTTCTTCTTTATGATTTACACTGTAAACTTTTGTAGTAATAGTACAATAGTAATGCTGCATGGTAGCTCAGGAGTAGGCATTTATATTTCACCTAATTAAGGAAAAGCAGAATTCCCTAAGCACAGAGGGAAAAATTAGCCTGTTTTTAAAAAGGTTTGACAAATTATAAAATACAACTGTGGAAATATTCCAATGGACTGGGGCTCTACAACTACTTGGAATCTTAAAGGAGTTGGTACAATTCCTAATAATATTTATAATATTTCATTAACAGATTTATTACATTGATTTGCAAAGTATCCCATTTATTCTTTTGTCTTATATGCAGTAGAGAATGTGATTGAATCGATGCAAATACTTGGCACCGTGACTAAAGCCATTCTTTATTCTCTCTGACACATTATTCTAATCCCAAACATATTTGTTTAGCTTAGGAAAGATTAAAAATAGTGTCTCTAGACAATCAAATATATGATTGAAAGCCATGCTTCATGACATAATTTCAAAGAACATTAAACATCCAAATTCATACTGACAGTAAGATCGCAGAGCAGGCTACTTGAGTGATTTTTAATATATGTGCAAAATAGCTTCAAATATTTCAAGAGGCACAGCTACATATACATCATACATAAAGTCACTTTTAAAGGCTTAATTTGTAGAAACTAAATATGTGTGTGCATGTTTGTATGGGTGTGATGGTTTGAATGAGAATTGCCCCCCACCCAGCTTATGTTTTTGCTTGGTTGGTCATCAGGGTATTGGAATGCTTGAGAAGGAAGTAGGAAGCATGGCTTTGATGGAGGGCATGTGTCACTGAACGTGAGCTTTGATGTTTCAACAGCCCTTACTAGGCTCAGCACCTAAACCCTCCCATAGCCTGGTGCTTGTGGATCAAGATATAGCTCCCAGCCAACACTTCTGAGACAAGTCTCTTTGCTTCCTACCATGGTGATAATGGACTTAACTTTCTGAAACTGTTAGAAAGCTTTCCACTAAGTGATTTTTTTTGTTAGTGTAGCTTTGGTTATTCTCTGCCTAACCATAGATCACTACAACAGTGGTTATATACACAAGAGCACACTGCTAGAGAAGCCAGAAAAGGAGAGAAAATTCCCTGGAGCAACTGCTACTAGATTGGGTCTCCTGGAAGAACAGTGATTCTCTTAACTGCTGAACAAGCCACCTTTCTAGCCACTAAGCTGATTTATATAATAAGACTTAGTGAGAAACTACAGTATCTTATTTTGAGTTGAGGTACGAGTATGTAGAATTTCAGAATGCATGGAGACAAACTCAGATTGAGCCACTGTGAATCATCTGTATAAGTACCACATGTAGAATGATAAAGCTTATCACACATGTTCTCATAGCTGCACTAAAAGGAAAAAAAAACACATGGCTGCCATAAACTTTAATGATAATGTTTGTTTAACTCAATGTGAACCATTGAGATTCTGACATACACTTATGTTTTAGTTACTTTTCTATTGCCATGAGAAAACACTATGACCAAGGTAACATAGGAAAGAAAACACTAAATTTGGGGCTCATGATTCCAGAAGGTTAGAGTACATGGCCAACATGTTTGGGAGCATGCCATCAGTCAGGAAGATATATCCCTTTAGATATATATCAAGATGTGGGTGAGAGCCCACATCTTGAGCCACAAGCACACAATTACAAATTTAAGTGGGAATGGCACGGGCTTTAGAAACTTCAAAGCCTACTTCCAGTGTCATATCTCCTTCAACAAGGCCATACTTCCAATCCTTCCCCCCAAATTAAACAAAATGGGCTGATTAAACAAATCATATATTTGATTAAACAAATCAAATATATGAGCCTATGGAGGTTATTATCATCCAAATCACTACTACTTACTTTAAAATGATTACTAAAGTATTTATATTTTCCCCTAGTAAATTTTCTATGATCAACACTTATTTTAACAAAGTCTATCTATATCAATAGGAGGCCGTCACATTTCAAGAGCTTAGTAACCATATGTCACTGTGGGTAATAAACTGAACTACACAGTTCTATGTTATGGATTGTATACACTGTGGCTACAATATCTTTATAAATCATATTATGATTTTTCTGTTTCTTTGTACTTTCCTTTTATTCAGCTAATCCTAGGTACTGGTGTACATTTGCCATGTCCATTTAAAAAATTACCGCAAAATCAGTGCCTTCAAGCCAAACTAATTTGCTAACTTTAAGACCTAGAGGTTAACAGATTAAAATGGTCATCCTGGGTATGACATTTTGAAGGTTCTGAGGAAAGTGAACTGCTAGAGGGGACCTTGCTGCTTATTCTGTGGTAGTATCATAAAACTTAGCTCCTAATTTCCTGTATCTTTCTCTGGCCTGTCCCTCATGTCTCCCTCTTATAAAGAACTGGGCAATCAAGGATATTCTACCCATCTTGATATTTATGGATTAATTAACTTCGGAGAGCCCCCTTTACCATGTGAATAAAAATAAAGGTGTGGGGGCTTATGGAGTAAACATATTTAGACAGGACATTTAAGCTAAGGTAGACACAGAAACTTGTCTAGGAACTGAATACAGTGTTAGAGAATTCAGGGTTTAAAGTCAAATAGTACACATTTGCATGCTTGTCTAGCTAGAAAGTGAGAAGAAAAAGGAAAAACTTAAATGAGGTAGAGTCAAAAAGTAATTCATGCAACTTTCTGATTGTTAGTGCAAAGAATCCCAAGGATACACAAGGAGATTTCCAATGTGGCTCTTCGATGACCAAACGCAATAAGAATTGGCAATATGGTATATGTACACTGCATACCAGCAATCTCAAAAAGCTTCAGCTTTTATTTGTAGAAGGCACAAGTACCAATGAATAGTATTTAGTATTACATATGCTATTGTACTAAATCCTTTCTTAATTTGCAGCAATTATATAAAATGTTAATTTTGGCTATTACTGCTGTGATCTCAATGGAATAGACTACTGAGAAATCATTCAGAAAATGTACTATATATGACACAAACATAAAACAAATTCAATTGTAGAAGCAGATTAAATTAAAATGAATAATTTTACCATGTTTGTTATTTCATATATATTTATCAGCTTATATTCTCTGTATCTCATTTTATAATCTCAAACTCATCTCTGTCTTCCTACTTCAACTCTGTATTCCTCAATACCAAAACCTCCCTCAAGGTTTAAGATGGTTAAGGTGACCACTGGAAAACTGGTCCTAGGATTCTCTGTGTTGCTCTTTCAGCAATCAAGGACCTACTGAATCATCTCTATCACTAAGCACATAACTTGATTCTAACACTAATTTAGATGTTTTAAAGCAATGGTTCTCAACCTGGAGTTCACCCATCTGATAGCCTACATATCAGATATTCACAACCTGATTCATAGCAATAGCAAAATTATAGTAATGAAGTAACAATAAAAATTCTATGGCTGGCGGAGAGGTCACCACAACCTGAGGCACTGTATTAAAGGTTTATAGCCTTAGGAAGGTTGAGAACCATTGCTTTCAGAAAATTCTGAATTGCGACATTCTACACTTTGAGAAGTTTTTGTTTCATATACTTTTAATGTCATCAGCAAATGTCAAATAGCTTTGTTTGGCTTTTTGATCATAAGAGATCTGCAGGTATGTACCACCATAACAAGTTTATGGTATGGTGACATCAAACTCAGTGCTTGCACATGGGAGGAAGGACTGTAAAAACTGAGCTACACCCCAGCTCTTCTTCAGATACTTTGACAGAGGCATTTTGTTTAAACTTCTCAGTATGCCTCTCTAATTTTTCGTTCTCTTGAAAGCTCTACTACTTCTAATGGTGGATCAATGTTTTACAAAGATAATCAGCAACAATGTTTGTATAGTGTAGCCATGAGCTGGCTGCATCACTTACTCACTAAAAACCTGTGTTGATGAAGTCATCCTCTCTTCCAGGAGCAGAGCTTTGACTGTATGGATGTGCAGAGCTCACTGACTTGCTTTTGACTCAGCAAAGTTAAATGTTTAGTTTCCCTGTACTGCAAAAGAAAATTGAAGTTCTTGCCCTCTGGTACCCCCTATTTTGTAACCAGCCTCCCTTGGCTTCCTGGTCACCCATTTTTGTCCAACTTGAAGCCTAACTTGCCAGCATAAGAGATACATATAGCGGTATCAAAGGACTGAGATATCAAAACATATTTGATCTAAAGGAGGAGTAAATGACCATTTCTAGAGTAAAGGAAATTTACTCTTAGAGCCTGTTTTAGGCACCA
Source organism: Apodemus agrarius (assembly GCA_964023405.1). Lineage (NCBI taxonomy): Eukaryota > Metazoa > Chordata > Mammalia > Rodentia > Muridae > Apodemus > Apodemus agrarius. The sequence continues at coordinate 72,560,656 of OZ030018.1, forward strand.
GTGATACTTATCTTTCTTGAAGTTGTACAAATTGAGTAAGTAAATAATAGCATGGATTTTTCTGATGGAAACATGCGTATTACATTGGTCTTCATGTATTCGGATGAAGCTTGTTTCCCCTCCATGTTTGGAGACAGATGCATCTGAGTTTGCATTTTAGTTCTGTCTGTTCTGAAATAGCTGTGGGACTTTGAGCTTGCCGTTCCCATCTTTGAGCCCCTACATTCCTTGTCTGTTAAAGCGTTGTAAGACATGACTTCACTGATGCTCTCCACTCTGAAATCATTTCAGATATAGGGACTTAGCAAAACATGCATTTTAACTTTAGAATACTATTTCCAAACCAATAGGGAAGAACCAGCTTAGTTAAAAGTTTAGGTCAATGCTTCTAAAACAAAAACACCATTGGAAGCCTTTGCTAGTTTCTTAGGATTTAGATTTGGTTTCAGCATGTCCAGAATGGACTCCAGAATTTCTCATTTCTAACAAACTCCCAAGAGAGGATGGTACTGCAGCAGAAATCACCACGGTGAGCACATGGTGCCTGTGGGACTCTGCCACTCTAGAAGGTCACTCTCATAGAGTCATTCTCAAGCACATAGGCACAATCATGGTGGCTCAATTTACATTTTATCCTAAGCATTCCATTGACATGCTCTTTATCTGTGAGCAAACGAAAATGTAAACATTCAGAATGACTTCACCTCAGCTTCACAATATTTTTTCCCCTACATTCACATTTCAATAGATTTGGTTGCATTATTTTCTGTGTCATTCTATTCTTTAAATCAAAACTGATTAACTATTTTAGTTCCCTGTAAATAGAGTGAAAAAAATAGAACACATGGCCTCAATTTCCTTCTTCCCTCTTCCTACAAAAGGTTTCTGGATGCTATGTTCATGCTTTTGACAGATGTTATATTGGTGCAGCTGGGAGCCGTGCTGTAAGGGGAAGCCCAGAATAGGTGCTATGGGAATTTCTTTCGATTTCCATTAACATTTCTACTTCCTAGGTCTAATTTATGTCAGGCTCCACATTTCTGACTTGCCTATTAATTTAAACAGCTGGTCTCTGCCTCTAAGCACCAAGCAGAAAGTTGCATTTGAGTCCCCGCCCCAACTCCACATAGCAACTTCTCTCAGACATAAAGTGAAAATGCGAAGGGAAGATGTTGCTGAGAGCGAGAAACTTGATGCTTTGCATCTGGGAGGAGGTTTTATGCCTTCAGTTCAGTAATTATATTCTGTTCTCGAAGATAAAAATTGTGTCTGCAACTAAGAATTACCATCAAATCTTTGCTGTGATTACACTGGTGAGCCTAATGAGGATTCCTGGACTCCCGTCAGGAATGTGCAAATGTGGAGTCCTTGAGAGCATATGTGGGATCCATTCCTGACAAAGAACCACGAGTTCACACCGATCTAAGTTATAAAATTATCTTATCAATTTTGTTATTGTTCTGACATTGGAACAGATCCCAGGGGAGTGACCAATTAGAAAAACTCTGACTCTTGTGCTAAGTAAGCTTGTAAGACAGAAGAATCGTCCAGAGAGTGGCTCAGAAACAGTCTTTAGTGTAGTTTTCTTTCTTGCCAAGAGCATTACACACATTACATCAAATAATTTCTTTAAAATTTGAACTGCAACAAGCAGCTTAAATGATGCTAGACATTTTCTAGCAGGTATGCTCAACCTATACTTTGTTATCTGAACTATTTGAACACTTGAGTCATTTAATATAAAGGTCAACATTTCAAAATATGTCTGCAGAAGAACTGCTTATTATGCAGACAATGGCTCTTTAGAGCCAAACTTTAAATATAGATAAATTTAATACAAGTCTGCATTTTGGTTATAACCAGACACTTATCTGTTATTCTCTCAGACTGAGAATAAGGCCTTCCTATGGACTGACAAAATATGATTGATGACAAAGATCCCAATAACTGTAAAGAGTTCTTTTCTTTTTAAGTATCTAAGTTAGCATTTGGGTCAATAACCTATTTTTGATTCAATTTCTTTTACATTCTTAAAAATGTGCATCAGTATTACCTAAAATGCACAAATAAATATGCACACTGATTAGAGAGCATATGGACAAAAATCTACACTAGTATTAAAATGACATTTCACAAGATGGGACTCATCTTGATTGGAATTAAGTTTATTTAGTAGGACAACACTGAGTGCCTTATGCATATCAGGAAATTAGGTAATGGCATCCTGTGGCATTATGAACCAGAAGGGTAGGCCAAGTACTTTTACAAACACTGCAAATACAATTGAAAAACAAACACTAAAACACGTTGTTATGAAAAGCTGAGACTCACTAGTACAACAACTGCATCCTAGCCACCAAGGAAACAAGAGCTTCTTGTGAATCAATGGATGGTGGCAGAACAGGACTAAGGCATCTTGCATTCAAATAAGCATTTTCTATGGCAGAGCACAGCTGGTGTCTCTTGTTGAATAGCAAACACCTCATGCTAACCTACTTAGTTCAAACTGCAATCCTTATATATACCTAGAAGTTCCCAAAACACTTGGAATGAAATAGTATGGCATGTGTGGATACTATAAACATGGATCTCATGACAGTGACTCTGATTGAGAAGAGTAACACGGTTATATACACCCTGCACTTAGGTTAATAACAGTTTGTTTCTTAGGTTGGTTTGTGAGATTTGGTGCATTGAAAATAATTACTGAATGGGTACTTAAAGAGGTGGCACTGTATAAATCTAAATGGATTTCTTTTTTTATTTTCTATATTTTTTTGTTTACATTCCAAATGATTTTCCCTTTCCTGGTTCCCCCCTTCCCATAAGTCTTATAAGCCCTCTTCCCTTCAATCAGTGTATTCATCAGCTAAGGCTCTGCCATACCATCAGCCATGATGGCTTTCTCTTCTTCCCGGTACTCATTATTCAGGAATAATAAAGCAAAGACTATTACATATTATATAAAAACAATTTTCTCTACTTATAGTAACACAAAAGAACATTTCTCTGCCATGGTTTCTCTCACGTCACATTTTCATGGCCAATTTATCGTTATTGGAAAGTCATTTCATCAGCAAAATATGAATTTACTTTTCCTGAACCACTTATCATGAATCAGCAAGAAAGTAAACAGTCTTTTTGAAGATATATGGGGGAGGTCAATGTAGAGCTGATGATAAGGTCAACACACACTAATGTAAAGGTTAGTGCTACAGTTCTGTGGGGAGTGAGAAGAGGAAAGAGAGTGACATTATCATTCTAAATTGAAATTATGAATGACAGAAGCATTCTTTCAATTCTTGAAGAAAAATTTTATTCAATAAAAAAAAACCCTGCGAACTATGGTTCCCACTTGATTTACTTTGTTTGAAAGAAACTATTAAATAACAAGGCAGGTTGTCTATCTTCTTGTGCATTTGATTGAAAGTTTTTTTTTAATAGTTTGCTCGTGTTTGTGTACACGCATACACAGATGCATCTTTTCATGGGTATAGTTCAGATCCCCTGTAGGTGGACTTACAAGCATTTGTGCTCCACCTACTGTGGGTGCCAGAATGGAACTTAAGACTGTTGTAGCCATTTTCAAATCTCAATCTACTTCCCGTTAGATCACTCAGAACCAAGTTAAAAGACACATAATCATTTTATTTATAATGAGCCTTTAAGCAGCACTAGAGATGGACAGATATCTCCCCTCTATGCTATTAGTATTTAGTTCCCTATCAATAAGCCTGAGTTATAACCTGTAATGTTCCAACTGGCTCACTCATAACTCTAGTTGGCTAGCCCGCATGGCCATGTTTTCATGACTCACCTACCCCATGGTTTCCACCCCTTGCTCAACCTTCTCCCTCCCTCCTCTCCTCGTGGTTCTCCTCTGACCTGAAGCCCAGGAACTGAAACCTCACCAAGCTGTTTTCTTTCCAGCTATAGGCTGTGGTATCTTTATTCAACCAATAGTTTTAAATTGAGGAGTAAGTTTACATTCCATCACTTGGTATATATGAGGATTCGTTCATTCCTGAGGCAAATTTAGCATACATAGCAACAGACCATATCTCGGCACCAGACCTATGAAAAAATGAAGTATTCTGTTAGGAAATATGATGGATCACCAGCCTCTGGCATTAGATTTAATGGTATTTGCTGAAATTTGTGCCAAAATTTAATTTTAGCTAATCTAGACAAAGATTTTTCTCATTAAAATTCTCTATTTATTATTAAGAATAATGTAAAATTTGTTTTCATAGAAACTCATGTAGTGTCTTAGGGTTTCTATTGTTGGGAAGAGAAATTGTGACTACTGCAACTCTTATAAAGGAAAACATTTAATTATAACTGTCTTGCCATTTCAGAAGTTTAGTTCCTTGTAATTTACCAAGGAGCATGGCAGCATGTAGGTAGACATGGTGCTGGAGAGGTAACTGAGATTCTACATCTTGATCTGCAGACAGTAGAAGACCGTGTACCACACTGGGCATACTGTGAACCTAGGAGACCTCAAAGCCTACCTCCCTAGTACATACTTCTTCCAACAAGGCCAAACCTACTCCAACAAGACTTTACTTCATAATTGTGCTACTTCCTGTGTGCCAAGCATTCACACATGACAGTCTATGGCAGCCGCTCTTACCTGAATCATCACAAGTAGTAAGGAAACTTAGGTTATTAAATAAAACAGCAAATCTGCTTCCCTGACAGCCACCCATCTCTGATTGCATCTATCTGAAAATGGGAAAACATGTAATGCTCTCGGGCAGCTTATGCTATTATTGGGTAGTATCAGAATTAATTCTATTTTATTCTGTGTTGATCTGACAGACTCTGGTGATTTTTTAATGGAGGTACAATTTTGAACCTGTGAGTATTGAAAACAATATAAAAGTAATGTGATGCTCTCATCTTAAACAATTTTGTTTTGCAAGATAAATACAGATCATTTGCTCATTCCAATATTTATACTCAAACACTATTGGTTGAAATGTTATGTGCTGCTGTGGAAGACCATGGTAGGTATGCTTCTAACGCAGTATTTCTAACTTGAGAACTGAATATATGTATTTTAAAGGGTCAAATTTTACCTTGAAATAAATAATCAAAAGTAAAGAAACCAAGGCTTCAGGGATTTAATGCTTTTCTGTTGCACACCTCTGAATTCTATACAGAGAACTTTTCAATCCTTCTCCCAACCTAAGATCACTGTTCATACACACAAACACTGTTACCTGTACCACAGCTGCAAACTCCCCATAAACTATGATTTTGCAGTATTTTCTATTTGAGTGTTTTCTGTGATGCAAAAATTTCATAAATGAACCTTTAAGTTTTCTATTTTGAGATATTTCTCAACACATATACATTTATTCTAAGCATTAAACAGTACAGACAATTCTTACATGTGCTTTAACCTGTTTTATTCAATAACAGTGGTTGTTTTATTGCACTATAGTAGTAACACAACCAGGACAGACACATTCCTGTCACCTTCTCAGATAACACCTCCTTTGCATAGGCTCATTTCTATTTATAAGTCCTATTGTCAAAACACAGAGCAGTCTTTCTACAGGTTTCAGTTGTCATTTTACAGTTCTCTAAATCTCCTTTCTTCTCTGATTTGTTGCAGCAATTCATCTCTGGAAATAATTAATCTGGTTTTTTATCTCTTTGGTTTTGTCATATGAAGGATGCAATATAAATGGAACCATATAGCAGGCAGTGAACAATCATTTGGATTGGTGATTGTCATTGAGCCTGATGATTCATCTAGGTTATTAGTGCTCAATATTTTATTTCATTTTAATTGCTAAGTACTATTTCACAGTGTGAATGTGCTCTTGTTTGTTTAACCATTCATCCATCAGAGGTTGGCCTGTTTTTATAGCTTTTATAAATAAAGTCATTGAATATATTTCATATCCAGTTTTGAATTGACATATAATTCCATCTGTTTGAAATACATTGCCTAGAGTTGAGTGGCTGGATCATACAATAATTACAAATATGTTCATCTTTTATTGAGATTTTAATTTAACTACAATATCCCTCTATTTTTTGTTCCTCCCTACAAACCCTTCTAGACAGCCCTCTCTGCTCTTCTTCAAATTCATGATTTTCTTTTCCACTAATTGTTTTTGCATACATATGTGTATTTGTATATACATATATGTCCTTAAAAATAGCCTCCTGAGTTCATATAATGTTACTTGTATTATGTTTCCAGGAATAACTGTTTGGCAATGGGCAACCAACTGGCGTGTTCTTTCCTGGGGAAGACCACCTCTCCCATACCCAGCCTTCCTCAATAGTCCATAGCATATTGTATAGGGTTGAAGTCTCATTGGCTTTTGCCTGTCCAGTTTGGTGTGTTCATTGCTGTCATTCTTGTTCAGCTCTCCACTAATCAAAATATAGACTTTTGAGCCCATTTCAAAATTCTTCAGCACCTAAGGATCAGGGAGCATCACAGAAGAGGGAGTAAAAAAAAGACTGTCAGAGTCAGAGGATAAGGGAGTTTGCTGTGACACTGTCTCTACTTCCAGAGAGCCAAGTCCAAGAATGTTGAAGTGCAACTTTTCTTACTGTTTTCCAGCTATTTTAACTATCTCACAAATGACACTACCAGGCAACTAGAATTTTCCCTGTCTCTTTCTGTCGCAGATACAGAGTTCTGTTGCTCATAATATCCTATCTGACAATGGAAGGATGGAACCCATATTTTTCCTGTGTCGATTGTTGAAGATCCTACCTGTTAACAGCTCATCCAAATAACACTTGCAGAATTTGTTAGGGACTATTGATGGCTGCCTTATACGGATTGTACCCTTGTATTCAACTGGTTGGTATGAGGGTAAAAGTAGTTCAATGGACGTCACAATCTAGGATATCTCTGAAGCTCCAACCTACTCATCTACAGAGTTCCCCAGGGGTTACTTAGGCCTCTGTTGTGATTGCATCACAAATTCCCCCATCTCTCTGCCCACTCCTGACTCATTCACTTCTGGGAGTTATTTTTAGAAGGCACCATTGTGAGATCTGTGCATACCAAGTTGTCTGCTCCCTTTTTACTTTCAAAGGAAACTGATAACTTTAATACTTTCAAGCCCTATATTTCATGATGGTTCTTAAATACTTTAATTTCACTTTAGTCCATGGCCCACCTTTGGTAGAGGAAAAGAAGGGATATGGGGTGGAGGGACATGGACCTGTTTAGAAAGGTTCTTTGTAGCAATTCCTATCTGTTGTCTGGAAATTGGCAATTCACTTCACAGGTTAGCAGTGGCCACTCGATTCACATTCTAGGAATACACCAGCCATTTTGTAGAGTCAGGATATCAGACATGAATCAGCAGTGGGAGCACAACCTAGCAGAGATGGCCAGGCCTCAGCCTCAGCACCAATTAGCAGGAGGGACAAGATGATGCCAATAAAAGTTATCTGCTGTGCCTCTCAGGGAAGTGAATATCATCCCATTAACTTTACACAGCTCTATAAGTAAGCCTGGCTCAACCTTCATCACTGTCCTTCAAGTCCTGTTTATGCACTTCAAATATCATGTGTTCTCTACAGGTCTTGTCTCAGTATGTGTCTTGTCTCAGCACATGCACCAGTCTCAGCTGACATCACTATGCCAATGAGCCTGAGTCCACAGAAGCAGCAAGAAACTGCAGCACACCACCAGAAGTTTTTTGGTGTGTTTCTGTCTATGGAGTCTCAACCCATGTAGCTCAACTACAATGTGTAAGGCAGAGCAATTCATTGTGTTGTTAGCAAAGATTTTTTCACATGTCCTTTATTGTGTTTGTTTTAGCAGAACATCCTCTTTCCTGTGTCTGCTTCATCACAAGTCTGCCTTAACATTTTATACCTGTTTCTACTTTAATGAAACCTTCCTTCATGTGTTTGCCCCAGTAAAACCATCTAACACAACAGACTTTACAAAGAACCCTTAAAGACTCCACTTCAGAAATTTATTATTTAAATATAGCATTCTTGGTAGGCACATGGATAAAGAATAAATAAGGATGGACTCATGATAGTTGTCAATCAGATTAGTCATAGAGAGACACTCATGTGTGTCTTAAAGGTCCACCATACAACTTTTGCTATGTAATAACTGAGCCTTTGTGTAATTATAGCAATGTAAAATATGAGTTTCATTGCTGGATCTTCTCTGTCTGGATGGAACTTCCATAGAGTTGTCCATAACATAAGCAAAAAGTAGAGGATAAAGAAAATGAATTCTGAATCATGTAGATCTTGTTAACTATTATTGATACACTGGAGAAAAACAATGGAAGGGTACATATGATTAATCATCGATTAATTTGAAACTAAAAGTCAGTGGATACCTGGATCAGCTTGTAAACTTGTTTAGTGTAACAGGCAAGCTGGCTCCAGCAACATTAGACAAATGTAGTAAAATATATGGTATCCAATGGTAAGGCACAAATGCTACCAAGATTTAAATTTCTGACACATTGGAGAAGTAATCAAATATGTTGAGATTTAAGGTGGCAGTTGGCAGACTGCTTTTGCAGATCCAAATACTAAAAAAAATGTTCATTGCAGACTAAACAGTATCTATCAAAACTATCAATTTCACTACTGTGGCAAAAATATAGCCACATATAATCTATATATAAACATAGACTGTTGCAAAGCAAAACTTTATCATAATTCAGGCATCAATCCAGATTCTTCAATACTAGGTATTAAGGAAACAATAGGTTATTTATTCCCTACACAGAGGTGAAGGATAAATTAATATATCATGCAACTTTTACCAGATAGAAGTCCTTTATAAATCTTGGTTTCCAGAAATAACATTCTATACTAAAAAATAGTGCTCTTGCTTCTTCTTCTGGTGTTAAGAAGGTTGCCAGCCCATAAGTGGGGTCCAGAGCAATATTAATCTCATAGGAAATTTTGAAAAAAAAAGTACCCATGGATGAACTAGAGAATTCTATCGATAGAGAGATGTTAAATGATCTTTATAAAAGGTGGCAATAAGAAAATCACAGCTAACACAGTGTGGGAGCTAAGGTGTAAACATAGGCTTGCTTGGGAGCCAATTCCTACATTCCTTATAGCACTTGCCACCATCTTTCATAACAGAGGAAGAACATAGATACCTGAGTGTGGCAGTGTTAACACAGCTCAGTTAGATGTACGCAGTTATCAACTGAACACTCCCTGGACTTCACACATAGTAGACGGGTAGCCTGGAAATATTTAAACAAACAGTGCATGTTAAATTCTGATATACAGAGCTTCAAACTTAAAAGGCCTTTGCTATGCAGGATCAAGCTCTATGGGAGCTACAGATAACCTTGAATTTAATAATTGTAGAAATGGCTTTCTCTTAGACCCTACATATGTAAGAAACTCTAAGTGATGGTTTCCTTTATTCCTTCCAGATTAGCAAAAGATCATGCCATTTGTGTGTGTGTGTGTGTGTGTGTGTGTGTGTGTGTGTGGTTTAAGGACAAATGTTAGGCTCTGATAGAAAGGAAGATAAAATTCATGAGAAAATGCTTGTTTTTATCTAATGAAGGCTTCATACCCTTCGGTGAAAAGCAAGACTTGTTCCCATGGAGAAGCAAGCATGGGTAGCTTAGATAAGTAATCTTAGTCATCTAAGTGATCTAAGTAATCTAAGCTGTTTGCCAGTTTAGACTCTAGAAATATGATGTCTAATGGTGGAACTTAATGGTGCTGCTATTCCTGCAGGGATTTGGGGAATGCATGAGCACACACTGAGGTGGGATTCATATTGCTAAGCCTTCTGAATACAGTTGGCAAAAAGAAACAATGTGATTGGCAGTGTTAGTGATCTATGCATAGAGTTTATAGGGAAATAATACCATATGGGTTCTAATCGTAACTCCATTGTTCTGTGTCTTAGGGTTTTACTGCTGTGAATAGATACCATCACCAAGGAAACTCTTATAAACACAACATTAAATTGGCGCTTGCTTGCAGGTTCAGAGGCTCAATCTGTTATCATCAAGGCTGGAGCATGGCAGCTTCTAGGCAGGCATGCTGTGGGAGGAGCTGAGTTTCATATCTTTATCCAAAGGAAACCAGGAGCAGACTCTCTCCCACATGACTAAGAGAAGCTCAAAGCCCACCTTCACAGTGACACAGGTCATCCAATGAGGCCACACCTACTCCAACAAGGCCACACCTCTTAATAATGCCATTCCCTGGGCCAAACATTTTGAACTAACCACATTCTAGGAATTGGTGAGAGAGTTACCAGCTGTTGAATGGTCACTCACTCTGTGTCATACACTGAGTGAAGTTCTTTGCATGAACCTCATTCACCTTTCATTAGCATCTACATTATTACTGATTTTAGTTACTAGCTTATGTGTGAGGTAGACAAAGATATACAGTTTCTTATATTTCACAGTTCATACACATGGCTCTCACGATTCACATTTTGTTAAGGAAATAAGAGGAAAATCTAATAGTAGTGCATTGTTCCTACAAAGTCTGTGCCAACAGTACTCTGGCGTATTTTGCAGGCAGGTTACCATTATAGATCAAAGGCTTTGTGGCCATGTAACAAACCTTTCCCTTTCTTCCATGATGGCATGAAGAGTACCTGCTGGTACCCAGAACACTACTCAGTAGGGGTGAAGGCTGTAGTTAGAAACCCATTCAAATTCTCTGTCCTAAGAACTACATAAGTGATTGCATTCCATGTGTGTCCTTTTGTGATTGGGTTACCTCACTTAGGATGATATTTTTCCAGTTCCCACCATTTGCCTAAGAATTTCATGAATTCATTGTTTTTAATTGCTGAGTAGTATTCCATTGTGTAAATATACCACAATTTCTCTATCCATTCCTCCATTGAGGGACATCTGGATTCTTTCCAGCTTCTGGCTATTATAAATAAAGCTGCTATGAACATAGTTGAGCATGTGTCCTTATTGCATGCTGGGAAATCCTCTGGGTATATGTCCAAGAGTGGTATGACAGGGTCCTCCGGAAGTGTCATGCCCAGTTTTCTGAGGAACCACCAGACTGATTTACAGAGTGGCTGTACCAGCTTGCAATCCCACCAGCAGTGGAGTAGAGTTCCTGTTTCTCCACATCCTAGCCAACACCTGCTGTCTTCTGAGCTTTTTTCCTAGTTTTTTTTTTATTGGATATATTCTATATTTGCATTTCATTTCTCTTTTTCTGGTTCCCTACCCCCCAAAGGTCCCGCATGCCCTTTTCCCTCCCTGTGTTCCCCCATCCACCCTTTCCCACTTTCCTCTTCTGGTATTCCCTTACACTGATGCTTTGAGCCTTTCCAGAACCAGGGTCCACTCCTTCCTTCTTGTTGGACATCATTAGGTATGTAGATAGTGTCTTTGGTGTCCCAAGATTCTAGGCTAATATCCACTTATCAGTGACTGCATACCATCGGTATTCTTTTGAGCCTGGGTTACCTCACTTAGTATGATGTTGTCCAGCTCCATCCATATCTCTAAGAATTTCATGAATTCATTGTTTCTAATGGCTGAACAGTACTCCATTGTGTATATATACCACATGTTTTCATCCATTCTTCCGTTGAGGGACATCTGGGTTCTTTCCAGCTTCTGGCTATTATAAATAAGGCTGCTATGAACATAGTGGAGCATGTATCCTTATTGGATGCTGGGGAATCTTCTGGGTATATACCCAGGAGTGGTATGGCTGGGTCCTTGGGAATTATCGTGTCCAGTTTTCTGAGGAACCACCAGACTGATTTCCAGAGTGGTTGTACCATCTTGCAATCCCACCAGCAGTGGAGGAGTGTTCCTCTTTCTCCACATTCTCGCCAACACCTGCTGTTTCCTGAGTTTTTAATCTTGGCCATTCTGACCTGAAACAATCCCACTAAAATCAGGGACTAGACAAGGCTGCCCTCTCTCTCCATACCTTTTCAGTATAGTACTTGAGGTACTAGCTAGAGCAAACATAAGCACAACATAAGGAAATCAAAGGGATACAAATTGGAAAGGAAGAGGTCAAACTACCACTTTTCAAAGATGACATGATAGTATATTTAAGTGACCCAAAAAACTCCACCAGAGAACTCCTAAAGCTGATAAACAACTTCAGCAAAGTGGCTGGTTATAAAATCAACTCAAGCAAATCAGTAGTCTTCCTATACTCAAAGGATAAGCAGGCTGAGAAAGAAATTAGGGAAATGACACCCTTCACAATAGCCACAAACAATATAAAGTATCTTGGTATGACTCTAATCAAACAAGAGAAAGATTTGTATGACAAAAACTTCAGGTCTCTGAAGAAGGAAATGGAAGAAGACCTCAGAAAATGGAAAAATCTTCCATGCTCTTGGGTAGGCAGGATTAATATGGTTAAAATGTCAATCTTGCCAAAAGCAATCTACAGATTCAATGCAATCCCCATCAAAATCCCAACTCAGTTCTTCATAGAGTTTTAAAGAGCAATTCTCAAATGCATCTGGCATAACAAAAAAAAACAGGATAGCTAAAACTATGATCAACAGTAAAAGAACTTCTGGGGGAATCAATATCTCAGACCTCAAGCAATACTACAGAGCAGTAGTGTTAAAAACTGCATGGTATTTGTACAGTGACAGAGAGGTGGATCAATGGAATAGAATTGAAGACCCAGAATTGAACCCACACATCTATGGCCAATTGATCTTCGACAAAGGAGCTGAAACATCCAGTGGAAAAAAGATAGCCTTTTCAGCAAATGGTGCTGGCTCAACTGGATGTCAACATGCAGAAGAATGAGAATTGATCCACTCTTATCTGCTTGTACTAAGCTCAACTCCAAGTGGATCAAGGACCTCCACATTAAATTGGTCACACTAAAATTAATAGAAAAGAAACTGTGGAAGACCCTTGAGGACATTGGCTCAGGGGGAAATTTCCTGAACAGAACACCAATAGCTTATGCTCTAAGATCAAGAATAGACAAATGGGACCTTTTAAAATTACAAAGTTTCTGTAAGGCAAAAGACACTGTCAAAAGGACAAATCAGCAACCAACAAATTGGGAAAAGACCTTCACCAACTCTACATCTGACAGAGGGCTAATATCCAATGTATTCAAAGAACTCAAGAAGTTAGACCCTGGAAAACCAAATAACCCTATCAAAAAATGGGTCACAGAGCTAAACAAAGACTTTTCACCTCAAGAAATTCGGATGGCTGAGAAACACCTTAAAAAATGTTCAACATCGTTAGTCATTAGTCATTAGAGAACAGGTCATAAGACAACAGGTGTATATGTCCATAGTGTAAGTGGACTTGCTCAGCCTTGAATGTTAAATGAGAGTTTTTTTAATTTTTTTTAATTTTAATTCCATGCATACAAATAGAGTTCTTCTAGAAAATAGTAGAACACTAGAAAACAGGCCAATATATAGGGTTACTATTTCAGGTTATATAGAGTGGATGGAGAAGCTTCTCAGCAATAAATATAGATTAGGCATTGCAATATTTTAAGACATGTAAAGATCCACTCAATACATTTTTTTAAAAAAATATTCTTATAATATAGGCTCATACTTCATATGCCCTCATTATGGTGAAGAGAAGTGGAGAGGAGGTAACACAGTCTCCTCCATGTATTATGATTATAGACAATTTGTCTCTGTAAATATCATTTAGATGGAGTTAATACACAGTGCTTCTCAGTTCAATTATATCCCTGCATATGGCCCCTAGAAATCTATCACTTCCTGGTAGAAGTATGTTGAAAATCCCATGCTGTAATATTGAATTTGTCTATTTTAGCTTGGATTTTTGTTAGTGTTTCTCTTAAATAGTTTGATGATATTCTATCACATAGATCATATATTCGTATGTCCTCTATCAATGGTTGTTAAATTCTGGAAAGCTGTGTGGTGGTGGCGCATGCCTGTAATCCCAGCACTCTGGGAGGCAGAGGCAGGCGGATTTCTGAGTTCAAGGCCAGTCTGGTCTACAGAGTGAGTTCCAGTACAGCCAGAGCTACACAGAGAAACCCTGTCTCAAAAAAAAAAATCCAACCCCCCCAAAAAAAAAATTCTGGAGAATTGGCACTTTTATCTTTATTCAATGCACTACATTATTCCTATTTCTTTTAAGCTGCATTGGGATTTGTCTGAAATAGTTATATGCTATCCTTGTTTACTGATCTGTATACCAGACTAGTTGGCGTGTAAGCTTTTGGATATTCCCCTGCCGCTGTTTCACATATCCTTGTAGAAACATTACAATTACAGAAGCATGCTACCACCACTGGATTTAGTTCTAGGACCTGTAATTACCACTGGGTGTGAAGTAATTTCTTCACCTACGATGTCATCTTTCCAGTGCTCTCCCCACTTTTATTGAATGCCCACTCTCACAAATTGTTTAATTAATATATTTGAAGGCTTTCTTCAGTGCACTAGGATTAATAATTACTGTGTTATAACTGCTTTCTGATTCTTTCATTTGTTTTTTTGTGGTCCTTTTTATCTTCTCTTCTATCTACTCAGGTCATAACAGAGGTCTTTCATTTTTTCCACTTGCTTAGGATATCAATGTTCATACTTCTTAAATATTTGGTATGGTCTAAGTTTTCAGTGGACATATGCATAAATTAATATCTATTTTCAAACAATACTCTATACCCAGTACTATTAAAACATGGCATTCTTAATTCATTTTTCTCAAGTCTTGTGATAGCAGACATCACTTATTAAAATACCATAAATATATAATGTACCATTTCTATTAATACCTCCAATACTTCCTAAATTTATTGAGCTAATAAGAAGAATAAATATGCAAGACGTGTGTTGTGTCTGAAGTATGCTCTGTTGATGGAATTATGTCCACAGACAATGCCTTCTCCATTCTTTGTAACATTTGTGAAACTTAAACATGATAGATTCTATGATAGATAGGAGACCTTCTAAATTGGCCTTCAGTTTGAAGTCTTACCTTTGTTGGCTAGAAGTTGGACTGTATTTAATATTTGTTGTAGTAGTAGGTGCCACGAGTTTCCATCTTCTTTAGTGTCCTTGTTTTCATCTCTTTTTATTGCCTTTGAATGTCCTTAAAAACTGCCTTTCTAAAAAAGTCTCTGTCTTTGAGCCCAACTACTATAACCATGTAATTGTTTTTTAGAGCCTTGATAATTTAGTATGGAGTACAGACTACTCTTGACTTAAATAATAATTATTACTATTGTTATCATTATTATTACTATCATTATTATTGTTGTATAAAACCATTTTTCCATGGAAAACATATCTCAAAATTGAATATAATTTATTTCTCAGCCTAGTAGTATATGCTACAACATTTTCTCTTGATAATGTGGGAGACTGACTCTCCATGAGTCCTAATCATGCATGCAGCTATAGGGAACAAGACTAATACTACAGTGCTCTGTGTTCCTAAACTACTACACTAGGTATAAATACTGTATTTTTAATGCTTGATATTTGCAAGGAGTGATGGTTTTAATGGTAGCATAAGGACATTATAAGCTGAACATCTGTGAACAAAAGGGCAGATATGCTGTAGCCTTTTGAGCAAGTCTCTTTTACTGAGTCTGTATCTCTAAAGTGTGACCTTTACAATATTTCTTATGCATCCCTCATGAAAGAGGAAGGCAGAAAGACAGGAAATTATGATATATTCTCTTCAGTCTTCCACGGGGATCTGGTAAAATCTACTGGAGAGTAAAATATTGCTATGGAACTGCCTTTATGCATATTTCAGGATGCTGGCTTCCTTCTTCCTCTTTTAGAGCTGACATGTGAAGTCTCTTAGCTCATGCTATGATTCTTTTCAGGGTATCTCAAAGGTAAAACTCAGAAAAAATATATATTTCTATACATTGTTTTCTTTTCTCATTAATGTGACCAAATCACTTAGAAGAAGAAATATAAGGTAGGAAAGTTTTATTTTGACTTAGTTTTCAATATATTTCATGATGTGGGGAAGACATAGACACAAAGAGTGGCACCCCACTATGGCAATAAGGCAGTGAGATTGCTTGCTCACATCTGGGAGCATCAAGAAACAGACATAGAACAAGAAATGCATCCAGTCTATAGACCTCATGACTTGGTCTCAGTGACAAGTTTCCTTTAGTGAGATCTAACCTACTTACTTAAACTTCTGTAATCTCTCAGTATAGTGCTACCGTCTAAGGACTATGTGTTTTGATTACATTTGCCTGTGAAAGAATTTTACCTCTAAATCGTAATGATTTTCTTCCAAAGGCACATAGCCTTCTCATAAAGCACAATGAATTCAGTTCAATTTCAAAGGTTTCTAACAGTTTGATCATTGTTCAAAATCACTGAGTTCAAAATATCTTCTAAGACTCAGTTGACCTGTAAAAGAAAAAAAAAGTTACATACTTAGAATATATTATGGCCTAGAAAAAATATTTGCATTCTCAAAGAGAAAATAGTGGCATAACAAAGAAAATATTGGACTAAAGCAAGAATAAAACATCCTATCCTAGCTATGTATCTGGTTTCTGGGCTTCCTTACAGTGTCATATATGATCCAATGGTCCAAGAAGCATTAACTCTTCCAGCATTTTGTCCTTGGCATAAATGGACTCACTTGCACTGACTCTACTTGGTGCCTACAGTTTTCTTAAATAAATTTTCTACATTTCAGTCATCTCCAATATCCTGGGATCAGCAGTGAAACTTAGTGTTCGCCTCTAAGGCTTTTTAAAAAACCTTCCCCAGGCCTCTTTGTTGATACTCTGAACCAACCACACATGTCATGACCTTGACAGTTTTACAGAGAGTTGACCTTTGTAACATACTGTCTCTCTGTACCTTGCACATTAGCAAAACAATTGGTGCTGCCCCCAAGCTTAAGATACAGTCTAGCCATATCTATATTAGCTGTAATGTTTTTCATATTAAGCCTGGGGAAATACTTCCTTATGTGAGTGTTTGGAACAGGGAACCAGTTTGGTGGCATTTTCAACCTAGACTCTCTCAAATTATTTATATTTGTATAAGCTGTGATAGTCAGGGGGTACAGGTCTTCTGATGAAATGTTTCATTTTTTAATTTTTTTATTATATATATTCTTTATTTACATTTCAAATGATTTTCCCTTTCCTGGTACCCTCCCCCCAAAATTCTCATAAGCCATCTCCCCTCCCCCTGTTCCCCAATCAACCTGCTTCTGCTTCCCTGTCCTGGTAGTCCCCTACACTGCTGCATCCAGCCTTTCCAGGACCAGGGACCTCTCCTCCCTTTGATGTCCAACAAGGCCATCCTCTGCTGCCTATGTGTCTGGAGCCATGGATAACACCATGTGTACTATCTTATTGATGTTTTTGTCCCTGGGACCTCTGGGAATACTGGGTGGCTCATATCATTGTTCCTCCTACGGTACTGCAAACCCCTTCAGCTCCTTGGGTCCTATCTCGAGCTTCCCCATTGGGGACCCTGTGCTCAATTCAATGGCTGGTTGAGAGTGTCCCCATATGTATTTGCCATGCACAAGCAGACCCTCCCAGGTGATAGCTATATCCACCTCCAGTCAGCAAGTACTTGTAGGCATCAATAATAGTGTTTGAGCTTTGTAACTGTATATGGGATGGATCACTAGGTTGGGTAACTTCAAGTCTCTGAAGAAAGAAATCAAAGAAGACCTCAGAAGATGGAAAGATCTTCCATGCTTATGGATTGACAGGATTAATATAGTAAAAATGGCCATCTTGCCAAAAGCAATATACAGATTCAATGCAATCTACATCAAAATCCTAATTCAGTTCTTCATAGAGTTAGAAAGAGCAATTCTCAAATTCATCTGGAATAACAAAAAAACCCAGGATAGTTAAAACTATTCTCAACAGTAAAAGAACATCTGGGGGAATCAGATTCCTGGAACTCAAGCAGTACTACAGAGAAATAGTGTTAAAAATGCATTGTATTGCTGCAGTGGCAGGCAGGTAGATCAATGGAACAAAATTGAAGACCCAGAAATGAACCCACATACCTATGGTCACTTGGTTTTTGACAAAGGAGCTAAAACCATCCAGTGGAAAAAAGATAGCCTTTTCAACAAATGGAGCTGGTTCAACTGGTGTCTAGCGTGCAGAAGAATGCAAATCGATCCATTCTTATCTCCTTGTACTAAGCTCAAGTCTAAGTGGATCAAAGACCTCCACATAAAACCAGACACATTGAAACTAATAGAAAAGAAACTGGGGAAGAACCTTGAAAACATGTAAAATTTCCTGAGCAGAATACCAATAGCTTATGCTCTATGATCAAGAATTGACAAACGGTACCTCGTAAAATTACAAAGTTTCTGTAAGGCAAAGAACACTGTCAATAGGACAAAATGGCAACCAACAAATTGGGAAAAGATCTTCACCAACCCTATATCCAACAGAGGGCTAATATCCAATATATTTAAAGAACTCAAGAAGTTAGACTCCAGAGAGCCAAATAACCCTATTAAAAATGGGATACAGAGCCAAAAAATGAATTTTCACCTGAGGAATATTGAATGGCTGAGAAGCACCTAAAGAAATGTTCAACATCGTTAGTCATCAGGGAAATGCAAATCAAAACACCCTGAGATTTCATGTCACTCCAGTCAGAATGGCTAAGATAAAAAACTCAGGAGACAGCAGGTACTGGCAAGGATGTGGAGAAAGAGTAACACTCCTCCACTGCTGAAATTGTTAGGCAAATGAGTGGAACTGGAAAATATCATCCGCAATGAGGTAACCCAATCATAAAAGAACACACATGGTATGCACTCAATAGCCCAGAAGCTTGGAATACCCAAGACACAATTTATGTATCAAATGATGCCCAAGAAGAAGGAAGAACAAAGTATGTATACTCTGGTCCTTCTTAGAAGGGGAACAAAATACCCACAGAAGGAGATACAGAGACATAGTGTGGAGCAGAGTCTGAGGGTAAGACCACCATCCAGAGGAAATGTTTCTTATTGTGGTGGTTTGAATATGCTTGGCCCAGGGATTTGCACTATTAGGAGGCATTGCCTTGTTGGAGTAGGTGTGGCCTTGTTGGAAGATGTGTATGGGCATGGGCTTTAAGACTCTTCTTGCAGTTGCCTAAAAGTCAGTCTTCTTCTAGTCAGTTCTCCTTCTTCAGATAAAGATGTAGAACTCTCAGATCTTCTTGTACCATTTGTGCCTGGATGCTGCAATATTCCTGCTTTGTTGATAATGTATTGGACCACTGAACCTGCAAACCAGTCCTAATTAAATGTTGTCCTTATTATAGTTGCCTTGGTCATGGTGTCTTTTCATAGCAGTAAAACCCTAAGATGCCTGTTTTCTTTGGAAAGCTGTTAACCTGGTCTTTCGTGATCCATATTCAACTTTGGCTATGTTCATACTATTCTTTATCAAAGTGTACACCCCCACATTTGTCCATTTTGTTTCACTGTAAATTATTCTTGACCCTGTGAAGATTAACAATGCCACAACCTGTATGACATGCTGTCTTGAATTTTCTCTTCCAAACAACTGAAGACATTTCATTTGCAGTAAGTCTTATTCTAATTATCAGGACACAAGGAGAATACAGCTTGATGCCTTTTCAGAACATAGCACAAATGTCCTTCAGTCAAATACCTGGAAGTCTCTATTTCCCTACTGAAACTTCATGAATATGGCCTCTATGGTCCTCACTTTTAATAAGCATTCCCACCATCCATTTATCTACCAGAATCACTCATACCGCTCTAGGCTTCTCTAACCCACATGTCTAATATCTTCCAGACTTTATTTTATTTCCAAAAATTATGAATTATACAGTCAGGTCCATTACAGATGTATTGGGTAGTTTTGTGTCAACTTGAAACAATGAAGTTATCACAGAAAAGAGCTTCATGTGAGCAAATGCCTCTATGAGATGCAGCTGTAAGGCATTTTCTCAGTGATCAAGGGGGGAAGGCCCATTGTGGGTAGTGCCATCCCTGAGCTGGTAGTCTTGTGTTCTATAAGAAAGCAAGCTGTGCAAGCTAGGGGAAGCAAGACAGTAAGAAGCATCCGTCCATGGCATCTGCATCAGCTCCTGCTTCCTGCCCTGCTTGAGTTCCAGTCCTGACTTCCTTTAGTGATGAACAGCAATGTGGAAGTGTAAGCTAAATAAACCCTTTCCTCCCCAACTTGCTTCTTGGTCATAATATTTGTACAGAAATAGAAACCCTGACTAAGACAACAGCAATGGTGCTATTTCTCAGTATCAATATTTTATATTACTACATTTCTTGTGGATCTGACTAAATACCAAAGAATACGTAAGGATGGGGTGGAGATTGATTTTAGCTCATTGAACCTATAGTTCATAAGGTGGAAAAGGCACAGTAGCAAGAATGGCTCTGGGTGTGGCAGTAGAGGCATAAAGCTTCTTACTCACATCTGGGTGGATCAGAATGTAGGCCATAGGGTTGTTTTGATTTGCATTTCCCTGATGACTAATGATGTTGAACATCTTTTAAGGTGTTTCTCGGCCATCCGAATTTCTTCTGGTGAAAATTCTTTGTTTAGCTCTGTGCCCCATTTTTTGATAGGGTTATTTGTTTCTTTGCGGTCTAACTTCTTGAGTTCTTTGTATATATTGGATATTAGCCCTCTGTCGGATGTGGAGTTGGTGAAGATCTTTTCCCACTTTGTTGGTTGCCGTTTTGTCCTTCTGACAGTGTCCTTTGCTTTGCAGAAACTTTGTAATTTTATGAGGTCCCATTTGTCGATTCTTGATCTTAGAGCATAAGCTGTTGGTGTTCTGTTCAGGAACTTTTCCCCTGTGCCCAAGTCCTCCAGGGTCTTCCCAAGTTTCTTTTCTAGTAGTTTCAGTGTGTCTGGTTTTATGTGGAGGTCCTTGATCCACTTGGAGTTGATCTTAGTGCAAAGAGATAAGAGTGGGTCAATTCGCATTCTTCTGCATGTTGACCTCCAGTTGAACCAGCACCATTTGTTGAAAAGGCTATCTTTATTCCACCGGATGGTTGTGGCTCCTTTATCAAAGATCAAGTGACCATAAGTCTGTGGGTTAATTTCTGGGTCTTCAATCCTGTTCCATTGATCTGCTTGCCTGTTGCTATACCAATACCATGCAGTTTTTAACACAATTGCTCTGTAGTACTGCTTGAGGTCAGGGATATTGATTCCCCCAGAAGTCCTTTTATTGTTGAGAATAGTTTTTGCTATCCTGGGTTTTTTGTTGCTCCAGATGAATTTGAGAATCGCTCTTTCTAGATCTATGAAGAATTGAGTTGGGATTTTGATGGGGATCGCGTTGAATCTGTATATTGCTTTTGGCAAGATGGCCATTTTTACTATATTGATTCTGCCAATCCAGGAGCAAGAGATATTTTTCCATCTTCTGAGGTCTTCTTCAATTTCTTTCTTCAAGGACTTGAAGTTCCTGTTGTACAGATCTTTCGCTTGTTTGGTTAGAGTTATGCCAAGGTACTTTATGTTGTTTGTGGCTATTGTGAAGGGTGTTATTTCCCTAATTTCTTTCTCAGCCTGCTTGTCCTTTGAGTACAGGAAGGCCACTGACTTGCTTGAGTTAATTTTATAACCTGCCACTTTGCTGAAGCTGTTTATCAGCTGTAGAAGTTCTCTGGTGGAGTTTTTTGGGTCGCTTAGGTAAACTATCATATCATCTGCAAATAATGATAGTTTCACTTCTTCCTTTCCAATTTGTATCCCTTTGACTTCCTTATGTTGTCTAATTGCTCTTGCTAGAACTTCAAGTACTATATTGAAAAGATATGGAGAGAGAGGGCAGCCTTGTCTAGTCCCTGATTTTAGTGGGAATGCTTCAAGTTTCTCTCCATTTATTTTGATGTTGGCTACTGGTTTGCTGTAGATTGCTTTTACTATGTTTAGGTATGGGCCTTGAATTCCTGCTCTTTCCAAGACTTTTAGCATGAAAGGATGCTGAATTTTGTCGAATGCTTTTTCAGCATCTAATGAGATGACCATGTGGTTTTTTTCTTTCAGTTTGTTTATGTAGTGGATTACATTGATGGATTTCCGTATATTGAACCATCCCTGCATCCCTGGGATGAAGCCTACTTGATCATGGTGGATGATCGTTTTAATGTGCTCTTGGATTCGGTTAGCAAGAATTTTATTTAGTATTTTTGCATCTATATTCATAAGAGAAATTGGCCTGTAGTTCTCTTTCTTTGTTGGATCTTTTTGTGGTTTAGGTATTAGCGTAATTGTGGCTTCGAAGAATGAGTTGGGCAGTGTCCCTTCTGTCTCTATTTTGTGGAATAGTTTGAAAAGTATTGGTGTTAAGTCTTCTTTGAAGGTCTGGTAGAATTCTGCACTAAAACCATCTGGTCCCGTACTTTTTTTGGTTGGGAGGCTTTCTATAACCCCTTCTATTTCTTTAGGGGTTATGGGACTATTTAGCTGATCTACTTGATGCTGATTTAGTTTTGGTATTTGATATCTGTCTAGGAAATTGTCCATTTCCTCCAAATTCTCCAGTTGTTTTGAGTATAGACCTTTGTAGTAGGATCTGATGATCTTTTGAATTTCCTCAGTTTCTGTTGTTATGTCTCCCTTTTCATTTCTAATTTTGTTAATTTGTATACCACCTCACACCAGTCAGAATGGCTAAGATTAAAAACTCAAGAGACAACAAGTGCTGGCGAGGATGTGGAGAAAGAGGAACACTCCTCCACTGTTGGTGGGATTGCAAAATGGTAAAACCACTCTGGAAATCAGTTTGGCGGTTCCTCAGAAAATTGGGCATGTCACTTCCAGAGGACCCTGGCATACCACTCCTGGGCATATACCCAGAGGATTCCCCTGCATGCAATAAGGACACATGCTCCACTATGTTTATAGCAGCCTTGTTTATAATAGCCAGAAATTGGAAGGAGCCCAAATATCCCTCAAAGGAGGAATGGATACAGAAAATGTGGTATATCTATACAATGGAATACTACTCAGCAATTAAAAATAATGAATTCATGCAATTTGTAGGTAAATGGTTAGACCTGGAAAATATCATCCTGAGTGAATTAACCCAATCACAAAAGAATGCACATGAAATGCAATCACTGATAAGTGGATATTAATGAGCCCAGAAGCACTAAATACTCAAGACACAAATAGCAAGTCAAATGATTCCCAAGAAGAAGAAAGGAGAGGACCCTGGGCCTGTAAAGATTGCATCCAGTTTAGTAAAGAAACCGAGGGGGGAGGGGGAATGATTGGGGAACAGTTGGGGGGGAGAGGAACTATGGGAACTATGGTGGGTGGGAACTGGGAAAGGGGAAAGCCTTTTGAATGTAAACATAGAACATAGAAAATAAAAATTAAAAAAAAAAAAAAAAAAAAAAAAAAAAAAGAATGTAGGCCATAGCAATCAAGGCTAAAGCCAGTCCACAGCAACCTCTGTCCTTCAACTAGGCTATATCTCGTAGAGGTACAACCTGCCAGTGCAATCCCACTAGCAGGATTCTCAACATTCAGTTATCTGAGTAATTTTATACCTGTAGCTGACTTTTTATACACAATCTACAACAGTATAAGACCATTACCAGGATATTGGTACAAAATGAACAATTTCTCACACTTAAATTAGTCTGAATTTATCTTTAGCATTACACCAAAATTATCCTTTCCTATTCCAACCAGTTCATATGTTCACTGACTTTTGTTTTATGTAATTGCATTTTGCCCTCTTCTCTCTATATTATCACATATTGTGAGTGATTTCTTTTTGTTTCAGTTATCAAAAATAGCTCAGAAATACATTAATTAATCTTATTGTGAGAAATATGTGAGCTGAAAATAGATTTCATTTATGTTTGTTGAAATTATATCTTGACTGTAGTGGTAGCTATGATATGTGGTTAGATGACACTTGGCACTGTGTTAGGAGACATAATTCCAAAGCTCAGCACTATTCATGACATGTGTATACTATGAGCAAGCTCTACAACCTCTGCTTAATGTTCATTCTATAAATTTACCTATCCTTGCCTAGACTCCTTATTGCCTAAAATAAACTTTATAAGCTAACTCACTTTGGTTAAAATCAATAGAAGGTATAAAGTGTTATCTACCTTTATTTATTCAGTATTGAAGTTGATATTTTTATAATCTTAACATTTCAAAACTCAAAAATGCTATCATCAGTTCTTTATCAGAAATTACTGAAATCTGGAATTTTAGTCATCCAGTAAAAGCATCATGCCACACATGGTATCTTCAGAGTGACATGTATGGACACATTCCCCTGAATATTCTCTGTGTTAGATATTTTGAAAATAGGAATATATATATATTTGAATGTATCCAGGTTAAATTTATTCAAGTTATTTTATCCGTGCTTGAGTCTTTGAAAAGTTAATTAACTTCCATAACCTTTTAGACTTATAATTAATAATATATATATAGTAAAAAAGTTTTCTCTAGCTATTATATGTCATAGTTAATCGTTAATAATTTTAACCTTTAATACTTTTAATCACTTAATGTTGAGTGTTATTTCTATCTTTTCATTTTTTGTATACTAATGGAAGATATCATTAACAGTTCCTTTACTCGTAGTCTGTTTTCTTTGTTATATATTTGTTATTATGATATGAACCTCAATCCTCAATGAATTAAAGAAATTGGATAGTATGTAAATTTCTTTATTTAATGAATGTTTATCACATATTAAACTAAAAATACCTCTCTTTATGTCTCCATAACTGAAAATTCCACAACTCATATGCAATTTAGCAAATGTTATTTAGTGAAAGTGACCTCCAGGCCATTCAGAATGAACATAAATGATGACTAGTTCTCAGTTTGAAGTTATATATTCCAGTAATATATAAAAGAACTGCAATTTGAGATGAGTTTGTTAAGGAGTATCCGTGTGTACTTAGGTAAGTCTCACAAGAGACTGTACATTAGAGAATGATGTTGAAATTACATACTGAGAAAATAAAAACAGTAACTTTAGGTACTATAGATACAGCATATGTTGGGTATCTGAAATTAAACAATTTATAAAAGAGGTTTATAGTAGACAAGGCTGAAAGCACTAGCATGGACCAAATGATGAATCATTTTATATGCTATATGGCTAAAAGTATAACATACAAATGCATTTTCGTGGGTTTAAAAAAGGAGTTTAGAAAAACCTGACATATGTAGCTTCATATATTTTCTTAGTTTTCTTTATACGATTCTTTCGTTTGTTTCTGCTTGTGTCTGTTGCATTTTAAGAAGTTTGTTTATTAATGAAAGTATAAATAAATGATATGAAAAATATACGTTGGAAGTTTTTGCATAGGAAAAGTCTCTGGACAGTGTGCCTCTTCAGAGGAACTTCAGAAGAATCCTTTCTCAGAAGTGCTTTAAGAAAAGCTGGCTGGAGAGAGGTTAATGAAGGCTGCTAGTGATGACCTTACCGGGTCCTCCAAGCAAACATTTCAGGGCTTCTGTGATTTTTTTAGAGTTGCAAACAAGCTTTGCAAGTTCATGATAAAATTTGCAAAGCTGCTTATGGTTTCAGGGATTAGTGGGGCTCTGTGAGCCCATGGATTAGCCTTTACACTTTATGTGTCTGGCTTCACAGAGAGAAATGACACTGCTACTTCAGCTTCAATGGACTATGCACTGTCAATTATTTTCCCAGTCCTGGCAACACTGAAGTCACGCTGAAGGCTATTGTGGTCAAGGTCATATACATTGTTACTAACTGACAAATGTAGAAAGATGAACCTAAATGACTTTGTAAGAGATGATTGGAAGAACGTTCAGTAAGCCATAGAATCTCTGGGAAATTGTCTAAAGGGTATTTAATAAAATCCCTGGTATTATTCAGATATCTGCTCAAGGCCTTATCTGACTGTAATTTTAGGAAGATGAGCTAGTAGTTCAAATATATGTCAGTATTGATTGCAACCACACCATTGGAACTATGTACTTAGGGGCTCATGCAGGGACATAGTGCATAGGACAAAGACATCCTAAGTTCACTAGGATAGCAACATGAGGAAAATGAGAATAAAGAAAATGCATACCCAACCTGTAATTCTCAAGGACACTAATGCTCAAGGTTTCTTTACATTCTCTAAAACCACAAGTACTTAAGGAATTAAAAATGATTCTAGAATCACTCAATATGTCCACTGATGCCTTAATGGTTGTTCAAAATAAGGAAAGCATTGATGAGATTAGATCTCAAAGCACCTCAAAATGTTTGAGGAAGAGGAAAAGTGTCCCATGCTACCGTCTCGCCAGCAAGAACGTCGCGGCACACTCAAGATCCTTCTGCAGTAAAGCTTTAATGCTCCTGAGAGGGAGACCATAAGCCTACAGAGCAGAGACCCAGATACCCAGAAGCCCATCCCTTATATAGGCTGCAACCCCTGCCTCGGACGTGTCATCCCCTGATTGGCTGCAGCTCAGGAGAGGCGGAGACCAAGGGATGGTAAACTACCCAGCGCCTGCACACTGACTTGTTTACTTCACGCCCGGCAGGATGTTTGGGCCGGCAGGATGTTTTGGGCTGGCAGGATGTTTTGGGCCAGCAGGATGTTTTGGGCCAGCAGGATGTTTTGGGCCGGCCGTCGGCTCCCCATATCTCCCCCTTTTTTATTATTTAAAACAAAGACCTCAGATTGTTGATCAACCTTCAGGCTCTTGTCTGGACCTTCAGGGTTCAAAACAATCTAATAATGAGGCCCTTTTGCTCTTATAGCAAGTAGGTCACCCAATCTTTAAGGGGTGGAGACAGAGGTCGAACTCCCAAGCAAAAAAATTAAGACTTCGTATGAGAGTCGCCACTAGACTGTTGGTTTGACCCGAAGTGCCCTCGACCTGTCACTCTGCTGTTTTTCTGGGAAAGGGAAACTAGGGCAGGCAACCCTTATGCAGGACAACATGCCTCCCAGAGAGACCCTTATGTCAGGTGTCTCTCTTTGTGATGCTTTGCTCGGCATCCCCCATGGGCTGCTCAAGCTGGACACTCTACCCTGTGCAATGAGTCTAAGCTCCGGGTGTGCAAGAGCTGTCCAGCCGGCGGCCTACTGCTTGAGCATTGTTGGCCAAATGTCAGTGGGAGCTCCTTGTTCCAGAGCCACAAGCGCTTGGGCAATAACCACCTTGTCTCTCTTGGTTTAAGCCCTGAGCCTACAGACCAGCCAGAGAAGTAACACCAGTCCACAGCAAAGGGCTGTGCCAAACAATCCCACCCCCACCCATTCCTTAAAATAGGAGACAGCTGAAGCGATCCATGATGATAGTCCCTCCATCAAGGACAGGTCAAGGCTCATAGAGTTGACCTGGATAATGGCTGCTCTCAACTCTCGGAGTGTGAGTGACTGGGCGTTCTGCGGTGTCCTTCTGCTCCAAAATTGTTCTAGTAAGCCTCTCAGGGACCCAGAAGGGGTTTTCTTCATTCTGTGGGAAGACACAAACGGCTCCCCTGGATCTTATTAGAATAGGATCCGGGCCTTTCCATTCATTAGTCAACACATCCTTCCATTTTACCAATTCTTTAGGTCGATGCGGGTCTGAGCAATGTCGCTCTGCTACGGTCTCATCATGCTTATCTGAATTTAGAAAATGTATAGTAAAGAGTGCCACTGCTATGGCAACCCGTGGCACGGGGGGCAGATCTTTTATTATTCCCCCTTTTTGTTTAATTAAATATGATTTGAGTGTACGGTGTGTGCGCTCAATGATACCTTGTCCTTGAGGGTTATATGGCAAGCCCGTAATATGCGTGACTTGCATTTGTGCACAAAATTGTTTAAATTTTTGAGAAGTGTAAGCGGGTCCATTGTCAGTTTTTAAGCACTTAGGCTTTCCCCAGGCACTCCATGCCTCAAGGCAATGTTGGATGACGTGAGAGGCCTTTTCCCCAGTGAGTGGCATAGCATGGATTACGCCAGAGCATGTATCTATTGATACATGTACATATTGGAGCTTCCCGAAGGAAGAAACATGAGTGACATCCATTTGCCATACTTGTAATGGTAGAATTCCTCTGGGATTTATCCCGGTATGGCGGGTAGGGAGAAATTGACAAGAGTTGTGACATTGGGTGACAATATCACGGGCTTCTTTTCTGGTAAGAGAGAAACGCTTGCGTAGGGTTTCAGAAGTGACATGAAAATTATCATGAAAGGCCTTGGCGGCTTGCAACTGGGGGGGGGGGACAAGGACCGCTGCAGCAAGTCTTGTGGCTTTATCCGCCAGGCCATTTCCTAGGCTCATCGGGCCAGGAAGCCCTGAATGAGCCTGGATATGGGTAATATACATGGGAGCCCTCCTATTTAGCAAGCACTCTTGCAGGTTTTGAAATATAGATGCCACTTTGCTGGAAGATCTAATGATTCCAGCTGTCTCTAATAAATTGACAGCATTCACCACATAGGAGGAGTCAGAGACAATGTTAAGGGAACCTGAAAACTTTTGAAGAACATCTAGCACCACCAAACATTCTACTATCTGTGGGGAGGTTGATGGTTCTATGTGTCCCAAAGCCAATTGTTCTGCAACAAGATTAGTCACAGCTTCTAGTTTTTCAGAGGTTAATAGCCACTGGGGAACCCACACCGGGTCCTCTGTCTTCCATGGTATGGGTCGTGCTGCCCCAGTGGCACCTAGGAAAAACCCAGGCTCTGTCTTCCTTGATTTTGGACAGGGGATATAGGTTCTACCCACCCTCCTTCAGCGCCTTCAAAGACTGGGTAAGCAAGATGCAGCTTTCTTTTTACTTTTTCAGACAAAAAGGAGCAAGACTTCGGGCGTGTCTCATAGGGAGAAGGCGCCGAAGGAACAACCTGTGAAAGGGTTGTTAGGGGCTGCCGTTTTCGAGGTTCTTTACTATTCTGCCTTCAATCATCTGGATGGTATCTTTCCTCCTCATATCTGGCAGCTTCCTCCTCTAACTCAGCCTCTTCGTTGAGGTCCAAGACCTCATCCTCTGAGCTATTAGAGCTATCAGAGTTATCAAAGTTTAAAGCCTTAAGATCATGTACTGGATACAAGCTAGCTCCTCCTCTTGGCTTAACAATAGGAGAAGGTTCCTTAAGATCTGACACATTCACTCCCTTGTCTCTAGACTCTCCGGGAGGTCCTTTTTCCTTTTTTGGGACTGGTTTTTTCTTGCGCATGCCCAACCTCTCACTATGCTATCCTGGACCTCTTCAAGGGTGTTCCGACCTTCCACCACAGCAGCCCTACAAGCTTTATCTTCTAGACAGTTTTTAACAAGTTTCCCAATTGCTTTTGTCCCCTGCCTCAAGTCTCTTTCCACCATTTTGCGGTCAAGATCTCTACCTAATTTGTTCTGTGAGGCAAGAGTCAAAGACCTGGAGCATTCATACATGGCAAAGAGAAAGATTAAAAGGGCTCCAAGAATGGTCACAAAAGCTTCAATGCTACCTTCCCAGGGTGGCGACAATCCCAAGTCGAAGCCAAAGAAGAACATACCTCTACGAACGTATCTGCCTGCAGTTCTGAATCTTCCTTGTAGCCAAGGGGTCTCCGATGGTGCTGACGATGATGAAGTCTCGTATTCCCGGACCGTCTCACCAGCAAGAACGACGAGGCACACTCAAGATCCTTCTGCAGTAAAGCTTTAATGCTCCTGAGAGGGAGAGCATAAGCCTACAGAGCAGAGACCCAGATACCCAGAAGCCCATCCCTTATATAGGCTGCAACTCCTGCCTCGGACGTGTCATCCCCTGATTGGCTGCAGCTCGGGAGAGGCGGAGACCAAGGGATGGTAAACTACCCAGCACCTGCGCACTGACTTGTTTACTTCACGCCCGGCAGGATGTTTGGGCCGGCAGGATGTTTTGGGCTGGCAGGATGTTTTGGGCCAGCAGGATGTTTTGGGCCGGCCGTCTGCTCCCCACAGAAAAGGTGACCTACTACAGACACATTTTCTAGAACTGTATTTATGTTAAAAGGGTTTATTTATATATTCAGCATACCTCTTTACATTTTTAAGTATCAGGCAAAACGAGATTCAGGAAAAGTCAGAAGAGCTCTAATTCCCGAAGGCCACAATGTGAAAGGCTCTGGACTTTTTAGAAAGCATTATTGGAGAAGTAATTGTAGAAATGTTCTTAGGGAGCAGTTTCTCCAAGTCCTTGTGAAAATGGAGTCTTGAACTTTCTTTCTCTGGGACCTGGTAGTGCAGAATGGAACTGGATCAAAGTGACTCTGTATTGCCTAAGTCCTTCCTTTGTTCTTGTGTTTCTTCAACTAGAAGAGACAAAGGATACCTAATCCTCAAATGTAATCTCTGCTTTTGGTATAAATTAAAAAAAAAAAAGGTGTTGTAACTATGTACTTGCCTTACAGTATTACTACTTTGAACAAAGACCATGACAAAGACAAGTCTTATCAAGGAAATCATTTAATTGGGGAGGCTTACAGGTTCAGAGGTTCAGTCTGTCTTAATGAAGGTGAGAGCAGGGCACCATCTAGGCAGACATGATGTAGGCAGAGCTGAGAGTTCTGCCTCTTCATCTGATGGCTGCTAGTGGAAGACTGACTTCCAGGTAGCTAGGACAAGGGTGTATAAGCTCATTCCTACAGTTACACACCTATTCCAACAAGACCACACCTTCAAATAGTGCCATTCCCTGGGCCAAGCATATTCAAACCATGACAATACTCTTGTGATGTTTAAGTTTGTTTTTCTACTTGTAATAATTACAAGCTGTATGTCTAGATTTGAGGAACACTATCATTTTGATATGTTAGCAGAAAATAATTTATTAATTTTTAGAATGATTCATGGCCAATTCTGCAGGGAACTCTTCTCTAGGCTAAGCCTAGAAAGAGTTATAATCAGTTCTGTGACAGGCATTTTCTATATCTTCTGGAGAACAGTGTAGTTCCCTTTTTCTTTGTTTATATTCTTGTGTTTCTAAAAATGAATACAGATGCTATTCAAAAGAGGTTTTATGAGAGGTATTTATAACAGATCTTGTGTGTTGATTTTCCCGCGCGGGCAGCCGGGCGGCCGGCGGCCGGAGTGAACCGCGGCCCCAAGCCGCCTGGTCCGCGAAGTGAACCGCGGCCACGAGCCGCCTGGTCCCGCAGCTGGGATCCGCAGGCGGCAGGCACGATGCGCGGCGCTCGCGGTGGAGCCGGGTGGTGTGGGCTGAAGCAGTTAGACCAGACCAAGTACTCCACGCGAGTTTATTTAAAAAGGGAACGGGGTGAGGGGAAGGCTGGGGCGATGAGCAGAAAGAAAGAGAGAGAGAAAGAGAAAGCTGCTCCTTTTATGTTCATGATTATTCAAATTACAGGTGAGCTAGGTGGGTCTATTGAATTCTGGGTACATGGTGGCCGTTGCCTTGGTAACAGGAATAAACCTGCAGGGCCGCATTAGTGTCGCCTATATGATGTCATAGGTCTCAGGACCAACATTGTGACCTTATTTTCTGTCAATATTGCTGAACTACACAGTGTCATCTACTTGGACTGTGACTGATAATCATTAACTTGGTTGTGACTCATTGGACAACTTTTCTAAGGAAATCAATTCCGTGTCACTTATTATTGACAGTCTAGTGTAGCTGCTTGATTGTGTGAAATGAGAACATACTTCAGCTAATTTAGAGTGAACAAAATCTGTTTGTAATTTTTCTGGCCAGCTGTTAAAGAATTGAGGAAACATTGAGAAACATATACAAAGTGGAAACATAAGAGAGTGAATATCACTGAGGAATAGTCCATTTGTCAGATGATCCTTCCCTAGACTGGAGATTTGTTTGCTGATGCTACCACCAAGTTGTATGCAGTGTGGTTGAGGCAATCCCCCAAGTGGAAAGCATAATGCTTTAATCAAAGAAAGAAGCATCAGTCAACAATGACTGATGCATACTGCCCAATCCTATAACTGCAATTCTCAGTTAACATCTGTGGGGAGAAGTGCTATTAATCACATTAGCAGGACATGAATTCTGCTTTAAAGATGAATGTGGGTCCTTGTATCTGCCAGCTCCTGTCTTAGGCTGTGAGATACAGAGATGAGATCACCACTCTCAGAGGGTGGATATGCCTGTTTAAAATATTTAGGTTTTTTTTCCCTCTCAGTTTTATTGAATTATTTGTAAAAAACTGAAATTTTTATGTGTTTAAATATTTTGGAGGTGCATACACGTAGTGAAATAAATAATTAAGGCAGCCATTTTGCCTACACTAACTACTTGCAGCTCCTCACAGATGTTCTCAAGGTAATTCTCCCAACTTCATCTTTACTTTATTTTTATTTATAACCACTAAGTCCAATTAGTGCTGCCAGGTCTTCTGACTTCTGCAAGTTGTTGCAAGAGGTGAAGGGGGGAAGGGCATCAGTCCCTCACTCAAGCCACCTTGCAGCAGATGAGAGGTGGGGACCAGCTATGCCAAACTCACATCCATGCTGTTGGTTCACCTGCACCCTCTACACCAGTGGCAACTCTACTGTGCTGCCTAGGTATGGTGCGGGGCCTCCACTCCTGAGTACTGCATCTGGCAAGGGGCAGTACCAGTTCTCCTATTCTCACATTGCCATCAGGGCCAGCTCCCTGTGTTGTCCAGGTGAGGTGGAGGACCTCCTCTCACAAGTGCTTCAGCCAGTGAGGGGCAGGGATAGATTTCCTGCTCTCATGACTCTGGGGCCAGCTCTTTGAACTGCTGCAGGTTGCTGTGAGAGGAGAAAGAGTAAAAGCATCCTTCTCATACCCAAGCTACCTCCCAGTAGTAGACAGACTGGTAGGGACAGCTCTCCATCACTCTGGTCTTTAGGGCTGGCTTACCTGTGCTCCTCCCCCAGGGCCAGCTCTGCTGTACTGTCTAAGGGAGGTACAGACCCAGCTCTCCCACGTGCTATAGCTGGTGAGGGGCAGGACCAGCCCTCTAGAGTGCAGAAGCAGGTGAAGTGTGGGGCCTGTTATGTACAGCCCCTGGACATCCATGTAGTCCCAGGTGGCTGTCTAGACAAGGAGATCTCCCTTATCTCGGGTGGTAATATGAGTCACAGACATTGACACCAACCTCTGCCTCCCCACTGTGTGCTGGGATTGAGTTTCCCAGCACATGTAGTCCCCACTGTTGCCCCACCAGAGGATGTCACATATTCTGGTGACCAGGTTAAACTTCCTCTCCCCCTTATAAGGTTATGTTCAGCAGCACCTGGAATTCCTCCTAATGCAAATGAGGCATCCCCAGCACTCTGACCTGGGCCAAAAAAGGGACTATGTTGTTCCCTCCTCACTCCCCAATGGCTTAAATAGCCTTTGTTTCCCCGCCCCATTTCCATTAAAAAGAGATGTCTCATTGAAACCTGTCTTCTGAAAATTTGTTCTTGTCACTCATCACCTGAAGTCTCTATCCCCTGGTAGTACCTGTCTTGCTTCCCTGCTCAGAATCCACCAGTTGTGACTGTGGGGCAGCTACGCTGCTACAGGCAGGGAAAGAGAGACTGAATGACAGTATTCCACTTCTCTTTCTCTCCCATCTGTCCACCACAGACTTGCACGTTGTAGTGCCTCCCTCCTGCTGCAGGCGAGCCATATGTCTTGTGAGCTTCTGGTTGACCTCCAATCTACACCCTGTGGTGTGGTGGCCAGCACACCTCTAGGTGTCAACAGCCTGCTCATGTGGCATGGCAGCAGGCCGGTGGGTCTATGAATGTCTCTCCAGGCCTGCTCACATGGTATAGTAGCAGGCAGATCCCTGCGAGTCTACTGGTCACCAAAGCTATGCAATGGCAGGCAGCTCTCTGGGCAGCTTTCCCCACCTGTGAAGTGTCTTAAAATTTTATTTTAATAGTTAATACTTTTTAGTTTAATAGGACAAGGATCTTGTCAAACAAATCAGTCTAGACTCAAACTCTCAATCCTCGTGACTACCCAGCAAGTGCTGGGATTATAGAATTTGTCACCATACATGCCTATATTTCTAAGTGACACATATTTATAGTATATAATTACCAGGTACCCTGCACTGTTTTGATGCACATATATATTATGAAATGTTTATGAATGGTATGCATATCTTCCTAATTACTTAGCATTTTGGGGATGAAAGCATTCTTCTGGAATGTTTTGGCATGGACAAAAGATTACCAATATAGTCACTAAACTTTGCATTAGTGTTCCAAAATAATGATGCACAGTCCCTAATTGCTTCTCCCCTGACTCTCAGATATTGGTAACCATAATTTAAACTCAATTGCTATTAAACAAATGTTACAATTCTACAAGCTTTGAAAAGTCTATGATTTGATCTGGATCTTGAGGCAGGAAGACACACACCTTTAACAAGTATCATGTAGGAAGAGACATCTTTAATCTGGGTTACATCTTTGCTGAAAGCTTATATAAGGACATAGGATTTTTGCATCGATATTCATAAGGGAAATTGGCCTGTAGTTCTCTTTCTTTGTTGTATCTTTGTGTGGTTTTGGTATCAGCATAATTGTGGCTTCATAGAATGAGTTGGGCAGTGTCCCTTCTGTTTCTATTTTGTGAAATAGTTTGAAGAGTATTGGTGTTAGGTCTTCTTTGAAGGCCTGATAGAATTCTGCACTAAAACCATCTGGTCCCATACTTTTTTGGGGTGGGAGACTTTCTATAACCCCTTCTCTTTCCCTAGGGGTTATGGGACTGTTTAGCTGATCTAATTGATCCTGATTTAATTTTGGTATTTGGTTTCTGTTTAGGAAACTGTCCATTTCCTCCAGATTCTCCAGTTGTGTTGAGTATAGACTTTTGTAGTAGGATCTGATGATCTTTTGAATTTCCTCAGTCTCTGTTCTTATATCCCCCTTTTCATTTGTAATTTTATTAATTTGAATATTGTCTCTGTGCCCTTTGGTTAGTCTGGCTAAGGGTTTATCTATATTGTTGATTTTCTTAAAGAACCAGCTCCTGGTTTTGTTGATTCTTTGTATGGTTCTCTTTGTTTCTATTTGATTGATTTTTTTTAGCCCTTAGTTTGATGATTTCCTGCCTTCTACTGCTCCTGGGTGAATTTGCTTCTTTTTCTTCCAGGGCTTTCAGGTGTGCCATTAAGCTGCTAGTGTATGCTCTCTCCTGTTTCTTTTTGGAGGCACTCAGGGCTATAAGTTTTCCTCTTAGCACTGCTTTCATTGTGTCCCAAAGATTTGGGTAGGTTGTACCTTCATTTTCATTGAATTCTGAAAAGTCTTTGATTTCTTTCTTTATTTCTTCCTTGACCAAGGTATCATTGAGTAGAGTATTGTTCAGTTTCCATGTGTATGTGGGCTTTCTGTTGTTTTTCTTGCTGTTGAAGACCACTTTTACCTCATAGTGATCTGATATGAGGCAAGGGATTAGTTCAATCTTCTTGTATGGTGCTGGTTCAACTGGAGGTCAACATGCAGAAGAATGCAAATTGACCCACTCTTATCTCCTTGCACTAAGATCAACTCCAAGTGGATCAAGGACCTCCACATAAAACCAGACACACTGAAACTAATAGAAAAAAAACTGGGGAAGACCCCGGAGGACATGGGCACAGGGGGAAAGTTCCTTAACAGAACACCAATAGCTTATGCTCTAAGATCAAGAATTGACAAATGGGACCTCTTAAAATTACAAAGTTTCTGTAAGGCAAAAGACACTGTCAGAAGGACAAAACAGCAACTGACAAATTGGGAAAAGATCTTCACCAACCCCACATCAGACATAGGGCTAATATTCAATATATACAAAGAACTCAAGAAGATAGACCCCAAAAAACCAAATAACAATATTAAAAATGGGGTACAGAGCTAAACAAGGGATTTTCACCAGAAGAAATTCAGATGGCTGAGAAGCACCTTAAGAAATGTTCAACATCATTAGTCATCAGGGAAATGCAAATCAAAGCAACCCTGAGATTCCACCTCACACCAGTCAGAATGGCTAAGATTAAAAACTCAAGAGACAACATGTGCTTGTGAGGATGTGGAGAAAGAGGATCACTCCTCCATTGTTGGTGGGATTGCAAGATTATCACGCGCTTCTCTTGAACCCCATAATTTCACGCAGCCAAGCTGCAATCCAGGCGAAGGCTGTGTGATATTTACTGGGGAAAGCCTTGTTTGGCAGGGCTGTTCAAGGTGAATGCCGCTGTGGGCCTCCTTGGCTGCAGATAGAGCTGAGCTGAAATTTCTCGTGGCAAGCTGTGTAACCCTTATCTGACCTGTTCTTTTACTTACGAGATGTCCCTGCCAGCCGGAGGTGCGAGCATCCAGGCGTGACAGTTCACTCAGAGTTTATCCTTTGAGCTACAGCACTGGCCATGATTTATCCTCTGGAGATCCATTGCTTTGCTTTTAATTAGCTGTACAGTTATTACCTAGATACATTAAAGAATTAACCTCCCAACAATTTATATTATTTGTATGGTTAGCTGGCTTTGGCACTCTGACATGGAAACCTTCAGTTAAGTAAAGTTTCAAAATAAGCCTGAGAAAGTCTCACAAGAAGATAAGCAAAACATAGTGTAGTCTCTGACTCTTGAATTACTAATTTATTATTGACTACAGAGGGACGCGATAACCTTGTGTGTAGTCTCTGACTCTTGAATTACTAATTTATTATTGACTACAGAGGGACGCGATAACCTTGTGTGTAATCTCTGACGTTCATGCCTGATTCATTTGTATTTCC
Organism: Apodemus agrarius; assembly: GCA_964023405.1. Lineage (NCBI taxonomy): Eukaryota > Metazoa > Chordata > Mammalia > Rodentia > Muridae > Apodemus > Apodemus agrarius. The sequence continues at coordinate 72,597,312 of OZ030018.1, forward strand.
TTGTGCCAGTTACTCATGGTAACCATTCTTTGTAAACATTTCACTGTAATACCAACTTGAGGGTGTATAAATGTTCCTGCCTCAGAACAGTAAAGTGCATTCAGACGCATTCAGATCTTGTGTGTGTCTGTCTGTCATTCGCCGGACCTGTACCTTCCTGCATACCAAAGACCCTGATTCCCCACGGGAGTGTGTGTTCCGACTGAGTCGGTCCGTGGCACAAGATGGTACAACCACTCTGGAAATCAGTATGGTGGCTCCTCAGAAAATTGGGCATGACACTTCCAGAGGACCCTGTCATACCACTCGTAGGCATATACCCAGAGGATTCCCCTGCATGCAATAAAGACACATGTTCTACTATGTTCATAGCAACCTTATTTATAATATCCAGAAGCTGGAAAGAACCCAGATGTCCCCCAAAGGAGGAATGGATAGAGAAAATGTGGCATATTTATACAATGGAATACTACTCAGCAATTAAAAATAATGAATTCATGCAATTTGTAGGCAAATGTCTGGATCTGGAAAATATCATCCTAAGTGAGTTAACCCAATCACAAAAGAATACACATGAATTGCAATCACTGATAGGTGGATATTAATGAGCCCAGAAGCTCTGAATCCTCAAGACACAATTAGCTAAGCAAAAGATTCCCAAGAAAATGGATGGAGAGGACCCTAGTCTGGCAAAGACTAAATCCAGTTTTATAGGAGAGTACCAGAACAGAGAAATGGTGGGGAGGGGGGTGATTGGGCAATGGGGGGGAGGGGAAGAGGACTTATGGGAGATATGGTGAGGGGGGACTGGAAAGGGGAAAGCCTTTGGAATGTAAGCAAAGAATATAGAAAATAGTAAGAAATAAATTTTTTAAAAAATGACTGGAGACAAAAATAAATAAATAAATAAATAAATAAATAAATAATTTTAAAAATTAAAAAAAAAGGACATAGGAGAAAGAAGCTTTGGTCAGTGCCTGCTTTACACTCACCTTGCTAGCACATCCATTTTTCACCATCTTTGCAGTCTACTTCTTCAAGATCCCAGCTCATATGGAAGAGCATCTGAGAATCTAGCCTTGTAGGACTCAGCTACTAACTACTAGATTCTTGGACTTTCTGTTCACAGCTAGCCACTGTTGAATTAGTTGGACTGCAGCTATATGTCATTCCAATAACTTCTCGTTTTATTTATGTATATAGACAGATTCACTCCATAAGATTTGTGACTCAAGTAAACCTTGATTGGTGCAACTCTCAGTTGACTTTCTGAAAATAGCCATTCTAAGAGATGTGAGGAGACATTTCACAACAGTTTGACTTTTTTTTTAATCTGATTGGTAATGTTGAACACTTTTCATGTGCCTGTTGATGCTTTACCTGCATCTTTAAAGATACATCTGTTCAGATCTTCTGTCCATTTAAATACATCTCTTTGCTTCCTGTGCTGTTTTTCTTTTATATTTGTTGTTGTTGTTATTGCTGTGCTGTGTAAATTTCTTTTTGTATATCGACATTTTATTCTTGTAAATATTCTTGACTTTCATAGCTTGTTTTTCATCTCTCTTTCTCTCCCTCTCTCTCTCTCTTTCCTCTGTGTGCATATTTCAGAGATATATTAGTTTGGTACAATACTATATGTGTATTTTTATTTATTATTTATTAATTATTGCTACCAGTTATTATTCACTTAGTGTCATATCAAAAACAACTCACCCAAAAATTTGAGGAAACAGTCTTTCTCTGATTTCCTACAGCATTTCTTTTACCTCAGGTCTTTGATTTTCATGTTAAACATATTTTGAATTGATTTTATACAGGATATGAAGTAAGGACTTAGTGAAAACCAAATTCAAGAACACATTAAAGGGATCATACAGCATGACTACACAGACTTCACGCTGGCCTGCAGAGATGCTTCAACACCTACACATGTATCAATATCCAATGTTATAGTAACAGTGTAAAAGAGCAAAATCCTGTGTAGTTATCTCATTACATAAAAAATGTAACTGTCAAAATCCAAAGTCTATTTATAATTAAAAACTCTCAAAATAGGTAAAGAAATTTCTCAAAGCAACAAAAGCTTGACTTTTGCATAAAGATATGTGGCTATAATTTAGCATTTGAGAAGTATAAGCAGGAAGATCAGAAATTCAAGGACATCCTGGATACACAGCGAGTATGAAGCCACTCAGTGCTGCAAGTAACCCTGTCTCAAAAAAGCAAAATGGGGAAGATGAAATGACAGTTACATTTTTTATGTAATGATATAACTACATAGGATTTTGCTCTTTTACGCTGTTACTATAACATTGGATATTGATACATGTGCAGGTGTTGAAGCAGGCAAAGTGACTGACTTGTCCCCAGGCCCAACAATCAGAGTTTGATCCTGAAGCCGCAATGGAGGAAGGAAAGAACTTATTCCTGTAAGTTGTCCTCTGAACTTCACACCTAAACTGTGTGGGAATACACACACACACACACACACACACACACACACACCCCAGAGAATGTAATTTTGAAAAAATGGAAATAACAAATAGGCGATACAATAAAGGCTTGGTTAAAGGCCTAAGTTTGTGTTAACACCTTTCCCTAACATATATGAGGAAGCCATGGACATGATCCCAAGTATAAATAAAAGCATCAGTATTATTAATAATAATAACAACAATTTGTGAAAAGCCAACAATTAACACAGACCTGATAGGTTAATCTAAGCTGATTCCATCTCCACTTACTGGATGAACCACTGAGCCAAATCTGTAGCCCCTTCTACAGCTGCATAAATATGAGAATAAATTCATGTACACAGAATAATCCTTCAATAAATAGACATGAGTATTTTAATGTCTGACATATTAATTGGACTCTAGTGGAACAAAAGGAGGTAATTAATAAGTTTCTGGTAATTAATTGTTCTAACAGGTCTCTATGACCACCTCTCCATCATTGGGTCATTTGTTCTTCAGAAACTCCTAAATTAGCATTCTTCAACTCTTTGGTGATTTATAGGTAGATAATGTGGAGAGGATTAATGGGATCCTTTATTCAGACATTGGACAACGGAGGTAAAGCATTTTGTTACCTACGACAAGCCATAGGGAATGACCTTTACCCTGTTTCAATTAAAACAAATGTTAGCAGGGAATATTAGAACTTCTGTGAAACAAACTACTATTAACATGGATTTTACCAATCATATAAGATAGACACATTAGGTTGTATTTGTTTTAATAGTGATCAAATGTAATCCACGACGAAGAGTGGAAAGAGGCAGTGGAGTCTGGTGATCTATCTACTGACTCATCCTCAGGATGAATGTGTACCTGCAGAATTTGTTTTGCTTCTGAATCTGGTGTTTAATTTCTCAAATAAAATGGATGAGATCCACTGAATCAGCCATTTGCATTTAAAATTTGGCACTTGAAAACCCTAACTGATCTGTTTTCTTTATTTGGGAAATGATGGAAAAGTTTATTTACCATCTTCCTAAGCTTCTCTTCTCTTCTCTTCTCTTCTCTTCTCTTCTCTTCTCTTCTCTTCTCTTCTCTTCTCTTCTCTTCTCTTCTCTTCTCTTCTCTTCTCTTTTCCCTTCTGTGGCTAGTCACACTTGTTCTTAATCATGACAGCAAGGATCTACTATTCCAGATTTCTACCTTTGGAAAAATCACACATATGTTTCTTGAATAAGGTTTATGATTTTTAAAATTGATTTCTTACTGTCACATCCAGGACTGTAAAGCGGTATGAATGAATAGAACATTAATTATAAAGCAGTGCTTCTTTTCATCCATAATGGATATTGCAAACACAATCACTTATCAGCTTTCAGAACTGCAGTGTAAAATAAATAACCCAGTCTATTCTATTCTCCCAGCTTCCCTTAAACAGCAGGGACACACTGAGAAATTATGGGCTCAGTAATAAAATTTACCAAAATCAATTCCATAATATTAATTGATTACTATTTTTTCTAAACTATAAACATTGATTTTCTATACATGTACACTTTTTTTCTGCAGGACCATACAAATAATGGATTAAATTTCCCCAAATCTATTACAAAATGAAAGTAAAATCCTTCAGAAAATAATGACTATTTAGTTACCGTATCTCATATTACGCTTGATAATTTATCTTATGGACAGGCTATGCAAAAGGTGAGTAGAGATGAGACTTTATGGGAAAGAGTATTTAATAAACTAAAATGATTACTCAGTATAGAAAAATGTGTAACTATAGGATGGAAAAGTAAATGATTATATCTATGTCTTATTTGATTTATGACATTAAGTTTCATGTTATGCCTCCATCAGACTTAGAGGGAATGCATTTACTAACCATTTATCTGTATATCCACAGAAATAAGAACACATGTCACTGTTTTATGAGAATTTTATATTGAAATCTCATAATATTCTCTATTACAAAAATATTAGTGTTAGTGGAGACGAAATGTGTTACTGTAAGTTAATGGAACCCGAGGCTAAGAATCTCAAATAAATGTATTGATAGAAACCAAATCAAGGTAAGCAATGTTCTCTTGCTTAAATGGGGAAAACCCATCTCTAAGCTGTAGATTACATGGTCCAGGAAGGCAAATGTGAGGGACAAAAGCCATGTATAAACCAACAGAAATTCTACCAAACATGTAAGGGACCAAGTAAAAATCAACACAAATTCTTCCAACTCACTTTATCTTCTCCAATTGTGACTTCTTATATTTTCTATTTTGATCCTATTTTCCCATATAAAATACATATTTGAGTTGGTCAGTAAGAAGGAAACATTTCTATCTGATTTCATGATACAAAACCCTATCCTAGTAACTTTTTTGGTATCAGTTGGTTGGAAGGAAGAGTCTGCAATGTTGACCTTGAAGGGAGTATACCCAAGCTGCTTGCAATGGCTGCGCTGACCTTGGCAAGATGCAGAATGTTTTATCTTGGTTACTGCAGAATGCAACTCTCTTTCAGTATGTGCAAGCTACAGACTCATCTATTTTCATTCTATATGAAAGAAACATTATTTTCCTATTTATCATTCATTTGCTCCCTAACATAATGCATAGCTGGGTATAAAAAGCAACAAAATGTGGGCTCATCTCTCATGGAATTCATTCTCTATCTAAAGCAAAGGCTTGACACCAAATGCTTAATAAAGTGGGTTAGGGCTTTAGAAGGCAGCAAGTACCAAGTGCTTTTTTGGCACTATATGGAGAGAAAATGCTTTGACTTCTACAATGTTTGTCTTCCAAGGATTCTATTAAAGGATACTCAACACAAGAATGAGTAAATCAGATTTATATATAAAACAACAGAATAGCTTGCTGTACTTGTATACTCTATCCCAAGGAGTATTTAAAAAGTTAATTTAGTTACTGTCCAGCCTGACATTCTATTAAAGGTATTTCCACACTGGGAGGAAATCTAAAATAAATTTATGGCCAACCAGAACCACCAGAACGTGGTGTTTTTGTTGGTATAGGTCAAATTTTGGAAAGTAGAAATACATTATTCATTTTTTGCTATGCAATATATTTTGGATGTGGTTTGCCTTAATCACCTCCATATTTAATGTACTCAAAGTTAATATACAATGTAACAGTATTATGATGTGGTGAAATTTTTAAGAAGAAGGTTCTTATAGAACATAAATAAGCCACGGGTTCCCCTTGGCCAAAACTAATGCCCATCTCAAGGGATTGGATTAGATTTTATGAAAGTGGCTTACTTACAAAATGAGCTGGGTTTTTACCCAACAAGTCCACTCTAGATTCCTGCCCTGCTTCTTACATATGACAAGCCACTATTTAGTGTGCTTCTTCTCTGACATTTCATTGATCAGGTATGGTGTGCTACCAAGTCCTTATGAAATTGGGTATTTCAGCCTTGTGGTGGTATAAATGAGAATACAGCCTCCTTTATTTAAGTACTTGGTTTCCAGCTGAAAGAACTGTAGGTCATATGATGTTCTTGAAGGAGGTTTCAACTGGAGGCAGTCATTAAGATTTCAAAGACTCACTGCAAGTCGCAAGTCTTTCTCTGTCTGATGGTTGTATCTTAAGATGTGAGCTCTCAACTTTGCCTGCAGTACACCATACCACCTGCTGCCATGCTCCCTGTCATGAAAGTCATGGACTCTTACCCTCTAAAACTGGAAGTTACAAATATACTCTTTCATCTATAAGTTGAATTATTCAAAGTATCTTAATCATAGCAATAGAAAAGTAATTGCAACTAGCCTCCAAAAACTTTTGCTAAAGAAAAATGATTTTTCCTATAAAGTGTCCTGTTTGATTTGGTAATAGTAATGAATTAACATATCCTCTTGGACTTATATCTATAAAGAGCTCAAGAGATTATGTATTCTCTAAAGATTGTCATACGATCAAAATAATTGTAAAAATTTAATTGCAGATAGAGTTTGTAACATTATTGATTATTTAAATCTAATTATCAGGATTTATTATTTAAACTATAGAAAATTGTCTTTGAATTAGGCAATGTCTATATAAACATATAACTAATAACAAATGGAGCCAAACATCTCCCTTAATACTGACATGTTTGTGAAAACTGCTTTGTGAAATATGTTCTTCTTAGAATGCAGAATCCCAAACAGGGAAAGGTTAGAATAATGAGGCTATTAAAAAGACTAATGTTGACAGTGATCAATTAAGATGTATTATAGCAATATAGACCTTAGCTAACTTGCCTCTAGAATGTGTATTTGTAGGACACAACTCTTAATCTTAAATAAATGCTTTGTCTGTGGTCACAAATGTTATCGTGTGGGCTTAGAAGAGGAAGGGAGAGAGGGAAGGAGGAAGGGAGATGGGGTAGGGAGAGAAGGAACAAGGTATTGAGGGAGGGAATCTTGAGACTAACTACTCCTTGTAGAAAATTCCATTTATTCAAGTTTAAAATGTAGAATTGTAATATTTATTTACCCAAAAGAAACAATTTATCATCATGTAGAAGCTTGAAGAGTGATGTTTTAATTATTTGTGACACAATGGTGTCCTAGGAGCAAAAATAATTTAACAAGAAAGTATTTTATATAGCCTTTCCAGTTTATACAGAATTTTAAAATTTACTTTTGAGATTATAATATATTTGCATTTCTCCCTTTCTTATTATCCCTCCAAACCCTCCCGCATAGCCCTCCTCTTTGAAATTCAAAGCAACATTCTTCACCAATTGTTATTATATCCATATATGGACATGGTATACATAGATATTTCTAAATACAACCTGTTCTACCTGTGTAATGTTTCTTTAGCAATGAAAGCAATCTATTCTTTCTTAAAATCACTCCTATGGGGTATTGAAAATATATATTTATAAATGAGAAAATTCAGATTAGACAGTCGAAATAATATGCTTAAAGCTCATTATTTGAGCAGGTCAGACCCGAAACTAAAGCCTAAGCCTCATGTTGTAAATACATTGTTTATTACCTTACATTGATGAGTCACATTGAAAATTATATATAAATCAGCAGCTTACAGTTAAAGAGATGGCTTTATCTGTCTGCATTTGCTGACACTGCCATATTCAGAGGCCAACATGAAATGATTTGACTGCTTTTTGTGTCTTATGAAGTGTTCCTTTCCAGTGACCATGTGACACAATTGGAGGAAGTAGAAAAATTACAGTGGCCTCTGAGGAAAACTAAACAAAAGTTATTACTCTCTGCTTTCCTCTTTTATTAAATAAATTTTTCTTTTCTTGTCATTTTTATGTATTTGAATGCAGTTGAGATCTCTCAGCATGGTGGCATTTATATCTTTATTTATTCATTTAATATTAAGTCTATAATCATTTTTCATGTCTCTAAAATTTTTGCAACATTTTCATTACATGTATATTATTCTTTATAATGAATAAATAGCATCATTCAAATATTAAACATTTAGATTGTCTTCGATTTGTGGTTCCCTTGGATAATAATTGATAAAATTACTTCTTTTGAAACTGTAACTCTGTTTTTACATTGATATATAAATACATTATAATTTATGTAATGAATGATATATTATAAATTCATATATACACTTATATAAGTAGAAATATTTGGGACAGGGAGATATTATGGAGCTAGCTGAGAGATATTTGGACAAAGTGGTGAACTATATGTGGATGGACAAGTGAGTAGGTAATTATTTTGCTAGATGAAGGAAGAAAAAAAGAAAGAAATTAAAAACAGAAAAAATTCTTACTTTAAGTAAGGAGGTATAATGAATCTATTCTAAGACAATATCAGGAATCAGAGAAATGAGTTTTCTAGAAGATAAGGCACATGCAGAGAGCAAGTGAGCGCTTTCGTGGCACATGTTTAGCATTTAGAGATGTTAGCAAGAAGCATATGGAGTCCTTTTTAGAAATGTGGCTAGCATGGTAGCCTTAGAAAAGAGGGCGTGTTAGGGTCTGTAAAGCAGACAAAGACTAAATGAGTAATTTGTTAGGGAAGAGTTGAATAAACGGAAATTTAATCAGACACAGAGTTGTCAACACTCAAAAGGATGGAAGGCTCGCTAAGAAGCAAGCCCTGAAGCAGCAGGAAGCTGCTGCCCTCAGACTGCCTGAGAGAGCAAGGGGCCCTGGGTGGAGGCAGAGAGGATCTGTGCAAGGAAGGAGGAGATGGTGTGGTTTGCATATTTCATGTTTCACGCTATTTCTCAATAACTGCTTAGTAGAGAAATATTAAACTCTTTGAACACAAATACCAAATATAGTATAGCATAAATAAAAACCAATTAGTCTGGAACATGTAATTAGGACAAACCTTAAATGTCAATGGGAGTACTAATGGACAGTGATCACTGTAGGCTTCTCCTTGGCCACTATCTACTCTTCTGACAGTTGAATGACACTCTGAACTTATTTTATGTATCTAGTTAGATTTTCCCAAGATGCCCTGCAGCCTTAAGTTTTACAGGTTCATATTTGTGTCGTGGATTCATCTGTGTTATTCTCAACACCAGGAAGGGCCCTGCTCACAGGTCGAAGGTAGGTCATATTTAGGGCAAGCAGACACTGGTGCAGGGGAGTCCTGCCTTCACTGTTTCTCTTGCCATTGTCTGCTGTTAGTTTTCATTTGAAGGAAGCTTCGTGTGTGTGTGTGTGTGTGTGTGTGTGTGTGTGTGTGTGTCCATAAAATAAAGCACATTGAGGACAATGAACATGTATGAGAATGGGATATAGTGATATCTAGACAGAATGCTATTTTTGTCTATATTTGTGTATATTTGTTAATAGTATATCTATCTGTGAGTTGGCTTTCATTACGCCAAAGGCCTTTAACTACTTGAGAAGGAATACCTGAATGAATTGATTCACAGTGAACATTGTTTATTGTATCATTTGGTTAACCCTGCATGTGGCCAGGGCAAGGTTTTCTACTCTAAGAAAAGCACAATAAGCAATAGCTTCTATGAAAACAGGAAGTATCTGGGTATACTACTTAAGTGAGACAATAATTTCTAGCATTTAATATGCAGGGTAGTCATTTATGCCTATAAGCCAAGTAGAACTGTAGTCACTCCAAGGAATATGTTAATTGTTTCAAAAGACATATTACGATAAGTAATTACTTCAGCAAGAAAACTCCCATGATTAAAAGCAATGCCCAAATAATGAAGAGCTTTCCAGGAAGCTATAGTTAAGCAGCTCTTCAATATAAGACTTCACTATAAACACTGAGTTTAACCTAGAATTATTACTAATGTTATGTTCTGTATATTTTATAGTATAAAGATTATAATATAATATACATGTCCTGGTAACTACAGAGAAATGCATATTGGGACCTCTGACTTAGGAAGGCATGAAAAACATATGAGTCAGGGAACAAGGCGTTGAGTCAAACTCCTCCAAACACTGATAACCACTGCTAGCCCCCATCCTTTCAGTATCTGTGAACTTCAAAAGTTGGATTAGGAATAGAAGTTCTTCTTAGCAGTGGCTTTACATAAACAAAAAACAAACTAGAAAATTATACTTGACAGGTATGATATCCATAATAACTGGATTGTGACAAGAAAGGAAAGTAGAGGTAAAAAGGAAGCTGATTTTATGCATAAGGAAAGCAACCTGGAAGAGAGAGTGATAGAAGGAATAATTATCAGAGCTTATTTTCAAAAATTCCCAAAGGAATACATCTGGCATATATAAAGAAAGAAGACACCTTCTCTCTCACATGATGCCTTCTTGAAAGACAGTAATTTTTTTATCTCAGCCCTCTTTTTATTCATTTTGATAGCTCAGTTTTAACTTCCATTGAATTTGAGTTTAATTAAAAATTTATAGAAAAATTGACTGCTCGGAAATTCACCTTTTCCATTTATCTTCACTGTGTATGACGGCTAATTATTTGCAACATTTATCACTGTGGATTCTTAGTTGCAAAACCCAGAGTGCACTTCCTTAGTTTTAGCAGGCAAAAATTTATCTAGCAATCTGTTATTTAGTACAAGAAAGCCTCTGTTGGTCAAGGACAGGACACTAAAGATCTAGGAGAAATGCACCCAGGAGGCACACTCAGAAGGGATAGGAAGGGGCACACTAGCAAACAAAGAAAACAAAACTCTCTCATCTTGTTCTCCCATCTTGTAGGAAGAGAATACTGTTTTGCAGAAGTAATTGGAAACAAAAATAACCAGGAAGACATCAAGAAAGGAAAGAGTGTGTTGGACATTGTGCTAGATATTGCCAGCATCCATTAATGACTAATCTCTTCTCTCCTAGGCAAATAGAAGACCAAAGACTAGGTCTCTTGCTTTGGTGAAAGCCCATCATTCTACCTCAGGAATGAGCAGTGATTGCAAACAACAGGAACCCATTCTGGAATGAAGAAGGATCCACCCTAGGAGTCCCTCTTTCTTTTTACTGGGGCCTCCCAGATACTACATGCCATATTGAATCCTAAAAACAGCAGAAGGTTGAAATGCTGCCATTAGCAGGGAGTTGACCTTGGTAATCACATAAAGTAATGTGAGTCAGTAAGAAACTTCTCAGATTTAGAGGGGTTAGAAACCAGCTGGTGAGGACATACTTGGTCAGAGTACCCTCATTAACACATTTTATTCTGCAGTGACCATCACCATAGCTGACCATTCTCCTTACCAAAACTTTCAATGCTTTTATATGCAAATATGTTTTCTGAAAATACAACAGAATGATATGTAGTAGATGGAAAACCATTTTGTACTATATTTAACTTAAAGAAACAAGCTAAGATATTTTCTTTTAAATATTTTATAAGTTATTTATTCACTTTATATACCAATATCTTCCCCTTACATCATTCCTTTATTTTTCTTTTATTGGATATTTTCTTTATTTATATTTCAAATGTTATCCCCTTTCCAGATCTCCCCTCCTGAAACCCCCTATCTGTTTGATTCATCTTTCCCCTGCCTCTACGAGGGTGCTCCCCCACCCACCTATCCACCAACCCACCTACACACTCAGGCCTTCTCACCCTAGCATTCCCCTAACTAGGGCATCAAACACCCTCGGGCCCAAGGACCACTCCTCCCACTGATGTCCAACAAGGCTACCCTCTGCCACATATTTGGCCAGAGCCATGGGTCCCTCCATGTGTACTCTTTGGTTGTTGGTCCAGTCCCTGGGAGTTCGGGGGGATCTGGCTGGTTGACACTGTTGCTCCCGTCATGGGGCTGCAAACCCCCTCAGATCCTTCAGTCCTTTCTCCAACTACTATTTTATCTACCAAATAATTGGGTTTCTCTGAAAGGACAGTTTGGTTTTCATATTGAAAACTATGTAATGTGCCTTTATGAATCCTGCCATATGAATTACAATTCTTGCTAAATATGATAATTTAGAATAACATAACAGGTATTTGTAAGAAATAATCTGTATTTTAAATATATTAACATTTATTTGTTAATTATTAATCTTAAATATTAATATTTTCTATAGATAGATATAGTATTTTACTCTCTTGAGAAGTCCTAGTTTTATATACCTAATCAAATATTCATGCTACATTGTGAAATTTTACAGAACTATGTAGAGAGAAAAATCTCTCCCTCCCTGCCTTTCTCATGTTTCCTCTCTCCCTCCCTCCCTCCCTCATGTTTTCTCCATTCCTCTCTCACCCTTTCATCATCCCCCTTTAGTCCACCACTTTTTTCTTTCTTCTTCCATCTCTTTCTTTCTCCATCCTCTCTTCATTCCTTCCTTCCTCTTTCTGTTCTTCCTCCCTTCCATCTTTCATTACTTCTGCCTTATTTGTGAGGCTATAATTTTAAATCCAGGGCCTACTGTTTGATAAGCAGGTATTGTAGCACTGAGCTGAATCCCCAACCATGACACGTAAACGTTTTAAATCATTAATGCTTTACTCTTTGAGATTATAATATAATTCCAGCATTTCTTGCATCTCATTCCTCCTTCCACACTCTTCCAGATTTCCCACCTTGCTCTTTTTAAAATTTGTTACCACTCTTTCAATTAGTGAAAATGTAGACTGGTGCATTTTAGTTATTATTTGTAATTTCTTTTTTTTATTGAACTAATAAAATTTATTTTAAAATCTACAATACATTATTGACATTTTAAAATCATCAAAATAATTTATCATAGTTAAATGCCTCTTAAATATACATGACGTCTTCTGAAGCTAAAAGCGATATTCACTCAACCAGTTTTTAAAGTCTATTTGGAACATTAAACATGATAGAAATAGAAAACATCTCTTATGAAGTCCTCTATGAAAGGAAATTGTGACAGGTTCCGGATTAGACAGAAACCATTCTATTTCCAGGGGACAATACACATTGCAACTATGGCTTCATAGAATAAATTGGTTGTTGTTCCTCCTATTTCTATTTTGTGGCACAGTTTAGGTATTTTTTGAAGGTCTGATAGAATTCTACACTAAAACCATCTGGTCCTGGGATTTTTTCTTTTTGGTTGCAAGACTTTTAATGACTGCTTCTATTTCTTTAGGGTTTAATGGGACTGTGTAGATGGTTTATTTGATCCTGATTTAACTTAGGTATTTGGTATATGTCTAAAAAATTGTCAAATCATCCAGATTTTCCAGTTTTATTTAATATAGGTGTTTAAAGTAGGATCTGATGAATCTTTGAATTTCCTCAGTTTCTGTTGTTATAGCTCCCTTTTGATTTCTGATTTGATTAATTTGAATACTGTCTCTGTACCTTCTAATTAGTCTGGCTAAGGGTTGTTGATTTTCTAAAAGAACCTGCTACTTGTTTTGTTGATTCTTTATATAGTTCTTTTTGTTTCTACTTGGTTGATTTCAGGCTTGAGTTTTATTATTTCCTGCCATCTACTCCTCTTGGGTATATTTACTTCATTTTGTTTTAGAGATTTCAGGTCTGCTGTTAAGCTGGTAGTGTATGCTCTACAAAGTTTCTTTTTGGAGGCACTCAGAACTGAGTTTTTCTCTTAGCACTGCTTTCATTGTGTCCCCTAAGTTTCCTTCTTTATTTCTTCCTTGACCAAATTATCATTGAGTAGGGCATTGCTCGGCTTCATGTGAATGTGGACTTTCAGTTGTTTTTGTTGATATTGAAGACCAGCCTTAGTCCATGGTGATCTCATAGTGTGCATGGGATTATTTCAATCTTCTTGTATCTGTTAAGGCCTGTTTTGTGACTGATTATATGGTCAATTTTGGAGAAGGTACCATGAGGTGCTGAGAAGGTATATTCCTTTGTTTTAGGATGAAATGTTTTATAGATATCTATTAAATTCATTTGCTCTATAATTTCTGTTAGTTTCAATGTGTCTCTGTTTAGTTTCTGTTTCCATGATCTGTACATTGATGAGAGTAGGGTGTTGAAGTCTCCCACTAATATTGTGTGAGGTGCAATGTGTACTTTGTGTTTTAGTAAAATTTCCCTAATGGATGTGGTTGCCCTTGCATCTGGAGCATAGATGTTCAGAACTGAGAGTCCTTCTTGGTAGATTTTTTTCTTTGATGAGTATGAAGTGTCCTTCTTTATCCTTTTTGATAACTTTAGGTTGAAAGTTGATTTATTTGATATTAGAATGGCTACTCCAAATTGTTTCCTGGGACTATTTGCTTGGAAAATTGTTTTCCAGCCATTTACTCTGAGGTAGTGTCTGCCTTTGACACTGAAGAATTTCTTTTCTGTTCCAATATATTTGGAGTTCTGTAGGTCACTTTTATGTTTATGGACATTTTTTCTTTAGGTTAGGGAAACTTTCTTCTCTAATGTTGTTGAAGATATTTGCTGGCCCTTTAAATTGGGAATCATTGCACTCTTATATACCTATTATCCTTAGATTTGGTCTTCTCATTGTGTCCTGAATTTCCTGGATGTTTCAGAATAGGAGCCTTTTGTATTTTGTATTTTGCATTTTCTTTGATTGTTATGTCTGTTTTCTATGGTATCTTCTGTACCTGAGATTCTCTGTTCTATCTCTTGTATTTTCTTAGTGATTCTTGCATGAATCCTGATCTCTTTTCTAGGTTTTCTATATCCATAGTTGTCTCCCTTCATGATTTCTTTATCGTTTCTATTTCCAGTTTTAGATCTTGGATGGTTTTGTTCAATTCCTTCACCTGTTTGGTTGTTGTTTTCCTGTAATACTTTAAAGGGTTTTTGTGTTTCCTAATTAAGGGTTTCTAGCTGTTTACCTGTGTTCTCCTGCATTTTTTAAGGAAGTTTTTTATGTCCTTCTTAGTATTCTCTATCGTCATCAAGAGAAGTGACGTTAAATCGGTCTTGCTTTTCTGGTGTCTTGGGGTATCCAGGTCTTGCTGTGGTGGGAGAAATGGTTTCTGATGGTTCTACGTATCCTTGGTTTCAGTTGCTTAATTTCTTGCTCTTGCCTCTTGCCATTTGGTTATCTCTGGTGTTAGCTCATCTTGATGTCTCTGTCTGTGGCTTGTCCTTCCTGCAAACCTGTGCGTCATTACTCCCAGGAGACCAGTTCTCTCTGGGACACATTTTGTTATAAAGAGCTGTGGCACAGGGTCAGCCTAGAGTTGCAGATGCAAACTGGAAGGACCCTGTCCTTGGCTGTTCCTTGGTTCCTGTGTCTTGCTGGCTCTGGGCAGGTGCCTCTTGAGCTAGGAATTTGAGCAGAAGTGGTGGACTTACCTGCACTCACAGGCCTGTCATTACTCCTGGGTGATGTACTTTCTCCAGGTGGTGGTATTTGGGTATGGAACACTGTGACATGGGGTCAACTCTGGGCGCTGTGATACAGGATAAGCTCTGGGTGCAGATGGAAATTCTAGTTAATATTTTTAGTCTGCATTATTTCCACTATGGCTACATTGAGTTTTAAAGTCAGTCAGTAAATCATGTTTTTGTATTAGACTATATGAGAAACTTTACCTGTAGGTTTCTTTTATTCACATGGACAATGGCATTCAAACAGCGTAGAATGGACTAGAATTGAGCTGATTTTTTGAGCAATGTGATTTGATGCACTTGTTGTCACGAGAGCAAATATCTTGAATTTTGGAGAGTGTCTCCAGGGATTAACAGTGAAGGGGTGAGTAACACAATCTTGGGGACTTTGCCAAATCTGAGTCAACATTTGTTTGCTATTCAATTTCCCTCAGAATTGCATCTGTGCTGCAGGAGATGCAATGTCCATGCCAGACTGTTCATATCCTGACATTAGAAATCCTGGTTACCATCATCTAGAAATTCCATTGTGCCTTCTTCTTCCCCCTTTAGCCATTCTGGTTGTAAGCATTCCTGTCCTGGGGTGTTAAAGCAGTAAGTAGATATTCCACACACTGACACAGCACTTCTCAATATTGAAGACTTTAATATTTATCATCACATTAGAGATCTTGAAAGAGCTATTTCAAAACTTTAGGCTAAAACCAAATTAGTTTTAAGTATAGTTTGTAAGTTCAGCAAAGATTGATTTTTTTAATCCAATAAAGACCTATAACTTTATGATCAAGAAGTCATTGCCTTAAGGTAAATTTACCTTAAGATGTAATTAGTCTATCAATATTAGTTATATTCTCTTTAATTCAGTCAATTTCAAGTATTAAAGGTGTTCCCTTTTGACTATATTCCACACACAAATTTCCTGAATCAGGAGTGGTGGTCTTATGATTATAGAGAAAGCAATCTTTTTAAAGTTCCAGTCTCACGGCTAAACATAGTTCTTGGAAGGTGGTTTGCTGCCCTCCAGTTGTTGGATATACTTTCTTTGACCCAGGAATATTCTACACTAGAAACCAGAGGGTCTGCAATTGCTATCCAGGCCTGAGATGACCTGTCAAAGGTGCTAAACCCCTGATTTAAAGTTATGAGGGAAAAACAACTTTGATTTTCCCAAAGTGATACTAAGAGGCTTTGAAATGACTTTGCCCAGTCATCAGATTTCCCTGGGGAGTGTGCAGACTTTGTGGCTAATATTTTGATCCCACAGGAACACCTGTGGAAAATGCCAAACCAGCACAAATCATAAAGCTTAAAAGTGCCGGCTGCTCCCCTACCAATATTGTATGTCTTGTTGAAGTTTCCTTTATGGACCTCAAAGAGTTTGAGATGAATCATAAAACTACCTCGGTGGTAAGAGTGAAGAGGGAGAGAGTGCAATGCACTGGCCCTTTATTCTCCAGCTCCAGCTCCTGTACTTCTGCATGAGCTGACTGAGATGAAAGATCATGCCTGCTGTCTTGTTGCAAAGCAGAGCTTCAGTTTCTGGTGCTCTGGTACAAGCCCCAGGCTTCACACATCAGAGCTAAAAGCTGAGCATGTTTTAGCTCTCTGCTGACACGGTGAAATGCACTTGCACATTTTTAGGCTAGAGAGGGAGAAAAGTCATTTTAGGTTTACTATGGCCACAGAGAAATTTGAGAGGTCATTGGAATGTCTGAAGTCTTTTGTTTGATGACTCCTGCTCCTAGTTGCATTGTGTGTGGGATTTGTGGAGCCATTCTTTTCTGGGCACTTGGAGGGGGAGAATTTTAAAGCAGAAATTCACAATCATGGATTTGAATATATGTTAAGTTGCAATTTTGGTCAAATTAGTTATTTTCTGTCCTCATTTGCTTTTTTTTTTTTTTTTTTTTTTTTTGCCAGTGGGGATAATTTGAGAGCCTTAGCCTTTCATATCAGAAGTATTGTGAAATTCAAAATGCAACATGGATAAGGAAAAACCTTGATTCAGAGAAAGCATAAGAAGATATCAGAGATGAGGAAGTGAGGAAGTTCAGCAGATTTGTAATTCTGCAGACAACATACAGGTTTTGTTCCACTGTATCTTTGCTTAGTAAAATTCCAGATTTTCACAGTTACATTTATAAACTTGACAATTTTGGACTAGGGGAGTAGTTGCATATGGGCTTTTCTTTGGAGACATGGGATTTACGCAAGAGGGTGCTTGGATTGCCGACTCTGTGCTGTGGTGTCATTATGGAGTCTGTAGCATGTCCTGGGAGTGTGCAATCAAACTCAGGTGCTAAGATCCATTCTTTCTCAGCCAGCAGTGGAAAATGCTGACACAGATTCCTTTACTATTTTCTGTCCTCCTTTTACTTTTCATTCCTGCCGAGTGAAACTGTGTCTGTAGGTCTATGTGAATAAAAATACATATACTAGTGCTCAAACATGTTATTATGAATTTCCTTTTAGAAAATTATTTTACTGTCTTTATCTTATGTGTGTATGGCTTGTGGGTATGGCACATGAGCACTGAGGATACAGGTGCAGATGGGGGGTTAATGTTTTGGGAGTCACTTCTTTCTATAATGTAGGTGTCTGGGGATCAAATTCAGGTCATGGTGGCAAGAGTTTTTCCCCACTGAGCCATCTTGCTGGCCTGATGATTTTCTTTTAAGCACTCTGGAAATGGGAACAAAATATATTGTATTGTTGTGTTCAGGGTGGAAGTTGAAAAAACTCACTTCAGATACAGAAGCTAAAAACTCAGTTTTATTTTGAGTGCTCATGGAGCCGGACAGTTTGGGATCTGAACCGTGTTCCAAAAGAGAGATTTTTTTAAAGGATAGGAAAACAGACCAAGGGGGTAACGGGGGTTAGCTATAGTATTATTAAATTGCATTTTGAAATTATGGGATAAAAAGGGAGTACTCATTGAAGACTGGGCCATGTTTAGGGCACCAGCATAATGGTCCTTAATTAATCCTTCTATAGACACTAGGTCCAGAGCTGATATGGGGTCAAAGGAACGGCAATCTCAGCTGCATGTAATCAATTAGGCCATAACAGGCAATTGGTTATATATTTTTATGACTTTGTACCTTTGTTTAGACAACAGTAGTGTTAATATTCTTTACCTGTATACAAAGAATTAAGAAAACATTTGGAGAAATTGGATAGATATTAGTTTCTAGGCCTGGGAACATGAACTTATTTGACTCTGAAGTTGTCCTTGAGACGACTAGACTCACAGCTCTCTCCTTATGAGTTGTCCCTGAGATGTCTGGGCTCAGATAGTTGTTTACAACATAAGCTATTCAGCTACAGCAAAGTCCCCAGCTTCCCTAGGGTCTGGGATCTTAAATTTAGTTCTCCCTATGATTAAATAGAGTCTAAAAGCAAAGTGGTAGTACTAAGGATAACTTTCTTTTGCTTGTTCCCAGTAGTATACATTAGAGGAAACTCACAGAATAAATATTATATTAAAATAAAATTTAAAGTTATGAATAAGCAAAAGATTTTAAACTTAGAACTATCTACACTGAAACTGTAATTCGAGTGTACTTTCTAGATACAGATTTATTCAGATATTTAAGGACTCAAAGGGCTCATCTAAAAATATATGAGTGTTATACATAATGGCATATACCTATAATCTTAGATTTTTTGTTTGTTTTGTTTTGTTTTGTTTTGTTTTCAAGACAGGGTTTCTCTGTGTCGCCCTGGCTGTCCTGAACTCACTCCATAGACCAGGGTGACCTTGAACTAAGAAATCCGCCTTCCTCTGCCTCCCAAGTGCTGGCATTACAGGCATGTGCCACCACTGCCCGGCAATCTCAGAGTTTCAGAGACTGAAGCAAGAGTGTGAGATATGGGCAGACTAATCAATAATAATGTGAACTCGCTCCTAGAGAATAAATCCAATGTCTATTTAGTTCTCTGTAGCTTTATTTTTTTTTAAAACACTTTTGTTCTGACCTGTTCTACTTATATTCCTCCTAAAAGTGTATGGTTGTGAATTAGTTTATTTCTTAAAGTCCTTGATTAAATCCTCACATGTGCAAGTCAGGAATAAAGGCATAAAAAGTCTCTATGTGGTTGCTTGCCAAATATGCCCTGTCCCTTTGCTAAGTAGCCTTCACACTTTCCATTTCTGAGTGTTCAAGGAAAAAAACCAAATACAAACAAACAAAACAACCCAAGAGTGCTGTCTTTAGAAAGATCTGTTTACAAAGATCATCAGTGACTGATATTTGAAAACTTGATCCCAGGAGGCTCCTCATCATTTTGTGATATTTGGCTATGCTTAAACTATTTACGACGTGATATGTCCTATGTTCAGTATCAATTTCAATTTTAGACATCTTGGATGTTCTATTGAGCTGCATGAAACATATGTATGAGATCAGCTTCCAACACAAAACCACTGAGCCTCTAAAGACAATCTCTGATATACAATGTTTTAAACGTATTGCCAGAATTTGTTGCTGGAGGGAAAAAAAATGCATCCTGTGCATGTCTAGTGGGAGGAACTCTTCTAAGCTACATCTGGACTCCTTTAGCTTGCCTAACGTCTTTTTCCCATTGTTAGTATGTGTTTGAAAGTTGGTATGCTAATTCACACCCAAGAATGCATGCTGATTTCTGTTCAGCTTCCTAATAATTATTTAATCTGGGAATTGATGTAGGTACCCCAATGTTCTAGGACTCACCTTTCTGCTAGAAAACAACTGTTTTGTGATTTTGTCATTATAGGAAAACTGACAGAGACAAAGGCGGGGAGGGAGAGAATGAGAGCAGGGTTTGGTCTGGTCTTTGAGCCTCATTTTCAACTTGGACATGGTTTAGTTTTTGTCCATTTTATGAGAGAAGTTCAACACGACATTCACAATAACCATCCCTGAGTTTTGTTGCTCCTTTGTCTAATGATGAGTCGTGTCAGTCTGCTGTGTGGATTCTCTCTCTGTCTCTGTCTTTGTCTCTGTCTCTGTCTCTCTTTCTCTGTCTCTCTGTCTCTATCTCTCTCCCCCTCCTCCCCTGCTCCCTCCCTCCCTCTCTCCTGTCTCTCTAGTTTGTCACTCTTTCAGAACTGTTGAAACATTAGGACTTCTCATTCGCCACGGATAGAATGTAGCACTGGCAAAAGTCTAGATCTCTTGTTCCTTTACATCAGCTCCTCCAGGATTTTTCCGCTGAAAAGTTTGTGTGCCACTCTTGGACACTGCAACCTTCTCTCTGGTTTCCATTTCTGTTCTGGACCTTTGCATTACTGGCCTCTGTTGATTTTCTACCCACCTCTAGAGGGCCACTTTATGCATTCAAAAATGTCCAATGTGGCTCATAGATTTCTCTGGTCTGCTGCCATGTTTCCGGCCTTGTAGATTAGCTGTACTGCAAGCTGAACACTTTCGGTTCCTTACAGAACTTTCCTTCAGCTTGCTTGGTTTCCTTGCGCCTCAGCAAGCTGCTTTCCCTTCTCCAGAGAATACTGTCTCATAGATGTCTGTCTTATATCTTAGCTCCTCTCTCAGCCCTCAGCAAAACAAACTCATTACATAAGAAGCCTGAGAGGAGCGGGGGGGGGGGGGGGAAGGGGGGGCGGAGTCACAGATATGCGCAGATGCGCTTCCTGTTCTCCTGCAGCTTTTAATCAGTGCTGTGATATATGGCTCCGCTAACTGATTCATGATGTCTGACTTCGAAGGCAGTCGCAAATGTCAATTCCCTTCTCAATTTGGTGGTCTTTGAACTTCATACAATTGGAAATTTACACAATGTTGTATTTTAGACTCGGTTTCATTTTCTCATTACATTCTTTGATTCCTTTGAAGTATTTTAATGAAGGATGCATCCATTTTCTTCTTGATTTCTTTTTCTTTTTTCTTTTTCGTCTTTTTGGCGACTGGATAAAATATGAATAAAATTTCCAGTTAAGGCCTTTTTATGGTTTTTAATATGTTATATTTGTCCTGAAAACCTATCTCAAATTAGAAACAAAAATCAACCATTTGGCATCTAATTAGCTTTAGTCAATACTACTAATTCTCTAACATGTCAAAAATAAAAGAAAATTCAAGTTCCCATTCATAATAAGTAATACTTGCCATTCACAGCGAATTTTATCATTTTTGCTGACAGGCATTAGTAACTCATAATAACTAAAATTTGCATTTCTCACATCATTGATTAATAATCTCATATTAGTGGTTAATAATGTTAAACATTCCTTTATATACTTGATGATTTCTTGAATATTTTCAAAATTCTGCACTTTATGAATCAGATTGTTTATTGTACACACAGTGCTTTTAAAGTGGCCCTTTATACGTGGTTAGAGTCAGCATGCCATTGATTTTCATAGCACAAAGTGTATTTTCTAAATTCTGCCTTACATTTTACTCCTTTCCTGATGACATCTTATTTAAATCACTTATATTTATATGGCTGGTAATTACTGTTTTTGGTAGAGAAGAAACACATGTAGTGTGTGTATGCATGCATGAGCACATGTGTGCAGGCCTGAATGTGTATAACTTCCTTTACTATCTTGTCCACCTTTTATTCTTTAGAGAAACTGGGCAAATGCTTTCCCTGTTTGGAATGATTTCGAAATGTTATTCTAGATCTTTTAATGACTCCACTTGAAGTTGTTACTATCATATTAATTGCTTTCATGGGTATGTTTTGAAAGCCTGATATTCTTAAAAGGAAATAACTTCTCCAACATTGGACATTATGACTATGGTAGCTGACTTCTTTTGGAAATACTTTGTCCTGATACTTCTGTGCATATTAGCAGCTGCTGTGTGAATTGTAAATTAGAAACTTCTGAGATGTTCTGAATTTTTTCTCAGATTATTTTGTCATTATCTTTCTCATTATTATTGCTCTTCAGGTTTTGGATAATTCTAATAACATTTTCATGTGTGATGACCAGGGCCCTCTCCTTCCTTCTTCTTGGGAATGATTTGATATGTGGGTTGTGTCGGGTATTCAGAGCTTCTGGGCTAATATTCACTTATCAGTGACTGCATTTCCTTATCCCATGGACTCCCATACCCGGCTGGGGTGGTCCGTGGCATTTGTCTAGTTCTGAAAGTATCTGCAAGTCTGTGGTCTTCATCCTTCCACAATAGAGCTTGAAAATGGACTTCTTAAGGGAAATGATTCTAAAAGAAATGGCCACTCATAACTTCCCCAAAGCACTTCTGTTTTTGTCTCTTATGTTTGGTTCTTTAATTCACTCAGTTCGCAAATGACAAGAGATAAGCACAAGAGCAATATTCATGATGAGCTAGCTCTTTGCCAAAGGCAGCTTCTCCTGATTGTAATGTTAAGGAAATATGTGCTATTAGAAAAATAACTTGGAAATATTGTGCTTTAGTAAACAGGAGGATGCTACTTTAAGTGATGTTATAAAGTCTGTCATATTTCTCATTAACAGATATGCGTCATCTACATACACATGCAAGCACACACACACACACACACACACACACACACACACACACACGACAGTATAGTTTAGAAGGTAAAATGCTGATAGAGTACTATTTTTGACTGATGGGAATCACCAAGACATTATTAGCTACAATTACAGCATGTACCTCATCAGTTGTATTTATATCTTTGGTTATTATCACTGGAAGTTGATTTGCTCAAAAACTGTCACACAGATTTATGTGAGCAAATGCCTTGCAAATAAATAGTCAAGGTGACCATGCAGTAGAGATTTCATTTAGTTCCTTGGAAATCACACTTCCAGCTCACGATAAGGTTATAATGAGCTGGACATAAACTGGACATAAACCCTCCATTTCCATCATGGGTTTTTGAAATGCCAGTGTGATCCTTCTTGCATCTTCTAGGACCAGTGACCAATCCCATTGCTCCAGCCAATAGAACTGCTGGAAAAGGAGTTTTATCACTCTGTCTCATTTTCTTGGCTATTACTGCAATGATGATGCCATTTTTGTTTCCTTGAGTGATTGTGAGGAATGCCATTCAGATTCCCATTTCTTCAGGCTGCTCGAAATCTAATCCCCTTTTAGGCTACTCTGTTGATCTGTCAGTTTTCCTGATAGCATCCTCTGCTGGCTTTTCTCATTTCTTTCAGAGCTCCCAAAGGTTTCTATTTCATTTAGATAGCATACCTCAAGTACTTTATGCTGACCTCCAAGTCTCTACAAAACTTGTATTTAAACACATTTTCCAAACTTCTTTTTAGGTCATTGTTTTTATAAATTCATAATTAGATTTCTGAATCCAATTTTTCTAAATCCTCTATGTTTCTTTTACTATCCAACATTGTGTATTCCCTGGTCTTTTACAACAAGATTGTTCCAATCTTGAGAACAGTTTACAAAAATATTGTAACCTCATTTCAGAAAGAAGTTCAAAATTTATCTTCTTACCCTAAATCCCTTTCTTTCATTATCTAAAACCTATGGTCTCTAATGATGTGGATAGGAAGCATTTAGTCATTGACAATAGGCATTAGTGGTTTCTATTAGCAGTTGCTTTAGTATCTGATGTCAGAATGCAGTAAGTGTAGACCGATGGTTTATATACTCTATAGTGTCAGGAACCAATTGTCCAGACATTTCTAAGTTGTTTGCTTTAACATAAAATCATATCTATGGCCAAATGAGTCTTGAGTGTCTCTATGTGCACTGAAGTTGTTAACAACATTGCCAGGACTCATCTGCTTGTGTGTATTAGTGAATCTTTAGTGAATTAGTGGATTAAGAAATCAATTGCCCAAGTCTTTTTCTATACCTACCCTTTCTGTCTGCATTGACCCTTGAAGTTTCTAAAGGAGCTGTACCTTTATTCCTCTAAACAAAACTAAGAGGCACTCAGACTTGATGAGTGAAACCACTCACCATGTATGAGGTTGTTAGGTTACCTTAGCTTGGCATTCCAGTTTAGCTAAACTCTCAGGGAGACAATTTTGACCATCTTCCCATAAGGTATGGAATATAGTTGGTAACAGAGACTTAGAGAGAGTCCTTCATGGTCATGTTTACACTTGAGAAATATTTTCTGATGAAAAAGAACTGTGGAATCCAAAAGGAATCTTTAGTAGAAGATGTCTGTGAACCCTGAATGAATCAATGTCCAGCAAGAGCTTAAGTTTGGGGAATGAGTAACCACATTTTACCTTCATAACCTTCAACTGACCCGTGGCAAAACACAGAAAGGGAGCAATGAAACTAATGAGAGGATTGGCATAGGCCTGACCACACACTAAGATGCCTTTAGTGTTCCACAAGGTGTGTGAAGAGTGTTCTTTCAGACATAAAGCAGGTATCTCTGGCCACAAGGAGTGCTGAATATGAAATATAATTTCATCATTTTCATGAGTGCTTTCTGAATAATTTTTCTATGGAACTCATAAGAACTATGGCAACATTGAGAGTCTAACAGGCTTCATTTAGAAGACTTGTTCTCATGGTTTGTTCTTAGAGGGGAGAAGTTGATATAGAAATGGATTAGCTAAAGTAAGGCACTAAAAATTTAGGAAAAAAAATTAAAACGGCTGTGTCATGGCAATTACTGTTAACCATTACTTGTGAAGTAAAGAAGTAAGCTTTGCTTAGTGAAATGAAGGTCACAAATGAGTGCAGTTCTTTTAGACACTTCAAGAAAGGGATCAAGGCAGATAGAAAGGGTGGGTGTAGAAAAAGACTAGGCCTGTTGATTCCCTTATCCACTAATTCACTAAAGATTCACTAATACACATAAGCAGGTGAGTGCTGCCAGGGTGGCTTAACAACTTCAGTGCTCATAGAGGCACTCAGTGAAGACACAAGTGGATATTTGGGGTATTTAAAAATATATTTAAATAGAAATTTTAAAACTACTACTAATTGTTTTAAAAAGGGTTGAAGTTTATTAGATTCTTTATTTGAGGAGAACAGAAGATAAAGGAGCATCCATTCTATTTCTAGACTCCTATTTTGTTTCCTGTCTTCTAGAACATTATTCTTCATTCTAGACCAAACAGAGCAGATGATCTGATGAACACCAAATCATGCCCACAATATATGACACTACTATCTAGCTCTTCTAATAAATTTAGATTCCCAACTGTACAAAATTATCAAATAATTTCTCGGGAAATTACAGAGAATCAGGTAGATACTTGGGAACAAGGTTAAGGTAGCATAATTAATTTAAATTATATTAAAATGAGATATATCCTAAAATTATAGTGTATTCTGATAGAAAATATCACTAAATATAAGGTCTTACTTCGTCTGAGATATGTATCTAAAGAAAGTGAAATTAATTTGACACATGCGAATCCTAAATCAAAGCAGGAAGCTCTCATGTTTACTGGCCTCACCCTTATATCAGGTAATTCTTATGAGCTGCTATTAGAAGCTGAAATTCTAAAACTCTTCCTGTTGATTGGAAGGGGCTCTTCAATTCTCATCTCAATTGTGTATTTATTTTGATTTTTAGCTCACTCCTTGAGCCAACTAGTGAAGCAATACATTGTCCTTTTTACTACTATTAACTATGGGGACTGGAGTCTGAAAAATCAGATTTTCCCTTTGAACTTTATACTACAAAATGAGAAACAGTATACTACCATTATAGAAATTTCAACTTAAATCTGATAAAAGGGCAAAAAAGAGGGGAAACTATTTGCTAGAGACAAGCTATTATTGAGATAAAAAATGTCAGTGGCTAGGAAGAAAAGGTTGAGGGTGAGCAAAGGATTTTCTTTTCTCAACCAGCAGCACATTTCCTTGGTACTGTAGTAAGTTGCAGCATTCATATTTCCTTGGGAATGTTTTATGCAAAATAACTTGCATAATATAAATGCCTGCTAATAGGCCATAGCTCATAAAGCCATAACTTATCTGGGTACATCAACAAAGGGAGTATAAAATTATACAGCAAAACTTCCTGGTTAGATGAGTTAGCCAAGAATATAGTTTAGGATGTTGGTAATAGAAAATTAATTTACAGTTGGAAATGTCTCAAGAGAAAGATTTTACCTGAATGTTTCCTGCACACCTGGCAGCGTATTGCTATTTTGAGTAAAGTCACAGAATAAAGCTTAATATATATAATATATATTATTCTTATTTGCATAAAATTCAAATTATTGTAGAGACCTGCCTGATTTCCTATTTGACAATTTTAGTAAAAATATTCCATGGTGAAAAATTCCATCCTTATTGACATTATCCTTTATGCATCATGCATTTTTCTGGGACCATTGTGAATCCAAAGATGGTGATTCTCCTGACAGGGTCATTGTGTATGGGAAAATGCATACTCCCTCTGACATGGTGTTCACACAATATCTGACCTTTGAAATCCATACATAAACCAATATCTGTTCTGTCAAAGAACGAAGTAGGGAGCTAAGAGTCCCTTTAAATATTTTGATTTCTGTCAGGACAGGTATAATGGGATAAAACACTGGAAACTGTGAGCTCACATAAATTAATCTGAGATAAAATGTTTTGAAATGTTTTAAAAGGAGATGACCTCGAGGCCACAAATGAGAAGCAGAGGCATGTTAGGAATTATGCCTGGAAACAAGGGGTTCAAATTAAGACTCTAGACAAAGAAAGTAAATCCCCCAGGGATGGAGAAGTGGCCAGAATGGAAAGATAGAAGGACAGTATTTATGTATGTGCTCTTTCATGTCTCTGTCAATAAAGTGAACTTAATGATTGTTGGGATTAGTTCTAATGGTTTGTCTTAATTAGGCTCCCATACAAATCCATGAGAGTCCCTGTCTCCAGTTGGGTTTTGATTGATCAAAAAAAGAGCCAGCAGCCAGTGGCTGAGCTGAGTGAAAAGGGCAGAATTTTTAGATTTCCCAGATAAGGGAAAATGGGGAGAACAAGGGATTCTACCATGAGAGTGGCATAGGACGAATTGCCATGACAGGGAAGCAGAAAAGTCAAACATACATAAGCCTACTGACATGTATGAATTTGGGAAAGTGACCTCAAGGGGTCATTCCCCTGATTGTGATGAGGTATAAGAGATAAAATGTAAATTTGATATAAATACAAATAAAATATTGATTTAGCAAGTGCTAATTCAAGAATACTGTAGGGGAACGTGTGCTAGCTGTTGGCAGTTTTGGAAGTGCCCAACCATTGGGCTAGATACAATTCACAAACCAAATGAAGCTCAAGAAGAAGGAAGAACAAAGTATGGATACTCCGGTCCTTTGATGGGGGAACAAAATGCCCACATGAGGAGATACAGAGACAAAATATGGAGCAGAGACTGAGGGAAAGACCCTCCAGAGACTGACCTTCCTAGGGATCCATCCCATATACAGTTACAAAACCCAAACAAGTGCTTGCTGACAGGAGCCTGATATAGCTATCACCTGGGAGGCTTTGCCAGTGCATGACAAATACAGAGGGGGACACTCTCAGCCAACCATTGGACTGAGCTAGAGAAAGGACCCAAGGATCTGAAGGGGTTTGCAATGCCATAGGAAGAACAATAATTCGAACCACCTAGTATGCCCAGGGGTCCCAGGGATCCCAGGGACTAAACTACCAACCAAAGAGTACACATGGAGGGACCCATGGCTCCAGATGCATATGCAGCAGAGGATGACCTCGTTGAACATCAAAGGGAAGAGAGGCCCTTGGTCCTGTGAAGGCTCCATGCCCCAGTGTAGTGGAATGCCAGGACAGGGAAGCAGGAGTGGGTGGACTGGTAAGCAGGGAGAGGGGAGAAGGGTTAGGGATTTTTTTTGGGGGGGGAGGGGAAACCAGAAAAGAGGACAACATTTGAAATCTAAATAAAGAATATATCTAATAAAAATATGAACATTGTGTCCTGGTGTCTTCTATTCATGAATCCAGAGCTTTGAGGAAGGCACAGAGCACCTGCAACCTGCCAGGAGCTCAGAGAGAATTAACTATTTACAGCTACAGATGATACATCACAATTCTGGATCACAGACATGGAATGCAGGTCATGGCTCCCAACAGATCTTAAACCTTCTTGGTTATTTCTCCTCTCATACCTGTGTGAACACCTTCAAAAAAGAAATTACATGGGCTCATAGTTTCCAGTGGTTTATCCCATTATAAATTCCCTTGGAGAAATCAAAATATTCCTATGAGTGTCCTAACAGTTGGAGTGGGAGCTGTCTCTAACTCTGTTCTCTGCCATTGGACTGCCTGCTTAGCCTCAGTGGAGAGGCAGTACTTAGTTCTTTAGGGACTAGATGTCCTATGGTGGAGTAGTACACAAGGGGCTGAGGGGATGGGTGAATAGGAGAGAGACTTGCAAGGGGAGACTGGGAGGAGAGGAGGGATGGCTGTGCGATAAGGATGTAATATGAATAAAAAATAAGTTATGGAAAATATTCAAAATGACACCTCTTTCCCTACCTATTATCTATTGAAATGAATTATTGAAACAATAACCTCTAAAAATAGTGGAATTTCCAGAAGAGTCTCTTTCTGGAAGACAGAAAAACTGAGATCCAGCCAACCAGAAAGGTATGGTGGCTTTCTCACAGTTCTGACATTAAGTCAGTTCTGACCACCTTGGAGACAGCAATGGTGGTCAGATTCCACTTTAAAAATGATTGGGTGGCTATACATGCCTCCTGTCTTCTATTTAAATCTGAACCTCAGTTTAGATGCTGGAAGAGAATTTGAGAACCTCTACCCCTCTTCCCAGTGTGAGGGCATTGAATGTCTTATTTTTCACCTTCCTGGTTAATTGGCTTGTTGAAGATGGGTGTGGCCAATCCTAGCTTGCGTGGGCTGCAGGTACTGAAGCTTCAGTAGCACCATGTTTACTTGATTCTGTGCTCCTGCCTTGTAGTGAGGCAGAACATTATAGAAAAGGTGTTATTGAAGGAAACATTTCTCAGTATATCATAGGCAGGAAGTGGGTGGGAAGGAAAAGGAGAGAGACTAGAAGAGCGGATGGGAAAAGAGGGGGGAGGAGAAATGGGAAGAGGGGAAGGAAAGAGAAGAGAGGGAAGGAAAGAGGAGAAAAGAGGAGAGAGCAGAGCTAGGACAAGATAAAACTTTCAAGTGCCCTACCTTCCACATTTATATCCCCTCCCAATAGTCTAATTTGATTTTCAATTCAGCAATGGATTAATAAGTCAATGAAAAAAAAAACCCTCATGATCCAAACAGTTACCCAAACCCTTTGTCTGAATATCGCCTTGATCAGGGATCAAGCAGTTAATACTTGAGATTTGTGAGGATGGGGTATGCTGGCTGTGCCCCACAGGCAAACTGTAAAACTCTGCAAATGGATGTTGTAGCACAGAGCAATCCTGCTCTTTATCTTATAGCTGATCATTCACAGAGATTCACCTTTATCACAAGCTCCTCTATGCTCTTCTTCCCTCTGCCTGTACTCCACTCAACCTATCATAAATTCTGATTCTATAAAAGGAACTCCCATTTATTGTATAGCAGGGTAGGGGATTTCATTCTTTTATCTCATAGGATTCTGCGCAGAAGCTAAATTTCACTGAAAATCCCTCATCAGCATCACCTAACTTTTCCTGCACAGCCACTCCTCGTCCTTCCTAGTTCATATCAAAGACTTTTGTGCAAGATTTTCTGGCAGCAGTGAGGTGAATGAATCTTGCAGTGCATGCAGTACTCTCAGACCTCTCTGTGTCACATCTCTATAATGTGTGTAAGGTTCATTCCTGTTTATGAGTAAATTAATTTCCCAGGGATTAGGCAGTGCCTACCTTTAACCTTAACTACAAATGGTTCTATACTACCTGTCCCAGGAAATGGCAATCATGCCTATGTTTCAAAAGGTTATTATTACCAACTTGTTATGACCATCTTGCCATGACCACCTTGTTACTACCTTGCTATGACCACCCTGCAACAATATCTTTGTTTTAGGATGTTGCTTTGACCAACTTGTTACTCTTAATCACTGCGCCTGTAACCTTATCTATTTGTCTGCCAAATCTCCCATTTGAAGCAGTGCTAAGAGGAAAACTCATAGCCCTGAGTGCCTCCAAAAAGAAACTGGAAAGAGCATACACTAGCAACTTAACAGCACACCTGAAGGCGCTGGAACAAAAAGAAGCTAACTCACCCAGGAGGAGTAGAAGAGAGGAAATCATCAAACTAAGGGCTGAAATCAATCAAGCAGAAACAAAGAGAACCATACAAAGAATCAACAAAACCAAGAGCTGGTTCTTCGAGAAAATCAACAAGATAGATAAGCCCTTAGCTAGACTAACCAAAGGGCACAGAGATAGTATCCAAATTAACAAAATTAAAAATGAAAAGGGGGATATAACAACAGAAACAGAGGAAATTCAAAAGATCATCAGATCCTACTACAAAGGCCTATACTCAAAACAACTGGAGAATCTGGAGGAAATGGACAATTTCCTAGAAAGATCTGTAATGGCCATCTTGCCAAAAGCAATCTACAGATTCAATGCAATCCCCATCAAAATCCCAAATCAATTCTTCATAGATCTAGAAAGAGCAATTCTCAAATTCATCTGGAGCAACAAAAAACATGGTATTGGTACAGCAACAGGCAGGTAGATCAATGGAATAGGATTGAAGACCCAGAAATTAACCCACAGACTTATGGTCACTTGATCTTTGATAAAGGAGCCACAACCATCCGGTGGAAAAAAGATAGCATTTTCAACAAATGGTGCTGGTTCAACTGGAGGTCAACATGCAGAAGAATGCGAATTGACCCACTCTTATCTCCTTGTACTAAGATCAACTCCAAGTGGATCAAGGACCTCCACATAAAACCAGACACACTGAAACTATTAGAAAAGAAACTTGGGAAGACCCTGGAGGACTTGGGCACAGGGGAAAAGTTCCTGAACAGAACACCAATAGCTTATGCTCTAAGATCAAGAATCGACAAATGGGACCTCATAAAATTACAAAGTTTCTGCAAAGCAAAGGACACTGTCAGAAGGACAAAACGGCAACCAACAAAAACCCTATCAAAAAATGGGGCACAGAGCTAAACAAAGAAAATTTGTAGGAATGAGCCCAGAAGCCCTAAATACTCAAGACACAAATAGCAAGTCAAATGATTCCCAAGAAGAAGAAAGGAGAGGACCCTGGGCCTGTAAAGATTGCTTCCAGTTTAGTAAAGAAACCGAGGGGGGAGGGGGAATTATTGGGGAACAGATGGGGGGGAGAGGAACTATGGGAACTATGGTGGGTGGGAACTGGGAAAGGGGAAAGCCTTTGGAATGTAAACATAGAATATAGAAAATAAAATTAAAAAAAAAAAAAAAAAAAGAAAACCATCTACTTCTGAACCATAAAAACACTTATCTTGCTCATTGACAATCCATGTATACATACACACACACACACACACACACACACACACACACACACTTGAATGTATGCATGCAAAACAAACAGCTTGCTTTAATTAATTTGGCCATACTGGTTGGAGAATATAACCTTTCTCCTAAATCTGTAATATTAACCTAAGCCCTTAATTAAATGCTTTCCTTTACAAAAGTTGTCTTGTGCATGGTGTCTCTTCACAGCAATAGAGCAGCAATTACCACAGGGAGGTATTGGGAGGTAAAGCCTTGCTGAAGAAAGAACATTCCTGGGGTCAGGGTTTATAGTTAAATCCTAGATTTTGCTCACTTTCTCTCTCGTGCTTGGGCTAGAGGGTATGACTGAGCTCTCAGTTCCTGCTTGGTTTCCATGCCTACCCCTTGCTGGTGCTTCCCTGCCATGGCAGACTCTATTTCCTCTGGAACTGTTAACTAAAAATAAAATTTTCTACATGTTGCTTTTGGTTCTGGTGTTTTATTATAGTAACAGAAAAGTAACTAATATAGCCTGAGCAATTAGGATTAAAGAGATAGCAGATAAATTTCGCCAAAGGACAGTTTAAATGGCACTCTGTCTTATCCTCATTCAAACTAGGTATCAAGAAGCAACATGATGTTAATCAATCCATTTTTTTCTTTCATACCATCCTCCAATGTTAAAAATGAATGCTATTATGTTCTAAACAAACCCATCTCGTCTCTTTGGCTCCTGGGAACGTTTATTGTATTTGAAGGAATCAAGTGGTGCTAGGTAACACCAACTGAGAACTTTATATTGTTTTAATTTTATCCTTTGACACTTCTTATAATGGTTGCTATATCAACACATTAAGGGAGGGATCTGATAGTTACCTCCCAGCTAAACTGACAGTTCCTTGCTTTTGTTGCCTCTTTTCTATAAATTGTAGCAGTGCTACAGGGCAAGGGATGAGAAGCTGCACATTTTTCTTTTCCTAGTACAGGCCAAAACTAAATAAACCCATTTCCTTTACCAGTTCCTGTCTCCAGGATATTTTTGGAAAGCATCTGTCTGGCAGCTGATCTGTTTCTGAAACCCATATAGCTGAAGCTTTAGGTAGGAGATGGCTGAGCTCCTCGGCACACTATTATAAAGCTACCTTCTCTAGGAGTTTTTTCTTGTTTCATCAGAGGTTGTTTTTTTTTTTTTTCCTGCTGCCATGGGCATCTTTCCTATGTGGGATCTTTGTGAAAGATAATTCTGAATATATGTTCTCTGCAGATGCATGACCTTTGCTTTTTCTGCTGTTTATTACTTCCACTTCGACTCACTACTTGAGGAAAATTAATGACGGGCCCACGCATTACAAATAGGATGCACTCACATCTTGCCCTTTCTCCTTACCTCTCCTTTGCTAACCCATTAGATTATAGTCCTAAAGCTAGCCATCAATGTCCTTTCCCTTATTTGGTCATGTCCTTGTGCCTAACTCATTCCTGAGGCTGATCATTAAGGCCTAACTATCAAAGTGCTAATGCCTGGCAATCAAAATTCATTATTTGACTATATTGGCTAACATGTCCAATTAGGGCTTAACAATTCATCCTAGTACAGACATCTCTTTCTTGTTAAAATCCACACCTGCTGCTTTCTTTGCCCATTCCAGAGGCAGCCCTAATTGTAGTTCCAGGATAAGAAATCCCTCTTGTGCTGAGAATTTGGTCTCTGGGTATGTTTTATGCTGACTCAGAGACCCCAGCAATGAGTGTGTTAGGCAATGGAGTTGGGGTGTCACTAGGGAACAGACTATGTGTCAGTAGATAAGGGAGAATTCCTTACCTACCAGCCTTTTTTTCCCCACAGAATATTTGATATTTCCCCATCTTTCAGATTCTGATTCCTCATGTACCCCCTAGAGGCTCTTCAGATAATACATTCTAATTAGACATCTCTCCAGGGGCCCTAGATAGTTTATGCTAAAAGGATGGTTTAGAGTGAGGCCACAGTAGAATGATCAAGGATTTTTCATATTGGGGCAGTGAAAACAAGCTTCCCAAGATGGCAGCTTTTGCATCTCAGAAGATACTATGAAGAGAAATGGAGGAGGACAGGAAAGTGGATACATACACAGGACAGGTAGAAAAGAGAGGAACACCTGACTGGATCCAGAATCTGTTTTAGGAAACTTAGCCATGGGGCCTCTCCCATCCTGAAGGAATGTTAGTAAAGGTTATTACTTTCACTTTTTTCACAGTTCGGTTAACTCCTAGATGACCACCAGCATCCATTATAGTTTCATCTGATATGCCCAAGTGGATGAAAATCTAGGGCAGGGTCTACCAGTATGACTGTGATTGGATCAGAGGTATGCAACAAATTCCATAGAATGATAGGTGCTGAGGTTAGGATGAGTGTCTCAGATTGCCAGTGCATGTGTCTTCTTATATATGGAGATAATGCCACTTTGCATTTGAGAACTTTCCAGACCTTGAGGTATGTTACCCTTTGACTGATACTGATATGTATCCTCTTAGATATAATAAAACTGAAACAACACAAATGCTGCTTTCCTGGCTTCTGAGAATCTAGTTACTATATTACCAAAACTTAGTGAATCCTAGAGACTTTAGATTTCTAGCTAGTTGCTTAGTGCAGATGGTCAAAGGATCCTGAACTTATGCCTAGTATCTCAAGAATTATGGCAGACTCAGCAATTAGCCTTAGTTGCTGGTTTGTTTGAGAGCTCACTGAATCTGTCTTGTTTTTCACATTGTCAACTATAGCTCCTAAGAAAGCTTAATGCCAGCGCCATAATGTCTATGCAAAATCCTGACATGTATTAGTCCTTATTTACCACATCTCAGAATTCTTTATAGGATGTCATGCTTTGTAGGGATACAAGTTAGTAATGTGATAGAGGAAAGATCACAACAAAGAAATGAAAGAAATGGGGTGACCATAGGAGCAAATCTGTAAAACTGGTAGCTAGTAGCTTTGGAAGATTAAGTGGGTGTTGGACCCTTTGCTGACCATTTTAGAACCATTATCTCCATGGCAACACTTAAATATTTTCATCTAACACATGAAGGAATCTGGTCCGTAGGAATCTAAGGAATTTATTTCTGGAAGTAAAAGTAAAAAAAAAACTACAGTTTTATTAGGAACAAAGAAACAATAGAACTGCTGAAGACTGTTGAGACAGAGAAAGAGAAGGGTGGGGGAGGGGCAAGAAAACAAGCAGGCAGATACTTTTTTAATTTTTTTCTTACTCTTTTTTTTTTAATTTTATTTTCTATATTCATTGTCTACATTCCAAATGATTTTCCCTTTCCCGGTTCCTCCCTCCCCCAGTTCCCCAATCAACCCCCTCCCACTCCTCTGTCCTGGCAATCCCCTACAGTGCTGCATCAAGCCATTCCAGCACCCCAGCCCTCTCCTTCCTTCTTCTTGGGAATGATTTGATATATGGGTTGTGTTTTGGGTATTCTGAGCTTCTGGGCTAATATCCACGTATCAGTGACTGCATTTCATGTGTGTTCTTTTGTGAATGTGTTACCTCACTTAGGATCATATTTTCCAGTTCCAACCATTTGCCTAAGAATTTCATTAATTCATTGTTTTTAATTGCTGAGTAGTATTCCATTGCGTAAATATACCACATTTTCTGTATCCATTCCTCCACTGAGGGACATCTGGGTTCTTTCCAGCTTCTGGCTATTATAAATAAGGCTGCCATGAACATAGTGGAACATGTGTCCTTATTGCATGCTGGGGAATCCTCTGGGTATATGCCCAGGAGTGGTATAGCAGGGTCCTCCAGAAGTGTCATACCCAGTTTTCTGAGGAACCACCAGACTGATTTCCAGAGTGGTTGTACCAGCTTGCAGTCCCACCAGCAGTGGAGGAGTGTTGTCTTTCTCCACATCCTCTCCAACACCTGCTGTCTCCTGAGATTTTAATCTTAGCTATTCTGACTGGTGTGAGGTGAAAACTCAGGGTTGTTTTGATTTGCATTTTCCTAATCACTAGTGATGTTGAACATTTCTTAAAGGCAGATACTTCTTAGAAACAGATGTAATCCAAGCACCTAGGAGGCAGATGCAGGAGAGTTAGAGTGTTCCTGCAGTGGCTAAATTTGAATTGTGAAATAGTGTACAGAGTATCTATTTTGTTATGGATAAATGTCAAACCTTGAAGCAAAGATTATTTAAGGAGCTCACACTGTAGCTTCGATGATAGAAAGCTTGCCTAGCACTCTTGAAGCCCCATGTTTAATTCCTAATACTGATATGTGAATATTTGGCTGTCTCTGAGAATAATTGAGAGTTTTAAGACCTGTAGTGGGGAGCTAGCATCCCCCAAACCCAATAGTTACCTAAGCTGCCTTAAGCTAGTGGCTTTGGGACTTTTGTAAATTCAAAGAATGAAATTCAGGGTCTAAGAAGGGTGAGTTTTACTGTGATGTTTACAATAGAGCTGCAGGTGGGAACACAGAAAAGATAACAGGGAGGAAGGAAATAAAAGGAGGGAGAGAAGTAAGGAGCAAAAATGGAGAGAGGGAATGAGAAATTGAGTTTCCTTATAGTTGGAGGAATCCCAGGGATTAGTCAAGAGAGATCTTTTAAAGGATTTATGTCAAAAGCTGAGATGAGGTATGGAAGGACAGATGAGAGTTTACCCTGTACTTGGTTGGCTCTGAGCTTCCTTGACTAGGCACACACAGCTTTTAGGTGACGACAAAGAAACAGAAACCAAGCTCCCTTGGCAATCCTGTCATCCAGGAAGAACACGCCCAAGGCTGGAACTTTGGGATCCCTGTCTTACTTAGCCTGTCCCTATCTCTTGTTCCCATCGTTGCAGTGTAGACCAAGTGGGCAGTGTGGTACACTCCTATATGCCCAGCACTGAGAAATGGAAGCAGGAGGATCAGAAGTTCAAGGTCTTCTTAGGCTACACAGAGAGCTCAAAGGGAGCCTAGAATATATGAGAACTCTCTAAAAATGGCCTAAAAGAAGGGCTTGTTTATAGTATGTACTCTCTCTGCTTGTATGTTTCCATGTTGTTCTTAACACCCCTATTTAATAAAGCTTTTAAATTTATTCATTTAAGAGTGTTTTCTTTTGTTAGTTGTTTTATATACTTTTCTCAGGGATCCCAAAGGCAATATCTTCTTACTTTAGCTAAGACAGCAGAACCAGAATAAAGTAATTCCAAGCGGTCTAGCTCGGTTAAATAATGCATTCATAGATCTTACTTACATAAGTATTGATGGAGTGTTACATACAGCTGTGTTTCTTACTCCTACACCTGGATCACCCAAAATTCTCACATAGAGCTTCACCTAATCTTATCTTCAATTAGTCTCTCACTACTTCTGTATTCCAGGATTTTCCAAACTGTGTTCTTTGGTGGTAGAATTCCATACAGCTGGTGACAGAAGTGGAGCTTGGCTCTCAGGCAAGGGTCATCTAGATGGGCCTCTGCAGACAAACCTATGAGGAGCAGTCAGTAGGCTCCAGTTTGTTGAGGGCCTCCTATAGGTAAGCATGTCTTCTCTGGATACAGGATAATGGGATTCAGAGAACATGTTCCATAGCTGTCATGGAAACTTTTAAGAACTAACAAAAATAATACACATTTGAAGAAGTGCAAGAATTGAAGACGATGTGGCCTTGAGAAAACAAAATTCTGTTTTCAGAGCCAGTTTTATTTCTGTGTGTTAAGTTGATACAATCACGATATCTCCTTCTCGAGATTACTGTGAACTGTAGCTCTCTAGCACACTGTAGGCATATAACAAGTATTTATCAGTAATTACCATTACACCTCAGATATCATTAATTATCATTGATTAATAGCACTCAAGTGATTCAACTATTTCTGTTTAATAAAATACATACTTAGGGACTGAAATCAAAATAGAGGGGAATCAAATGACAGAGGGTTGATCGTGATGCTTAGTGGCTTCAGCATAGTTCTGTTTCCAAGGAGCAATTCTCTGAGTAAATGTGGAATTCTGCTCGATTAAGGCTAATATTCTTGAAATTCACTAAGCTAAAGACCTCACAGAAATCAGTGACATCACTAAGCAGACAGAAATAAAGAGCACAGAATTCATCTTTAGGATTTGAAGACAGGTTATTTTATTAACTTCTGCAAATGTAATAAATTTGTGCTATGGGGTTGCAAATTTGGACGGGAACAGAAGCAAACTGATCATCTGAGGCTACACACAGGCACACAGACACAGACACAGACACACACAGACACACACAGACATACACAGACACAGACACAGACACAGACACACACAGACACACACACACACTATTAAGATTTGGGGAAGTTGGTAAAGAGTACATTCTAGTGCAGTTACTAGTAGCAAGACAGGAGCCAGGATACTCTCTCCATTGTCACATCACTCATCTCCCCTGGCAGCCACAGTATCATGATTAAGTAGGATAAATGTTTCTTTCACACTGAGCTTTGGAGTGCACCGTGGAGAAAAAAAAAAAAAGGATGCATTACGAGGAATAGCAAAGAGCCACTTTAAATTATTCTGAGTCTCAAGGACACAGTGTGTATGCAGAGGTGAAAAGCAGGTAGAAGAAAAAGAGACTACTCACACAGCAACTGCAGCTGTGAAGACTACTTTCCTTGGCTAACAAAGCTCAAAGGACCCATTTCTTGCTGTTAGGCAGCCCGATTACTTTCTTCTGGTAAGAATATGTGTGAGTGCTGGGTCCTCACACTATTTGTCCAAGCCACAAAGACGTTAGGGACATAAGCAAGAAGTAATTTTTTAATTAAAAAGTACCCCATTAATTAGAACATTTATTAGACAACTGAGTGGTTCACTAAAGTAGCTCACAGTTACTTTCCGAATAATAGTACCATGATCTAAAATATGGGTACATTTGATGGCAAAAAAATCTGGACAATCAAACACATCATCATCATAATAATAATCATAGCTATGTGTGAGTGTTTGTATGTTAATAACATTTTCTTCACTTGGACCACATCATTAAGCTTGAATATTTGAAAAAATATTTCTGAATAATATCTAGAAAAATAAAGTAAATATATAATTTACCTTTGTATAAACTGTAATTATAATGCCTTATACATCTTAGAAGATTAGAAAGTAAAAGCAATAACACTACTTTGTAATTCAGAGGTGGACCCCAGTTAATGTAAAAATGAAGCTAATCAGATTTTAGTTTGTGGTTTCTGCTGCTTTGCTTAAGATGAATGATTTCTCCAACTATAAATGAAGATGTCTACATCAAAGAGGAGGTGATGCAGCTTAGAATTCCACATGAAATAAGTGAAGAGCACCCAAAGGGGCTATGGAGAGGCTATTTATCCAAAGTGTACTACAGAAAGAGAATCATCCAGCATCACTTGTAATTCTATGGCAATCACTGAAGTGCCTGCACTTTGCAGAGCAGTCATGGAAAGCCATAGCTGTAATACTATGAGAAAGTTGTAAACAGGCTAAGTGGAGTCAGAGTGTTCTGTGTGATTGTTTAGGGCTTGCCTTTGGCTTACCTGGGTGGTCCTAAGGTGAAGTAGACCA
Source organism: Apodemus agrarius (assembly GCA_964023405.1). NCBI lineage: Eukaryota > Metazoa > Chordata > Mammalia > Rodentia > Muridae > Apodemus > Apodemus agrarius. The sequence continues at coordinate 72,636,370 of OZ030018.1, forward strand.
AAAGTTAGGAAAGCTGTCATGAGTTTCAATTCACTCTGGTCTACTGCTGAAGTTATTTTGACTCAATGAGTCTTGGGTTAGTTGTTGATATCATGAGTTGCTGACTGAAGACAGTTGATTTGGATGTGTGCAGGTTGCAGTCTGGATCTGCTTTTTATATGGTATAATTTTTATGTATCTGCCCAAGATATTTTCATACTCTGTTTGCTATGACTCTTTAGAATTTGCAGAACTGTTAATCCTCAGAAATGTATTAATAGAAGCCAACAGAAATGGGCAGCCCCAAGTAGCCATGACTGACAACAACTGTATTGTTCATGTGTGATCTATCCTTTTAAAGGACTGAAGATTGAACTAGGAAGAGGCAAAGACTCTATAATACTGTAATACACAGGGCAAATGTCTATCCGGAAATCTCAGAGTGCATACAGTGATCTCCTCTGCTCTTTTAAAGATCTGAGGAACCCCATAGCACCTAATTGGCTTTCCTGGGTAATCTTAAGGTAAAGTGGAACACAGGTTAGGAAAGCTATTATGACTTACAGTTGGCTTTGGTTTGCTACTGCTGCAGGTAGTTTTAACTCAAAAGCTTGAATTAGTTGTTGACTTCATGAGCGGGTGACTGCAATTAGTTGATTCAGATGTGTGAGCCTGCACATAGAGTGGACAGAGAGGTCTTTAGGTTTACTAAGTGACAAGACCTTGTTTCTTCCTCCATTCCCCTTGCTCTCTTTCTCTTCTGCTTCCTTTCTTGAAAAGGAATAGGAAAAAAAGTTTCAAAATCTAGACATTAAATAAAATTCTAGAAGTTAGGGATAAGATCAATATCAAGTAAGTACAAAGGAAAAGCACAAATCTTGGATGTGGACTACACAAATCTGTTTTAAGACCTTCATTAGAACTGAAGACAACATGCCCTTGAGAAAAAGCAGTGTGAGCATCTAAAAAGGGAAATAAGACAAATGAGATGGAAGACAAAAGAGGAAGAGTGGAAGCTGAGAATTAAAACAAAGCAGAAGCCTTCCAGTTTTGCTCTGCTTCTTTCTGTCTTGCTGCCTTTCTTTCTCTCTTCTCTCTTCCTACTCTCCTTCTCTCCTATTTTCTTCTTTTACCACTTAGCAGATGATCCTAAATTGATTCTTCCCACCACACATGAAAGGTGACCGGGAGATCCTCTCTGTTAGCAGCCACTGTCACCTGCAGTTTCCTGACCTGTCAGCTGTCTGAGTTTGTCACTATACTCTAGTCTTCTCAAGCCTCTCTCCCCGGATTCTATGGTAACACACATTTCTGCATCCATTCTTTTTTTTTTAATTTTGTATTTTTTTGAGGCAGGGTTTCTCTGTGTAGCCCTGGCTGTCCTGGAACTCACTCTGTAGACTAGGCTGGCCTTGAACTCAGAAATCCACCTGCCTCTGCCTCCCAAGTGTGCTGGGACTAAAGGGGTGCGCCACCACCACCTGGCACCTGGCTCCTCAATTCTTTTTTTTTTTAAAACAAATAAACAGTCACTAAAGGACTCTGGCATAAAGCAAATACAGCATGAGTGTGCCTTCTTTCTATGCAATAAATTCTCCAACTGTTGCACTTTCTAATGTCCACATTCATTCTTATTTTTTTGTACTTTTAACTGATGCTTTCAGTCAAATTTAAGATGGGGAACCATGAATCAGTACCAACCTCTCACAAAGTTATTATATTTATTATTTTCTTTTGATTTTATTTATAACTTCTTCAACATAATGATGCATTTTATAACATTTTTGCAATTCATCTAAATGCTGTTCTGATTTGGGATTTGTCTCATAGTATAGGGATGACTCTCCCAACTAGAAGGGTTTCCTGTAAGTCCATCTTAACATTTGGATATTGTTTGTATGCAACATGCAATATTTGTAAGAAGATTTATCAGTTAAAATGTGTTTGGCTATGATTATTTAGCTCTATTTCCTAGCTTAGATAAATAGCTTAATAGTTACATCCACCCACCCAAAACAAGCCTTTAAAAATACTATATATAGTATATAGGGGATAAAGGATACTATTTAAAGTTTTATTATCCTGTTCTAGAAACCTCCATATAAAAGAAGACACTTTCCTGTAAAAGAATAGAGTAAATATGATAAGGTTTGTGTACCTTAAGATTTCTACTACTCAACTCTTCCCTCATAGTGTGAAAGTCACCAAAGAGAACACATAAAAGAATGAATATGAATGTCCTAAAAAAGCTTTATTAAAAATAGACAATGCTTCAGCTTTGGCTGGCAGTCTTATGTTTATTAACTCCTTTCTCCTCCATGATGACTAAACATCCATAACCCATGCCTTATTCTAATTAGAATGGCATTGAAGAGAAGTGGATGCCAAAGAGACAAACCCAACAAGCCTGATCCTCTCTTGAAGCTTTCATCAGATCTGCATCTACAGTGGACCATACATCTATACGATACTACAGGTTCTCTCCTTCCAAACACATAGCAGCACTGCACTGTTCATCTTGCCTAGTCTCTCACTCAGAGATTGTTTGGAGAGTCACCCTACCTGGCAATGAATCTCCCAAGCAAACACTCTATGTGATCTGAGCTTTACAGTGTGCAGCTTGTTACGGCTGTTCCCTTTTGTCATTAACTCCAGGCACATTCCAGAGCAAAACTCTAAACGTCTCTGCTTACACTACAGACACATAGAGCAAAGTGCGCAGTTGACTTTCCTCCCATGAAATGTGAATTGAGGATATCTATGTTGTTTTAATTTATCTTTATCTGGACGTCATTTGCCTCTTCAGCAACATCCAACCTCTCTAAAAATATACATACATACAGAAAGGAAGACTTGGGGTTTCCATTTTCTTAACAAAACAGTTGTTGGAACCATGAGGTATCATCTTCAACATTGTCATTAAATTCATCCAAGATGGGACTGCTCCTATTCTTGTATAAGACAGAAGAAGCAAGGATCAGTGATTTAATGCTTATCAAGCTTTCTGGGGAATTCTGTGTAGAAGTTTCCTTTCTGTGTAGTATAATTAAAAAGGGAGAAGGGACTGTCGAACAGCATTTGGTTCAATGTACAGTGTAAAATTAAAGAGGATATGAAAGGTGCTGCATGCCTTGGTTTCTGCTACTGTATTGGTTTCTGTACTATGTGGATGGACATGCTAAATGTTGTGTGTATTGTTAGAAAACTGCTATTATAAAATGTCACTTTTCCATGCATATTTTGTATATGTACCTAAAAATGTATTACTCTCTTATAAATTCAGAGCATTCAGAAAACATTAGATAGAGGTATTCAAAACAATTACATTTTAATTTTCACAGTTGCACAAATGCTGGTTTTGCTATACTGGCTTGCATGCTATTGAATAATGTAGAGTCTCCAGCCAAATGCCATCTTTAGTTCTGAAGGAATTACTTGCATTATCTGAAGTCTACTTTAAACCAAAATAAACTGAAATGGAAAACTGAGTCCAGCATTCCTCTCTTTTACTTTTTCTAACTCCATGAAAGTGGACAAAACCCTCAAACATTGAAAAGTCAAACATACATGCTAATCTTATCTTTAATACCATCTTAATGAAAGTGAGGAAAAATGGTGGCTTACTGTAAACTGAATAGCCATCGCTGTTTGAAAATTTGTTCTTTTCCTAAAATATTCTTTTTCTCCTATGTTGTGAAGAGACAACAGGTTTTATGTCATTCTCACACTCCAATGTTATTTTGCCTTTGTAAAAACTCAGACATATCCATGTCTCACGCAAGTCACTATGTATCATGTGTATAGGATTTTGTATACATATATATGTATGTATATATGTATATCCATATACAGATGAAATAATTTTATGTATGTATTAATCTATTACTATAAACTATGACAAGTATTTTGGAAACAAATCACACATCTACAAGCTCTGAGACAAGGACATATCCTCAAATTATTTGTGTTCTAATGAGAAGATGAGTTCAGGAAGGAATGACCTGATTCCAGAAGAATCTGATAATTGTTATAAAACAGGTAAGCACAGGCCACATCTCTCCATGTATCCCATTAAATTTCCCAAACTCATTACTGTCTCAGATCTTATCATTAAAGGCAACTGCCTTCTAGTCCCCCTGCCCCCTACTTGCTTTTTCTTTTCTTCCTTGTTTGTCTTTCTTTGCCATCAGCTCTTAAATGAATTATCAGTGTTGTCTGGGCTTTTACTTCTCCTTCAGGCTTTAGGGTGCTTCACATGAAATAGATGCTTCACCTGACCAAAGACTAAATTCAGGGGATGCAAGTTTGAATATTTCTTCCTTTGTATACAGATGATTTGAAGATATCAGGGTTGGTAAATAAATTCCAAGCTGTTTAGTTGAGCACATTTTACTAATCTGGCCTCTGTGAAACTCACTGTTCTCATCTTTCTTTACCTGTCTAAGAATTTGATTATTTGCAGCTTTTCATGTTCCTTTTCTATAAAAGATGATCTTTCAAATCTGTCAACTAAGTTGGCCATCCATCACAGTAGAAACAACTATGCTTACAATTATGACTTGCCCAACATTTCTAAATTATTCACATTTGCTGTTTATTTAATATGTGATTCATACACTTGCTAACCATCTGATAAAATTACTTAAAATATTGTTGCATGAAAGCACTATGGTAGGTCCAAAGGTAATCCCTCCTCTGCTAATATGAAGTAGAGGATATTAAAGTTATCATCAACAGTTATCTTCTAAACAATAGTCATATGACATGGATGGAGAAGGGGAACTGTAGTATTGTTCCTTGATTTAGCTCAATACCTGTAGGATATTTGGCAAATCACTTCATTTGTCTGGGCATTAAGGTCATATTTATTATGAAGAATTGAAATTTTATAACATAACAATAGATTTTCAGTGCTTGTAAACCTGAAAACTTAAGAAATTAAAATTAGGAAATAAAATACTTTTCTGTCAGTTTAAAAGTACTAAGTAAACAGTTTTTCCTAGGTGGGAAATGTTATTATGATGGGTGGTATTATGATCTGCTGCAGATATGTAAATTGACATAACATAGAGCACAGAATATCAGTTGAACATCTAATTCTAATATCTAATATCAGTTGAACATCTAATTCTAATATCTAATATCAGTTGAATATCTAATAATAAGATTTTTATCACAGCATAAATTTAAGTCTTTCATAAATAGATACAAACCCAGTATCAGAAGTAACTAATGGAATGGTCTGTTCTAATTGCTAGTGTTATTTTTAGAATCTACTTAAATCTTGACACTGCATCAGCCTTGGTTGTAAGTAATATAAATGTATAACCAATAAAACTACTAAAATGCACCTGCTTGGCATTGCTAGTGTAGCAACACCACAAGGCAACTATTAGCTTTATGAACTGAGGCATCTTAAGACTACATACAGCTCAAGGTCTTAAGCAGGGTACTAATTTCTGCTCTACTTTATGAATAGGAATTGTATGCAGCAAAGTAGAAAATACGAATCCAAGGTTAAACTTTGAATAATTAAGAAACAATCAGTGACAATTGATGAGGATGTGATGGCAGCAGACATGGAAAAGCAAAAGTGTACTGAGATATGTGACAGGAATGGTGAAGAAATGTGAATTCAAATAACCAAAGAACTAAAGTTAATTTAAGGGTAAATTAGGAATGACATGCATGCATCTACAATGTTATGCTGTAGATATCATGTTTCTCCCCAGAATGGTCAAATGATAAGTGATTGTTTCCCAGAGACTGGCACCTATCACTAAAGAGAGCTCACTGAATAATCAAGAGATGATTAGATGATAATCTCTCTCTCTCTCTCTCTCTCTCTCTCTCTCTCTCTCTCTCTCTCTCTCTCACACACACACACACACACACACACACACACACACACACACACACACACACCATTGTGTGTGCAGTTGATTTGACAGAATTCTTGGGATGAATTGGAGGTTTTGGTGTTTGGGCCCAGTGTGTCCCTGGGAATGTGTGTTCATAGGGTTTTATCAACTGTCTTTGCCTTGCTGTACTCTGGCCACTATGAAGTGAAGAACTTTTGCATCTGTCCCCTTTCACACATATTCTCTCTTACATAAGGCTGGAAAGGTTGTACACAGATGTACTTGGACCAAAACCATAAGCCATAAACCACACTCCATTTAAATTATATCTGAAATATTTGTCAGTGACCAATAGCTGACATTACAAATGATAACATCTTTAGTACTTTCAAGAACCCAGTGTTTCAAGCATGTTGCTAGTCAGTTAACACACAATCTAACAAGGTACAAGGGGGGTTGTTTAGGAATGAATGGGCTAGATTAAGTTTTTAACTTCTTCAGTGAAATCCTAGGGGAAAGTCTCACTATTAAGTTATTTCTAGTGCCTGGAGAGGGGTGAGAATGCTGAAGAAGGAAACATAGAGGAGCTGAACAGAAGCTATTTTTGCTACTCCATGGAAGTGATAGGGGTTATCTGCATGTCTGCTAGTAGTGTATGAATCTTCACTGTCATTTTCAATAATGCTGTTTCAGAACTCACATGGATCACAGAAAAAGGCACCTGTCTCTTTGTGTGAATGATGTCATAATTTTTCTCAAGAGCCTTTGCCTACTTGTTGGTGACAAAGCACAAATACAAATAGGGGAATTCCTGCCCATATTCTCCATGACTTAGTCTCTCCAATATACTTTCAAGGTTAAGAAAAACCTAAATGGAATTCTCATTACTAACTCCATTCATCTTAATAACTATTACCAGTTGCTAAGTTGACATCATCTTCTCTGCTGTTCTATAGTTTTTAATGGCTATTAACAACAGTGTATTTTTAACTCTAGTTACTTTATACGTTTCTGCATATAAAATAGTTTAATGTATCTTTTCTACAAATATGAAGCCTTAAACTCAGTGATCTTTTGATAGTACCCAAAATTCAGTCTATGTGTTAATTCTCTAACATTCACCTTCTCTAAGAGCCTGGTGCTGACTTGGTTTGGCTGCTGGACCACTTCTGCCTGCTCTGTGCAATGTCCTCTATCTCTTCATGAACGGTCCTGTCTTCGGCATAGCATTACCATAAGCTTTCCTCATCCTGACTGCATTCTGGTACACCTCATGAAAGCAAAAACATTCTATCAAACCTGCTAAGATATATTTGCAGGGGGTCAAGGGTTCATAGAGGCTTCTTTACAGACACTGAAGACAGCTTAGGAAATAGAATGACTAAGTGATTTGAATAAGTGGAACTTGGAGAGTCTCCTAGGAATTGAGAATGTTCATGTTAAACCTGGGCTAGTGCTCCAGAAAGCCAAAAAGTCTTTCTACCATCTACCGCCTTGGCAACCATATGATTGCATTTAGATCTCACCATCCCCTCAGAATCTACGACACAACTCTCTCCTTCAATGTTTTGATCAGGAGATAAAAGATGGGCAACACTGTCCAACTTTGTTCTGTAGGCTCAATAGAGCCCTCCTCCCACATTTCTTAAGCAGATCTCTTCTGGTTTACTGCTTCTTTTTATATACTTAAAGTTTTTCTTAGTTTAGGTTATATGTTTTTTTTTTCTGTATCTATGCATTTTCTGCCAGTTGATCAAGACTAGGATATAAGGGAAAAAAGTCTAAGTATTTTTTTTTTACAAAGAATTCTGGATCATGACGTATTTCAAAATTATTTTATGTTGAACATATATTCATGATTATAGGAAAAGTGCCCATCACATGTGTTGTAACAGTGTTAAATTTCTTGTGACGTTGGAGAAAATATAAGAAGGGAAAAGGGGCTCTAGACAAATGGTGCAGGGACACTCACTGCTTTCTGCTTTCACATTGTGAGCCACGGGAGGGTAGATTGGTTATTTTCTCTGATTCTCATTTGTATGGTAGATGTCATGTGGCCAGTTATACCTCTCAGGGATCTGCATGGTAAAACGATATGGTATATTACACACACACACACACACACACACACACACACACACACAGGACATATTAAGGGCATATGTATTATAAGAGCTCCATGCAGTAATGGAAAGTCTTAATTAAGTAGCTACAAACTGGGCTTGAGGGAGATGAAATAGGTAGGCGTACTTGCCTCAAAGTCTAACCACCTGTATTTAATCCCCAGGTCCTATGAGGTGTCCACAGAGAACTGATTCTGGTGAGTTTAATTCTGGACTTTACTGTCAGTCTGTGGACTGTCATATATATCACTCACATACATGCACATATAGGGGCACACACACAAACACACACACTAAGTACACATACACTGAATATGTAAGAAAATGCAAAAGAGAAAAGAAAAAGAAAGAAAGAAGTTGGACATGAGGTAGTCTTTTGTTTTCTCTTCTACATATTTTTCGTTATAATCTTCCATATCCTATACCCATAGGACTGATATCTCCTTGAGTAAAATGTGCCTTATGGGAGGGACTCCATAAAAAAATGATAAACGGAGGTTTTCTACTTTAAAAAAATGTGGCCAAGAAATAATTCTTGCAAAATTTAAAGTGTTCCTCCTACAAAATTTCTTAGCAATTGAACAATTCATCCATTTAAATATCAAAAATAATAAGACTGTATGTATAATGTATAAATATTAATATCAAAATCAATTTTAGATACAAAGATGTCTGTTTCTGACACGGGGCTCTACCATTGCTCTTTCTGGTAAGTCAGGACCCTTCAGGAACACATTTGATGTAAATGGTCAGCTGTTCCTTCAGCATCTATTTTGCTGTGATTTGTGCTCTTCCTCCAACCCCTTGCTTCCTGCCTCCCCATGTACATTGTACATGAGGTTAGAATGACCCAGCTCTGTGACTCAAAGGAAATTGAAGAGCTCCACTTTCTGCAGTGCCCCCCTCATGACTGGCTGGGCCTTTCCTAAGTAGTTCAGTGCAACGTCATCTTTCTGCCCCAGCCCGCTTCCATCACCTTCTGCCACAGCTGTTGATCTTTAGAACATCTTGCACCTCAAACGCTCACAGCATCTGCTCCCAGATAACCCAGCTTGGGGTTGGATTGTAGGTGCTAAAAGCTGCTTTATCTAGATACCATGGTTTAGAATAAAAAAAGCTTCCTGTTTCAATGGTTTTTCTTACAAACTTAAAGGATTTGTTAAGTAAAGCATTGGTCAGGAGCAAGGACTGGACTATCAACAATTTTAAAGCAATTGAGCATATAGGCAGCTGTATCAATTTACGGTGCACGTTTTCTGGTTCTCTGTTTACATTTCTGTTCTGCTCCCTTTATTTAATACAGGATTCCATATGGGTCTAGTTAACATTTGTAAGTAATGTATTAGTTATGGAGAATAATCGATGTAGTTTTGTAAAATTTACACAAAATTCTTCAATGATTTTTTTTTCTGGTTCAAATATGAAACTTCATCAGTTATATTTCTATTAATCTTTTTCTTAGTAGCAGTTTCATAATTTGTACAAATGCTGCAAATTCACATTTTTGTCCCTTCAAATGCAAATATGCTAGCCAATTTCACAACCTTCAGCAGTTTCTTTCTCTCCCACTCTCCCTCTCTGTCTCTCTGTCTCTGTTTCTCTCTCTCTCTCTCTCTCTCTCTCTCTCTGTGTGTGTGTGTGTGTGTGTGTGTGTGTTTGTGTGTGTGTGTGTGTGTGTGTGTGTGTGTGTGTGCCTGTGCACACATTTTGCTAAAGGTTGGCACTGGCTTCTAGGAAGCTAATTTTTCTTTTACCAGACCTGCCACTATAGACAATATATTAGGAGGTTATTGTAAAATAAAGTTATTTTTTAAATAAATAAAAATTAAATAAAAAAGTTATTTTTTAAATACTCTCCTTTCTCTCTTCTTTTCCTCCTTCCGTCCTCTCCATCCTTCCACACCTCTCTGTTTTCTTTCTGCCTCCAAGCTCCTTTCCTTACTTAATAAAGCAATGCCAGAGCCTGAGGACATTTCTTGGTCAGCATGTTGCCCTCTACCAGCCTCAGTGAGACTTCATGTTTAGTTGTTTTTATCCTAACAATCTGTAATTTATACTTGAATATAAGTATGTGGGTGGAAATGTCTTTTTCTACCAGAATGCAGAAAAAAAAACACTGGGTAAGGGATTCAATGTTCTTTAGTTCTAGTGTTTGTTTTGTGAACTTGGTGTTTGGTGTTCCCTTCCTTTTTAGTATTCTAGTGTCCAACTCCCTTTTTCTCTGATACATTGAAAATTTACCTTAATGTAGCTAACATTTCCATTACTATAGTTACAAAGCTGAAAGACATGTGGGTACACACTAGGGAGAACTTTGAAAACTGCAGGTATGATTAGAGATTGGAAGGGCTATGGACATGAGCACTAAGATTATTGTATAATGACTAAAAGCTTTGAACATATTATACAATCTTCAAGGTTCTTAGCCTAGTCATTTATGAGTGGGAATAATAAGTACGTTGACCATTAACTTGTATAGGAAAATCTCTGTTCAATGCCACCTCCTGCCTCTCTCTCTTTCTCTCTCTCTCTCTCTCTCTCTCTCTCTCTCTCTCTCTCTCTCTCTCTCTCTCTCTCTCTCTCTCTCTCACACACACACACACACACACACACACACACACACACACACACACACACACAAAGGAATCCATGGCTTACAGTGGTGACTTTATAAATATTTGATATCATTATCACTGAAAAGTGTACAATATTTTGTCAGCCCCACTTTCTTTCCTAAGTTAACATTTTTGGCTGGAGCATATTTAGCTTCCGACTTTATATAAAGGTATAAATTTGCATGATTTTGTAATATGTAAGGCACTTTAAGCTCCCGCAGAAAAAGCATTATGCAATTAGAGAATATTATTATTCATCCTGCTCATGTGTGAATGCTCAAGGCTCCATACAGATTCATCTTAAGGGAAGTATTAACTTCAAAGTCTCTGTGAACCCTATAATGTGTACTTTATAAATGCTGATGTTTCATAATTTTTCACTTTCTGTCTTAGTTTTCTGTTAAAAGTAAAAGCAAAATTGAAAAGTTAGTGTAACAAGGGATTTATGGCATGGTCATAATAGGTAAGAATTTAAAATTTTTCCTTTAACACCAACCTCATGCAACTTAAATATAAGAAGTTATAAGTCAGAATCTTGAAGTAATTCTCAAGTATAGTCAATCTCTATGAATTTGAGCTACATACACTTCTTTATTACCATAATAGCATCTAGTAGTTACATATAACATGGTCTAGAAGGTTTAACTTTTAATTATAACAATTATCCTCTGGAAGGAAAGTCAGATTCTTTTTATAAATAAGATTCTAGGGTTCATAGTGAACAGCTTGGGTGTAGATAGCTGCTGTGAGCAGAGTACACCTGTGTCCTAATCAGGACATATTTTCAAGGAAAGTAACAGACTCCCTGGAATAACAGCTACCCACCTCTCTGACTTCCTGGCTTTTGCCCTGCAAAAGTCCCAGTCAGAACTCAGCCTGGATCCAAGTTTCACAGGCCCTGATGAAATGATAAAAGGAATAAAATTCTATGCCCTTGTCAGGGACATACTTGGAAAGTTCCAGTATGGGCTGGGTTCTGGGCCTTGTGGGGGCTATGGTTTCAGTTCCTGGGAACTCTCAGATTTCTCCCCTGATGGGCTTTGGTTGTCATAAGTCCCAAGGCAGCAATATCTGATGTGTCCTGTGTTCTCTTTGTCAACATTGACTGACTGAACTTTCTGCTGACCTTGGTCCATTCTCCTTCTGTGTATAGTATATGAGAAGCTGTCATTTTTAATAAATTTGTTTGGTATAAGTCTTCAGCTTATACAAGACTTCCTGGTCCCAGCTTTTCTGTTTCCTTATATTCTTCTGCCCTGAAACTCCCACTTAAGACTCTGTCACCTAAGAGCAACCTACTTTTCCAGGTTCAAGGAAACAGACTTACTCAAACAGCTTCTTCAAAACATTATGCTGGCCACTTCGCTGTCATGCAAATCTATGAAAGAGCTGTGACTGTCCCAAGAAGATGGTGAAAATTGGTTAGAATGCCCAGAAGAAACCCTCCAAGTATCAGCATCTCCTATAATGGAGGATATTGTAACAGAGGCTTCCACACCATTAGCTCGCCCAGTAGCTACTCTTTCCCTTTTCTCTTTATTCTCTTCCCCTAGAACTCACCTGGGCAGCCACAATATCCTTCTGGACTTCCTGAACTGGGGAATATCTAAGTCTGCCTCGTGTACATACTCTGTTGCCCTCAGCAAGTTATTCCTCTAGCAGGCAACATATGTCTTTTTTTTTAATTTTTATTTTCTATATTCTTTTTTTTAACTTCTTTTTTTTAATTTTCTATATTCTATGAATACATTCCAAAGGCTTTCCCCTTTCCCAGTTCCCATCCACCACAGTTTCCATAGTTCCTCTCCCCCCCAAATGTTCACCAATCATTCCCCCTCCCTTTTTTTTTTTCTTTTTTTTTTTTCCTCGGTTTCTTTAGTAAACTGGATGCAATCTTTACATGCCCAGGGTCCTCTCCTTTCCTCTTCTTGGGAATCATTTGACTTGCTATTTGTGTCTTGAGTATTTAGGGCTTCTGGGCTCATTAATATCCACTTATCAGTGATTGCATTTCATGTGCATTCTTTTGTGATTGGGTTAATTCACTCAGGATGATATTTTCCAGGTCTAACCATTTACCTACAAATTGCATGAATTCATTATTTTTAATTGCTGAGTAGTATTCCATTGTATAAATATACCACATTTTCTGTATCCATTCCTCCTTTGAGGGATATTTGGGCTCCTTCCAATTTCTGGCTATTATAAACAAGGCTGCTATAAACATAGTGGAGCATGTGTCTTTATTGCATGCAGGGGAATCCTCTGGGTATATGCCCAGGAGTGGTATGCCAGGGTCGTCTGGAAGTGACATGCCCAATTTTCTGAGGAACAACCAAACTGATTTCCAGAGCGGTTTTACCATTTTGCAATCCCTCCCACCAACAGTGGAGGAGTGTACCTCTTTCTCCACATCCTCGCCAGCACTTGTTGTCTCTTGAGTTTTTAATCTTAGCCATTCTGACTGGTGTGAGGTGGAATCTCAGGGTTGTTTTGATTTGCATTTCCCTGATGACTAATGATGTTGAACATCTTTTAAGGTGTTTCTCGGCCATCCAAATTTCTTCTGGTGAAAATTCTTTGTTTAGCTCTGTGCCCCATTTTTTGATAGGGTTATTTGTTTCTTTGCGGTCTAACTTCTTGAGTTCTTTGAATATATTGGATATTAGCCCTCTGTCGGATGTGGGGTTGGTGAAGATCTTTTCCCACTTTGTTGGTTGCCATTTTGTCCTTCTGACAGTGTCCTTTGCTTTGCAGAAACTTTGTAATTTTATGAGGTCCCATTTGTCGATTCTTGATCTTAGTGCATACGCTATTGGTGTTCCGTTCAGGAACTTTTCCCCTGTGCCCAAGTCCTCCAGGGTCTTCCCAAGTTTCTTTTCTAATAGTTTCAGTGTGTCTGGTTTTATGTGGAGGTCCTTGATCCACTTGGAGTTGATCTTAGTGCAAAGAGATAAGAGTGGGTCAATTCGCATTCTTCTGCATGTTGACCTCCAGTTGAACCAGCACCATTTGTTGAAAAGGCTATCTTTATTCCATCGGATGGTTGTGGCTCCTTTATCAAAGATCAAGTGACCATAAGTCTGTGGGTTAATTTCTGGGTCTTCAATCCTGTTCCATTGATCTGCTTGCCTGTTGCTATACCAATACCATGCAGTTTTTAACACAATTGCTCTGTAGTACTGCTTGAGGTCAGGGATATTGATTCCCCCAGAAGTCCTTTTATTGTTGAGAATAGTTTTAGCTATCCTGGGTTTTTTGTTGCTCCAGATGAATTTGAGAATTGCTCTTTCTAGATCTATGTAGAATTGAGTTGGGATTTTGATGGGGATTGCATTGAATCTGTATATTGCTTTTGGCAAGATGGCCATTTTTATTATATTGATCCTGCCAATCCAGGAGCAAGAGATATTTTTCCATCTTCTGAGGTCTTCTTCGATTTCTTTCTTCAAGGACTTGAAGTTCCTGTTGTACAGATCTTTCGCTTGTTTGGTTAGAGTTACGCCAAGATACTTTATGTTGTTTGTGGCTATTGTGAAAGGTGTTATTTCCCTAATTTCTTTCTCAGCCTGCTTGTCCTTTGAGTACAAGAAGGCCACTGACTTGCTTGAGTTAATTTTATAACCTGCCACTTTGCTGAAGTTGTTTATCAGCTGTAGAAGTTCTCTGGTGGAGTTTTTTGGGTTGCTTAGGTAAACTATCATATCATCTGCAAATAATGATAATTTCACTTCTTCCTTTCCAATTTGTATCCCTTTGACTTCCTTATGTTGTCTAATTGCTCTTGCTAGAACTTCAAGTACTATATTGAAAAGATATATATAGAGAGGGCAGCCTTGTCTAGTCCCTGATTTTAGTGGGAATGCTTCAAGTTTCTCTCCATTTATTTTGATGTTGGCTACTGGTTTGCTGTAGATTGCTTTTACTATGTTTAGGTATGGGCCTTGAATTCCTGCTCTTTCCAAGACTTTTAGCATGAAAGGATGCTGAATTTTGTCGAATGCTTTTTCAGCATCTAATGAGATGACCATGTGGTTTTTTTCTTTTAGTTTGTTTATGTAGTAGATTACATTGATGGATTTCCATATATTGAACCATCCCTGCATCCCTGGCATGAAGCCTACTTGATCATGGTGGCTGATCGTTTTGATGTGCTCTTGGATTCGGTTAGCAAGAATTTTATTTAGTATTTTTGCATCTATATTCATAAGAGAAATTGGCCTGAAGTTCTCTTTCTTTGTTGGATCTTTTTGTGGTTTAGGTATTAGCATAATTGTGGCTTTGAAGAATGAGTTGGGCAGTGTCCCTTCTGTCTCTATTTTGTGGAATAGTTTGAAGAGTATTGGTGTTAAGTCTTCTTTGAAGGTCTGGTAGAATTTTGCACTAAAACCATCTGGTCCCGTACTTTTTTTGGTTGGGAGGCTTTCTATAACCCCTTCTATTTCTTTAGGGGTTATGGGACTATTTAGCTGGTCTACTTGATGCTGATTTAATTTTGGTATTTGATATCTGTCTAGGAAATCGTCCATTTCCTCCAGATTCTCCAGTTGTTTTGAGTATAGACCTTTGTAGTAGGATCTGATGATCTTTTGAATTTCCTCATTTTCTGTTGTTATGTCTCCCTTTTTATTTCTAATTTTGTTAATTTGTATACTGTCTCTGTGTCCTTTGGTTAGTCTGGCTAAGGGTTTATCTATCTTGTTGATTTTCTCAAAGAACCAGCTCCTGGTCTTGTTGATTCTTTGTATGGTTCTCTTTGTTTCTACTTGATTGATTTCAGCCCTGAGTTTGATGATTTCTTGTCTTCTACTCCTCCTGGGTGAATTAACTTTTTTTTCTTCCAGGGCTTTAAGGTGTGCCATTAAGCTGCTAGTGTATGCTCTCTCCATTTTCTTTCTGGATGCACTTAGAGCTATGAGTTTTCCTCTTAGCACTGCTTTCATTGTGTCCCATAGATTTGGGTAGGTTGTACCTTCATTTTCATTGAATTCTAAAAAGTCTTTGATTTCTTTCTTTATTTCTTCCTTGACCAAGGTGTCATGGAGTAGAGTATTGTTCAGTTTCCATGTGTATGTGGGCTTTCTGTTGTTTTTGTTGCTATTGAAGACCACTCTTACTCCATGGTGATCTGATAGGAGGCATGGGATTAGCTCGATCTTCTTGTATTTGTTGACATCTGTCTTGTGACCGATTATATGGTCTATTTGGAGAAGGTACCATGCGGTGCTGAGAAAAAGGTATATTCTTTAGTTTTAGGATGAAATGTTCTATATATATCTGTTAAATCCAATTGGTCCAGAGTTTCAATTAGTTTCACTGTGTCCCTGTTTAGTTTCTGCTTTCCTGATCGGTCCATTGAGGAGAGTGGAGTGTTGAAGTCACCCACAATTATTGTGTTAGGTGTAATGTGTGCTTTAAGCTTTAGTAAGGTTTCTTTTATGAATGAGGGTGCCCTTGCATGTGGAGCATAGATGTTCAGTATTGAGAGCTCTTTTTGGTGGATTTTCCCTTTGGCCAGCAAGAAGTGACCTTCTGAAACTCTTTTGATGATTTTAGGTTGAAAGTCAATTTTATTTGATATTAGAATGGCTACTCCAGCTTATTTCCTGAGACCATTTGCTTGTAAAATTGTCTTCCAGCCTTTTACTCTAAGGCAGTGTTTGTCTTTAACACTGAGATGTGTTTCCTGTATTCAGCAAAATGTAGGGTCCTGTTTCCGTATCCAGTCTGTTAATCTATGTCTTTTTATTGGGGAATTGAGTCCATTGATGTTAAGAGATATTAAGGAATAGTAATTATTACCTCCATACATTTTTGAAATTATATTTATTTATCTTATTTATTTTTTATATTCGAGAGGTTATCTTCTTTTGGGTTTGATGAGAGGAGGTTTCTATCTTGCTTCTTCCCGGGTGTAGTTTCTGTCCTTGTCTTGGTGTTTTCCCCCTATTATCCTTTGTAGGGCTGGATTTGTGGAAAGATATCTTGCAAATTTGGTTTTGTTATGGAATACCTTGATGTCTCCATCAATGGCGATTGAGAGTTTTGCTGGGTAAAGTAGTTTTGGCTGAAGTTTGAGTTCTCTTAGAGTTTGCATGATATCTGCCCAGGATCTTCTAGCTTTCATGGTCTCAGGTGAGAAGTCTGGTGTTATTCTGATAGGTTTTCCTTTATATGTTACTTGGCCTTTTTCCCTTGCTGCCTTTAGTATTCTTTCTTTGTTTATTACATTTGGAGTTTTGATTATTATGTGATGTATTTCTGTTCTGGTCCAGTCTGTTTGGGGTTCTATAGGCTTCTTGTATATTCATGGGCATCTCTCTCCTTACGTTGGGGAAGTTTTCTTCCATAATTTTATAGAAGATATTAGCTGGCCCTTTAACTTGTAAATCTTCACTCTCGTCTATACCTATAATCCTTAGGTTTGGTCTTCTCATAGTGTCTTGGATTTCCTGGATGTTTTGGGTTACCACCTTTTTGCATTTAGTATTTTCTTTGACTGTTGAATCAATGGTTCCTATGGTATCTTCGGCTTCTGAGATTCTGTCTTCTATCTCTTGTATTCTATTGTTGATACATGCGTCTATGGCCCCTGATTTCTTCCCCAGGTTTTCTATCTCCAATGTTGTCTCCCTCTGTGATTTCTTAGTTGTTTCTACTTCTGTTTTTAGTATCTGGATGGATGTGCTCAGATCTTTCGCTTGCTTGATTGTGTTTTCATGTATTTCTTTAATAGATTTTTGTGCTTCCTCTTTCATTGCTTCTAGTTGTTGGCCCAAGTTCTTCTGTAGTTCTTTAAGTGACTTTTGTCTTTCTTCCTTATTGTCTTCTTCTCTTTGATCCATCTTCTCCTGAATTTCTTGAAGTGATTTTTGTATTTGCCTCGTAAAGGCTTCTAACTTTTGATCCATTTTCTCCTCTATTTTTTACGAGATTTTTCTATGTGTTCAGCTACCAGCATCCTGACCAGTGATTTTTTATCCAAGTCTTGTTTTTCTTGTGTTTTGGGGTATCCAGGGATTCCTGTTGTTGGAGAACTGGGTTCAGATGCTGTCATGTTGCCTTGATTTTTGTTAGTAACGTTCCTTCGTTTTCCTTTTGCCATCTGGTTATTTCTGGTTTTAGTTGGCCTTGTTGTCAGTGGCTGGTGTTTGAATCTCCTGTGAGGCTGGGCTCACCTGTTGTTTCAATACTGGTGAATATGTGTGACTGCTGCTTTAAGGGATCATAAGCTGGCTGCCACCCGTGTGATTGTAGCCCCTGTTGGAGTCTGTCTACCTGGGCTTCTCCAGCTGTGTCCTGGTTGCAAGGAACTCGGCCTGCTTGGCTCCGAGAGCCTAGCAGATCCCCCCCCCCCCGTGAGGGTAGTCCTGGAGGGGGTGTCTACCTGGGTCTTTCCAGCTGTGTCCTGGTTGCAATATGGAGGCCTGCTGCTATCGCTGGTCCAGGGGCTGGGGAGCTGGTTGCAGAACACAGCCTCGGTGCTTGGCCAGAGGGCAAGGGGATGTCCCACAGAGCCTGGGCCTTTCCAGCTGTGTCCTGGTTGCAATATGGAGGCCCGCCGCTACTGCTGGTCCAGCGGCCGGCGAGCTGGTTGCAGAATGCAGACTCGGTTCTTGGCCAGAGGTCGCAGGGATGTCCCACAGAGCCTAGGCAGAACTCAGCCTGCTTGGCTCCGAGACCCTAGCAGATCCCCCCCGTGAGGGTAGCCCTGGAAGGGGTGTTTACCTGGGCCTTTCCAGCTATGTCCTGGTTGCAATATGGGGGCCCCACCACTACTGCTGGTCCGGGGCCGGCGAGCTGGTTGCAGAACGCAGCCTGGGTGCTCGGCCAGAGGGCGGGCGCGGGGATGTCCCACAGAGCCTGGGCCTTTCCAGCTGTGTCCTGGTTGCAATATGGAGGCCTGCCGCTACTGCTAGTCCAGGGGCCGGTGAGCTGGTTGCAGAAAGCAGCCTCAGTGTTTGGCCAGAGGGCGCAGGGATGTCCCACAGAGCCTAGGCGGAACTCAGCCTGCTTGGCCCCCGAGACCCTAGCAGATCCCCCCAGTGAGGGTAGCCCTGGAAGGGGTGTTTACCTGGGCCTTTCCAGCTGTGTCCTGGTTGCAATATGGAGGCCTGCCGCTACCTCTGGTCCAGGGGCCGGCGAGCTAGTTGCAGAGCGCAGCCTCAGTGCTCGGCCAGAGGGCAGGCGCGGGGATGTCCCACAGAGCCTGGGCCTTTCCAGCTGTGTCCTGGTTGCAATATGGAGGCCCACCGCTACCGCTAGTCCAGGGGCCGGCGAGCTGGGCCTTTCCAGCTGTGTCCTGGTTGCAATATCTTCTATATTCTTGTTTACATTCCAAAGGCTTTCCCCTTTCCCAGTTCCCCCTCCACCATACATCCCATAATTCGTCTCCCCCCAACTATTCCCGAATCATCCCTCCCCCCCACGATTTCGCTGTTCTGGGTCTACAAAACTGGATCCAATCTTTTCAGGCCCAGGGTCCTCTCCTTTCTTCTTCTTGGGAATTATTTGACTTGCTAATTGTGCCTTGAGTATTTAGGGCTTCTGGGCTCATTAATATCCACTTATCAGTGATTGCATTTCATGTGTATTCTTTTGTGATTGGGTTAACTCACTTAGGATGATATTTTCCAGATCTAACCATTTACCTACAAATTGCATGAATTCATTATTTTTAATTGCTGAGCAGTATTCCATTGTATAAATATACCACATTTTTTGTATCCATTCCTCTTTTGAGGGATATCTGGGCTCCTTCCAATTTCTGGCTATTATAAACAAGGCTGCTATAAACATAGTGGAGCATGTGTCTTTATTGTATGCAGGGGAATCCTCTGGGTATGTGGCCAGGAGTGGTATGGCAGGGTCCTCTGGAAGTGGCATGCCCAATTTTCTGAGGAACCACCAAACTGATTTCCAGAGCAGTTTTACCATTTTGCAATTCCACTAACAGTGGAGGAGTGTTTCTCTTTCTCCACATCCTCGCCAGCACTTGTTGTCTCTTGAGTTTTTAATCTTAGCCATTCTGATTGGTGTGAAGTGGAATCTCAGGGTTGTTTTGATTTGCATATCCCTGATGACTAATGATGTTGAACATCTCTCAAGGTGTTTCTCGGCCATCCGAATTTCTTCTGGTGAAAATTCTTTATTTAGCTCTGTACCCCATTTTTTGATAGGGTTATTTGGTTCTTTGGGGCCTAACTTCTTGAGTTCTTTGTATATATTGGATATTAGCCCTCTGTCGGATGTGGGGTTGGTGAAGATCTTTTCCCACTTTGTTGGTTGCCGTTTTGTCCTTCTGACAGTGTCCTTTGCCTTACAGAAACTTTGTAATTTTATGAGGTCCCATTTGTCAATTCTTGATCTTAGAGCATAAGCTATTGGTGTTCTGTTCAGGAACTCTCCCCCTGTGCCCATGTCCTCCAGGGTCTTCCCCAGTTGTGGGTGACTTCAACACTTCACTCTCCTCAATGGACCGATCAGGAAAGCAGAAACTAAACAGGGACACAGTGAAACTAATTGAAACTCTGGACCAATTGGATTTAACAGATATATATATATAGAACATTTCATCCTAAAACTAAAGAATATACCTTTTTCTCAGCACTTTCTCTGAAATTGATCATATAATTGGTCAAAAGACAGATGTCAACAAATACAAGAAGATTGAGCTAATCCAATGACTCCTATCAGATCACCATGGAGTAAGAGTGGTTTTCAATAGCAACAAAAACAACAGAAAGCCCACATACACATGGAAACTGAACAGTACTCTACTCAATGACACCTTGGTCAAGGAAAAAATAAAAGAAAGAAATCAAAGACTTTTTAGAATTCAATGAAAATGAAGGTACAACCTACCCAAATCTATGGGACACAATGAAAGCAGTGCTAAGAGGAAAACTCATAGCTCTAAGTGCATCCAAAAAGAAACTGGAGAGAGCATACACTAGCAGCTTAACTGCACACATTAAAGCCCTGGAAGAAAAAGAAGTTAATTCACCCAGGAGGAGTAGAAGTCAGGAAATCATCAAACTCAGGGCTGAAGTCAATCAAGTAGAAACAAAGAGAACCATACAAAGAATCAACAAAACCAGGAGCTGGTTCTTTGAGAAAATCAACAAGCTAGATAAACCCTTAGCCAGACTAACCAAAGGACACAGAGACAGTATACAAATTAACAAAATTAGAAATGAAAAGGGAGACATAACAACAGAAACTGAGGAAATTCAAAAGATCATCAGATCCTACTACAAAGGTCTGTACTCAACACAACTGGAGAATCTGGAGGAAATTGACAATTTCCTAGACAGATACCAAATACCAAAATTAAATCAGCATCAATTAGATCAGCTAAATAGTCCCATAACCCCTAAAGAAATAGAAGGGGTTATAGAAACCTCCCAACCAAAAAAAGTACGGGACCAGATGGTTTTAGTGCAGATTTCTACCAGACCTTCAAAGACTTAACACCAATATTCTTCAAACTATTCCACAAAATAGAGACAGAATGGACACTGCCCAACTCATTCTTCGAAGCCACAATTACGCTGATACCTAAACCACAAAAAGATCCAACAAAGAAAGAGAACTACAAGCCAATTTCCCTTATGAATATCGATGCAAAAATACTAAATAAAATTCTTGCCAACTGAATCCAAGAGCACATCAAAACGATCATTCACCATGATCAAGTAGGCTTCATCCCAGGGATGCAGGGATGGTTCAATATACAGAAATCCATCAATGTAATCCACTACATAAACAAACTAAAAGAAAAAACCACATGATCATCTCATTAGATGCTGAAAAAGCATTCGACAAATTTCAGCATCCTTTCATGCTAAAAGTCTTGGAAAGAGCAGGAATTCAAGGCCCATACCTAAACATAGTAAAAGCAATCTACAGCAAACCAGTAGCCAACATCAAAATAAATGGAGAGAAACTTGAGGCATTCCCACTAAAATCAGGGACTAGACAAGGCTGCCCTTTCTCTCCATATCTTTTCAATGTAGTACTTGAAGTTCTAGCAAGAGCAATTAGACAACATATGTCTTATGTAGCTGGGGGTTGATGGCCATCTAGTAGCCATGTCCTTGGCATGGCCATCTACAATAGACATTAACACATGCCAGAACCTGTGAAATGTTTCTTCAGTGGTGACCTGGTTCATTAGCATTTTGTTTGTTTGTTTTGTTTTGCTCTTTTCAAGACAGAGTCTTACTATGTAGCTCTGTCTATCCTAGCATTCCCTTTGTAGACCAGGCTGGTCTTGAACTCAGACAGATTTTTGCCTCTACAGTGCTGAGATTATAGGCATGTGCCACCATTCTGGGTTTCAGCACCTTAAAGGGTACATGGAGAGTAGTTGTATGACAGCACAACCTTTTTAACTACCAAGCAATACCATGTGTCAACTTAGGTTGGGTCTGATTGTACCACGGTCTACCACAACTCTCTGTGTAATAGCTTCTATATGGAGGGCATGAACTGAGGGAGGCTATCCTCATGATCCCATTCGAAGGCTCCAGCAGGAACTTGAAGTTCATGTTTGTGACTGTGCAATGAGAGGAAGAATTTTTTCACAAATGGGTGGAATCTGGCCTTAAGCAACCCAGTGGAGCAGGAAGCAAACACTGTTCACAATCCAAAGCTCCATATCCCACTCAAACAAGAAATCAACCACTGGTTGGAGACTGCTAACCCATGATTATGGATACTTGCATGTGTCCCGAGAACTGACAGGACTTGCAACTCAAGAATGATTAGGCTGAAGAAAGGCCAGAGAAGAGCATAGCTCACTCTATCTATCTGAAGTCCAGAAGGGCCAGTCTACCACTCATTTGGAACATAAGTATCAAGAGAGAGAGACCATAGTAGGACTAATATATTATGCTTCCTATTTCTTGTCTTCAGCTGCTGCAAGTCTTTCTCTTCTGTTTTATGACTGGTATGTGAGTTACTATTTAGGTTAATCTTGGCATCACTATTCTTTAAAAGAGTGGTGACAGCTAGGATACATGAGCTTATCTTTTAAAGTTTTAACTAAGGGAAGAGTTTAGAACAGAGAAAAATTATTCTGATAGGTGGGGGTTGGAATTTACAATAGGCTATGGTATTGAAGTTCCACCCATTTATCTAACCACTAATAGTTTCTCAAGTCTGCCTTTTCAACTTTAACAGCTGCATTTAAAAAATTCAGAACAGCTTACCTTCCCCTCAGAGTTTGTTGTGGGAGTTTATGAAATAGTATTTGTCTTTTTAACCACTCTTTAAAACCTAGTAGCTGGGACCCTGACCTTACATAGTGCTAGCTCCTTGCCCAAACTGAGGGATGGGTTAATAGTTGCAAGGTGTCTGTTGACCCAGAAAAATCCTATCCTATCACTTGTTGAACCCTGACACTTGAAATGAAATGTTGTAACATATTCCATAATCTGCAAGAGTCTGCTAGGGACTCTCAAAGGAACCATACTCACCCAGACCCACTCTTTTTTCCTCTAAATTGTCATGGTCAGTTTCTTCTCACTCTTGTAAAGCACATCTACTTCTATCAATCCCATAGTTATTTCTCTCTAAATCTTCCTTTTACCCATCCAATTATCATTTAAAATTAAAATTGGTCTTTCAAAAAATGAGAGGAGGTACAAAAAAGCAAAGGAATGTGAGTCTAAGTCGATTTCTGTAATCACACCAAAAGAATCATAAACAGCACTTTCCGTGTCTGGTGATCAGCTTGAAGACATGAGTAGAATCATAATTATTCTAATTAAGTCATCTGGATTTAGTTTGGCTTTGTTTTTTGAGGCAAACTAGCCTGGAATTCTTTGTACCCCATTTTGTCTTGAACCTTGGAACTTCCTGCTTTAGTCTCCAAATAATGGGATTAAAAGTATCTATTGTTATGCCCAACTAAGAAATTTGAATAATGTTATGAGTAGAAGTAGAAGAATTTGAAAACTATGTAACAATAGAAGTTTTTTCATTAGAAAAGTTATGTAGACTGTTTGATCAGAACAGTTCAGAAAATATGACAACAAGGATCAGTAAAGAAACTATATGAAAAGAGAGATAGTTATTAAAAGACTTGCAGAAAATGGGGATTATGGAGATTAACCAGGATAGACTTACTTCTCTCAAGTGTACCAAGGATTGAACTCATGGCTTCACAGATGCTAAATAACCACTGACCTACATCCTCATTCAAATTAGTCTTGTTTACTTGAAATGAAACTACTTGAACGAAATGTTAAGTAGGACAATGGAATCAATAGATATAGCTAAATAATTTTGCTTAATGTCTCTTGTCTGAAATTTAACCCAGCTATAGGAAGTTGGCTTCTTACACCATATTTAATTTAAACATTTATTTACCCTGAGCTGATGGACAATGGATAAATGGGTTTCTCTAAAGTGGGCTTCTTCTGCAACCAGCCATGGAGAAGGGAGTGTATACACGAGGAATCATTTAGTGGTGATGTACATCTAAAGAAAGAAATATGGATTTCAAATAACCCTGTTTAGTTGTTTCGGGTTTTCTAATAAGATAGTAAATGTAGGAAAAGACATAAAATATCGTTTTTCATAATTCAGTTAATGCAAACAGCATTAGCATTTAAAAAGTAGGACTGATGTTGAGGGCTGACTTTGCTACTGAAGTGATTTCATACTTTAGAAAAAATTTACCTCACTTTTTGAAGGTTTTGAGTATGGTGAGAACCAAAGCAAATTTTCACAGCATTTTTTAGTTGATCAGACACTGTGGATGCTGTGATATATAGATGTTGTCAAGAAAACATGATTCTCTGTCCCATATGGGCTCCTCAAAATGGCTATATCTTGGGTTTTGTTTTCTCTTCTTACCACAAAATCCAGTTTCTGGTGACAACAGATTAATCCTGACAGATGTAGGTGATGGATTTTATGATCCAGAGCAACTCAACCTTGCCTTCAGTCATTCACCCTAGGAATCCATCTCACTGCTAGTCCTTCACCTACAAAGGAGGAGAAAAGCTATTAATCAGGAGGTTGCCAGCTAAGAATACCCTACTAAATATCCTGTGTAGCACAGATAGATGCCAATGGGTGTTCGGAAAGCATGATGAAAGCAAAACTTGGCAAGCAAATCTGTGCTTGATCTACATTTGATCCTTCTGTAGATCTTTGGGCTGGGTACTCACATTTTAAGGGTGGCATTGAAACTTTGTGGTAAGATGAGAAAAATATACTGGAAGGATGGCAGCTAGTGATATTGATGGAACAGCAGAGACAAGGATCTAGGTTGGTCCAGATATAGATTCTCCTGAGCCTTATTGGAGACCCCACTACTGCTGGATGCATATGGGGCTGTTGAGCTAGAGGCAGTAAGACAACAATATATACTTCTGACTTCTGAGAACAGAGGAGCAGTTCCACACATAGAACATGTAAGATGTTCTTTCTCCAAAACAGTGGTTCTCAATCTTCCTAGTGCTTTAACTCTTTAATTTAGTTCCTCATGTCATGTAACCCTGAGCTATAAAATTATTTGTATTGCTACTTTATAACTGTAATTTTGCTACTGTTGTGATTTGAAATATAAATATCTGTGTTTTCTGATGGTCTTAAACAGCCCCTGTGAAAGGGTCATGACCCATGGATTGAAGCCCATTTATCCAGAAGCTCCATGTAGATGTAGCCTCCAAGGGCTGCCTTATCACTACAAAAAAAAGGGTTGTTGCTTAAGACCATGTTGAGAGTTCAACCAATGCCTTATCCTAGAAGAGTGAACAGCACTGAAATTGATTGTATCTAATGTTGGTAGGATACTAATCAAACATATTTGGGGTTGGCTTGTACATTTATAGTTGTTGTTTGCTATTATTAAAATATCCATTGCTCTAAAAAATGAATTACAGTTCACATCAGCCCCAGAACCTATAAAGGTGTTCCAGGATTACCATGGGACAGGCTAGTAGAATTGCCATCATAAACACTTTTTCAGCCACAATATTAAAATAAGGGACTTATTTTCTTTATTGCAGTAAAAAGAATTCTGGTTATGTCCCATTCTATGAAAGAACATACTTTGCTAATGTGAAAGATGTGATACACATTCTAACATTTTTTTAGATATTAGATACCCTTTAATACTTGAAAATCCTACATTCATGTTTGATATGGTTGTATTTTTCCCATTATCTTCTAGCCACCCCCAACCCCTGCAGACATATGACATACTAGTACCTGAGTCTATCTCCTACTTTCATTTATTTTACATCTATTCTGTCTAGGTCTTATGCAATGGTCATAACTGCTGTGTATTCAGAATTCCAATGGCTATAGCATATCACAGTTTTTTGCAGTGGTTCCAGCTGCTATATGTCTATGAATGCAATATCTATAGCATATCAAGAAGACAAACCTCTCCATAATCAAACCCTTACAATGTTCTGAACTCTCCTCCACAATTTCTGGACCTCAGAGTAGGTGATTTAGAATAGATGTCTCATTTAGGGGTGATCACTCCTGAATGTGTGATAATTCCTGAAGTCTCTTGTTCTTAGAACCTTGATCAGTTGTGAGTCTCTGCTTTGACTGTTGCCGTCTGCCAAAAGCCACTTTCCTGACAAATGCTGATTATTGTATCAAGCTATGAGTATAAATATAAATGTTTAGAATACAGTTGAACTGCATGCGATTATTCCAAAACATCACTAGTAGATTTCTCTCATAGGGTCTGTACACTTTTGACCAGGTTTCCAATACTAGTCACATTTTACCTCCCCTCTTCCCTCTGACCCCCCTGCCCCCACCGAAGGAGGCCTAGGATCTAATCAGAGGATGCTTAGTTGTCCTGAGAAATATACTATTATTTCTCTTCTTGCCATATCTTGCCTGGCAGGTTAGTAATGTAGCAAGCATCATCCACTATTGAGTTATATTTTTGATGACGTTTCTCCCCCAGCAACCTGCCTAGAACTGCTAATTTTATGAACATTAGCCAGCAGGAAGGAAGCTTCCAGCACAGCTCCATGTTGGTTGCAGCAGCCTGCATTCCCACTGACAGCATGAGTGTTCCCCATACTCAACGAACTTGCCAAAATATTTTGTCATTTGATTTTGTGATAAAAAGTCATTCTGACTGAAGTGAGATAAAATCTCAAAAAGACTTTAATGTGCATTTCCCTGGTGTCTGATGTTGTTGAACACTTTAGAAACTGTTTATTTTCATTGTATATTTTTCTCCTGAACAGTCTGTTTAGTTTCATCATCCATTTTAGGTTGTGTTGTTCATTTTCTTTATGTTTTTTAATTGTTTGTATCATCTATCTATCTATATAGATATAGATATAGATAGATATATAGATAGATATCTTGTGATATCTTGTGTCAATGTATAGATGGAAAATATTTTCTCCCATTTTGTGGGCTCTTCTCTCTAGTGATAGCGTCTTTTATAGCACACTAATATTCTACTTTCATGAAGGTTTATTTGTTAACAGATAGTTTTATTTCCTGAGTGAAAGGAGCCCTCTTCAGAGAGTCCTTATCTAGGGTATTTATTGTTGCATAGGCCCTAATTTTTTCTCTAGCAGTATCATATTTACACCGAGATCCTTGATTTTGGTGCAAGGAAAGAGAGAAGGATTGTGTTTCACTAGGCATCTTTTTCCCCCCAAGGACCATCTGTCGAGGAAGCTATCTTTTCTCCAGTATACATTTTTTGACATCTTTGCCAAAGATGAGTGGTTTTAGCTCCAAGGACTTATGTCTGGGCTCTTTATTCTATCCCATTGATATACATGTATTTTTCTGTAGTTGCACCATGCTCTTTTATCATAGGTCTCTCACAGTTTTTGTTTCTTTTAATAACATTGTCTTTGTTGTATTCATGCTTATGGCTACTAAATTCTAATTACTTTGTTTCCTTATAGTATGTATAACAGTAATTGCAAGTTCATATTTTTTTCCATTTTTATTTCATGTCATATAGGTGACGGGTCCAATAATCAAATAAAAACATTGACTGCTTGCGTTCTTTTTTTCTGTATTTTTGCAGCAGTTCACTCCAAGCATGCATTTTGTTCATGTCAGTAGTCTATATTATTTCCTGAATATAATTGTACATTGTGCCAAAAGTACCTCTGTACAGTTCCTGTGTAGTTCCCCTCTACAGGAAGTCAAGGTTTAAAACACTAGTTTGATTTATATTGTGCTTATTATAATTTTCAACAAATTGAATGCGTATCTATGGATAAAATGATTTGATATAATTATAGGATTAAGGCACAATTCTAGGCAATAATTCATTTTTAATATGGTAAAATTCATTAGATTTTTCAGTGCATCACCATTTTATAGAAATTGTTATTATAAAATTATTGGGTTAAGATATTCTAATTCAAGGGTGAGTATAATGTCATAGGAAATTCATGGCAGGTTATATGCACTGAGAAATATACTTTGTATTGCAGTTTGTATACAAAAGAATAAGTAATTATTAAGACATATTTAGGTTGGTTAATTTAAGTAGTCTTCTAAAAATGTTAATGCTTGGTTACTCTTTTCTTTGTAAAATCAAACGTGAAACTATTTTGTCTATAGCACATATCTGTACAGCTGTGTTTCTGTGAAATAAAGTGATATGGTTGAGCAAAAGGCAGAAGAACAATGAAAAAGAAGGTGAAAATCTCGCTGAGTGAAAACTCATCATTAAATTATGAAATTATGAAAATAGAAATTATGTTACACCTTTTCAAAGTGATATATATATATATATGTATATATATATATATATATATATATCCTTGAAAAAGAACCTTATAAAATAAAGATAAAAATAATAGAAAAAAAATCTCATTTTCCATTGGATTGAGTTAACTGATCTTAGTGAATGTAAGCTTCATGTCTCCAGCAATTTTTCCATTGCTTAAGTTTTTCTTTTTGTTTTAGATTCTACTCTTGCAAATATGTGCAATGTTCAGCCTTATATAGTTTATAATAACAGACAAGTCACCATTACACAAAAATAATGAGGTAAAATAAGAATAAAATTGTTAATAATTATTAATTAAAAGTAATCAAATGGGAGATGTGATATGGTGTGTGTATGTGTGTGTGTTGTGTGTGTGTATGTGTGTGTGTGTGTGTGTGTGTGTGTGTGTGTAACAGAATACTATTTAACAATAAAAAGGCAAAATTCTGTAATTTAAACAACATGGTTGACAATGAAGAATCATTCTGTTTTGGAAAAGAAGCCCAATAAACTAATATAATCTCCTTTATGTGGAAGCTGAAAAGAAATCCAGGTAAAAATTAGAAAGGAAAATGGTGATTTGTAAAGACTTGGGAGTGTGAGGGGATGCTGATCAATGGGTCCTAAGTTATAGTTAGCTTGAGTAAGAAGTTCTGGTGTGCTATCATGAAATGGGGTAGCTGTTGCTCAAATGCTTATCCCAAGAGGATAAATAGCTTACTGGGCCAGTCCGAACTGATTCCCATCTCAGTCCTGCTTAGGCTAAGTGGTTAGAATGACTAGTCAGACCACACGACTTCCAGCTACAGATTACCTTTGTGACAGTATGCATGGGTAAGATTTAAGTGGTTCTATGGCTCTTGTTTATACACTTGTGCAAAGTGACATAAATAAGTACCATTTTTGAAAGAATATTATGAGTATTTAATGTAAGATTAGAGTTTATTTATATGTTGCATGTAAATCTTAGTACAATACTTGCTGTAAAAATACCAGTATAAAATGTGTGTTACACTAATAATACACATTTTTAATTTGCATGCTTGATTAAATATTTGCTAAGAAACTAATGAAGCATTTAAAATTTTTATGACCTTGCTTACTATTTATTTTCACATATATGTGTGTGTGTGTATGTAACTATTTTTTTAAACTAAAGACACATGCATTTCTATTGATATAAAGGAATACTTGCAGTCCCAAAAATTTATCTTAATTCTCTAATTCCCAGTGATCCTTTCCCTGATGTATGTTTTAGACTTGATGGGCTGATTTAGACACTTGTCAGTTCAGGTTTTTGATTTTTGAAAAGAGTTTTCTGATTTTTATAACAAAGTATATGAATTCTATCCTTGGTGACTTCTACCTTTAATGTGACATTTAAAGTATGTTTCTTATGTTGGGAAAAAAACACTACTTATTTGATTTCACATATTAAGCTTGATTTTAAAATTTAAATTCATCAAGGATCACTTTGTCAAAAGGTTAATTGGGAACCTTGTTAAGGTTCACATCTTAAGATACACTTGGAAGTGTATCTCAGTTTTAAAGATGAATTATTGATAGACACCAATGACAGTTCTCTGGTCTTTCTGATGGGCACAACCCTCACCTGTCCTGTTGCCACTTGCTCTAGTAGAGGACCAGCTTTCAGTGTCTTTCCACCTATCTGATAAATGTGGTATCTGCTACTGGGTTCAGAATGATGTACATGTTCACGGCCTGACAAGAATATCATACTTGTGGTTTACTCATCATTTTAATTTGAGATAGTGGTTATAATTGTTAAATGTCTTTGGAATATTATGTGAATCTTCTTGGGGAAAAGATCTTGGTTTGAAACTGTAGGTAGGGAGATGGGGAAGATCTGGAGGAAGGGCAAAACATGATCAAAGTTTATTACATGAAAAAAAACTTTTAAATAAAGAGCAAGTTTTGACTTTCTTGGAGAAAAGTGTCCTTCAATTGGTCCTTTAAATATGTGCAGTGTATTATATGCTTGGTAGATAAAAAAAATTACAAATTCAAAACCCTAAAGGATTATACTATTTCTAAGGGTACTAACATCATTCTGAATAATGCCTAAGAGCATTTTTTAAGAACAGAAAACGACCATGGCTTAAAACATAAATGTCACAATCTGATATCCATTAAATTTATCACAATACAGAAGGCAGCAAAATGCAGCCCCCAATGAGGAGAAAAATCAATCATTAAAAACTCATCCAGATCTCACCCAGCTGGAATCCACAGGAAAGAGGATTAATGGATTCTTTACCAAAGAGTATTTGCAGATGGCAAATAAGCAAATGAAAAAATATTCAAAATCATTAGTCACTAGGGGATGTAAATGAAAACCACAATGAGATACCACTAAACACCTATTAAAATAGTGGAAATTAAAGTCATTGATCACAGCAAATGTTAGGAGGCTGGTAGTCTTCCACACTGCTGGTAGAGACATAAAATGCTGCAATTACTTTAAAACCAGTCTGTTAGAGTCTGAGAAGTGTGAATATAATCCAGACCACAATGCGGCTGTTCTTCTCTTTCATAGGCAATAATGTTGACTACAGTTCCATGCTAATGAAGCGACAGTGAACATTTGCATATCTGCCTATTTGGATATGTGATTTACTTCCTTTAAAAATTCAAAACTTTAAGTTTTAACAGTGCAGGAAGCTTTTCCATTTCATTCAGTCACCTAGCTGAATTCTTTGGCCATGTCTGGTCCAAGTGAGAAGAGAAATATTCATTGACAAAAATAATGTAATATACTATTGATATTATCTTCTCATTGTTTACAAAAGTCATATACAAGTAGTATATCAATGTAATGAAATGTTACTTCAAATGGCAATGAACTGTTGATTAAAATAAGAATGAAGTGCCAGGCAGTGGTGGCACACGCCTTTAATCCCAGCACTTGGGAGGCAGAGGCAGGCTGATTTCTGAGTTTGAGGCCAGCCTGGTCTACAGAGTGAGTTCCAGGACAGCCAGGGCTATATAGAGAAATCCTGTCTCGAAAAAAAACAAAAAACAAACAAACAAAAAAAATAGAATGAAAAAAGAAGGTAACTATTCTAACCAAAAAGTGTGAGACTATTAATCTACTTATATATACCTCAAGAATCGAATCAAATAAACATTCAAGGGTCATGAATATAATTTTAGGTGTACATACAATGCTCAAAATTGTATAGTTAAAATATAGGAGACCTATAATATATCAGTTTTACCTTAGCATATATTTCCTACAATATAATAGCACAGTACAACCTAATGATCTTATTCTAATAATATAACACTGTTGGGAACATACAATGTTGAAACTTATTTTTATACTGATGCTTTTAAAATATTTTAATATTTTATCATTTTTAGAAAATTATTGATAAATATATGTATCAATAATTATATATATTCCATAGATGTGTGTTGAGTGCATTTAATTTGTTCTCCCATTTGATACTAATTCATTTTGGTTTATTTTTCTAGACACCATATGTATTGGTGCTAGTCATGTGTTGAAATTTTCCACTCATATTATCCTGAGGTCAGACTGTGCTTTCATCCAGTAGTGTTTGTTCGATAAGATATGAAGCGCTTATGTTCAATGCAGATGCATTCAGAATTATAATATATTCTTTACTGATTGTTCTCTTAATCAATGTGAAATGACATTCTTTATTGCCTCAGACTAATTTCAGTCAAAAGTCTATTTCATCAAAACAGCTGCTGTTCCCTATTTCCATTTGCCTGGAACACATTTTCACCCTAAAGCTGTGCTTATGTTTGCCAGGAAAGTGTGTTCCTTATTATCCACAAATTAATGGTGCATTAGGGCATGATGATACATACTCAGGAGGCAGAGGCAGGGAGATCTCTGAGTCTAAAATTTGGCACAATTTTCTGGATGATTCTGTTTAAAATACTTTCTTTGCCTGTTCTCATAATTCATAGATTTGACCTTTTAGTTGTGTTTCATATACCTCATATGTTGTACTTGTAGAATTTATAGTTAATTTATCTTTGCCATTGTCTAAATGTTACAATTCATCTACATGATATTCTGTCTACCCCTTTATTCTATTGGCAAGAAAATAATACTTTTTGAAAGTGTAGTAAAATTAATACTGAATCTTTATATGGTAGAAGATATTTCTAATCAGCTTATTCCCCAAATAACTACACAGATATCCTATACTATTTCAAAGCTTAGGTTTTAGCTAGCTCATCTAACTTAACCCAAGCACCTAGCCCCATCCAGCCGTGTGACTAGCTATACCTTCCTGGCCCCAATCACATCTATCTCCTCTTATATCTCTTTCTGGAAAGACCTTCCTCTTTCTTCTTCCCAGTGTTCCTTTCTTCATCCCAGGTAGAACCGCCTTCTACTTTCTGTTTGCTACTTGGCCATCAGATTCTTATTAAAGCTAATCAAAGAATGTCTGAGGTAGGTAAGGAAGGACAGAAACACACTATATTCTATTCCCCAACTCCCTCCAGGCATCCCCCACTTTCTCCAAAATAGTAATAACAATTTCAACACAGTCACATTCTTAACTCCAATAACATGAGACACGTGAGAATTATGTAGATGGTTAAAATAATAAAGATAAAGAAAGGATATATGACCACAATTAAAAGGAGAGTGAAAGGGGAAAGGTAACAAAATACTCTAAAATGTGTAAAGGAATCTTAGCATTCAAAAGCAGAGAGTACCTTTCTTCAGAAAGTTCATTAAAACAAACAAAAACATAAAACAATGAGGCTATATGGAGAGAGGATAGTGTAGAATCCTAACAGACCTTCAAAGAAGATCCAATACCAACACACCTTGAACTATTTCCATAAAAAAGAAACAGAAGGACCACTAAGTAATTCATTCTATGAAGCCACAATTACCCTGATACCTAATCCACACAAAGATCTAACAAAGAAAGAGAACTTCAGACAAATGCTCATGGTTGGATAGGATTAACATAGTAAAAATGGCCATCTTACCAAAAATAATCTACATATTTAATGCAATCTCCATAAAAATTCCAACACAATTCTTCAAATGCATGAAAAGAGCAATTCTCAATTTCAAATGGAAAAACAAAAAGCCCAAGATAGTGAAAAAATTCTTAACATTAAATGTACTTCTGGGGAAATCATCATCCCTGACTTCAAGCTGTACTCCAGAGCAATGGTGATACAAACTACATGGTACTGGTATAGAGACAGATAGGTTGATCAATGGAATAGAATTGAAGACCCAGAAATAAAGCCACACACTTATAGATTTTTGATAAAGAAGCCAAAAAAATACAATGAAAAAAAAGAAAGCATCTATAATAAATAGTGCTGGTCTAATTGGCAGTTGAAAATTGAACCATGTTTGTCTCCTTGCACAAAACTCAATTCCAAGTGGATCAAGGATCTCAACATAAAATCAGATACACTGGATCTAATAGAAAGTGGCAAACAGCCTCAAACTCATTAGCATGGGGCAAAATTTCCTAAACAGAACTCCAATGGCTCAGGCTCTATGATCAAGAATTGATAAATGGGACCTCATGAAACTGAAAAGCCTATAGACAAATAGCAAGAAACAGATTGTGAAAAAATGTCTTCACTAACCCCAAATCCAATAGAGGGCCAACATCCAAAATATATAAAGAACTCAAGAAGCTAATATCCAAACAACCAAACAGTCCAATAAAAAAGGGGGGGTGTCTATAACTAAACAGAGAATTCACAACAAAGGAATCTTGAATGGCTCAGAAACACAGAAATCTTTAAAGTCCTTAGTGATCAGGGAAATGCAAATCAAAATGACCCATAGATTCCACCTTACACCAATAATAGTGGCTAATATGAAAAACTCAGGTGAGGATTTGGAGAAGTGGAACACTCTTCCATTGCTGGTGGGATTGCAACCTGTATAACCACTCTGGAAATCAATCTGGTGGTTCCTTGGAAATCTGGAAATAAATCTACCTGAAGACCCAGCCATACCACTATTGGGCCTGCCATACCACAGGGCCCACTATAAAGGACTTATCTGTGATAGCCTGAATCTGGAAACAACCCAGATGTCTCACAACTGAAGAATGGATACAGAAAATGAGGTTCATTTACACAATGGAATACTATTTAGCTATTAAGAATGAGGACATCATGAGTTTTGCTGGCAAATGGATTGAACGAGAAAATATGATCCCGAGTGAGATAACTCATACCCAAAAGGACATGCATAGTATGTGCTCGCTAATAAGTGGATATTAGTCAAAAAAGTATAGAATACTTAAGATACAATCCATAGAACCCAAGGTTAACAAGCTGAAGGGCCCAAGAAAGGATACCTTAATCCCACTTGTGAGAGAAGATAACAATCACAGGAAGTAGAGGGAGGGAGGGATCTGTGTAGGAGAGAGGAGGGAATGGGGAAAGGGGAACATGGTCAGGTATGGGAGGGGAGACAGGAGAGAAGCCCTGAGTCCCAGCAGAATGATGGAAATATTCAACCTTGGGGTTCAGAGGTACGGAGGACCCTCTGGATGTACCAGAGACCTGGGAGGTGATAGACTTTCAGGACTCAAAAGGAGAAACCTTAGATGAAATACCCAACAGCCCAACATTGGGGAGAGGGAACACATAGAGTCTACCTCAAGTAGAAAGACAGTCATGAAGTGGAGGTATCAGTTGGCATCCCACAGTTGAACAACACTTCTTTACTAGGTGAAAATATCTTTCAGAAAAAAATGCTTGTGAAAACTATTTCCAACACATAGGTGCTAAAAATAATTATGATCAAGAGTCATGGCATTGTATAAAATGTTTAATTTCAACCTATAAACAGAAGAGATGAATAGCAAATGAAGAAAGTCACCTGTAGAATGGCAGTCAGTTAAACCATATACACATAACTAAGAATAAAGATATTTTAAGTTGAATATTATTAAATACTATTAAATTATGAAATGACTAAAATAAATTCAATTAAAATGACACTTCTTTTTTGAAAATCATGTTCTTCTATGGAAAAAAAGAAGTAAAAACATTTTATGATAAAATTGAAGATTTACTCCAGGAAAGATGGCTCAGTGGTTAAGAGCACTGACTGCTGTTTCTGAGGTCCTGTGATTAATTCCCACCCACCACATGGTGGTTCACAAACATCTGTAATGGGATCTGATGCCCTCTTCTGGTGTCTCTGAAGAGGATGACAATGTACTCATATTCATAAAATAAAGCAAATAAGAAAGAGAGAGAGAGAGAGAGAGAGAGAGAGAGAGAGAGAGAGAAAGAGAGAGAGAGAGACAAGGAAAAGCTAAATTGGCTGTACTGAAATAAATAAACATGAAAATGCTTTCTTTAAAAAATTGAAGATTTACATGGAAAATATTTCTGATAAAATAGAAGAGATATAGAAAAACACGTTAAAATTGACAATTTTCATGGAAAATTAAAGAGTAAAAGTGGTAGACATTAAAAACATTGCTAAATTAATTGAAAAAGTAGGTAGAAATATTTTGTGATAGAATTGAAGATTTACATGGAAAATATTTCTGATAAAATCGTAGAAAAATGTAGAGAAACATGTTAAAATTGAAGATTATGATGGAAAATTATGCAGATAAAATGGTCGGCATAGAAATAATTCTAAGTTGATTGAAAATGGAATTATAAAAATTGTCAGGTAAAATTGAAGATTTACATGAAAAT
The DNA here is from genome assembly GCA_964023405.1 of Apodemus agrarius. Classification (NCBI taxonomy): domain Eukaryota; kingdom Metazoa; phylum Chordata; class Mammalia; order Rodentia; family Muridae; genus Apodemus; species Apodemus agrarius. The sequence continues at coordinate 72,672,404 of OZ030018.1, forward strand.
ATTTCAGATAAAACTCAAGAAATATATAGAAAAACACATTAAAATTGACTATTTCATGAAAAATTATACAGATAAAATGCTAGACATAAAAAACCTTTCTACATTAATTGAAGGTGAAATTAAAAATATTTTGTGTTAAAACCAGAGATTTACATGGAAAATATTTCTGATAAAATAGAAGAAATATATAGAAAAAAAATGTTAAAATTGAAGATTATCAAAAAATTGAAGATTATCATGAAAAATAATGCAGATAAAATGGTAGACATAAAAACCATTACTAAATTAATTGAAAGAAGAATTACAAACATTTTCTGATAAAGTTGAAGATTTACATGAAAAATATTTCTGTTATCTATGTCTTTTTATTGGGGAATTGAGTCCATTGATTTTAAAAGATATTAAGGAATAGTGATTGTTGCTTCCTGCTATTTTTTATTTTATTTTTCTGTTTGTGTGGATATCTTCTTTTGGGTTTGTTGGAAGATTACTTTCTTGCTTTTTCTGGGGTATAGTTTCTCTCCTTGTGTTGGCATTTTCCATCTATTATCCTTTGTAGGGCTGTATTTGTGGGAAGATATTGTGTAAATTTTGTTTTTATCATGGAATATCTTGGTTTCTCCATCTATGGTGATTGAGAGTTTTGCTGGGTATAGTAGTCTGGGCTGGCATTTGTGTCCTCTTAGGGTCTATATGAGATCTGCCCACGATCTTCTAGCTTTCATAGTCTGGTGAGAAATCTGGTGTAATTCTGATAGGTCTCCCTTTATAAGTTACTTGCCCTTTTTTTCTTACTGCTTTTATTATTCTTTCTTTCTTTAGTGCATTTGATGTTTTGTGCAGGAGGACTTTCTGATCTGGTCCAGTCTTTTTGGAATTCTGTAGGCTCCTTGTATGTTCATAGGCATCTCTTTCTTTAGGTTAGGGAAGTTTTCTTCTATAATTTTGACGAAGGTACTTACTGGCCCTTTAAGTTGGAAATCTTTGCTCTCTTCTATACCTATAATTCTTAGCTTTGGTCTTCTGACTGTGTTCTGGATTTCCTGGATGTTTTGGGTTACAAGCTTTATGAATTTTCTTTGACTGTTGAGTCAATGTTTTCTATGGTATCTTTACCACCTGAGATTCTTTCTTCTATCTCTTGTATTCTGTTGTTGATGCTTGCCTTTATGACTCCTGAATTCTTTCCAAGATTTTCTATCTTCAGAAATGTGTAACTTTGTGATTTCTTTATTGCTTCTACTTCCACTTTTAGATCCTGGATGGTTTTGTTCAGTCCCTTCACTTGATTGTTTGTGTTTTCCTAAAATTCTTTAAGGGATTTTGTGTTTTAAGGGCTTTTACCTGTTGACTAATGTTTTCCTTTATTTCTTTAAGGGGGTAATTTAAGTCCTCTTGAAGCCCTCTATTAGCATCATGAGATATGATATTAAAACTATCTCTTGCTTTTCTGGTGTGTTAGAGACTTGCTGTGGTGGGAGAACTGGGTTCTGATGTTGCCAAGTAGCCTTGGTTTCTGTTGATAGAGTTCTTGTGCTTGCCTTTCACCATCTGGTTATCTCTGGTGTTAGTTGGTCTTGTTGTCTTTGCCTGGAGCTTGTCTCTTTTATGGGCCTGAAATCCTGTGTTTATACTTCTAGGAGACCAACTCTTTTTTTGGCACAGTTTGTGCACAGAAGGCTGTGGAGCCACCTGGCTCCCTGGTGCAAATGGCAGCAGGAAGACTTCTGTCCCAGCTGCTCCACTGATTGTATGCCCAGTGCAATCCTAGCTGTTCCCCTCCAGAGAGAAGGTGTAGATCTCACCTCTGTGCTCAGAAGTGAAAGCACTGCTGGGAGATCACTTTGTCCTGGCAGGCTGTGGAGTCACCCAGCTCGCTGATGCAAATGTCCTAAAATGACACTTCTAAGAGCTTAAAATAAAAAAATAATCCACAGGTAAAAATAAACTAATATTACATTATAATACCTATAATGTCTAAAACTCAAGAAGTAAATGGAAATCTGTGCCATGTTTATGGAATGGAGGTGTAGATGCCTTTCAGGTTCTTAAGCTTTGTGATGAAAAGTCCATGTATGTATTTAAATAATTCCCCTTGAATATGAGGAATGTCTTCCTACCTGCTCTTTGCAAAGTTCTTTAATATGTATTAAAATGTGTTATAGATACCATCTCCAAGTGGCACAGGAAGCCATCTATACACCCAGCTGTGCAGAGGAGACAGCCAGCACAGCCTGCATCCAGAGTTGATCGGCCCACAGAGCTACATACCCAAATACAACTACAAGAGTGCAGATCTGGGCTGCCATCTTTCCTCCTGTGACTGTGTAGCAGATTGGTAGGCAAGGATCCCCAGAGTAGAGGATTGTTGGGGACAGACCCTACCATGACTCCACCTGCACCCAGAAACTCGGCAGCCAAACAGCAATTTGTGCCAGGGGAAAGCCAGTCACCCAGGGTTGCAGAAATAGGCCTGTAGGCATGCAGGAGGGGCAAACACCTACCAGTGACAGCAGGACCAACTAACACCAGAGATAAACAGATGGCAAAAGGCAAACGTAGGTATGTTGCTAACAGTAATCAAAGCAATATGGCACCATCTGAACCCAATTCTTCCACAACAGCAAGTCCTAGATACCCCAACACACCAGGAAACCAAGATTTGGATTTAAAATCACAGCTCATGATGCTGATGGAGGGCTTCAAGAAGGACATAAATAACTCCCTTAAAGAAATACAGGAGAACACAAGTAAACAGGGAGAATCACTTGAAGAACTAAGGGAAAACACAACAAAACAGGTGAAGGAAGTAAACAAACCATTCAGGATCAAAAGAAGGAGGTAGAAACAATAATGAAATCACAAAGAGAGACAATTTGGCACTTTGAAAACCTAGGAAAGAAGTCAGGAGTCATGGACCCAAGCATCAACAACAGAATAAGAGATAGGAGAGAGACTCTCAGATGCAGAAGATAGCATAGAAAGCATTGATACAACAGTCAAAGAAAATGCAAAATGCAAAAAGCTCCTGACTCAAAACATCCAGGAAATCCAGCACAAAATGAGAAGACCAAACCTAAGGATTATAGGTATAGAAGAGAGTGAATATTTCCAACTTAAAGGGCCAGTAAATGTATTAAAAAATTATAGAAGAAAACTTCCCTAACCTAAAGAAAGATATGCCCATGACCATACAAGAAGCCTACAGAACTCCAAATAGATTTGACCAGAAAAGATATTCCTGCTGTCACATAATAATTAAAACATCAAATATACTAAACAAAGAAAGAATATTAAAAGCAGTAAGGGAAAAATGTCAAGTAACATATAAAGGTAGACCTATCAGAATTACACCGAACTTCTCAGAGAAGACTATGAAAGCCAGAAGAGCCTGGGCTGATGTCATGCAGACCCTAAGGGAACACAAATGCCAATCCAGACTGCTATATCCAGCAAATCGCTCAGTTAGCATAGATGGCGAAACCAAGGTATTCCATGTCAAAAACAAATTTACACAGTATCTTTCCACAAATTCAGACCTTCAAAGGATAATGAATAGAAAACACCAACAAAAGAAGGAAAACTATGCACTAAAAAGGAAGGAATTAATCTTATTTCAACAAACTCAACAGAAGATAACCACACAAACATAAAAATTACATCAAAAATCTCAGAAAGCAACAATCACTATTCCTTAATATCGATGGACTCAACTCCCCAATAAAGACATAGACTAACAGACTGGATATGTAAACAGGACCCAACATTTTGCTGCAACACTGAAATGCATCTCAGTGTCAAAGACAAACACCACCTCAGAAATCTATTCTGAGGCTAGAAAATAGATTTCCAGGCAAATGGTCTTAGGAAAGAAGCTGGAGAAGCCATTCTAATATCCAATAAAATAGACTTTCAACCAAAAGTCATCAAAAAGACACAGAAGGACACTTTATACTCATCCAAGGAAAATTCTACCAGGAAAAACTCTCAATTTTGAACACCTCTGGCCCAAATACAAAGGCACCCTTATTCATAAAGGAAACTTTCCTAAAGCTTACAGCACACATAGCACCCCACCCAATAATTGTGGGTGACTTCAACACCCCACTCTCCTCAACAGACAGATCAGGGAAGCACAAACTAAACAGAGGTACAGTGAAACTAACAGAAGTTTTGGACCAAATGGATTTAATAGATATCTATAGAACATTTCATCCTAAATCAAAAGAATATACCTTCTTCTCAGCACTCCATGGTACCTTCTCCAAAATTGACCATATAATTGGCCATAAAACCGACCTCAACAGTTAAAAGAAGATCAAACTAATTCCATGCCTCCTATCAGATCACTTTGGAGAAATGGTGATCTTCAAAAGCAATGAAAACAACAGAAAGCCCACATACAAATGTAAGTTGAACAATGCTCTACTCAATGATACCTTGGTCAAGGGAGAAATGAGGAAAGAAATTAAAACCTTTTTACAATTTAAAGAAAACGAAGGCACAACATACCCAAATTTATGGGACACAATGAAAGCAGTGCTAGGAAAACTCACAGCTCTGAGTACCTCCAAAAAGAAGCTGGAGAGAAAATACACTAGCAGCTTATCAGCACACCTTAAAGAATTAGAACAGAAAGAAGCTAATACACCCAAGAGTAATAGAAAGCAGGAAATCATCAAACTTAGGCTTGAAATCAACCAAGTTGAAACAAAAAGAACAATACAAAGAATCAACAAAACCAGGAGCTGGTTCTTTGAAAAAAATCAACAAGATAGATAAATATTTAGGCAGACTACCAGAGGGGACAGAGACAGTATTTACTTTAACAAAATCATAAATGAAAAGGGAGAAATAACAATAGAAACTGAGGAAATTAAAAAAATATCATATCCTACTACAAAAGCCTATACTCAACACAACTGGAAAATTTGGATGAAATGGACAATTTCCTAAACAGATACCAACTACCAAAATTTAATGATGATCAGATAGACCATGTAAAAGGTCTCATAACTGCTAAAGAAATAGAAGTGTTCATTGACAGTCTCCAAACCAAAAAAAGCACAGGACCAGATGGTTTTAGTGCAGAATTCTATCAGACCTTCAAAGGAGACCTAATACCAACAGTCTTCAAACTATTCCATAAAATAGAAACAGAAGGAACATTATCCAACTCCTTCTATGAAGCCACAATTTCACTGATACCAAAACAACACAAAGATCCAACAAAAAAGAGAAACTTAGACCAATTTCCCTTATGAATATCAATGCAAAAATACTCAATAAAATTCTTGCCAACTGAATCCAAGAATACATCAAAACTATCATTTGCCTTGATCAAGTAGGCTTCATCTCAGGGATGCAGGAATGGTTCGATATACAGAAATTCGTCAATATAATCCACTACATAAACAAACTCAAAAAAAAAGCACATGGTCATTTCATTAGATGCTTAAAAAGCATTTGACAAAATTCAGTATCCTTTCATGTTAAATGTCTTGGAAAGAACAGGAATTCAAGGCCCATGCCTAAATATAATAAAAGCAATATACAGCAAACCAGTAGCCAACATCAAACTAAATGGAGAAAAACTTGAGGCAATCCCACTAAAATCAGGCATGAGACAGGGCCTCTCTCTCCATATTTATTCAATATAGTACTTGAGGTTCTAACTAGAGCAATTAGAGAACATAAGGAAATCAAAGGGATACAAATAGGAAAGGAAGTAGTCAAATTATCACTATTTGCAGATGATATGATAGTATAATTAAGTGACCCTAAAAACTCCACCAGAGAACTCCTACAGCTGATAAACAACTTCAGCAATGTGGCTGGATATAAAATTATCTCAAGCAAATAAGTAGCCTTCCTATACTCAAAGGGTAAACAGGTTAAAAAAGAAATTAGGGAAATGACACCCTTCACAATTGCCACAAACAATATAAAGTATCTTGGTGTGACTCTAACCAAACAAGTGAAAGATCTGTATGACAGGAACTTCAAGTCTTTGAAGAAAGAAATCCAAGAAGACCTCAGAAGATGGAAAATTTTTCCATGCTCATGGATTGGCAAGATTAATATAGTAAAAATGACCATCCTGCCAAAAGCAATTTACAGATTCAATGCAATCCCCATCAAAATCCAAACTTAACTCTTCATAGAGTTAAAAAGAGCAATTCTCAAATTCATCTGGAATAACAAAAAACCCAGGATTGCTAAAACTATTCTCAACAGTAAAAGAACTTCTGGGGGAAATCAGTACCCCCAACCTCAAGCAGTACTACAGAGCAATTGTGTTAAAAACTGCATGGTATTGGTACAGTGACAGGCAAGTATGGAATAGAATTGAAGACCCAGAAATGAACCCACACACCTATGGTCACTTGATCTTTGATAACAGAGCTAAACCATCTAGTGGGGAAAAGATGGCCTTTTCAACAAATGGTGCTGGTTCAACTGGAGGTCAACATGCAGAAGAATACACATTGATCCATTCTTATCTCCTTGTGCTAAGCTCCAGTCCAAGTGGATCAATGACCTCCACATAAAACCAGACACACTGAAACTAATAGAGAAGAAACTGGGGAAGACCCTTGAGGACATTTGAGGAAATTTTCCTGAACAAAACACCAATAGCTTATGCTCTAAGATCAAGAATTGACAAAAATTCATCATAAAATTACTCAGTTTCTGTAAGGCAAAGGACATTGTCAAAAAAAAAAAACAAACAAAAAACAAAAAACAAAAACAAAAACAAAAAAACCCAAAAAACCAAAAATCAAAATGGCAACCAACAAATTGCAAAAAGATCTTTACCAATCCTACATTCAACAGAGGGCTTATATCCAAGATATACAAAGAACTCAAGAAGGTAGACTACAAAGAGCCAAATAACTCCATTAAAAATGGGGTACAGAACTTAACAAAGAATTTTCACCTGAGGAATATCAAATGGCTGAGAAGCACCTAAAGAAATGTTCAACATCTTTAGTCATCATGGAAATGCAAATCAAAACAACCTTGAGATTTCACCTCACACCAGTAAGAATGGCTAAGATCAAAACTTGGGAGAAAACAGGTGCTGGAGAGGATGTGGAGAAAGAGGATCACTCCTCTACTGCTTGTGGTGTTGCAAGCTAGTACCACCACTTTGGAAGTCAGTCTGGTGGTTCCTCAGAAAACTGGGCATGATACTACCAGAGGACCCCACTATATCCCACTTTACCCCTCCTGGACTTATATCCAGAGGATTCTCCATCATGTAATAAGGACACATGCTCCACTATGTTCATAGCAGCCTTATTTATAATAGCCAGAAGCTGGAAAGAAGCCAGATGTTCCTCAGCAGAGGAATGGACACAGAAAATGTGGTAGATATACACAATGGAGTACTATCCAGCCATTAAAAATGAATTCATGAAATTCTTAGACAAATGGATGGAATTGGAGAATATCATCCTAATTGAGGTAACCCAATCACAAAAGAACACTCACGGTAAGCACTCACTGATAAGTGGATATCAGCCTAGAAGACTGGAATACCCAAGAAACAATTCACATATCAAATAAAGTCCAAGGAGAAGGAAGGAGAGACTCCTGGTCCTGGAAAGGCTCAGTGTAGCAGTGGAGGAGAATGCCAGGACAGGGAAGCAGGATGGGGTGAATTGGGTACACGGGAGGGTAGAGGGCTTATGGGACTTAATGGGAGGGGAGATCCAGGAAAGGGCAAATAATTTGAAATGTAAATAAGGAATATATAGAATAAAAATAAATAAATAAAAATATGTTATAGTGTGAGCATCTTTACATTTATCCTATTTGGAGTTCTGCTTATTATACATAAAATATATATTTTTAATCAAATTTAAAAGTTTCCTTTATTTTCTTAGAAGGTTATATGTGAGTAATGTTATATCATTTCTTCCCATCTGTCCTATTTTAAATCCTTTCATGCACACACATACACACACAACACACACAGAGACACACATGTATGTATCAGCTACTGAGTCTATTTAATGTATTGCTCATATGTGTATGTGTTTAGGGAAGACCACTTGGGATTGAATGACCTATCAGGGATCTTGTCTTTGAAAAAATGTATTCTGCTTCTTAGTAAACACTAAGTGCCTCTAATTCATTAGATAAAGAACTTTAGATGTTAAGAACCTTGTGAAATTTCCCTCTCTGTGTTGGCATGCCAACTAGTATTGACACTGTGGGGATGTTGTTTAGCCATTACTAGGGGTTGTGGATATTATGTACTCTTGACATTTGACAGAAAAATGGGCCAAAAATCTTATAAGAGCCAGAGGGTCAGGGGTTCTACTGCTAGATATTCTTTTAGATATAAGAAAGATGCATCCATAACATTTTGAGGAGGTTTGCTCAGTATATTTTCTGTGATGTTTTTGTACCTTTTTATTCTCCTGGAATTCTCACTGCACATAAGTTGGTAATTGAATGAGTTCTGTGAGGGATGGGCAGCCAAAATATCTCTGTTTTCCATGGGTTGGGGCCCAGATTCCTTGACAGTTCAGACCATTACCAATATCTTCTTATGCCTTCAAATAACTGAACTGTCAGTAAGATTGGAGAGCCTCTCCTTTTCTGAGTTCTATGTGAACAATTGTAAGAACTCCTGGAATTTCTGGCTGGGAAAGAGCACCAGAGTTGGGCATTTCCATTGTTCCCTTGTGAGTGTCATTCATTCCTGTTTCTTGAATGCAGATTTTTAACCAGTTAGCTGCTGTTGTGGGGTGATATAATGGTTGGATTTTTTGTTAAGCTACCTTTCAATAATGGAACCTATCTCATCTATAGAAAAGACATGAGGTAGGATAAATCAGGGTAAGTATGATAGTGCCATGACTTGTATGGCTGTGGGCTTTGACCTGATCTAGTGAACAGGAATTAAGAAACATAGGAACACATGCAGAAAATCTTGTATCCAGTAGGAATCAAGCTACTTGGAAGTGATGTGGACCCTCAAAATTGTTACATACTCTTAAAATTAAGAAGTAGGTAGGGAACATATCTTCTTGGGATTAACAATGAAATCAACTGTCTTTCAGGTAGGGGGACGAGAAAAACAGGAGGAATTCTTGACAAGCTACTCTCAGAAATTGTTTTTATAAACATGTCCAGATCTTCCTTCTTCAGTAGAGACATCACGAGTTTGGCCCATGCAAGTATAGCAAACATCTTGGACTGTGTTTTATATAATCAGAGGAATGTGCTAGTTTTAGTTACTTGGTGATTATCTTTCCTCATGATTTATAGTTATCCAGCCTAAATATTTCTTGATTTCAGCAAGGGAGCTACTATTTACTCTGTGTATAATGTAGCTTGTGCATCAGAGTGGAAAGCCTGAAAAAGGCGTGTTTATTTTTAATTTGTCTGAGACAAATGTCAGACTACTTTGGTAATATTAGATTTGAAAACCATAAGAAACCATTTTCAAAAATAGTTACTTAAATTTTGACAGATTTCACATATTAAAAATCTAGTAGGGTTGGGGACAGAGAGACAGAGAGACAGAGAAACAGAAAGACAGAGAAAGACAGAAAATGAAAAGGTACAATGATCTAATTTGATGGACTAAAGAAGAAACCAAGAAGAAGATGTATTATGCCCAACAAACAAAAATGTAATAAAATTTCCTAACAACAATGGAGCTAAAATAATGTGATAAAGTAGTAGCAAACTTTCCAGAGACAGTGAAATTCATGTTTTTAAGAAATAAAGCCTTTAGGTAATTCTCATTTGAGTATGTAGTGTGGGGAAATCCTGCTGCTAAGGTTGAATTCTGACATTAGTTGTCAGTCCTGAGCTCAGTGCTTAATGGTAGACCCCCTTGGTCAGAGGTGCTTCCTTTTCTCTGGGGGCTCCATGACCCCTACAGACTATCTGAGGAATGTCTCTTAGTACTGCACCTGAGATTAATGGAATGACTCAATATACTAATGAGGCATCTCTCACCCTGGATATTTTCAACATCCTTCCACAAAACTGTATAACCCTTGGTTCACCCTGAATAAACTGTATGAGAACAAGACCACCCTGAACAAATGTATACACCCATGCTAAGATTGTCTAAGAGCACTGTCTCATTGAAGATAGTTAGGGAGGGGCTTTGCCTAAAAGAGTTGGAACATTAAGATAACTGGAGAAGACCTTCTCTCTCCCTCCTCCCTGTGGCACTTGCTCCCAATCAGACCTGCAGTTCCCAACTTGATTCATCCTTCCAGCCAGGCATGCAATGGTGTCTGGACACCCCGAGAGGAAGAAAGCAGAGAACTTAAAACCACAATCTAGGTTTATCAATGAAATATTTTAAACATTACTTGGAGCTATTTATTTGTTATTTTCTTTAATTTTTGCATATATAAAATATATTTTGGTCCTTTCAATCCTCAATAACCTCTTTCTTTTCCACACCTGGTGAGCCCCTACAGTTCCTAAAAAGGACTCCTCATATTTTCATGTATTTTGTTTGTCTTTGTGATCTCCTTCATTTAATGAGAGTCTTCTCTTTTAAAAATCATATATTTTGATTAACTTACAAACTACTAATAAAATTTGGTATTTGGGTTAATGAAATTAAATAACATATGATTTCAGCTCTTCAGAATTAAATGTGATGATCCCTTGAATCTCCTGACTCTCCCTCTTCCTTCTACTAGGACATGTTGCCCACATTGTTGCTTCCATAAACCTGAATTTTAATTGTACTCTTCTACTGATTTTTTTTTTACCAAGATGTTTGGCCTTGATCTACAATCAGAAAAGCTAGCCTGTTGTAAGGTGGAACTGGTAATTTTACCCAGGGAAAATAGCTGAATGAGCACAGACACTTTCACAATGCAATGTCAAGATAAAAATCTATTGATTTGATTTCCAATCACCTCGTAAATGGGCCTATTATGGGAGTTATTATCTTGTTTCCTGCCTTTTGCTTTGTCTTTGTCTTCACTGATACACTGTTTGTAGTTAAAGTAGGTTGAGAAAAGAATGGATGAAGAAATAACTTAAATTTATCAGCCTGCTACTGTCTGTTGGAAGTTTTAAATTAAGTATCTTAATAAATCCTAATGTTCTGAGATCACTGTTGTTCCTTCTCATAGCATCATCAAAGTGAGAGCCCTAAAACAGATGGCAAGTAGGAAAACTAGGATTATATTCAATGTGGGTCTGGACACAGAGACTATGAGTTCTTGTCTCACAGGTTGCCTACCCTTATTCTCTCTTAAAATCTTTTCATTTCTTTGAGTTAACAATAGAGCTGCCACAAAAGGCTCTCAGCACAGCTTCTGCAGACATATCAATAAATGAAGTTTAGGCCCCATGATATTGTGTTTTACACTAAGAAACACTATGAATTCTTGCATTCAGAGTATAATAGTTTACATAATAATTACTCTGTAATATAGTCCATATATCATGAGATGAGTAGAAGTATTTTGTGTAAGTTAAAAATGTCATAACATTTTTTAGGGAATCATAAGTATCTTAAATATTTTTATAGATATGAAACTTTATAATTAGGGAGTGCTTGGGCATGAAAAATGGGGAAGTGGAAGAGATAAGGGAGGGAGTAGCAGGTATGTCCAATTAAGGAAAAACAAACGATTGTTTCTTTTTCTCCTCTTTTCTCCCAGATCCACTGATCCACTCCTTCTTGGTTTATGAGAGAGAGAGAGAGAGAGAGAGAGAGAGAGAGAGAGAGAGAAGAGAGAAGAGAGAGAAGAGAGAGAAGAGAGAGAAGAGAGAGAGAAGAGAGAGAGAAGAGAGAGAGAAGAGAGAGAGAAGAGAGAGAGAAGAGAGAGAGAAGAGAGAGAAGAAAGAGAGAAGAGAGAAAACCTTCCAGGGACAATTACAAAACCTGGCCTATAAGATTGGCCACAATACTTCATGAGAGCTGGACAAGGCAACCCAGTTGAAGGAAAGGGTGAACAAAAGCTGAAAAAAAGTCAAAGACACTCTCAAATGTCTTTTTCTAAGTAAAGGAGATGCTTACAAAGCTAAGTAGCCCAGCCTGTTTGTAACAAAGCAGAATATTTAAAACCAATCCATAGAGACAGAACTTTGTGCAACTGGCACACAGAAGACTCTGGAGCCATTTGTTCCTAGGAAACAGGAGCAAAGTCTGTCTTTTAGGGTGATTATCCTAGCAGGGGATGCTGTGTGGGCTGACAGGGAGGAGATCCAGAGATAGAGAATCTGTTTAGAATGTAATCTCAGTCAGCCATGTGAGAGACAATTGCTGTTTACAGAGGAAAGGAAGGGAATTTAGATTAATTAGAAAGAGAGGAAGAAGGGTTTCCATTTACTGTTTTGATTACAACTGTCTAGTCTTAGAGCAGGGCTCAGGTCTCGTTGGTTTATATGCACCTGCTTTTGAGAAGGGGTGTTACATGAATCCACACATCAGCTTGAAAGGGTCAATGTTGCTTATCAAATCATCCCCCAAAATGAGCTTATTAGCTGAAACATTTTGTCTTGGCAGAACAGGTTATCTAACAAAGGAATTTATAAAGTTATGAGTATACCTGTAAGTGAGATTTTAAATAACTATCAAGACAGATGAAGCCACTAATTTCTAATTTATGTGGTGTTTATGCCAAATGTTCTTTTTAGATAGATACCAGGCTTGTGATATATTATAGAAAAACATGGTCAATAACAACTGAGCAGAAACAGATGGATGGAAGCTTTCCAAAGGCTACATACAAAATATTTGTTATAAAAGCATAAAGAGATTTTGCCTGGAACACTGATGTAAAATTTACTTCGTTTTTGATGCTTAAGATTGACAGAATACACAACCGAAAGTTTGTATGTTTCCTCCTACTTATCCACATGTTTGCAGATTGAAGATGAAAAACAAACAAATATTCTATTTGGGGATTGGTTTAAGTGCAGAGCACTCTCCCTTCCAACCAAAACTACTGAGAACAAACTAAAGCAGAGCAAAAGCAACAGTTTTGTGGGTGCTGGGAAATCAGACAATATGCACTTTATTCTTCATGTATGAGATCCATCAAAAAAAACCACATATGAATCTAGCAATCAATGGGGAGATAGCCATATTTCGAATTCTTACAGCATTTCAGTAACTTGAGATCCTTATCCTGTATCTTGGTTTTAGGGCTTGTGAAACTCTTTCATGAATTTTTTTTTTTTTTATGAACTGGCCAAGCTGTTTCTTTTATTTTAGAAAAAAAAAGATTTTAGCATCAAAGAGAGGGGTGTTCTCATATTCTGTAGCAGAAATGGTTACTCATGGAATTTGTGCTTCTGTGAATATTTGCATCTGAAAGAAATTCATCCTGAACTTCACAAAAAATGTAATTGAATTGTTGCTTTCTAGAGACTGGTTGTTTGTACCCTGATCTTGAATTAAAATATGCTTTTGTTCTCATTGATCTCAAAGCATTTGCCTCCCAGAAATGGAGAAATAATCTCCCAAATCAAGAAAATTAAGAGGTAGATAAGGTGTGGGGGGGAATGTGGAGGACAAAAGCATAATGGGAAATTAAACTGAGAAGGCAGCACAAGGGTCATACATAAACCCTTAGCATCTAACCATTGTCCATTTCAGTTATAAGGAAAGACTCTGTTCTACATCCTCCTGGCAGTTTACTTTCATAGCCTTTAACAATCATCCCTGTTCTCAACTTATTTATGGGATATTGTTCATGAAATGGTATCTTAAAAGCCTAGAGTCAGACTAGTGGCCTTGGTAAGAGATTCAGAACTTAAGAGGTGAGGCCAACATCTTTACTCTTGCGACTGAGCAGGCTGCTACAAGCAGCAACACAAAGAATACCCAAGTGTAAGACTTGGTCGGCCAGGGACCCACGTTTACCCAGGAGCTGGGTAGGCCCATGGCAATTTGTGCCAGGGGAAATCCGGTCACCCAGGTATGCTGAGATAGGCTTGCTGGCACACAGGAAGGACAAACACCAGCCAGTGACAGCAGGACCAACTAACACCAGATGGCAAAAGGCAAATGTAGAAATGTTACTAACAGAAATCAAGGCAATATGGCACCATCTGAACTCAATTCTCCAAAAACATCAAGTCCTAGATACCCCAACACACCAGGAAAGCAAGATTAGGATTTAAAAATCACAGTTCATGATGCTGATGGAGGGCTTCAAGAAGGACATAAATAATTCCCTTAAAGAACTACAGGAAAACACAACAAAAGAGGTGAAGGAATTAAAGAAAACCATTCAACATCTAAACATAAAGGTAGAAACAATAAAGAAATCACAAAGGGAACAACTCTGGACATAGAAAACCTAGGAAAGAAGTCAGGAATCATTAATCCAAGCATCAACAACCGAATATAAGAGATAGAAAAGAGAATCTTAGATGTGGAAGATACCATAGAAAGCATTGATACAACAGTCAAAGAAAGTGCAAAATGCAAAAAGCTCCTGACCCAAAACATCCAGGAAATCCAGGACAAAATGAAAAGAACAAACCTAAGGATGAAAGGTATAGAAGAGAGTAAAGATTTCCAACATAAAGGGCCAGTAAATTTCTTCAAAAAATTATAGAAGAAAACTTCCCTAACCTAAAGAAAGATATGCCCATGACCATACAAGAAGCCTACAGAACTCCAAATAGATTTGACCAGAAAAGAAATTCCTCCCAGTACATAATAAATAAGACACCATTAAACAAATAATAAACAAAGAAAGAATATTGAAAGCAGTAGGGGAAAAAGGTCAAGTAACATATAAAGGTAGATGTGATGGTTTGTATATAATTGGTTCAGAGAGAAACCTTATTAGGAGGTGTGGCCTTGTTGGAGTAGGTGTGTCATTTTGGGTGTGGCCTTAAGACCCTCACCTTATTGCCTGGAAGTCAGTCTTCTACTAGCAGCCTTCGGATGATGATGTAAAACTCTCAGCTCCTCCTGCACTATATTTGCCTGGATGCTGCCATGTTTCTGTCTTGATGACAATGGACTGAATCTCTGAGCCTATAAGTTAACCCAATTAAATGTTGTCTTTTATAATACTTGCATTGGCCATGGTGTCTGTTCACAACAGTAAAACCCTAACTAAGACAGAAGTTGGTACCAGGGACTAGGGTATTGCTGTGATAGACATGACCATGCTTTTGTTTGGAAGAATGTGGATTTTGGGACTTTGAATTTGGAAAGCCATGAAATACTTTAAATGGGGCTTAATGGGAGAGCCTAGTAGGAATATGGAAGACAGTGGTGCTGAGGGTCATTTGAACTGTGTTGGCCTGATGGTCCAAGAGGTTTCATTGGAGAAGAACTTTAATATGTGGCTGAGAGGCTGTTTTTGTGATGTTTTGGTGAAGAACATGGCTGCTTTTTGCCATTGTCTGAAGAGACTGCCTAGGGCTAAGGAAAAAGTTATATTAATTGCATCTGCAAAGGGAGTCTCAAAAAGGCCCAACAAAGACTTTGTACTCTGGTTAAGTCTGATGAAAAGAATTTTGAACAAACATAGCAAACTGATAAAGGAAAAGTGCAAAATATATAGTTTGAGTATTAAAGGGACTCCAGGAAGTGAAATGGAGCTGAATTCAAGAATATTAAATTGAATTAAGGGAGTAGTGACCTTGGGGCAAGTTTCCACCCAGATAAATTGAGGTCCAGTCTGGTAGTAAAAACCTTTAATCCCTTTAAACAACCTCAGCAAAGTGGCCGGATATAAAATTAACTCAAGCAAATCAGTAGCCTTCCTATATTCAAATGCTAAACAGGCTGAGAAAAACAATTACGGAAATGACACCCTTCACAATAGCTACCAACAATATAAAATGTCTTGGTGTGACTTTAACCAAACAAGTGAAATATCTGTATGACAAGAACTTCAAATCTCTGAGGAAAGAAATTGAAGAAGGCCTCAGAAGATAGAAAAATTTTCCATGCTCATGGTTTGGCAGGATTAGTAGAGTAAAAATGGCCATTTTGCTAAAAGCAATCTACAGATTCAGTGCAATCCCCATCAAAATCCAAACTGAATTCTTCATAGAGTTAGAAAGAGTAATTCTCAAATTCATCTGGAATAACAAAAAACCCAGGATAGTTAAAACTATTCTCAACAGTAAAAACTTTTTGGGGAATCAGTATCCCAGACCTCAAGCAGTACTACAGAGAAATGCTGTTAAAAACTGCATTGTATTGCTGCAGTGACAGGCTGGTAGATCAATGGAATAGAATTGAAGACCGAGAAATGAACCCACACACCTATGGTCATTTGATATTTGACAAAGGAGCTAAAACCATCCAGTGGAAAAAAGATAGCCTTTTCAACAAATGGTGCTGGTTCAACTGGAAGTCAGCATGCCAAAGAATGCAAATTGATCTATTCTTATCTCCTTGTACTAAGCTCAAGTCCAAGTGGATCAAGGACCTCCACATAAAACCAGACACACTGAAACTAATAGAAAAGGAACTGGGCAAGAGCCTTGAGTACATGGGCACAGGAGAAAATTCCCTATACAGAACACCAACAGCTTATGCTCTAAGATCAAGTAATGACACTGGGATCTCATAAAATTACAAAGTTTCTCTAAGGAAAAGGACACTGTCAATAGGACAAAACGGCAACCAACAAATTGGGCAAAGATCTTTACCAACCCTACATCCAACAGAGGCCTAATATTCAATATATACAAAGAACTCAAGAAGTTAGACTCCAGAGAACCAAATACCACTATTAAAAATAGGGTACAGAGCTAAACAAAGAATTTTCACCTGACGAATATTGAATGGCTGAGAAGCACCTAAAGAAATGTTCAACATCCTTAGTCATCAGGGAAATGCAAATCAAAACAACCCTGAGATTTCACTTCACACCAGTCAGAATGGCTAAGATCAAAAAATCAGAAGACAGCAGGTGCTGGCGAGATTGTGGAGAAAGAGCAAAACTCCACTGCTGGTGGGATTACAAGATGTTACAACCACTTTGGAAATCAGTCTGGCAGTTCGTTAGAAAACTGAGCATGATACTACCAGAGGACCCTGTTAAACCCTGGGCATATACCTAGAGGATTCCCCAGCATATAATAAGAACACAGGTTCCATTACATTCATAGCAGCCATATTTATAATAGGCAGAAGCTGTAAAGAACCCAGATGTCCATCAATGGAGGAATGGATAAAAAAATGTAGTATAGTTACATGGAATACTTCTCAGCTATTAAAAACATTGAATTAATGAAATGCTTAGGCAAATGGGTGGAACTCAAAACTATCATTCTAAGTGAGGTAACCCAATCAGAAAATAACACATGTGATATGCAATCATTGAAATTGGATATTAGCCCAGAAGCTTGGAATACCCAAGACAAAATTCACATATCAAATGATATTCATGAAGAAGGAAGGAGAGTTCCCTGGTCCTGGAAAGGCTCAATGCAGCAGTGTAGGGAATACCAGGACAGGGAAGTGGGGGAAGTTTGATTGGGCAACAGGAGGAAGGCAGAGGGCTTATGGGACTTTCAGGGAGGGGGGAACCAGAAAAGAGGAAATCATTTGAAATGTAAATAAATAATATATCTAACTAAAAAAGAAAAACATTAAATATCTGATAATTTGCATTATTTAAAAATATTTATAGAATATTTTTTCTCTAAAACTAGAAAGATAAAAAAGATATCTGCTGGAAAATAGTCACTCTAAAACACCCTTAGACTTGAACAACTCATGATACATCTCGATACCTGTAAACCATTGCTTCATGCCTAAGATTTCATAGAAAAGATGACTGTGTTATTTTATCTTCCTTTGTTTTTTGACTTCAATACATATATAACATCTCTGGGCCTGTTTCCTGAAATTAAGATAATAGCATGTAGAATGGTGTTGACAAATTGAATAGCCACTATAATGTGTCTAGTACTTAATCAGTCCAAAATTATTTAAGAGCAATAAAAAAGACATTCAGAACTTTGATACATGGGTTCTAAAAAATTATCTATACTGGCATTTTGAAGATTGTGCACATTACAGAAATTGGCAAATATTGAACACCAGGATGTTAGTTTATGGAAAGGCTGTTTCTAGCACACCATTGCATTATCCTACTCATAGCATCTTTAAATCTTACCTCAAATGTGCCTTCTATTCTGCACTTTTGTATTCCTGTAGAGGAATTTTAATCTAGCAACCTAGCAATGGCCTGGATTACAGTATGATCTTACTGGAATACAGATACACCCTTAGTACACATCTTTAATCCCATATAATATAGGTAAAGTTAGTTTACAGAAGGAAACAGCCACATTTTAAAATGATTTCTAATTGAGGGGAAAAGTGACAAATCAGAGAAAGATTTGACACTTTGAGTCAGAGATAGGATGCTCTGAAATCTATAGAGAACAGCACAGTAAAGAGAGCTGACCTGAGACAGAGACAGAGAGAGACAGAGAGACAGAGGGAGACTGAAAGACAGAGAGACAGAGAGACAGAGGGGGAGGCAGTTTCACTGGGACAGTTTTACAGAGACAGGTTGAAGGTCTAGACAGAAAGAGACAGAAAGCAAGAAGGATCCAAGAAATTAGGCCAGATTGCCAGAGTTAGTTGTAGCCAAGCAGAGCAATTCAGGAAGAAGCCAAGAGAAGCTAGTTTAAAGCAGTCATTGGAGAGAAGTTTAAGTCAGAAAAGCTGAGTTAAGCCAGCCAGTCAGAGTTCAGAAAGAACTAGAAAGAGTGACTTTATTTAGTAGTAACCCTTTGAAATCACAATTATATCTGGTAATAAAAGAGGAACTTAAATATCCCCAGTACAAATGTGGTCGTGTTTTCTTTTTGTGTGGGTATATTTTGTATGTGCATGTGTTTATGTGCTTATAACTATATGGAAGTGTGTGGGGAAAGACATGAATGTAGAGAACAGAGTTAGATGCCAGGTGTCCTCTTTGCCAACTTACCACATCATTTCTCAGAGCTAAGTCTCTCATTAACCCAGGAGCTCAGCATTTTGATTAAGCTGGCTGGTCAATGAGCTACTAAGGTCTTCTACCTCCATCTCGTCATGAGCCATAGCACTCAAATTTTGCTTGATTGCTAAACATGTAAACTCAGGTTGTTATGCTGGTGCAGTAGGTATTACCCCAATTAAGCCATTGCCAAGAAACTGTGTTCCTGATTCAATTTCCTTTTTCTGATTAATTAATTAGTGCTTAAAAGCATGACTAAATTATTGAATAAATGACAATATAAAACAAGATATGAGAAGTGTTTAGAACTATGTGTGGCATATTATCTTAATGTTTTAAACATTAATCTGATCAATTAATAGTCTCAATGCATTTGCATTATCTGACTTGTGCAGTAGTCACTAAATTCGTGTTATGTTTTGCTCCTAGATAAGGTATATTAATCCAAGGAAAGGAGAATGAAGGAATAAAGATTCAAAGTAGATTCAGTATAAATTGTTCCAGATCTTTGCTGAGGATAAGTACTAGGTCCCATGGCCTAGTTAGAGGTAGAATGACATGGTTTCTGCTTCTGGAACAGGGACAGCAGGCATGGGCCTTCATGAGTATTGATGGCTGCTGTAGGACTGATGCATGTTTGTATAATAGTGTACATATTTTCACATTCCTCCTTTAATGAATGTCCTCCTTGTTCATGTTAATGACTCCCTGATAATCAGAGATAGCGTGAGTCTAGGAGGTGTTGTTAGGATTCTGACTAATCTACACCTCACAGTTACCTGGCCACAGCCAGGAATGCCCTCCCCACAATTACCTGGCAACAGCCAGGTAGACCTGGCCTACTATAAAAGCCCCCTCCTCTCTCTCTTATATCTCTTGCATCTCTTATTCTCTCACTCTCAACCTCTCTTTTGTCCCCTCTTGAGCTCTCCTCGCTCTCTCCACATGGTCATGACCTGCCTCTGCTTCTCTACTCTCTCTCTCTCTCTTTCTTTCTCTGCCTCTACTACCCCATTACCTCCCCTCCCCATGTCCTAAATAAACTCTATTCTATATTTTGTCTGGTCCCTCAGGAGAAAGGGATGCCTTGGCATTTGGCCTGCTGCGGTACCCCCTTCTCCCACACTCCCATAAAACATATTTTCCTGCCTCTTTTTCTTTTTATGATCACAATAGGTGTGGTGTGACTAACGTCTCAGCAAAATGATAAATTCTGAG
This sequence comes from Apodemus agrarius, assembly GCA_964023405.1. Classification (NCBI taxonomy): domain Eukaryota; kingdom Metazoa; phylum Chordata; class Mammalia; order Rodentia; family Muridae; genus Apodemus; species Apodemus agrarius. Next base: position 72,692,563 of record OZ030018.1, read on the forward strand.
ACCTTCACAACAGTCCTTAAGTCTGTGGGAAAGAACTCTGAAAACATGAGTTCAAAAATATATAATTCTTCAACTATGCAAAATATAATGATACAATTTGAATTATGTAAGATGCTTCATTGAATTTAAAAGAAAAAAAGCAGGTGTGCTATGAGACAACTTGTCAGAAATATACTAAATAAGGAGATAAAGAGAATTAGGGAGTGGTGATTGAAGGAGATTCCACCCATCTCAATGTTTTGTTTATGCTTGGAAGGGGCAGACTGATTCCTGAGTTTTGGGTCAGCCTAAGATGGAGGGAATTTAGGTCCAGGTCTAGGTATGGTAAAGTGGTGGTTTCAGTGTGGAGTCTCAACCAGCTAACTCATCATTAGTGCTTTACAAGTGACAGACAACTCTCTGAATTCTCTTGTAATGTTAGGAAAAACAAAAACAACAAAAACAAAAACCTGTGTGGTTTCTAGCTCCTAAAAATCAAGGAGCTTGGATCATTGCATGTTGATTCATGGGAAAATCAAAAGGGAACCTGGAATAAATGACTGGATTGATATGTATATAAGAGACTGGGTTTTCGATCTGCAATAGATGAGATATCTGGAGAATTTTTTAAGAACAGCAAGAGAGAACTGCTTGGAGAACAATGAGAGGCCAAACCTATTCTATCTTGAATCTGGTCTCTCTCTTAAAAGAAAAAGTGCCTGAAAATTTGGCCTGTAGATAAATGCAAGCTACGTCAAAGTACAAGGAAGGACTCCATGGCTTGTCCTTGGCACTTTCCCCAAAGTTACTCCCTAGCTTCTTCCTAGCAACAGTCAATCAGAGATTGTTTTCTATAAACTTTCAGACCATTAGTGATTGTTTATGGTTTTGCTTCAGCACATCCTCCTGCTGCCTACAATATTCATTCTATCAGATGTCTGCCAGGCTAGACACTTCATCACTTGCACGCATTTCCTATCAAACTTGTCCTGGTGAGTGTTCTCTGCTGCTCTGCCTTCCTGTCCTGCTGTGTCAGGGCTGGGTTGAAAGAAGGCCCAAGCCAGATCTTATTACAAAACGATCCTAATGCAATTACATCAGAAATGACTCCTTGGTGGTCTTTTGAGGTTTATAAACACTCTGGCGTAACTGCAGAAAATATACAGAGAGCTATCTGGAGAACCCCATATGAAGTAGAGTGGAAAGAAAGCTATCTAGAAATCTGTCTCAAGCACAACATACACCATTAGCTTGGACCCATGATTTGACTTTGAGTTGTTGGTTTCAACACTCCCAGATACCCCTTCCCCAGAATCCTTCCCCAAGACAAAGCTTGTTCTTGGCAGCTAAGAATTACCCAATAAGTTAAATAAAGATAGAGTTTCTTGTGACCTTAGCTTCAAAGATCCCTAGCAAAATAGGCTTAGGGTTTCCTGCTAACTCCTGGAAATCAACATTTGACAAAATACTTCAGTTCTCACGCAAAAATTTGAACTTATATTTTAAAGTGATGGTCTCATAAGACTATTAATTCAACAGGTAAACAGGGTTAACTGTATGCTGCTAGTGAAAGGCACATTTAGTTTCTAATTTACATAGCACCCACAATAACCTCAGAGTGTATTCTTGTTTCTCAGATGAGGAATCAGTGGTGAGTTATTCAGTTTCTACAAGTTTATAAGATTTTTTATATGGTTTTCAGCTTTATTTACTAAGTCAAATAGAATTCCTGGAAATGAAATAGAATTTCATTTGTCTTGTGTCTGATGAGACTTGATTTGTGCCTATGTATGTGGTGAATTCTGGACAAGGTTTCATGGGGAGCTGGTTAGAAGGCATATACTTCTGTGGGTGAAATGTTTTGTAAATGTTTTGGGTCAATCTGATTTACAATGTTGCTTATCTTATCATTTCTCTTTTTAGTTTTTGTCTAGATGATCTGTTTATTGGCCAGAATGGAATATTGAAGATACCCAGTGTAATTCTCATTTTTTTTTCACCAAGGTATCATTCCTTATCTTTTTGTCCATGCCCAAGATTCTCTCTTCCATCTCTTTTATTCTGTTGTTGAGACATACTGCTGCCATTCCTATTGGTATCCTTAAATTTTTAATTTTTAGTTTTCCCTCAGCTTGTTTTATTCACTGATTCTAGTTCTACTTTTATGTCTTGAAAAGTTCTTATTTCTCTATTTGTTTTTCCAAGGTTTCATTTATGGATTTATTCATATATTCTTTAGAGTTTTGATCAGATTCATAATAGCTACTGACTTTTTTTTGTGCTTCAGCTATGTTATGTACTTCAGGGCCTACTGTAATAGGGCTGTGGGTATCCAGTGGACACATGCTGTCTTGACATATTATCATTTTAATGATGGCACTTAGGCATCAGTGGTTGGGATGATTGCAATTCTATGTGTTGATATCTGGTCTTGTCTTTGTTGTGTGGGTTTTCCATATTTTGGTTTCTGTTTCCCTCTTTGAACCTTAGAGGCAGTTGATATCTGTGGCCCACCAAGTAGGGAGTTTTTCTGAGTCCTTGCTATGTGTAACCAGTGGAGATCCCAGGATAATAATAGGAAGAACCTATTTTTAGGTAGCGAGAGCAAGCACACAGAGATAGAGAAAGGAGAGCTTGAAGAGCAGAGAGCTTAGTGGGTCCAGAAGCGGTAGGCAAACAAGGCTTGTTTGTTTGTTTGTTTGTTTGTTTGTTTTTAGCAGGATCCTATTCCCTGGCTGGCAAGACAAAGGTGTTTCCAGGGAGAGTGTATAAGGTGTTAGCAGCCAGACAAAGGAATGGGGTGAGAAAAGAAGACTGTATGGGAGGACCTACTTAGTTCCCAGGACAACAGATGGTCAACTATAAAGCTGTAGCTAAGATGGAAGAATTTTAATTGGAGGATGGGAAGAAAAGTGAAAATCATTTGGTTTCCAGGCCAGCAAAGCCAGTGTTTCCAGGGAGAGAATGCCTTGGGAGTTGGTGAAGGAGGCACATGAATCGAGTAGGAGAGTTTTAAGTTCTTAAAAATCTAAGAAATAAATTTTACATTGAGAAGATAAAAATATCAGAGTGGCATAAATAAACTGTTCTTCATGGCCCAATAATTTACTATTTTTTCTAGACAGAACTATCCCCCAAAAGTCAGAGGACATGCACAGCCTTTAGAAACTAAGTTTTATTAAATGTGAAATTTTTCCTTGTTCTTTTTTTTAAGATACTTGCTTTATTTACATTTCAAGTGGTATTCCCTTCCATGTTACCCCTTAAGAACCCTCCTATCCCATTCCCCCTCCACCTGCTCACACCCCTCCCCCAATATCCTGACTTGTATTCTGGGGCATCAATCCTTCACAGGACCAATGGCCTCTCCTCTCATTGATGTCTGAAATGGTCATCCTCTGCTACTTATGTAGCTGGAGAACTGGGCCCCTCCATGTGTAGTCTTTGGTTGGGGGTTTAGTCCCTGGGAGCTCTGGAGGTACTGGTTGGTACATATTATTGTTTCTCCTGCAGGACTGCAAACCTTTTGAGCTCCTTGGGTCCTCCCACTAACTGCTCCATTGGGGACCCAATGCTCATTCTATTGGTTGGCTGTGAGCCATGGGTGTTTTGATCCACTTTCCAATAAGAATCAAAGTATCCACACTTTGGTCTTCCTTCTCCTTGACCTTCATGTGGTCTGTGAGTTGTATCGTGGGTATTCCCAGCTTTTCGGCTAATATCCACTTATCAGAGAGTGCATACTCTGTGTGTTCTTTTGTGACTGGGTTATCTCACTCAGGATGATATTTTCTAGCTCCATCTATTTGCCTAAGAATTTCATGAATTTATTGTTTTTAATAGCTAAGTAGTACTCAACTGTGTAAATATACCACAATTTCTGTATCTACTCCCCTGTTGAGGGACATCTGGGTTTTTTTCTAGCTTCTGGCTATTATAAATAAGACTGCTATGAACATAGAGGAGCATGTGTCTTTATTACATGTTGGAGCATCTTCTGGGTATATGCCCAGAAGTGGTATAGCTGGGTCCTCAGGTAGTGCTATGTCCAATTTTCTGAGTCACTACCAAACGGATTTCCAGAGTGGTTTTATCAGCTTTCAATCCCACCAGCAATGGAGGAGTGTTCCTCTTTCTCCACATCCTCTCCAGCATTTGCTGTCCCCTGAGTTTTTTATCTTGGCCATTCTGAGGAATGGCCTGGATTTGTGGAAAGATATTGTGCATTTTTTAAAGGAATACTTTGGTTTCTCCAGCTATGTTAGTTGAGAATTTTGCTGGGTATAATGACCTAGATTGGTATTTGTCTTCCCTTAGGGTCTATAAGACATCTCCCTAGGATCTTCTGGATTTCATCATCTCTGGTGAGAACTTTGGTGTAATTCTGATAGGTCTGCCTTTATATGTTACTTAACCTTTTTCTCTTACTGCTTTTAATATTTTCTTTTTTAGTGCATTTGGTGTTTTAATTATTATGTCACAGGAGGAATTTCTTTTCTTGTCCTATCTATTTGGAGTTTTGTAGGTTTCTTGTATTTTCATAGGCATTTCTTTCTTTAAGTTAGGGAAGTTTTCTATAATTTTATTGAGGACATTTACTGGCCCTTTAATTTGGAAATCTTCACTCTCTTCTATACCTATAATCCTTAGGTTTGGTCTTCTCATTTTGTCCTGGATTTACTGGATGTTTTGAGCTAGGTGCTTTTTGCATTTTTCATTTTCTTTGACGGTTGTGTCAATGCTTTCTATGATATTTTTGTATCTGAGATTCTCTCTTTTATCTCTTATATTCTGTTTTTGATGCTTGTATTCATGACTCCTGACTTCTTTCCTAGGTTTTCTATGTCCAGAGTTGTTTCCCTCTGTGATTTCTTTATTGTTTTTACCTCCATTTTTAAATTCTGGATGGTTTTGTTCAATTCCTTCACCTATTTTATTGTGCTTTCCTGTATTTTTTTAAGGGCTTCTCCCTGTTTACCTGTGTTTTCCTGTATTTCTTTAAGGGAGTTATTTATGTCCTTCGTGAAGTCCTCTATCAGCATCATAAGCTGTGATTTTAAGTCCAAGTCTTGCTTTTCTCATGCATTGGGGTATCCAGGACTTGCTGTTGTGGGTGAACTTGTTTTGGATGACACCATGTCACCTTGGTTTCTGTTGGTAAAATTCTGGTGTTTGCCTTTTGCCATCTGGTTATCACTGGTATTACTTGGTCCTGCTGTCTCTGGCTAGAGCCTATCCCTGTGTGGGCCTGCAAGTGTGTCTCAGCACTCCTGTGTGATGGGCTCTCCTCTGGCACAGAGTGCTGTGGACCTCCCCAGCTTCTGGGTGCAGGTGGAGCCCAGATGGACACTGGCCCAGCTGCTATGCTGCTCCTGTGATCCCTGTCATCCTAGCTGTACCCACCAGCTCAGTAGCAGGAGAGAAGATGGCCAATTTCATTGATCTTCATTCTAACTCCATGGCACAATGAAGTGAAAATTTCTGTTTTCCTTATCAAGACAAATGTGTTTTCTGATGTTTTTCTGGAAGCTGTCTTATGATAGGGCATGTGATTTTTTTTGCTGAAAATAGACACTTGAAAAAGCATGTGATATTTACAATGAATATAAATAGAACCCCCAAAACAGTAGGACGACACGATTGCATTGTTATGCTGTGCAATCCTTCCATGGTTATTGCTAGTCTTCACTTCATAGAGAGAAATACACCAAAGAACTGCTAGTAATATCTTGGCTGATTCTGGCTTCTGCTGAGTTCTGCTGATCCTACAGAGCCTTGCTGTTTCTGTTGGATGAAGCCACCACTTCTGATTCATAATTAGTCTTTGATATTGAACTGGACTGCTGGTACCCTTATAACAAAGAGTAGAATTCCATCAAAGAACTGCTTTTAAACAGGTTCACAGTCACTATTCCTGTTATCCTTATTCTTCTATAACTCTAGAAGGAAGGGCTTCTTCTAGAAGGGCTAGAAGGAAGCATTTAAAGAATCCTAATCAAAGTCAGTTTTGAAAAGTCAAAGCCTACAACAATTGTTTTTTTTCATCTGTTAATGTATATAGTATCACTGTTACACCCAAGACGCAAGCTGTCCTCTATCAAGTCAAACATTTACTGGAACTCTCTGTTATCACTGTCACACACTGCCTAGTACTATTGGTCCCGTTTACATGTTTTCTCTTTCCTTTGTAGTTTGAGCTCATGAAGAAGTAGAATTCTGTAGATCTTTGTCCCTATAATTTCATAAGAAAAGTATAAGTGGCCTTGTGTAATTTCACTGAGAAGTTCAAACATTTAATTAACTAAATTTCTTCATAAAATTGGGTTACTTGTATGAGGAACTTGCAAAGTAAAGGATTTTTTTAATGCAGAAAATGAGAGAAGGAGGTAGATACAGAGGGAGAACACAACATAGATGCAAGTCCTCAGTTTTCACCCACCATATGTCTTTATGCATTACCATCCCGGTTAATCAATTGTCTGAAGGTGGATTGGACTTTATAGCTGTAGGACTATCAGATATATTTTATTATTACTTCACTGAATCCAGAGAATACAGTTTTTATCTAAAGAATGATAGAACTAATTCGTGCTTTTAAATCCAATTCAAACTTATTTTAACTGAATCTCTCCACGGTTACTCTGCTAATTAAGGTTGATGTTTACCATTGTCCAGATAGACTCTGAGCTTGACCAGAATGGGAACTCCCTTTATCAGCAGGGCTTCACCTTTTCTGACCTAACCTGGGTAGCTTGCAACACCTATACTTTATACCTGTGAAATGTCAAGGAACTCTGGTTAGATTACAGGTTCAGCTTCCTTTCTCCAGATAAGAACCCTACCAGCAAGCCTCTGAGTTGCATATGATCTTCTCTTAAAGACAAAATTTAGTAGTAATTTCATGTTGCCAAGAAGCTGAGATGCTTTATTCCACGACTCTGCTTTCAACCACTAGGGATTGATAGTACTCTTGGAAGATTAAAATGCCCTATAGCAAAGTAAAAGATGATTTGAAGTGTTTTCCAAGGATTCATATTATTGCAATTACTGAAGATAGAATATCACCCCATCTTTCTCTTTTGTTTAGAAACAGGTTACCATTGGGGAAAGAGAGACTTCAGTAGAGGTATTGAGTTTTGCTAAACTAAGTGGTGCATTCTTTCCAATATCTTACAAAGGTCATAACTTAACTTTTGAATTCTGAAAGTACAATTCACACCAGAGATTTTTTTCCTGTGTTCCCTATACAAGAATATACCTGCAGACCAGTTATCTAAATATAAATAAATAAATAAACAGATGAATAATTTGCTTTGGCTAGGAGACTAAAACCACAAATTGGTTAATGAAAAGGGGCAGTGAATAACTTAGAATCACTTAACTTTTGCTAAATATTCTTTAAGCATTTTTGTTACAGTTAAATCACAAACTATTTTTCAATGCTTACCCACTGTGATAAAATATTTGTTTTAATCCAATTCCCTTCTAAGATATCCAAATTTGTCATTTATCTTTGGATACACACATACTGCAATTAAATTTTCAGTCTTTAACTTTCTTACCTTCATTGTCTCTCATTACATGTCTGGAATTTTTCATGTTCTTTAAAATAATATATTTGACACAGATAAGATTATTTCCTTGAAACTAAGCAGAAGATAGACCAAGATTGTATATATATATATATATACTTTATACAGTAGAGTTGTCGTGAGTTCCATATAGAAGGAAGATGTCATCAAAATAAAAATGTAGAGGTTTTCTGATGAATTCTTTACAAGTGTTAAAGAAAAGTTAAAAACAAATTGTAATAGGGGAACATTTTCTGATTAAGGTGTTTTTATATATTCATTTTTGGTAAACATCCAAAAGCTAACCAGTGCCTCTAAAATTTACTCTACTTAATTTTTCAAGAAATAAAAACATATCTTTAGAAACCTCAGGATGCCAAAAAATGCACATTCTAGAAACCAAGTAAACTACTAATGAGAATAGAAATGAAAGAAAAAAACCCTTGACCTTTACCTGCTCTATGACCTTCATGAAAAATGGCAAGTTCAGTGTCTGAAAATCAAACAATGTGAAAAAACAAAACAAAACAAAACACCAAGTTGTCCAGTTTCAAAATGACTGCAAAGACTTTTTCAATATTTAGACCATTTTCCCTGACTTTTAAAAGTGGAGTTAAGATTAATTGTGGGTTTACAAACCAATTAGAGGTATCCTAAGACAGTTTAATAATCATTGGAGCTAATATAACAGATATAAATGAGAGGGGATTGGGTAAATGATTTCCCTTTCAGTGCTTTTACTGAAAAGAGAGAATTAATCTTTCTGGTGGCCAAGATGGAAAACCATTTAACTATACTTAATAGAAGCCAAGATTCCAACGGTAATGATGATTGTCAACTCCCCCTCCTCCCATGAGCCCAAGTGCCCTGGTATTCACCAGAGCAAGGTGTTAAACACTAATGTTTAGTACTGTGTATAAATCAGTTGAACTGTAATGCAAGTTCATGTTATTAGAATGTCAAAATCAAGTTGGAAAATATGATGGAGGAAGTGATAACAGGTCTAGATCACTTGAAGAAGCAAAGCTGTCATTTCTAGAATTTCCAAGAACTTCAGGCAGTACTGTAAATATACCCAAGCAAAACATGCAGCACAACATGCCACATGGGAAAAAACATCACAGACCATAATGATTCAAGCAGAAACAGAGTCTGTAATGACTCACATCATTATGTCACTTGTGGCAATGAGAGCTTTGGTGAGCAGTAAATTACAGAATCTACTATATATATATATATATATATATATATATATATATATATAATAGTTTATTATATATACATATATGTACATATACACATATATATTGCATTAGCCTAGAATAGACATCTCAAAAATGAAAGACATAATAGTTGAAAATAAGGTGCCTGAAGATAAGTTTGTTGGGGTTCCATCAGGAATAAAGTAGCTACTAAAACAGAGAGAAAGTGTCATGTTTCTCTTACAAATTTGGATACACATATGTTTAGGCCATAGATGTTAAAAGTCAAAGTGTCATCCTCCTGGAATTTTCATTTGATGAGTATGTAGAGTTCTTCCCTAACATTTCTAATTAATTTGCTTTGACTTCTATTTCTTAGATATTAAAATGTCTATACCAGCTTGCTTCTTAGGTCCATTTTCATGGAATACTTTTTAAAAACTCTTTACTCTGAGATAATGCCTATCATTAGTGCCATGTATGCTTCTTGGATGGTTCCAAAAAATGGATACTGTTTTTGCATTCATGAAGATAGTCTGTGACTTTTACTAAAGGATGTTGAGCCCATTGATATAGAGAGATATCAATGACCAACGATTGTTGATTCGTGCTATTTTGTTGGTGATGGTGATGATGAGATGATGATGATGATGATGATGATGATGATGATGAGTGTGTGTGTGTGTGCGTGTGTGTGTGTGTGTGTGTGTGTATATGTGTGTGTTTGTAGTGTGTTTATGCTGCATGTATGTGTGCACATGTACATGTGTGTATGTGTGTTTTCTTTTTTTCTAAGAAACAGGGCTAAGGGTTTTCAAGAATGAATGACTAAATCTACTTAGAGCTTTGAATGACACCTGGAAATATACAGCCATAGGTGATAGTGACAGTTTTGAATATTAGACACTGAAAATTTAAAAAGTACTTGGATCATCATTAGAGTTTTTCTAAAGGAGCCTTATTTACACTTAAGACTTGTTTCAAAATACTAACCAATTAGATGCTAGAATGGAGTATAATACAATATTTAAGATTGTGAGAAAGCAGTAAGTGTGAAATTGGAATTGAATACCTAAACAATATCATCTTCACAGTTAAAAGTTAAACAAGTACATTTTCAAAAATATTGCAGGCTTTCATCACAAAATATATTTTCTATATAAAATTTAGATTATCATATTACAGATAAAATAGTCTTACAGAACAGATCTGAGCTATAAGGGGAAGAAAGCAGGCATGGAGGAAAACTCTGTATTGGTTACATTGGAACAACATTCATTTGGGAATTAAAATTGCCAAGTATACAACACTAGGTCAAGAGTAAAAGAAAGCACATTAAATATGCCCTTAGTCCTCACACTACTGGAGAAAATTAATTTCATACATGGGTAAGTTAATTACATGTTATAACTTTTAATGTACCACTGTGTTATTAGTGAGTACATAAATTCCAAACTAGTTTAAAGAAAAAAGACAATAGTGATAAAATAGCCCATCTAGAAGACATAAACATGGTTAACAATACCAAAAAAGGAGAGTGGAGATATAAAAAAAATAACAGTAATAGTAAATCTAAATGCACTTTATATATTAATTGGAAGAAAGGTAGTTTTTAAAAATTAAGCAGTTGTTATATTCCAGAGAGTACAAATGAAAATAATGCACTTTATGCTGCTTAATAAAAGGTCACAACAGAATAGTGAATTATTTCAGTGTGAATAAAAGCAAAGCTAATAGATTTCATATTAAAAGATGTGGGTTAAAATGGTGGCCCGGGCCCAGGGCTCGGGCTGCTGAGCAAGACAGATGTGGGAAGTGTGATTGTACAAGGGCTGTGGAAAGCCACAGGACCCTGCTGCAGCGGTGGGGAAGCCTCCCTCGGAACTGCCAGAGTTAGGTTTGGACTCTCAGGAACCACAGACACAGCTGGGTGTCCTGGAAGAGCAGGTTTTGGGGTTCCTGGGCCTGCAAGGAAGCCAAGGACAACAGGTTCTCACTCTTGGGCACTGCAGACACAGCTGGACGCCTTGGAAGAACTGAGAACTGGGTGGGGTGGGGGTGGGGGCTATGGGCTGGATCTAGCCTCAAGCAAAGGGAAAAGGGAAGGGAAGGGGTGCTCTGGTCTGGCTGGGTCCCACAGGGATGGAGAGTTCTTGGTTGCTTGGGAAGGCATGGTAGAAATAATTTCTATCAGCACAGCAGCACAGAGAGGCTCCCAGCAGGAAACCAGCTGTGGCTCTTTAGAGGAAGACCTGCTCCGTTGCTCCAGCACAGTGGATCCTGATGAGAAGAGACAGTCCATGGTTTTAGAGCGTTTATTGTAGAGAAGCGTTTTTTTGTTTGTTTGTTTGTTTGTTTGTTCGTGTTCTTTTCCTTTTTTGTTCTTTTCTTTTTGGGGGCAGGGGAGAGGCAGGGGTTTCTCTATATAGCCCTGGCTGTCCTGGAACTCACTCCGTAGACCAGGCTGGGACGGAACACAGAAATCTGCCTGCCTCTGCCTTACAAGTGCTGGGATTAAAGGCGTGCAGCATCACTGGAGTCTGGCCATGGCCACATGGAGAGAGGGGAGAAGGGGAGAGCAAGAGCGCTCCCCCTGAAAGAGGGGGAGCAAGAGGGCAAGAGAGACTCAAACAGAAAACAGGAGTAAGAGAGGGAGGAGGGGGCAAACATCCCCTTTTACAGTGGGCCAGGCCTACCTAGCTGTTGCCAGGTAACCGTGGGGAGGAGCATATGTGGCTGTAGCTAGGTAACTGTGGGGGTAGAGTCCGGACGGAATACCATGAGCTTGGGGCATTGCCATATGTGATTGATTGCCACAGATTTAAGGAGCCTAGATTCTGGGAGCATGGCAAACGGGCCTTCTGTCCCTTGCAGGAACACAGGCTGCGTCTCCGGGGTTTAAACCTAGCTAGACCAGAAAACAGGCTGCCTTTTTCCGTCTCACAAAAAAGACATTGACCTTTGATGAAAACAATATTTATTTAAATATAAGGATCACAATTTAATAGTAATGAAGGCTGCCTTCACTAGAAAGGTATCACCACCCAAGTTTAATCTCAAAGTAAGTAATCAAAAATTCTGCTGTATTACTAAAACACAGACATGAACCTAAGAGGAGAGTACAATCTTCTCAGCAACTGATGGGATAAGCGAAAAGCAATTTCGATAATGGTACTGTGACTGTTATTGTTAATGAAGTGCTTCAGTCTGAATGTGCATTAAGCACTTCACACTATGTGCACTTTTAGGGGGAGGCACTTCATTTTGTTGAAAGTCACATTGACTGGGAGAATGTGAATGCATTCCCATTGTACACCGCACAAAAAGAATAGGATGTGACCATAGTAAACTTTTGAAGTGCATGCTAAAATTTTTACATAGGGAACACGGATTCTTGAACATTTCTTTGCTTGCTGTCAAATTTACTTTCAAGAATACTCCCGTCTAAGCACCTGGAATAGAGTGTTGTTGTTATTAATTGCTTTACAATGAATATCATAACTAATGCACATTGCATTATATTTTTTTGTACTGGATATTAATTTTAATTGCATGCAACCATCAAATGGAAGATACTGTGGGCTCATGATAATGCAAGGCTGCTTCCCAGAAAACCTCTCTCTGTATACCATACACACTAAAAATCTGGAAGCAAAGAAGGAACATTTTTTTTTAATCTATAGTCTACATTCTTAATTTAAGCATACCAATATGTATAGAATGACCATAACTTATTTTTGTCATTCTACTCATTAGGAATCGTGATAAGAATGAAACAATATGCTAGAGAACATGGGCACGTCAGGCCCTACCAAGTTGTGGTAGTCTGAGTAAGAATGAACCCCATAAGGTTAACTCTTTTAATGCATATTTGTGATGTCTGTTCTAGGTCGCCAATTTAAGTACCTCTGGAAGTAACTACAATCTAAAGATGGAGGGCATACCTGTGAGTGATCTCCTGCTTAAAGTGGATGAATCTATTTCCAGTGTGAACCTTTATGGTAGAAAGACAGAGGCCTTTGATCTGGATCTTGAAGCAGGAAGACACAGCTGCCTATACATAGAGAACCTTGTCTAATACAACAGTCATCAGGGTGTTGCTTTGCATACTCTGCAACAAATATGTTAGACAATCCTTAGTGTATACAAAATCACTATGTAGGTATGGCCTTGTTGGAGGAAGTGCGTCACTGGGAGTGAGCTTTAAGGTTTCAAATCCTCACTCCAAGCTCACTCACTTCCTCTCTCTGTGTCTCTGTCTCTCTTTCACTCTTCCTATTGTTTGTAGATCTAGATAGAGAACTCAACTAATTCTCCAGTACCATGTTTGCCTTTCTGCTGCCATGCTCTGTACCATGATGAGAATGGACTAAACCTCTGAAACTGTAAGAAAGATCCAGTTAAATGCTTTTTGTTTTTAAAATAAGAGTTGGTATGGTTATGGTATCTGTTCACAGGAGTGGAACGGTGACCAAGACACAAATCAAGCTTAGACATTTGGGTTTGATTTTGTATACACTAAGGATTGTCTAATATATTTGTTGCAGAGTATTAGTGTGGAGAAGTAATTTTTCTAGGAAATATATAATGACTAATTAGAAAAGAACCTAGAGAGTCAGTATTAGTAAAGAGATTATCTTGGATCTACATATATGTAGCTGAATAGTTTTTCAAATATGTGACTTGAATAATTAAATATTAAAGCCCATACCCTTGAAGAAAAACTTAATGGTACCATTATGCTGAAGAGAAAGCAGAACAGTCACAATCATTGACAATAAAAAGAATTCCTTGATCTTAGAATATACCTAACATCAAAATAGTTTGCCAGCAAAGAATTAGTTCACTTTGAATGGAGAGAGTAATAACACTTCCTCTTAGTTAACCTGTCTGCTTTGAACTAAACAGAGAACAGATACACAGATTGTTTTAAGTGTCTGAGATATTCTAAATATGGAAAGTTCCAAAATTATATTAAATCTGACTTTGGGGCTCCAGACAAATTTACATAATTAATTGACATTCATTTGACACTTGTATTTGTTCAGTCTGCCTCGAGAAATAAAAGGTAAGTTAAAATAAATGTATGAAGGATTTAAGGACAAGAAATGTTATTGGGTCACTGATCTCTTATTTCAAATACCAAGAGGAGAAAAGCATAGTGTCTGAGATGTGAAGGCACAAGCTTCAGAGGAAAGCAATGAGTGTGAAGATATAAGAGGACATGTGTACTGCCTTCATATCTCCTCCAAAGCTCAGACTCAATATTATGTTATTTCTCCAGAATAGTATTAATATCGACTAAATCCAAATCTAAAATACTGTTTTAAAGAATCTTTCAAATGAAGGAGTTGGGCATTTTTCTAAGTAATGCTCACTGGACATATAATAACTGGACTTAATAATACAACCAAAGGCTGCATGCTTTATCAAGGAGATAATTTGGATAGAGGACAACAACTTTTGTAATTTTTGTGTTAAATTAATTCTGCAAATTATTATACAAAGGGCATTTATGCACTTGCAAAAGCTCCAAATTAAAACTTGCTAATAGTTTATGAGAAATGAAAACTCTTACTTTGCAAGAAATATGTTTTTTATATTATCTGTGTTGCTATATTTTAAAATACCATTAATTAGAAACAATATTTTAACTTGAGTCATTGAAATGTCAGCATTTCAAGGATTACTGTAACCCTCTAGAGAAAATGTTCTGGAGTTAAATGAAAAGAAAGAGTTACTGCTCTTTACTATGAGGGAGACATTAACCAAACACTTTAAACCCCCTTTCTCAGCCATTAAGAAAAATGCTCAATAGAAACTCAACACATATAATACATTATTTCATTCATTTTAATCTTTACTCAATATAAATATTTTATTTTCTCTATAGTTCCTTTCACTAAAAATGTTACCACACTTCCTCCTTGATCCCATGCTCTTTCTTCATATAAAAATTAACACATTCTGAGGAAATCAATTGGACATATTTGAAAAGGAGCTCCTGAGTTTTCTAGTAAGAAAATAGGTAGAAAATCAGAATGCTGATTGTTTTCATTGTTTCAATGAGTGTTTTAAAATGAGCCATAAGAAATTTACTGTTCCTTTTCCCACAAGACAAAAAAAAAATGTCGTAGACATGTGGATGGCGCTTTCTTAAAGATGCCTCAGCGTGTCTTTCCTCTTCATATGGTTCCCCAACAATGGCTGCCATTGCCAGTGTAGTTGGATACTGATTGCACTTTTTGTGAGATTTTCACAATAATTTAATCCATCACTTTAGAAAGAGTCTTTTAGGGGGAGTCAAACTGATGTGTCATATTTAACTTATTTTATTATGTGCCAATTTGAATTTAGTTATTGTAAGACAAAAGCAGTACCAACTCTGCACAAGGCAGTGTGATTTGTGCATTAAGCACAGAGTTCTCCTTAAAGATCTTACAGTCTAATGAAAAGGCACCATGAATAAATGGCTTGGTGTGCACTGCTTGACTGATAAGTGATGGTGCCATACAGGTGGTGACATTTGGGCTCATCTTCGAGGATGGGTAGGAGTCTGACACATGAAGGAGAAAGGCCAGGAATGTGTTCAAGGAGCAGAATCAACTAGTTCAGACTAATAGTGAAGAACTACATAACAGGAGGACAACATGAAGGCTTCACATATTAGGAATCTTGATGTAGTCTTCATGCTAGTGAGTGGACACTGGAGACCATAGGTTCCCCATAACAGATCAGACTCAAACATGTATGATGGGATGTGTAAGAAACTAGTGATATTGCTTTAGTAAATACTAGTTAAATATATGAATTGTAAAAAAAAATAATCAAAGCTTAAATGCTCGCATGAACATTCTGTAAAGACTGAGAAATTAAGTCACTGAATAATCAATTCCTTATGAAAACATAGCTTGTATATTTATTCTCTTGTGCATTTGTGTTTATGTACACATGAATGCAGGTACTGTCAGAATTCAGAAGACAGCATCAGATGCCCTGAGCTGAAGTTAGATCTGGAGTTGCAAGCTGTCTCACATTGGTGCTAAGAACCAACCTTTAGTCCTCTTCAAAAATAGCAAATGTTGCTAAGTGCCGAGATCATCTTTCTATCCCCATGATGATACATTTCATCAAGTTAATAAGAAACTTCTGACAAATTCTTTTTTTCATTTAATGCAACACTATTTTTTTTGTTTTTTGTTTTGTTTTGTTTTTTGGTTTTTTATTTATTTATTTATTTTTATTTTCTATATTCTTTATTTACATTCCAAAGGCTTTCCCCTTTCCCAGTTACCCCCCACCATATGTCCCATAATTCCTCTCCCCCCCATGCTATTCCCCACTCTCCCCCCCCCCACGATTTCTCTGTTCTGGGTCTACAATACTGGATCCAATCTTTACAGGCCCAGGGTCCTCTCCTTTTTTTCTTCTTGAGAGTCATTTGACTTGTTAATTGTGCCTTGAGTATTTAGGGCTTCTGGGCTCATTAATATCCACTTATCAGTGATTGCATTTCGTGTGTATTCTTTTGTGATTGGGTTAGCTCACTTAGGATAATAGTTTCCAGATCTAACCATTTACCTACAAATTGCATGAATTCATTATTTTTAATTGCTGAGTAGTACTCCATTGTATAAATATACCACATTTTCTGTATCCATTCCTCTTTTGAGGGATATCAATGAAGCTATCTTTGCTATCCTGAGTTTAGACTTAACCATAAGAGTTCTGTAAGCTCACCTAGGGATACCTAACTGCTGGATTCTCTACCGCTGTCTATTCTAGTTGCTTTCCAATAAATCAGTTTTATATGATAGGTTCAATGAGTCCCTTCTGCCCTAAAAGCTATGTGGAAGGTCCAGCTCTCCCACCCCATTTCCACATACATAGCTGCTATAAGTTCATGGTTGCCAATCCCCCATAGTGCTTCAAAACAGTGTTTTGTAGCTCCTTCCCCTATCTTCTGGCTCTAATTTTACTTAAGGATTACACATACTTGTGACATAAAATGTAACAATTTGGAATACATTGATCATAATCAACTTACTTAGCATATCTGTCTCCACACATGTTGTGTGTTTGATTCCTTGAACTCTTTTATAACTGAAACTGTGGTTTTTAAGGGTAAGGTTTTGAAAATTTCATACATATACAGAATGCATCATGGCTACTCCCCTCTCTTTTAACTCTCTCCTCTTGTATAAACACATCTCTCCTTGTAGATAGTTTTCTCCAAGGAGAAATTATAATGTAAGACCAACACCACAAATATCAAGTACAGTTGCAAACATTCCCATGGGAAGTAAGAGTAATAGGATGCCACCATGGTGACAATTTTAATCTTGATGAACTTCCCATTCTCTTCAATAGAAGCAAATGTGAAGATTCATAGTGCTTACAAACCTGAAGCAGCATAAGAAGAGAAACCACCTGCTCCAGCATGATCTTTTGAGATAACTACATCCTACTTGGTTAAGATATTTTTTAAAAGATGACCTCAAAATACATGGGAAATAGACAATGGCTGAGTTTGAAAGTGTGAGCCGTAGCTGTCAGCCTGAAGCTGAAGTACTGATTCATTGGCTGGCCAGTTAACAGTTCACCCAGAACAATCTTGGTAGAGAAATTGTAGCCTTGGGTTTTCCAAAGTTAAAATCCATAAATTAGAATTTCAGAGTTACTGTCCAGTTGACGTGAGTTTGGCATTGTAAACAAGACAAGAATGACTGTGATTAGAAATGTTCGGGGGACTGTGATCAGCCTTGTTTATAGCACCGAGCATTCCTTTGCTGGGTACTGCCTGAGAAAATAATTGTCAAAACCTCACTTTGTGGTTCCAGGAGGACATGAGAAGATCATGAAGTTTAAAAAGTAAGTATTCCCTGGTTTATTCTATGAAAATCTCTGTGCATTAGCATATATTTATAGACAACAAAATAAAAAGTTAAAAGATTACAAGCCTTTACCAGATG
This sequence comes from Apodemus agrarius, assembly GCA_964023405.1. Classification (NCBI taxonomy): domain Eukaryota; kingdom Metazoa; phylum Chordata; class Mammalia; order Rodentia; family Muridae; genus Apodemus; species Apodemus agrarius. The sequence continues at coordinate 72,710,287 of OZ030018.1, forward strand.
CGTACATATTTTTTTAGCAGTTTGATATTATATATGTTTAGCAATTAATAGTAGGCTTTTCTCTAGGGCCTATAATCCACGCAACCATGGATCTTTGGCTTAAATACTGATAGGAGAGATGAGTTTTATCTTCTGGAGCATGCCTTAAATCCGAATCCAATCAGAAAATCATTGTTTGGTCCTATAACATAGATATCACTATTATACTAGGAAGCATATCTTGTCATGTCAGTACTGATTTTACAAATGGGTAAGATTGCTGATGTGAAATATATTTTGAATTTAGTAGATTCTCACAAGTCCAAAATATATGTTGAATTCAGTATATACTTGCAAGTCCTTAAAGGTCATATGCTTCATAAAGATAGAATCCTGGGACTCTTAAACAAAGAATTTTCACCTGAAGAACTTCGGATGGCTGAGAAGCACCTTAAGAAATGTTCAACATCATTAGACAATAGGGAAATGCAAATCAAAACAACCCTGAGATTTCACCTCACACCAGTCAGAATGGCTAAGACTAAAAGCTCAGGAGACAGCAGGTGTTGGTGAGGATGTGGAGAAGGAGTAACACTCCTCCACTGCTGGTGGGATTGCAAGCTGGTACAACAACTCTGGAAATAAGTCTGTTGGTTCCTCAGAAAACTGGGCACTTCCAGAGGACCCTGTTATAACACTCCTGGGCATATATCCAGAGCATTCCCCAGCATGTAATAAGGATACATCCTCCACTATGTTCATAGCACACCTGTTTATAATAGCCAGAAGCTGGAAAGAACCCAGATGTCCCTCAACAGAGGAATGAATACAAAAAAATGTGGAATATATACACAATGGAGTACTATTCAGTCATTAGAAACAATGAATTCATGACATTCTTAGTCAAATGGATGGAGCTGGAGAACATCATCCTAAGTGAGGTAACTCAGTCTCAAAAGAACACTCATGGTATGCACTCACTGATAAGCAAATATTAGCCTAGAAACTTGGAATACCCAAGACACAATCCACATACCAAATGATGTCCAAGAAGAAGGGAGTGGCCCCTGGTTCTGGAAAGGCTCAGTGTAGCAGTGTAGGGGAATACCAGAACAGAGAAATGGGAAGGGATGGATGGGGGAACAGGGGAAGGGAAGAGGGCTTATGGGACTTTCAGGGAGGGCGGATCCAGGAAAGGGGAAACAATTTGAAATGTAAATAAAGAATATATCAAATAAAAACATTAAAATAAGCTACAAGAAAGAAACAAATGCTTCAATTTCCAATGATCTTTCAGTACAAGTATCTTTTCACAGCATCAGAATACAATGTTATTTGATGATAACATTATATATTTTTTCAAGAATATCTTAAATTTTTGACAGAGAAAATACTGCACTTATTACAATCAACTTCATTATAAGAATGAATGCTTATGAAGGGGATTGGTATTCTGTGCATCTACAAAGAATCTGACTCATTCATCTCAGGGATGAATATGGCCATATCAAGTTGCAATAAAACTATGCATAGATCCTTGTATGAAGGATGGATGAGAGAACCCAGTTGGAGGAAAAGGCTTCCAGGAACAGGCAAAATATTCAGAGACACACCATTCTCACTGTTAGAAGTTCTCCAAAGACTCCAAGTTAAACAAATACAGCATATAGTCAGAGGACCTAGCACAGACTCTTAAAGGCTTTGTGATTGCTGTATCAATCTCTGTGAGCACATATGAGACAATGCTTAGTTGTTTATGTGGGCCATGTTCTTCTGGTGTTCTGTAACCATTTGACTCCTCTTCTGCAAGGTTCTCCAAGTTCCACCTGATGTTTGACTGTGGGTATCTGTTTCCATTGCTAGGTTGCTGGGTGAATCCTCTCTGATGATAACTGGGCTAGTTATGGTCTTTGTTTATAAAAAAATGTTGTTAGGAATTTTTATTTCTAGTTGCTAAAACTTGAAAACAATGCAGATGCCTCCCAGTTGGTGAAGACAAACATCTGTTTATCCACATGATAAGACCCCATTTGAAGAAGAAATGAGCTACAGAGCCATAGGAAGATTAGGAACCTCAAGTGCATAGTACAAAGTAATAGAGGTCAATATGTAAAGGATAAACCCTACACAATTTCAGCTAAATGAGATTAGGGATTAGAGTAAACTATAGAGTTGATGTTTGGTTTTTGTAAGTATTGTAATGCTAAGTACAGCCCCAAAGACTTGTTCTGTCAGGAGACTAGAGAGGCTTCATGTAGACCCCAGTGAGCTATGTGACTTTGCCCCCAAATTATTTTGATTGACGAATAAAGATGTTGACAACCAATAGCAGGCCATGTATCTACCCTCTATGCTATTAAAATCTATTTTCTATCTATAGCCCAGATGAAACATAGTAAGTAATAACTCCAAGTTGTTGATATACAATAGATTTTAATAGCATAGAAGGCAGATATCTGCCAAGCTCTAGTGATGATTAAAGCATATTATAAATATAAAAATTGTGTGCATTTTTTTTATCCGGGAATTAAATGGTCAAAGGTGGAAGAGAAATCCCAGATTGGGATTAAAATTTTCAGCAACACATGGAGACAACAAAAAAAATGCACCTTCCAAGGGGAAGAATAGATATCCTGAACCAGGATAGCAGGGATATATGAGTCAGTGGATCTCTTCTGCATGATACAAGGATGATGAGTACAGGGCAATACTCATTTGTTAAAATCCATAGAATAACTAAAGTAGATTGAGTTGAGCAAACAATGGATTCCAGAGGATTAGGAAGAGACTATGCAGGTTTGTTTGTTGTAACATATATGTCACCGTGGTGGAGGACATTGAGGTCAGCCTCCGTGTCCTGTGTAGGAAGTGGAAAGCCAACTATAAAGGGGGAAGCTCCTGTGCTCTCTGATCAGTTTTGCTGTCAACACAGAAGTGGAACAAACTGACCAACTTAAAAGAAGAAGTCTAAATATTTATGCCTTACTTGATGCCTTCTAGTTTGTGCAGAAGAAAAAGGGAGTGGAAAGAGAAAAGATTATTTTTCATTGAAATAAATCTTGAAAAAAGGTAGGATTTGTATGTGTTTGTTTTGCATTTGAACAGTATTGGTATTTAAGACGTTATTCAAGATAGTGGAATGTTTCACCTAGCTCAGTAGTTCTCAAACTTTCTAATGCTGTGACCCTTTAATGTGATTACTCATCTTGTGGCGAACTCCAACCATCAAATTATTTCTGCTGCTACTTCATATCTATAATTTTGATACTGTTGTGAATCATAATGTAAATATCTGTGTTTTCTGATGGTCTTAGGTGACCCCTGATTGCTTTTTGGTCTTTTGACTAAGATCAAATGTAATATCTGTTCTTATCAGCATAGGTGACCCCTGTGAAGAGGTAGTCCAACCCTCAAAGGGGTTGTGACCTAGAAGTTTTGAAACACTGATCTAGAGTCATAGATTACATATTTTTTAAACTTGTAAGGTATCTTGGTTTTTTTTATTTATTTAACTGTAACTCAGTAGTATAGCAGATGACATGTAAGTAAAGATTAAAATAAAGATTGTCTTGTGAATATAGAAGGTAACAGAAGAAATCTGGAAATTACATGAAATTTTAATTCATACTTCAAAATATGGAATTTAGAAATACAAATATATTTAACTTTCCAAATACTTTCAAATTAACTATAGTAATCTTATAATTTTATAGGAGAATGATACTGTTCTCATACAGATTGTTAGAAGGCGCTGTATAGCTCCACTTCTTTTAGACGTGGTTGTATATAATAAGCAATGATATTCACTGTGATTTCACAGTTCTTCCCAAGGTTTTGTTTTTCATGCTCTTTTCTGAATTAGTGTTGAAACACAGATGTTGTCCTGCCTCACAGTCCTTAGTGAAACAGCTTGGTCCTTTCATCACTGAAAGTGGAAGCCAGAGAAGCTTGGTTTCATTTTTCAAGATACTAAAACTGAAAGCCACTTGAAGTTCAAGGAAGATAGAACAGAAATAGTGCTCAGTGTGTTTGCTGGGGAAAATGGACTCATGAAATCTTAACAGAGGTGGGGCCAAAGGGCCTGATAAAAAGGACATTAGTTGACATATCAAATGGATCAAGTTGATGGGGAGATCTTGCAAATTTCCACTTCTACATGAAGAGCTACAGGCAATCAATGGCTTCTTAGAGAGAAATAATCTCCATCAGGACTCTGGTCCCACACCCATAGGTGATCTAGTCCAAAGTGGTCATCAACAATTACACATGAGCAATATCAAATTAACCAACAATGTAAATACATATATGCATATATATGTGTGTATATATATATTTATACTCACAGATGTATAGCATATACATGTATGTTCCATATATGTTTAGATGTATACTCAATTATCAAAATACAAAATTTTTAAATTACATAAAACAGGAAACAAAAACAGGACAACCCAAGAAATTTAGATGATGAATGAAAAAAAAACATCAACCTACAATATTATCTGAAATATCTAGGGTTGTTTTACTTTAATCTTTATTTTATTCTCATTATTTCTATGACAATTATTCTTAGTTGTTTCAGTTAATATTACTTGTCTACTAGAGAATTTTTGGAATCAACTAATAAATAAACCCAGTGTGCATCTGAAAGGGAGTTTCTAGACTGGGTTAGCTAATGTGAAGACACCTACCCTAAGCATACACAGCACTGCTTGGATAGAAAGAACAAAGCAATCTAAGCACTGATCTCTGTTTCTTGACTGTATATTAGATGTGAGAAGCCAGCTACTGCTCCTGGCCCCAGGCCTGCCCTGCTATGATGTTTTGTAACACCTAGAACTGTTAAGCACAATGGATCCTTCTTACCTTACAGAAAAGGAGCAATGCTGTAAGACCAGGTGCATAACTTTGTAAAACTGTGTAACACTGGCTTGAAGAATTTGTCAAGTGCATCAGGCTGCGAACTTCACAGTCAGTCCTCAAATGCTATGCTATTTTTCTGAGAAGTTGTCTCTAATCTAAACCTAGGAAACGAATAATAACCAATCTAAAACAAAACAACCCACAAAAATAGCACAGCATCAGTAAAAGGAAAACCATTGAGGGTAATTAAATGTTTCAACATAGAGCCAGGCCCTTCTGTAATGCAGTTTTAGGTTGACTTGCTGCTTTTTATAATTGCACTAAAACTTGTCAAATGAATTAAAAGGTGTGCTATGATACTGCCCCCGTAAAAATAAAGATGTTTCTGAGAGCCACAAAGAGACCATAATTTCAGTATGAATTTCTGTTGAAATGACCTTATAAAAAGTGGCCTGCTTCTCTTCCACAGTACTTTCTTCCATTACATTAAAAATGTATTTTTAAAAGTTAAAACTCCCCGTGGATGATTGAACTACAATGAATCTGTGGGTCGCAGATTCTGCAGGAAGAAATGCTGTCACTGGGAGAAAGATTAATGGTGTAACAGCAGTGCAGGCTTGACCCTCTGATAATCCCCGACCTCAGTGGAATGACTACCTCAAAATTACTGTCCCTGTGATTTACTTACTGCAATGAACTAGAGCCAGGAGTGAAAGTTTCAAACACTACCAAAAAAAAATGGAATTCAAATGCTGTTAGTTTTGAGCCATCTGGTGATACACAAAACTATGCACATTTATCTGGGAGGTGTGAATATACGCCAAGCCATGCACACTTATCTGGGAGGGGTAGGTATATGCCAAGCTATGTGCATTTTTATTTCAGTCATATTTCTGGAAGTAGTAGGCAGATTATGTTATTATGGGAACCTCTAAACAGTGTAGTATTTTATCAGGATTTTATTTTTGAGGCCCTATAAAAATAAACTTATCACAGCAGCCTCTAGTAACATGAACGGCAAGGGACAAAACGAAGCCAAAAAACATGTCTGTTAAAAAACATTTTTTTAGGCCCTCAGTAGACCATATGTCACTGCTAAATCTACAGCTCTCAAAATATTCATGGGCAAGGTATAAATAAACATGGCTATGCATTCCAACCACAAGATTTTAGCTGAAGCAAAACATTCAGTGCGGGTCTCCAGAGTTGATCCCTGGTTATAGGCTTCAGTTAGTGGCTGGAACGCCTCCTCTGAGTATCACACCAGACTCTGAAAATCCTTAAAAACTTGTTTTGGGGGAAGGGCGTGAAGGTTCTACATCTCTCAGCTGTTCCTGGTGCTATGTTGATTTGCAGAGCATCTTTGCCCAGGCATGTGTGAACATTTTAACAGGGCACAGCCCTTCTCCATGTCTGTTTGTTTCTTCTATTTCTTAGACTGCTTCAGGGATAGAAGCAAAGAAGTGTTAAGGCTTGGCTTTGAGGTGACAGACAAAGCAGTGCCTTTCACTATTTCCCTGGATCTGTAATGAGTCATGAAACTTATAGGGAGTTGGGAGAAGAGGTCAATGTGCTTTCAGAGAACATGCAGATGTGACAGAGAGGACAGAGACTGTTTTCAGGCTTCTCACAATAAGATTAAGAATAATGGAGGTATTTATTACCCTTAATCATATTCATAAGCATCTGGTGCTCAGAATATTCTCATAAATTAAAACACCTTTAAATTATATAAATTAAGTAGCTTTGGCTAGGATTTGCATATTTTATGAAAAAGCCTGCAAGATTACTATTGCCATTTCCTAGGAGCTGAGAACTATGGTTTTTTTGAAAGTGGTTTGGGAAATAAGTGAAAGCAGTAACAATGAAAAATAAAAGATGACAAAGAGTCATAAACTCTTTGTAGGTGAGAAATATTAGAGTAGACATTGTCAAGATTTATGCATTATGAATAGCACTGACTTTATTAGGGCTAGGTTTGACCAGGGATATCCAGCACTTGGTATTCAGGACCCCATATTATTCATTAGGACTATATTTTGAAAAGAATGATAAAATTCTCCTGTCAACCACATGATGAATACATTTCTATCACTATACAAATCAACTTATAAGACGAAAATGGATTAGATTTCCTTCTCATTAAAAGGTCATAGTCCCCTCTTTTGGATTATGGGATGGCAGCACACTTTGGGCAGGGCTCATGACACAAGACAGACACTCACCTCATAGTTGGGAATCAAAGACAGAAAGCAATGGGTATGGGTGCTGGGGTTCCATAATTCCATTAATGCCTAAGGTTCTCTTATTAACTCTTGCTTCTAAAGGTTCCATCACCTTCCAATTGAATGAAGCAGGGAGTCAAGCTGTCAGCATACGGTTCATTGAAGGATACTTAAGAAACAAACATGCATGTATCATGGGTTGTGTCAAAGAGTAGATCAACTTTTTTTCTCTGTAAACTGACATCACTATTAGAAACTTTTCTTTCTCCTTTGTAAGGTTTCTTTATGTTTGATCTATCTTATTAGGCATATCTCTTCTTTGCTGAGATAAACTTCAAACAGTTATATTAATAAAATGCTTGACTTTCAATTTTATGTTCACTATGACACCTCAACCTAATTGTTAATATATAAGTTACAATATTGATATTTCTATATGATTAAAGGACAAATAATGTACTTGAAAATTTTTCTATAGAATTTCACCAATTATTTGGAATGATTGTATTTAGAGGGATTTTGATTTGTAAGCGTCTTATTGTTCTTTTACAACTACATTTAATGTGTACATTTTAAGATATCAGACCTCAGTATTTTCATTGAACCACAGTGTGAGTAGCATCTCTTTATAGCTAAGTCATATACCTCAAGATCCTGATACATAAAAAATGTCTTGGAGCATCTGCTGTGTGTGGGTTAGGGTTAGCACGTATGTCCAAGCCATCCTTCAAGATCTTGGAATAGTTAACCAGAGACCAGTAAGCATGAGGAACTCCTACTGAGGCTGCAAGAGGTGAGATACATATTCTTGGGAATGAGAATAACAAACAATAAATAGATAGCTCAGAGTTGGTTCAGAGACAAATCGCTTTTAAGAATAAAGTAAAAAAGGAAAAGGGAATGTAACTAAGTGGAAAAACAGGCATTTTACTGCAGAAACTTCTTTTTACCTATCCCTTACATTCATCTTTTTGCTTTGCTTTTCATGCACTGTATATAGATAACAACCAGGAAGACAAGAGTCATAGTTTGTTTGTTAAAGTCTGTTCACATATAATCTTTATTTCTTCACCTTCATTCCTTAATTTGTTTTTAGGGTAGACTCAAGGATTCTATACAGGTCTCCTTTTACATATTTCAGAGAAACTGCTAGTGTTGCAATCATTCATGGCTGCATTATCATCTGGATGACTGGACTAGATCAGTGATTCTCAACCTTTCCTAATGCTTCCACACTTCATTACTATTCCTCATGTTGTGGTGACCTCCAACCATAACAGCATTTGTGTTGCTTCTTCACATCTGTAATTTTGATACTGTTGTGAATCATAATGCAAATATCTCATAGGTAGTATGTATGATATGTAACTCCTGTGAAAGTGTCAGTCGAACTCCCCCCCACACACACACACACAAACTGAAGTGGTAGCAACCCACAGGCTGAGAAACTTACTACTTTAAAAAATAACTCATCATTGATAAAGGGAAACTTACTTAGCTTTTCCTAAAAGAATGATAATTACATAAAATAATTTAAAACTGTATTTAGATTGTAGTAGGTAAATCTTTCTAAAATAAAATTATGCAAATGTGTACTGATATCATGCATATTTGTATATACATTTTCTTTTCTATATGAAAAAACACAAAATAATATTTTGCACAAAGTTTGAGTATGGGCTGAGACACAATTTTTTATGATATACAAAATGCTATAAATAATTTGAATTATGTTTTATTAAGGATGTAAGCAATAAAATTCTAGAAGAAACACTGAAGTTAAAAAACCAACATGAAGGACCCTATGTCACAATGCACCATACCCAAATACCTGGGAGAGAGATGGTCTCCCAGGGGTATGGACATATCTGTGAGCACAGGTATGACCACCACTTCAGCTCAGAGGGACCCCCAGAAGCCTCAGGACACAGGAACCAAGGAGCAGCCTGGGACAGGAACCTTCCAGTTTCCATTTGAACCAGGAGCAGATCCTGTGCAAAGTCACCTGGAACTGATCCTGTGCCAGAGCATTCCATACCCAAATACCTTCAGGAGAGAGTTGGTCTCCCAGGAGTGCCAACACACCTGTAAGCACAGGTAAGACAACCACCACTTCTGCTTAAATTCCTGGCCCAAGAGGGACCCGCTCAGATCCATCAGGACACAGGAACCAAGGAAGAGCTGGAGACAGGATCCTTCTGGTTTCCATCTGCACCCCAAAGCTGACCCTGTGCCATAGCCCTCCATACCTAAATTCCTCCTGGAGAGAACTGGTCTCCCAGGAGTACTGACACACAGGCTTACAGGAAGCACAAGCCAGTCAGAGACAGAAGGCCAGCTCAAACCAGAGATAACCGGATAACGACAGGCGAGGGCAAGAACATAAGCAACAGAAACCAAGGCTACTTAGCATTATCAGAAACCAGTTCTCACACCTGAATAACCCTACACACCAGAAAAGCAAGACTGTGATTTAAAGTCACATCTCATGCTGATAATAGAGGATTTTAAGAAGGACATAATTCCCTTAAAAAATACAGGAGAACATAGATAAACAGTTAGAAGCCCTTAAAGAGGAAACATAAAAATCCCTTCAAGTATTAGAGGAAAACATAACCACACAGGTGAAGGAACTGAACAAAACTACCCAAGATCTAAAAACACTAAAGAAATCACAAAGAGAGACAACCCTGGAGATAGAAAACTTATGAAAAAGATCAGGAGTCATAGATGTAAGCATCACCAACAGAATACAAGTGACAGAAGACAGAATCTCAGGTGAAGAACATACCATAGAAAACATTGACACAACAGTCAAAGGAAAATGCAAAATGCAAAAAGCTCCTAACCCAAAGCATCCAGGAAATCCAGGACATAATGAGAAGACCAAACCTAAGGATATTAGGTAAAAAAGAGAGTGAAGATTCCCAACTTAAAGGGTCAGTAAATATCTCCAACAAAATTATAGACGAAAGCTTCCCAAACCTAGAGAAAGAGATGTCCATAACATACAAGAGGCTTACAGAATTCGAAATGGATTAAACCAGAAAAGAAATTCCTCCCCTCACATAAAACTCAAAATAGCAAAAGCACAAAACAAAGAGAGAATATTAAAACCAGTAAGGAAAAAAGGTCAAGTAACATATAAAGGCAGACCTATCATAATTACACCAGATTACTCACCAGAGACTATGAAAGCTAGAAGATCCTGGGCAAATGTCCTACAGACCATAAGAGACCACAAATGCCAGTCCAGGCTGCTATACCAAGCAAAACTCCCAATTACCATAGATGGAGAAATCAACATATTCCATGACAAAGCCAAATTTACATACTATCCACAAATCCAACCTTACAAAGGATAATGGATAGAAAAATCCAACACAAGGAGAGAAACTACACTCTGGAAAAAGCAAGAATGTAATCTTCAAACAAACCCAAAAGAAGGTAGCCACACATACATAAAAATAACATAAAAAATAAGGAAGCAACAATCACTATACTTTAACACCAATTATCCTATAAAAAGACATACACTGACACACTAGATATGTAAAGAGAACCCTGCTTTTTTGCTGCATACAGGAACTGTACCTCAGTGTCAAAGACAGATACTACCTCAGATTAAAAGGCTAGAAAACTATCTTCCAAGCAGATGGTTCCAAGAAACAAGCTACAGTAGCCATTCTAATATAGAAAAAAAATCAACTTTCAATCAAAAGTTATCTAAAAGGATAAAGAAGGACACTACAAGCTCATCAAAGGAAAAATCTATCAAGAGCTCTCAATTCTGAACATCTATGTTCCAAATGCAAGGGCACCCACCTTCCTAAAAGAAACTTTACTAAAGCTTAAAGCACACATTTTATCTCATACAATAATAGTGGGGGCAGATCATAGAAACACAACCTAAACAGAGACACAGTGAAACTAACAGAAATTTTGTACCAAATGGATTTAAGAGATATCTATAGAACATTTCCTCCTAAAATAGAAGAATATACCTTCTTCTCAGCACCTCATGGTACTTTCTCCAAAATTGACCATATAATTGGTCACAAAACGGACCTCAACAGATATAAGAAGATTGAAATAATCCCATGCACCCTATGAGATCACAAAGGATTAAGGCTGGTCTCCAATAGCAACAAAAACAACAGAAAGCCCACATACACATGGAAGCTAAACAATGCTCTACTCAACAATATCTTGGTCAAAGAAGAAATAAAGAAGTTAAAGACGTTTTGATTTAATGAAAATGAAGCACAACACACCCAAACTTATGGGACACAATGAAAGCAGTGCTAAGAGGAAATCTCATAACTCTGAGTACTTCCAAAAAGAAACTAGAGAGAGCATTCACTAGCAGCTTAAGAGCACACCTGAAAGATCTAGAACAACAACAACAAAAAAGCAAATATACACAAGAGGAGTAGATGGCAGAAAGTAACCAAATTCAGGGCTGAAATCAACCAAATAGAAACAAATGAACTATATAAAGAATCAACAAAACCAGGAGCTGGTTCTTTGTGAAAATCAACAAGATACAAAATCCCTTAGCCAGCCTAACCAGAGAGCACAGAGATAGTATCCAAATTAACAAAATCAGAAATGAAAATGGAGATATAACTACAGAAACTGAGGAAATTCAAAAATCATCAGATCCTATTATAAAAGCCTATATCCAACTAAACTGGAAAAATGTTCTAGACAGATACCATGTACTGAAGTTAAATCAGGATCAGATAAACCATGTAAACAGTCTCACAACACCTAAAGAAGTAGCAGCAGTCATTAAAAGTCTCTCAACCAAAAAAAAAAAAAAGTCCAGAAACAGATGGATTTAGTGCAGAATTCTATCAGACCTTCAAAGAAGACCTAATACCAATACACTTCAAAATATTCCACAAAGTAGAAACAGAAGGAACACTACTCAATTCATTTGATGTAGTCACAATTATGCTGCAAATTCTCCCTTGGAGATGGAATGGTTTCTGTCTAATCAGGAACTTTCTCAATTTCCTTTCATAGAAGACTTCATAAGACACTTTTTCTACTTCCATCATGTTTAATGGTCCAATTAGATTTTAAAAACTGGTTGAATGCACATTGCTTTTAGCTTCAGAAGATATCATGTATAATAAGAGGCATTCAATCTCTATAAGTTATTTTCTTTACTTTAAAAGATAGAATGTGCTGATAATACTTGTTTGGGGGAAAGGAGGACATTGTAGATTATATTTTTTTAACTGTGTCTGCTTGCTGAAAAATATATATTAAATAAAACACGAACAAATAGAAATAAATATTTTGATTTCAAAGTATCCTTAGCATATCCTGGTGATCTCTGCAGAAAGAGGAACATGTGAAGTTGGGAAAACTTTTCCAAAGAGTTATTATCACCTCTTCACAGAAAATAGGTCTTTACTATTACATGCTAAATGGCATTGGTCATTGGGTGAGATACATAATTGGTTCCTGAGAGTAAATATTTCAACTACAAATACAGAAATGTAAAATTTGATTTATGTACGGTTTTAAATGACTAATTTTCTTAATGGAAAATATGGCTAGATGATCTCAGAAGCACTCCTACAAAAATATGAGATGAGAAGTTAATATATCCATATACATAAATATGGGTTTAGCATAGAATACAATTTGAGTAAATTAAAAATTACAGAGTATAGAAAAGAAGTCAGAAGAGTTTCTAAACGTTTGCTCCCTTTCAATTTTGAGAAAATTCTAATTTATATCTGACAAATTATTTTACCATTATTATATACTTCAGCCACACTAAAAAAAATTGCAGTTCCATATATACATTTGTTATTTTACTTTTGATTTTATGCTCTGGACTATTCTTTTTTTTCCTTTTTTTTTTGATTTTTTTTATTGTATATATTCTATATTTACAATTCATTTCCCTTTTTCTGGTTCCCCACCCCCCAAAGGTCCCACATGTCCTTTTCCCTCCCCCTGCTCCCGCATCCACCCCCTCCCACTTTACTGTTCTTGTACTCTCCCACAATGATGTTTTGGTCCATTCTAGCACCAGTGTCCACTCCTTTCTTCTTGTGAGACATCACTTGATATGTGATTTGTGTCTTTGGTGTTCCAAGCTTCTAGGCTAGTATCCACTTATCAGTGACTGTATACCATGGGTATTCTTTTGAGACTGGGTCACCTCACTTAGTATGACATTCTCCAGCTCCATCCATTTCTCTAAGAATTTCATGAATTCATTGTTTCTAATGGCTGAATAGTACTCCATTGTGTATATATACCACATTTTTTGTATCCATTCCTCTGTTGAGAGACATCTGGGTTCTTTCCAGCTTCTGGCTATTATATATAAGGCTGCTATGAACATAGTGGAGCATGTATCCTTATTGCATGCTGGTGAATCTTCTGGGTATATTCCCAGGAGTGGCATGGCTGGGTCCTCCGGAAGTATCACGCCCAGTTTTCTGAGGAACCGCCATACTGATTTCCAGAGTGGTTGTACCAGCTTGCATTCCCACCAGCAGTGGAGGAGCGCTCTGGACTATTCTAATTTTGTAAAATATAGCCCAGGACCTCTCGGAAAATATCTCTCATCCACAGATTGCTTAAATTTGGCTCCCCTCGAGTGAGCAGCTGGAATCAGGTGCGTGGCCAGAGATATAGCTTAGCTTAGCTCTGCAGGAGATCCGGGCACAGAAAGCTCAGCTGCCGGTGCAGACTACGGGCCGGGACCAGCTCTCTGAGCAGACTAGCAGCGAGGGGCCACCTGGCCGCCTCGGGGCAGAGCTCGGAATTCTAGCAGCTGGAGTCAGGGGCCTGGACTCAGAACAAGCATAATCCAGCACAGACAACGCAGCCAGAAGGGATCAGCAGAGCTGGGTACCAGCAGCTCAGCCAAGGCCATGCGGTGCTTTCAGCAGGGGCAGCCATCTTGCCTCAGATCCCCGCGCGCAAACAGCGGGCACACTGGACGCAGTGAGCAGCTGGAATCAGGTGCATGGCCAGAGATATAGCTTAGCTTAACTCTGCAAGAGATCCGGGCACAGAAAGCTCAGCTGCGGGTGCAGACTACCGGCTGGGACCAGCTCTCTGAGTGGACTAGCAGCGAGGGGCCACCTGGCCGCCTCGGGGCACAGCTCGGAACTCTAGCAGCTGGAGTCAGGGGCCTGGACTCAGAGCAAGCATAGTCCAGCACAGACAAGCTGCCAGAAGGGATCTGTCTCCTGGGGACAGGCCTGCTGTGCTTTCAGCAGGGCGCCATCTACAATAAGACCAACTAACACCAGAGATAAAGAGATGACAAAAGGCAAACGTAGGAACGTTATTAACAGAAATCAAGGCAATATGGCACCATCTGAACCCAATTCGCCAACCACAGCAAGTCCAGGATACCCCAGCACACCAGAAAAACAAGAGTTAGATATAAAAGCACAGGTCATGATGCTCCTAGAGGAACACAAAAAAGACATAAACAAATCTCTTAAAGAAATGCAGGGGAACATCAATAGGGTAGAAGCTCTTACAATCCAAACACAAAAAACACTTAAAGAACTCCAGGAGAATATGGGCCATCAGACAGAAACCAATAAAGAGGAAATGAGAAAATCAGTTAAAGAAATGCAGGAGAACTTGAAAAAACAGGCAGAAGTCATGAAAGAGGGAGCACAAAAATATATTAAAGAATTACATGAAAACACAAACAAACAAATGATGGAACTGAGCAAAACCATCCAAGATCTGAACACAGAGGTAGAAACAACTAAGAAATCACAAAAGGAGGCAAACTTGGAGATAGAAAACCTTGGGAAGAAATCAGGGGTTGTAGATGCAAACATAAACAGCAGAATACAAGAGATAGAAATAAGAATCTCTGATGCTGAAGATAACATAGTAACCATTGACTCCACAGTCAAAGAAAATGCAAAATCCAAAAGGCTTGTAACCCAAAACATCCAGGAAATCCAGGACACAATGAGAAGACCAAACCTAAGGATTATAGGGATAGATGAGAGTGAAGATCTACAACTTAAAGGGCCAGCAAATATCTTTAACAAAATTATGGAAGAAAACTTTCCTAACTTAAAGAGAGAGATGCCCATGAATATACAAGAAGCCTACAGAACTCCAAACAGATTGGACCAGAACAGAAACACCTCCCGTCACATAATAATCAAAACCCCAAATGTACTAAACAAAGAAAGAATATTAAAGGCAGTAAGAGAAAAGGGCCAAGTAACATATAAAGGAAGACCTATCAGAATCACACCAGACTTCTCTCCAGAAACCATGAAAGCTAGAAGATCCTGGGCTGACCTCATGCAGACCCTAAGAGAAAACAAATGTCAGCCAAGACTACTATACCCAGCAAAACTCTCAATCAACATAGATGGAGAAATCAAAATATTCCATGACAGGACCAAATTTATACAATATCTTTCCACTAACCCAGCTCTACAAAGGATAATAGGAGGAAAACTCCAACACAAGGAAGGGAATGGCACCCAAGAAAAAGCAAGACAGTAAACTTCTTCCATCAAACTCAAAGGAAGATAACTACTCAAAAACAAAAATAACATCAAAAATGTCAGGAAGTAATAATCTCTATTCCTTAATATCTCTTAACATCAATGGACTCAACTCCCCAATAAAAAGACATAGACTAACAGACTGGATACGGAAACAGGACCCTACATTTTGCTGCTTACAGGAAACACACCTCAGAGTCAAAGACAAACACTACCTTAGAGTAAAAGGATGGAAGACAATTTTGCAAGCAAATGGTCACAGGAAGCAAGCTGGAGTAGCCATTTTAATATCAGATAAAATTGACTTTCAACCCAAAGTCATCAAAAGAGACACAGAAGGTCACTTCCTGCTAGTCAAAGGAAGAATCCACCAAGAAGAACTCACAATTCTAAACATCTATGCTCCAAATGTAAGGGCACCCTCATTTGTAAAAGAAACCTTACTAAAGCTCAAAGCACACATTGCACCTAACACAATGATTGTGGGGGACCTCAATACTCCACTATCTACAGTGGACCGACCAGGAAAACAGAAACTAAACAGAGACACGGAGAAACTCATTGAAACTTTGGAACAATTGGATTTAACAGATATATATATAGAACATTTCACCCTAAAGCAAAAGACTATAACTTTTTCTCAGCCCCTCATGGTACCTTCTCCAAAATCGACCATATAATTGGACACAAGACAGATCTCAACAAATATAAAAAGATCGAACTAATCCCATGCCTCTTATCAGATCACCATGGAGGAAGAGTGTTCTTCAATAGCAACAAAAACAACAGAAAGTCCCCATACGCTTGGAGGCTGAACAATATTCTACTCAATGATACCTTAGTCCAGGAAGAAATAAAGAAAGAAATCAAAGAATTCTTAGAACTTAATGAAAATGAAGGCACAACATACCCAAATCTATGGGACACAATGAAAGCAGTGCTTAGAGGAAAACTCATAGCCCTGAGTGTCTCCAAAAAGAAACAGGAGAGAGCAAATACTAGCAACTTAATGGTGCACTTGAAAGCTCTGGAACAAAAAGAAGCAATTTCACCCAGGAGGAGTAGAAGACAGGAAATCCTCAAACTCGGGGCTGAAATCAATCAAGTTGAAACAAAGAGAACCATACAAAGAATCAACAAAACCAGGAGCTGGTTCTTTGAGAAGATCAACAAGATAGATAAACCCCTAGCCAGTCTTACTAAAGGGCACAGAGACAGTATTCAAATTAACAAAATTCGAAATGAAAAGGGAGATATAACAACAGAAACTGAGGAAATTCAAAAAATCATCAGATCCTACTACAAAAACCTATACTCAACACAACTGGAGAATCTGGAGGAAATGGACAATTTCCTCGGCAGTTACCAAATACCAAAATTAAACCAGGATCAAATAGATCGTCTAAACAGACCTATAACCCCCAAAGAAATAGAAGGGGTCATAGACAGTCTTCCAACCAAAAAGAGCACAGGACCAGATGGTTTTAGTGCAGAATTCTATCAGACCTTCAAAGAAGTCCTGATACCGATACTCTTCAAATTATTCCACAAAATAGAAACAGAAGGAACACTACCCAACTCATTCTATGAAGCCACAATTACGCTGATACCAAAACCACACAAAGATCCAACTAAGAAAGAGAACTACAGGCCAATTTCTCTTATGAATATCGATGCAAAAATACTAAACAAAATACCTGCCAACCGAATCCAAGAACACATCAAAATGATCATTCACCATGATCAAGTTGGCTTCATCCCAGGGATGCAGGGATGGTTCAATATACGGAAATCCATCAACATAATCCACTACATAAACAAACTCAAAGAAAAAAACCACATGGTCATCTCATTGGATGCTGAAAAAGCATTTGACAAAATTCAGCATCCTTTCATGCTAAAGGTCCTAGAAAGAACAGGAATTCAAGGCCCATATCTAAACATAGTAAAAGCAATATACAGCAGACCAGTAGCCAACATCAAGGTAAATGGAGAAAAACTTGAAGCAATCCCACTAAAATCAGGGACTAGACAAGGCTGTCCCCTCTCACCATATCTCTTCAATATAGTACTTGAGGTACTAGCTAGAGCAATTCGACAACAGAGGGAAGTCAAAGGGATACAAATCGGAAAGGAAGAAGTCAAACTATCACTATTTGCAGATGATATGATAGTTTACTTATGTGACCCAAAAACCTCCACCAGAGAACTCCTGCAACTGATAAACAACTTCAGCAAAGTGGCTGGCTATAAAATCAACTCAAGTAAATCAGTAGCCTTCCTATACGCGAAGGATAAGCAGGCCGAGAAAGAAATTAGGGAAATGACACCCTTCACAATAGCCACAAATGATATAAAGTATCTTGGAGTGACGCTAACCAAACATGTGAAAGATTTATACGACAAAAACTTCAGGTCTCTGAAGAGGGAAATTGAAGACATCAGAAAATTGGAAAATCTCCCATGCTCGTGGGTTGGCAGGACTAATATAGTCAAAATGACAATCTTGCCCAAAGCAATATACAGATTCAATGCAATCCCCATCAAAATCCCAACTCAATTCTTCATAGAGCTAGAAAGAGCAATTCTCAAATTCATCTGGAATAACAAAAAACCCAGGATAGCTAAAACTATCATCAACAGCAAAAGAACTTCTGGGGGAATCAATATCCCGGACCTCAAGCAATATTACAGAGCAGTGGTATTAAAAACTGCATGGTATTGGTTCAGTGACAGGGAAGTGGATCAATGGAATAGGATCGAAGACCCAGAATTGAACCCACACATCTATGGCCAATTGATCTTCGACAAAGGAGCTGAAAACATCCAGTGGAAAAAAGATAGCCTTTTCATCAGATGGTGCTGGCTCAACTGGAGGTCAACATGCAGAAGAATGAGAATTGATCCACTCTTATCTCTTTGCACTAAACTCAACTCCAAGTGGATCAAGGATCTCCACATAAAACCAGACACACTAAAACTAATAGAAAAGAAACTGAGGAAGACCCTTGAAGACATCGGCTCAGGGGAAAAATTCCTGAACAGAACACCAATTGCTTATACTCTAAGAACAAGAATAGACAAATGGGACCTCATAAAACTACAAAGTTTCTGTAAGGCAAAAGACACTGTCAAAAGGATAAATCGGCAACCAACGAATTGGGAAAAATCTTCACCAACCCCACATCCGACAGAGGGCTAATCTCCAATGTATACAAAGAACTCAAGAGGTTAGACCCCAGAAAACCAAATAACCCTATCCAAAAATGGGGTACAGAGCTAAACAGAGACTTTTCACCTGAAGAAATTCAGATGGCTGAGAAACACCTTAAAAAATGTTCAACATCACTAGTCATTAGGGAAATGCAAATTAAAACAACCCTGAGATTTCACCTCACACCAGTCAGAATGGCTAAGATTAAAAACTCAGAAGACATCAGGTGTTGGCGAGGATGTGGAGAAAGAGGAACACTCCTCCACTGCTGGTGGGAATGCAAGCTGGTACAACCACTCTGGAAATCAGTATGGCGGTTCCTCAGAAAACTGGGCGTGATACTTCTGGAGGACCCAGCCATACCACTCCTGGGAATATACCCAGAAGATTCACCAGCATGCAATAAGGATACATGCTCCACTATGTTCATAGCAGCCTTATATATAATAGCCAGAAGCTGGAAAGAACCCAGATGTCCCCCAACAGAGGAATGGATACAAAAAATGTGGTATATATACACAATGGAGTACTATTCAGCCATTAGAAACAATGAATTCATGAAATTCTTAGAGAAATGGATGGAGCTGGAGAACGTCATACTAAGTGAGGTGACCCAGTCTCAAAAGAATACCCATGGTATACAGTCACTGATAAGTGGATACTAGCCTAGAAGCTTGGAACACCAAAGACACAAATCACATATCAAGTGATGTCTCACAAGAAGAAAGGAGTGGACACTGGTGCTAGAATGGACCAAAACATCATTGTGGGAGAGTACAAGAACAGTAAAGTGGGAGGGGGTGGATGCGGGAGCAGGGGGAGGGAAAAGGACATGTGGGACCTTTGGGGGGTGGGGAACCAGAAAAAGGGAAATGAATTGTAAATATAGAATATATACAATAAAAAAAAGAAAAAAATTTGGCTCCCCTCCTCTCTGTTTATGTATTCTTGTCATAATTCTGGAAGTGTTTGCTGTTACATTCATTACCCTGAAATGATATGCACAGTGAGGTTCATGTAGTGCACTCCCCTGACTTTCAGTCAAGGTTTTATATTAGCAAATATTCATAAGCAGGTGTTGAATAACTTAGGTTTTAATCCATTGACAACAGATTGATTCACGGAATGCCCTACTAAAGAAAATGGACTTAATGGTAATCTCTGGGGTGGATGTAGACAGGTCCAAGTGTTCAAAAGCAGGTACTATGGGCATAGTGGTTAAACCTGAAAATAACTCACAGTGGTGAATTTTTGTTAAACATGCTTTTAATTTCAACTGATGTGTGGTACTAACACAAATTGTACATAATGGAATGGCATGGTGTGTGTAAGATAATTTTATAATCTTTCAGTCATAAGAAAACTGGTCAGAACAACTCGTCCAGAGGTTTCCAATCTGTGAGTCATGACCACTTTGAGAAGTAGAATGACTTTTTCACAGGTGTTGCCTAAGATCATTGCAACACAAACCTTTACATTATGATTCATATATAACATTAGCAAAATTAAAGTTTTGAAGCAACAAAATATCTTTGTTTTGGGGGGTTTCCACATCATGAGTAATTGAATAAAAGGGACATCATTAAGAAGGCTCAGAAGAGTTGGTTTAAGTAATGATTTTTTTTTTATTGTTTGTATTCTCTTATAAACACTTAGAAGCAAGAAAAATTCTTAAAATTTGGTATGGACATCACACACTACTGAGATGTGAATTAAAGGCACAAATTACTTTATATTAAGAATAATAAATAAACAAGTTTTTCAGAGAATCACAGAGTCTAGTACCAGGGATAAAGAAAATAGTGATAAGAATTTCATGAAGTCATTGTTTTTAATAGCTGAGTAGTACTCCATTGTGCAAATGTACCACATTTTCTGCATCCATTCTTCTGTTGAAGGACATTTGGGTTCTTTCCAGATTCCAGATATTATAAATAAGGCTGCTATGGACGTAGTGGAGCATGTGTCCTTGTTATATGCTGGAGCATCTTTTAGGTATATGCTCTGGGTCCACAGGTAGTACTATGTCCAATTTTCTGACTAACCACCATACTGATTTCTAGAGTGGTTGTGGGTGGGTGGAACTGGGGAGTATCCTCATAAAAGCAGGGGTAGGTAGAGGGGAGAGGGGTATTCTGGAGGAGAAACCAGGAAAGGGGTTAACATATGAAATATAAGAAAAAGAAAATAAAGAAAGAAAGCAGCGATAGTTACATGAAGGATGCTGGAAAGCAAAGCTGTTAATAGCAATTTAGCCTCTAGAGGGAAATGGCCAGGGCTTAGGTCAGAGCTCTGACAATTACAATTTGAGTGTCTTTGGGAAGTTATCAGTGCCCTCTTGCAAGTGGACAGAATTTTTAGTATATTCCTTTTAAGTGGTAATAAGAGTATTAAAAAGTAGAAATTGATTTAAAATGCTCAATGTTTTTATTATCATTATTATAGTTATTAGAATCTTATTGTGAAGAATTCATTTACTCCAGGTAAGGCCAAAGTAGGACTTGGTAGCAAGTCCTACTTTGTGGCTTTCGGGAAGTATCAAGTGAATAAGGCTGGGGAATTTAAATTTTTTGACAGTTGCCAATGGTTATTTCAGGCAGAATATTCCAAGGATGCAGGTGGTACAACCGGCATTCAATATTGCAATTCACTTAAAAGATGAGGTTCACATGAGGATCCAAGGAATAGACCCAGAAATGCAAATAAAGTCAGAGAACAGATGACCTCAGAGTAATAAATTACATTTCTAGATATTGTGTTATTTTCTCTACAGACATTTAAGTAAGTTGTTTTATGATCCCTGGTCAGTCATAAAACCTTTACAATACCAATAAATAAATAAATAAATAAATAAATAAATAAATAAAGGTCATAGGTCTTATGTACAAGTCCTCAGACATAACATTGGGACCCTGAAGTTATATATACACAGAGACACTTAAATGCAGACATTTAGTGGTATTGCTCATAAATATTGTTAACAGAAATTATAATATGAAGCCAAGTAGCTACATGATCAAATATTGTTCAGTGGCAGCAGAGCTGCAGAGGACAGTTTAACACCAGAGCCAAGAGCACCTTTTGTCTTGTTTAATGTAAACAGTTTTGTTGTTAACTTGTTACTTTTTCTCCCCACAGACTATAGACAGTGCAAGAGACAGATAATAATGTAATACAGACAGTGTACTCTGTACTATTAAAGTCAACAAAGCAAGAGAGACAGCAGAAGAAGAGGCTGTCGTCTAACAATTGATTCTGTCAGTTACCATCTCTTTAGGGATAAGAACATCGTAATTTGTGTGTTTTATTCATAGGAACCCCAGCTCACAAGGCTTTTATCTAAACAACTCACTTCACTAAAGCTTATAAAGCACCTGTCCTGGACCAATCTCATCCCAGTGTCTAGTAGAGTCGATAGAAATGGATGACCTCGGCCCTGTGTGCTCATAATTCACGCAGAGTAGATTATAAAAGGTGCTCTGATGAACAGTTTTGAAAAGGAGACCTATTTCTCAGTGGCAAAAGGAAATTGGTAACTTTAAGGTCACACACATTAAAATATATTAGAACCTGTAGGGTGTTAGGACTTTCAAAGTTATGTATAATTCATGGTGGGCATGTCATGAGGAACTGCTAAATTTAAGACATTTTGTGAGAATAAAATAACTTAAGAAAATCCTTAGAATCTCAGAATTCTAAGAATATTTAAGAAAATAGAACTGGTGTGATCATTTTGATTAGTGCTCCATTTTATGAAATATGTTCTGTCAGCCTCAAAATATTGTGTAAAAAAGAGACTGTGTTCACCATTCACCCCCAAAAAAGTAAGTTAATAAAGAAAGAAAGAAAGAAAGAGAGAGAGAGAGAGAGAGAGAGAGAGAGAGAAAGCCAAAATGACAAGATGGACTAAAACAGCAAGAAATCATGTTCAAATGCATCTATGCTTGAAAACCACAGTCTTTTCAGTACTTTAAACCAGCTTGTATAAGAATGTGCACTCAGAAAGTATGAGGGACGGAGGCCTGGAGAAGGGCACCCAGCATTAATTGGACAGCCATACTGGAGAGCAAAATGAAGAACACTGGCTGGGATGGGACTGGAGGTTCTGGGAGAGAAGGGTCTTGGGTCCTCTCCTGATAAAGGCTTTGGTTCTTGTAAAAGTGGTTTAATAGTCTTGTGTTTCCTTTTATCTTCTGTAAAACAAGTGACTGATTCATGAATATTAATAAGTATGCCAATGGACTATTTTGAGAATTAAATAAGAAACATAAAATACTTAGCACAGTGCTTCATTAGCACAGAGATTAATAAATATTAGTCACCATTACCCTCATTAAAGTTGTATTACTGTTCTTGACATTCATTTGTGATGCAATGAATAATAGAGTTTATACTGATTTAGTGTTGCCTTAGAAAAATCCAGAGCAGAGTGGCCTTACCTCATTGGTGAGGGATACCCAGAGCATCTCAAATTCCTTTCCTAATGTCTAGAAATTTAGGAATGAACTGAAACTTCTTGCAGTTTCAGGAATCCGAAGCTTTCTTATTAACAAAACCACATGGTGCCTGTACCTAAGCACACCATATATTTAAATCTCTCTTGTAGTGCCCTTCTTTTTAAGAGTGGGGTTGTAGTTAATTATGTAAATATATTTTGCTTCAGTCCTATCCCTGCTTGACTGAAAGTTCCCTAGCGGCATTGACTAGGCCAAATTTATCTTTCTACACATCTTCCTGATTGGTACATAGGAGACCTTTAACAGACATTTGCATAATTAGTGCCCTCTTGGGTGAATTGAGAAATTATAACATTTTAGAAAATTTCCCAAATGACTCATCAATTTCTCACTGATGTATATTTCCCTAAATAATTCTCAAAGTTTTTATAAACAGCAATATAAGTTCCTTGAGCTCTGGCTTGGACAGATTTGGTTCTTATGAAGAGTTTCTTATTTCAGCCTGTAAAGTTAATGAAGTTGTATTTATAGCTGAGAAGCCATTGGCTTGCATTAGCTCACCCTTTAAGTGACTTGAGAGTGTCCTTTCTATCTCTGGTAATGTACAGGTGGTCTTCAGCCTCTGGGAACCTATTATTGAATGCAGAAAAAAATGTCAGAATAGGTCAGCTTGTGATAGAAACACGAGAAGAGAGCATTCTGTGTGGGAAAAGAGAAGATTTTAAGAACATGGATTTTCCTGCTTTTGTCCTGTGATTCACTCAATTGAATTTTGAAGAAAATTTAAAATGCTCTCGCTTAAACATCATTTTCACAGATACTGCACCTAATCCTCCACCTGGGCTGTACACAATAGATGCTTAAGTGTGTCATGTGGTTCCACATTATTTTAGTACAACTCTAAAATAGATGTTTTGCAACATCATGAGTAATTAATTGTAATATCCATATGCTTTTGAAAAGGGAGAGGTATTGGAGACTTTGGATTTTTGTTTAGTTTTGTAATTATATTTAGTGGATATACTTTCGTGAGCATGGTACCTTGATTTCATGAGATTACATTACAAGACTCTTATACACACACACACATTTGAGGAAAAATAGAAATTTAATTTAACTTGTTTTAACCTAACAATCTGATAGGTTCCACTTTACAGTATACAACTATAAATCCAGAGAGATATCAAGCTACTTACACTGCCTTTACAATATTTATAGAACTCATCTTGATGGTAAATTGTATACTGTGGATCTTTTTAAACTGTAGGAAATGCCTTAAAGTAGTATATTGGTTTTAATGGAGACTAGGCTTTAAATTAAAATAGTTTCATTAGAAACAAACATGAACAATGTAAATGGTGAGCCTTTGAGCTATCACTTGCATCATTTATAAACTTTTCACTGAAATTAATATTTAATCGAATAAATAAATGTTCCCTTTACTTTATGTGTTATTGTTTAAATTGTATTGAAAAGGGAATGGATCAATAATAAAAATAGCTCAAACTCAATTAAGATTTAAAACTGTGTATGAGCTGACAATGGCTTGATAAATATTGTACAAATATACATCCTTTATCTACATCTTTCCTGACCTTACTGCAGTTAATTAATCCTGTCTACTTTCCTATTTCTTAAACTTAATGTGTTTTGAACAAAGTAATTTATCAGAGGTGATCTGGAAACTTTTCATGCTTAGGCATAAGATGGCTGAGAAGCTTCTCCTTGCTGTCTGGAATTCTACCTGTTTGCAGAAAGTTCATATCAGACCCTAGTTATTTAAGAATGTGAACTAAGCAAGGATGCCAGTCTCAGTCTCAAAAATGAGAGGCATCTCATTAAAGATCAGCAAAGCTAAGTTCACTGCTGACTACAGGTAATGGGGGAGAGAAAACAGAACTACTAAACTGAGTCTTGCCTTAAGTGTTCACCATTAAACTATGAACTAAAGGGTTTGGTTTTGAGCCAGTGAGCTTAAGGAGGGTTTGTCAGACAGCAGTTGCAGACACATACATTCATATTTCTGGCATGTATCTCTACTAATATAGCTACTGGTATGTTACTCCAAAGTATCCTCAACTCAAGAGCTGACTGACACAGTTAATACAGTTTAAAATAGTCACCAAGGAAGGTATATTTGACAATACTAATCAATACTGAGTGTCTCATCAAGTAGGATGAATATATTGGGAGTCATACTAAATACTATTTAGCCTTTCTAGTGGATATACTGAGCTTTTCTCTGTTTAGCATGGTGACTGCCATGGGGTATATATATATTATTTATATTACATTGACCTAGGTCTCCTGTATTCTTATTTCTCTGTAGGACGTTTTATCATAAAAGGATGTTGTAATTTGTCAGAGGCCCTTTCTACATCTAATGAAATTACCATGACTTTTCTGTCCTTGAATTTTTTTTAATGTGGTGGATTACATTTATTATGTTTGTTAAACCATTCCTGCATATCTGGAATGAAGTCTACTTTATCATAGTGAATGATATTTCTTATATAATTATCATATTTTATTATTTTGGGTAATTTTTATATCTGTTCATAAGAAATTTGGCTTATTGTTTCCATTTTGTTATTGTTCCATCTTTGGTTTCAGTGTCAAGGTACTAATAGTCCTTAATGTCATTAATTCACTAAATGAATTTCAATGTTTTCCTTCCTTTTCTAATTTATGGAATGATTTAAGAAGTGCTGTTGTTATTTTTTCCTTGAAGTTGTGATTGAAATTTGAACAACAGCCATCAGGCCCTGCAGCTCCTTTTAGTTAAGAGATTTTTAATTACTTCTATCTTTTGGATATTAGGATATGCATGTACATGTATATGTACATCATACACATATACTTCATATGCATATAATATTAATGTGCATAATATGCATATATATCATATTCATATTAATAGGCAACATATAAATACCTAAATACATATCCATGTGTATATATGTGAGTGTCTATCTGTGCCTAAAAGTGCTACCACCAAAGACAACATCATTAAATGCCCCAAAGCAGTTGTGAGCTCTTCAACATGGGTGCAGGGAATGGAACTGAGGTCCTCTGAAAGGTCAGTATGTACACATAACCAAGGAGTCATTTCTCCAGCCTCTAGCATTTTTACTCTTAGTTTCCACAGACAGGGTAAGGAAAAAATAGAGTTTAGGATAGGTGTTGGTCCAGTCACTTTCAGTGCTTAAAGTCATGACTCATCTATTCTGTACCGCTTAACACTTTTTCAAGCTCTTTAACTCACATTTTCACGTCTGGATGCAGTGATGATCCTCTGGAGACAGTCAGGAAGGGATGGTTATTTTCATTTTAGAGAAGAGAAACCTGAAACAATGAAGGCAAAGGCTTCACAGATGTGAGTGGAAGACCAGGGACAGAACAGATGTTAATGGCTTTCTGTGTATCTCATGGGATGACTTAGCAGTTCTGTTGCAAGAGTAGTATTATTTGCATCTTTCCTCTGGGAAGAAGAGAGAAGTCCCTAGTTTTGGGGGGTGTTAGAGTCCAAGAGTCTTTAATGGTTTCTCTCTGGCTCTCCCAGAGGGTACCACTGAGGTGATACATGAAGTGTCAAGGAGAGAAGAGAGAAAAGGCCCCATTCTAGTGGATGATTTGTGGACAGATCATGAACTGCACATACATTCTTACAGAGACATATCAGAAGCAATGGTAGACATGCCTCTGAGGCTTTTTATGTAAGATTTGCTTAAAGCCCTGGTTTCCAAGTTACTTAGGTGCAGAGCATCTCTGTCCACTTATTTGACATCTTTTGGCTTGAGACAGGGTATTCCTTGAAGCCAACAGTTATTAACCTCTGGGTTGCAACCCTTTTGGGAGGCAAATAACACTTTCACAGGGGTCACATATCTGATATCCTGTATATCAGACATTTACATTATAATTCATAACAGTAGCAAAATTACAGTTATCAAGTAGCAAGGAAATAAACTCATGGGCTCACCGCAGCATGAGAAACTGTTTTAATGAGATGCAGCATAAGGGAAGTTGTGCTGAAGACTTCTTGTGCTGCTAGTATAATAACAGCGAATTTTTCTCAGCTTTCAATCATGGTAGCTTTGTGTCTCTCATTTCTGAAGGTTAATTTTTCTGGGTTGCAGTATTCATATCTGGTATGGTATTTTTTTCTTTTCAGAATTTGAATTCGTAATTTTTATGGTTCGCTTGTATCCAAGGTTGCTGCTCAAGATCTGCTGTTATTCTAATGGAGGTTTGGCTCCTGATGATTTTATGACTCATCCTCCTGTACAGTTTTATAAGCTGGGCTATAACATGGTGCTTAGTTAAGACCTTATTCCATCCAATCTATGCAAGATCCTCAATCTCATGCATGTCTCTGTATGCCTCATGCAGGTCCGTATGGATTAAAGGTCATTTTCCTATATTTAATGAGTAGGTTTTTCTAGATCTTTTCACATCCTTTGTATTTAGAAATTCCAGGTTTTATTAACTTTTAAAAATGTTGTTCCATAAGTCTCAGAGATTTTTCTGCATTAAGATGATATTTTTAAGGTATTTCAAATACCCAACTAGACTCAGATATTCTTTCTATCCCTTGATCTAGTCCGTGGTGAAAACTTTCACTAGGTATTTTTCTGGACCACTAAATCTGTCATTCACATTTTATTCACTTTCATGATCTCTCCCTTTATTTTACTTAATTTCTCTTTAACATTAGAAATTGTTTTGCAATTTAACTGGGATGTCTGCCATCCCTAAGATCCCAGTGATTCTTCTTAGAATCATTTTTAAGGATACATGTTTAAGCTTTCCATGCAGTCTTTACAGTGAGGTTTCTAATATGTTATCATGTTGCTGTTCACATGTCATCTCATGCCATGTCATCTCATGTCCTGTCCTCATGCATCTCCATAGGCTCAGGGCTTCTACACTGATGCCAGCTTATACAGCTCTTAATTATCTCTTCTGCTTTAATGATGAAGCATCTGCAGTATAAGGCTTACTTCTGAATATATATCACAAGAGCACAGTTTGGTAAAATATGTTGACACTGATTCTCATTCTGTGTCATCTGTGTAGTCGCTCCTCAATTATAATTAGTGGTACCAGTAGTGGGGGAAGAATTGTAAAGAACAAGGTTTTCAGGATAGTGATGTTACATAGGCTTGGAGCACACTTCTGAAGTCCAGGCAGTGATATGCTAGCTAGTTACTGACATCCTGGAGTAGAACAGGGATGTGTTCTCTTGAAGGTAGCACGTGCACATTATTAATGGGAAACAGAGGTAAGTGATGTGTAGAAGGGACTCCAATATCGAGAGTTTAAGTACTTGTCCTTTGATGTCTTAGGAACATCCAATATATGAGTGCACAGAGCAGTGCATTAGCTTGGATTAGTTCTTCTAAATCTCAACACATACAAATCACAATTCAATAAACATTGTAATATTCCTTCTTTACTCTTTTAAGGTACATAGTACAGATGTTCTAAAAATTAAGTCCCAAGTTAAAACCTCCCTGCCATCCTTGCCTCCTCACATTTTTCCTTCTGCTTCCACTTCCTTCTCAGCTAGTACAGCTGTGGTAGAAAGACAGGACTTCTTGACAGTGTTGCATGAGCTGCTGGTACAGTTCTATATCTCAAAGGTCACCCCCATGTTGAAATTATTTTGTACAGGAGCTCCACCAGAAAGATTCAGGATTTGCAACATTTATTTGCTCTATCAACCTCTTAAATCTTGTCCTCCATGACAATCATCGTTCATCATGGGCAGAATAATACAAGTGGGCTTAAAGACCAGCATCATGGTATGTGTGAGTCAAGGCGAGGAGTCACACTGCAAGCACAACTCAAGCCACAGGGAAATAAGAGCACCTCATCCCATTACAACTTTAGTTACCTCAGAAGTAACAAAACAATAGCAATAGCTTCAAAAGCAAACTGGATTCCCTTGAGATATATAATTGGCTAAGAAAAAATGCAATTAATAATTTATTTTGGTCTTTGCCTTATAAACTTCAGTTCTCTTTCTTCCAAAATAACATTTTTTACATACATATATAGTATATATTATAGACATATCATTTATGTGTATGACTTATCAAATGGTGGCTTTATTATTTTATTTTCTTAAATCTATACATTACACAATTATTTAGTATACACTTAGTCCATAAGTAACACTTAGTCCATAAGAAAGTGCTATTTTGAATATGATAGAAATAGTAATAATATTTATCAGTCACAAAACATTGAGGATCTTAAAGAAAATATTTAACTGTTTCAACCTTAAATTATATTTCCACAGTAGATGCTTTATAGATGATTAGAAAGTTACTTTTTACTTCATTTTCTTGTTTTTTCTTTTTTGTTAATCTAATAAAATTTAAAATGTACAACTCAGTAATGAAATTTGTTTTTGTTTTTGTTTTTTGTTTTTTTTCGAGACAGAGTTTCTCTATATAACCTTGGCTGTCCTGGAACTCACTCTGTAGACCAGGTTAGCCTCAAACTCAGAAATCTGCTTGCCTCTGCCTACCAAGTGCTGGGATTAAAGGCGTGCACCACCAAAACCTAGCCAAGTAATAACATTTTTTAAATCATCAAAATAATTTAAAATAGTTAAATGCTCCTTAATTATACATGACATCTTGTGAAGCTAAAAGTAATATGCACTCAACCAGTTTTTAAAATCTATTTGGAACATTAAACATGATAGAAGTAGAAAAAAATGTCTTATGCAGTCCTCTATGAAAGGAAATTGTGACAATTTCCTTATTAGTCAGAAACCTTTCTATCTTCAGGGGAGAATTTGCTTCATAAGTGTGGCTTCATAGAATGAATTGGATAGTGTTTCTTCTGTTTCTATTTTGTGGAATATTTTCAAGAATATTGCTATTACATCTTCGAAGGTCTGATAGAATTCACATTAAGCCCATCTGACCTGGGGCTTTTGTGTTGTTGTTGTTGGGAGACTATTTTTTTAATTTTGTTATTTTTTATTATTATTTACTATATTGTTTGTTTACATTCCAAATAATTTCCCATTTCTCTGTTCCCATCTCTCCATAAGTCCCATAAACCCTCTTCCCTCCACCCATTCCCCAATCACCCCCTCCCATTTCTCTGTCCTGGTAATCCCCTACATTGCTGCATCAAGCCTTTCCAGGACCAGGGCCCTCTCCTTTCTTCTTCTTGGGAATCATTTGATGTTTGAATTGTTTCTTGGGTATTCAGAGCTTCTGGGATAATACTCACTTATCAGTGACTGCATTCCATGTATATTCTTTTGTGATTGGGTTACCTCACTTAGGATGATATTCTCCAGTTCCAATCATTTGCCTAAAAATTTCATGAATTCATCGTTTTTAATTGCTGAGTAGTATTCCATTGTGTAAATATACCACATTTTTTCTATGCATTCCTCAATTGAGGGACATCTGGGTTCTTTCTAGTTTCTGGCTATTATAAATAAGGCTGTTATGAACATAGTAGAGCATGTGTCCTTACTGCATGCCAGGGAATCCTCTGGCTATATGCCCAGGAGTGGTATAACAGGATTCTCTGGAAGTGTCATACCCAGTTTTCTGAGGAACCACCAGACTGATTTCCAGAGTGGTTGTACCAGCTTGCAATCCCACCAGCAGTGGAGGAGTGTTCCTTTTTCTCCACATCCTTGCCAACACTTGCTGTCTCCTGAGTTTTTAATCTTAGCCATTCTGACTGGTGTGAGGTGAAATCTCAAGTTTGTTTTGATTTGCATTTCCCTAATGATTAATGATGCTAAACATTTCTTAAGGTGCTTCTCAACCATTCAAAATTCTTCAGGTGAAAAGTCTTTGTTTAGCTCTGTACCCCATTTTTAATAGGGTTATTTGGCTCTCAGGAGTCTAACTTCTTGAGTTCTTTGTATATATTGGATATTAGCCCTTCCTTGGATGTAGGATTGGTGAAGATCTTTTCCCAATTTGTTGGTTGCCATTTTGTCTGACAGTGTCCTTTGCCTTACAGAAACTTTGCAATTTTATGAGGTCCCATTTGTCAATTCTTGATCTTAGAGCATAAGCTATTAGTGTTCTATTCAGGACCTTTTCCCCTGTACCCATATACTCAAGGCTCTTCCCCAGTTTCTTTTCTATAAGTTTCAGTGTGTCTGGATTTATGTGGAGGTCCTTGATCCACTTGGAGTTGAGCCTAGTACAAGGAGATAAGAATGGATCAATTTGCAATTCTTCTGCCTACTGACCTCCAGTTGATTCCCCCAGAAGTTCTTTTTCTGTTGAGAATAGTTTTAGCTATCCTGGGTTATTTGTTATCCAGATAAATTTGAGAATTGCTCTTTCTAACTTTATAAAGAACTGAGTTGGGATTTTGATGGGGATTTCACTGTATATTGCTTTTGGCAAGATGGCCATTTTTTACTATATTAATCCTGCCAATCCACGAGTATGGAAGATTTTTCCATGTTCTGAAGTCTTCTTCAATTTCCTTCTTCAGAGACCTGAAGTTCTTGTCAAATAGATCTTTCACTTGTTTGGTTAGAGTCACACCAAGATACTCTATATTGTTTGTGGCTATTGTGAAAGGTATCATTTCTCTAATTGCTTTCTCAGACTGCTTATTCTATGAGTATAGGAAGGCTACTGATTTGCTTGAGTTGATTTTATAACCAACCACTTTGCTGAAGTTGTTCCTCAGCTGTAGGAGTTCTCTGGTGAAGTTTTTTGGGTCACCTAAGTATACTATTATATCATCTGCAAATAGTGATAGTTTGACTATCCTTTCCAATTTGAATCCCTTTGACTTCCTTATGTTGTCTAATTGCTCTCGCTAGAACTTCAAGTACTATATTGAAAAGATATGAAGAGAGGAGGCAGCCTTGTCTAGTCCATGATTTTAGTGTGATTGCTTCAATTTTCTGTCCATTTAGTTTGATATTGGCTACTGGTTTGCTCTATATTGTTTTTACTATGTTTAGTTATGGGCCTTGAATTCCTGTTCTTTCCAAGACTTTTAGCATGAAAGGATGCTGAATTTTGTCAAAAGCTTTTTAAGCATCTAATAAAATGATCATGTGTTTTTTTCTTTGAGTTTGTTTATGTAGTGGATTGCATTGATGGAATTCCATATACTGAACCATCCCTGTATCCCTGGGATGAAGCCTACTTGATCATGGTGAATGATTGTTTTGATGTGTTCTTGGATTCAGTTGGCAAGAATTATATTGAGTAGTTTTGTATCAACATTCATTAGAGAAATTATTCTGAAGTTCTCTTTCTTTGTTGGACTGCTTCTATTTCTTTAGGAGCTATGGGACTGTTTAGATGGTTTATCTGATCCTGATTTAATTTTGGTACTTGGTATCTGTCTAGAAAAGTGTCCATTTCATCTAGATTTTTGAGTTTTGTTGAACATATGCTTTAGTAGTGGGATCTGACAATTTTTTGAATTTCCTCAGTTTCTGTTGTTATATCTCCATTTTCATTTCTGATTTTGTTAATTTGGATACTGTCTCAGTGCTCCCTGGTTAATCTGGCTAAAGAATTATTTATCTTGTTGATTTTTTCAAAAAATCAACTCCTCTTTTCGATTCTTTGTATAGTTCTTTTGTTTCTACTTGATTGATTTCAGTCCTGAGTTTGATTGTGTCCTACATTCTACTCCTCTTGGGTATATTTGCTTCTTTGAGTTCTAGAGCTATCAGGTGTATTGTTGAGCTGCTAATGAATGCTCTCTCAATTTTCCTTTGGAGGCACTCAGAACTATGAGTACTGCTTAATACTGCTTTCATTGTGACCCATAAATTTGGGTAGGTTGTGCCTTCATTTTCATTAGATTCTTAAAAGTCTTTAATTTCTTTCCTTATTTTTTCCATGGGCAAGTTATCATTGAGTAGGGCATTGTTCAGCTTCCATGTGATTCTGGGCTTTCTGTTGTTTTTCTTGCCATTGAAGACCAGCTTCATTCTGTGGTGATCTCATGGGATGCATAGGATTATTTCAGTATTCTTGCATCTGTTGTGGCCTGTTTTGTGACCAATTATATGGTCAGTTTTGCAGAAGGTACCATGTGGTGCTGAGAAGAAGGTATATTCCCCTGTTTTAGGGTGAAATGTTCTATAGATATATGTTAAATCAGTTTGATCCATAACTTCTGCTAGTTTCAGTGTGTCTCTGTTTAGTTTGTGTTTCCATGATCTATCTGTTCATTGATGGGAGTGGGGTGTTGAAGTCAAGGTTCCCATTATTATTGTATTAGGTGCAATGTGTGTTTTGAGTTTTAGTAAAGTTTCTTTTACGAATGTGGTTGCCATTGCATCTGGAGAATAGATGTTCAGAATTGAGATTTCTTTTTCATAGATTTTTTCTTTGATGAGTATGAAATGTCCTTCCTTATCCTTTTTTGATAACTTTTAATTGAAAGTTGATTTTATTCTATATTTGAATGGATATTATAGCTTGTTTCTTGGGACCATTGTCTTGGTAAATAGTTTTCCAGCCCTTTATTCTGAGGTAGTATCTGACTTTGACCTTGAGGTGCATTACCTGTATGCAGCAAAAAGCTGGGACCTCTTTCCATATCCAGTCTGTTAGTCTATGTCTTTTTATTAGGGAATTGACTACACTGATGTTGAGATATTAAGGAATACTGTTGTTGCTTTCTTTTATTTTTGATGTTATTTTTATGTTTGTGTCTATCTTCTTTTGGGTTTGTTGGAAAATTACTTTCTTGCTTTTTCTGGGGTATAGTTTCTCTCCTTGTGTTGGCATTTACCATCTATTATCCATTATAGGGCTGGATATGTGAAAAGATATTGTGTAAATTTGGTTTTGTCATGGAATATCTTGGTTTCTCCATCTATGGCAATTGAGAGTTTTGTTGGGTATAGTAGCCTGGGCTGACATTTGTGGTCTCTTAGGGTCTGTAAGACATCTGCCCAGGATCTTCTAGCTTTCATAGTCTCTGGTGAGAAAGCTGGTGCAATTCTGAGATGTCTGCCTTTATATGTTACTTGACATTTTTTCCTTACTGCTTTTAATATTCTTTATTTGTTTTGTGCTTTTGCTGTTTTGCTTATTATATGAAGGGAGGAAGTTCTTTTCTGGTCCAATCTATTTGGAATTCTGTAAGCCTCCTGTATGATTATCGGCATCTCTTTCTCTAGGTTAGGGAACTTTTGTTCTATAATATTGTTGAAGATATTTACTGGCCTTTTATGTTGAGAATCTTTGCTCTCTTCTATATTTATTGCCCTTAGGTTTGGTCTTCTCATTGTGTCCCAAATTTCCTGGATGTTTTGGGTTAGGAGCTTTTTGCATTTTGCATTTTCTTTGACTGTTGTGTCAGTATTTTTTATGGTATATTTGGCCCCTGAGATTCTCTCTTCTATCTCTTGAATTCTGTTGGTGATGCTTGCATCTATGACTCCTGATCTCTTTCCTAGTATTCTTTCTCCAGGATTGTTTTTCTTTGTAATTTCTTTATTGTTTCTATTTCCATTTTTAGATCCTGGATGACTTTGTTCAATTCCTTCACCTGTGTGGTTGTGTTTTCCTCTAATAATTTAAGGGATTTTTGCGTTTCCTCTTTAAGGGCTTCTAGCTTTTTACATGTGTTCTCCTATGTTTAAGGGAGTTATTTATCCCTTTATGTTCAAATTCCTGTCCCAGTAGGGATCCTGCCAGAGCCATCAGGACGTAGAAACCAAGGTACAGCAGGAGACAGGATCATTCCAGTTTTCATTTGGACCCCATTATCCCTAATGTCCTCTATGATCATCATGAGATGTGACTTTAAATCACAGTCTTGATTTTCTGGTGTTTTGTGGTACCCAGGCCTCAATGTGGTGAAAGAACTGGTTTCTAATGATTCTAAGTAGTCTTGGTTTATGTTGCTTATGTTTTTGCCCTTGTCTCTCATTATCTTGTTATCTCTATTGTTAGCTGGTCTTGCTGTCTCTAACTGTGGCTTGTCCCTCCTGAAAACCTCTGTGTCAGTACTCCTGGGAGTCCAGTTTTCTTCAGGAGGAATTTGGGTATGGAGAGCTTTGGCACAGGGTCAGCTCTGGTGTACAAATGAAAACTGGAATGATCCTGTCTCCTGCTGTTCCTTGGTTTCTATGTCCTGATGGTTCTGGCAGGGTCCCTCTTGGGCCAGGAATTTGAACATCAGTGGTGATCTTCCCTGTGCTCCCAAGTATGTTGGTACTCCTGGGAGACCAATTCCTCCCAACCCACCCCTCCGTGGTATTTGAGTATGAAGCGCTACGGCACAGTATCAGTTCTTGGCTCAGAAGGAAATTAGAACACTCCTCAGTTTCTTCTTATTTCATGTTAAAATCACATTAAAATTTGAAGTTGTATACTTTTATTATAGATTGTACATGTAAAGTTACAGGCTTTTCCATTAAAATTTGCTTAATTTTATGATTTACTACATAAACTAATGTAAGTTTGATTTACTCTTGCTGTCTTTGAATAATTCTCCTGATGAATTACCATTTTTTCTAGCTTCAAGTCTAATTTAATATTTTTCCTCTGTCCCAGAGATGCTTAACATTATAGGTTATTGCCAATGCTCTTGATTATTACCTACCCCAAACTTGATGGTAAGACCTTATTGATAATAACACCACATCATTGACTCCTAAGACATGGAGAAATGAACTTGGTACTGGTCGGCTTGCATTGTGCTGAAATGTGGTATGCATATTCAAAAGAAAATAAAACCATCACTTGTACAAACTTAGAACCCTGTAAACTACAATTAGTGAGCAGCTGTAAAAGATTTTCTCACCAGTGGTGCAAAGGTAGTGGGAGTAACCAACTAGTTTCTGATTATATTTACATCCTGATCTATAAAACTGAAACCCATAACTGCCATCATTATTTGGTCAAAACTTGTGGTTATATAGGTATTGATTCTAGTGGAAAACTTACTGCCATTATTCTACTAAACAGACATATTGTTATACAGACTCCCAAATACTTATCATTATGCTCATAGACCAGTATACCTCTCAAGTGTATCAGTGAAACTTCTATTTGCCATCATCAATATGATGATGAACACAGAGATCCACAACTTATAAATATGCAGAAAATAAAAGATATAGGATGCCCAGCTGTGAATGAATTCTATATTCCATACCCCTTATCTTCCAAAAGCTTCTACCAAAAGCTCAGGGATCATAAAGAATGGAGCTATGGCATTGGCAGAAAAATATGTTACCAGAGATTTAATCAAATTAACTAAGCATCAGAAACACATATATCCTATATTTTTCTCTCACTTGTGGCTTGTAGAATTTACATACTTAAATAAACTCATGTATGTTTATTTAAAATAATTTACTTTCATACATGAAATTGAAATGAAACAGTGTAATAGAGCAAAAAAGACCAAGAGGGGTAAGGAAAGGCAAGAGAAGAATGGTGAGGATGGTGTGGGAATTTGCTCAATGTGTATGGGAAACCTACAGGACACTTAATTAAATTTCAAAGCGAGAAATACTTATTTAAAGCACCATAGTCTTATATTTTAATGTATAGCAGAGAGCCATTTCATGTCCAAAATAGTGTAAAAATAAAAATAGAATTTGACCTTTAAATAGAAAGTAAATACATTTTGTAAATATCATTTATCTTTGCTTTATAATTCTGTTTTCTCTAGAATATATGACAAGCATATGATAACCAAGTTTTAAGGATAGACTGCAGGGAAACTATTCCAGTTTCATTTCTGTTCCTGTGATGAAACACCATGTCAAAAAAAAAAAAAAAGCAGAGAAGGGGCTTATTCTAGAAATGTGTGCATGCTCATTACCCAGCTAGCTTTCTTTACTCTTAGACAAGACAGGAACCAATGCCCTGCCTCCATATTCAGGCTAGGTCTTCCCACATTAATTGTGGCTATCAAGAAAGTCTCCCACACACATGCCCACAGGGAATTCTGATATAGATGATCACCCACTGAGACTCATTTAAGGTTGTGTCATGCTGACATTTAAAGCTAACCATCACACTCATTTAGCACACCTAGGGACTACAGCACACTCTTAGTACTCCCTTTGTGAAACTACTAATCTTTTCTGTTATTTAAAAATAAATTTGCTCTTTAAGGATCTTGAGTAGCTTGGACTCCACATGATGTCTTAGGTAATAATCAAATTCAATATTGTGTATGTGTTTCGTGTGAGTGTGTGTGTGTGTGAGAGAGAGAGAGAGAGAGAGAGAGAGAGAGAGAGAGAGAAACAGAGACAGAGAGACAGAGACAGAGAGACAGAGACAGAGAGAGAGTGAAGGTTGTCCCTGAGAATAGTATTTTCAAAGTCCTGGGGAGTTCTCAAACAAATACATTTATTAATAAATAAATATGTGAGGAATCATGAATTTTCCAAAAGCAAGAATATTCAGTACTGTGCAGCGTGTGTGTACCTGCAAATATGTGTGAAAATACAAAAAAGAAACAGAAGCAGAAATACAAAATATCTGTGCGCATGTATTCATGTGAGTGCAAAAGGAGAGAAAGACAAAGCCAGGATGTATAATACACATGTAAGTGCACACATATTTCTATGTAAATGAAAGGAAGAAAAAATGACAAAGACAGACAGAGACAATGACAAAAATAAAGAAGGACTTATTTGTCACTAGAATCAACACCATTTAAATCCACAAATAATAAAGGCAAAGCCGTGTTTCAACTTCATCTGATATATTAGCATTTAGTGTTAGAGCCCCTGAGCACTGTTGCATACAGATTCATCACTAAGAATTGATCAAATATTCCTCATTGCTTTCATACTTTACTGTTGAGAGGTTTTATCAGAATGTTCAAGAAAACAAGAATGTCATTATTGTGAAACAATCTACAATTATGCATGTATCATCAAGGTAGAACAAGGTAGGCAAATTACTAATTATTCAAGATATGACAGAAGTCATATTTGAAGCTTTCCATTTTACTTCTTGGAATTTATAATCTAACTTCTCTGATGGATGATGTGTGTTTTTAAGAGTTGAGGGACTATTCTTCAGATAATTTTCTGTGTTGGTTAGGTTTTCTTCACTTGGTATGTGACTGAAATAAATAGTTTCAAAGGGTGAGTTTGGTCCATTGGCTGAGATGTTTCACTGTGTGTTTGTCTGACTCTTGCTTTGGTGCTGAAGACAAGATGACATATCCTGGGGGCTGGGGGGATGATAGTATGTGGCAAAGGCTGCTCATATCATGACAGCTCAAAGTAATGAAAACTGCAGGAGTTCACTGCCAGATAGACACAGATCCATACACATATCCCTAGTGAAGTACAGTCTGGCCCCACCACGTAAAGTTCCAACCACCTAGAAACTGATTCTTCCACACATGTGAGCCTGTGGACACATTTCAGATTCATATTCTTTCTGTTAATGTCTGTCTGTCTGTCTTTCTGTATTGTGGCAAATGACATATGGGCTTTGGGTTCTGGGATTTTTGTTAAAGCAAAAGTTTCTGCCACTTAAAAATAAACCTTATATATGTTCATCTTTTTTCCCCCACAAGAAAAATGTATTGGGCAATGGATGAAATGATTCTCACAGCATCTTGAGAAAGGATCTATGCTAACCCGAAAAAAAGTACACCCAAATTAAAACCTTTAATGAATATATAAAAACAGGCATTGAGACAATGTATGGTTCCAAATTCCACTTCAAGGCAGGTCAGAAGGCACATGGCCTCTCAGAAGAATGGCAAGACAGTCCAGAGAAGGGACCTCCTAGGAGCCTGTCCCTCTGGTGCCTTGTGGGATAGACAAGGACACACAGACCTCAGCAAATCTTGGATTGGGGATTATTCACTATCTTTTAGTGTGCTAAATTTTTCCAATTTTATTTTCCTTTGAGAGGTTTTGAGGTCCTTTTCATTTTATAGATTTCAAATCTTAGAATGCTTTTTCTTCCTTACTTTGGAAAACTCTATTAACTGGAAATATTTTGTTGCAAATGATTGGAGAAATTGATCTGGTGTGAAAGCTAAATGGTCTTGTTAACGCTCCCCAAATGGGCCTGTTGGATGCTTCCCTATTTATGGAAGAAACAAAATGAAGGTTTATTCTCAAAACAGTCAACTGTGAAGTCTACCTCCAAGAGCACACAGTAGGGGCAGTTACAGGAAAAGGAAGCGTGAGTCCGGAGTGTGACTGAGTGGCTGGGAATTAGGTCATCTGTGGGCTGTACAGGCACAAGAGTCTGGCTCTTCATGCAATGTATTTGTAAACTGTAGGTGAAAGCAACATCTAAGGGTTTACATTTTGAACTCCTAACATCAAATAGTCATCTACCAAACACTTAGAGAGGTGGGCCCCAGGGAACACAAAAGTCATTCCAGTCACTGTAAAGTAACTCTGGCAAGAGACCATGAATGTAATGTTTAAGCTGTGCAAGTTTAAAAGTTAGCAACACTTCAAAGTTTACCAAAAAAGTTATTTTTTATTTTTGGTATAGAATAGAGTTTATTCAGGGAAGAGGATGGGAGTTAATGATGTAGTGGAGGCAGAGAGAGACAGAGAGAGAGTAGAGAGTAGAGAAGTAGAGGAGTGGAGGCAGGCCATGACCATGTGGAGAGAGGGGGAGGGGAGGAGAGCCCAAGAGGGTCAGAGAGGTGAGAGTGATGAGAGAGCCCAAAAAAGTTATTAAAAATTAATTTAAATAATAAAACAAGTGAAGCTAGAGGGTTTATTCAGGATTACCTTGGACTTTACTAACATCATAATTAATCAATAAATCATAACCATAATAACCATAATCAACAATAAAAGTCCAGACTTAGACTCAACTATATTAAAACAAACTGGACATGGTAGAATATAAAATTACTTTAGAAGAACAAAGTAAAATTTGTACTCCTGAGAAAGGCTACCTTCTTGCTCATTAGGTTTGCTAAATTAACCCATCTGGCACGTTACTCTACCATCTCTGAATAAAGATCATAAAATCAAGGAGAGGGGCTAATAACTGTGTTCTTTCTAATTTATAAGAGATTTGTGTTTCTCTGGAGCAGGGTGAAGGCAGTTTATCTTCAGGTACCACTCATAGGAATGGTGGTTAGTGCTAGCTATAATCCGGCTTAAGTGTTCTCAGTGGTTTATCTGGAGCTGAGTGTGAGTTTATGCAAGATCTAGGGAGCATGGTTTAAGCTACTGATGGCACCATCTGCTTTATAGTAATGACCAGTCGCATGTCCAGACTGGAGATAAAGTAAGCTGTAAAAAGTATGAGCCAATTGGGATGCCTCAATTAGAAACACAAATCTAACCCTGCTTTAAATCCCCAGAGCAAATATACAAAAAAGAAAATTCAACATTAGTGATTAAAAGTACAGAAGATACAAAGTACAATACTCTTCAGTAATGAACAGAAAACTGAGGGGAAAAATGTTCAAAATCCCTTTCCTGTTAAATGTCAGTTAGAATCTTCTTCCTGTTGCTTGTAAAAGCATATTCTCCCTTTATGTTACAGTCTGGTCACTTCCTATTATAATCACTTTTACTGGCAAAGTCTCTTAAGTTCATGCTACTGTACCCTGAGTCTAAGGAATATGAAGATTGAGGAAACAACATTATAACTATCATCCCTGTGCTCATGAACATTCAGAAACAAATGCATGTTTACTTTAAGATAATGAATAAGAATTAAATGGTTCTTTAGGAAGCCATTTCACTGTGTAATCTTGCCAAATATTCAATCAGAGCTTTAGTATTTAATCGTGGATGAATATTTGACAAAGATAAATTGTTTCAGCATTTCTTATCTATGCCAATCCTTCCAGTCATCCGTGAACCAGGGAAAAAATTTTGCTGCCATAATGTGTGTGCTCTACTGGTGTATGGGAAAAACCCACCAGTACATATTGTCCTTTTTCTCAAAAAGTGGCTGGGTATGCCATGGTTCTCAGTCTTTAGTCTCTGTGTTGAACATGGCTTTATCTGATAAGTGAACTTGGTAATATGGCCCTGTCATATACTGTTATGGCTCATATCGTAGCCTCCAGCATAAATTTGCCATGTAGCTACAGATTGACTCACTTCTAAAAAGCCACCTTTCAGGAAGCAAAGTTAAGCACTGATCATCAAACAATGAAGTCAAGACAAGTCGAAGTTTGCAGATCTACAAAAGCCAGAATCCAAGAGAAGCCATCTTGGAAGGGAGCTGAAGTATCTTACTCAAAGGACCATTTGGCTGCTGCTTCCAAGGCCTTTGATAAGAAAGGCAGTAAAAACAGCATAGACAGAAAAATAACTGATAACCACTAATCAACCACTAAAAATTGCTTGGGAAAAACCAAACGCCAATGTTCTCTAGTAGTATAGAA
This sequence comes from Apodemus agrarius, assembly GCA_964023405.1. NCBI lineage: Eukaryota > Metazoa > Chordata > Mammalia > Rodentia > Muridae > Apodemus > Apodemus agrarius. Next base: position 72,751,907 of record OZ030018.1, read on the forward strand.
ATTACTGTGTGAACTTTAAAGGAGCTGTTTTTAGAGAGTGCTGGGAAACACAAGAAATTAGAAAAATTATCTCACTGTGTATGTCTAAGGCTTCTATATTCTGTTTTGAAATTGTATAGTCTGTTTTGAAATAAGCTTTGTGATGTAATTTAGACCATGTATATCAAGTAAACAAAAGGTAAATTTGTCTGGATTGAGTCAGATGACTCATCCATAAGTCTACAGTGAACTTTTTATTAATGTCATTATACAACACTCAACTTCTAAAAGGCCGCCCTGAACTGTAGAGCGTTGCTTGTGGACATTGTCCATCATCTCACAGGTAAGAACAGAGTTCATCTATATCAGAGTTAAAGTCTGTGTTATGCCAGTATTGCTAAATACTGTCTGCTTGGCCAACAAAGGCTGATAGCCATTTGCACATCCTCAAGAGTAGACCCCAGGCTTCCAGCTGTTTGCAAAAAGTTACATTGTATTCCCCATTTCCTTCTGGGTTTAGAGCCAATTGAGCAAGATGGATTGTCATCACACAGATGTAAATAAAATAACCTTCATTTGTGTTCACTATTGATAAGGAGATCAGATGATGGAGCCTTAAATCAAGGAAAGGCCCTTCTTGAACCAAACATCAGCTTCAATCTGTGAGCTTTATCATTAGGGAAATTAGGTTTGCTTCTAAATCAAGCACAGTCCAACATCAAACACTGAAGAAGCAAGGATGTCTTTGGCTTTACCAAGTTTACCTTGGGCAAAGACAAACCTGATGACCTGTTTATGCATGGAATAAGATCCTTGCATGGATCTGTTTATGCATGGAATAAGAAGAATGAGGAACAAAAAGAGAGGCCAGACGCCTGATTTCCCTACACTGTACATAAGAATTCAGAGTTGACTCTGGCTTCTTGGTTCCAGCTCTATAAACTGCCTTGGTGAACTAATTCATTTTGCAATTTAAACGTGTCCAAAGGACACTTTAAGTCAATATTCATTTGCTTAATACACAATACACCTAGATATGCTTTTGTTTATTTACTTCTCTTCATGTGTATGCCAATGGACTGGGAATTATCTTTACTTGAATTCTGTGTATTAAGATTTTGAAATCATATTACTCAGGTAGACAAACAACAACTTAATGCACAGCATTAAATGAGAGAAAAATCCTCATGTTAAATATTCTCAGAATCCATCATTTTAAAACATGTAATTGAAGATATAGAAATGTCGTTCTCTCAGAATTAAACTATAGTATCTGGTGAGTCATACCAAGTGTCCTTAAAAATGTCAAGTCATTTGAAAGAGAAGGGATCCTTTTTGCCTTCCTTAGTCCAGCAGAATGTATATAATCTACTTGAGTTTATTAAGCATATCTAAGTAAAATTATAATTCAGAGGAAACTTTGCTTGCTTAAAGAGGTAGACAATGCACTCATTGAAGCAAACATTGGCAGCATTGTTCCGTATGCTGCATGACAACAATAAACTTCAGTGTCCAAACACATTTCAGTTTCCAAAGTGGAAGCTGTGTACTGCCCTGAAGACCACAGAGAGGTGCAACAACTTCCAAATATTTCTAATCCCCTGTGAGAACATAACAGTAATAAAGAATGCCAGATTCAGATAATTAATTTGACATTGTGTCATCCCTTCCTTCTCAATACAATTTAGGAGCATAGTGAGCCACTTACCTACCTTCTGTGATGAATAATTTTGATTGTAACCTTGACTCACCTGGGAAGATAGAGCCCCGCTTGAGGGATTACTTTAACCAGATTGATGTATGGGTGTATCTTGGGGCCATTTTCTTGACTTGTTAGTTAATATAAGAGGGCACAGACTGCAGTGGTTTGCATCATCCTTAAGAGGACATCAAGAATTGTATAAGAATGCTGGAGAACAAGGCAGAGAGATGAGGAGAAAGAGAGAGAGACAGAGAGACTGAGTCAGAGACAGATACAGAGACAGAGACACAGAGAGGCAGAGAGAGGGGGAGAGAGAGAGAGGGGGGGGAGGGAGGGAGGGAGGGAGGGAGGGAGAGAGAGAGAGAGAGAGAGAGAGAGAGAGAGAGAGAGAGAGAGAGAGAGAGAACAAGCAGCTATCCTCCGTGGTATGTTTCAAGTTCTTATTTGGAGTTCCTGTCTTTGCTTTTCTAGATTAAAATCTGGAAGACAAATAAAGCCCTTCTTCAAAGAGGTTTTGGTCAGTGCAGTGTTTTATCATAGCAAGAGGGAAGCATACAAGAATAGATTTCCAGAAAACTTACTGCTTGGAGTACTTTGAGTATTCATTCTTTAATGCTGCAGTTTCACATTTATCTGTTTGTATAGCTACACCCATGCATAAATATTTTTCTGTTTTGCTTTAATTGGTATCTATTTATAGCAGTTTTAAATATATATATATATAATTTGTGTTGTTCTCATTATAATATGATTATTTTTTATAAAAGTTTATGTGCTTTTTCCTTTTACTTCTATATAAAAATGGAAATTACAAAACAATTTTAAAATTTTGACTAAAACTTTCATACTACTATCTGTTTTAGTAAAATGAAAATGTAACTAACCTCCAATCACTGAGTAATTCCTATAAGAAATGTGAAACCTGCAATATCTCATTAACTTCAGCCATATTGTTTATCTTTGAGTAGAAATAAATTGTATGAATTATTATACTATGACTTTATTCCTGAAAACTTCATTAATGAGTTGTAGCTTGTTTAATGAGGCTTTTAAACTATTAATGCTAACATAGAAAAAAGCCTTTTTTTTCTTTTTTTTTTGATTTTTTTTTATTGTATATATTCTATATTTACAATTCATTTCCCTTTTTCTGGTTCCCCACCCCCAAAGGTCCCACATGTCCTTTTCCCTCCCCCTGCTCCCTCATCCACCCCCTCCCACTTTACTGTTCTTGTACTCTCCCCCAATGATGTTTTGGTCCATTCTAGCACCAGTGTCCACTCCTTTCTTCTTGTGAGACATCACTTGATATGTGATTTGTGTCTTTGGTGTTCCAAGCTTCTAGGCTAATATCCACTTATCAGTGACTGTATACCATGGGTATTCTTTTGGGACTGGGTCACACCACATTTTAATTTGCATTTCCCTAATGACTAGTGATGTTGAACATTTTTTAAGGTGTTTCTCAGCCATCCGAATTTCTTCAGGTGAAAAGACTCTGTTTAGCTCTGTACCCCATTTTTGGATAGGGTTATTTGGTTTTCTGGGGTCTAACCTCTTGAGTTCTTTGTATACATTGGAGATTAGCCCTCTGTCGGATGTGGGGTTGGTGAAGATTTTTTCCCAATTTGTTGGTTGTCGATTTATCCTTTTGACAGTGTCTTTTGCCTTACAGAAACTTTGTAGTTTTATGAGGTCCCATTTGTCTATTCTTGCTAACATAGAAAAAAGCCTTTAATATACGATTCTAAAGCCTTTGTATACAATTCTAAATATTTCTCTAAAAACACAAAACTCAATATGTTAGTTTTAAGAGTATTCAAATGCAAATGTATTTTTGATAAAACATAGCCTCAATCTCCATATTACTACATTATTTAGAACTTCCTAAGCATATATATATATATATATATATATATATATATATATATATACACACACATATATATTCTGAAATACAAAAAAATAAAGTTTGGTAAAATTAAGTATTTAATAAATATTTTTATACACAATAGTTCTAGTATTTCACTACAGCTTACAATAACTACTCTTAATAAAAAACTTACTTTATCAAATAACTGTAAATTATTTTCAATGGTTCATCTGATGCATGCAAAAGTTTAGTTTGTTTGTAAAATACAGTGTCACAATACCAGAGAATTCACTTTCCTTTTCGAAAATGTTATCTGAACAAAACTTAAGCATTTTATTTAGGGGGAAGACACATGACACATTAAACCTAGGATGGCTTAGTAACACAGCATGCACTCAATCCTAAAGGAGTACAATATTTTGTAATATTTTCTTATGAATTTTAATCAAAATAACTCTCCACCTCAAAATTTTCTAGATGAATCCATAAAAAATCTATTTTATATGTAATTGTAAAGAAATATTTTTAAATCATCACTTTTGGATAGATGCCTATTATGATATAAGCGATTTCTTATATTTGGCTTCAAAGGATTCAAATAATGGATTATGACATGTTTATTAATGTACAAATTATATGCATTATTAACTGTGCACAAGTTGAGTAAAGTCAAATCAATGAAAGCACTGTAGAATAATATTTGAAAAAATGTTTTACCCAAGGAATGTCAATCGAATGACAAATCACTAATCAACTAATTGACCACAAACAAACTCACCAAATGACCAATCAACCAAACCACCAACTAACAAATAAAACAAACCACCAACTGACCAATCAATTGATCTAGCAACCAACTTACCAACTGACAAGTCAACTGATAAAACCTCTTGAATATATATATGCATATATATATATGTATATATATATGATTAAAAGTCTAGAATATGGGGTCAGCCATGAAAAACTTTGCAAACTAATGATCAATAGTTATAGGTAAAGGTGGGAGGTATTCTGAAGATTTTGATTATCAAGTAATAACAATATTTTATTTACAGTCAAGATATATGATGTAAGATATGTCAGAATATTCAGGTTATTGTATTAAACACTGCATTATTATAACAAGGTTGTGTAGCTAAGCTACAATTTTTTAAATTAATAAAACCTAATGTAAGATATTTTAATATAAGAAAATATCAGACCAATAGCACGTAGGAATGTAAACACTTAAATTCACAGTGGAAATTTGTGCTCCAATAAACTATTAAGTAATATAATTTATACTAGATATACAGAATTGATGTGATAGATGGTGAAACAAGGCAATCCAATGTAAATATTAATCAAAGGATAGAAATTATCTCAAAATATTAATATGTGAGTAGAAAACACCGATCTGGAGAGACAATTCATCAGTTAAGAGCACTGCTGATCATACCGAGGACACAGATTTAATTCCAAACACCCATAGAGTGTGTTATACAAAACACCAATATATGTAAATAAATAAACACAAAATTTTAAAGTAGCCAAAAGAAGTAGAATAGTTATAATAATAATTATTAATTAATTATTTTATTTCTTTACATCCCAGATGTTTGCTCTCAGAGATTTCTTCCTCCCATCCCCATCCCATTTGCCTCCTAGACAGTGAACCCTGAACCTAGAGGGTGAATTCCCCCCAACCTCCCCTTGGCAGAGTATCAAGTCTCTACAGTTTTAGGCACATCCTCTCCCACTAAGGTCAGACAATACAGGCCGGTGCAACATAATTTGTTCTTAGACAAGCTTGTGTGTGCTCTTTTGGGAGAAATTTGGGATCTAAAGTTTTGTAGGTAGATGGATGCCCCCATCACTCCACTGGGAGTCCTTTCTGACTACTGAAGTTGGTCTCTTCAGGTTCCATATCTCCATTGTTGTGTATCTGGCTAAGGTCACCCACATTGAATCCTGTAAGCTTCCCCTATCCCAGATCCCTCAGACTTTCTAAAGCCACTCCTTAACTCAGGAAACTACATATTTTTATTAATTCTCCTTGTCCTCTGGGCCTCTCTCCTGTCTCCTCCATACCTGATCCTGCTCCATTTCCCCCTCTCCCTCCCTCCCCCATTTCCCACCTAGGTTCCTTCCTCCCTCTGCCTCCCTTCATTATTTTGTTCCACTTTCTACGTGAGATTTAAACATCTTCACTTGGGCTTTCTTTTTTGTTAAACTTCTTAGGGTCCTTGTGTTGTTAGGTATCATGGTAACTGATACCTAATAGAATGAATTAGGTAGTGTTCCTTCTGTTATTACTTTGTGGAATAGTTTGTTTTAGTTCTTCTTTGAAGGTCAGGTAGAACTCTCCACTAAAACCATCTGGCCCTGGAATTATTTTGGGTGGGACTCTTTAAATGATTGTTTCTATTTCCTTTGAGGTTGTGGGACGGATTAGACAGCTTACATCATCTGGATTTAACTTTGGTATGGGCTATCTGTCTAGAAAATCACACATTTGTCCAGATTTTTCAGTTTTCTCTAGTATAGGCTTTTGTAATAAGACCTGATGACTTTGTGAATTTCCTCAGTTTCTGTTGTCAGGTTTCCCTTTCCTTTCTGGTTTTGTTAATTTGGATACTGTCTCTGAGCCTTCTAGTTAGTTTGCTTAAGAGTTTGTCTAGCTTGCTGATTTTCTCAAAGAACCAGGTCTTGGTTTTGTTGATTCTTTATATTACATTTCTTTTTTTATCCAGAAGTGGTCTTCTTTCTCTTAGCGACCCTGAAGGCAAGGGATGCACAAAGAAGTGAAGGCTGGTAAACGCCCACTTGCTCACCTGAAGCCGGTGACTCCATCCCTCATTCCATCTGTACCATACTTGGCAAGTGATCCCTTTATCCAGTCTAGAGAATGAGTCCCTTCTCTTTCTAAAAGTTTCAAATCTGATTATGGTTAATAGAAATTTCCACTTCAGAGCCGGGCGTGGTGGCGCACACCTGTAATCCCAGCACTTGGGAGGCAGAGGCAGGCGGATTTCTTGAGTTCGAGGCCAGCCTGGTCTACAGAGTGAGTTCCAGGACAGCCAGGACTACACAGAGAAACCCTGTCTCGAAAAAAACCAAAAAAAAAGAAAGAAAAAAAAAGAAATTTCCACTTCAGTGAGACAATTTAACAGGCTGTTTTTTTTTTTTCTCTAGAAGATCAAAAGCAGAATTAGAAGGCCAAGATAATCCTTTAGCCCCATAGCTTTGGTATGGAGCTAGCCAATTGGCCTGAGGATGTCTCAAGCAAAGGAGCATGTGAGCTTAGTTGCTTTCATGACCCCAGTAACTGACAAAAAGCAACTTAGAAGAAAAGATTTATTTTGCCTAAGGGAGAGTATTTTTCCTGGGAGGACAGTGGGGAGGCAGTTGGTCACACTGAAAAAATAATCAGGAGGCAGAGAGACAAATGCTCATGTCCATCAAGTTTTTCCTTTCAGGACTCCCAACCCATGGAATAAGACTCCCACACTGAGATGGGTTCCCCTTTGTTTAACCTCTCTGGAAACATCCTTCTAGGCACATTGCTAGTGTCCCTTCAAGGCGAATCTACATCCAGCCAAGTGGACAATGAAGATCAGCTACCAAAAGGAATGAGTCTGTCACTCACCTAAAAAAAAAACCCAAGAGTCTAGAGTTAGATGGGATTAAGAAAGAACAACCCACTTGATACTGTTTGGATTTGGTCTGTACTCATTTTGAAATAATCAGATTACTATTTTGAAAGGGAAATTTTATTGGCAATGCAGTGATTAGATAGCGTTTGATATATAGATGAATGATAGAACATTCTGTACAAAAAAAAATTTAAACAAAAAACCTTCCCATATTTACAATGACAGTGTCTGGGCCTGGTTGTCAAGGGATACCCACACTGCCTGCCAAGCCAAACTCTCCTAGGCAGGCATCTCCAGGGCTATTAGCTCTGCACAACCCCTGAGCATATTGAAAAGTTCAGCAAAATTGCTATGAGACAATCATGCCACAGCTTGTTTAGTGCATTACAAAAATTAAATTGCTGCAGAGCACATCAGCATGTGCTATAAATAAGACTCCATAGACTCTTAGTGTGTGTACTTGGCCATGGTCTGTTTCATATTCTTCTTAGCTGAATGTTTTTTAGTTCAGGTGAGCTTTAAAGTTAGAATAAATATTTACTGATTTACTACTCCATAGGTTCTAGTCTTAAAAAAATGAAGCCTGTTTAAATTCTGTATTAGTTTTGGCAAAGACCCAGGAAACAATAAGCATTTAACATGGAAGGTCAGTAGTCAGTACTTAGGCCAATTTTCCAGAGGCATAATAAGAGAAAAATAAAGCAAAACAAAACAAAGCAAAAAAACAAAGAAAAAAACCTGACCAGAGAAATATGTTGAGATCACTTTTAATAATTTTTATATTCTTGGGAAAAACATTTGAAGTAAACAACCTGTTATATATTGTTCAATTAAAACTCCAGTAGACTGCATTCATATTAAGCTAAGCATCTGGCAAAGAAAGCCTTTGTGCTAATAGTTGTTAATGCAGATCTCTTGTAATTGTGTCTTACAGACAAACTCATTTTTACTTTGTATTGAACTGGAAGCATATGAACCAAGGCCCTTTATAGATGAATCTGGCCAGGACTTAAGTTGGAAGAGCTGTGATAATGGTGCGAGCATGTTTCTTCTTATAGAGCAGGATTCATAGCCAATCGCGCAATTCCCGAAGTACTGTGCTGCAGTTTCCTACACCAATGCCAGGTGTGGCCTGCAGCTGACACAGGAGGGGAGGAGACTGGAGAGGTCCAGCAAGGAGGCTCTGAGGAAGTCTGGTCAGCCGAGGAGGCTGGGGAAGTAGGAGAGTTGTAGAGGCAGGTCTGCAGTTGTAAGGGGAGAGGTGCATTCGCTGGACTGAGACTAGTAGAATTTTTCATTTAGTTGAGGTTTCAAAACTAGATGTTGAGTTGGGGGACAGGAAGAGCAAAGAGAGGGCTCAGAACAAAGATAGGTAAAAGCCTAAAGGACCTCCTTCCATTTACTGGACCTCTGGCAGTATGTATAAGATTCCTTAGAATGGTAGGATTAAAAATGCCATTATGTGGCCAATTGGAGTCCTTATCTAATGGGTACTGAGGCCAGACCTTATTGCAAAGGCATACAAAAACTTATTGTATAAGTTTGGATGCCCTTAAATCAGGTGTTAGTTTCAGAAGTTTGAGATTTTCCAGGAGACATCCCAATGGGGAACCTGGAGGTACAGTTGAAGATGATGAGATGCGCATTGGACAAGAGACATTATTAAAATATTCTTATGAGTGTCCAGAGAACAAATTAATGATAGAGCAAGCAGCCAAGTCAGGCTTACAGGGTTGTCTGTGCACCTAATGCCCAAGCTGTAGGCCCAGGGCCTGAGGGAGAATAGTTTAACAGCAGTGCTGTGTGAGAACATACATCGAGAAGGAACTGCTTCCTGGACAACAAAGGAGAGGGGGTCAAAGAAGGATTCATAGTCCTAAACTGGCGAGTCAGCTGGAAGGCTGGTCCTAGACCATGGAGAAAGTTTGGCCCTTAGTGTGGGGACATGAACGGGAAGCTTACCAATCTGCTGGTGTTTGCATGCAGCAAAAGTGAGCTGGGGTAGCCTGTGAGGTTAGTCCAGATGAGGTTCAGGCTTTAAGCCTACACGGTAGAGGTTGCTAGTGCGTTTCTGCACCAATTTAGAATGTTTAAATATGCTGCACAGTCCTGTACAGAGCATGCCAATGACAGCTCTCATAGGAGAGGTGTTATTGGTAGAGGGGGTGATAAGGAAGGAGAAGAGAAGAAGGGGTTATGGGTTGGGGTATGCATCTTTTATCTGCACCATGATGTATGTGATGCATACAGAGTGGGATGTGTGGTAGGTGTCATGTCAATGGACATAGGAGCAGTGCTGTCTCCTAGAGAAGACGTGTCTCATAGCCAGGGCAATGGGAGCTGGCTATAGAAAGCCTCTGAAGTTAATACCTGCAAATTCCTCAATAGACTGAATAACAGTTCCCAAGCTGTAACACAGGATCCTATCAATCAGCTTCTGTTTGAGTATTTTCAGAAGTTAACTCCATCATTGATATGCAAATACAAATGGTAAATATGTGTAAGGTATTTTAAAAAGAAGTATATTCAGAGGACTTACATGAAAAGGTATCAGTATTATTTGCAAAAGTATGATCATTGTATTAGCCCAAGAATAGATAGAAACATGAATATAGAAATAGACAAAAATATGCATAGTCTTGTCTGGAATCATTCATATATTTTGGTTGGATTGACCCGGAAGATAAGACTACAGTGGGGTGTGGGCAAGCAGATAGTATCAGGATAACTAGACAGCATATATCTGGTACAAATATATCTTTTGATAAATAAAATATAAATTTAAATGACAAATATAAGCACAGAAACTTTAAAAAAAAATGAAATCAACCTTGTTGATGAGTCAAATTTCTAATTCCTAAGACATAAAAAGTTGGTACCTCCCCCAAATAAAAACACATAGATGAATTTGATGGATTGAAATTATGAATATATGTTTAATCAAACATTATTTTAAGAGACTTAAAAAGGAAGCCAAAAATTTAAATGAGTATTTCTATAAAATACATCACTGAGGTCTAATATATATGGAATGCACATAAAACAAAATGATGTTACTGTAATGGGCAAACAAGCTAAGAGCTATATGAATGAATAAAAGAGACAAGACTTTGCAAAAGACACACTAATGAAGAGGTGCTCAGCATTTAGTTTTAAAGGAAAACCAATTTTAAAGAAACCGAAACACTAGACTCAACTGCCCAAATCACTCAGGTTACAGAGACAAAAGCAGAGTATTTAGCCTAGAGAGTTGTGCACTCTCTAACCGTGTGTTTGACATTGTGTTATTTTTCTGATGCTCTAATAAAATGCTATGATGAAAAGCAACCTTTGAAAGGGTTTATTTGGGCTTATGATTCCAGACCAATAAATGTTTTTTATGGCTGGGAGGCATGGTGGTAGAAAGAGGCAGCCAAGAGATCACATCTTTAACAGCAAACACGAAGTACAGAAACCCAATGGAAAGTGGGACAAGATTATAAACTCTCAAAGCCGACATTTAGTGATATACGTTATCAAAAAAGGCTGTAATCCCTGTATCCTCCCCAAGTTGCATCACAATCTGGGGACCATGGATTGAAGCACTTGAAACCATGGGGCACATTTCTCACTCAATCCTCTACCATAAATTTAGAAATTCTCTCTGGGATTAATATTTATGCTAACTTTGAAATATTCTCAATACAGCAGTGGTCAAACCCAACCTATCACACTGGTGTCTATTCAGGAAAGGAATACTAAGTAGGTATGGATTTGCCAGTCTCAATTAACATAAGACAAAATTTACAGCTCTCATAAATAAAACATGCATCCAAACAAGCTAGGGTAAATAGTTTATCATTTTCTTTTATAAAATTTATATATAAAAAAGTCCAACATGATTTGTGTTGGGAAGAGAGATTCCTCTTAACCTTGCCACACTTAGTCAATGAGGACAATGCTGACAGCTTCATGGGCCCTCACCGTGCTGTGGTTCCTGGAGCACTCATTATGTATCTACTCTCTGATCTTGAGAATTACTTGCACTTCTTTTACTCTCGCGACTCTTCGGTTTTTCTCTACACTTTACCAGGAATATAGGATAAAAAAATCTGACTCCATCAAGAACCTAAGGCGAAGGCAGGTTTGGTGACACATGCTTGGAAAGTCATCCCTCTGGAAGTTGAGGCAGGAAGGTGGAAAGTGTGAGGCCAACCTGGAGAGCTCAGACAATTCTGTTTCAAAATCCAAACAGGACAACAACAACAACAGCAGCAGTCACAAAGCAGCAACCACAATTCATATCTGTACATGTTTTATATATTATTATCTAATATAGATTACTGTTAATGAAATGCTTAAAACAAAAAAGTATTTTTGCGATTTCTCCGTTAATGTTCAACAGGAAAACCACAACATTTCTAATTTACATAGCGGAAATGTCATCCTATCCTTATATTTACCTGCATTTGCAACACTCATTATTTCCTGTTGATAGAAAGAGATCATTGCTTTTCAAGTTTTAGTTAGTGTTACTCAACTAATTTTACTTTTGAAATAATTATGTGCTGATATTCAATTACCATAAGTGCCCAGGCAATCTAAGTCGATGTTTAAATTTCACCCTTAAAAAAAAAAAAAAAAAAAAAAAAAAAAAGAAGAACCTCTTTGCTTTTCTCTTCAGACAGAAGGTGTGCACTGTGTGGCACTGTCTTTCTGTCATCATCCACTGAGAAAGCAATGGAGTACAGACTCTGTCTGTGTAATTATCAGGCCCTACCTGCCGAGCCAGAGTTCATTAGAAGGAGGGTGGGGGGCTGCCTGTCTCCCATAGAGGGCATGTGCACCATCCATGGATGTTAATGGGATCTCCATACTCACAGTGGGAAGAGTTTGAATAAGCAAATGTAAAAAAAAAAAAAAAATCCCCATTTCCTCCCTGCATTGATGCACTGCAGGCTCTTCAGTTATGTGGAACTCTCGGGGACTAGATTCATTTGGCCTTTGACTTCATTTAGCTCAGAAGACCCACAGGAAACCTTTACGGCATTGCAAGTGTGTTTGCTGTTCCTACTTACACATACACAGTTGTGCTATAGGCTGATTTCTTAAGACATAGCAGTTTTCAATTTTCCTCACCAAACTGATCTTGCCCACTTCTTTTCACAGGATAAAATTATTTTCATAATTGAAGTAATTCTTGGGCTGTCCGGAAACCTAGGGTGGATTAACTGGAAGTTTGACATTAAGGAGACCACAGCCTTCATTCTTTAACTTTGTATTTCTGTGATTATTCCAGTTTTCAATCCCTTAGTCAGGCCTAAGAGCCAACAATAAAATCTAGGCTTCTAGTCATCAGACTTATGAGTAGCCACTTGCCTTTCAGAAGGATGATTGATATGTTCCAACAAAATCACAGCTGCTATGTCTCTTCCCTGGAGCTGGACATTGACTATTTTGTGAGTTCTTCTTTCTTCCTCCCCCTTCTCCTCCTCTTCCTCCTCCTCCTTTTCCTCCTACTCTTTTCTTCCATGCTTTTAACCAGCTAATCCTTGGCAAGAAAGAAAAAAATAATAGATAGGAAAGGAAAGAGATCTCTGAATAAGATTGGGGTTCAGAAAGGTGGCAACATTATCATTAGACTACTTCCTGCTGATTAGGAGTGTTGAGTCCCTTGGGGCAAGTTTGATGTGCATTATAATGATATCTAATTTGTTCTTGTTTCTCCTTTGCATGTGACTACTTAATAAATCCAAACCAGTAACAACCACCAACCACAACCAAAAACCCACCATGCCTCTCAGGACCCCAGCATTTATGTATCCTCTGTAAAGTCCCCAGAATTCTAAATGTCATACATTCACAGAAAATAGCTGACAAAATTACACCCCTGCTAGAGCACAAAGTAAATCAGTCAGCTGCTGCCCACCATCTGAAGCAGCCCCATATTCTACACCTGACATTAAAAAAGAAACCTATTCTTATTTCTGTGTGTTTTAAAGAAATGAAACATCCACAATTGTCACTACATTCCCATTAGCCCCCCTTCAGCCTGTAATAGAACAGCAGACTTTTATCATGTCTATCAGGGGAGAATGGATTCTGTATGGATGTGAGCCATTTTCTCACAGAAATGATACTCATAGTGCCACATGTTTAAATTTGGGGGTTGGAATCACAAAGCAATTATATAGGTATGCAAGGATTTTAAAAGGACAATTACTAGGTAGTAAATATTGAATTACATACAAATTTGGGTTCTCAAAAGCTGTGGTCACTCCAGAACCACTTGAAGAGTTATGAAGACATATATTTCTGGTCTCTGCTTCTGAGTTTTGTGATACCCTGGGCCTGTGTGAATATTTGCATTCAGAGCAAGGTCTTAGCTGGTTCTCAATGTGGCAATCTCAGTTTGAGAATAGATGAAGTGAGGGGTCCAGACGTCACGTCTTGTACAGACTGGATGCCTCTGCTGTACTCTAGAAACTAGAAGACAAACCAAATCTTGACAGTGGTGTAATTTTCAGACTGGTTATTGTTGACTCATTTAGTATGATACTTTGTAGCAGCATGTTCTTAAGCCCTGCAGTTGGGACAGGTTACTATCATGGTCCCAGGACAGCAGTTTTACTCGTCTTTTCTTCCACTCTGTCCAATGATCCAGTCTTCCGTAGCACGTCATGGACATCAGTCATTCGTTCCTTCTGCCTGTCTTCCTCACTCATCCCCAAATACTGGATAGTTATGTAAGACTTAATTGCCATGTCACTGAGCAATAGGCCTTCCAGACCCTGAAGTGGCATGTGTCAGCAATCCATGGCTTCTATCCCACCCACCGCACACCCATCATGTCCCCATTAACTATTAATTTGACAGGATAATCACCAGAGTAATGGGTTTGTGCGTGTGTCTTTGGAGGATTTCCTTAGTTAAACTAATTGATATAGGAAGACTTTCAGGATGTGAATGTCACCTGTTCCTATGGTTGGAAACCTAGACTGTATAAGAAAGAGAAAGTGAGTTGTTTATACTTATTCTTCCTTTCTGTGTTTCCTGACTATGTATACACTCTGACCAGCTAATCCAAGTTTCAGATGCTTAGACTTCCCCACCATGGAGGACACTTTGGAATGTGAGCAAAAACAAACAAAAATAAACAACAACAACAAAAGATAATCCTTTCCCTTTTTCACTTAAAGTGCTTCTGTCAAATTATTTTATCACTCAAACAGGAAAAAGAAGTTAATGGGTAGGATTTTTCTTTTCCTCACACCTCCCATGTCTCTTGCTTACTTTGAAATCTGCAAGTAACAGAGCTGAGCTGTTAGCAGCGGCTCCATCACCAAGTCTCTGCAAATCTTTTAAGGCCATGAGAGGGTGGAGGATGACTCAGTACAGACCAGTCAGTCTTGAAGCGTGTTAGCAACACCCTTGTCCAGCATAGCCTGCTCTGCACTTTCCAATGCTTCTGTCCTATGGTAAGTCTGTTTCAGAGTTTCTCAATCCAGCTCAAACAGCAGGGGAAGGAGAAAACATGGCCCTTCTACACAGAGCTGTGTACCACCATTTAAACAGTGAATCAAGCAAGCATCAGAGTTACCAATGCTGACACTCAGTTTTAGGTTAATTATGACATTAAGTTCATAACATAAATTAGTTTATAAGTAAAAGAGAGCAAAGCATGGCAGCTGGATTGTGTTTGGTTTTCCCTCACAGACTGTCTAAATCTTCACACAGCAAGGTGATCTCAAATGCATGTGGGCTTTCAGAGCTCAGCCTCTATTCTAGTCCTCTTTGATTCATTATACATTTTATTTACATTTAGCAGACGTAGCCTTTAATTCTTTTCAGCACAGAGTCCTGAATATCCCTTTGTTCCCCTACCTCAGTTGGTACTGTCTTTCCCAACCATGTCCCAGTTGCTGCTGCTATTACTCTGTTGATGAGAGCTCTCAACTTTGGTCCCTGTTCTGATTCCTTTATTGCTCCTTGCATCTTTGTTGTCTAAGGAGAGATTTTTTTGCATCACTCTCCCTCTGTCAGCACCTAGAAGATGCTTTGAGTATGGAGATGTGGAATAGCATCTGCTAATCAGAAAATTTCTACTTCATTAAGAAGTTACTGAGCATTTATTATGTTTCAGGCTCCATGGAATGCCTGCCAATAAAGAGACAGAAAGAAAACTCATTATAAATCCAAAGGGATTCTAAGGAAGGAAACAGGAAAGCCAGACCAAAAGCAAAATATAAAGGAACTGCTTTATAATGGAGGTGTCCAGTGTCCTCTGACAGTGACCTTGAAGATAGGAGTCCCAGTATACAGCTCAGTAGTTGAAAGATTGCATGACAGTATACGTGAGGCCCTAAATTTAACCTTCAGTAGCATACAAAAGGCAGAAAGAGAGAGAGAGAAAATGCCTTAATTCTAGGAAATTACAGTGGGCTTAGCAAACAAGGAAACATATATGCTACTTCTAAAAAAGTAGAAAAAAATGTTACTATGTATAATGGGAAAGCAAACGCCCAGAATTAAAGATATACACAAGTCATCAATTTGAGAGTCCCATGGTACACTGGAGGAGAGGAGGACAGGTATCAGCTGGAGAGTATGTGTGGTGAACAGGCTGTCTCTCCAGCATCAGTTAAGTGCATTTGACTCCTTTGTATTTCTTTCTATACATATGGTTTTTCTCTAATGAAAATGCAAACAACAAGAGTTTATGACTGGAAAGCACCACTATTAGCAGACAAGAAAGTACACATTCATTACTCTCTTTAATTCATTATAGATTGCACCTCTAAAAATATAAGTCAATAGACAAGTTGAAACTCAAGGCAAGAGTCACATCTTTTTTAAATGTAACATTACTTCTGGATTTTTCATATAACTGTCCCAGAAAGCCATCTGTTTACATGGTACTGGTAGAAGACTGTAGAAGGTAAAATGTGGTTCAATTAACATGGCAGCAAAAATGATGAACACTGGTAGAAATATTATAGAAAACATCATACAGTAAAGCCCAACACTACTATATGCAATGCTAGACACACAGATAATGAGAGATCTCATAGCAGGGGTAAGAGAGCTTGTGGTTCAGGCAGAAGATAGTAGCTCAGTAAATAGCTTAGTAGCTTGTTTTCCATGAAAACAAGAGCTTTAAATGTATACTAAGATCTTAGCTAGAAAAAGCTAAACAAAAGTACCAGTTCAGCATTCCCATAAACCCATTTCGATTTTGGCCCTCATTTTTTCTAGGGCTAATGACTAGTAAAATTAAAAAGATCATCTCATTTATTTATATACTTATTGTCACTGACATTTTTTTAGCAACTGATCCTAATGAAATGAAGAACAGCTGAAAGGAAAATCAAATTCAGTAATGCCACTTGAGTGCACATGAGGGATGAAACAAGATAGCTTAACAACTTTTTAAACAGCAATTAAAGAAAAGAGGTCATGAATTTGAAATGGAGTAGGTACTTGGGATGTTTGCAGGGAGGAAAGGGAAGAGAAATGATGCAATTATATTATTGTATCAATTTAAAAAAGTTATAAATAAAAAAGAAAAGGAAACAGTTGTTTTGAAACTTCTAGGACAATGCATGAGCTGTTTTCTGATGACCAATGTTATTGAATTATTCAGAATAAAGTATGCTGTTTTGTCTTAGCCAGAATAATTAAGCACAGCAACTGCAAAGAGCATAAGTGTCCTCTGTGACTACACTTGGGCTCCTCAGAAGCTCTCTGTAATGTGTAGGACATAGTAGGTTTGGAAGCACTGAGGAAGGGTGCTCACAGACCAGATCAACTGCACACAGCAAGCTGATCTTTGCTGTTCCTTAGAGTGAGCAGTATTTGTGAGGCTAAACTCTCATTTTCATGGAGAACCAAATGTGTTACTCTGACCCTGTCATTCAGCAGTAAGAACAAAGACTTGGGTATTTAGAGCCAGAAGAGTTCAAGTTAAGTTTTCCCTCTATTTTCAAGTACTCAGCTGTCAGAAGCTGTATTCCTCCCTTTGAGCATTACACATCAGGGTGTTCCACAGTTTTCACTGTGAGGATGATGAAAAAAAGTCAAAATGTTTTGTATGATAATTTTGATGTCACAAGTCACAGTGCTTTTACATCTGGAACTATGACACAACAGTGTGTCACTCTAACTTGGATAGAAAAACACAGGCATCATAGACTCATATTTATTTTCATACTACCCATTAACATTGCTGCACAAAAATCTTATTAGGCTTTGTCGTTTTGAATTTGTGTTTCTTTTTTGTTGTAAATCTTTACTGTGTTAAACAAAAGCCCTTTAAAGCAACAGCTTCTCACTCAGGACTTTTGCCATTTTCTCAAATTGCAAGGCTTCTCGAGTTAGACCATCTGGTATTTATTGTAAAATACACACCCCCGTGATGTGCTAATTGCCACAAGAATGCAACCTCACAACTGTAATTAGTTCTTTGTACACAGTTTCTTCCTGCTGCAGATAGTATTTTCCTGAATAAATGATAGTGTGGGATTGCTTGTGTCAGAACACTAGCCCATTGTTTCCAAGAACAGGCACAAGAGAAGGCTTGTCTTCTGTAAGGGGTGGCAGCTACCCCTGCCACCCATGTGGAAGGAACCTTAAAAGGAATGGAAAGATGTAATGGTGAGTTCCACTGCTGAAGTAGGCAGAAAAGACCTTCCAGAATATAATTTCATTACATTTCTTCGAGCCAGTATAAGCTCAATATAAATAATAGTCAAAAACTAATACAATATAATGTTGAAATCAGCATTATCTGATAAAGTTTGTTTTAATCTGGTAGCCACGTGTCAGGTTGCATTCTTTAATATTAGCAATTTATGCTGTAGAACTCAAGACATGGTTACTTCAGTGACAAAGGAAGATCCAGGAAATGAGATGCTAAGACTTTAGTAGTATTTGCACAGAAGGATTATCTGGGAGCCAGCTGCTCAGGAACAGCTAGGAAGTCACCTTTGATGTCACCTCAGCAGGCTACAGGGCAGCAGTAAAGGCATGCAGACTGTATTGCAGTTTGCTAGAAACAAGGAAGGAGCTAAAGGCAGTTTCTATAGGAACAAGAAACTGAACTAAGACTGTTCCAGACACACATAGAGAATCAAATGCAAGGAAAATGAGTGCAGAGACACAGAGTAATACAAGGAGTCAATAGTGAGATACAGCAATGCAGAGAGACAAGGGAAGATTAGGAAATGCTGTATTAGTCTGGGTTCTCTAGAGTTACAGAACGTATGGGCAGTCTCTATGTAGTTAGGGAATTTGTCGATGACTTACAGTCTGTAGTCCAACTCCCCAACAGTAGTCAGCAGCAGCTGTGGATGGAAGTCCAAGGATCTTGCAGTTGCTCAGTCCCACGAAGCAAGCCGGCAAGGAAGAATGAGTCTTCCTTCTTTCAATGTCCTTATATATGTCTCCAGTAGAAGGTGTAGCCCAGATTAAAGGTGTGCACCTTTAATCCCAGATGAACTTGAAATCTTGGATTAAAGGTGTATGTCTCCACACCTTTAATCCCAGATGACCTTGAACTGGAATCCATGCTTCAAGATCTCCATGCTAAGTCCAAGTCAGAAACTTATATCTCTGAGCCTCCAGATTAGGATCATAGGTGAGCCTTCCAATTCTAGATTGTAGTTCATTCCACATATAGTCAAGTTGACAACCAGGAATAGCCACTACAAATGCTAAGAGGGCTTTCCAAGCTCAGCGTTTGTATTATGAATTGGTTTGAGAGCTAGGAGAGAAAAACAGAGCTCAAACGTTCTCTAAAGTACTTGCTTTTGCCTTACTTGGGTACAAATGGCCAATAATAGTTAAAGTGTATATACAGAGCTCACAGAAAAATCAGGCTGGTTCTACATGGGGCTAAGAAGGCACCAATTCCATTGTTACCTTTATAGTATCATGAAGTGGAAGATAAATGAATATAAAAAGTGGAAATGTTCCTAAAGGACATAGCTCGTAACAGAGGAAGACCATTTACCCTGCTAGAGGCAGTAATGGGAGAAGTACTGATTAAGAGACTGGAAAGACTGTTACTGAAACCACAAGTACCTTATAGGAGAGAAAAATTGATTGATGTCACATTGGAGTGTGTGTTGGTTGAAATCGACATTGTTTCTGTACAAACATTTATAAAGCTATCAGTGGTCTACAGAAGTACAAAAAGTAAGTTTATGAGCACGTAGGTAGTATAAACATAGCTCTCAGGAAAGAAAGGGCAGTGATAACAGGAGGAGGTGGATGCAAGAACAAAGGAGAAGCATAATTTTCTTTTATTAGGAAGAACAAATTTGGGTAATAATACAGATAGAGGAAACCAACCACACAGGGTTTAGAGGTAAAGAAGAAAGACACAGGTGTAACTTAAACAGCCTGTGCTGTCTGGAGAGCTTGGCAAATAGGAAAACTGTGTTTGAAATTCACATTTCCTACAGAGAAGCATTGCTTCCTCTGAGAAGGAAGTTAGACAAGGAAAATTGCATTGCATATCAGTTCATGGAAGTCGAACAGGCTACCAAAGCATGCCCACTATGTCACTGAGTTCCAGAAATATTCACACAGGGGGATGGGCTTTGTTTTGATGTTTTGGAACGTACTTAGACAAATTGACTCTGGATAAATGTATGTAAAAGCTGTGGTTCATCACTAGGAAAAAATGAGTCACATTATTCATTATGTTTTTAGTACTGCCTGGCTACTCTGAAAAAAATCTTCCTGCTCTTTATCTATGGTTCTGAGCCGAATTAAGCACTTTGCACAACCACAGATTGTCTTCTTTTCTTCCCAAGTCTTTCTTGACTCGCTTCCCATAACAAATAATATATGGAATCAAAAATCTAATATTTCTGAGTTAGAAGACCTCTCTACCACATTAAAATACTATTGGCAGATGACTTTCTATAGATAAATCCTCACATTTTCAGGAGGAGGGGAGGCACATTTGTTTTCAAATCAAGAAGAATGGCCCTTCAGAGAGGCCTATTGATCTCATACAGATTTCAGAAAGAATAATGGCCAAGTAAAAATAGCAGTGGGAGTGAGGGTTTCTGCTTTGTAACTCCTTAGTAAACATAAGGAATTAGATTAGGCAGTTAAGGCCAAAGAAGCCTGAGTCTGCAGAAGAAATGCTTTCAGCAATACAATCAGGGAAGAGATGTGCACAGTAATCCTAAGGCTTAGAACTCTGACATGATGTCTTGATTTGTGGTTAAAACAAGTGAAATTTTACAAATCAAAGTAGAATGAAAATAATAAATAAAATAGTAAATAAAATAATTAGTACTGAAATGTCAGAATATAGAATATAAATAAATACCAGGGAGATAGAATATTAATCCTGAAAGATTAATAGAGAGTGGTAACCTTCAAAGAATGAGGTTTCTCTAGATAAAGCCAGTATTTGGGATTAGAAGCGTTTGATCTGAAAATTCATAATATAAAATAAAATGAAGCAAAACAAACAAACAAACCCAGATCATTTATATATAATCCTAATCCCAGTAGGGAGATACACAGACTTGCTGATCTCAGTGGCTCTCTGACCATCCAACCTACCTACTCAGTTAGCTCCAGGCCTGTGGGAGACTAGCTCCAAAATAAGATTGACAGCACCTGAAAATCTTCACCTGAGTTTGACCTATATAGACACAATACAAGTGCATATAGAGTGCACATGTGTGCACACACATGAGTAAATGAAAAATTAAAAATAAATAAAGAGAAAGAACTCTCACTTTAGTAGATGTTAAATGTCCAAAAATGCTTATAGTTGAACAGACCATATTGGAAATTATGACATTACAACCACTTCGTCAAAACACAAAAATGTGTGATTAAAGAACTTCCCAGAATAGATGTGTGTGTGTGTTGCGTGTGTATGTGTGTGTGGGAGGAGTGCTGGTTCATGCCCCCATATGCATGCATGTGACAAACAGAGGATGCTTAGTGACCCATGTTCTATCTTAATTCCTGAGAAATGATCTTCTGAATCTAGAACTAAGTTGGAGACTAGGAACCCCAAGAAGCCCTCTTGTCTCTGTCCCCTGTAGCTCTGCTATTATGAGAGTCAACTGTTTTTCTTTGCCTATTTGAGACTGTTCTTACTATATAGATCTGACTGGGTTAGAAGTCACTACAATGTAGACTACACTGGCTCCAAACTCAGAGATCCACTTGGTACTGCCTGTTGGACTGCTTGGGTTTAAGGGCATACACCATAGCTAAACATGTGTTTTTATGAAGCTGCAGGGGATTTGATTTAAGGTCTACATGCATGCACAGCAATTCTCTTATTCACTAAGCCATCTTTACTGGGCTAGCCACGGTTCTTTAAGGAGACAAAAGAATAGGCTGTATACATAGGTTCATTACTTTTACATAACCATGAGCTTTATCTGGCAGAGAGATTTACTACTTTGGTTCATGGCTTAGTAGACATGGTCTCCATGGCAGAGCATTCATGAAAGGGAGTGATTGCCTTGTGCCTGCAAGGGCAGGAATGTGAGACAGCAGGTCACATCATGGCAGA
Organism: Apodemus agrarius; assembly: GCA_964023405.1. Lineage (NCBI taxonomy): Eukaryota > Metazoa > Chordata > Mammalia > Rodentia > Muridae > Apodemus > Apodemus agrarius. The sequence goes on from OZ030018.1 coordinate 72,773,635, forward strand.
CTCAAACCAAGAAATGAAAACTTGGACTCAGAAATAGAGCTGGACTAGTGCTTTAGAATCCTAGACTCAGTATTTTTCCACTAACAGTCGTGCATAAAACTTTTTTTCCTTTCTTTTTTTTTTTATTGGATATATTCTATATTTACAATTCATTTCCCTTTTTCTGGTTCCCCACCCCCAAAGGTCGCACATGTCCTTTTCCCTTCCCCTGCTCTCTCATCCACCCCCTCCCACCTTACTGTTCTTGTACTCCCCCACAATGATGTTTTGGTCCATTCTAGCACCAGTGTCCACTTCTTTCTTCTTGTGAGACATCACTTGATATGTGATTTATGTCTTTGGTGTTCCAAGCTTCTAGGCTAATATCCACTTATCAGTGACTGTATACCATGGATATTCTTTTGAGACTGGGTCACCTCACTATGACATTCTCCAGCTCCATCCATTTCTCTAAGAATTTCATGAATTCATTGTTTCTAATGGCTGAATAGTACTCCATTGTGTATATATACCACATTTTTTGTATCCATTCCTCTGTTGAGGGACATCTGGGTTCTTTCCAGCTTCTGGCTATTATATATAAGGCTTCTATGAACATAGTGGAGCATGTATCCTTATTGCATGCTGGGGAATCTTCTGGGTATATTCCCAGGAGTGGTATGGCTGGGTCCTCCAGAAGTATCACGTCCAGTTTTCTGAGGAACCGCCATACTGAACTTTTAAACCCCCACAATCTCTAAAATCAGAATTTCATTTAGGCTGTAAAGGCTGTTTAGGCACATAAGTCTGTGGGAGATAGCCTCACCTTCAGATTATATAATGGTGTTATAGATATGGATAGATTTACATATACAAACTAGCTGTAGGAAAAGACTTATTGGGGAACTGGCTCATGTAATTGTAGATGTTGAGAAGTCTTATAATTGGTGTTTTACTAGCTGGAGAACCAAGTAATTCAGTGACATAGTTCAGTCATTGTTCAGTTGAAAATTTTCAGAGAAAACTGGTAACGTGTTTTTTCATTAGATATTTTCTTTATTTACATTTCAAATGTCATTCCCTTCCCAGTTTTCCCCCTTCCAGGAAACCCCCATCCCATCCTCCCTCCTCCTATTTCTATGAGGGTGTTCCTTCACCCACTCACCCATTCCCATACTGGGGGAATCAAGCCTTCATAGGACCAAGGACCTTCCTCCCATTGATGCCTCTGCTACATATGCAGCTAGAGCCGTGTGTATTCCTTGGTTGATGGTTTAGTCCCTGGGAGCTCTGCAGGGGACTGGTTGGTTGATATTGTTGTTCTTCCAGTGGGGTTGCAAACCCCTTCAGCAACTTCAGTCCTTACTCTAACTCCTCCATTGTGGACCCCATGTTCTGTTCAATGGATAGCTGCAAGCATCCGCCTCTGTATTTGTAAGGCGTTGACAGGACCTTTCAGGAGACAGTCATGTCAGGCTCCTTTCAGCAAGCTTTTCTTGGCATCCACAGTAGTGTAGGGATTTGGTGACTGCATATGGGATGAATCCCCAGTTGGGACAGTCTCTGGATGGCCTTTCCTTCAGTCTTTGCTCCACATTTTATCTTCATATTTGTGTGTATTTTGTTCCCCTTCTCACAAGAACTGAAGCACTCACCCTTCGTCTTCCTTCTTCTTGAGATTCATGTGGTCTGTGAATTGTATCTTGGGTATTCAGAGCTTGGGCTAATATCCACTTATCAGTGTAATAAGTACATACCATGTGTAAAGGTGTAATATGGTTCGTATTCTATGATTAGACAACCAAATGACTCATGTCCTAGAATCAAAATGTGGGGTACTTTGGAGTTTTGATACCTATGTCCAGGATAATAAGAGTATCCTACTTCAGAGAAAGTGGAAAAGGTTTAGAGAAAGGAAGAGAAAGAAGGATGAGGAGAGGACTGGAGAGCACTGAGGACCCAGGTTCAATTCCAGCACTAACATGTCACCTTACAATGGTCTGTAACTCCAATTTTAAGGGATCTGACACTCTCACATAGACAAGTACACAGACAAAAGGGAATGTAAACATAGAATATAGAAAATAAAAATTTTTTAAGAAGCAATTAAAAAGAGTGAGGAAGAAGAAAGAAAAGGAGATTAGAGAAGATGAGCGAAGGAATTCATATTCTTCTATGCCTTAATTCTCTGAGGACTAAATGTTTAATACTCACCTACATCTAGTAAAGAAGATATTCCTAATTGTTCTTCCATATTCAAATACCAGTCAATGTCTTCTAGAAACATCATCATACAAATAATGTTTATGCTGGTTGGTTTTTCTCAAATTGTCACAAACTATATATCCATGAAATGAGGGACACTCAGATTAACCTGTGGGCATATCTGTTGGACTTCTTTCTTCCCCTTCTTTTTATTCCTCTTCCTCTCCCTCTCCCTCTCCCTCTTCTTCTCCTTCTTCTTCCTCCTATACCTCCTACACCTGCTCTTCTTCCTTCTTCTTGTTGATTAATGGTAGCTGGGAGAAAGGCACACCCACTGTGTGCAGTGCTACTCCTCAGCAATGTTACTTTCCACCTTAAATTGAAAAGGTCATACAATAGACAGGTGGTTATAAGAAAGCTAGCTGAGTAAGTCATGAAGAACAAGCTAGTTATTAGCATTTTTGTTCTTTTACTTTAGTTAATGACTCTAGGTTTAGGCCCTGAGTTCCTACCCCAGCTTCCATTGATGATGGACTGTTACTTAGAAGCTGAAATAAATCCCTTCCTCTTAAAGTTGTTTTTGCTCATAGAGTATTACAGTAACATAAAAGGAACTATAACAGAAATTGTTACCAGGAGTAGGATCTTGCTTAGATTTGAACATGTTGAGTTTGGAGAGGATTGTGTATAAATCTTCAGAATATAGTGTTGGAAATATTGTTGAACACTTAGAATTCAATGAAATGTTAGTGTAAATTTGGAAGACAAGAATGTTGAGAGACTTATGAACATAGTGGAGCAGAGGTTCATGTGCTATGTTGGAACATCTTTTGGGTATATGCTCAGGAGTGGTATAGCTGTGTCTTCAGGTAGAACTATTTCCAACATCCTGAGAGGGACCCCAATAGAAAAATTTGGGGAAGAACTGAAGGAGCTAAAGGGTATTACTACCGTATAGGAAGAACAACAGTACCAACTAAGTGGAATGCTCGGAACTCCAAGGTCTTGAGCCACCAACCAAAGACCATAACGGGCTGGTCTGTGGTCCTCCCCCACTACACATGTAACAGAAGACTACCTTGTCTGGCATCAGTGGGAAGGATTTTGCTTGGTCCTGTGGAGGCTTGATGCCCCAGAAAAGGGGAATGCTAGAGAGGTGAGTTAGGAGTGGTAACCCTCAGTTACATTGAACGGGTTACCCGGAAGGGAAGCTGGGGATTTATGGGAAGGCAGCAAAAAAGAGACAGAGACCAAGATAACACCTGCTATTCTAGGTCTCAAAGTTTAATGAAGAACTCCCAATATATATAGTCAGGGGGAAAAGTCTAGAAGCTTCTCAACAGAATTAGTGCAGTTGCTCCACAGGTGGCTAGTGTTTCTCAGTAGACTGCAGGTCCTTGAAGAACAATAGGCTTCACCTTTGTCTGAGCACTGCACCCTAGGTGGAGGGGATTATGGCTGACATAGGAGTTCCCACTCAAAGGCTGGATGAGGAACTTCACATTGGTCAATGTCAAGTTCCTGCCACGTGTCATGGATCCTCAATTAGGCTCTCTACATGGAGAAGGTAGGGGAGCATCCTTTTAGAGGGGAGAGGAGAGGATGGAGTAGGAGGACTCATAGAGGGGGCACTGGGAATTGAGACATCTGAAATGTAAATAAATAAAATAATTAATAAAAATTTAATAACAATAATAATAATGCAAGAATGTTGAGAGAAATGTGGATGATAGTGATCTGATTTGTAAGATTTAAAGGGAAATAAATAAAAATTAATAATAATAATAATAATAATAATAATAATAATAGAATAGAGGTGTCAGATGCTCTAGGGGTGGAGTTCCAGATGCTTGTAACCCACCTGATCTGTGTGCTAGAAACTGATCTTAGGTCCTTTGGACAAACAATAGATATTTTGAACCACTGAACAATCTCTTCTGCTCTGATAACTTGGACTGAAATACTTAAATATTTAAAACAGAGCGAGACTTCACAAACTTGACTTATGTTTTGTATTGTGATATTTACAAGTGGCCTTGGGCATAAACAGGAAAGGAAAGATTAGCGGACATATTTGTGTGTCAAGTTGGCAAAGGATTAATTGTGTTGATTAAGTTTTGTCAACCAGACCCTGACTAGAATTTTTTCTACCAGAGTGGTCATGGGGTATATTTGTGGGTATGTCATTGATTAATGATTGACATAGAAGGGTCTAAATTTCTGTGAGCAGCACTGTACCTATGCATGCAGTTTGGCGTCATATAAGAAAACAAGCTAAGGAAGCTACAGAAAGTGTGCCAGTAAGTCATATTCCTCCATGGTTCCTGCTGCAGTTCTTGTCTCCACGTTTATGTCATGATTTCCTTGCACGATAGACTGGAACCTGTGGGCCAACCAAGCTCTTTGCTCCTCCGAGTTGCTTTGCTCAGGGTTTTATCACAGTGGTAGAGAATCAAACTAGGAAAACACTTTACCAGATATCTGGAAATTCCTTAGTGTAGATAATGCGATCTTTAAAGCTAACCAGCACAGGATGTCTATTAAGGAACAGAAGTGCATGGGCAGGGTTGTATCCAATTCAGTTTGGTAGTAGTGCAGGATTTTTCAGAAGAGCCCTTACCCAAATCACCAATCAATACTAGTATTGAACAGAGAAGACTATTTTCCTGACACTAATGACATTGCCCAGAATTCTAATTTCTGGGAGTGTGAGAAGAGGTAAAATTTAAAAGCCAGGTCATTGCACTTGTAATTTGCATTTGCCTGCTTGCTGGGTATAAAACCACAAGCAGAAACTGCCTTCAGATCTTTCCATAATTAACCTTTTCTTATTTTTCAGGCAAAATCAGAGGGTATTGCATGGTAAAGTACCTACATACCTCTTTTTCATTGTACTTCTTTTATATGGGAAAGATATTTCTGAGTGGACATCTCAGCCTCAGTTGCATGTCTTACTGTCCACAGCAAAAGCTACATAACTTATGCCACAGTTACTTCACAATCATGTCCCAAAGGGTTTTCAAAGGAATGCAGTATAATATCTAATTTATTAGACATTTGGGAGACATATTAATCCTCATGAGATGGACATCATTCATCAAGGACACATGTCCCCATCCACACACTTTGGAGGAAGTTGACTACCTTAGGGATTTTCCTGGAGGACACTCAATGCTCACATGTCTTAGCCTTGGTAGTATGTCTCATCAAAGAATTGCAGTTTATCTTTGGTTCTGTTGGTCCTCCGGTCATGTGACTTTTCCAGGGGAGACATAAACAATATGCATTCATCTAATATAGGACAGTGACAAAACAGAAAAAAAAATTTCATTTACATCTAGTTTAGTGAATCCTTGTGTTTATTAGTTTACCAATAAAAATACCAATATAAGATAGCTTAAGGGGACATTTTAAGTCTTTTATGGTTTAGTATTCCTGAGACTTGTAAGTTTCATTTCCCTTCTGAGTCTTATGTCTCCTTCCAGGACTTCTGCAGAAACAGCAGCACAATAGCTTTCTATATTTTTGTGGGGAACATTTGATGTCATTCATTTTTAAGATGTAAGAAAATGGTAGAAGATTTATGACACTGATACTAAAAGATAAGGAAAAAGCTGTCAATATGGTACAGTGGATAAAGACACTGGCCTCAAAACTTCTCTTCCTGAGTTTGATTACTGGAATGCACATGGTAAAAGGTGAAAATGAACTCTTATAAGTTGTCTTCTTACTTACACATGCACACCATAGCAGGCTAATTGGTGTATACTCAGATACACAGATGCACACACACACACACACACACACACACACTAACTTAAAAAAATCTCAGAGAAAGGGGAAATTTGGAGGAAGAAACAAAAACACTAAACACTTTGATAAATGCTTCTTTTGGAAATACTCAAATCTCAAATTTTCTTGGACCACACCTCAAAATGTCTCAGCAATATTATTCCCATTAAACTCTTGTAACTATAAGTGATCAGTTGGAGGATTTTGCTTATGAGCTTGAATCTAGAAGTGATCAATTGAGGCATTTCTCTTTTGTGACAAGCAATGAAATAATCAGCAGTAGTTTGTAATGTAGGAATATTGAGTACAGTATAAAAGTTATAAAACAGATATTTGGGATAGTAAAAGTGTACAAGATTGGCAGCTGCCATTGAAGACTTAACTAAGATTTTTCATCAATGGAACAAATCAAATTGGGTGCTTGTCTTCTATCTGAACACAGTTCTAGAATGGATACATGTAAAAATACTGACTGTTTGAGGAAAATGTCCAAGAAAACAAGACAAGAATCTTATTACCTCAGTTTCTTCAGAACATTGAATGTTTCAACTGTGCTTTAGTGTTCCTCTCAGGTATATTGGATAGGAGTAAGTTTGCTTCAGCTGTTATTTATATGCCTCTATGGAAAAAAATCAAGTTTTTGTGATGTGTGCCTTGGTCTTGTGATTGAGCACCTTACTCAGGTGACTCTTCTTATCCCTCAGAGTATTAATTGATGCTTTGAATAAGGTTGGTTATTCCTTGAGACTTTAGTCCACTTTGTATTTAGACCCTGCTTTTCTAGATTCACACTGCTAACTAGGGTGATTAAAAAGTGCTAAGAGGAGTTTGGAGAAAACTCCTACGAAACAGAAGAGGAAGTGGATGAGAATGCCTTCACTTGTTGATTTGAGGGACATTGAGGTTCAGGAAATGATAACTTCTTCTAAAAATACTGCCTAGGCATAAATGATATGTGTGTAAAGAAAGTTTGCAGAGGAATTTTAATGCAGCAACATGGCTCCCCTGTCTGGAATACAAACACGCACTTAATACACACTGTTCATCCCAAACAATGAAGGTAAAGTTACATTGTAGAAAATCACCCAAAGGGTGACATATGATTGGGAGGTAGACAGAGTGGGGACTCAGAGAAAGATATGATAGAATATAATATGCCTAACTTTCATGAGAACAAAGAAAAAAGAGAGACTAAAGAGAGAGCAGCACAGAGAGAAAAAAGGAGAGGAGCAAGTTTTACTGATATACTTGTACAGAATCAGGTTGCAGAGAAAGAACAATCTAGACACAGGTGAAGACACTATGAGCAAGGACATGAGAAGGAGAATGAAGATTAGAAAATATTGTCAAATTTAACATGAGGTCAAGCAGAGAAATTCAGGAGAAGCCAGAAGTAGTTAAATTGAATAAATCAGTCAGCTTGGTGAGGAGTTTGAGCTAGAACCACTAAGTTGAATAAGCTAACCAGAAATCAGAAGAGCCAAGCAGGGCTTATCTAATGTAACAGCAAATCTCAGAGGCTGAAAACATTCTGAAGTGGGAATTTATGGTTTTGTTGGAAACTCAGTTGTTTCCAACATGATATTTGTCTGGAAATTATCTTTTGAGAGAATGTTTTGCTAACAATAGATGTGGTATTTTCTGGATGCTGCCTGATGAAAGGACATGTGGTGTTTTGTTAGAGCAGACACTTAAGACTGTGATGTTTGGGAAGAGTATAAGTATATATTACCCAATAGAGAGTGGGCGATGCTCTTGCATTGGTTTGCCTTGCAACTCTTTGCTGGTCTTCACAGGGTTCACTGATGCTTGTCTTCACTGAAGATTCTCCTAAACTGGTTCACTTTGATTTTGTTGCTGATCATTGCTTGTCATGACTGCAGAAAGAAATGCACCAAAGAATTTCTGGTGGTGTTAAAGCTGCTTCTTGCTGATTCCACAGTTTTGTGCCCATCAGAAGAGCCTTGCAGTTTCTTCTGGATCAAGCTGCTGCTACTGATTCATATTTGATGTTTGCTGAGTGGACTGCACTGCCACTTCTGATTTGTGTTTGGTGTTTTTCTAGTGGACTGGACTTGTGATAACAAAGATTGGAATGGCCCCAAAGAACTATTTCTAAACAGGTCCACAACCCTTGTTTTCTTTATTTTCCCTTACCTCTTGTGTGTGGTGGGATAGAAGATATGTTGAAACCTTAAAGAATAAAATTAAAGTACACTTTGAAAAATCTAAGCCTACAACGTTCTAGGCCTACTTTACACTATATAGAAGCTAGAAGTTTCTAGGACCAGGCCTAGGTTAGCAGATTATCATAAGCCTCTGAGACAATAATTAAATCAGGCAAATAAAAGTTACCCATACAAAATGTTCTGTCTTATCCCAGAGACTGAAAAATATACTAGGTTTGTGAGGACAGGTGAGCAAGTGAGCAGGTGAGCAGAAAATGACATGACAGAGGCATCAAGGCATGCATCAACTTTGTCATGATTTTGAAGAACAAACACTTTTGAGGATTTAGATCATGACTGATAATGACTAAAGTCACTATGATCTGTGAAATAATGGGGTACTCCCAGCTTATAGATTTCCTAGAACTGAGGTATATTTAACTTAAAAATCATTTTTGGATAACTCATCTGTTTCTCCAGCACTCAATTATGTATCTAATTACTTCCTAATGTGAAAATTAGTTTGTCTTCTGGGATGTCTTATAGGTTTTCATGCATATTATTTGGAAAGAGTTTCTTTTAATTGGGGTTTTTAACTTTCTGATTAATGTACCTAACCTTCATATATGCCCAAGGAATAATTTACAAGGGCTGATCTATTATCCTCTGGGGTATGAACCTGGGCTCTGTTTTATCTTTCATAATTTCTGACAAGCAGCTGGATTCAACAGAGCAGCTGCAGCTACTAAACACATCCACTTTCATTTCGGTTATTACTGATGTCTGAAATACTGATATCTGTTGTTCCTATACATTTCATGTTGATTTTAAAGCTTTCTTTGTAAAACTGTTTTTTACTTGAAATGGTTTATATTTTTTTTCTGAAGAAGGCTTGAGTTACCATGTCAAACTGAAGGCTTTTGAAATATGCTAAACGCATAGAAAAGTGCAGAAAATGACACAGAAGGGACATGGGTGAGTATTCCCTTCCACTTTACCAGACGCTAATATTTTGCCTTGTGTCCAATTTGTCCTTCAATAGAAAAATGTAAACATATGGCTAAATACATTACTTAGTTTTATCCACTCAATTATTATTTGTGGGAATCTCCCAATTTTCTTCATATGCTACACTTTTGAATATTATTAAATATATCAATAATTTACATTATTTATACTACATTGAATCACAGGACGCTTGATGTTTTTACTTTATTTCACATTTGAAAATTATCCATGTTAAAATATACTTATTCCAGAGTAAATTTGCTTTCTATATTATTTCTAGTGCCTGGAATTTTTTCTATAAATTCTATTAATGGAAAGAAAGTTATGGAATTCATTTAGAGAAATCATGTTGGGAAGTAACTTGTTAAATTTCCAAAATAATCTGTGGTGAATACCTTAATTAAATAAACTATATAAAATTAAATATTTCTGATCCAGTAAAAGACTTCATGTTTAAAAATGTAGTAAGGAGATTTAATATTAGGAAAACTATTTTCGTGGGGAACTACATTTACACTCAAAGGTATACAGAGGTTCTATTTGTAAGCAAGATAAAACAGATAACTATAATGGATAAAACAAAGGAGAATATAAAAAAGTTAAAGGTATTGTAACCCAGAAAATGATAACCCATAATAGTTGGACAGTGATGATGGAGTGAGGTAGCAGTGATGAGGATAGCCCTCTGCTCATATCTTTAGTACATGGGAAGAGAAAAAAAAATCATCATTCGCTATGCATGCATGGATCTTAAGAATTACAAAGAACAGAAAGCTATGAGAACTAGGGTATACTCTGCATCTGAACTCTCTCAAGTGGAGAACACTTTTAAGTGAGGTGTGAAAGATCTTCTCACAGATTAGCATGTGAGGTATGGTATGTGGAAGTTGATGATAACAGTCCAAGGATCCAACAGAGAAACTAAGAAGCATAGCTTCTCATCCATTTTGAGGCAAAGGCTACATATTCTGAGGCACTACCAACTAAATCAATACCCCTAGAATTGGCTCATACCAGCCAACAGAAAACATCATTACCACTGACTAAGACCAAATGAATATCAGAAACTAGAAAGAAATGAAAGTGTGAAAGACTTTACTAAGGCACCAGAGAATGAGAGAGGCAGTATTTGATGTCTAGTCCAATGGTCTGGAAATTTCTGTGTTCACAAAGAATTAAGAAAGAGATCAATTCAGAAGATACTCAGAACTGGAAAAGAGCTTTTAGGGTTTCGCTGAGTTCCATGACAGGATATTATCTCTGTGCCAAGTGAAGCACTGTTGTTAGCCAAAATAACTTATGGTCCATATTGGGTCCCAAAAGTGGTAATGCAACCCAAAAGAGCCTGACATATCTGTGCTGGGCAGATAATCAGATCTTCTTAGATCACTCAAAGAGAGGTATGTCAAGATTTTTGTTTAAATGTATTTTCTAGGGAAGGAGAGGAATTTCACAAAGCCAAATACTATACTGTACTGTGAGCCTGTTAAGAGCTTAACATCTGGGCAACAATTCACAGAAAACATACACAATAAAACAACAGTACAACAGATTAAGATTTTTTTAGGCATTGACATTTATCTCTCTCAGTCTCAGCAGCCTGTGTTTCTTCATATATATATGAGAGAGAGAGAGAGAGAGAGAGAGAGAGAGAGAGAGAGAGAGAGAGAGAGAACTGGCTGCTCTTCCAAAGGATTTGGTTTCTATAACTAGCAACTACCTAGTGTCTCACAGGTATCTGTAATCCCAGTTACAAAGGCTATGAAACCATTTTCTGGCCTCTCCAAGCATCAGGCCCATAATTGGTGTACACATGCACACACACACACACACACACACACACACACACCACATACACACATCCTAGCAAAACATCTATATACATAAAATAAAATTATATACTGTATTAATCAGGGTTCACTAAAGTCACAGAACGTATGGGTAGTCTCCATATAATTAGGGAATTTGTCAATGACTTACAGTCTGTAGTCCAACTCCTCAACAAGGGGCAGCAGAAACAGCTGTGGATGGATGCCCAAGGATATAGCAGTTGCTCAGTCCCAGGAGGCAAGCAGGCAAAAAAAGAGTGTCTTCTTCCAATGTCCTTAGGTAGGTCTCCAGCAGAGGGTGTGGCCCAGATTAAAGTTGTGTGCTACTGCACCTTTAATTCCAGATGCCAGATGACCTTGAACTCAGAGATCTCCTTGTCTTATTCTTCTGGAATTCATAACCACTATGCTACAAGATCTCCATGCCAAGATCCAGGTCAGAAACTTGTAGCTCTGAACCTCCAGATTAGGAGCATAGGTGAGCCTTCTAATTCTGGATTCTAGTTTATTCCAGATATAGTCCAAGTTGACAACCAGGAATAGCCACTACTTATACTGAGGGTGAAGATTGTTTGTTCAGTCATGGACCATGTAAGCCGCCTCCTGTGGCTGATAGAAAGGTAAGGGACACAATGCTTGGAAACGACCTGTTAGCACCAAGTAGCTGTCTTCAGCAGCATGCATGGCAGGCTAGGGCATGGCCTTGCTTTACACTGGACCTGACCTGGAATATGCGACTCAAGCCAGCTTTAACAAGACTTTCAGGAATGTGAAGAAGGCACAAAACCACAGAAGCAATAGTACTCCAGTATGAAACAGATCAATCACTCATGGAAAATACTTTCTGTTACAGATGTCCATATGAGGGACTGTTTCCAATCCCAGATGCAGCTTTACTAAACATTGCTCTTTCCTTGACATTAGATAAAAGTTTATTACATCTTTTCATCTTGAATTAGACCAGTGGTTCTCATCCTGTGGGTTGCAACCCCGATAGCAGTCACATATCATATATTCTTCATATCAAATATTTGTATTATAATTATAAGATCAGCAAATTGTAGTTATAAAGTATCAACAAAATGGTTTTATGGTTGAGTATCAGGAGCCATCTGGCAGAAGCTAAAACCTGGCAGGTGATCATACTGACACAGTTTTACCATGGTCTATAAAGCTATGATTGATGTGTATTTCTATGCTATGCCAAAAGGACTACATTTTAGAAGAGATTCATTCTATTATTATTCTCTGTACATATACATATATATATGTATATATATACATATATATATATGTATAATCAGTCACTAGGTATTTGCCCACTCTTTTGAGCAGATTTCTGCAGAACAACTAAGATGTACTATCATACTATCTTGTAGTGATGCTATATAAACAAATAGATTTCTTAATAATGATTCTACTAGAATTCTTAAAATTATACTAGCAATTATTAAACCCTTGATAATAAAACTGCTATTAAGTCCTTTCTGATATTAAAACTGCAATGAGAACTCTGCCACTTTCAAGTGTAACATGTTAATTGCTTCTGAGATAGAAAACAGGCATTTACAACTAAAAACACATTCCAAGAGGTTCTAAAACCGTTAACCAAAGGTATAAAAAGGGGACAACTTATTGTAGGTTTAAGGACAGAAGATACATTATTTATTCAGTTTATCTATGCAAAACTTTAGTAATAACTTAGTCACAAAAGTATGGAATTTTATCTTTCAATGAACCTACTGAGCTAGTGACATAATGAATGTCTAGTCTTTTTGTCTTTTTTTATTGGATATATTCTTTATTTACATTTAATTTCCATTTTCCTGGTTCCTTGCCCCCCCAAAGGTCCCATATGCCCTTCCACTCTCTGTTCCCCCATCCTCCACTTCCTACTTCCCTGATCTGGTATTCTCCTACATTGATGCATTGGCCTTTCCAGATCCAGGGTCCACTCCTTCCTTTTTCTCGGACATCATTTGGTATGTGGATTGTGTCTTTGGTGTTCCAAGATTTTAGGCTAATATCCACTTATCAGTGAGTGCATACCATGGGTATTCTTTTGAGACTGGGTTACCTCACTTAGGATGGAGACATATGTAAACATTTCTGTTGTGAACTTCTTTTTGAATTCATGTTTGAACTTTTTGTGAATATATATATATATATATATATATATATATATATATATATATATATGATGCTTGGAAAAACCGTGTGATCTATCCCCCCCCCAAATTGTATAAAACAAAAAAACAAAAACCAACAAACTGGGAACAATTACTTTGTATGACATTATTACATCAGAGCAGGAGGAGAGAGCAAGATTAGAGGAGGGGAAATAAAGATTTGGAGGAGGAAGGAAAAGGACAGCAGAGTAGAATAACTTAGAAATTAAAAATGAATTTAGAAATTAAGAGAGCAATACATAGAATACAGAGAGAAAGTGGGACAAAGAAGAAGCTGCAGAGAGAGCAGAAAGAGCAGGCTGGCTTCTCCTACCAATGGGATGTTTTAGGTGTTTTAATAACAGCAAGGCAAGCTTAGTTTTACTAAACAGGACACAGCTTTCTTTCTTATATACTTGGGTTTAATTCATTTAGCAATAAAAGGGTAGAAGCTTTTTATTTCTCTTTGCAGTAAGATTGGAGTTCATTTTTCATCCAGAAGGAGTAAGTTCTTTCTGCACTGGTACTTGGGATTTTGTTTCATATGCATATGTAAGTATGGATGTGTATAAATATCGAATTATGAGATAAGTATGTAATTGGGCTCAACTGGTTTGCATGAAAGTGTATGAGTATTTACACATTAATTTATATATGAATGTATGTGAGTTTGTAATATTTTGTGTAACAATTTTTCCTTCTGCAAGAATGACTGCCTTCTCCTGGTTCAATAAATGTTTATTGCTCCAAATCTCTCTCCAGGCTGACAAGCAAGAGTCAGAAGATTCTGGGCAAGAGAGAAAAGAGCCCTAGCAATTAATCCTTTATTTAATCTCCTGCTGTTAGGCTACAGGTGTTAGTTGACCAAGACAGTGGTTTTTAACCCTCAGAATGAGCAAGAAGCTTCTTAGGATGTTTTAGGAGCTATCAACAAGCATTTAGCATAGTTAGAGAGATAGAAGGCCAGAGAGCATTGATATTTAAAGCTGCCTCTATATGCAACTCTGTGTTCAATTATAACTGATTCCAGGCCAGGTAGGTTCCTGGTATATGGGGGTCACCACAACATGAGGAACTGTATTAAAGGATCGCAGCATTAGGAAGGTTGAGAATCAGTGAATTTGACTTTAGTAACTGTTCTGTTTACTTTTTGCCAATTTGACACAAAGTAGACTTATCTGAGTAGAGGAAACCTACCTACATAAGTTATTGCCCCCATTAAATTTTCATATGGTCATTTCTGTAGGGCATTTTCTTGATTAATGATGTAGGAGGGCTTAACAGCTATGGACAATGCCATCACTCAACATGTGGGACAGATCTGCTCTCTGTCCTACAGGACAGGTAGCCCATAGGCATTCATTCTGACCCCTGCCTAGCACCTTGCAATTAAAGGGAGGGAGGAAGAAGACAGAGACTTGTGGACCCTCTGTGCCACCCACAGACCTGCTCTCCAGTGCATACCACAGGTGGGTTGTCAGCACCTTCTTGCCACTATACCAAGCTGTGAAGGCTGAGATCACCCAGAAGTCTCCCAGTCATGAGGCTAACTTGAAGTAGAAGCCACCACAGTGATGGACAGATGGGAGAAAGAGAAGTGGAGCATTTTAAACAATATGAGAAAAAACAGGGGACTAAGAGAGCTACTTAGAGATCATATGTGTGTGCATCAGGGTATATGTTGGCTACATGCAAATACTAGGATAGTTTACATAAGGGACTAAGGCATCCGAGGTTTGAGAACTGGCAGGGCATTAGCTAAGGGGTTCAGGAAACACCCCAGGTGGCTGGAGAGGAGTGACCCTAAAAAGACCCTGCCTTCCAGAGAGGAAAGGTGTGGAGCCAGTAAATATGGCCTCCTGGGAGAAGGAGAAGGTCTGGAGCCAACCTCCTAGGGGTGGGGGAGGTTCGCAGCTGGTGAACACATTCCACAGGACAACCTGTATAAAGACTGATCAAACAGGCTGGTGGGGGGTGTTGCCATTTCTCCTTTTGGGTGTAGGACTACAGGAACACGTCTTGGAATAATAAATTCCTCTTGGTTTTTGCATCAATAATCGGCTCCGTCTTGTTTACTCAGAGGTTCTCTAGAAAGCCAAGGTTCCCCGGAGTCTTACAGAGATTGGGTGGGGGTGGGGGTGGGGAAGAGCAGACTAGCCTGTTGTGAGTGACCAGCCCTGTTACCTAGGGCCATGGTGAGGTCCCAGCTGAGCTTCCACTGAGGATCATGTCTGGGTCCATGGCTACACAGGAGCAAAAATGTTGATGTCTCCAGCTCATATTATCACTACAGAATATGGGTATATCCATGGTCAGGTCACCTGCTGGGTAACAATGGGGGTGTCCAAGTTCTCTGCAGAACTGGCCCTGTACCTTACTAGCTGAGGTACTCTGGAAAGCTGGCCCTACCTTTTATCAGTGGCAACCCTGAGGAAAGTGAGTCTCCCAGGCAGCACAGTGGATCTGTGGCAGGAGTGTGGGTGAGCTGGCCAGAGTGTGTGAGTGCTGAAAAGCTGATCTCTGTCCTCTGGAAAGCTACTTATGGGGTCTTACACTTGAGAGTGCTATTCCTGTCCTTCACCAGTACTCTAAAGAGTACTACATCTCACCTAGACAACACAACAGAAACAACCCTGTGGTGGGGACGCAAGTGAGCCTGCCCAAGGGAAGAGAGCTTGGAAGAGCTGACCTCTCTCTCCTCTGTCCTATTGATGCAGGTGGGATGGAGGGTAGGGTGCAAAATGATGTTCTCTCCCATCTTATCCTTCCCAACCTGTGCCATTCAGCAGAGTGGGCCTGGGGTCATGAGAAGGAATGAGCTGTCCCTGTTCCTTTGCAGGCTACAGAACTCACAAAATTAGACCTTGCACCTAGCCTGAGCAGCATAGGAGATGTGGTCTTGGTGGTAGGGGATCAGATGAGCTAGCTCCAAAGGATGTGAGCAGAAGGTAACTGGTCTCCACCACTCCTTTGCATCTGGTAGCCCGGGGAGGGGGAAAGATGCCTTCTGCTCCTTGTTCCTCCCCAGTGGAGGCACTTGGGAGAGCAGAGATCATGAGAACTGGGGAGTTGGCCCTGCTTTTCAGTGGCCCTAGCACTTGGGAAGGGGCAGGTGAGCCAGCTCTGAGGGTAGAAGAGTGGGAGATATGGCCTAGCCCCTCTTAGGATGCAACATTTGGGAAATTGAAACCCATGCCTTGACTGGGTAACACACTGGAGGCATGGGTGTAGGTGACCCAGCCTGAGGGTATGAGAGTTAGGAGCACTTACGCTGCTTCCTCTAATGGCATTGTGTGGCCTAGCCAGAGCAGTAATAGAGAGCTTGCTCTGGTGGTGCTTGTAAGGGAGAGCTGGCACACTGACCAGCTCAGTGAACACCCAAGTCCATATTCAGGCCTCTGAGTTGATCCACTTCAAAGCCTGTATCATCTGTGAATGGTTGTGATGCTGATTCATAGCTGCCGAATCTACATGACACAGGGCAACAACAGCCCAACTGAGATGACGAGCTGCTGGGAAGATCTAATATTGATGGTGTCACAAAAGCCGGAGACCTTGAACCAGATCAGTGACTCACTGTACTGGATATCTGCAAGTGAGGCTGTGTGGACAGAGAGATACGCTCTGGGACACACTGTGACTTACTACAGCTTCCATGGTGAGATGTTTTACTATTTTTTGTTTGTGTCTATGTTTTGTTTGCGGGAGGAAGCTATAACAGTGAAAGGCACAGATGAGGGGACTGAGAGAAGAGCAGGACTGGGCTACATGATGTGAAACACTCAAAGCATGAAAGATTTAAAAAAAAAAATTAAAAAAGACTTTCCTGTGTCTTAGATAACAAATAAAATTGAAATGGACAAAATGTGTATCTCATTAAGTTAGCAAAAGGGAAAGACAAATGTCATTATATTTCATTTTTATATAACCAGATTCCTTGCCCAAATGTCTTTTAAACAGCATTATCTTCAGAGTTATGACATTGCTTCAGATTGTTTATAGATGTCATTGAAAACTCATAGTAATACCAGGTTTACTCTTTCAGTTTGGTTCTGCTATTTATTGTTAAGCACATTTAATGCTGAATATGTCTGATATAAACTCTTTATCAGCCAAGTGTTCATGATTCATCCAGCCCTTACGGCTCTAATTTAACATGTCCCATAATCTCAGACTCTCATCTTCCTCTTAAATATGTTTCTATAAGTTACTCCTTTCTTGTACATTCTTTCTCTCTCTTAATTAATGAAGATGATGTATATGTATAAAGATGTGTTAACCAACTTTCATGAAACTGATATTTGGAGATACCAGTTTGGGGACACTATCGGGAATAATTCCCATAGTTATAGAGGTGAGAAAATATTTCTATTGGTTTCTCCAGACAAACTGAATATTAATCCTATTTAGTTTTGTTAAAATACCATATGGAATTTGATGGCCATGGATACCTGTTGTAGAGATTAGATAATTGCTATCTCTCTGGTTTATGAATAAAGAACACACACACATATCATAAATGGAAAGGTCAGAGACATGAGCATGCAACTCATGCAGCTGCCTGGAGCCCTAAGAAAGTTCTTGCTTCAACACACTTTGCAGCTGCCTCCTTGAAATGTTTTGAGTGTGAAGCCTGCATTTTTTATTTTGCACTGGAGCAATAAATTATGGGTTTTAAAAAAAGTAAATTTATGCGAGGACGCACAAAACAACTATGGAGTTTCAGAACAGAACATGGAAATACCCCATTTCCATTTCAATGCCCTTTGCAAAATCAGTATAGGAGAATGACAGTATAACCAGATCCCCCAGGCAGCACAAGTTCTGTGGTCATGAAGGTACATTAGTAAGTCATCCCTACCACTGCAAATAATACTAATTAAATAAAGGGCACTGGGTTACTCAAAATTTATTTTCCCTGGCCTTGAAAGATGACTTCAGGCCTAACTTTCACACATTATTTTACACTTGGGAAGAAATGACTAGCTAGAGAAGCAACTCGTCTGTGAGAAATGTGTTGGCTTTCACTAGCATTATTTTTAAGTGTTTTAGTTTATTGTTTGAAACTTTTATATATTTTGATCATATTCTTTGCTCTCCCCCTGACGCCTCCCAGATACCATCTCACCTTCCTACTCATTCAATTGCAAGGTTTTTTAAAACAGGCAAACTACACCAACAACAGCAGCAGCAGCAACAACAACAATAACAACACACACACACACACACACACACACACACACACACACACATCGTGGAATTCTATTTGTATTCATCAGCTATTCCTAGCTTTTGGTTGTCCTGGAAATTCCATTAGAGAAAACGGATATTACCTCTCTAAGGTTCTATTAATTGGGACTAGCTTCTTGGTTAATAAAATTGTAAAGGATATTATGATGTCATGTCTTCATACTGCATCCCTCTGAGATTCACTGAAGTCTTCCAGACTGTAGAAATAGGAAGGAAACAAAGTCACATAGACTTTAGCCATTAAAAGTATCCATTAAAGCCTTTTGTCCATTTTAGTTATAAAATGCACTTCTGACTATGATAAAATGTAGGGTCTATCTCTTGTTCATAACATATTACCAATATGTAGATCAATGCTTTAACATAGTTCTTGGCACTTCAATAAATAAATATGAATTGAATAAGGAAAAGCCAAAACTGAGGGTCTAAGAAATTCTTACATAACATAAAATAAATTTGCAGTCAAACACAAAATATTGATTTAAAATAATAAATTTTGGAGCAATGAAAATCAATATTTGAATTAATCAAAGTGCAAAAAAGAAAAAAGAATTTTTAGTTATATGAGTTGTTTGCCTTATTTTATTAAGGAGTAAAGTTAATCATTTTAAGAAAAAATATCCAGGAGGGTCCCAGTAGCATGTCTCATAAAATCAAGATCTAAGTGTAATTTAAATTTTCTTAAATTAAAATGTATTTTGTTTTGTATAGATTCCCCATGTGAATATAATGATCATTTGTTGTTAATTTGCTTTTACTCAGAATAAGTTTGCATGTATCCAGGACATACACTCTGATGCTTTCATCTATCCGTTCATTGTCGAACTATTTCAAGCTAACTAACATGTCCATCACATTAATTAGTTTATGTTGATGTATGAGTAGGACACTAGAAAATCTTCCTTTTAACTGTATACATTTATTTATTCATTCATTCACTTTTGCCTCAAAATTAAAGAGACCACCTGACTTATGGATGCTTCAATTAAAGGCATGATTTCAAGTGCTTACAAAACTATTGTCAAGTAGTGCCTATGCATTTCAAGTGGAATGAATTCTTATATAATGATTCAAATTAAAACTCTGATGAGTCAATAGAAACTTATCATACTGTATACAACAGAAAGTTCAAGGACGTGGTTCCAGAGCTTGTTCCTCCTAAATCCATCTATGGGAAGATTTATATGAACACATTTGAGCCTGGAAGGCAATAAACTTATGAGCAGACATGGTTTTGATCACATTTAAATAAATGAATGAAATTAATAACTCAAAAGTTTTTAGTGCTTTGAAGCTGCTACAATATACATATGGTACATATATGCATACATATACATATACTTGTGTGTCTATGCATGCATACATATGTGCAATTTACATGAACACCTGTGACATACAACAGTGCTAGGTGTGAAAGCATCTTAGTAACTTCTGAGACTTCCCTTGGTAGCATTTAAAATGAAGATAAGCTTGAGGGTAAGACCTGCTTAACTTAACTACCAGTCACTTAATTAACTGTTGACACGGGGGGGGGGAGGGCATTTGTTGCTCTCAAGATGTACAGCAAACTTGTGGCTTTTTGGAATGATGTTGCCATATCTGTAGATGAGGTTTTCTAATGGACATAAGAACCAAGTGTACCTTCAGAATATCCCAAGGAGTGAAAAGTGGATGCTTTTTAATTTAAAAAAGCATTTCCACTTTCCATGAGTCATTTTTGATACTTACACTGAAGCCAACAGTGTAAAATATCTCTGTTAGTTCTAACACTTGTTAAATATTCTGCTTTTACTTAGCATCAGAGTCATTATCATGATAATTCACTGTGGTATAATTTGCATTTCTCTGATTAAGAAGGTGGTTGACATTTTTGTGAAGTACACCTTCAATATTCTTGCTGTGTCTCCTTGTTTTCTTTTTGCCTATGCAATTAAATTCCTCAACATTGTTTGCTGCTTGTATGAAATGTATTTACTTTGTGGGTATGGCTCCTTTTTATATATGTCAAGTCTGCCAGCATACTGTAAATATTAAAATCTCTTGTCATATGTTTAGTAGAATGAGGAATGTTTGGGCATCACTTGACATGCTTTCTCTTGACTCGCTTTATACTCTGTAGCACTCTTGGTGCAGGCCAGAGCCAGAGAACATTTTCAAACATTGTATGACACAGGGCATGCAATGATTTCCGTATCTATCAGGTTGCTCAAACCAATTAGTTTGTTTTAATATTCCTCTAGACTCACAGGATACTGTCTTCCTGTTCAGTTAATTATATGGAGATGTCTAAAAATGCAAATATTCAGAGTGATATTTAAACAACTTTAGATTTATTGAGGTTTTGTCATGCTCTGTTTTCATGTTTGGTTTATTCCAGCCTTGCTTCCCAACTCCCTTGCTCCCTTGCTTCCTCCCTCCCTCCTTCCCTTCCTCCCTCGCTCCCTCCCTCCCACTCTCCTTCCTTCCTTCCTTCCTTCCTTCCTTCCTTCCTTCCTTCCTTCTTTCTTTCTTTCTTTCTTTCTTTCTTTCTTTCTTTCTTTCTTTCTTTCTTTCTACTTTCTTTCTTTCTTTCTTTCTTTCTCTTTCTTTCTTTCTTTCTTTCTTTCTTTCTTTCATTCCTTTATTTCTTTGTCTTCTTTCTGTCTTTCTTCTTTGACCTGTTCATCATGTAGTAATGAGTTGCTTAATCTACATGAGTTTGTGTCATTAATAAAAATTCATTTGCAGTTAATTTTAAGCTTCATTGCATTGTAGTCAGATAGGATTATATTGGAGTTAATTTATGGGTTTTTTTTTTTGGACTTCTTAAGATTGGTTTTATGTCCCAGCATGTGGTCTATTTTAGTGATCTTTCTGTCCATGAATTGCTGTGTAGAATCTATATTCTTTCTTATTTGGTAGACTATTCTGTTTATTTGTTATGTATATTTGATATTTGATCTCATTATTTCTGATGTTTCTCTGCATTTTTGTCTAGAATATCTGTATATTAGAAAAGTACAGTATTGAAATTGCCTAATATTACTGAATTAGAATTAAGCCATCTCTTTTAATCTAATATGAAATACTAGACTATTAGTGACATTGGCTGCATGAGAGTTTGATGCATATTTGTTTTGGATTGCAGTGTCTTCTTGATTAATTGTTCCTTTCTTTAGTGTTCCTTTTCTGATTAACTTTAGTTATTTGACAAAGTCTGTTTGCTAGATATTAGACTAACAATATCTGCTTATTTCCTGGTCCCATGTACTTCAATTTTTTTCCATCCTTTTGCTTTTATGTAGTGACTAGAGATTTGACCAGTTGCATTCTGTCTTGGCCTTTAATATTGTTTTGTTTTCATGGCCCTGGATGTTGACTTCCTTTCTTAAGTGTATGCTTTCTGTGAGATTCTAGGTGGCTTCAAGTTAAGTAAGTACAGAAATGATGTGACCAAAACTAGACTTCATTTTGGACATGGCACAGGTATTTTGTTCTGACAACCAACATATGTGCATAAGCATCACATATCCTGAATATGGAATGTACTTTATAATAAATGCACATCTTCTGAAAGACTGAACAATATAAAAATAGTAACAACAAAAAATAACAAACAGACAATCAAACACACACAAAAAAGATGTCAGTGGATACCAAGACTTATAAAACCGCAGTTAGGACAATGAGATGTGAGTATCAAGATAATCAAATAGATAAATGGATCAAAATAAATTTTCCAAAAGCCAGAGATGGAATTCTTAGTAAACATGTGTTGTTCCAAACTACAAAAATACCCATCAAATATTACCCTATTCCATATTCAGTTTTCGAAAAGCATGATTGGGAAATTTATATTTTAGTATGTGGATAATGAAATACTGAAATTTACAGCAGTAACAGTGGAATATTTTCATGATCTTGGGAAGTAATAATAATTTTTACACAGATATTTAAAAGTACTAAATGCAAGGATGATCACAGATAGAATGAGCTGACTTAAACTCAAGAGCCTTCATTGAGCAAAATATCCCATTTGTGAGTATTAAAAAGACAAATAACAGGGTATGCAAAGTCATCTTTACCACATCCATTTATACACAATTAGATTCAAGATTTTTCTTAATGTCAGTAATTCAACATAGAAAAGGTAAAGTGCCTTAAAACAGGGAGAAACTAACAGGTCAAAAGAGAGTATTCAAATAGCCATAAATCTATAGAAAATATTTACAATATTTAGGAAAAAATACATTGAAGCCAGAAGTAGGTGCCATCACTCACAGGACAAAAAGCTGAAATAAAACACTTAACACAATCAAGCATCAGGTGAGATGCAAAGAAATAGAACTTACTCATCCAGGTGACCAGTTTGAACACAGTGGCAAACTGTCATAAAAGCAAATATATGTGCACCTTCCTAGTAAACCGGCCATCTTGATGGATCTAGGACCTTGGCCTCATAAGATTTATGAAGCATTATTGTACCATTATACAATGAACAGAAATGACATTCATATGCAATCGGATTTTGTATGAATCCCCAAATCAAGTCATTAAAGGCATTGAGGAGTGGACTTCTTTCCTGGAAGAAACCAGTCATTATGCCATGAAGGCACTTAAGCAGACGGGAGAATCCAACGTGCTAAGGAGCTGTGGCCTCCTGCCAATAGCTACATGAGTGATGCATCTTGGAGACAGATCATAAACCCCTGTCAAACCTTCAGATAATTGCAACCAAGGAGCACCATCTTGACTACAGCCCCATAAAAGACTGAGCCAGGGACAGATAGCCAAATTGGGCCTCGATTCCAATCTAATGGCAAGTATATGGGATAGTAAATGCCATTGATGTTTCAAACTACTCTATTTAAGATAATATACTCTCTGACAAAGCAATTGTGTTTTACAATAATTTCTGCAAAAAAGCCATGTATATGTTTACACACAAATATTCAAGTAAAATTTTTTTGTTGTAATAGCATAGAAGAGAAACAAGGCAAACATTCTTCAATAACAGAAGATAACATGTAAATACAATGAGTAGCCTCCTGTAAGCATAGGTCCATCAGACATGCATAATGTTGACCAATCAATAAAACAGTGCCCAACTGTGTGATATCATTCAAACATGTTGTAACTGTAACTAGAACAACTTCCCAGAGAAAGGCCAGAAGAAGTCTGCTCCTCTTTGAGAAGTGTTTTCTCTGAGGGGAATGATGGGCTGTAAGCAACATTCTGTTTCACGGTGAGACTGATTGTTATACGGGCATTTTAATATCATACAATTCATCAGATGCCTCGTTGTTTCATTTACGATAAGCTTCATGACATTTCTTTTCAAAAAAAAAAAAGATTCAATTGAGTTCATTCCTATAGGTCTCATAGCACTTCATCAACATGTAAGTGCTCAATAAGTATGTATTGAATATGGTACAAAACAGCAAACATTAGTTAGTATGGCAATGCTAAGTTTTATTTGCCATTTAAATAATATCTTAGAGTCTAGAAGGGGCCTAATGAGTTAAGAGTGCATATGTACTGGTCTTTGAGAGTGTCTGGGTTTAGTCCACAGCATCCACCTTAGAAGGCTCAAAACTGACTGTCATACTGGCTTCAGGGAAATATGTCATCTTCATCTGGCCTTCAAAGACACCTGCATTCATAAGCACATATGTGCATATGCACACAAAAAAATAAAGCTCTTTTAGAAAGAGAAAATGATTTCATACTAAAAATATATGTATTCATTTCTGTACATATGTGGCTTGATAAATTGTTTTTATCAACTATGTACAGACATAAAATATGCATATCTATATGCATACTTGATTATTAATAGGAATAGTTCAACCAATGGCAAGGATTAACCAAGAAAATATTGCTTAACTTTCACATCTATCACGAATTGTTATCCTCTAATAATTTCCAAAATTATAATTATTATTAGTGGGTGGTACAATAAACACATTTATAACAGAAAGATGATCATTCAAATTATCTCATTTTTGATGTATTAATAACTTCCTTGGAACAATTCTTTCCTGAAACACAAATTTAAATTATTTATTTTTTTCTGTTTTATTCACACATGAAGATTAAAATTATTAAGACAGTTTAGTGAATTTTAGTCATTATTTGAACTCATTTACAACTGGCATGACAAAGTAACCACCAATTTTTTAAACCTATTTCATATATTTTGTCTTCTGCATTAGGAAATTTAAAGTTAAGATTTTTATGCATCATGTGTTTCTTAAAGGGAGGTTGTATCCACATCTTTAATCAGTAAAATTTCCCTTGTATTTACTCTGTACAGTGTTCTTAAGAGATCATTCCACTCATCTAAGTTCCATAATTAAGCTAGTGGACTAATATCAGTTATAAATGCACATCAAAATTAGCATTCAATTATGGAGGTGGTACTCCTTTTATTCAAGAAGCATGTGGTTTCTATCTGTAGTCAGTCATACAGGATGACTGCTTTCTTGCTGTCACTGACTGAGACACCCTTTGTGAGGCCTGATTGGAGAGTTTGAAAATGAACTTAACCACATAAACTGGCTGATACAGGAATTCACCAAAGAGTATGTAACTGAACCTTATTGAATGATCATTACATGTTCATACATTACATTATCCATCTTTCAAGTTTTTTAAATAGTGGGAATAAGAGACACTTTGTGCTGGGGTCCAGCCTTGACAAGAGTCAGAGGTCATCCAGAACTAAGGATAGCTGGTAGATGAATAAGAAAACAAACAATTGAGATACAATACTGACAGGCTAGTTTTGGGGGCATGTGAGCCCTTGAACTTGGGAGTCAAGGTGCTTACCTAGACTCAGCCCAAATCTTTTATTGAAATCATGCAAGGAAATTGGGTTACAAACTTCATAGAGGGTGGGCAAATGCTTCTCTATTTTCCTGTGCCAACATTTTCTTGTGACACAGAGTAATACAGATTTAGGACAGAAAAAAGGGAACTTTATAATCTCAAACATAAAAATCTAACAGCAAGCATAATTTTTATATCTCCAGACCACCAGTCTCTGGTGAAACCGGGGGGCGGGGGGGCAGGAGCATTGATGTTACAAAGTCAGTGATTCTAGACATATGTAAGAAAATATAGTTTCATAAAAGGGCAAACATGAGGTCATACTGCTGACTGTACTGTCTTTATAATTTTTGGACCCCATCTGTCTACAAAAAACATCATCACTAGACCTATATGTATAATTCCTAGGGGCCGCCACCATCTTCCCTAATCCCAAGGAACCCATTGATAACTTTCTGGAAAATATCTGTATATTATTCTATCCTCAATCATATGATAAAAATATCCTATTTTTATTACACAGAACTGAAACTAAGACTAGGGGAACAGCTGCAGAACTAGTCATCTCTGCCCACAGCTCTAGGTTACTTTCATTTTCAAGTGTCTGTCTCATTTCTCTTCAATTCATGAACAACCTTCACTTTATTATTATTGGTAACATCTAATTTCTGGATATCAAGCAGGCTCCTACTAGATTTTGCCAGGTCACCAAATACCAGTTTAATCAAGGAAGGAAGAAAGAGAAGGAACAGTAAATAGATCAGGAGAATGATAAGTACTAAGAATAGTTGCAGAAATGACATCACCAGGTGCTTGCACCAAAGAATCAGGCCTTAAGGCCTCTCAGTACTCATACTGGGGATCATGCTCTAAAACATGGTACCCCCAGCATGTTTTTTTCCTTGTCATCAGGGGGTCCCAGGTATCTTTAATGTAGGGTGTCACCAATAGCTTTGTTCTGACGCCATTTTGCATGACCTTGGCAGGGGAAGACAGATTTATGTTACCCAAATTCTGTGTTACAACGTGAAAACCAGTTTATGCATTTTAATAGTTTTACAGAACAAAGAAAGCTATATGTGAAGGGAAGTCCAAAATTCACTGGCAGGTACAACAGAGAGGCACATCAGGACAGGGAAAGCTTTGCTTTGGTCTGATCTTTGGTGGATCCAGGTTTATACCTAACTTTTGTAACTCAGACACTAGATGATAAAGAGAGCCTACCTGGAAACTAAAGTAGAATAATTTATCATCATTTGCCTAGTAGAGGAAACAAACATGGGTATCTGTTAAACAAATATGCTGCTTAAGTGAAAATAATAGTTTAGAGATAGTGAACCAATTATATAATATATATAATGGAAGAGGGAACGCTAAGGAAGAAGGAAGGTTCTGTAGGTTTCGAGACTGAGGAAAAGTTTCATTCTGGAGTGATTAAAAATGCAGAAGGGAGATATATAAAGCATCATTGCAGGAAGGTCTTGTGAGCAATTCAGAGACAGGGTCATTCAGCAATGATTATACCATGAAAGATGTGTCTGTTTCATACTGGGCTCTAGGACTGTATTACATTGGGAAGCAGCCACCCAGGTTTTAGGGATGAAAAAAAGTATTGGGATTATGCTCTGGATAGCCCTGGTGCTGTTTGTATTTTGATGCTAATTCAGTTTCTCCAAGAGGGGATACTTGGGAAGAGGAGTGAATCACCTACTGAGGACTGCATGTGGGGAAAGTACTGGCAAAATAAATGAAGCCCAGCAGTTCTTCACCTAGTACTGCCCAGAGTCAGAAGGCAGCCATGTATCTTGAACAGGAAGTGGCACTTCTGACTCCCTCTGTCAGAACAGGTGAAAGAATTGGGAACAATCCTACCCAGTGGTGACATAGTGCACAGTCACCATCTAATCATATAATGTCTTTCATGCATTCAGCCAGAGACCTGCACAGCCGGGAGAGGTCTACCCCACTGGAGAAGGAAACTCACTCTCATCAAATGCATCTTCAGGTCATGTCATCTCCAGCTTAGCACATGCAGTCACTGACAGCAGCTGTGCCTCTAGTGCTGAGCAAAACGATGGTCACAGTATTAGAAAGAAGTGAAGAGCCACCGGGGATAGGACTTCCCCTGAACTACCAAGTCTTGAGGAAAAAAATTAAAGAAGGAAAATTAAAGGAAAGAAGAAAGAACGTTCTCAGGTTGACCAGCTATTGAATATTTCCTTAAGAGAGGAAGAACTGAGCTAGTCTCTGCAGTGCATGGACAACAAGCTCCTGCAGGTGCGGGCAGCATTCCAAACAGCTTACATTGGAGATTTTTTATTTTATTTTTTAAAATGAAACAGAATGAAATAATTTTTCCCTTCCCTTTCTTATACACATCTCCATTAGTTTACAATTTTCCATTCTTCTTCTTCTAAGATTCGTGGCCCCATTTTCTTTTGCTAATTATTGTTAAATAGAGAGAGACAATTCCAGAAAGTCACAACTAGTCAAAATAGAAAGAACTAGTGATCTTGGGGTGGCAAGCCCCAGTTAATATATCTACAACAGAACACCTATACCTATGGCTCAGAAAACATCACAGAAAATGAAGATGATTATAAGAGAAACAGGAAATCTGCTGTAAGACTTAGTCTCCAACACATAACGGGGAAGCATCATGTGTGGTATACCTGGAGTCTTAAGACTCCACTTGGACTCTCAAAATGACTTCCAGAGCCAGCCAGGGCATGTATTGTGCCCGTTTGATAGAAACCTGTGAGGAAATCCCTGGAGCTTTGAACAGAGACATAATAGAAACCTATAGCTGATCATCTTTGCATTGAGTATCATATATATTCAATGGAAGACAGACAGGCTCAGTAGCTTCTAACAATCTTTTAAAAAAAAAAAAACGTGAGTGCATATTGCTTTCAATTAATTTGAATTATAGCCCAGGCTGTAGTTTTGTATGTGCTAGGATTTTAGCAGCCAGGAAGTCTGTTTGCATGCTCATATCATCATATCATCCATCATTATTTTGTCTAAAGCAATGAAGACTTCCTAAGGCTTAATGTTTGCACAGGCATTTCTTACTCCTCCATGCAAAGCATTTGTATGGCACTTTGATGTATTTATTTATTATGGCTCATTTCCTTTATTTCCAAAGTATCATTACGAACAATTACTCAAAACTGGATCGAAATATTCAAACACAGAAGAACACGTTTGTCCTTTTGATACTGAATATTAATTCATTGAGGTCATGTTCCTGTGGGTAGATACTAAAACCAGGGCATAGCAGCATATTGTGAAGCCTTTAAGAGCAAATGGCTCTACAAAGGAAATGACTCATGTTTCAGACATCATAATTACCAGATAATGGCATTGTTAAGAGCAATAACCAGAATATCAAAAAATTGTGCGAAAAATCAACTGGTGACTATTTCAACACTCAACTTATTGTTCCATTTCATTCCCTGATCCCCTCTTATTTCTTCAGTATTCTTTTCCAGTTTAGAGTCAAACTTTTGATAAAGAGAT
Source organism: Apodemus agrarius (assembly GCA_964023405.1). NCBI lineage: Eukaryota > Metazoa > Chordata > Mammalia > Rodentia > Muridae > Apodemus > Apodemus agrarius. The sequence goes on from OZ030018.1 coordinate 72,802,366, forward strand.
GATTTTATGGAATAGATTACTTTGCCCTCCCATAATTAAGGCAATTATGCTTTAAGCTCCTTCTTTAAATGATGGCATCTGTTTACTTATTCATTCTCACATGGAGGATCAAGTGTCAAAAATGACTCTTTAACACTTGGCATTTTAAAACTTCAATAGTATAGCAAGGATCATATTACAGCTTTCTTGGTCTACTTTCCTACTGTCTGCTTGAGTGTTGCTTTAATACCTCCCACTCACTATTTCTTACAGCTCATTTGCATCACCACTATTTCACACTTGCTATGTACTGTCACTGCAAGCTCAAGTGGCCTTTTCAAACTCCAGAATTATTAGTCATTGACCTATTAAGAAAAGATACCATTTACCTATCTTCTTTTGTTTTATTTTCATATAAGTTGTAAGAGCATGCCTGGAATTTGGAAACATTATTTTTCCTCTTTTCTCTTTTCATCACTACTTTTTAATATTAAGAAAGTTGAATATTTTTTATCAGTTATCTTACAAATTTCCTGATTTTTCTCAGTTAATTGATACTGTACATTTTCATAATGTTATTTTAAGAATTGACTGTCAATATCTTTTTTATCTTCTATTTAACAATTTTTTCTTCTCTCACACAAAACAACCTGGCCACAGTTTTCCTTTCCTCCACTCCCCCAGTGAACCTCTTCTTTCTCTCCCAGATCCACTTTTTCCCCATTTCCCTTCAGAACATAGCCTAACAAGATAAAAAGAGGATATGTGCAATCCTTTACATCAGGGCTATGTGAGCTACTTAGTATGTTGGAAATGGTCCTAAGAGCAGGCAAAAAGTCAGTGTTAGTCCCACAACCACAAAAACACCAAGGTAACAACTATAACATATATGTAGAGGACCTACGGCAGATTCATGCAGACTCTGTGATCAGTGCTTCAGTTTCTGTGAGTCCTAATGGGTCTTGCTTCATTGATTCTGTTGGCCATATTCTCCTGGTGTCCTCAAGCTTTCTGGAACCTACAATTTTCATGCCCATTTTCATGGGGTTCTCTGAACTCCAAAAGGGGAAAACCAATTTCTCTCTTCTCTCTCTCTCTCTCTCTCTCTCTCTCTCTCTCTCTCTCTCTCTCTCTCTCCTCCATCCCTCTTCTCTGTTTCTTTCCCTCCCTCCCTCTCTCCCTCCCTTCCCCCATCTCTCTATCTGATTAAAGTTTGGCTGTTTGTTTCTGCACCTACTCCCATCAGCTGCTTGAGCTCTTGAGCTGCCCTCTCTTGAACTAGACACCAATCTATGAGTGTAGCAGAATATCATTAAGAATCAATTGTGTTTATTTATTTTTTCTTTTTTTTTCTATCCCTGGGTTTTGGGTTATCCAGGCTCCTGTCCCGACCACACAGACAGTGTTGGACATGGACTCCCTCTCCTGGCATTGCCCTCAAATTAGACCAGTTGCTGCTTGTCCACTCCCACAAGTTCTGTGTGTCCATTGTCCTCTCATATCTTGCAATCAGGACAAATTGTAGGTGGAATGCTTTGTGGCTAATTTTGTGCCCAAGTTTAACTGAAAGTTGACTGGTTGAGGAAGATAGCTGTTTTCTGCAACCAGACTCCCATTCTTTTAGACAGTCTTATAAATTACCTACATGTCCACAAACATGTGTGTGTGTGTGTGTGTGTGTGTGTGTGTGTGTATATATATATATATATATATATATATATATATATATATATATAAATATATATACTATTGATATAAATTCATCATTAGAAATCTATGGAGTTGGTACAATGGTTTCCCCTACTTTACAGATGGTTTACATATAAATAACAAAACTAGAAAATGATCAGACAGATTTTAAACTCAGAAAGTGGTGCTCTTACATCATCATTGTGTTGTGTCATTATATATATATATATATATATATATATATATATATATATTGTAGCATGACAAATGTTAAGAATAAGTCATTCATTAAATGTCATCTCTTATAGTTTTATAGCCCTTGAAAGGTTGCTCACATTGTTTTCATTCTTTTTTATGCTATTCATAGTGGTGTTTTTCTTGTTTCCATTTCTCCTTTATCCCCAAGTGCCATAGATTGTTAATTACTTATAAATTATCCACTCTTAGTTTGTGTTTATAAACATAGTTCTAAGTTAGATTAGTAAAGCAAGCTGCTCATTCATTACCTGTAGTTTACAAATCTCATTGCAGATGAATCTTTGAGTGAAGTTAGGTGAGTGAATCCTTTGAAGGGAATACATATCTACTTTGCTCATTGACTGCAGTATAAACAAAGTTCTTCCTCTTCTTTTTCCTCCTCCTCCTCTTCCTCTTCTTCTTCTTTTTCTTCTTCTTCTTCCTCCTCTCCTACTTCAAATATTGTAGTATGGGCTGGCATGTGTGGTCTTTCAGAATCTGCAGCACATCTGTCCAGGCCATTCTATCATTTAGAGTCTCCACTGAGTAGTGTGATATAATTGATTTTCTTTTTTATTGAATATTTTCTTTATTTACATTTCAAATGTTATCACCTTACCTGCCCTCCAAAACCTTTTATCCCATCCTCCATCCCAGTGCTTCTATAAGGGTGTTCACCCACCCACCCATTCTCTGCTTCACACTCTGGCATTCCCCTACACTGGGGCATCAAGCATTCATAAGGTGAAGGACCTTTCCTCCCATTGATGCCCAACAAGGCCATCCTCTGCTACATATGTAGCTGGAGCCATGGGTCCCTCCATGTGTAATCTTTAACTGGCGGTTTAGTCCCTGGAAGCTCTGGGGTGCCTGGTTGATTGATATTGTCCTTCCTATGGGGTTGCAAACCCCTTCAGCTCCTTCAGTCATTTCTCTAACTCCTCCACTGGGGACCCCATGCTCAGTCCAATGGTTGGCAGTGAGTATCCACCTCTGTATTTGTCAGGCTCTGGCAGAGTCTCTCAGGAGACAACTGTATCAGCCCCCTGTCTGCATGCACTTGTTGGCATCCTCAGTAGTGTCTGGGTTTGGTGACCTGTATTTGGGATGGATCCCCAGGTGGGGCAGTCTCTGGCTGTCCTTTCCTTCAGTCTCTGCTCCACACTTTGTCTCTGTATTTCCTCCCATGAGTAATTTTGTTTCCCCTTCTAAGAAGGACTGAAGCAGCCACACTTTGGTCTTCCTTCTTCTTGAGCTTCATGTGGTCTTTGAATTATATCTTGTGTATTCCAAGTTTTAGGGCTAATATCCACTTATCAGTGAGTGCATACCATGCATCTTCTTTTGGGATTAGGTTACCTCACCCAGGGTAATATTTTCTAGTTCCACCCATTTGCCTAAGAATTTTATGAAGCCATTGTTTTTAATAGCTAAGTAGTGTAAATGTACCACCTTTTCTGTACCCACTCCTCTGTTGAGCGACATCTGGGTTGTTTCTAGCTTCTGGCTATTATTAATAAGGCTGCTATGAACATAGTGGAGCATGTGTCCTTATTACATGTTGGAATATCTTCTGGGTATATGCCCAGGGATTGTATAGCAGGGTCCTTAGGTAATACTATGTCCAATTTTCTGAGGAACCACCAGACTGATTTACAGATTGTATCTGCTTACAATCCCACCTGCAATGATAGGAGTGTTCCTCTTTCTCCACATCCTCACCAGCATCTGCTTTCACCTGAGACTTTGATCTTAGCCATTCTGACTGGTATGAAGTAGAATATAAGGGATGTTTTGATTTGCATTTCTCTGATGACTAAGGACACTGAACATTTCTTTAGGTGCTTCTCCTAGTTGCCTACAACATGGCTATGCCACTGGGCTTGAATAATGTATAATCACAGATACAAGCCCAAGAAAAGGAGAACTGAGAAGCACAGTATAAGAAATGAGGGACCTGGCTGCTCTTTTGAAATCATAACATTTTTTTTTGTTCTGAAACAGTTAATGAACAATAAAGAGAAAATTAATTTAAAAATGCAGTTTTATTACCTTTGCAGTGAAACTAATTTCATTCAGATGATATCACTGGTATGTAGACAATATTAACTCAGGGAAATTCTCCTATGACCCTAAACAAATCATTAATCTTTAAGTGTGGTGAACATTGCCACCTCTTCTCATATCCCTATGTTTAATGTAAACTGAAGATTAGGATCAGGAGTACTGAAGTTAGAATAGAAACAGAGCAGTTATAGACTGGGAGAGTTTTAAGGTGGTCAAGAGTGAAGAAAAAATGTCCATTTGTCATACACAATGTAAAAGAGAATTACATTAACATTTAATAACATTCTGAGAAGAATACTTTAAATAGAACAAAAGGTCTATTGTCAGAAGATACTGTTTTGGGAAGGTATAATTATACCTGCACATTGTAACTATTTGGTATTACCCCTTACATTAGTGTTAAGGTTTGGACAATAAAAATAAAATATTAAGATAGTGTCTCCTTTGAAATAATAACATAATAACTTCCATGGCCTGGAATTTAGGGATGCTGTTTGTGTCCCACTTGAAAGCCTTATATACCCCTCTAAATGCTTGTGTCCAAATGTCTTTTGTATGTGTGCTAAGCCTAAAGAAGGACTGCCCATGTACTGCAGCCTGTTCATGCTCAGTCTGGTTTTATGAGGCTTAACCATTCCTCTATAAACATGAATGTATAGTTGGTATGTAGATAAAGATTTTGTTGAGAGTTGGACTCTACATTTCTAAGGAATAGCAGAAAGTATATGTGCATTAAAGAGTAGACTTTAAAAGCAACAGGTTGCCAAATTTGAATGACAGACAGAATTGTTATTTGACATTTATACACATTGTCTCCTTTTTTTTTTTTTTTTTTTTTTTTTTTTTTTTTTTGGAAATAGCCCATCCTTGTCTTGGTAGCTTTGTAAAGCTGGCTACTAGCTTTCTTCAGACAATTAAATGAAAGTGTATATAATGTATTCAGCTTTCTTTCATTTTCTATGATCTATCTGAGAAGAACATGTTTGAGAAAATACATATAGGCAAGAGAAATGTGTGTATACCTCCCACCATACACACAAATATATATATATATATATATATATATATATATATATATATACCTGTTATATACATACATATATTTCTATGTAGGTATGCATATATATAGCTATTGACATATAATAGTGGCTAAGAGAACAGTGTTACTACCTTCCCTCCTGTAACCACTGACAATTTAATATACTGAAGTAAATAACCTGCTATACCTGCCAGAAAACTACACTGAATGGTCAGTCACATACACATTGAAGGTATGGACGTGACAGGGGGACCTCCTGGGTAGCATAGGTTTAGTGGGAAGAAGAGAATGGAGATCCAATATGGTCAAAAGAAAAAAACTTACTATAGATTTATGAAACTGTACAAAATTAAAAAGTAAAAATAAAACAAAAAGTCTATCTGTTTTAAAAATCTTGCATATATGAAGATTATAATGTAAAGTAAAGCTCCAGGCAAAATCATTAGCTATCACAAAATAAGACTAAAGGACTCTTGGATTTATAGAAGTATAAAAATGCATTAAAATAAAAGTCTAAATAAGAGTTTAAAATGTTTAGAATTTGCATTACCAAACTATTTCCTTTATCCATTCCTGTCTAAAATAATGCAGGGACAAGGAGTGGAGCAGAGACTGAAGGAAAGGCCATTCAGATACTGTCACACCTAGGGATCCATACCATCTCCAGACACCAAACCCAAACACTTTTGCTGATGTCAAGAAGCACTTGCTGAAAGGAGCCTGGTATAGCTGTCCCCTGAGAGGCTCTGCCAGAGCCTGACCAATACAGATGTGGATGCACACAGCCAAACATCAGAATGCTGAGACCCCAATGGAGAAGTTAAAGCTAGGACTGAAGGGGTTTGCAACCCAGTAGGAAGAACAACAATATCAACCAACCAGAACCCCAGAGCTTCCAGGGGCTAAACCACCAACCAAAGAGTACAAAGGGATGCTTGGCTTTTGCTGCATATGTAACATGCTTGCCTTATCTGGCATCAGTGGGAGGGGAAGACTGTGGTCTTATGGAGGCTCCATGCCTCAGTGTAGGGGAATGCTAGGGCAGCAAGGAGGTAGTGGGTGGGTGGATGGGGGAGCACCCCCATAGAAGCACACAGAGGGGCATGGGATAGGGGCTTGTAGAGGGGAAAATGAGAAGGGGGACAACATTTGAAATGTAAATAAGTAAAATAACCAATAAAACAAATATTACTAAGAACATCTATATTATTTTGATCCAGAGATCGATAAAATAATCAAGCTACAAAACATGACATAAGCATTTTTTTTTTTACAAAATTCACAAAGGAATATTCTGCTTCATATTCACCTTGGCTTCTAAGTTGTGGTTTCTTATTACCTTAAAAAGCATATCATATAGTGGAGCATGTGTCCTTATTGCATGCTGGGGAATCCTCTTGGTATATGCCCAGGAGTGGTAGGTCCTGGAAAGGCTTGATGTAGAAATGTAGGGGATTACCAGGACAGAGAACTGGGAGGGGGTTGATTGGGGAATGGGCAGAGGGAAGAGGGCTTATGGGACTTCTGGGGAGGGGGGAACATTTGGAATGTAGAAAATTAAAAAAAAGTATATTACAATTATTTGTTAAGATTTTCTATTACAATCATTAATTTTGCTGAAACTTTAAGATATTTTCACATTCATTTGTCTTTATATTTCATTTCATAGATACACATCTGATATTCTTGCAACTATTTGTTGTAAAGTTGTTTTTATAAAGGTATTTTACTGTGATATTGAAGAACACAATATTATTTTCATATTTGAATGATTACTTTCACCTCTCTCATTTTAAACAAAAGTACAACTAAATTCACAATTAATAGCTGAATTTTTTGTAGATTGTATAAATTGATGCACTAATAAATATAAAACTAAGTCCAGAAAAGGTATTCAAATGCTAAAGTCTCTGAATTCAGACTAGGTTCTAGCTTTCAGAGTGTATATATATATATATATATATATATATATATATATATATAGTGTGTGTGTGGGGGGGCGGGTAAAAAGAGTTCACAAGTACATTTCAGAGAATGGTAAGAAAACTAATATTCCTGTTTGCATCATCAAGAAGTATTTGGGAAAAAAGTATTTAAATAAATAATAATGTGTACATTTTAAGGGAATTCTAAACTTTTATGTGATTGCTCATAGAATTTCAAAATTAGTTCCTTAATCTAGATAAATTAAATAGATTATGTGGGAAATCAGATCATATGTAAGTCAAATATGGTTTTTCCACAGTTTTGGGTAAAGTTTGCTTCTCTAAAGGCACACAAGTTTCTTCTATGGACCATATGAAAACTCTGTCATGCAAAAAAGAAAAGAAAAAAAAAAGAAATAAAAAGAGAAGGACCACATCAATGACTCCCAAACAACCTAGAATTAAAAGTGACAGTTGAAGAGAGGACAGCTATTGACTGAGACTGACAACTGGAAATCATGGGACAGCAGTTTCAGAGAACACAAAAGAGCCATGTCAAAGAACGAAAATAATGTGTGAAGATGTAAGGGTCTCCACCATGGGAGTGCCTGAGAACCAGCAACAGAGAAAATAAAAGAAAACCAAACATTTTATTAGAACAAATAAAGACCCTCTATCAAAAGGGTATGAGGGGCCCTTGGGGATCCTAGAAAAAGGCACTTTGGGTCAGATTTTAATTATAGACTTCTGGGGTCCTCTCTTTCCCATATTTTTTCTTCATTCTGACTAGACCCATCTGCCAGCTGACCATTAGCAAATTGAAAAGGTGGCAAACTCTCCTGGAACGGGTGTGGAAAGCAGCCAGACCACTCAAAGATTTGTCGGAAGTGATTCTCGGGTTCCTCAGTTTGGCAATCAAGATCAGTCACCACTGTGGACAAGCAATGGTGGAGGCTCAACTCTTCACACGGATAAGCTGGTGCTGACTTTCATCCGTGCCTTTGCTGATGCCTCCAGGTAGCTGCTCCCAGTCTCTCGCACCAAATCTTCCTAAGGATCCAGCCCTGTGACAATCATATTTGTAAATATGTGTCAGCTTTCACTAGATTGGCCCCCCAGAATAGGAGAAGTAAGGGTGCACATAAACACTACCAGGTTCACAGATGCCGTTCACACTGTCACCTGTCCTCATTTCTTAATCTGATCCTTTCCCCTCATTAGCAGAGAAGTTAAATTGAAAACATGACCCCTTTTAAGTCATCTCTCCATGTGTCTCTCTGCCTCTGTCACTCTCTGACTCTCTTTGTCTCTCTGTCTCTGTCTTTGTATGTTTCTCTGTCTCTGTATCTTTCCTTCTTACTCTGTGTCTCTGTTTCTATAACTCTGACTGTTTCTGTCTCTGTTTTCTATATGTATGTCTGTACCTCTTTGTGTCTCTGTCTCTCTGTCTCTGTCTCTATCTCTGTCTCTCTCTGTCTCTCTCTGTATCTCTCTGTGTCTCTGTCTCTGTCTCTGTCTCTCTCTCTCTCTCTCTCTCTCTCTCTCTCACACACACACACACACACACACACACACAGACACACAATGAACAGATGACAGGCCTAGGTTTCACTTTAAAGAACCCAACACTGTGTGCCCAAGTACAGTACTGTTTTCACTGAATGATACAGTGAATACTTCCACCACAGAAATGGGAACTCTCGGGTATACTTGAGAAAAGTAATATCCTATCTCCATTCTTTGTGGCTTGAACTCTTACAGCAAGGCTATGGCAGAAATAGCCACTTACATTATTAACTAGGAGTAGAGTGAATAATTTAAACCATATTCTAAACATTCAAAGGACTGACTTTAAGTTAATGCTGTAACTCATTTAAATAGATGGCTATAGTGTGTTATAAGCCCAGCTACTGCCAGAAGGGCTTTAACAAGTTGAGTGAGTTACAGGGGCAATGGCTCATTGTTTGTCTTTTCCTTACATGAACTCTTTGACATGATGAGACTTGTATAGCATATTTCAATGCTTTATGAGCTGTTTAAATAGCTCCCCTAATAACAAAACATGATCAGAAGGAAATGTAAATCTACAACAAGATTTTTATTCTAATGAAGACACATAATTACTCCCATCTGTGTCAAATTATAAGCAAGCCTAGTTTCTCTGATGTGATTTGGGATCATGTGACATTCATGATGCTTTAGGGACATTCTGGGGACTTGATTGGACTGTTCTTTGTGCTCGCAAATGGAACAATAGATCTGGTGGTATTCTCGTGTTTATTGAGAGGAAATCTTAAACTTAATTTCTCCTGTGCCCATTCATCCTTCTACAAATGGAAATAACAGAAATTACAGACTTAAACAGCCCACCTTTCTAGACTCTCAAGGTCTTACCTTACTTGGAAATAGTATTTGCAAAATTAACTAAGAGAGGGCCACTCTGTATCAAAATGGGCTCTAACTTATTGACTCTAGTCACTATTACAAGACTTTTAAAAAAGTAAACAGTTGAAAGGAAGAAATCAATATGAAAAGAAAAGACCAGGGGCAATGCCCACAAAATCTAGGGTATAAGCTCCCAAGAAGAGGATGTGCCATGCTAGCTTCTTGATTTTGGGATATTATCCTTATAGAATGGTATAAAAATTATCTCCTTAGTTCTTTTTCATTTATTCCTCTCTCATAGAAAACATCCCAGCCACAGCTCCACTCCTTGTACTCCTCTAAGCCCTCTTCTTCCCCAGATCCACTGCTCCCTGTTTCCTGTCAGATTAGAGGAGCTCTCACAGTGATGGTAAATGCCCATAGATAATAAGATGGGATAAAACTAGGCACAAAGGCTCGGACTTTTAGGACATAAATCTCTCATCTATTTTGCCTTTTAGTTTCAGGTACTCATGATCAACTGTGGTCCAGAAGGATTTAATGGAAAACTCCAGTAATGAATAATTCATAAGATTGAAATAATTTGTATTATAATACACTACTTATGGTGATTCTAATTTAATAACTACTGTGGTTAATCAGTTGGTACCCCTAAAATTTAAATTAAGTCTAGCCATAAATCCATATGTAAGAGATAAATAAAGCATGTTTCTCAGTTATTCTGATTCACCCAGTTGTTGGAATTCACGAAACATCATAGACTGTGTCTCCCATGAATATAGGAATAACTATACATTGGTAGGAATAGGAAATAAGAGTATGACCATACAGGTACTATGTTTGTGATGTTATTCAGATCACAAACACCAGTCTAGGAAGATATATGATTTCGCCCAATAAATTCGTAGACGATTCTAACATTTAGATACTAGAATTCTGTAAAGTACATTGATTAAAAAGAATTTATATGTTTGGCACATATTTGGAGAGATTTAGCTATGCAATTCTTTAAATTTATTTTCCAAATCCATTGAAGTTTATTTAGTATACTTACCAACAATTTTAAAATGAATATAGATTTTTAAGGTAAAATATAACTATATTCCATATAGCCAATAAATAATTTCCATTTATAAACACACAAAAATGTACAGATAATAATAAAGAAAAAACATTAAACTAAGTACATGTAGATATTCTTAGAGGCTAGAAGAGAACATTGGTTCCCCTAAAGTTATTGTTGAAGAGGCATAGCAGAAAAACCAGATATCACAATGTCATAGGTAAAGAATTAAAATAAAATTATTTATAATTCAAGCATGTTTGCAATTCAATAGTATACACAAGTAGTTTTAATATATAAAATAATTAAAAACAGAATATAGATTAACCAAAACCTTTCTCTTTAAATAAATGAGATGACCTTCTAAAAATATCAGTAAAGAGATTCCTATTAAATACCACACAGATGTTACAGAATTATACTAAATATATTTAATACCAGAATGACTGGACTTGTGGGGAGCCGATGGCCGGCCCAAAACATCCTGCCGGCCCAAAACATCCTGCCGGCTCAAAACATCCTGCTGGCTTGAAGTAAACAAGTCAGTGCCAGGTGCTGGGTAGTTTACCATCCCTTGGTCTCCGCCTCTCCCGAGCTGCAGCCAATCAGGGGATGACACGTCCGAGGCAGGGGTTGCAGCCTATATAAGGGATGGGCTTCTGGGTATCTGGGTCTCTGCTCTGTAGGCTTATGCTCTCCCTCTCAGGAGCATTAAAGCTTTACTGCAGAAGGATCTTGAGTGTGCCGCGTCTTTCTTGCTGGCGAGAAGGTAGCGCGGGACATGGACTGAAAGATAAATGCAATGAAACAGCTGAAAAGAAATAAAATTATTTCAAAAAATTATAAGAAAGTCATAGATGTTAGACTATTACCAAGTATTATTTAGATAGCATTCTTACTGGATTGTTTTAAATGTCTCAGGATTATACTATTAGAAATTGTTTCACTCTTTAGATGATGGAACCTCATAGTAGATCATTGGGTTGTTGAGAACATAACATTGAGGGGACTGTGAGATCATGACCTGCTTTTCTTCTCTCTCTTTTTTTTTCACTCTCTGTTCATGTGTATTTTCATGGCCACATATCTCCCATGTTATCTCTAATAACACTACTACATGTAGTAGTGTTATTAGTTGATCTAAGAAGTAGACCTACCCAACATTAAACCAAACCATGAAAGTAAAATCAAATATTTTTTCTTTATGAATTATTTTGCTTAATCCATTATGGTTCCTGAAATCTGATCTATATAACATTTAATATATCAAAATTTCAAAAACAAAAGAATTTGTGATAGTTTTTAATCAAAAAGTTCAAAACATTCAAGTTTATGTATAATTGTTCATATTTATATATAGAAAAGCAAAAAAATATATTTGAAGCATCCAAAGAGAAAAACAGTTTCTCCATTGCCAGGGCAATTAGTGTGACAGCTGGAGTCTTAGTCATTCCTGAGGTCAAAATATGATCACTATGTGGAAGTAGAAAAATAGCTAAGCCTCTAATTTTGTACTGGTTATCTGTTGTTTAAAATATATTAGTTACTGAAGTTTGAGACTGAGATACACACTCACCTTAACACAATTTTTCTGGCCTGAAATTTCATAAGTCTTAATTTATATTGATGTATAATCATTAAAAAATGGTTGATTTAGGAGAGTTTTGCAAGGGCTTTCTAGTTCTTAATTGATATTAGATTGGTTCTCTCAGGACTTCATTGTATGGGAAGTTCCACATTTCATTTGACCTGGTCATGATGATCTAAGAGATATTTAGAGAAATAAGAGAGGAGGGGGAGAAAGGGATGATGATGATAAAGAGGGGGAAGAAGAGGAGGGAAAGAAGGCAGAGAAGTAAGATGGGGACGAAAAAGAGGAGAGAAAGGAGGAGGAAGAGGAGGAAGAGGGGGAGGAGGAGGAGGAAATTTTCTTATCCAATTAATCACCTGATTGATCCTTCAACAAAGGAAGGGGAGGCTTCAACAAAAAGCTCAGACTTTAAGTCTTATTTTACATCTGAGCACCATTGCTCCTCAGTGGGAAAAGGTAGATATTTCAATCAATGAAGCTGAGACATGTATTTTTTTATTGGATATATTCTATATTTACATTTCATTTCCCATTTCTCCACCCCCCAAAGGTCCCACATGCCCTTTTCCCTCCCCCTGCTCCCTCATCCACCCCTTCCCACTTCCCTGTTCTGGTATTCTCCTACACTGATGCTTTGATCCTTTCCAGCACCAGTGTCCACTCCTTTCTTCTTGTCAGACATCATTTGGGATGTGAATTGTGTCTTTGGTGTCCCAAGATTCTAGGCTAATATCCACTTATCAGTGACTGCATACCATGGGTATTCTTTTGAGACTGGGTTACCTCACTTAGTATGATGTTCTCCAGGTCCATCCATTTCTCTAAGAATTTCATGAATTCATTGTTTCTAATAGCTGAATAGTATCCCATTGTGTGTATATATACCACATTTTTTGTATCCATTCCTCTGTTGAGGGACATCTGGGTTCTTTCCAGCTTCTGGCTATTATAAATAAGGCTGCTATGAACATAGTGGAGCATGTATCCTTATTTCATGCTGGGGAACCTTTTGGGTATATTCCCAGGAGTGGTATGGCTGGGTCCTCTGGAAGTATCATGTCCATTTTTCTGAGGAATCGCCATACTGATTTCCAGAGTGGTTGTACCAGCTTGCAGTCCCACCAGCAGTGGAAGAGTGTTCCTCTTTCTCCAAATCACTAAGAACTGATTTTAAATGAAGGAATAGATGGAGGGCAACTTCAGTGGTTTGAATATTCTTGGCCCAGTGAGTGGCACTATTATCAGGTGTGCTCTTCTTAGAGTAGGCGTGGCCTTGTTGGAGGAAGTTTGTCATTGTGGGGGTGGGTTTTGGGACCCTCCCCTATTCTCTTGAGTGACTTTGATTCAAAATGTGGTACTCTTCTTATTTTTATTTTTTATTAGATCTTTTCTTTATTTACATTCCAAATGTTATCCCCTTTCCTGGTTTCCCCTTTGAAAATCCCCTATCCCATCTCCCCTGGAACTCCTCGCTCTTTCTCCATCCCCTTGTCTGCCTAGATGCTGCCATGCTTTCTGCAATGATGATAATGGACTGAAACTCTAAACCTAAAAGTCAGACCCAATTAAATGTTGTCCTTGTAACAGGTGCCCTGGACATTGTGTCTCTTTACAGCAGTGGAAACCGTAAGACAGAAATTGGTACCAGGGACTGGGATATTGCTGTGATAGTCCTGACCATGCTTTTGTTTGGAGGAATGTGGATTTGGGGACTTTGCAAAGTAGCAGAATGCTTTATTTGGGACTGGCTAACAGGTTCAGAGGTTGAATTCATTATCACCAAGGCAGGAAGTATGTCATTGTGCAGGCAGACCTGTAGCTGGAGGAGAGCTGAGATTTATACATCTTAATCCTAAATTAAACAGAAGGCTGACTCCCGCATGGCTAGTGAAGGGTCTCAAAGCCAGCCCTCACAGTGGCAAACTTCTTCTAACAAGGCCACATCTACTGCAACAAGTCCTCACTTCTGAATAGTGCCACTCCTTGGGCTAAGAATATTTAAACAATCACAGCAACCAAACACAAAACAAACAAAAGAAAACAACAACAACAAGCATGCAAATAAACAAAGTAATTTTTTCATCAGTCCTGAAAATTCCTGTTTTTCAAGTACTTTCTACCTGAAAAGTCATGTGTCTCTGTATTGCACAGTCACTTCTCATTATTCACAATGCTCATGCTTTATCAACTCACTCTAAACACAGGATTAGCAAATCCTTAATTGTTCTTCCTAGGGGACATCCAAAGTTACATTTTTTTGTGAGCCTCCAGTCATAGCACATTTGTCGGTCAATCAACTAGTTAATCAATCCAGTTGTTTTACTTGTTCTTGCATTTGAAAATATCACATTTAATTCATATAGTTTTTTGATGTTTCACTCATGGCTAACAGCATTAAAACTCATACTTGAATAAACTTTATTTATTGTACATGCATTTTTCCACAAACTATGTTACATTCTTCATGTGTTTACGAATACAAAATAGTACTTTATAACATCGTTTGGGAAGTCATTTAATGGTCAGCAATTATTATTTGTCTACCCTCAGCACTTGTTCCTCCAACTGTAGTTTTTATCAGGTTGTTGATATTTTGTGTTTGTGGTTGTATTCAACAGAGTTTGCATCAATTGAGCTATGTCCAATTGGTGTTGGTCCATAGAAGAAAGGGTAATAGAAACAGTTCCTCTAAATGTTGGACTTGTATCATAAGAGATCAATTCACTTCTTTCTTGCTTTTATTTTGACTTAAGTTGCTAAGAGGCAATTACCAAGATCTTCAGTCCAACTATTTCCTCTAGGTCAACTGATTTCTTAAATAACTCCTTTAGAAATTTGGCATATCTCTGAATTTATTTAACATATTATATTCAAAATTTACATATGAGAAAGGAAAGATTAGCATAGTTTATAATGTAGGAAATTTAAGCTTGATAATTGGCTTGCTGTAAATGAAAATATAGATTTCAGTTTCCAAATTTAATCTCTTTATATGATGTGACAACAGATGTTAAATAAGACATAAGTACATCATTAGCAACAGAGATTTTCTTTCTTAAAATCTTTCAGTACTACAATGAAAATCTTTCTTTACTATACTTAAAATCTTTCAGTACTATAGGACTATAGGTCCTATGGGTATATTGTGGAATATGATTGCCATCATACCATCTATGGAGTAAGATCATGCCTGATTTCTATCCTAAGTTTATTTCTGCTATTTTGATTTAAAAAGAAAGAAGGAAACAAACAAAAAACTATAACAAAAGAGCAACTTAGGGGAGAAAGGGATTTATTCCTCTCACAATTCCAGATTGTTGGGAAGTTATGATGACTACTTGTTTGTTGATTTGATACACTTAAGAAGAGGAAACTTCTTTTGAGAAATTACCACCATCACTCTGGCCTGTGTACATTTCAACATACTCTCCATTATCTATTGAAAAGGATGGGCCTAGGTCACTGTAGGTAGGGCCAGCCTTGGTCAAGTGCATCTGACAGTATAAAGAAGACAGATGAGAAGGAACCTATTCGGAAGTACTACCACTGGACATTGCTGTTCCATTTATTAAGTACAATGTTTTACGATTGGTCAACATGTTACTTTGGAGAAGTCATAATGAAGTGACCAAGTCATAAAAAAATGCATAGTTATAATAGGCATTAGCAAGTTGTACTACTAACTGTCAGAGTATCTGATGGTCCACATTCATGGCTCATGCTCCATCACTCACAGCATATAACCATGGACCTCAAAAGATAATTTGCTGACTACTGACTTAAGAATATTGTATGTGGGCTGTCACTGGGTTCTCTACTATAGAGTGCTATACTCTACCATGATTCCCCAGGAAGACAATTATAACAGAAAAATGTTCCCAGTGGATACATATTTTACTAGTTATATTTTTTATTTAGTAGTAGTTATGGGCTTACAGAAAATCAAGGTAGATCACATTAGAATATTCCTCTTTTTCCCAACTCTTGCTTTCCTTGTAGTTTACCTGGCTACCAGCACCTGTTGTTACTAAGGTACCTTCTTTACAATAGACAAAATAACACTACCACATTGCTATTACTAAAGCCCACACTTCTGCTGGAGTTGACTCTGTCTTATACATTTCTGTGGGTTTTGACATATGTATAATACCAGAAACCCTTCATCACAATATTTTGCCAGATATTTTCACTGTCTCTTATCTGCCAGTGTTTTCTCTATTCACTGCTCCCATTGGAATTCCTGAGCACCTCATGTAATATACTATCTTTTTTTTTTTTACATAAAATGTATATTGATTCCATGACATCAGTTAGTTGGAATCAGATTATATATGTAGTTTTTCAGGTTGTCTTCCATTTCTAAGCACTATGTGTCAGGACCTGAGCAGGACAGAACTGATCTGCCAGATGCTGAGGTGGGCCATTAAGACATCTAATAACCCAAATCACAGCAACTGTCAAGCCTTTAATTTCGACTGCAAGGTACAAGCAGGAGGTTAAACAAGAAAAAGCACCAGTTTTCTTGGCGTTCTATTTTCCCCATGGAGGAAGGTCAGCTTCAACAGGGCAGAAGGGAGAGTCATCTTACTGGCAAGGCAGCCCTGAAAAAAGGCTCCTCCTGCTGTTTTATGGGCCTAGTGGGAAGGGTAAAGAAAAGGGAAGGGTGATTGGAAAATTACTGAATAGGAAGTCAGAATGGAGATGTTTCTTTGAGATATGACCAATAAAGTGGCCTTAACAAAGCCATCTGATGTGTCTAAGAACAGAGCAGGTGATTGGGGCCTACTGTTCTATAGTACATATTCATTCATTTGCCTCTTAAAAGCAACCTAGCTTCTACCTTTCCAAAACTGAATACAAATATATTAACCATTCCCAGGTAAGTTTTTGTGTGGGCATATGTTTTAAAGGCATTTAAACAATATATAGGAAGAAAATTGTTAAATCATATATTATAACTATTTAAGTTGTAAGAAATGGCCACAGGAGGTCTGTTAAGGTTTGGTCTTGTTATGTATGGCAATGCTGTGTGGGCCCCCTAAACCTAGAGTCTACAGATAGACCTATGACACTGCCCCCATGTTATTTCTGATTGTAAATAAAGATGCCAACAGCCAATGGGCAGAAGAGACATAGGTGGGTTTAGGCTTCCTGGGCTTGGGATCAGAAGAGAACCATGAAGAAAAAAAGAAGGTAGAGGAAGGAAAGAAACTGCCATGAGTTAGGTGAGGCATAAAAATGTGGCCCTGAGAGCTGGCTGTACAAAGTTAAGAACAGCCTAGGTGAAGCATAATAAATAATAACTAAGGTTTATCAATAGGAAAATAAACTAATAACATAGAAGGTAGCTAACTGCCTAGCTCTTGTGCTGTTTAAGGCTTAATATAAATGTTGTAATTATATGTGTAAAAGACACGTAAAACCTTCATATGTGTTTTTTAATCCAGGAACAAAATGGTCTAAAGCAGGGTAGAAACCCAGGGGTGGAACTAAATAATTTCTACTAAATGATTTTTCAAAATGCCCCAACTCTTCTGCTTCTGCACCAGCTCTGTGTGAGAGTTTCCATAGCACTGCATTCTGGCTGTTATATGAAATGTCAGTGTCTTGAATTTTTAGATATTTTAAAGGTTGTCATTATTTTAATCGGAATTTAGTAATAACATTGAACATCTTTTCACATAGTTATTGGACATGTAGATACTTTCTTTGGCAAAGTATGCATGCAAATGGACCATTTCCTTTTATCTGATATATTTTGCAAAGATTTTCTCTCTGTGTTTTGTCTTTTGAAAGCATCTTTGACTGGGATGAAGGTTTAAAACTTATGAGGAAATTCAACTTGTTGAACTTCCTCTTGGATTTCATATCAAATTAAAGGTATTTGGATTTTCTTGGTATACTTTCTTACACACTTTACATTTCATATTTAATTAAATTCACATATTTTACTTGATTTTTTCATAGGCTCATTTCAAGATTGTGTGTTTGTATATGGATCTCTATTTTCTCAGCACAAATTGTTGAAAAAGTCTACTTTTCTTCAGTGAATTATCTTTTTTTCTTCAAATATTACTTCAACAAGTTGTATTTATATATTTAGGAACATATGTACATGTACATTCATGTACACTCACAGACACATATACAATCATATGTAACAATTAAAAAATTAAAAAAAAATAGTGGTCATGAATTTGAGAAACAAAACTTACTGTGACTATAAACTTACCATGCATAACCATAGTGTTTCACCCCACAGTACTGTACTTCAAGAACATTAGAATGACCTTTAGATGATTCAGTTATGGTGCTACGTATGGGGTATACTTAGTAGTCCTTGAGTTACAGCTATCCTCCTTGATGTAACAGGTTTCTAACTAAAAACTTATTTATAAGTAGTTTCTCATTCAGTATTCATGGCATCAAGGACTAAAAAGTGAATGGTTGTTATGACTGTTCTGTGAGGCAGTAATAAATTCTGGCCATCCTGTCAGTGTAACTCTGGACTCTATTGCTTGAAAAGTCTTCATTTTTTGAAGACAGGAAAACTGTCAGAGGATACAGAAAACCACTAGCAGGACACATTTCAGTGGCTTTCACTAACAGAGAATATGACTTCCCTTAGCCAGTTTGTGCTTCTCATTTCAAAGGAATCTATGGGGAAAAGATGCCTGTGAAACTTGGGGTAATTAATCCTGAATATCAAAGGGAAATTGAACTGCTGTTAACAATGAGGACAAGGATGAATACACATGAATGCAGGAAGCCCCCTGAGCTTCTAGTCATTTTTCACATAACCTTGTGTTTAAAGTCAATCAAAACTACAACAGTCTGATAACAAAGTAAAAGTCTATGGTTAAAACATTCTGGAAATTAAGGTTTCATTACTAAATCAGAAAAGGGACAAGACATTAGCTGAAGGAAGTTAGTAAATAGTAGAAGAAAGCAGTTATGAACACAAGTTGTAGCATATGACAGTTTGCACAGACAAAGATAGTGGTGGATTTGTGTTTCTGCATTTTTTTCTTTATGGTTTTAGATGGAGTCTCATATATCCCTTGCTGACCCAGGACAAACTATGTAGCTAAGTGATTTTGAGAAAGGCTTAAAAAGCTGTATGCTTTTCCAAGACAAATGATGATTTCATGATCATAAAGACTCAATAGGAAGCCATAAACCAAAGATAAAATTACCAATGTTTCTTTCACATTTCAAGTGATCACGCTAACACTACTCTGGAATCCTTATGTGATGCTACTTTGATAATTATTTCTCATTAGTTATTTTCTTCTTCATAAGAAGCCTGCTACACAGATATGGTACATTATGATTTTGATTCAATTCTGTACTATACTTCATTACAAGTACCTACTTGTAATGAAGAAAGAGAAGCCCATTGTTATTTCAAGCTAAATATCAAATAGTTTAGTTTCTTGACTCCTTATCTAGAAGCCATCTTAGAGTGGGTACATTCCATGATTCTAGCCTTGCCAATAGTTATCCAAATGCCTGAAAGAAGATCCTGTGTTTGCCACGCTTGGATTCAGCCTCAGAGACCAAAGAATAAACTTAGGAGAAGCCCAAAGGATGATTGATCTTGAGAGCCCATTAAAAAATTATAGTGAATAGTCATTTTATAAACATTTGTACTTAGACCCAAAGGTAAGTATAAGTCAACCTCTCCCTTCATTAAGGAAACTTGTCTTTATAAGTGACTAAGACTACTACAGAAATCCACAACCAATCAAAATGCAGAATCATGAAGCCCCAACCCAATGGATATATCTACAAAATATCTACCCAAGGCTCAGAGAACATCGTGAAAAGGGGGACAGAATGATTGTAAGGACTAGAAAATTAGAGTTTGGTGTGAGACCATGTCCCCTAGAAACACTCCCAAAGTCTCACCAATATGATTGCCTAAACAGTGAACATGATTACCTGGACAGCAAAAGCCCATAAGACCTCAATTCTACACAAAGAATTAGAAGTAACAGAGAAAACTGGGAGCAGTAGAGGTAGTCATCTCTAGAACAGAGCACACCAATTTGTTGTCTAATGCCAAAGGGTCTAGGCCTGAAAACATACATAAAGGTAACATGGACTGAGTAGGTTACATTTAGTAATACACATGTATGCACATATACATATATACGTGCACTAACAAGTAGTCAAAAAGAAGGGCATGAATTTGAATGGAGTGGAGAGCGATATATGGGATAGTGTGGAGGGCAGAAAGGGAAGGGAGAATGTTGAATTTATATTATAATTTAACAAGCCCCTCTTCTGATTCCTGGATTAGAGCCTGTAATGCTAATAACTCTCATCTTTACTTCCCCATCCTACCTTTATCTAGGATCTAGTCAAAGCTTCCATTTCTCTCTAAAACTGTCTCTCATACAAATTTAACCATTGATTCACTTTGAGGTCACCTCAATACGGACATGCATGTTAAAGGGTATTCCAACTGCCAGCCCAGTTATCCCACCCAGCATTATAGTTCTTCTAATGGCAGTATGAGTCACTGCCTCATAGGGGTGTTGCTAAGGACAGGAGAGAGAAGGGAGACAAACAATTGGAGATAAGGACCTTGATTCAATCCTTGGCCATCAGCTGAAAATGTCCTCACTTCTCGTCTAGATAGAAATCAGGAATATTGAAAGTGTAAGAACTTTGACCCCTGTCCTACTTCCTAAAGGACATCATCAGTATTACCTCTTCAGAGGGCATAATGCTACAGTAGCATTGAAATCCCTGTGAAGGAAAAAATGTTGCAGCCTAGATAAAAACAGAAAGAAGAAAAGGAAAGGAAAATTAAAGAGAAAAACATGAACTTCTGGATAGAGATTTATTACTGTCTTTTCCCTTGAGAGTAAATCATGCTAGGCCAGCTAATTACCCGGTCAGTAGACCATTCCTCAATAAGGTAGGTTGATGTTAAGCCAGACTGGACAAATGATTAGACCTTTAGTAAGATAATGTTCTTTTCACTACCAGAATTTCCATGATATAGCTTAGTTACTCCAGAAACACCATGATGTTCTGTTGGTTTCTTTCTGAGTGAGGAATCAGAGAGGTTTAACCTTACCTTTGATTTTCTTTTAAATTTCATTTTATTTTTAGTCTTCTCTTTTGTCTTTTCATTTGAGCTGCTGTCCAGAGCATATGTGTACTTTCTCTGGCACTTTGAGTATTTGCATGTTTTCTCTAAAGCTCTCCTCTCCAGGGTGTGGCTGATTGTCTACCATATGACTCACCTCAATTCCAGCTTAACTCAACAGGCATGGCTTCTCCCCTTTCTTTGTTCAACCTTCCTCCACTAAGCAGAGGCTGAAACTTACAGCTTGTTTAGCTTGAGCTTTTTCTTTCTAATACAGTTGTCTTCATGCTCACAGGGCAAAAATGACTTTGCATCTTTAAAACTCAAGTTTTCCAAGAGCTGAGATCACAAGTATGTGGACCAATCTGGTAAGCCACTGTTTCTTCAACACAAATATACCTATGCGTGTCGATTCTCTTTCTACTTTTCTAGTTTGTTATCACTTAATGAAGACAAATTTATGAAAGTTAGGTTTTTGTCCCATGACGTTGTATAGAACACATTCTAGAGGAGCATGATTTCTTTAAAAATGAATGTCAACTGAAGGGTAAAGGTCACATGTTTGCTCTAACAAGGAGAGAATGGCATACTTTGGGTGTATGAATGCCAAGGACATTACGATTAGTCAGAAAAGGGACGTTTCTTTTGTCTTTATTTGTAAATTCAATTAAATATACTGTGCAAAGATGAATATGGATGCCAAATAGGTAAGAAGTGCTCTATGGGGGACATTGACTGGGTCATCTTCACTGAGACGAAATTATGCTTCCCAGAATTTCTTTCCCTGCATTGTTCTAAATTTGAGTGGATCAAGATACCAAAAGGACATTTTGCATGAATTTAGAGATGCAAATAGGCCACCTGATTCTATTACTTCATATGCCAAAGGTCAGGACACCTTTCTTGTTTATTACTTGTACCATTTGTAAGCTACATTCTTAGCACTTACAACTAAACTAATTTCATTTACCAGAAATGGGGAAGTTCTCTGTGGTATTAAAAACTTATTTTATAATAGCTATTTGAATACAACCTTTAAAAAAGTCTACATCTTTCTGAGTAAGGATTTTGGGAGGGAGCCTACAGATTTATTATCCTATCATCTTGTCATAAAGTAATATTTTTTCTGGTATAAACTGTGTGACATTTAATTTTTTTAATATCTTGAAACTTTTAAAATATTTCCTGCCTTACTTCACTAAGGTTGGTGCTAGTGCTGATCAACTATCAGATCAATAAATAATCAAGTAAAAAATCAGAAAAGTCAAAGTTTTGGAATGTAAAATACAGCTGAACTGCTGTCACAGTCATGGAGAACAGACTATTTTGTAGCTGTTTCCTTGACTCTGGAGGGTAGAAGAAGAATGTGAAATTAATGTTAAGTAACAAAATGCCACCGTGTCAATTGCCTTACAAAGGACAAAGGTGACTCATGTAATATAGAGTAACATGCTACAGAAGGCTTCATTTAAGAACACTGGAATTAGAGGCTTTGCTAAAGGCCCACTTTCAGAGCAGAGTCAGCTGGGAAAGTCATACTGGAAGGCTGTGACTAAGACTCTGACACTCAGTAAAACTATCTCCCTAGGAACTATCTTTTTGATAGGACCTAAATCTGCATCTCTATTTCCTTTAAAACTATGAATTAGTAGGTAATGTCTCAGAAGCAGAATCAGGCTCTCATAACTTGGACATCTCCCAGAAAACCCAGTAGTTATTATGAAGGTCTTTTGTATGGCACTTCAGCAGTGTAAGAAAGAATCCTTTAACCATTTTTTATTTCAACCTATTTTTTGAATTATAAAAAAAAAATCCTATACTTTTTGAAAGTCATTGGATTCTACTTCTCTTTCTTCTTTCCCAATAGCGGGCAGTTTTGTTTCTAAGTTTACTTTTAAACCCAAACTTAGAAAATATGAACCTCTGTATTGCTGCCTAGTGTATTCATCACAAAGTTAGCAATGCAATAGCTGTCTTGGTATAAACTCACCTTGTATTCTCAAGACATTTGCAAACAAATCTTCCTATTCTCTCACTAGTTTCATTCTTCAGAGGGTTTTTCTAGTTCAAATATTCTACATGGGTGAAGGCTCTGTTTCCTGTAACCTTAGTCTGTAAGGCTGATATCTGTGCTCTAAAGACATTTCCCATTTTCCTCACATTTGCCAATTTTATCTATTCAAGAAATTAACTCCGAAAATTATGTTTGATCTCACATTGTCCCTCCAAAAAGTCCTTTAAAAATAAAATGTATGTCGTTTGAAGATTGAGTGCTTGCTTGTCAGAGCAGGACACATCTGCAATGTGATACAGTTTGGTTCCATCTGTTAGATGAGCAGTCGTGCTCCCCTAGGCCGCATTTTAAAAGTGAAGTCCTGGGAATTACTGACCTCAGTGGAGCTCTCAGAGTTATCAATTTCTGCATTCTCTCTCACCTTTAAATCCAAACTGTCCTCCAGCATCCCTGAGAGGTGAACTGGGCTGACAGAGGATCCTCTTTTCAGAAAGATAATGCAGAGATTTACAGAAGGACTTATTTGGTAAAGTAAAAATGCCTAGATATCAGATTGAATGAAGATTTCTGGGAGGTGAAATTTTATTCCTTCTCCCACGTGCCACAGGGCAAAAGATTTGGCAAACTGCAAATGAGTGTTCAAATATACAGTTATTATGACTGTCATACTAGTTTTATCCTTTTTTCCCTTTCTAATACTACAATAAACACATAAAGAGGCAGGAAGTATATATATATATATATATACATATATATATATATACACATATTATATATGTATATATATATACATACATACATATATACACACACATATACAACACACATGTATATATGTGTATATACGTGTGTGTATGTGTGTACACCATTAAACCTTCTCTCCTTATTCATCAACAAATGAATTGTACATTTTCAGTTATAGATCCATTACTAAAACCAGAGACCATGATATGAGTAACTGCTGCTGATGCCTCTTTCTAAAAGAAATGTAGGAATCTGTTAGGTGGCTCAGCATACCTCGTTCAAGAGAGACCCTTCTGTGAAGGGCTGTTTGCTTTACCAAGTGTATATATTTGTTAAGAGTTATAGACTGTTATGTGTTTTTCTTAATAATTTTAATAGACTATACAAAGGAGAAATGTAGGCAGTATCTGAGTATCAATGAATGAAACAAACAGAAAGTGAGCTCCTTCTGGATTACAGCTGGCACAGTAACCATGGGCACATTCAGCTGCAGAAAAGAAATTCTGTGTCTTTTAAAATGAAGATCTAAACTGCCCTGCAAATCCCATGCTAAATCCTGTCCTTAGCTTGGCGTTTACTGCTGGGCTTGCCATAGGCAAACCAGTATTCTCTGCTTAGAGAACAAGGCTAGAACTCAGCTGGAAATAATCAAAGGCAGAAACCTTGTCTTTGCAGGGTAAGTGAGAATCAAGAAATCAAGAATACTTCAAAGAGATACTGTGGATCAATACAACAGACCATGTTTTTCAATGAGTATTAATCTTTTCTCCATCAAGGCTGTTCTTAAATTCTATTTAATAATAGGGAGAGAATTTGCATTTATAAAGCTACTTAGGATGGATTTTAGAAAAATAAAATTCTTGCTTTCACACAAAAAAGTAATTAACTGATTTCTTTGGTTTCAAACTGTAGACTGAATATAATGTATTTGTAATTTTTTGTTCCATGACTGCTCTAGCTATGATTCTATTGTGATTTCTCTTCTTATTTCAGCATTTGTAGCTTTGAACATGTTATTATGACATTAAAAACTTTGGGATAATGTGGTAAACTCTTGTCAGTAACATTGGGAGCAAATGCAGAGCTATAGATTATATTTATAAGACCCTAAAAGCCAATCCCTGGAGCACAGTTCAAGAACTTTCACTGTACCTATCATTTTTTTCTGCCAGATTATAAATCAGCCTCCAAACTCCAATGAATGTGCCATGCTGAGCAATCTTAAGCAAGTCTTGTGTCAAGGGCAGGACTCAAAGAATTATGTGATAATAAAAGAAAAATGCTAATTTACAGTGTAGAAAATGCAATAATAGAAAGGTGGTGAGAACAACCAGGGTTTCATATGAATACAATTGATGGTATTTATAGTTTGGTAATTTCTAAAATTCAGCCTCACTTAATGTCACAAGCTTTGTCAGCTGCATTATTATCAGTATTCCATTTTAAAGATCACAGAATAAATTCAGACATGAAAACGTGTTGTAGAATAACCCAGCAAGCAATTAATGAAATTAAAATTCTAAGGAAAGCCTTCTGATTCCAAAGAATATACTTCCTCTCCTACTATGCTTTTTTTTTTAGATCCAGTTAAGTTGGAATTAAAACCTGTGTTCTACTTCCTTCTAAATTTTAAAGTCTTTGGATTGAGTTATTCATGTGTTTTGTTTTATATTTTTCTCTTTCTTAATTCTTCTCAAGCCCACCACGTGTATGGCTTATGCTTAGTTATATATTTACTGATTTTTCCGAATTGTGTTTGCCTCAAAGTATGACTCAATCCTTGCTTAGGAAAGTGCAACCATAAACTAATATGGGGAATTCTTTATAATATGGTACACATTAAAATATCTACTTAATATAAACATTAGAATTTCAATTCACTGGTGAATCCAAGATGATTTTTTGATTTCACTGTAGATAGTGTCATTAATGTTCAGAAGATTAAATAAATAGCTGAGAGCATATTTCTGACAACGTACTACACCTTAGTCACCTGCTGAACCTCTCCAAGACTTTTGGGAATTATGGAGGTTGATTTATAGTTTTTAAAGAACAATGTATAAATTAGCCAAGTTATGATCAAGGATCAGCACTAAATGTAATCAGCAAACCCTTCTATGAATACCTGCTTACTGTTAATTCTGTTAGTCATTTTCAATGCAATGGAAATATGGCAATAAAAAACTTGAAATTTATTTCCTTCCTTATGGAGAGTCCTTTATAGCAATGACAGCCATTGATATTGAAATCCATATTATATATGTATGCCATGTAATTACTTTGAACTCAGTGGAGGTATAGATGTGGGTCTTAGAAGAATGAATGGAAAAGTCCCATTTTATAAAGGTGAAATATGATTAGAAGCTAGTAGTGGAAAACACAGCTTGTAGTCATTCATAGATAGGATTTTATGGTAGAGGGAATCTGATCCCCATGGTAAGAACAACAAAGGGTCAATGTTGTTAGCAGAACAGAGAGTTATAGGTTATAGGAACCAACCTTGGGGATGAGAAATGGCCAAGACACCCGAAACCCATTTATGATGCCTTTAGATTTATATTTTTTATTTTAATGACCTGATGGTTAACATTCTGCACGTGTGATCAATCAAATGTAGGAAATATTGGCAGAACCTTTTTGATGATTTTCCTCATTGTTAAATGCTTAGAAAGAATACAGTTAATCTTCACAAACATCAGGTTAAGCCAATTCTGTTAAGCAAACCAAATTTATTTCTCACAAATATGCAGGCTACAATCTAAGCTTAGGTGCAAGAATCAAGTTTTGATGATCTATCTATCTATCTATCTATCTATCTATCTATCTATCTATCTATCATCTATCTCCCTTTACCTCTTCCCCTGACTTTCTGATTGACACCTTCATATCATGTCATAATATTACAATGGAAACAGGGTATATGTTGCACTAACTTGGGAGAGAACACCCTTGTGATCTCATTTCACCAGTTATTTCCAAATACCATTTCTGAACACTGTCACATGGAAAGAGTTGACTTCCATGTAGACAAAACAAAACAAAAATAAACAGTTCAGTCTTTAGTGTTGAGGTTTTGTCTCTTACTATGTACTATAATGCTAATACTGGCACCCAAGATCTGGTTGTCTCAGGGACAACAGAATCCTCATGTACATTAAGTGATTTTATAAGACTTTGTTCCTTCATTTAAAACTATTGGTTGAAGAAAGATGCTGGCTGCCTATAGCTGAGTAGAAGAAAGGTGGGTGTGGTTTTGGTTTCCAGGCTTTGGATATGAGGAGGACAACAAGGGAGAAGAGAGAAGGTGAAGAGAGGAGAAGACACCATGAGGTAAACAATCATGAAAACTGGCCATGCAGACTGGCCAGTCAGAATAATAGCAGCCCAGACAAAAATGGTAAGTCATATCACAGGGTTATTGATTAGGAAGTAGATATTAATAGCTTAGAGGGTACATATCTGCCCAGTTCTAGTGATGATTAAGGGTTATTATAAATATAAAAGAGCTTGTGTCTTTTATCTGGGAACTGAATGATCAAAGCAGGATGGAAACTCCTGATTAAGATTAATATTAACTGCAATACCTTAGTGTGTTGTCTAGACCTCCACTAGGAACATATTGTGAGTAAGTCTACTTCAACACCTAGCTATACTAGTCCTGGAAATATACCCAAATGCTCTACTATACAGCACAAACACTTGCTTGACTATGTTCATAGCAGCTTTATTCATAATTTCCAGAACTAGACAATCTAGATGTCCTTTAATGGAAGAATGGATAAAGAAATGGGTTACATTTATGTGATGGAATATTATTTAGCTATTAAGAACAATGACATCATGAAATTTGTAGGTGAATGGATAGAGCTAGAAATGACCATCCAGTTGAAGCAACCCAATCCCAGAAAAACAAACATGGTATATATAAGTTATAAGTGGATATTAGCCATAAAGTACAGGTTAACCATGCTACAATCCAGTCCCAAAGAAGTTAAGTAACAAGGAGAGCCCAGAGAGAGACACTTGCATCTCACTGCAAGGGAAATAGACAAAAACTCTGAGTTAATGAGGGAGAGATGTGAATATGGTAGAGGATAAAGAGTGGATCAGGAGGAATTTAGTTGGGGAGGATAGATAGTACAATGGGAGAAAATGAATCAGTTATGGGGGTCATCTCTGGGGAGTAAGAAACATAGGACAATAGAAACTTCCAGTAGTCTATGAGGGTGTCCCTAGCTAAGACTACTAACGAGGAATGTGGAACTTGAAATAGCTATCACCAGTAACCAGAAAAGACTTCCGATGGAGGGATTGGGATACCAACCCAGACAAGAAAGGGCTGACTCTGACACTCTTGTCAGCCTTTGGATCCTGTTTCCTTAACTAGACTGCCTTATCTAGCCCCAAAAGTTGTGCCTAGGTCTATTGCAACTTGGTATTCTAAGGAGGAGGTTCAGAGCCATGAGAGGCCTCCCTTTTACTGAGGAAAAGAGCACCTATGGATGAGGGAGGTTAGTCAAGAGGGAAAGATGTCAAGAGAGAAGTGAGAGGAAGCTGAGATTGAGATATAAGTAGAAAAATAAAGAAATTAATTTTAAGAAAATGAACATATTATGACAGATAATATTGTATGTGGTATATATGGTAAACATAGTCAAGCAAGACAAGAAGATCTGTAGTTTCCCATGGAAGAAATAACTTCAAATAATTGAATGATTTAAATTTTATGAAGATTAGTATACAAGCAACAGACATACCATTGGATATTAATATGAGTCAATACACTTGAGGTAAGTGAAACTCAATATGAATGGCATAAGAAACAATTAAGGTGAGAGACTGTATATGGTGATCATATTTATCCCCAGGAAATTCTCACTGTTTGCTCATAGTCCTGTGGCCAATGAGCACATGATTTCACCTATGGTAGAGATATAGGATAAGAATTTTTCTTAAAGGCTGAAGGTTTCATTTTTATTTTTACTATGACTACTATGTATTTGGTGTTTTTGAGAACTTATTGTATGGTCTACAGTCCCATCTTTCAGGTTTTGTTTTGAGAAAGAAATAATTTATTTCACTTTATAATAACCCAGTCATAGTCCATCACCAAGAGAAGTCAGAGCAGAAACTCAAGGCAGTAACTGAAGTAGAAGCCATGGAAACTCTCTGCATACCGGCTTGTTCCTCCTGGCTTGCTTAGTTTGAATCCACTCTCTTAAACATAGGTTATTTTATCATACAATATTATTTAAACAGAGTTTCCAGCCTCTCTACTCCCAGTTCCTTCCCACTTCCTCTCCCATCCAGGTCCACACTTTCTCTGAACTCCTTAGAAAAAAGCAGGCTTCTCAAAGATAACAATAAAATATAACAAAATAAAACATAAAACAAAAAACATCATATCTAAGCTAGACAAGAGAAGCCAAGTAGAAAAAAAGATCCTTAAGAAAACGTACAAACATTGGGGCCTTGTATGTTTATATATTCAGGAGTTACACAAAAGTCCAAAATTGAAACTATAGTTAATTTAACCCTAAGTAAATTTAAAATTACATAAATATACCACACTTTCTCTATACATTCTTCTATTAAGGGACATCTAAGTTGTTTCCCATCCTGGCTGTTGTAGATAGAGCAGCAATGAATATGTTTGAGTCAGTGTCCTTGTGGTAGAAAGAAGTGTTTTTTAGGTATATGTCCAAGAACTGTATAACTGGATCTTGAGGTAGATCAGTTAGATAAAAGGCTCAGATTTTAATAGTAGTTCAGTTGTATGAATGTTAGTGTTAAATAGTGTTGAAATATAAAATCTTTAAAATCTTCATCACCATAGGCACACAGAGACATCATGTAAAATAAATTAGTGTTTTCTTCAAAGTTGCCTTGGAATGCATTCATTCAATCCATATTTCTAGATTGGTGTGCTATGCAGTTAATTATGTTAGTTACTGGGCTTACAGAAAGGAACCAAAAGAAAATAAGACTGTAGGAAGAAACTAGCTATTTGATACAAAAGGGTTATTATAATATTCACAAAATAACTCAGAGAAGCCAATAAATTTCAGTGATAAAAGAACTTTCTAATTCCCCTCTGACTCCTTGATTATCTACTTTCTAATTTACAAATGAGAGAATCAAATATAATGTTTAGGTCACTAAAAAATATAATGCATAAAATATGCTAGTTTGGACACAAATAGTTGAAGATATTTAAAAAATAATTGGCAGATCTAAGTCAAAGAGTAAAATAATGATGTCCATTTGGAAAAGGAAAATATTAACCCATAATTTTGAAAAGACCCCAAAAGGTATAACATTAACCTGGCTAACCCTACCACTGGACTGTCAATCAGACAGACTAAGAGCATCCAAATTGGTTTGGTTCATATCACATGATGAGAGTAGTAGGATTTAGTGCCTTATATTGAAATCATACTGACAAAAGATAGAATGGTTAATTTTACATGTTAGCTTGATTGAATTAAGTGTTTCCTAGAAAAACAAGAAGTCAGTTTTCAGTGATTGTTTTGATATTTACAGAAATTATTGCCATCAAGATACAGTTTATATACTGAATTCTAACTGGAGAAAATCTATCCTCACAGTAACTAGATAAATAAATAGGCTAAGAGTCTAAACTTCTACATACACCACCAAATTTATGGAAATGGTTGTTTTCTTTCTTATTTTAAATTTTTTAATTTTATATACTTTGTTTACATTCCAAAGGTTTTCCCCTTTCCCAGTGCTCCCCTCACCATATGTCCCATAAGCCCTCTTCCCCCTCCAATTCCCCAATCACCGCCCCCCTCCACCATTTCTCTGTTCTGGTACTCGCCTACAAAACTGGATCCAGTCTTTTCAGGACCAAGGTCCTCTCCTTCCTTTTTCCTTGGGAATCTTTTGATTTGCTAGTTGTGCCTTGAGCATTCAGAGCTTCTGGGATCATTAATATCCACTTATCAGTGATCGCAATTCATGTGTATTTTTTTGTGTGTGTGATTGGGTTAATTCACTTAGGATGATATTTTCCAGATCCAACCATTTGCCTAAAATTTTCATGAATTCATTATTTTTAATTGCTGAGTAGTATTCCATTGTATAAATATAGCACATTTTCTGTATCCATTCATCCTTTGAGGGACATCTGGGCTCCTTCCAGCTTCTGGCTATTATAAATAAGGCTGCTATGAACATAGTGGAGCATGTGTCTTTATTGCATGCAGGGGAATCCTCTGGGTATATGCCCAGGAGTGGTATGACAGGGTCCTCTGGAAGTGTCATGCCCAATTTTCTAAGGATCCGCCAGACTGATTTCCAGAGCGGTTGTACCATCTTGCAATCCCACCAACAGTGTAGGAGTGTTCCTCTTTCTCCACATCCTCGCCAGTACCTGTTGTCTCTTGAGTTTTTAATCTTAGCCATTCTGACTGATGTGAGGTGGAATCTCAGGGTTGTTTTGATTTGCATTTCCCTGATGACTAATGATGTTGAACATCTCTTAAGGTGCTTCTCAGCCATCTGAATTTCTTCTGGTAAAAATTCTTTGTTTAGCTCTGTACCCCATTTTTAATAGGGTTATTTGGTTCTTTGGGGTCTAACTTCTTGAGGTCTTTGTATATGTTGGATATTAGCCCTCTGTCAGATGTGGTGTTGGTGAAGATCTTTTCCCAATTTGTTGGTGGTTGTTTTGTCCTTCTGACAGTATCCTTTGCCTTACAGAAACTTTGTAATTTTATGAGGTCCCATTTGCCAATTATTGATCTTAGAGCATAAGCTTTTGGTGTTCTGTTCAAAAACTTTCCCCCTGTGCCCATGTCCTCCAGGGTCTTCCCCAGTTTCTTTTCTATTAGTTTCAGTGTAACTGGTTTTATGTGGAGGTCCTTGATGCACTTGGAGTTGATCTTAGTACAAGGAGATAAGAGTGGGTCAATTTGCATTCTTCTGCATGTTGACCTCCAGTTGAACCAGCACCATTTGTTGAAAAGACTATCTTTTTCCACTGGATGGATGTAGCACTTTTATCAAAGATCAACTGAGCATAACTCTGTTGGCTCATTTCTGGGTTTTCAATTTTTTTCCATTCATCTACTTGCCTGTTGCTGTACCAATACCATGCAGTTTTTAACACAATTGCTCTGTAGTACTGCTTGAGGTCAGGGATATTGATTCCCTCAGAAGTCCTTTTATTGTTGAGAATAGTTTTAGCTATCCTGGTTCTTTTGTTACTCCAGATGAATTGGAGAATTGCTCTTTCTAGATCTATTAAGAATTGATTTGGGATTTTGATGGGGATTGCATTGAATCTCTAGATTGCTTTTGGCAAGATGGCCATTTTTACTATATTGATCCTATCAATCCAAGAGCATGAAATATTTTTCCATCTTCTGAGGTCTTCTTCGATTTCTTTCTTCAAGGACTTGAAGTTCCTGTCATACTGATCTTTCACTTGTTTGGGTCGAGTCACGCCAAGATACTTTATATTGTTTGTGGCTATTGTGAAGGGTGTCATTTCCCTAATTTCTTTCTCAGCCTGTTTATCCTTTGAGTATAGGAAGGCTACTGATTTGCTTGAGTTGATTTTATCACCAGCCACTTTACTGAAGTTGTTTATCAGCTGTAGGAGGTCTCTGGTATAGTTTTTTTGGGTCGCTTAGGTAAATTATCATATCGTCTGCAAATAATGATAGTTTGGCTTCTTCCTTTCTAATTTGTATCCCTGGTGGAACTGCGGGATCCAAGATGGTGAGGATCTAGGTCCCTGGGTCTCTGTCTATCTATGGAACCTCCTGCAGGTCAGACGCTACCCTGCCTGCACAGGCAGCTGTAGTGCTGCCCAGCTCCCTGGTGCAGAAGGAACCCAGGCAGGCTATACCCTGGGAAATCCTTCACTCTGGTTCCCACTGCGTACCTTGCTAGGCTACCAGCTCCAAAACGGTCTCAGGGCTCTGAAATGGTTGTTTTCTTTCTTGTTTCTTTATTCCTTTCCTAGAACATACCCTTTCTTTTGTCATTAGAATAAGACATTCAAGTCCTCTCCACTTGGACTCTGAAACTTACCCTAGAGCCCTCTGTGGACACACTTTAGACCCCTGGCAGTTATACCATCAAAGGCTTATATAGTTTTGAATCTTTCAAGATATAGGTATTTCTCATTACAGCAGATATTTCATTTGGTTTCTTGGCCTCTAAAACCCTGTTCACAATTTCTCTTAATAAATCCTATACCATCTGTGTAAGTCTGCGGGCCTGCCTGCCTGTCTGTCTGTGTCTGTCTACACAGACGCTCTCTGGAAATTGATAACATAAGTTTTTGCTTCAAAATTCTATAAAAATGATAACTGATTTTCGTTACACTATAGATTAAACTGTGGAATTTTGAAGTTCAATAACCTAGGTATAGAAAACAAATATTACATATTAATTTATTTTTTGAAGCTAAAATATTGATCTTCTAGAAGGGAAGGTGGGCAGAGATCATCAAAGGTTAGGATGGCTAAGATATAGGGGTATAAAGCAAATTGACAACAGATACTCCTAGCAGGTACATAAGATTATTAGTTCTAGTGTTGCATAGAACAGTAAAGTACCTGCAATGTAAATCAATTTGTTATAAACTTAGACATTGAAGTACACAAGAAAATAATTGATAGAGAAATGAAAATACTACCTTTATTGACTTTAACCATAATATATTGTGTATGTATGTCAAATCATCAGATGATCATGGTAACTCATAAAGATATGTTTCAATCCAGATACTGTTTCAATTCAAAATTTGTAAAAACTCCAATGATAATGTAGCTATGCATGATGATACAGGCTTGCAATCCCATAGCCTTTGGAGACTAAGGCAAAAGGATTTCATAATGAGACCTTCCTAGTCTACAAAGTGAGTTTAAGGCTACTTTAACCAGAATGGTAAAAGTGTGTTTTGAAAAAAGGTAAAAGAGGGAGTGAGCTACAGCTCAATTGTAGTCTGCCTACAAAGTATGTTTGAGACATTGTCTTTACTCTTGGGTGACACTAAATATGAAAATACCAGAGAGAATAATATGGCTGACAACATTTGTAAAATGCTAATATTCATTGCTTGTGTTGTAAATTTTTCTTTACTTTTAACTTTCAAACATTCATAAAATCTTAAATAAGCATTTTAAGTATGATAAATTACAGAGTAAAAGGCAAATGGCCATAAAATGGTACTTTTTCTTGCATGAGATATATGTATTGGTGAAATGGAAATTTCTGGGCTTTTTTTTTAGAGACTTAGTTATATCTGGTGATGTTTTTCTGAAACTGTCTTATGAGAGGAGGTTTTACTGAGGCAGACACATGGGAGAATATTTTGCTGAGAAAGACAGTTAATGTTTTTCTGGAAGCTACCTGGAAAAAATGATATGTGAGGTTTTGCTGCAGCAGATGCTTGAGAGAACACATGATGCTTAGAGAAGGTACAAATATAAACCAACAGATGGTGAATGCTGCTTTGTGGCATTCTTTTCACCTTGCCACTTTTTACTGGTGTTAGTTGGGCTTTGCTGAGACTGGTCTTTACTGTTGATGCTGTGGCATTGGTTCACCTTGCCTTCTATGTTGATTATTCTTTGTTGTGACTTTGTACAGAGAAATGTACCAAAGAAATTCTCGTGATAGTCCAGTGGCTTGTTGCCCCTTCAGTGGACTTGGGCTGATTGGTAGAGAGCCATGTGCTTTCCTCTGGATTGAAATGCTGTGGTTGATCTGTGAATGATGTTTTTGAATGGCTCAAGCTACTGCTGTGGATTGGGCTACTACTACTGGTTCCTGTGAACTGAACTGCTGCTGTCCTGGCAACAAAGGTTGCAATTGCCCCCAAAGAACAATTTCTGAACAGGTTCACATCTTTCTTTGCCCTATTAACCTTTCCTTTCTATTATCTCTGGTGGGTGATGGGCAAGAATGAGAATTAAAATATTTAAGATTAAGTAGATTTTAAAAAAATCTAAGTCTATATATTGGAGTGTATTTTCACTTTCAGGTATGCTTCCAAAACATGCCATTTATATTTGAAAAGTCAGTTCTTCACTGAGTATTAATGCAAACATAACTATTTAGCTAGATAGGAAAAACACATATATACACTGAGAAATATTTAAGAGGATACATGATTTAACAAAAAACTTTCTTATTGCTATTTTCTTTTATCATCATCAGAGAGAACAGTTTCTCATGTTATACAATTTGTTATTTTTTGATTATTTTCTTTAATAAAATATCAAACCCCTGTTTAACTCAAATTTCCTTTAATTTTCTCCAGTAACTATAAAACATCAAAAACATATATATATAAGTAATCACCTGTTAGAAATTTTTTATGTAGTTCAGTTTGGATACATTTCTCTAAGTGTTCTTTGTGCCATTTTGATATTTTATACATCCTTATTGAACTGAGTATAACATGAAAATTTCCAAAGCCATGGTAACTATTGATTTAATTATCTTTTAATTATACTATCAAAACTTTCCATGAATATATCTATATATATATATATATATATTAGAATTCCATAAATTAAGAAAGGTATGAAAATGTATTTAGTTTATAAATACTAGAATCTTTTAATAATTTGTAATATCAGCAATTCCTAATTTAAAATATTACTGTGCATTCCTATGGTTTCCTTAAAAACTTTTCTCATAAATTTGGATTTTCAGATTGAGACCTCATTGAGTACTGGCATAGAAACTTTTGGATCATTTTATACTTCTATTTTTATTGTGTTAGTTTTGTTTATTTACTTGGTGTTAGGAGACTAATATGGGGCCTTAGACATGGTAGACAAATGCTCTATTACTGACTTAACAAGTTTTCTACTAAAACAAAGGGTTTGGAAAATAGCCTGGAGGTAGAATATAGACTTACCTTGCACAAGGATCCATGATCAACACTACTCACACCAAAGATATTATTTTAAGTCATAGTAATTTCTGTAAATTAAATTTGG
The DNA here is from genome assembly GCA_964023405.1 of Apodemus agrarius. Classification (NCBI taxonomy): domain Eukaryota; kingdom Metazoa; phylum Chordata; class Mammalia; order Rodentia; family Muridae; genus Apodemus; species Apodemus agrarius. Next base: position 72,838,192 of record OZ030018.1, read on the forward strand.
TTTATATTTTTCTCTTTGGATTTTAAAACAATCTCACGGAACACTCCTCCACTGCTGGTGGGACTGCAAGCTGGTACAACCACTCTGGAAATCAGTCTGGCAGTTCCTCAGAAAACTGGACATGATACTTCCGGAGGATCTAGCCATACCACTCCTGGGAATATACCCAGAAGATTCCCCAGCATGCAATAAGGATACATGCTCCACTATGTTCATAGCAGCCTTATTTATAATAGCCAGAAGCTGGAAAAAACTCAGATGTCCCTCAACAGAGGAATGGATACAAAAAATGTGGTATATATACACAATGGAATACTATTCAGCCATTAGAAACAATGAATTCATTAAATTCTTAGAGAAATGGATGGAGCTAGAGAACATCATACTAAGTGAGGTAACCCAGTCTCAAAAGAATACCCATGGTATGCAGTCACTGATAAGTGGATATTAGCCTAGAATCTTGGGACACCAAAGACACAATGCACATACCAAATGATGTCTGACAAGAAGAAAGGAATGGACACTAGTGCTGGAAAGGATCAAAGCATCAGTGTAGGGGAATACAAGAACAGGGAAGTGGGAAGGGGTGGATGAGGGAGCAGGGGGAGGGAAAAGGGCATGTGGGACCTTAGGGGGGTGGGGAAACAAAAAAGGGAAATGAAATGTAAATATAGAATATATCCAATAAAAAAATTAAAAAAAAACAATCTCACAATACATTTGAGATTATCCATTCTGATATATTTCTCCCACTTCACCAAAGATTTATTAGGCATTTTCATATACAAGGCCTTGATGCCATGAAAAGCATAAAAATGTGATGTCTCCTCCTGTGTAGGTTATGATCCAGTGAGAATAATTAACTAGAACATGAAACTCTATTATAAGCCCTGCTGTGTGGGCAGTAGACACAAAGGAATCTTGATGGTGCAAAGAATGGGAGAATTTTTTCAGTATTGGGAGCATGTAGGGATTCACAAAAGAGGAGACATTTGTGTCATAATAGCGAAACCAACTGAATTTTGTGTACATTTCATGGTGGAATATAGTCTAATATGATGAAGATAGACACTCAGGGGAATGGGAGTGAGAAGAGCTGGTCTAATAGAAGAATGAGGTACTTGTGTGGGATGGGTATGGGGAATTAAGTGGATGAAAGAAGAAACACAGTACTAGGTGGTCAAATGCACTGCACTATAATAGCAAAGATCTTAGAGAAATTTAATTATAGTATCAATCCATCAAAGTCAGACTGCTGCCTGAATAGGTCAAACACAATTCTGGGATGTGAGACAGCTGGAGTGATCCTTGAGATTGCTGGAATCTGGAGACATAGTGCTAATTGGGCAGAGGAAATGCAGAGCCTAGCTGGGACTGCATGAGAACTGAAGTTAATTTCTGGGTCTTATTAGACCCCTGTGTCTATGAAAGAAAGCCGTAATTCAGAGGAAATGGCTATAACATTTTGTCCATTCCTTAGCTCATACATTCTCCCAGATCCTCTTCTGTGATGTCCCTTAAGCCTTGGGAGTTTAACATAGTAGCCCATTTTCTTCCAATTATTGCTGCTCACCATGGCCTCAAAGAATAATACAAAGAATAAGTTTAACCATTTATGAATCCCAAGAAGTAATAGCCATCCACTTCATTTTTTCTTCCATTTATTGACAGCAGCAATAGTTTATGGGTATAAGTACAATCTTTATAATGCTGCTCAATGGGAATATTGCATCTGTTTAACAGCACAATAGCAGTTACTTTTCCTAGCCACAGGCTTCTAACATAGCTTACAATGTAAGGCATGAATTCCTTCCTGTGGAGTGCCCTGTGAATCCAATTGCACAACAGTAAAGTTCACACATGGGGACTCATCTTTATATGACATGTTGGCACTGCAATGCGCAGTGTCTATAATTGAACAAGATTGTCAGTGACAAGCCTCCTCCAGTAACCTATTCAGTGTGTTCCACTATAGAAGCCACAGGGGAACAGAGCTCTTCCATTCAGAATGTATTTCACCATGTCCTACAGCCAAAACACAAGATGGCTTCATAAATTCAGTAATACATTCTAGTTCTGATACCCAGACAATGGTTGTAACACATAGATTCATAAAGACCTCCCTGCCCAATAATATGTAGGGAGGTAACTTGCTCCTATAGTGGCATTTTCACCAAAGACCTTAGAGCTTCTAGGACTGCCTTTTCCTGTGATGAAGTGTGTCTCCATTGAAGTTCTGTAGCTGATGTTTTTTCTGACTTTCCAGGGGATTTCCTAATTCTATGAAATATTAGATGTTAAGCATTAGATAAGGAAACCTGCTCATAGAGGGTATGGGATCTCTGGAGGCCTGTTTCTTTTACAAACAAATGCCAATTGACCTTGGGCTGCTAAGGAAATAATAAAAACAAACTGTTAGCAAGGCCCACTGCAGCACATAAGGCTCCCATCAAACTTTTGAAATCCAGACTATTCTGAAATTATTTGTTTTCTCAACCAGGTTATTACTAAACAGACAGTTGGAGCCATTAATTTTTTTCCTTCCTTTGTGTTAAAGTGTGGATCCGAGAGATGTATTTTTCCTTTCACACGTTACTCAAAACTTACTGCCTGGTTCTTCTTGTAGATCTCACATTTGGGAATCCTAGAAAGGGATCATTAGCCTATATTCTTCCTTTGGTACCATGCCAGCTGAAAGACAATGCTATATCTTTGTCTCTTTCTCCATTATTTTCAGGTTTCCTACCAAGTCATATTGTAATGGTGGAACCAACATCACCATGTTTTTTTCTTCCCCATGGCCATTCTTCCTTTAGGTAGACAAGTTCATTCTTATCAGGAAGCTAAGAATAAGTTGTATCTCTTCATGCCCACAGCAAAGGCCTTACAGTAGACACTCAGCCAGTTTACAATTGTCCCATAGTTTCTCCTTTCATAAAGTGAAATACATTGTCACAGTCTTCCATATCAGCTATTGGGATCCTATCTACATAATTACATTGCCAACTCAAATTTTCAAGGAGATATGTCACTCTGTAAAATGTAGAGGAAGATAGTTACCCTAGAATTCCCCAAAGATGCTTCATATGTTGACAGCTCAGCTTGGTTGCATGTCTTATCATCCATAAGAGGAGCATGGAGCCACCACTATAGCAAAGAGGTCTCATATCATATGGGGAAATGAAGCAATAGTGAGATTTCCCTCATGAATGCTCTACCCTCAAACAGATCAGCCTCAATTGCTTGCCTTATCACCCATCACAAAAGCAAGGTAAGTGTTTCTCTCTAACTCACCTTTTCCAGTTCTCTTCAGACTTCCATTTATTTTGTATGATTTTTGTCTGAGGAAACCTGAGGAAATGTTTGTTTTCTTCAATAACACACTGATAACCAATCAAGGAAAGTATGCCATTCACTCCATTTTGGTCTATCTTGGTGAAACAATTAATTTATAGTAATGATGTTGAGAAGCACCAATGAAGGAATTCTTATAGTAAAGGAAAGGCATCTTTTTTCAAGTAAACAATCCACCACAGTGTGGTTAATACTCCAAAAACCTGCATGCCTGGAATTCCTTGGCAAATTTGTAGGCAGCTGCTTTGAAGAGTGTTGTTCTTCCTTCCAGGTACTGTTCTCTGTTTATGTAACAATTGGTAAATTTGATAATTTTCTGGCATTCTTGACTTTTGTAAATTTCACAAGCTTCCTGATTCTTTATGTTATATCAGTTTCCAATTCTGAGCCTCCTCTTCCTTCAAAGAAAGGATGTTCAAGTCAGATGAAAGAGATATATAACATCTACATGTATTGCATTAGCCACATTCTATGTAATTGCAAAGAAGTCTGGGAGGCAGATACCATGTGTGAGATAAGGGAGAGAAAACAGTAACATGGTAATGGGATATAGAGAACCAATTGTATTATATTTATTTTTAAAGATAAGTTTATTTATTTTCATAGTCCTGAGATATCAAATAGGAAGAGTAAGACTGCAGTTATTGCTAGTCTCCTTTAGAAAGAATGATGTTTCTCTCCATTTACTTTGATGTTGGCTACCGGTCTGCTGTAAATTGCTTTTACTATGTTTAGGTATGGACCTTGAATTCCTATTCTTTCCAAGACTTTTAGCATGAAAGGATGCCGAGAATTTTGTCAAATGCTTTTTCAGCATCCAATGAGATGACCATGTCATTTTTTTCTTTGAGTTTGTTTATGTAGTGGATTACATTGATGGATTTCCGTATATTGAACCATCACTGCATCCCTGGGATGAAGCCAACTTGATCATGGTGAATGATCATTTTGATGTGTTTTTGGATTCAGTTGGCAAGAATTTTGTTGAGTATTTTTGCATCAATGTTCATAAGGGAGATTGGTCTGAAATTCTCTTTCTAAGTTAGATCTTTGTGTGGTTTTGGTATCAGGGTAATTGTGGCTTCATAGAATGAGTTGAGTAGTGTTACTTCTGCTTCTATTTTGTGGAATAGTTTGAAGAGTATTGGTATTAGGTCTTCTTTGAAGGTCTGATAGAATTCTGTACCATCCAGATGTCCCTCAACAGAAGAATAGATACAAAAAACGTGGTATTTATACACAATGGAGTACTATTCAGCCATTAAAAACAATAAATTCATGAAATTCTTAGAGAAATGGGTGGAGCTGGAGAACATCTTACTAAGTGAGGTAACTCAGTCTCAAAAGAATACCCATGGTATGCACTCACTGATAAGTGGATATTAGCCTAGAATCTTGGGACACCAAAAAAAAAAAAAACAAAAAAAAAACCCAAAAACAAAAACTAACAAAAAACCCAAAAAACAAAACAAAACAAAACAAAACAAAACAAAAAAAACCAAAACAATCCACATACCAAATGATATCCGACAAGAAGGAAGGAGTGGACCCTGGTTCTGGAAAGGCTCAAAGCATCAGTGTAGGGGAATACAAGAACAGGGAAGTGGGAAGGGTTGAATGGGGGAACACAGGGAGGTAAAAGGGCATGTGGGACGTTTGGGGGACAGGGAACGAGAAAAAGGGAAATGAAATGTAAATATAGTATATATCCAATAAAAAAAGAAAAAAAGAAAGAATGATAAAAGTAAGCCAAATGAATCCTCCAAAGAAAATCATCCAGGTTGTTGAGAGCAAAATGAAACGAAATATATAGAACAGAGAACTTAATGGACAAGGGACTCATATTGATAAAAAGATGTAAGAGCTAAAGACTTAGCTCAGTGTCAGAACACGTGTCTAATGTCACCAATGATCTAGGTTCAATGACCAGAATTGCAACAAACAAACAAACAAACAAACAAAAAACCAAAAAAACAAAAACCCAAATGTACCAATACATGGTGAAGGGGAGAAAGTCAAGGAGATAAGAGTATAACTTAATATCTGAGATTTTAATTATAAAATTGTAGACATTGAATAAAAGTTCAATAACAATGCATTTAACTTAACAGTCAAGAAAGTGAATAAAGTATTAAAAAATATTAAACCACTGCTCTTCAATATATAGAATACTATGTCATTACAGTCTAAAAGTTGCCATTAGGCCATCAAGGTTCTACTTCTAAAGAATGTTTGACCAATCAATCTTTCAAATTGTTTATGGTCATTTTGTGGGTAGTTTTGGACTATTTGGGTTTTACCATGGTCTGAACCAATGTAGGTTACGTTAAACATCCTTTCTTACTCATTAAATCTGAAAACTAAGTACATTATTCTCTATCTAAGATAATTAATTTATGATCATCATAAAGAAGTCTGATTTTTTTTATTTTCTCTCCAGTGACTGTGCAAAGTGGGTACAACCAGGAGCTCAGGGAACACATGAATGGCAGAACACCTTGGACAAGGTTCTTCTGGGTTCCATCTGCACCCAGGAGTTGGGCTGCTCCATGGCTTTCTGTATACAAGCCCTTCCAGGTGAGAACTGTTCTCTAGGGAATGGGTTGACTCCCTGGATTTGGAAGTGAGACTACCATTTGCTGTCTGGTGACTGTTCAAGGCAGGTATGACCAGTAGCTCAGGGAGCACAGGAGTAGCAGAGCATTTGGGACAGGGTCCTGCTGGACTCCATCTGCACCTAGGACCCAGTCTCCCAGGGGTGTTGAGACAGGATTGCAGGCCCACAGGAGGGACAAGTTCCAGCCAAAGACAGCAAGACAAACTAATATCAGAGATAACCAGATGGCAAAAGGCAAACACAAGAAATTTACAAACAGAAACCAAGGCGACATGGCACCATCTGAACCCAGTTCACCTAAAACTGCATGTCCTAGATACTCAACACACCAGAAAAGCAAAACTTGAATTTAAAAATCACAGCACATGATACTGATAGAGGACTTTTAAAAGACATAAATAGCTCCCTTAAAGAAATACAGGAAATGTAAATATAGAATATATCCAATAAAAAATTACAAAAAAAAAGAAATACAGGAAAACACAACCAAACAGGTAAAGGAATTGAACAAAAAAATTCGGGATCTAAACACAGAAGTAGAAACAACTCTGGAGATAGAAAACCTAGAAAAGAAGTCAGGAGTCATAGATGTAAGCATCAACATCAGAATACAAGAGATAGAAAAGAGAATCTCAGATGCAGAAGATACCATAGAAAACATTGACACAACAGTAAAAAAAAATGCAAAATGCAAAAGCTCCTAACCCAAAACATCCAGAAAATCCAGGACACAATAAGACCATGTCTAAGGATTATATGTATATATCGCTCTAAGAGAGTGAAGATTTCCAGCTTAAAGGGCCAGGAAATGTCTTCAACAAAATTATAGAAAAAAGTTCCCTAACCTAAAGAAAGAGATGCCCACAAACATACAAGAAGCCTACAGAACTCTAAATAAATTAGACCAGAAAAAAATCCCTCCTATCATTTAATCAGAACACCAAATGCACTAAACAAAGGAAGAATATTAAAGGCAGTAAGGGAAAAAGTCAAGTAACTTATACATTTAGATGTATAAGAATAACACCACACTTCTTGCCAGAGACTATGAAAGCCAGAAGATCCTGGGCAGATCATATCCAGAACCTAAGGGAACACAAATGCCAACCCAGGCTACTATACCCAGAAAAACTCTCAATTACCATAGATGGAGAAATCAAGGTATTCCATGACAATAACAAATCCACACAATATCTTTCCACAAATCTAGCCCTTCAAAGGATAATGAATGGAAAACACCAACAAAAGGAGGGAATTTCCACCCTAGAAATAGCAATAAAATAATCTTCTATTAACAAACCAAAAAGAAGAGAGCCACACAAATATAACTCCACCTCTAATAACAAAAATAACAGAAACAACAGTCACTTTTCCTTAATATCTGTTAATAGCAATGGACTCAATTCTCCAATAAAAAACATAAGATGAACAGACTAGATACATAAACAAGACCCAACATTTTGCTGCATATAGGAAACTCACCTCAGACACAAAGACAAACAGTACCTCAAAGTAAAAGTCTGGAAAACTATTTTTCAAGGTATTGGTCCCAAGAAACAAGCTCATGAAGTAGCCATTCTAATAGCAAACAAAATTGACATTCAAACTAAAGTAATCAAAAAAGATAAGGAAGGACACTTCACACACATTAAAGGAAATATCTACCAAGATCAACTCTCAATTCTGAACATCTGTGCTCCAAATGCAAGGGTACTCACATTCATAAGAGAAACTATACTAAACCTCCATGCATACGTTGTACCTCACACAATAATAGTGGAAGACTTCAACACCCTATTCTCATCAATGGACTGATCATGGAAACAGAAACTAAACAGAGACACAGTGAAACTAATAGAAGTTATGAACCAAAAGGATTTAACAAATATCTATAGAACATTTTATCCTAAAACAAAAGAATATACTTCTCAGCACCTTGTGGTATGTTCTACAAAACTAACCATATACTCAGTCACAAAACAGACCTCAACAGATATAAAAAGATTTAAATAATTCCATGTACCCTATCAGATCACCACAGAGTTAAGCTGGTCTTCAATAACAAAAAGAAAGAAAGAAAGAAAGAAAGAAAGAAAAAAAGAAAGAAAGAAAGGAAGGAAGGAAGGAAGGAAGGAAGGAAGGAAGGAAGGAAGAAAGAAAAGCACACAAATACATGGAAACTGAACAACATTCTACTCAAAAATAACTTGGTCATGGAAGAAATGAGGAAAGATTAAATACTTTTTAGAATTTAATGAAAATGAATGTACAACATACCCAAACATATGGGACACAATGAAAGCAGTGCTAAGAGGAAAACTTATAGCTCTGAGTACCTTCAAAAAGAAACTGTAAAGCTGGGCGGTGGTGCACGCCTGTAATCCCAGCACTCGGGAGGCAGAGGCAGGAGGATTTCTGAGTTCGAGGCCAGCCTGGTCTACAGAGTGAGTTCCAGGACAGCCAGGGCTACACAGAGAAACCCTGTCTCGAAAAAAACCAAATCCAAAAAAAAAAAAAAGAAAAAAAGAAAGAAAGAAAGAAACTGTAAAGAGCATACATCATCAGCTTGACAGCACAGCTGAAGTCTCTAGAACAAAAAGAAGCAAATACACCCAAGAGGAGTAGACAGAAGGAAATAATCAAACTCAGGGCTAACATCAACCCAGTAGAAACAAAAAGAACTATACAAAGAATCAACTCAACCGGGAGCTGGTTCTTTGAAAAAACGAACAGGATAGATAAACCCTTAGCCAAACTAACCAGAGGGCATGGAGACAGTATGCAAATCAACAAAATCAAAATTGAAAAGGAAGATCTAACAACAGATACTGACATATTCCAAAAAATCCTCAAACCCTACTACAAAAGCCTATTCTCAACAAAACTGGAAAATATAGATGAAATGGACAATTTTCTAGACAGATATCAGGTAACAAAGTTAAATCAGGATCAGATAAATGACCTAAACAATCCCATAACCCCTATGGAAATAGAAGCAGTCATTAATAGTCTCCCAACAACAACAACAACAACAACAAAGCCCAGAACCAGATGGGTTTAGTGCAGAGTTCTATCAGACCTTCAATGAAGACCTAATGACAATACTCTTCAACTGTTCCACAAAATAGAAACAGAAGGAAAACTACCCAATTCATTCTATGAAGCCACAATTACCCTGATACCTAAAGCACACTAAGATCCAACAAAAGAGAACTTTAGACCAATTTCCCTTATGATTCTCGATGCAAAAATACTCAATAATATTCTTGCCAACTGAATTTAAGAACACATCAAAATGGTCATGCACCATAATCAAGTAGGCTTCATCCTTGAGATGAAGGGATGTTTCACTATATGGAAATCCATCAATGTAATCCACTATATAAACAAACTAAAAGAAAACAACCACATGATCATTTTGTTAGGTGGTAAGAAAGCATTTGACATAATTCAACACCCTTTCATGATAAAAGTCTTGGAAAGATGGGGAATTTAAGGTCCATACCTAAACATAGTCAAAGTAATATACAGCAAACCAGTAGCCAACATCAAACTAAGTGGAGAGAAACTTTAAATAATCCCACTGAAATCAGAGACTCAAAAAGGCTGTCCTCTCTTTCCCTACCTGTTCAATATAGTACTCAAAGTCCTAGCCAGAGCAATTAGACAACAAAAGAAGGTCAAAGGGATTCAAATTGGAAAGGAAGAAATCAAAGTATCACTATTTGCAGAAGATATGATAGTATACGTAAGTCACCCCAAAAATTCCACCAGAGAACTCCTAAATCTGATAATCGACTTCATCAAAGTGGCTGGATATAAAGTTAATTCAAACAAGTCAGTAGCCTTCCTATACTCAAAGAATAAAGGGGCTGAGGAGAAATTAGAGAAATGACATCTTTAACAATAGTCACAAATACTATAAAATACCTTGCTGTGACTCTAACCAAGCAAGTGAAAGATCTGTATGAAAAGAACCTCATGTCTCTGAAAAAAGAAATTAAAGAAGACCTCAGAAGATGGAAAGATTTCGCCTGCTTGTGGATTGACAGGGTTAATATAGCAAAAATGGACATCTTGCTTAAAGCAATCTACAGATTCCATCAAAATTCCAACTCAATTATTCAGTTAGAAGGAACAATTTCCAAATGTATCTGGAATAACAAAAAAAAGGATAGTGAAAACTATTCTCAACAATAAGAGAACCTCTGGTGGAATCACCAATCTGACTGCAAGCTATACTAGAGAGTGTCATAAAAACTGCATGGTATTGGTGCACTGATAGGTAAGTAGATCAATACAATAGATTTGAAGACCCAGAGACAAACCCACACATCTATGGTCACTTGATCTTTGATAAAGGAGCTAAACATGGATAAAAGACAGCATTTTCAAAGAATGGTGCTGGTTGAACTGGCAACCAACGTGTAGAAGAATGCAAATTGATCCATTCTTATCTCCCTGTACAAAGCTCAAGTCCAAGTGGGTCAAGGACCTCCACATAAAACCAGATACACTGAGTCTTATAGAAGAGAAAGCGGGGAAGAACCTGGAGCAAATGGGCACAGGGGGGAAATTCCAGAACAGAACACCAATAGCTTATGCTCTTAAACCAAGAATTGAGAAAATGAGTCCTCATAAAATTGCAAAGCTTCTGTAAGGCAAAGGGCACTGTCAATATGACAAAACAACAACCAACAGATTGGGAAAAGATCTTTACTAATCCTACATCTGATAAAGGGCTAATATCCAAAATATTCAAAGAACTCAAAAAGGTAGACTCCAGAAAACAAAAGAACCCTATAAAAAATGGGGTATAGAACTAAACAAAGAATTCTTAACTGTGGAATGCTGGATGACTGAGAAACATCTAAAAAAATTTCTACATCCTTAATCATCAGGGAAATGCAAATCAAAACAACCATGATATTCCACCTCACACCAGTCAGGATGGCTAAGATCAAAAACACAGAGAACAGCAGATGCTGGAGAGGATGTGGAGAAAGAGGCACAGTCCTCCATTGCTAGTGGGATTGAAAGCTGGTAAAACTAGTCTGGAAATCAGTTTGGCTGTTACTCAGAAAATTGGATATAGAACTATCTGAAGACCAAGCTATACCATTCCTGAAATACACTCAGAAGATGGTCCAACATGTAATAAGGACACATGCTCCACTATGTTAATAGCAGCCTTATTTATAATAGCCAGAAGCTGGAAAGAACCCAGATGTCCCTCAACAGAGGAATAGATACAGAACATATGGTACATTTACACAATGGAGTACTACTCAACTATGTAAAACAATGAATTCATGAAAATCTGAGGCAAATGGATGCAACTAGAAAATATCATCCTGAGTGAGGTAATCCAATCACAAATAACACATGTTATGCACTTCCTAATAAGTGCATATTAGCCCAAATTCTCAGAATACCCAAGATACAACTCTCAGAACAAATGAAACACAAGAAGAAGGAAGACCAAAATGTGGATACTTATTCCTTCTTAGAAGGTGGAACAAGATACCCTTGGCTCAAAGCCAACCAATAGACTGAACATAGGGTCCCCAATGGAGCAGCTAGAGAAAGGACCCTAGTAGCTGAAGAGCTTTGAAGCCCCATAGGATCTTCATTATCCTCAGAGCTCCCAGGGACTAAACTACCAACCAAAGAGTACACATGGAGGGACCCATGGCTCCAGCTTCATATGTAGCCGAGGATGACCTTTTCAGACATCAATGGGAGGAGAGGCCATTGGTCCTGGGAAGGCTAGGTGTCCCGGTGTAGAGGAATGCCAGGTCAGGAAAGTAGGAAGAGGGTAGTGGTAATCAGGTGGAGGGGAGTGGTTTAGGGGGTTTTCAGAAGGGTAATGAGGAAAGGGGCTACCATTTGAAATGTAAATAAAGCAAATATCTAATAAAAAAGGAAGTCTGATTTTATTTGAAACATTTTAGATTTGTTTTAAAATGCCAGCCAAATAATTGTCCTTTCTGTAAATTTATATTTTGAATCATAGAATGAATAAATTAGCTTTCTATAATAAAGAAGTTCAGTGCTCCTATTTTCACATGTAGGCTGACTGTCAGTGTTCTGCAACTCTATATGACACCTGTAATATTATGGTAGAGGTTAAGGAGCCCACATTGACATGGTACAATTTGCTGTTTCAAGTAGTTTCATTTTTAATTTAAATTATTTTGTTTATTTACATTCTGGTTGTTGCTCCCCCTCCATGGTCCTCTCTCCCACAGTTCCTCATTCTGTCCCTCCTCACCCTTGCCTCTGAGAAGGCGCTCCTCCCCCACCAGACCTCCCTCTAGTTTCATTTTTTAAGGTTTAGTTCAGTATTCCACATTTAATACTTTGGAACATTCCCAGTAAATGTAGATTTCCAGATAGTACATCATTGAAATTATAGATTATGCTCACTCTTGATGTAGCTGACACTTTTGAATGGTTGAACTGATAGATGAAGTTCACAATTTCACAATACTTTTTTTCTAAGAGCAGTGTCTGTATGATTTGGGTGTAAGAGTTAGTTTACGTATTTTTCAATTAAATATGAATCTTCTGGTTCAATAAGTACCATTAAACAAAGTTTGATGGGTAAAATAGTCCTGGGTTTTTTGTTTGTTTGTTTTTGTGAAAACAGGATGAACTGAACTTTCAGCATTTACTCAGGTGTGAGATTCTCAGTTTCTGGCCAGCTTCTGCTTCCTATCAAATAGCATGTGTGTTTCAACAATTTCATGTTCACATCATTAGAACAATTTCCATTCTATTAAATATTTTAAGACAGAAATGTACTTTAATATTGAATTCCTTTTCTTTAGTAAGGAAACTGCATAGTTACTAACTAATGAGATATTTGGAAAATTCTATATATTAAAATATTTGTGATAGAATTAGGAATTTGTTCTGTTTTATAGAAATAAATTATTAACCTGGAGAGGTTGGAAAGGTGTCATGCTGTCTACACTATGAAGGCCTAACCCTAACAACTTTCAGGAAAGCAAGTTTTCTGTCTATTTACATAATTTTCCTGGTAAGACCTCATAATTTCTAATTTGTGTCAATTTGTTTTTCAGAGAACTAATAATGTCTTTGAAGGTTATTTAGCATGCTAAGGTAAATTTTATTTGTATAAAGTTCTTTTGTTTGAGCCATGTAAACCAAGTTATAGTTCTGCATCTAGTACCTTTTTAGGAGCCAGAATTATAGGGAAATTGAGATTATTGTATTTTGAAAAATACTTATATACTGTAGGTTCCTGCAGGGATTTTTAATATCAATAGAAAGCCCTGATGGAAAGCCAGGTTTGTAGTTTAGATATTTAATGTTCCCAAAGGTGCACTTTAAGATTTGGTCTCCAATCCACTGAACTGTTGAGAAGTGGTGAACCAGTTAGGAGCTGAAGCCAGAGGCAGAAACTTGAAATCACTGAGAGAATGGCCTTGAAGGAGACATTTAGACTTGGCCTTTTGTTTTTCTGTTTCATTTGTAAATTGTATCCTGTAACGTGAGCAGCTTATCCTGGCATTTACTTCCTTTAGTATGTGCTAAATGGAATAACAAACCAGCCATTGAAACTCCAAAACTATCTGTCCAAGTAAAGTTTTCCTTTGTTGCAGTTGTCTTAGGCTTCAGTTTTCTCTTGATCATTACAGAACTGGTAAGGAGAGAAATGATACCTGGAACTATGATGTTCCTAAAGCAGTCCATTATGGGATTCTTTGATGTTGGTTTCAGTCCAGAATCAACTTTACTAGACATTAAATTGTACATTTTATTTTGTGATAAAAGTTACAAATTTATTATTCGTAAAGGAATTAAATTATGAAAAGACTGCATTAATCTGCCATAATGCAAGACTAGTACCTCTTTTTGTAGATAAAATAAAAAAGATTATTAGCCAAATGTTTCTCAAAATAAATATTTTAGTAGACATTGCTATGCTTTGGTTTCTTTGGATTACTTTCTTTCTGAATAAAATTTTGACAAAAATATTGCATTTAGCCTTTTGTATATATAAACATATACATCTATATATTAATGTAGTTAAATAACAAGCGTCCATGAATTTGTGAATGAATGGAGACTGTCAGATGAATTTGAGGGTGGAAGAAAAGACAAAATCATGTGCATGCAATATTCATATGTGAAAGTCACAAAATGAAAATATTTTAAAATGATTGTTATGTGAATATGACCATGTTTAACAAATGTCTTTCTGTGATAGTGATTCACCAATAAGTTTATGTATACTGTCTGGCTACACATTTACATAGTACATCACATGATAGACAAGTCTGAGTGTTCTTCCTGGGGATATCTCCCAAGAGATATGCATATGCTCAAGACTGGTAGGACTCACATTTCCTATTTCCCTTGAAGAGTCTTCTGCTTCTGTCTGCTCTTCCACTTGAGGGTTTATTATAGCACATGGAAGACTAGATTGTCATCAAACCTCTGACAATAGGATTGATGTGAACACTGGAGGGGAAGAACACAGTGAAAGATGGACAGGTATGACTGTGAAAGAGGCTATGAAAACAACATCCCTCATACTCAAATTCTCAATATCTTTAATAAATAAAGTAACTCTGGTAATATATGTTTAGAATTATTGACAACACTTTTCCAAAGGAAATGTCTTAAAATAGAGATTTTAAGAGTATTAAAATCCTAAGTGCAGAATCCTAAGTTATCTTGATCCATTTCTAACTTAAATTATGTGATATTTTGTAAGAAACAGATTCTCCAAGTAGCCAACATTTAATAGCTCTCATGGGTTTAAAAATGAAAAATAACTTTTACTTCCACATACTGAAACAAAGGTAGAGCTCATGTATTTCTGAGCTAAAATATGTAGGTAGAATATTGGGTACCACAGTTTAAATTTTTAATTACAAATGGGCTTTTCTTGATCATTTATCAAATGTATAAAAATTTAAGAAGATTTTCCAACTTAATGTGATTCCAAACTGCTAAAAGCTTTTCAATGTTGACAACCAGGCATAGGCCTTCTTCAGATTAAATATTCATACCTCATGAGAACATCAATGCATAATTTGAGAGTACATGCATTTCATTACAAAATTAATGCATCAATCATTTCTTATGGACAATTTAGAACCCAGATAGGAGATCCATAACATCACATTATAATTACCAACTCCTGTAAGGAACCTGTGCCCTTGTAATTTAAAACACACATATATTAAATATGTCCTATCTCTTAGAAAGTTAGCCTTTATTTCTATATGCATTATACTTAATTCTCATTACTATTTGTGCCTTTTCCTAACTTAGGAAAACTTTCAAAGATATGATACAATATTTGCTTCATTATTTTATAATCGTGAATATGCCAAGGACTCAAAATCAGATAATGCCTTTGTTTAAACTTAAAAGTCTTTTAAAAGTGGTGTTTGACTCTTAGTTTCTCATATGCCATTGACATCCCCTATAATTCACAGGGACATGCTATTATAGAATGAGTTCATCACTGAAAGATATAGATATCTAAATTACAAAATAAAAGCATAATTATTCATCTCCTTATAATACTTTTATAAAAGGAAGGAATAAATCCATTTCTAAACATCTTGTGTCTCTACCAAAATAAAGACCTAATAACTAGACTGGATGTTTTTCCGGGAGAAGCTCTGTTTATATATTTACAGGTCCCTGTAGATACCAGACCAGCTGATTGTGCCAGGCCTTCTCCATGGACAGAGACTTCCACACCTGTCACTTCCTTCAAGCCTACATCAGAGCAATCATCATCTGCAGACTCTCCACTGTGCCAGAGACACCAGCAAAAGAAGACACCGAAGACACAGTTCCTGATTTCATCTAATTGGACTTTTAATTCTATACCCTGGGGATTCAGGGGATTGGATCTCCTCTTTCTACAGCAGGGAAGGCTTTGTGCAGCCTTAAAAGAGAAATGTTGTGTCTATGTAGATAAGACTGGACTCATGGAGGACAGTCTAAAAAGGGTGAGGGATAGCCTAGAAAAGCAAAAGAGAGAGCGAGAATAACAAGAGTCCTGGTATAAAAACTGGTTTTCTACATTCCCATGGCTCTCTACCCTGCTACCTTCGATGTTAGGACCCTTTATAGGCATGCTTCTGTTAATTTACTTCGGTCCTTGGGCCTTTCATCGACTTACATGCTTTATTAAATCGCAAATAGATTCTGTTTTGTCTAAGAATTCTGTTTCAGTACATTATCATCGCGTGGAAACCGGAACAATTGACAAGGAGCAGGAGGGCGACAAAGAAGATGAGGTGCCTATAACACATTGAGAAAGGCTCAACTTCCACAATCTCCTAAAGTAATGCTGTCTGGCCCTTATTCTTTCGTCCCTGGGCTTGTAGGAGGAATGGTAAGATGACCCAAGGTAGCCATCTTAATGATGGGCAACTTCCTCCTGTCCCTGACCAACCTAAGACATGGAGCCTTGAGGATGACAAGGTAATCCTATGACAGGTAAGGCTGGGGCTTGAGAGGTCGATCCTAAGACAGAGATGGCTACACCTCTTGTGGTCATCTTTTCCTCTGCCCAGTTTCTCCCCCAAAAAGCTCTGATTGCTTGCACAGAGAGCATTCTTTTCACAGCCATTCCAGCTGAGACTCCAGAAGGAGCCCCACAAAGGACCAACGATGATAACATTGCTGGGCAGTTAGCCAATGATGGGCACCTTCCCAGGGCCACACCCACCTAAGACAGGGGTCTCTGGAGGCTGGCAGAGACAAACCCAGAGACAGGAATGGGTTGATGGATGACCGGGTCAATTCCTAAGACAGGTGCTGCCCCATTATTCTGGTGCCTCAATGGTTGTCTGACCTCTGCTCTCTATTATACAGGGAAGGGTGAGCTGTAAGGAGCCATTCTAAGCTACACGGCCACAAATGCTCAGCCCTGAAATGGCTGTTGCAGGGTTGTGAGATTGTTAAACAAAAGCCTTTCCCATGAACTAATGGCACAGAAGACTCCAGGAACTGACTGGCCATAAAAGATAAGGAGCATCCCTGGAAAATATTCACCAAGCCCTGAGCCATCTGGACTGGCGTCATCCTGTCTTCCTCCCCTAGATAAGTCGTCTTCCTTTCTCACCAGTTGCCTCTGTTCTCACCGCCTGAATGCCTTAATTAAGGACTGGAGTGCAAGCATCTCACAGTGCTCCTATCTCACCTTCTTTCATGTGCCGTACCAGGAAATGGCTGAAACAATAAACTGACTGATTATTTAGATTCCAGACCGCCTTACAGGAACCAGTTAACTGACAAACTGGTTTTCAACCTAAGTGTCCTTATCCCTCATCCCAAGACATCCCATTTGACTGTTTCAAGATTTACTGCCTTTGTCTTACTTCCCCTTCTTAGGGCTTATAAGCCATTGCTTTCCAAATATTAAACAGACTCTGACTAAAGCTTGTCATACACAGGGTCTTGGTCTTTCCACACCCCCCCCCATGATCCCCAGGTAGCGCCTCTCTGGGGACCCTGGAATAACTGGACCTGCTGGTCAGGAACAAACTCCTAGATATTCCCACTTCAACTTTAGCCTTCTTTCCTTTGCTAATTTTCAGTAATGTTTCACCCTGTCATGTAGAATATTTTTGAAGCAAAATCTTTTACCAGGATTTTTTTTCTGCTTGTTGTAGCTGATTTGTTGTTGCTAATTATTAATGGAAAAGGTGCATCATACAAACAGTCAGATCATTACAGAAGTTTAAAATGCATGTTATTGGAGAGTGCAAATGAAAGTATAAAACAACAGTAAATAAAATATTTTACTGTCTTGCACGCTAGTTTACTACCTGTCAGATTAAGAGAGCAGGTAGACATGATGCCCGTTACTTCTTACAGATGAGTAAATTTAGAAACATGTGTCAGATGATAGATATGGTGTCAGGGTAACTCAGTGGCCAATTTCATCAGGAGATTATAATAGAACTTGAATGCTGGGTCTAAAGAGAGTTAAACATTGAGAATAAGTTGTAAATTTTGGTACATAAGTATGGTCCTAGTTAAAGTTTTTATTGATAGATAAAACAACATGACCAAAAAGCAAATTGAGGAAATGGTTTATTTCTGATTATACCTTATAGTCTATCACCCAGGGAAGTCAGGGCAGAAACCTGGAAGCAGGAACTAAAGCAGACAGAATCTGTGGAGGAACTAGACTACTGGATTTCTTCATATGTTGCTCAGCCCGCTTCCTTATAGCATCCAGGACCAGCAGACCAGGAGTGTGAACATCTCTGCTGAGCTGTGTTCTCCCATATGAATCACCAAATTTGAATTTGTACCATAGTCTTGCTCATAGGCCAATCTGGTAGGAGCATTTTCTCAATTGAGGTTCCCACTTCCGAAATGATTCTATGCTGTGTCAAGCTGACATAAAGCATCTAAGATCTTAGTATTTGTTAACACGATTTGGGAGAATATCTATGAATTCCAGGCAGGCTTGAGTTATGAAATGAGATTGTTTTTCTAAACAACAAAACCAAAATGAAGAACAAGAAAAATAAAAGCATACTTTAATAAGAAACTTTCTTAAAAGAATAAAAGCTTCTAGAAGTTCTAGTCTTCAATTTTATTCAAACCTAATGTTGTCTTTATTTTTAAATGCATAACTCCCTTCTAGTCTATCACCCGCCAGTGGAAGTGGAAAAGATTGCTTATTAGGGCAGAGGAAGTGGACTTGTTTAGAAATTGTTCTTTGAAACAGATCCAATCTGTGTTAGGAAATCATCAGTTCAGTTCACAGAATTCATAAGTGGCAGCCCTAGCCCTTCACAAATACTTCACAAATACCACAGCAGTCCAGTTCAGCAGTGATGTAAGCATAAATCAGCAGTGATGGCCCATGACCTAGCAGAAACAGCTAAGCCTCTGCTGAATAAGCAAGAGTCAACATGAGGGGCCAAACCTAGCAACCAGAACCACACTAATACAAGTTCTGTGTCCTGCCCCTCTCAAGGAAGTGAAGATCAACAAAGACATGAGACCAAGAAGCATTGCAAAGCTAGACATGCAAGCCAGTTTCTACCACTGAGTCCCATTTATTCTCTCCCTAAACATCATGTGTCCTCCACAGGTCTTATGTCCCCATATTTCTTGCCTCAGCACTTGAGTATGTCTTAGCAAAACTCCACATGAGTCTGTTTCAAGCTGACATCACTCTGCCCACCTGCCTAAGTCCTCAGAAGTGGCAAAAAAAACCCACAGAAACCTCACGAGAAGTATTTTGGCGAGTTTTTCTCTATGGTGTCATGACAAATGGAGTTGAACTAAGCAATGTAATAGGAAGCGATACATGTGTGTTGTTAGTGAAGAATTCTTCATCACACATCCTACACATGCTTGCTTTAGAATAAATACATCCTTTCACCTGTATTCACTTCAGGAGAACACTCCTTCACATGTCTGCCCCAGCAAAGCACCATCTGCCACAACTGACTTTCCAAGGAAACCATATATTTCCACTTCAAAACAGTCCTCCATTTGTTTATAAGAAAATGCAGGGAAGTCCAACTATGGTGAGCATCATGTTCCATGGGAAGTGGTGATGTAAAAGAACTGTCTTGTTTGGGCAGCATTGGGAACTAATAGATTATAAGGTATTGTACTACAGTTAACCTGCTATTTGAACTAAAGCCAGGCATGGAACTGACATATTTCTCATGTTTCTTGTAAATCCTGAGATGATGATGATGGTGGTGGTGGTGGTGGTGGTGGTGGTGGTAGGGGTTGTCGTGGTGGTGGTGATGATGATGATGATGGCTTTGATGAAAATGATGATGGTGAAGATGATGAATGTATACATATATATATATTAAATGGACTTATACTTATTAAATGTATAATTACACTTATATATTACTGACTTGGAAAAATAATTTGTGTCAGCCTATAGACTCACAAAACATATTTATTTTATTTTCAGAACAAGGTGAGAATATATGAAACTTTGACTGTAGTAGCTGAGGCTGACACTATATAATTTTGCTAAGGTTACAAATAGTAATGCAGAGCTAATGTCCATGTTGCTAATTCAAATGTTGACTCCATGTTGCTGCTTCCTATTTACTATGAAACATATACAGGAGTAGCTTTCTTTGATGCCACTATTGGTTATTACCATATTTTATTCAGTTCCAAGACAAGCAACTTGTTCTGAATTCAAAAAAATTATGATTATCAGAAGTATCTCTCCACTGCAATAACACATTTTCTTCTAGAATGTACAAATAGGATCTCAGCAGGCAGACAACTAATAGGAAAAATAAAAAAGCCCTTAGGCTAAAGGGAGATTGTTAAATTAAACTAGATATGAGAAATGCATGGAACGCTGATAGTGTGTGAATCTCAGAGTTACTGAAGCAGTTAATAGGAAAGGGCATCAGACTTCCAGCTCTGATTAAGGATACTACTTTAAGAGACCATTATATAAGCCTATGTTTTCATTGACTAGAAAGAACAAAACACATTTCTTTAAAATGTGTGAAATTAATGACTATAGAAAAATTTCATATTTTGAGGGGGAAAATGTGGCTTGAAGATCCTCGAATAGAAATGTGTTATACTCACGGTTCCTGCTGCTCTCTGGCTCTCCACATCTATCAAAAAAGGACTATGCTGCCGTGATTAGCATTTTATGTGCAAATAAAACATTCTCCTTGTATAAATAGAGAAGGAAGGCAAATGCAAATGCTTCTGAAAAGAAAATGCTTCTGTGTTCTTGGTCTGGCTCTGGATACCTCTGTCCTTTCTCATTGAAACCTGGGGACTCTTATATCACCTAGCCCTGTCTCCTTAGAACCTGGGACTTTCTGAATCAAAATGTCTGGGCTTTTTAGTGTCCCTCCTCTACTACTAACAAAGTGAGCAAAATATACAGGTATCCATCATCAGTAATGAATAAAAAAATTCAAGTTGTATGCATATGTGATGTAACCTTGGTGATGAAAAGAAAGAATCCTGTGTTCTCAGACCTGAAAGCTAAATCTGCCCCTGGGGAAAAGCTCTGGAATAGTCAAAAGTTTAATCTTCAGGACCTTCAACCTTAATGTATTAGCAACTAATGTGATGTATTTCATGAGTATAAGAATCTGTAATGTAATTAAGCTTTCTGTTGTCAATGAGAGAAACACCACTCTCACATCAAAGAGGATAAAATAATCATTGATTCTGGAGTCAAATATGATTGACCTTGTCTCAAGTATAAAGATTCAGGTTACCCAAGAATTAGTGTTTGCGTGCAAGTTCAGTTTAATAGAATTTTAATTGGAACAGAGCAAAGAAAGTAATAAATCAGTATGCTTTTCCAGTATGCTGGTGGAAATACCAGGCAGACAGGTGCTAGCAAAGCAGTGGAGTGAGTATGCTTTTAATGTTTATTGAATCAATTGTCTTTTCTAATGCCCGTCTAATAAAAATAAATAAATATGTCTTCCAAAGAACTGGTGATGAAAAAGAGTGTTGCCAGGATTGCAGGGCTGTCAGAGCAAGAATAGAGACTTTACTACAGTGGGTCCTCTGCTCATCTCTTCAAGGATTTCAGGGTAGAAGTGCAGGCTCAAGAACAGGTTGACCCTGATAGGAATTTTTCTGTCTCCATCTTGTCTTTTCTAAGTCATTGAAAATTGTCACTATCACTGTCCTTCTGCTCAGAGAAGCCAACAGAGACTGCCTTGTAAGAGCAACATTGGTCTGAATGAAGACAAATACAGAAAGTATGTCTTCTCACTTCATTTTGGATACTGAATCACAATACTGAGAAGTGTGGTAGAATGAGAAGACCCCAAATATCAGGCCACTATGGAAGGAGTAGGGGATGAAGACTTCTTTAAAAACTGGCTGGCTGCCTCAGGGTGATATAAATAGAAAAGCCTCCAAGATAGATAAAAAGTAATGGTGTTATTTTAAAACAAATTACACAAGGCTGAAAGGTGGAGCCTCTCAATACAAACATGTATTGGTGGAAAAGATGGAACTCAGAAAGACTGGTGCAATGTAACTTCTGCTTTGTATTTCATGAGAAGCCCATGTGTCCCATTTGCAACCTGAGTTTGTAACATTTTACAGCAGAAGAATATACAAGCATCCAAATACCTGTGTTATCCCAGTTGTTTGTGTGGAAACAGAATTAGGGATGGAAGCTATGTGTATGGAGGAAGTTGTATACCACTGGATAAAATGATAGAGTGGTGTTGTGAAGTTCACACACATTACAAATAAAAACCTGGCAAATCTACATCATTATGAAGGGTACAAAATGCACAGAGGCATACAATTTGATTTATAAAACAGAGTCTTTTAAAAGTTATATATAGAGAAAGCAAATTTATTTTTAACATGGTCTTCACTTTGGCCTGGACTTGCAGATGTTGCTCTGTGCCGAGAGTGTTTGTCAAGATGTGCCAGGTCGCAATGAGGAGCTTAACCAGGTCTATATCACCTTTCGGTTGCATAAAAAAGGAGGAGACTCATTATAATCATTGGCTGACTTTTGGTAAAAGAAAAAAAATAGGCATCAAAGGAGAGAGAAACAATACCAAGGAGCAAAAGGAAACAGAGAAAGAATATCAGGTATGAAATGAGTCAGCCTGGGTGTCAAATGCAAAAGAACACACAGGATATGTTTTTGACAACTTGGAAACTTTCATGTAAGAAAGGAATATTAGAATTTTTGGGGAAGATGATACAATTCACATGATCCAATTATAATGTCACAAGATGCTGTAAATTTTAATGCTAGCTCTTCAAATTTTAAATTGAGAACAAAAAGGAGGAGATATTACTTAGGTCTCTAAAATTCCAAGATATCAAGGAAAGGACAAATGTATTCATCAATCTACTTTGTGGGCAGAGGACAAAGCTATGTGCTTTAGGCAAGAGTTTCATGCCAACTGGAGCAGAAGCGAGTAAGCCTTTGACCTCTACTTCAGAATCCAGGGCCTTCAGTCTAGCTATATCCTTAAAGCTCAGATTTCTTGTTGATTAGTTTTATTTTAAACTTTCCAATTAGATTTCAAAATTATTGGTCTGATGCTCCAAGCTGAATAAATAAAATAGAAAGTTACCTTTCAAAGCCCAGAGAAAGCATTGTTAAAGAAAGTAAAAGGAAATTGGAAACTGCAGAAAAAAATACTAAAACCCATAGCTGCTTAATTAACACTACAGTACTGAAAGCTAATAATGAAGTCTTTATTTTAAAATTATAGAGCGCTTAGTGATTTTATTTTAATTCTTCTGGAATGGTTTATGTGAGATTAATAACTAATTCTTAGTTAACTACGTTAGCTGCAACTAACCTAGTTTGGGCCACCATGTATCCCCAGGATCTACCTGAAAACTCTCAGAAACAAACACTTAAATTCCACCTCTTCAATATCTAGTCCATTAGCACAGCCTGGTAAACACTGCACACACACTTTCACACACACACACACACACACACACACACACACACACACTGTTATGTGATTCATTGCTCAAGATGTGCTCAAGACCTTCTGCCAAATACAAGCCCAAATGTCTCAGTACAGAATTGCTCTCATTTGAAGAAACCACAGTTTTCTTGATTCTGAAAGCTACTTTGTCTGGGTTACCAGGCTCTTTTTTCTTAATCTTTAATCTTTTTTTTATTAAGTCCAGTCATTATTCCCCTCCTCTGACAGTTCCTCATCCCATTCCTCCTCCCCAGTCTCCAAGAGGATGTCTCCACCACTACAACCCTCTCCACCCCACCAGCCCTTCCTATTCCCTGGGGTCTCACATGGCTTTCATAAATGTCTTTGGAATGCTTCAGGGCATATCATGGCAAATCTAAGTATTTTTGATTGTTTAATTTATTTAATTTTTAAAAACTTATTTAATATTAATTTTTCTGAAAGAGTCTCACACTATGTAACTCTGTTCTGGCTGTCCTGGAAATCCGCCTATTTCTGCCTCCCGAGATTTCTGTGGGCTATTCAGTAGTCATGGACTCATGCAATTGTAATGTTTCTATGTTCCAAAGTACATTTCACCTATCTTTGTCTATGCTTTGGGTTAATAGTGAGAGTCCTAACAAGACAATGTGAAATGTCATGTAGACAAAAAATTTTATCAATAGTTGATTTAAAATGTAAAAGTGCACGGAAAGCAAACTGAAAAAGAGTAGGCTAGCTGATGCTCTGGGGCATCAGCTTTTACAGTCTTTCTGCCCTCTCTCCCATGTTGTTTCCTTAATTTTGTGTATAAGGGTTGCATCTGGATAGTTCATTTGTGGTTAGGCACCCTGTAAATGTGTCCTCTCTGGTGTAGCCAGTTGTGGATTTCTGTAATGGTTTCTATCTGCTGTAGAAAACAAACTTCTCCGGTGAGTATCAAGGGCTACACTTCTCTGGAGATTTCTTACAAAGCACCAATGATTATGGCAAATAAAATATGCAAAATATTTGTAATTTTAGACATTCAGAAGAAAGATAGACATGAAATCAGTGTGTGTGTGTGTGTGTGTGTGTGTGTGCGTGCGCGCACGCATGTGTGTATATGTGTGTGTTATGTGTATGTTCATTCAATATTCTTGGTGAAAAGGTATTGTAATGTTACTTTACTATTCTTAAATTCTTCGGAAAGAACAATCCAAAAGCCACTGTTCTACCAAACTTCCATCATCTTAAATAAAGTCCTTCTCTAAAAATTACTCATGATAAAATTATCTTGACTATTGTACCTTCATTGATAGTTACTGGTGCATGTGATCCGCCATTTTACATCTTACTATAACCTGACAATGAAAGCGCTGTTAGATTATTGCTAAAGGGCAGATGGATTCCCTCATCATTTGTGGCATTTCATAAATTAAATATATAGTAATTAAATTCCTATTTGGCACATCCAATTCCAAAGAGTGAATAAAAATTCTCTAGATGTTTTGTACTCAAATACAAGAAGAAAAGTGAGCAAGGGGATTATCAGTCAGGGAAAGCATCAGGATCCCCAATGCCCAAGTCAAAGCCAGGCACAGTGGTGCTCGCCTGTAAGCCCAGCACGGGTTGGGGTGGTGCCTGGGAGAGACATGTAAGATCTAAGAAATTCACTGGTTAGCTATTCTAGCAAAGCATGTAACTACAGGTTACTCAAGATACCCTGACATAAAAGTAAGATCAAGAGATAGAAGAAGATGATGTGGATCTGTCTTCCATGTGTGTCGCTACTTAGGTTTGCACACGTGTCTGCACAGTATACACATGCATCACATACATACACCCCCAAAAATAATATTTAAAAATCAGTTTCTGAGATTAAGCTTAGACCATTAAATAGTGAACATTTCTAAAACATATCTGTTCCTTAAAAGAAAGTATCTTTCCTTCACATGAGTTACTATCTCATAGGATGGTAGCAGGAACCTTTAAATTAAAGTAGCCTTATTTCAAAATACACTTCATAGAGAAAGAATGAGAAAGAATTTTCAGGAAAGCATTCTCTTTAATTTCTCATTTTATTATACTAAAGTCTGTTTTTAGAAATGATCTCAGCTTGTCTACAAAAAATACAGCAAAACCACATTTAAAGTCACTTCTCTGACTCATAGTCACTCACCGTGCTGAGCCTCTTATTCTGAGTCATCGTGTCACACTCTTAACTGCTCTTACATATCTAGATCAAATACCACTGTCACCAATCCTGACATCTTCAGCCTAAAATCAACACATTTCTTTCAAATGCTGTGACTTTGCAGTTGCTACTTTCAGGGATCACATGACATTGTTTTTCCCTTCATGATGGACAAGTGTCACTAAAACCCTGACAGAAGCCAGATCAATTCGTGGTGGTGTACACTGTTTCCCAGGAGAAAATAAATCACATTGGACATTCGTGTTGGTGTACACTGTCTCCCAGGAGAAAATAAATTACATTGGACAAACACATCATCAACCAAAGCCTTAGTGTGGCTTTCTGGTTTTCCAAAACACTGTGTCTTATTTTTTAAAAAGTCATATAGGTAATAACTATCCAAAATTCATTAGAAGACAATAGAAAATATAAATCAAAAGAAATATGTGCTTTTAAATGTCAGGACAATACTTTAAAATGCTTAATATGTGACAGATGTCCTGTGTTATAGCAAAATGGTAAGATATGCATTGGAAATAAAATAAACTTCATGTTACTCTAAATTTCCATATTATGTATTACTTAAAATTTCAATGTAGAATTTTATGTTTATTTATTTTCTCACACAGTAGTTAGGGCTGTCCGGGAATTCATTACATAATCTGAACTGGCCAGTGCTTACAGTAATCTTTCTACTTCATCCTCCTGAGTGTTAAGATTACAGGTGTGAGCCATTTTACTGGGCTTACAGCATGCTTTTAAGAGCATTTTAAGGCCTAGAGAAAGACAGAACTTGCAGGGTATTTTAATTTCTCTATTGTGGATTGCACTTTTCGAGTTGCTGGTTCTCTCTCTCTCTCTCTCTCTCTCTCTCTCTCTCTCTCTCTCTCCTTCCCTCCCCCTCTCCCTCTCCCTCTCCCTTTCCCTCTTTATCTCCATTTCTTCTCTTTCCATATTCTCTTTTCTTTGCTTTTCTATATTTTCTAACATAATATTCTAATCTTCCTTCACTGGAGATATTTGCACTGTTCAATGTCAGGAGATGACAATACACAGCAAGGCTGAGATGGCCACATTTCCCTGTGGGAATAGTACAAGGAGCTAACAGGATAGCCTAGATCAGTTTAAACAGGAGAAGCCAACCAGTCAGTTCCACTGCTCTTAAGTCAGACACAGGAGATGTCCTTGGTATGCTGCTTGTCTAGCCTGGCTAAGTTAGTGATCTCCAGGTTCAGTGAGAGATGCTGACTTAGAGAATACAGTGACGCAATCTAAGAAAATATCTCATATTAACCTCATATGTTCAAACACGCATGGGCCTAATCACCTGTAAAGAAGCATACCACACACACACACACACACACACACACACACACACACACACATATATATATATATATATATATATATATATATATATCACATACAGATTTATGGAAAATGCAAAAAAATCCTTAAGATACATGAGAAAAAAAGCAAAGGTATGTCAAAGATTTGAGAAATGAAGAAAAAAGTTAGACACAAAGATATTCATACTTACCAAATACTTGTCAAGGCAATGAGACAGGTAGACAAAGCATGGAGATCATCAACTAAAGGTGTTTCCTAGTACAACTTCTGAAACTACACACAAAAGAGGAAATTCTTCAGGCAACCAGAAAGCAAAGGTCCTGCTGTAATAATGACAAAAGATTTACAAGTGTTGTGCAAATGAAAAGTCAAGGGAATGGTATCTCTAATAACAAAGACAGAATGCCTGCTCACTCCCCACTCCATGCTTAATAGAAATAGCAGTAGAAATAGATGAAGGCAATATCAAAAATATTTTTGGAGACAAGCAATAATTTATCACTGAAGATTGCTCTAAAAGAAATGGTAGTGGGCATCATCAATTACCATCAAAAAGATAGATTAGCCAATCGGTGGTATAATGAACTATTCATACAAAAAAATAATGAGGAGATATCTGCCAAATAAACCTTATATGATTAAAAACCTGCTGTAAAAATGTAAGTTTATCTTTTAGGAAATGTATTGGGCAGATCATCTTTATGACTGCAATTCAGGGAAAACATCTAAAGCACAAATTTTTTAATGGCAAAGATAATATTGTTTATAATAATAATATTATATATTATTAATAATAATATTAAACATCTCTGAATAAAATTTGCATAACTGAGATTATCTTAAACCATACAATGAGAAGGAAAATTTTTATTACATACTGCTGAGAGGGGTAAGTCATTTTTCCTTAAAAATATTACTCCATGACTCCAGAAAAGGGCTGCAGATCCATGATTATATGGGCAGCACATATATTTAACTAGAGACGTTAAAAGAAAAAAAGGAGTTGTGTGGGTAGGGAAGTGGTGTATCTTGTGGTAGGGAAGGGGTGTGGAAGATGGTGAGGGAGGGAAATATGATTTAAATACTAGGTATGAATTCCTCATTGAATTAATAAAAATACATTTTAAAATCACCTTTAAAATGAGCAATCCAAAATGAATTTTGGAGGCCATCAGATGAGCAGTTCTGGGCGCTGTAGTAAGGCCACTGCCTAGTTAAATGCTTTTCTGAACTGGATATGAGAAAATAACAAGAAATTCTAACCTTTACCCCATAAAAACATTAATATCTTTTATTGGTAGTTAAGAGAGAGAAACTGTCACCAATGACCACCACCTTTGCCCTTAGATAGAACCCTAGCCATCCATCCTGGCAGCCCAGTGAATTACGGCTTAGTGTGGGCAAGGTTTCCCGCACTGGTAAATGTCTACTATAAGTTATGGAAATACCTTTGCTGGGCCTTCTCCTTTCATTTAGAAGTTCTGCGTAATTTCAGTGTTTGTCAGAGCATACATTCCCATATATGTATTGTCCTGAGCTGTCAATATCCAATGTGAAGTTAGTTTTTTTTCAACTTCTAACTTAGTGGTTAATCAACAGGATACACCAAGAGGGGTCCCTCATTCAGGGAAATATCCTTAAATGATAAACAATAACAATAACAGCAAGAAAATTATTGTTGAGAATAAGTGATGTGTTAGTGCTTAGTTATAGACAAATGTATATACCATCTCCTTTAAGGTTTAGGGAACATTGCAGAAGAGGTGTAGGCTTAAATTTTTCAAAACTTGCTTTAATAAGCATTCTCAAATGTTTTGACCCCCACCCCTAGTTAGCCCACCTCCCAATGGTAGGAGAGAAACAATGGTAAATAGTACAAGGGGATATGGGCTTATTCAGAAGTAGTTCTTTGGGGGTAATTCTGATTTCCATTTGTCAGGATACCAGCAGTCCAGTTCAGTAGTGACAGAATACCAACAGTACAGTTCAAAGTGTCACAGAACACAAATTAGCAACAAGGGTATGACTGAGGAGAGATGTCGGGCCTCTGCCAAGTCAGCATAAGTCAATGGGAGTGACCAGGGCCAGCAGGAATGCCAGTTTTCTGCCGTGCTTCTCTCAGTGAAGATCAGCAAAGCTATGAGACCAAGGGGGAGCTGCACAGCCAGCTATGCAAGCACTCAGAATCTGTCCGATGAGTCTTATTTATATTCTCTCCAATTAGCATGTATCATCCTACATGTCTTGCCTCAGTAAAACACCATGTGGGTCTGTATCATATGACACAACAAAGAAGGGACAGAACAGAAAGAAGGGCTCTAAACTACCATCTTCTAGGCAAAACAAGGCCACTGAAAACATGACCTCTTAGCTGCTGTGGATGCCTGTACAGACAGGATCTGGATAAGCCCTTGGAAGTATTAGCCACTGAGAAATCCAAGATAAATAGTTATTGCCTCCAGTTGTATATCAGTTGGTGACTCTACCAGGATTTACTGGATAGTTTTAATTACAAGAACACACAGATGGCCCTGCTTAAACTAAATGACTTAAAACAAATCAAGATTCATGAATTTGGCAATGAGAGGGACAGGGCTATAGCAACCGGAAAGAGGTAAGAAAGGCTGAGAAAGGAGTAATCCAAATAATCAGACTACATTATACACATGGATTAATATGTCAAGGAAGAAACTAATTCTTTTGAAGAATACAGGCAGGGCTCGGGGAGACAGCTCTGCAGTAAAGAGCACTTGAAGATGACTTGGTTTGGTTCCTCACAGTTGAATGGTGGCTCAGAAATATCTGCTGCTACATCTCCATACAAACCATGCATGCATGCAATACATAGGCACATAGGTTGGCAAATATGAATAAGTAGTTTATAAATGCAAGTTATTCATACATAGATGAATCTTCAAATAAACAGAATGAATATAGAGAAAGGGAAAGGATACATGCAAAAATTCATATTCCATTTGGTTAAAATGTAAGAAATGCTAACTAGTTCCATCCACTTGCCTGCAAAACTCAGGATGTCCTCATTTTTTTTGTTTGTTTCTTTTTTGTTTTTTGTTTTTCTAGACAGGGTTTCTCTGTGTAGTCCTGGCAATACTGGAACTCACTCTGTAGACCAGGCTGGCCTCGAACTCAGAAATCTGCCTGCCTCTGCTTCCCAAGTGCTGGGATTACAGGCGTGCACCACCACGCCCGGCTTTTGGATGTCCCCATTCTTAATAGCTGAGTCCATTGTGCAAATGAAATACATTTTCTGTATCTATTCTTCTTTCGTGGAACATCTAGGCTGTTTCCAGCTTCTGGGTATCACAAATAAGACTACTATGAACACAGTGGAACACTTGCTCTTGTGGCATGGTGGGGCATCTTTTGGGTATATTCCCAAGAGTGGTAGAGATGGGTCATCAGGTAGATCTATTTCCAATTTTCTGAGGAACATCCAGACTGATTTCCAGAGTGGTTGTACCAGTTTGCAATTCCACAGCAGTGAAGGAGTGTTCCTCTTTCTCCACATCCTCTCCAACATGTGTTGCCACCTGAGGTTTTGATCTTAGGCATTCTGATTGGTGTAAGGTAAAATCCCAGGGTCATTTTGATTTGCAATTCTCTGATCACTAAGGACTTTGAACAATTTCTTTAGGTGTTTCTCAGCCATTCAAAATTCCTCTGTTGTGAAATCTTGGTTTAGTTCTATACTCCATTTGTTTTTTAGTTTTTCATAATTTTTTAAATATTAGCCCTCTATCAGATGTGGGGCTAGTGAAGATTTTTTTCCCCAGCTATAGGTTGTCTATTTGCCTTATTAACTATGTCCTTTGCCTTACTAAAGCTTCCCAGTTTCATGAAGTCCCATTTAACAATTCATGATCTCAGAGCATGAGCCATTGGAGATTTGTTTAGAAAATTTCCCCCTGTACCAATGAGTTCAAGGCTCTTTCCCACTTTCTCTTCTATTAGATTCAGAATATTTTTATGTTGAGGTCCTTGATCCACTTGGGCTTGAGCTTTGTGCAAAGTGACAGATATGGGTCTATTTTCTTTTTCTCCACACAGACAGTCAGTTAGACAAGTTGTGTCTTGAAGATGTGTTATTTTTTTCCATTATGTATTTTTGACATCTTTGTCAAAGATCATGTGTCTGTAAGTATGTGGTTTTACTTCTGGGTCTTCAAGTCTATTCCATTGATCAACCTGTCTGTCTCTGTACCAATATCATGCAGTTTTTTTTATCACTATTGCTCTGAAGTGGTTGCTCACTAAAGCTTGGAGGTCAGGGATGATGATTCCCTGAGCCATTCTTTTATTGTTAATAATTGATTTCACTATTCTATTTATTTTTTTGCCTTTCCAGATAAATTTGAGAATTGCTCTTTCTATGTCTTTGAAGAATTGTGTTGGTATTTTGATGGGAAATGCATTGAATCTGTAGATTGCCTTTGGTAGGATGGCCATTTTTACTATGTTAATTCTGCCAATCCATGAGCATGGGAGATCTCTCTACTTTCTGAGTTCTTCTTTGATTTCTCTTTTGAGAGACTTGAAGTTATTGTCATACACATACTTCACTTGTTTTGTTAGAGTTACTCCAAGATATTTTATATTATTAGAGGCTACTGTGAAAGGAGTTGTTTCCCTAATTTCTTTCTCAGCCTGTTTATCACTTGTATAAAAGAAAGCTACTGATTTATTTGAGTTAATTATATATCTTGCCACTTTGCTCAAGTTGTTTATCATCTGGAGAAGTAGAATGTTGGGGTTTGCTTATGTATACTATCATATCATCTACAAATAGTGGTACCTTTATTTCTTTTTTGCCAATTTGTATCCCCTTGATCTCTTTTTGTTGTCTTATTGTTCTAACTAGCACTTCAAGTACTATATTGAATAGCTATGGGGGGAATGAGCATTTTTGTCTTATCCCTGATTTCAGTGGGATTGTTTCATGTATGTTTCCATTTAATGTGATATTGGCTGTTGGTTTGCAGTAAGTTGCTTTTATTATGTTTAGATATGGGCCTTGAATTCTTTATCTCTTCAATACTTTTAACATGAAGGGGTGTTACGCTTTGTCAAATGCTTTTTCTGCATCAAAGGAAATGATCATGTGATTTTTTTCTTTGAATTTGTTTATATAGTGGATTGTGTTAATGGATTTTCATATATTAAACTAACCTTGCATCTCTGGGATGAAGCCTACTTGATTGTGGTAGATGATGGTTTTGATGTTTCTTGGATTCAGTTTACAAGAATTTATTGAGTATTTTTGCATCAATATTCATAAGCGAGATGGTCAGAAGTTCTCTTTTGTAAATCAGACTCAAAAGGACATGGATGATATGTACTCACTAATAAGCAGATATTATTCCCCCCCCAAAAAAGTGCAGAATTCTCAAGATACTGTCCACAGAACTCAGAAAGGTCAACAATATGAAGTACACAAGTGAGGACACCTCTGTCCAACTTGGGAGGGAGAACAAAGCAATCATAAGTGGGCAGGGAAGGAGGAACCTGGGATGGAGAGTGGATGAGATAGAGGAGTGGGGGGACCTGATTTGTTATTGGGTGAGGCAAAAGTACTGAAGCCCTGAAGGCCAGCAGAATAAATGGAAACAGGCAACCTGGAGATAGGAGGTTGGGAGGGACCCTCCAGAATTCACCAGAGACCTGGGAGGTGAGAGACTCATAGGACTCAAAGGAAGGGACCTTAGATGAAATGCTTGGCAGTAGGGAGACGGAACTTATAGAACTCACCTCCAGCAGGAAGACATGGCTTCAAATGAGGGAGAGAGAGGCCATCCCACAGTCACAACCCCGACTCATAATTGTTCCTGTTTGAAAGAATTACAAGGACAAAAATGGAGAGGAGCCAGAGGAGAAGGTCCAGTGACAGACCCAAAGTGGGATCCAGCTCAAGGGGAGGTCCCAGGTCCTGACACTGTTACTGAGCCTATGGAGCACTCAAAAAAAGGGACCTAGCATACCTGAACTCTGGAAAACTCAACAAGCAGCTGAGAGAGTCAGATGTAGATATTTGCACCCAACCAATGGACAGAAGCAGCTGACTCCTGTTGTTGGATTAGGAAAGTCTGAGAGAAGTTGAGGGCAACCCTGTAGTCCTCTCAGGGTTGTAGCAGTCTCAATTAATCTGGACCCCTGAGAGTTCTCAAATACTGGACCACTAAACAGGCAGGATATACCAACTGATATGAGGCACCCAACACAAATACAGCAGATAAATTCCGGGTCTGTATTCACTAGGAGATGATGTACCTAACCTTAAAAAGACTGGAGGCCCCTGGGGGTGAGGTGGGGTTGGGGGGTAGGAACATCCACATAGAGACACGGGATGGGAAGGAGGTATGGGTTGTGGAACAGTAGAAGGGTGGACAGGGTTTGGTGGGGAATAAAATATGGAGTGTAAAAATAAATAAATATTTTTCTTTTTAAAGAAATGATTCTGTGGATCTTTGCTGTGAAAATATCCTAGCTGTCTTAACTAGGACTTATAATCTCCAGTCCATATTTAAATTATTCAAAATAACCTGGGGCCCAACCTGGAAAGACACATATAGATGACAACATATGTGAAATCCAAAATCTGTTTTAGGCTGGCTCCTCTTTGAACATTAGCCAGGTCTGAATCCACACTTTCATTAAGAGATTTTTCCTAATTAATATTTAAATTATAAAAAAAGGAAATGTTAACTAATCTATAGCATCATAGGACATCAATAAGTATGTGGGGACAGTGTTTAAAAGTGAAAATAAATTAGGAGGTCTCACACAGAGTCACAGGGAAATGTTAGAGCTCACTTACCTGCTGTTTCCAGATTCATATTGGAAAGAGCCAAGAAATCATTTGTGTGTCTGACCACAGAAAAGATGGTATTTAACTTTTTATCAAAAAAAATTAGTGAAAATCTAATTACGAGAAAATATAAACTGGGTAAAAGAGAACCACAGAATTCTCTGGAGTATGAGCATTGTATTACTAAAAGCAATAACAAAAGATTGAAATAGTTAAATCTCTGAGCTGCCAGGAGCTTATGACACTAGCGAGAGGGAGTATCAGGAGACACAGGTCATTGTAAGAAATTTGATTTTTAAAAATGCAAGGTAAACAAACACTTAAGCAACAGAGACTGCTTAAGTGTTTTGTTTGTTTGTTTGTTTTTGTTTTTGTAGCTTTTAAAAGAACATTT
Organism: Apodemus agrarius; assembly: GCA_964023405.1. NCBI lineage: Eukaryota > Metazoa > Chordata > Mammalia > Rodentia > Muridae > Apodemus > Apodemus agrarius. The sequence goes on from OZ030018.1 coordinate 72,872,356, forward strand.
AAGTAGATAACTCTTGTTAAGAATATTTTGTGTCTGTGTGTCTCACCTGTATTTACTGATTCCCAAATGCAATCTCATGAATACGTTAAATCCTCTCTTTTGTCTGTGTCTCTCACCCTGTTACAAGGTGGATTCAAGATACAATGGTGAGGGTGTAACTGAAGGGATTTCATAGTGGTTCAGAGAGAATGGAGAGTCCACTGGAATTAATGAAAGCTTTTAAGCTGTCATTTCCAATGATGTCCAGGGCAACTATTTTCAAACAGACTGAATTTATAATATTGAAGAAATTATTGTTATTATAAATTATCTCATCTCGGCTCTCGGTAAATAGGACATTTCACAGCGTGGTGGAGCTTTGCACATGTAAAGCTTTCAAAATATGTCACAGAGTGCCAAGCCTTGTCATCCTTTCAAACATTTTCTCTTGTAGAAAAAAAAATCTTCATAAGTCGACATCTCACCCACAAGGGACAATAACGTATATTTAGTATTCTACTGAGGCCAGTGCCTGAACAAAGCTTTGCTTCAGTGATATGTCTTTTCTTTCCCTATATTATGAGGTATGTAGTGCAGAACACCAGTCTGCTAAGGTCAGTGACATTCTAGGCTCTAGAGCCTATGAATATGTAAAATAGCAGGGTGCAGAATAATTGAGGTAGCCAACCGGATTGTGATAAGTTCACTTTGAAATCAGAAGGCTATTTGCATTATCTTGGTGGATACATAGCCTCTCTGTTTGGTTTGTTTGTTTGTTTGTTTGTTTTGGTGCTATGGTAAGAATTAAGAGTCTTGCACATGCTAGGTAAACAATACTCCTGAGCAGTAGTCCAAGCCTCCAGATATTCTTAAATATGGAAGGAGCAGATAGAGGTGTCAATAAGAATGATGTAATACAGGGAAGGTATATTAAGGCTTTCCTGACTTTAGTGATGGAGAAAGGGCCTACAGGTAGATGTATGTGAGTCACCTCTTAAGTACCAAAGGCCAAGGATTCTCACCTAGAAATTCAGAAAGGAACACTGTTCTACTTTAGTTTAGCTCTGTTGCATGTAATTTTAATAATTTATGCTTGTTCCAGCTAGGCTTTGGGACTAGCAGCTGCTGTCCTGCCACTTACTCAGCCCCTGCTGCTACCTAGTTCCCAGATGCCATGGTTTGAATATGCCTGGCCCAGGGAGTGGCACTGTTTGGAGTTGTGACCTTGTCGGAATAGGTGTGTCCCTGTGGGTTTAAAGACCCTCATCCTATCTGCCTGGAAGTCAGTCTTCTCCTAGCAGCCTTCAGATGAAGATGTAGAACTCTTAGCTCCTCCTGCACCGTGCCTCCCAAGATGCTGCCATGCTGCCACCTTGAAGATAATGGACTGAACCTCTGAACCTGTTAGCCAGCCCCAATTAAATGCTGTCCTTTATAAGACTTGCCCTGGTCAGTGTGTCTATTTACAACAGTAAAAGCATAACTAAGACACCAGATACGCTCTGAGTTCCCAGCTATGCTCCAAGAACAGCCACTTCCATGTTGCCGGCTAGCATTTTCCCGGGTGCTGCCCATCCCTCCTAGCCCAGAGCTGTCAATGGCCATCCCGGCCAGCTCCCATGGGCTGACTAAGTTGCCCAACACTGGTCCCTCCTGAGAACTTCTGGAGCTAGGAGCTGCCACTTGAGTTCCTTCAACCAACCAACTGGATGGTTGACTGCCAATTACTGCTCAGGGGTTACGCCGTCTCTCTTGCCCACCTGAATCATCATGAATGGAAAACACCAGACAATCTTTTTTTTATTGAATATTATTTATTGCTCATCTAGAAATCTATTAATTTTGGCTCTGTAGAAAATTTTTTTTAATTTTCTATATTTTTTGTTTACATTCCAAAGGCTTTCCCCTTTCCCAGATCCCCCCACCATGTGTCCCATAATTCCTCTCCCCTCCCCAGCTATTCCCTAATCATTCCCTCTCCCCCCATGATTTCTCTATTCTGGGTCTACAATACTGGATCCAATCTTTACAGGCCCAGGGTCCTCTCCTTTCTTCTTCTTGGGAGTCATTTGACTTGCTAATTGTGCCTTGAGTATTTAGGGCTTTTGGGCTCATTAATATCCACTTAGTGATTGCATTTCATGTGTATTCTTTTGTGATTGGGTTAACTAGCTTAGGATGATATTTTCCAGACAATCTTAATATTTTAGCGTCAGCCCAAATAAGACAACTGCTGGGCTCCGAATTTATTGTCCTAAACTCATCAGCTGTTCTATATAGAATTCATCAGGTGGGAGAGGCCGTACTGAATCTAATAGCCCCCAGGCCTATGTGGTGTCTGTCTTCTCTGCTCCACAGTCTGGCTGAAAAGTCTTTTCTATATCTTGTCTCCTCCTCATCCTCCTGGGACCCATAAAACCCCCTCATATATCTTTGCCCAATGATTAGCTTCTGTCTAACCCTAACCCTAACCCTAACCCTAACCCTAACCCATACATATATATGTATATATATAATATATAATACTTAATACATAGCATATAACATAATATATGACATATGATATGTGATATGTGATATGTGATATATGATATATAATATATGACACATGACATATGATATATGATATGTGATATGTGATATGTGATGTGTGATGTGTGATATATGATGTATGATATATAATATATGATGTATGATATGTGATATATGATATATGATATATGATATGTGATATATGATATGTGATATATGATATGTGATATGTAATCTATATTAGAATCTATTAGAACATATTAATATAATATATTAATATAATATACAATAGAAATATTAATAGATCAAGATTTGAAATCATGACATTTCTTAAGGGAACTAGAGAAATTCTTGACCTCAGACTTGACTTTATGACACCAAAACCAGAAATGACAAATGCAAAACTAGGTGAAAAAGTATTTTAGATGGATATGCTTTGAACAGCAAGCGGAATGATGTACAAACCAAAATAGTAGTGCATAAAACAGGAAAAAAAAAGCTGCAAGCAACATTGTGAACCATCTTGTATCCCAAATATATGAACGACCCAGGCAATTCAATAATAACACAGAAATATTAAAAATCTGATTTAAAGGCAAAAATCTAGGAATGGTGTTTCATGCCTCCAATTGTAGGTCAGTGAAGGTTGAGTTGGGAGGACTTGAGTGTGTCACCAGTCTGAGCTATGTAAGAAGACCATGTTTTAAAATTAAGGCAAACTGAGGTTTTAAAAAAAGTAATATGCTTGAAAAGACAATTCTCTGCATTTTGATCAGTTGCTATTTTCTATAATGGATTCTGTTTTACTCGTTTTTAATTTGCCATGGCAAATTACCATGATCAAAGCAACTTAGCCTCATTTGGACATAGAATTTCAGAGCTTTACTCTCTGTGAAGATAAAGTAAAGACACAATGGCAGGGACATCTGAGAGCACATATCTAACTCTGCCAGTAGGAGGCAGAGATGGAACCAGAAATGACCTGAGTTTTTGAAACCTCAAATGGTCTGTCTTTAGAGACACATCTTCTATAACAAGATCATACTTCCTAATCCTTCCTAAACAGTTCAGCTGTCTGGGGACCAAGTATTCAGACATATTACAGTCCCTATGTGCTTCAAAGAAAAATGTATTTGAAGAGAGGTGAGAGTAAGTGTCAACTGTGGGTATATTTAAAGTAGGAACTGTACTGGGTTAATAAAATGGTATGAGTAGGCTTCTTTCCAATATCCATTACCAATAAATTGGGTAGGTTTCCAATACCAAGCATAATTTTACTCATGATGAGCAAGCAGGACTTAAGTCCAATTAGACTCTATATTCTGTCTGTTATAATGTAAGCACTATATGCATTATGGCAATATGGTAGTTGTTTCTCAAAAAATAACATTAGAATCACAATGTTAATATAGAAATCCACTGTACATGTATACAAGCCAAAGAATTAAAATTACCACCTGTATTAGTCTGGGTTCTCTAGAGTTACAGAACGTATGGGCAGTCTCTATGTAGTTAGGGAATTTGTCGATGACTTACAGTCTGTAGTCCAACTCCCCAACAGTAGTCAGCAGCAGCTGTGGATGGAAGTTCAAGAATCTTGCAGTTGCTCAGTCCCACGAAGCAAGCCGGCAAGGAAGAATGAGTCTTCCTTCTTTCAATGTCCTTATATATGTCTCTAGTAGAAGGTGTAGCCCAGATTAAAGGTGTGTGTATCCATGCCTTTAATCCCAGATGAACTTGAACTAGAATCCATAGCCGTAATCTGGGATTAAAGGTATATGTCTCCACACCTTTAATACTAGATGACCTTGAACTGGAATCCATGCTTCAAGATCTCCATGCTAAGTCCAGGTCAGAAACTTATATCTCTGAGCCTCCAGATTAGGATCATAGGTGAGCCTTCCAATTCTAGATTGTAGTTCATTCCACATATAGTCAAGTCGACAACCAGGAATAGCCACTACACCATCCCAAGGTACTCTCGGTACTCCACACTCACTGAAGCATCTACATATAGCCAAAAGTTATAAACAACTGATGCGTCCTTCACTCCCCTGCCTCCCAGTGTTGTACTAAGGTTTGAATATAGGGCTTTGTGATTACACATTTAGGGAAGTTTTGACAATGACCTATGTTCCTATTCCTCTTTTTTCTTCTATTTTGAGACTTGGTCTCACTAAGCTATGAAGGCTGGCTTTGAAGACACTAGGCATTCCTAGAAATAGGAGTCCTCCTGTCTTAGTAACAAATTCCTGGGATTACACAGACTTGTACCACAACCTCATGGGTTTATATTGTATATGGAGCAATAAATAATTTTTGTTTACTGCACACAACAAAACAATTCTACATTTTAAAAAATAAAGCTATCTTTATTACTTGCAACAACAGAAACAACTGAAGGTACAAGTATCTTAAATCAGACACAAAATATATAATGAAATCTTACTTTTGAGTATAAATTAAGGCTATAAAAAACAGCTTAACTCATAGATGCACAGTCCAACAGAGGTTACCAAAGATAGTGGCAGAAAATGAGTTTTAAAAGTTATTAGAAAGGAAGTTCTACATCTCTGAGGTTCCATAAGAAATCATATTTTATGATAGCATATAAATCTAAAAATGAATGTGACAGATTTCTAACTGTTTAACTCAAAATAGTTTGTTGTTTGATACACAAACAACAAAAAAGAATGAAAACAAGAGACAGTGTTAGATGCTAATACATAAAAAACGAGGAGGAGGAAGAAAAGAAGAAGAGGGAGAAGAGAAAAAGATTGTGTTTGCAAGATTCACTTCAGAAATAGTCATTGTGGGATCTTGAAACTGAAACTTAGCATCCTATTCAAAATAAAAAACAATTTCTATACTTAAAAGACCAGGGCAGAAGCTGAGAAACCGGAAGAGATAAGCTGTTCAAAACACTCCTTAATAAAGGACTGGAAAATGATGTTCACTTCAGGCAGTCAAAGGGTGGCTCTCAGATTTAGTTTGTGTAAAATTATTTACTTTTGTTTCTTCTTGTTATTCAAAATACATACTCTGGAGCACTACTTAGAGAAACTGTGGTTAAGGAGGTCTAGGAGTGGGAAGTATACAGAGGCTTCATAGTTTTTCCACTAACAAAATGTTCAGAGAGGATTCTGGAACATAACAGTAAATCAAAAATATCTATACAGTTGTTCTTCATTCAGTGGCACTTTAAAAAGAAAAGCAGGGATTGTGAATTGATGATTTCCATCTTAATATAGATATGAATCTCAGCATGTTAATTGCTGTATGATCCCAAGTAAGTTGTTAAAACTTTCCCTAGCTCAGAAAGCTCATCTGCTGCACTCTTGTAATTAATAAAAATATGGTAGGGATTTGCATTTTAGCATCTTACATTGTTATTATTATTGCCATCCTCATAAATGATGCCTTTACATTTCCTGGCATCAAGGGCACAACTTAACCTTCTTAGCATCTCTAAACTCAAATGATTAGACAGTTCTTCCTGAATCCTTATGGTGCATGCTTAACAAAGCCTTATTTTATATTGTAATGATATGCAACCTAAAAGCATGAAGAACAATGCAATGGTGTAAGAACAAATTAAATCACAGCCCCCCGGTAGGGCAATAACCTCTGCTGAGCAGTATCCATCATCACCACAGGAGCAATGATGATCTGGAGACCTTTAGGCAGGGTGGCTGTGAAGAAGACACAGCATCCAAAAAGGCACATAGCATTTTATGGATTATTTCTCACTCCCTCCAAGAGAAGAAGAGAAAGGGAGAGAATTTGCAAGTCTTTTCTATTTTAACTTTTACTACTCATAATAGCTATTCCTGGTTGGCATGAACTACAGTCCAGAATGGGAAGGCTCACCTGTGATCCTAATCTGGAGGCTGTGAGATACAAGTTTCTGACTTAGATCTTGGCACAGAGATCTTGAGGCATAGTGGCTATGAATCCCAAAAGATTAGGACATTGAGATCTCTGAGTTCATGGCCATCTGGCACAAAGCAAGTCCCAGATCCAGGCATGGTAGCACACACCTTTAATCTGGGCCACACCTTCTGCTGGAGACCTACATAAGGACATTGGAAGTAGGAAGATTTGCTCTCTCTTCTTTGTCAGCTTGCCTTGTGGGACTCAGCAACTGCTAGATCTTTGGATTTCCATTCAACAGCTGCTGCTGATCATTGTTGGGAGTTGGACTACAGACTGAAAGTCATCACCAAATTCCCATACTATATAGAGACTACCGATAAGTTCTGTGACTCTAGAGAACCCTGACTAATACACTATTTTTTCTCAAAAATATACTAACTGAGGTACTATGTATTATGTATCTGATTTTTAAGCTACTTCTTAAGAAGCAAATGAAAAGCCATGCATTAATGAACCCGTAAAATGTAATAGCTATACTCATCCAGAAGAGACTTCACTGTCTCAAGCATGGGCTTTTTCTGGCCTTTTCCTACAGTGCAGAAGCTAGTCTATAACCCATACCTATGAAGTTTTGTCCTTTCCCTAAAAGTTTTGGCCTTCATCCTTCAGGGAAGGCAATACCCAAGCCTCTTGATGGTTTCCTTTCTTGATTTGACTGATGCTGAATCTCTAGCCCAGAGCCCACAGAGCTTTGCAAGTCGTCATCACTGGGCCATTAGTCTCCAGTTGAGAATCCGCTGAGATGTTAGGAAAAGAGTTTTCATTGTTATGACAATTTCTAATGTCCATGACTTCCTGTCACTTCCTGTCTTGCTCGAGAGATTTAGATCTCAGGAACTTGGTGAGAGTTTTATAGGAGTTATTTCTAGCTCATAGGATACAGGCCTGGAGAAGAGAAAATGATCCCATATACTTATACAAGCAAGATGGTCTTTCTTTCAGCCACTTGGACTTCTTCCCAACTCCAGCCTCTTACTTATCTTTTCTTAGAACATTCACTTTAAAATGCTTGAAATTATAAATTCTTTTTGTGTCTGATGATAAATCTGTTTGTAAAGTCTGTTTGCCATTTACAAAACAGGAATATATTTCTCCAGGACCTGGGAGCTGTACGTATTAAATATAATTACCAAATGAGGAAGTGTCTTTGCTTCCAGGACTTTACTATATATAAAAATCATTGTCAGTAGATAACTTACTATGAGATAAGTGCAATCTCTCTCTCTCTCTCTCTCTCTCTCTCTCTCTCTCTCTCTCTCTCTCTCTCTCTCTCTCTCCAAATCAGATTGCATTTGCTCAGGCATTGGTAGGACCAATACATTAAATGCACAAACTATTGCTAAGACGAATTCCAAAAAACCTAAATATCATTCTAAGTCAACAAACCAGATACAATATAAATATTATTATTTTGAAATTCATCAAACAAACTCATAAGACAATTAACACCCAACATTTTAAAATAAACATTGTGAGGCTCATTTTAATTATTTCATCTAAACTTTAGTTTAGATTCATTATGCATATGTAACAAAACAATGCACTATTTAGCCATTTTGAGGCAGGAAGATCATCTTCTACAATGTAAATAAGGATAATTAGAAAAAATAATGAATATATAGAAATTTAAGAATATATTCCTGATATTTACTTTGGAAGTTACATGCTATATATATATATGTCACTATAATTTGAAGTGTATTAATTAAGTGTAATTCTTTTCACAAAGCATCATTTTCTTTGGATTCAAGAGAGACTAAGACTTCTTTTGGATGATGACATGTATTTCCAAAAGTTGTCAATGCAAGGAAAGATATAAGGGATGATCTTTCATCACATACTTATCTTTCTTGATGATATTGGTTCCTTGTAGGCACACCATTTAGTACAGTTATTCAAGGAATGCTGAGCTGTCACCAACATCTGAAACTTTCTCTTCTTACATAGTGGAAACACTTTACCCCTGAGAAGCACTACCTATTCCGTTCCCTTATCCCTCAGACTCTGACAATTCCCATGCTATTCTTCTTTCTATGAATTTACTTATTCAATCAATTTATAATAATGAAACATTTCCTTTTATGACTGAACTATTTCACTTCTCATAACATTTCTCAGAGTTATTCATGTTAACACATAAGCACGACTCTTACTTTAATAGGAATGAATAATATTATAATGTGATATAGAGCATTTATTTTTTCATCCATCTTAATGTTCATAGACATTGACATTATTCCCATTACATAGCATGTGTGACATATGCCCCTATCATTGAGGGGGTACATAAGTCACATTATTATATGTAAAACAATCACATGAAGGGATAACAAAGCTTAAATACCCAACATGCTGATTTTGAAATATATTAAAGACTGTGATGCTTTAAGCAAATGACATTAACAAAATGAAAACTGACAGACTACATAATTAACTGGCCTCTGGTATATGAGCCAAAACAAACCAGAGAAATGATATTATTTTGAACAAAATTTTTGGATATTCTGTAAACCTATATGTGAAACTTTTAGACTGATTTTTTATATACTATATACAAAATCAATTCAAAATAAGTAAAAAATAAGTAAAAGCCTTTGATTTATAAAATAAATTAAAATTACTTTAATGAGTTTTTAATAGTTTTTATTGATTTTATTTACAATGAGGTTTCATAGATTTGTTAATGGTCTATAAATATAACAGCAAAATCTTAAATAACAAAAGCAAACTTAGAAAAAAATGGAACTTCATAAGATTAAAAAGCTTTTACATGGCAAATAAAAGCAAAAATAATATAAACATAAAAATGGAATGAACTCTGTTAAGGAAAGTTGACATTTAAATATATACATAAGTCCCACAATTCAATAGGACATTAAAGCCAAATAATTTTATTATCAGTGGGAAAAAACTTGAATAGACATCATATGAGAAAAGGTATGCTACTGGTCAATAAGCATAGGAAAATGTGCTAACAATCACCAATCTTTAGGCAAATGAATGTAAAAGTCTCAATGAAATACCAAATGTATTAAGATGTATCTGCCAAGAAAACAAAAACTGAAAGTTCACAAGTGTTAAAGTGGATGTGGTAACGCTAGAACTCTTGCAACATGTTGGGAAACGTGTGAAAGTACAGCCACTGCAGATACCATAGCACAGCTGTTATTTGAATATATATATAATGTCTACATGACCAAAGTTCTGTTTCTGGAACAAGGGAATGAGCAAAGCAAGAGTGAAAGGTTGCAAAAGAGAGAGAGAATGAATACAAATGGAAATGAAGAATAGGAGAATAACAGAAGGAAGAGGGGAGGGAAATTATATGATACTTTGTAAAAATGGATAAGATGATTCTAATTGAATATGAAAATGAAGAAGCTAAGAAAGTAACTCAGATGGCAAATATTGCCTAGAGCCGTGCAGGATGCTAATCTCCAGGCTCAACCAGATGGGTTCTCTGTAACTGTGGGTTAGGGCCCTCGATTTATGCAAAGCAGAAAGCAAGCTGAAGCCTACGGACTGTTCCCTTTGCTTTCTGACTGGGTGTGAGGTGATCCACTGCTTCCTCCTACATGTGCTGCCAGAATTTCCCTTGAACTGAGAGTCACAATAAATCCTTTCTCACTCAATTTCAACTTTGCAGAGGATTTTATGAGTAACAAATAACTTAATCAGTTACTAAGATTTTGAGAGAAAAAAATCTTAAATTAACAAACTATAATTTGTAGTAGTTACCTTGAATTAATTTACAAAATACAATTTGCACAAATTTACTTGGTATCAATTTACAAAGTACAAAGTATCAAAGTAGAATTTACTTCAAGACTATGTGACTCAAAGCATAATGGTATTCTTTTACTTCAAATATACAGGCCTTAGGCTTATAGTCACTACCCATATTAATAGATTTTTCAAAAATAAAATAATCAATGAGAAAAGGATCTTTGATCAGATCATATATCAATATGAATACTGCCTCTATCTCCCAAACAAACACTGTCTCACACACACACACACACACACACACACACACACACACAGATGCACACACATACACACACACACACAAACAAAACACAAAATAACCTAATATAGATTATGCTCTGGGTGTTAAGAAGAAAATAGAGAATAATTTTCAAGTTACAAATAAAGAAATTACATATAAAGTCAATATAACAAAGTTCAAGAAACATCATTAAAAATGAAAATCTATTTTTAAAATAGGTATCATTTAGAACATAAAAATGAAACCACAATCTGGGAAAATATTTTTATACACACACACACACACACACACACACACACACTCAGAGAGACATGTATGTATATATATTCACATAAATTATTATCATTTATTAACATAAAAACCAATAAAATATGTGCAAGCTTGGTAGAAGATACATAAATATCTAATATAAAAACTTTAAAAACTGTTCAAAATTCCTGTATTTCATCTGACATATTTGAATTAAACTTAGAATGAGATAGTACTGAACACAAATAATAATGGCTAAAATTAAATATTTAAAACACCAACTGCTAAAGTGAACATGTAAAAACTAGAAGTTCTATATATTCATAGTAGAGATATAAATAATATCTGTATATGAGAGAATCATTTAACAGCTTCTTATGGTCATGTGTGCATTTATCACTGCACTGAGTCATTACTATATAGCTGCTCCCAAAGAAATTAAATCCTATGATGACAAAAAACCCTCTTGTGAAAGAATTTTGCTATAACTTTATCTATAAATGCCTATAAATGTCAAATCTTTCAATTCTCAGTAGCTCAAATATTCATCGGCACACGAATACATCCAGGATATTCATAAACAGGATCATTTTTGGAGACAAAAACATAAAGTGCAGAAAATATATTCATTTAATGAGTCATGAGTAAATAAAAATTATATTCAGAGAAAGTAACCACACCCAAAACAGTTTATATTGTTCAGTTCCATTTTGTGAAATTCTAGAACACACAAAATTAGTGTGTAGTAAAAGAAAAAAAATCCAGACATTGGGTGAAGCATAGCTTGGAGAAATGATCATCAAATATCTTAGAGACATGCTCCTGAGTGGTGTCAATGTTGGCTACATTGATGGTTATGTGAGAGAATATATGCATCCAAATCTAACTATGAACTTGAAATTGGATGGTACTATATGTTAATTACAACACGATGAAGTCATTTAAATTTTGTATTACTTGTGGTTGGTCAACTTGACCCAAACCTAGTGTTATTTGGGAAGAGGACCCACAGTTGAGAAATCGTCTCCATCAGATTGTCAGTAGGCAAAACTATGGGAATTTTATTGATTAGTAATTAATATGTGAAGGTCCAACCAATTGAAGGTGGTGCCTCCCCTGGGTAGCAGTGGTCCTTGATGGAATAGGAGGCCACCTTTGGGCAAGCCACAAGGAGCAAATCAATAAGCGATGCTTGTCGATGACTTCTGCTTTGCTTCCTGCCTCCAGTCCCTACCTTGAACTTCTGCCCTTTAACGCTATGAAACTGTAAGCAGAAATAAAGTCTTTCCTTTCCAAGTTGCTCTTATTCATAGTGTTTTATCAGAATAACAGAAACCCTAAGACATCTGTTCCTTAATATGCAAGAGATTACCAAAAGACTCATGACTGTTGACTCCTTCTTACATGTCCAGAATATCGGTAACAATCCAGTCCACAGTAGACAACTTATTTCACTGAGATTAAACACTCAGTAGGAAGATTTATTGCTAGAAACACACAATAGAATGAGAATCCTAAAATATAAAGATCTGAGAGGATAAAACTATGTTAAACAATACCATATGAGTCTCTTAGAAATACCAAGCAAACTGCCGAAAAGTTATCCTCTTGCCAATCAGACCAACTTCTGTCTTAAACGTGGGAAGTAACTAGATAACATCTTTGAATGGGAAGTATAAATTATTAATAAACTAAAGTGTTCTACATTGTTCTATGTTGAATTTAAATGAGTGTGCATGATTTGAAATTATACTAGCAGGCATCCCCCCATAACTTGTGTTTTATTGGTCTATATAAATACAACACAGAATACAGCATACATTCTTAGCATTTCAATAGTAGTCTACAAAAAATACTTCAACCAAATCTTTCCCATAAGAAACTGTAAACAAAATTTGAATACATACAAGTGTAAACAATTCTCAGGCAAGTACAAAGAAGCAATAATAATAATAATAATAATAGTTTCAGGATGTACCACATTAGTGATGCAGAGAACTTTCACAGCTGTCTGAACAGGCACACTTGGCAAACAACTTATGCTGAAAAGATACCTTCAATCTAAGCTCTTCTAAAACCACAAAAGGAAAAGCATTCTCTTTGTCAGCATCTGCAAATATTTCATTTTAAAGAGGCTTAAATAGTATGTGGAAAATTTTCCACAGCATCTAGTTCAAACATAATATTGAAATGAAGGACCAGAATTCAAGAAAGTACCTTCAGATGGTAATACCAGAGGATAATTTAGTTATCATATTTTAATCAATTTGGTTTACATGAAATAATATAACTCATCTTAATGGGTTTGACCTTAAGAATTTTTTTAAGGTGTGAAGTAAAATAACCCAAAATTCAATTAAACACTCTTTGGGTGCTGCTAAAGGATTATATTTGAATATTATGTTTATCAATATTCAAAGCCTTGGGGCAAGACACATAGATAACCAAATTGAGGGTTGAGCACTCTGTCACTTATTCTTACCTTTTAGGAGGCTCTGCATTAACTGTTGCTTACTCAAAAAACAAACAAACAAACAAATAAAAAAATAACTTTCAGACCAAGGTAAGGTAGAAATCTTTCCTTCTCTTCCTGCATTGACATAACCAATATAAATCTAATTCATCGCCAAGAGAAATTTCTCTGATTAAGATTAAGACAAGTATTTCTCCAAGTACTGGTAGACAAATATCTGTATTAAGAACACAGCTTAGAATCTGTCAGTTTAACAAACCAACAATAGTAAGATCCTCCTGTGACCCAGGACCTTCTTAGGCACATGGAAAATATCAGGTTTACACTACTGAGCACGGAAGTTTTCATGTATGGTGTGCCTCAATACCAATCACAAAGCATTGGCTGGTCCCCAATCAGTCACACCACTATTGCACCAGTGGGGACATCTTGCCTGGCAGACTAGTATTATACTTAAAAGAGATCTCAGCTCAATAATGATGGTTTCACATTTTTCCTCCCCTGAAGCTTACATTGAACTTTATGGTATGAAAGCTGACTAGCAAGGTGGAAACTTCCAGCTCAGTTCCAGTTGATTTCTCTATATCTTGCAGTCAAGGTGTCTGGTATATTCAGCAATAGTGACAATTTTACTTTTAGTAAGCAGCCAAGAATAATATGAATAGTCTGTATTGTCTGTATTACTTTGGAGATCTGTGGTACGTAACTTCCACCTGGCATGGGGAGTTTGTTTTAATAAATTTTGACTAGGTTCAACATCATTGAACTATGCAAGATATCACAATTCTAGCTCTTATATTTTAGGGGACTTTCCATATAGCTTTTGCTTGCATGCTTCATGCAAGGTAAAGCCTATCTCTCTTCACCCTCACCCCTCCATCTCCTGAACCCTATTCATGCTTAGTTATTTCCCAATATTCACTCTTTCTATATTTATACCATTCCTGTTCTACTCTCTATTGAGCCATTTCCTACCCTAAAGAACATTTTAGCTCCTGGCTTTTATAGGTATTACAGGTTAAAAACACAAATACTAAGATCTGAAGATAGATTCAAATGTGGGAGAAAAATATGTTGGAGTGTCTCTAGCTCCCAGTTACATTTCTTTGTATAATTTTAAAAATTCTATTCTTTGACTTGAATTTTCATTATTTATTTATTTATAGGTGACTAAAATTGTATCTTATACAGGTAGCACATTTTTACCACCTATTCTATTTCCTGGCTACACTGAAGAGAGCAACCATGAACATGGCTAAGCAAGTATCTCTATAATAGGGTGCAAAGTCCTTTGGGTATATTCCAAGAAATGGTATATGTGACTTATGTGAGTATTCTATTTTTTTCTTCCTTAGTAATGACCACATTGGTCTTTGTAATGACATCTCCAGTTTATACTACCATAAAAAGTAAGAAGGTTTCCTCTCTCCCCAAACTCTTGGCAGCCTTTGTTCTAATTTGATATTTTTGGATAGCAGTATCCTGACTGGAGTACTGTAGAATCTCAAAGTACTTTTAATTTGCATTTCTCTGAAGGATTGTACTGTTGAAAACAAAAAGACAAACAAACAATTTTTAGTGATTTGAATACATCAAAGCCTCACTTTGGGTTAGGTTCAGGGAACATCACAGAAGAGGCAGTAGAAAAAATCTAATGCTAAAAGATGGGAAGGAATGATATGGAATCATGTTTTCTATGTATGATATGGTTTTTAGAGCCAAGTTACCTACTTTCAATAGGAAGAATCAAAGGAAACACATTTGACTTTCAATTATGATAATAAATCTTCATCTTCCTGGACTACAGATATTACACAACTTATACATAGTATGCACTTGAGTCCTCTAAATTATGAGATTCAATAATTCTCAGCATGATCATAAAGTTATGGAAGCACCACCATAGTCCATCCTAGAGCATTTTGTTACATACAAAAAGGAGCTTTATACTCATTAGTGTCCATCATTAGTTTCTCTCCCACTGGCCAACCTGTGCTCTCTCCTTGACCCCAGACATTTCTGTTTCTGTCCACATGAATTTGTACACCCTGTATTGCTAATTCAACTTTTTAAAGTATCTTTCTTTTTTATTAGATATTTTTTTTACATTTCAAATGTTGTCCCCTTTCCTGGTTCCCCACCCAGAAAATCCCCTAATCCATCCTCCTCCCCATGCTCACCAATCTAGCCACTCCCACTTCCCTGCCCTGGCATTCCCCTACACTGCAACATCTAGCCTTCTCAGGGCTAAGGGCTTCTCCCCCCTTTGATGTCCAACAAGGCCATCCTCTGCTGTATATGCATCTGGAGCCATGGGTCCCTCCATGTATACTCTTTGGTTGGTGGTTTAGTCCCTGGGAGCTCTGGGGATACTGGGTGGTTCAAATTGTTGTTCCTCCTATGGCTCTGCCAAAAAACCCCTTCAGCTCCTTGGGTCCTTTCCTTAGCTCCTCCATTGGGGACCCTGTACTCAGTTCAATGGTTGGCTGAGAGTGTCCCTCTCTGTATTTGTCATGTACTAGCAGAACCTCTCAGGAGACAGCTATATAAGGCTTCTGTCAGCAAGCCATTGTTGGCATCCACAATAATGTCTGGGTTTGGTGACTGTATATGGGATGGATCCCCAGGAAGGGCAGTCTCTGGATGGTCTTTCCCTCAGTCTCTGCTCCACACTTTGTCTCTGTATCTCCTCCTCTGGGTATTTTGTTTCCCCTTCTAAGAAAGACCAGAGTATCCATACTTTGTTCTTCCTTCTTCTTGAGCTTCATTTGGTCTGTGAATTGTATCTTGGTTATTCCAAGCTTCTAGGCTAATTTCCACTTATCCATGAGTGCATACCACGTGTGTTCTTTTGTGACTGGGTTACCTCAATCAGGATGATATTTTCTAGTTCTATTCAGTTGCTTAAGAATTTCATGAATTCATTGTTTTTAATAAACAGGTTGTATAATTTTTAAATTGTATAATTTTTAAAGCTCCAATTCAGTTACTACTTCTAAATGGCATATGTGATTTCCTAAAAAGAAAGGAAATTCTCCCTATAAATCTCTTTACCATTTCCTAGTCCTCCAGGTTCATGAATGAATTGCCCATTGCTCTTATTAATTTAATCAATCACACCCTTTTATTGGACCTCAAATTCTTTCATTGAAATATATGTATCATGATAAAGTGCTATCTTAGTGACATCTTAATGACAACTTTATGCAATAAAGAAACCATTACTTAGCATAGTGATAAAAAATCTATCTGTGAAAACTGAGTTCTACATAAAAAATCAGTGTAATTTCTATTGTTGTAATTTCATTTAAAAATGAAATTTTGGTCCTTATGGAGAGGGCCAAGACATAAAATTGTGTATTGGCATTCCCAAATAATTCTTGCCTAATTGAATGATTTTGTTTAGAAGATAACAAAAATCTTGATAGAAGAAATCCACAAGGAAGGAGAAAGTACATCTTGGGAGGCAGAGTAACCCTGAGGTAACAATGAGGGTGGCAGAACTATCAAGGCAGCTAAAAGAGGCTATGTGGTATAGATAGAAGCTCTGTCTTTAACACTCATGCTCTCTTCTTACCAAGTAATACATTCAAGGAACATAGGAACTTAATCATATTACCCCTGTGTTTGAAATACTGGGGGAATTTCACTTTCATTATTCCATTAAGCAGATGAATGCAATTCATGAGAAGTATGGTTCTGGAAGGAGGTCACTCACCCTTAAGGGAAATTGGTCTAAGGAGCATAGTTGAGAACTAGTCCCCATCTCACCACGGAATTCAACTAAGCTAGAACATGGGGGCAATATTACTTCCGATCATTTCTTACCAATGACTGCTGAATGTTGCTGGTTGTTTCCTTCTTAAACATATAATTTTGCTTGAGAATTCCCATGGCAACTGAGACACGGTTGTACCATGAAGTAGTCTTAGAGTGTAGGAAAGCCCAACTCTTCCCCACTTTTTTCTTTCACTAGTTTTGACCAGTGCCATTTTCCAAGTTAGTTATGAAAATATGCAATTTATAGAAAATTGATGCAAACAACAGCTGGGGACTACTGTTCCTCTTTTTTACCTCTTTCTGATGTCTAAGCATTGACTTCACTACATCTGCCAAATGTACAGATGCTGAGCCGACAGCTCAAGTATTTGGTGTTTTTCACCCTGTATTTTTGTGTTACTTGGTCAGGCCTTTCCTTGTTATCCCGATTTTTATCTCATTTAGAATGGCATTATTCTAAATGCCACTTCACAGTGGATATAACTTGATTCTATCACCACTAAAGCTGTTCCAAGTTCCAAAAGCGACTTTTCAACTTTAAGAGTGTTGGCTTTCTGCAGACCTTGGCAATTGAAGCTGGACTGAATGTATCTTTTCTTACAAAAAGGCCAGTGAGATCTGGAAGAAGCCAGGAGCATAATAATCACAATTTGAGAGTGAAGCATACCCTATAATGTGTTTGTCTACTTGGTCTCAAGTTGGTGGTTTGGATTTTTTGAGGCCTTGTTAAAAGCCTTGTTTGGAGGCCTTATGTTCAAGACATAAGCTCTTAATGGTGGAAATAACAGACTGAGGACCAACTTTTAAATTTGAAAACCACCCGTGGCTGTAGCTTGGGCTTTTCTTTCTAGTCTACCAGGCTATGATATTTCTCTTGAGCCACTACCCTCCCACACCTTCACTGCAATGATGAACTATATCCATGAACTGTGATTCATAAAAGACCAGTCCACCCTTATCAGGTTTCTTTTAGGTGTTCCAACAACATAAGATTGTGAGTACAGAGAATATCCACACACTTATATATCTCAATGTGTACTTTTATTCCTAAGCATGTTTATATCAGTTTATGGAGAAATTAATTATATTTCTTGAAATACATCTATGGAAGTAATGTTTAGCAATAATACATATTTAAATAGAATTATACCAGAAAATTATGAAAATATTCAATTTATAGAAAATTGATGCAAACAGCAGAGAATTGTTAAGTAAACTTGGTGAAAATCACTTTGAAATCTATGTTTTAATATAGAAGTCCACAAGTAGTATTGTTCCATAAATTAAGCAAGTGGAGATGGATTTCTTTAATACATAACTAACTAATGCATTTACAATATGTATGCATTAATAAGTTCTGTTGATGTAGAAACAGTCTAGAAGAAAACACAACCAAGTATTAATCGACCTTGAAAACACATACATTAACTTTTTTCCTGTTTTCTTAGGTTTCGAGATACCTCAATAAGAAAGCATTACTTACATAAATGTAAAATATTTTGCATTATTTTAAGTTCAATAATGGTTCAGTAACAATGACTAAATTTTGCTCCAAAGAATATATAAAATAAATATATATTCTGAAGAATAAATATGACAGAAAGGGCTTTGGCTAGTTCATGTGTCAAATACAATTAGCTCTGCAGGTGCAGTGTCTGATCAGATAGATAGATGAATTTGAGAGCAGCATCCAATGCTGCCAGATGGCCGTGAAATCAAAGAGGAAACAGGGGAGGACCTCTGACCCAAATGAGAATGATAAATGTGCATAGAGACATCTTACAAACTCTGAGACTATTCCTGAGATTTGACTGATTCAAGGTGCTTAGGAATCAGAAGTATAAATGAGAAACGGGCATATGTATGATTCTCTGGTAAGAGCTGTAAGCTTAAAACTGCTAAATTGGAGCAGGTGGTTAATCTTCCCCATTTCAGAGAAACCATAAAATAACAGCGACTGGATCCTAGAACTAAACAAGTCTCCCTGGGACAAAGGATTAAATCAAACTGGACATACTCTCACAATGTGTAAAACCAATATTGTTGATTGAACTCTAAGTTTGGCAGTAATTTAAATATTCATTAGTATAAGACTTATACAATTCAGATCATTGACAGAATTCAGTTTCTTTTTTTTAATTTTTATTTTCTATATTCTATGTTTACATTCCCAAGGCTTTCCCCTTTCCCAGTTCCCCCCACCATACGTCCCATAGTTCCTCTCCCCCCCAACTATTCCCCAATCATCCCCCCTCCCCCCTCAGTTTCTTTACAAAACTGGATCCAGTCTTTACAGGCCCAGGGTCCTCTCCTTTCTTCTTCTGGTGCTGGTTCAACTGGAGGTCAACATGCAGAAGAATGCGAATTGACCCACTCTTATCTCTTTGCACTAAGATCAACTCCAAGTGAATCACGGACCTCCACATAAAACCAGACACACTGAAACTATTAGAAAAGAAACTTGGGAAGACCCTGGAGGACATGGGCACAGGGGAAAAGTTCCTGAACAGAACACCAATAGCTTATGCTCTAAGATCAAAAATCAACAAATGGGACCTCATAAAATTACAAAGTTTCTGTAAGGCAATGGACACAGTCAGAAGGGCAAAACGGCAACCAACAAATTTGGGAAAAGATCTTTACCAACCCCACAGAGGGCTAATATCCAATATATACAAAGAACTCAAGAAGTTAGACCGGAAAGAACCAAATAACCCTATCAAAAAATGGGGTACAAAGAATTTTCGCCTGAAGAAATTTGGGTGGCTGAGAAGTACCTTAAGAGATGTTCAACATCATTAGTCATCAGAGAAATGCAAATCAAAACAACCCTGAGATTCCACCTCACACCAGTCAGAATGGCTAAGATTAAAAACTCAAGAGACAACAAGTGCTGGCGAGGATGTGGAGAAAGATGAACACTCCTCCACTGTTAGTGGGATTGCAAGATGGTACAACCGCTATGGAAATCAGTCTGGGTGTTCCTTAGAAAAATGGGCATGACACTTCCAGAGGACCCTGTCATAGCACTCCTGGGCATATACCCAGAGGATTCCCCTGCATGCAATAGATACATGCTCTACTATGTTCTTAGCAGCCTTATTTATAATAGCCAGAAGTTGTAAAGAGCCCAGAAGTCCCGCAAAGGAGGAATGGATACAGAAAATATGTGGTATATTTATACAATGGAATACTACTCAGTGATTAAAAATAATGAATTAATGCAATTTGTAGGCAAACGTTTGGATCTGGAAAATATCATCCTAAGTGAGCTAACCCAATCACAAAAGAATAAACATGAAATTCAATCACTGATAAGTGGATATTAATTTGCCTAGAAGCTCTGAATACTCAAGGCCCAATTATCAAATCAAAAGATTCCCAAGAAGAAGGAAGAAGAAGACCCTGGTCCTGAAAGATTGTATCCAGTTTTGTAGGAGAGTATCAGAACAGAGAAACAGTGGAGGAGGGGTGATTGTGGAATGGGCAGAGGGAAGAGGACTTATGGGACATATGGTAAAGGAGGAACTTGGAAAGGGGAAAGCCTTTGGAATGTAAACAAAGAATATAGAAAATAAATAATAATAATAATAATAATAATAATAATAATAAACAACCAACCCTGAGGTTTCACCTCACACCAGCCAGAATGTACACAATCAAAATCTCAGGGAACAGCAAATGCTGGAGAGGATGTGGAGAAGGGGAATACTCCTCCATTGCTGGTAGTATTGCAAGCTAGTAAAACCACTCTGGAAATCAGTTTGTAGGATCCTCATAAAATTGGACATAGCACTGTATGACCTAGCTGTACCACTCCTGGGCATACACCCAGAAGATGCTCCAACATGGAATAAGGACACATGCTCCACTATGTTCATAGCAGCCTTATTTGTAATAGCTTGAAGCTGGAAAAAACCCAAATGTCCCTCAACAGAGGAATTGATACAGAAAATGTGGTGCATTTACACAATGGAGTATTACTCATCTATTAAAACAATGACTTCATGAAATTCTTAGGCAAATGGATGGAACTAATAAATATCCTGAGTGAGGTAACCCAATCGCAAAAGAACACACACGGTATGCACTTGTTCATAAGTAGTCCATTTGTTCATTTGGTAGTCCAAAAGCTTGGAATACCCAAAATACAACTCACAGACCACATGGAGCTCAAGAAGAAGGAAGACCATAGTATGAATACTTTGATCCTTTTTGGAAATTGGATCAAATTACCATTGGCTCACAGCCAACCAATAGAGTTAGCATAGGATCCCCAATGGAGCAGCTAGAGAAAGGACCCAAGGAGCTGAAGAGTTTTACAGCCCTGCAGAAAGAACAATATTATGTACCAACAGGTACCCTCAGATTTCCCAGGGACTAAACCACCAACCGAAGAGTGCACATGGCTCCAGCTACATATGTAGCAGAAGATGACCATTTCAGACATCAATGAAAGGAGAGGCCACTGGTCCTGTGAAGGCTTGATTTCCCAGAATAAGGGAATGCAAGTCAGGAAATTGAGGAAGGTGGTTAATAGGGGAGGGGCATGGGATAGAGGGTTTTCAGAGCAGTAACATAGAAAGGGGATACCATTTGAAATATAAATAAAGCAAATATCTAGTAAAAATGCCTAGAACCCAGTGTGATTCATTGTTTTTTCAAAAGTCCTGAATTTTGGTGTGAAACACAGGGTTACTGGGTTATTGGTTCAACTGCTCTATTTAGTAATGAATTCTGCAGCTGTGCAAATTGCTAGCCAAAATGAGTATCCTAGGACCAAGTGTCTGGAGAGAGAAAATAGAGAGAAAACTCATTAGGAACTTTATTGGACTCTCGGAGACAATTCCTACAAACTGTGTCCTGTTAATATTCGCTCATTTCTTCATGGGATTCCTTTAGAAGTACAGAAGCAAAACTTCTCCCAGATTAAGAAAACAAGAAATTATTTTTACCATTATATTAAATAATCTTAATAAAGAAAACAATCTTAAATTTGTTTGTTGTAGAACTTAACTTTTGATTCAGTAAGGATCACATATTCCTATCTCTAAATTAAAATAAGCAACAACAACAGCCTCCATCAAACAAGAACTTTTACTTAATTTTAGGATTTTATGTGTTATGTAATGCTACTTCAAGCTTTTCAGGAGGGTATATTATATATTCTTTTCACAGTGTTACTTTGAGAAAGAAATCAAAGCAAATGTGATTTCATTTCTGCATCTCATTCTTTCTGCTTTTCAGATAAGCATTGGAATAGAAAGAAGACAGAGAAATGAGTTCTTAAATGAAGGTGTACTAATATGAACACTATGTCTTCATTCCTTCAGAATGCCAGGTGTTTACAGTGGTTCTTTTCTTCTGGAACATTTTCCTGGGTCTTTGAGGGAATATTATCGGGTTTTCTATCCCAGTTCTGCAGTACTCCATACTCTCTCTTCCCAAGCAGTTCTTTACTCCTCTGTAACTAGGAACATAAAATTTGCTCTTGGTTTAGGTCTTCTAAACACATATGAGAGCCTCATTAAACAGGACTATGAATAGCTTCAAATTCTACATTTCTTAAACAGATAAATTCCAACACAATTGGAATTTCCTGGAAATACTATGAGAAATTTTAGCTCTTTTCTTGGTCTGAAGAGCTTCCTGGAAGATATTACCCAGGCTGTATTCACTTGAGGATTTATCTGATAATTCAGGCATAATTCACCTGGATGACCAACAATTTAGTTATCCAGACTTTTTTCTGAGAAGTGTCAATGGCTGTCAATTGGACAAGGTCTGTAGATACCAAAGTTTTTTGGAGAAAACCTGCAACCAAGCAGAGATCTGAGTTCAGCCCATGTTTAGTCTTCTTTATTCAGTATGTCCCCATGTTTCCACAGGTCAATAAGAACCAATTCCATTATTCTATTGAGGGACATCTGGGTTCTTTCCAGCTTCTGGCTATTATAAATAAGATTTCTATGAACATAGTGGAGCATGTGTCCTTATTACATGTTGGAGAATCTTCTGGGAATATGCTCAGGTGTGGTATAGCTGTGTCCTTAATGGAATACTACTCAACTACTAAAAACAACAAATTCATGAAATCTTCGGCAAATGAATGGAACTAGAAAATATCATCCTGAGTGAGGTTATCCAATCACAAAAAATCACAAATGGTATGTACTCACTGATGAGTGCATATTCTAGCCCAGAAGCTCAGAATACCCAAGATACAATTCACAGACCAAATGAAGCTCAAAAATAAGGAAGAACAAAGTATGTATACTTTGGTCCTTCTTAGAAGTGGAAACAAAATGTCCATGGGTGGAAATATAGAGACAAAGTGTGAAGCAGAGACTGAGGGAAAGACCATCCAGAGACTGCCCCACCTGGGGATCCATCCCATATATACTCACCAAACCCAGACACTATTGTGCAGGCCAACAAGTGCTTGCTGACAGTAGCCTGATATAGCTGTCTTCTGAGAGGCTCTTCCAGTGCATGACAAATACAGCAGTGGATGCTCTCAGCCAACCATTGGACTGAGCACAAGGTCCTCAATGGAGGAGGTATAGAAAGGACACAAGGAGCTGAAGGAACTTATAGCCCCATAGGAGGAACAACATTATGAGCCAACCAGTACCCCCAGAGCTCTCAGGGACTAAACCACCAACCAAAGAGTACACATGGAGGGACCCATGGCTCCAGCTACATATGTAGCAGAGGATGGTTATGTTGGACATCAAAGGGAGGAGAGACCCTTGGTTCTGAGAAGGCTCGATGCCCCAGTGTATGGGGAAATGCCAGGACAAGGAAGTAGGAGTGAGTGTGTTGGTAAGCAGGGGGAGAGTGGATGGGATAGTGGGTTTTTGTAGGGGAAACCAGGAAAGGGGATAACATTTGAAATGTAAATAAAGAAAATATATTTTTTAAAAAAAGAACTAAATTCCCTCCCTTTTCATTTCTCTTGACTCCAAGATTGGCAGTTCTTTTCAGAAAAAGTAATGGTAAGTATTATTTCATGACTCAAATTTTCAGAGGTGTTACAATGTGGGATAACAGTCAGTTACATGTGGGAAACTGGATTCTTGACACTGTCTTTGGAGTATTTTGTAAAAGAGAATGTTGTTAGGCATATAAAAAAGAAAGATAGGAAAAGTTATGCTCTTGTTTTTATCTTATCATCTTTTATTATTTTATTATATTTTTGTTCCTTTTCAAAGAGTAAACGATATAAAGTATCTTGGAGTGACGCTAACCAAACATGTGAAAGATTTATATGACAAAAACTTCAGGTCTCTGAAGAGGGAAATTGAAGAAGACATCAGAAAATGGGAAAATCTTCCATGCTCGTGGGTTGGTAGGACTAATATAGGCAAAATGGCAATCTTGCCCAAAGCAATATACAGATTCAATGCAATCCCCATCAAAATCCCAACTCAGTTCTTCATAGAGTTAGAAAGAGCAATTCTCAAATTCATCTGGAATAACAAAAATCCCAGGATAGCTAAAACTATCATCAACAGCAAAAGAACTTCTGGGGGAATCAATATCCCGGACCTCAAGCAATATTACAGAGCAGTAGTATTAAAAACTGCATGGTATTGGTTCAGTGACAGGGAGGCGGATCAATGGAATAGGATCGAAGACCCAGAATTGAACCCACACATCTATGGCCAATTGATCTTTGACAAAGGAGCTGAAAACATCCAGTGGAAAAAAGATAGCCTTTTCAACAGATGGTGCTGGCTCAACTGGAGGTCAACATGCAGAAGAATGAGAATTGATCCACTCTTATCTCCTTGCACTAAGCTCAACTCCAAGTGGATCAAGAATCTCCACATAAAACCAGACACACGAAAACTAATAGAAAAGAAACTGGGGAAGACCCTTGAAGACAGTGGCTCAGGGGAAAAATTCCTGAACAGAACACCAATTGCTTATGCTCTAAGAGCAAGAATAGACAAATGGGACCTCATAAAATTACAAAGTTTCTGTAAGGCAAAAGACACTGTCAAAAGGATAAATCAGCAACCAACAAATTGGGAAAAAAATCTTCACCAACCCCACATCCGACAGAGGGCTAATTTCCAATGTATACAAAGAACTCAAGAGGTTAGACCCCAGAAAACCAAATAACCCTATCCAAAAATGGGGTACAGAGCTAAACAGAGACTTTTCACCTGAAGAAATTCAGATGGCTGAGAAACACCTTAAAAATGTTCAACATCATTAGTCATTAGGGAAATGCAAATTAAAACAACCCTGAGATTTCACTTCACACCAGTCAGAATGGCTAAGATTAAAAACTCAGAAGACATCAGGTGTTGGCAAGGATGTGGAGAAAGAGGAACACTCCTCCACTGCTGGTGGGAATGCAAGCTGGTACAACCACTCTGGAAATCAGTATGGCGGTTCCTCAGAAAACTGGACGTGATACTTCTGGAGGACCCAGCCATACCACTCCTGGGAATATACCCAGAAGATTCACCAGCATGCAATAAGGATACATGCTCCACTATGTTCATAGCAGCCTTATATATAATAGCCAGAAGCTGGAAAGAACCCAGATGTCCCTCAACAGAGGAATGGATGCAAAAAATGTGGTATATATACACAATGGAGTACTATTCAGCCATTAGAAACAATGAATTCATGAAATTCTTAGAGAAATGGATGGAGCTGGAGAACGTCATACTAAGTGAGGTGACCCAGTCTCAAAAGAATACCCATGGTATGCAGTCACTGATAAGTGGATATTAGCCTAGAAGCTTGGAACACCAAAGACATAAATCACATACCAAGTGATGCCTCACAAGAAGAAAGGAGTGAACACTGGTGCTAGAATGTACCAAAACATCATTGTGGGGGAGTACAAGAACAGTGAGGTGGGAGGGGGTGGATGAGGGAGCAGGGGGAGGGTAAAGGGCATGTGGGACCTTTGGAGGTGGGGAACCAGAAAAAGGGAAATGAATTGTAAATATAGAATATATCCAATAAATAAAAAAATAAAAACAAACAAACAAACAAACAAAAAAACCAAAGAGTAAATTTTTATATTGGAAATTTTTGTCTCACCAAAAATATAGATTTGAGGGCAATGTGGAGTTCTTATTGGCATAGTAATTCTTATGTGTCTTCCTGACATCACAATTTAACATGAGCCATCAGGACTGCTCTCGTTTCCTCAGATAGAGTAATTGCAATAGTAGATGTATTAATACAGTTTCTCATCAAGAAATAGTGACAATCACCTCCTTTACCAGAAAATTGTTTTCTTTAAAATTGGGTACATAGTTTCAACTCCTGATTAAACTTCACCTCTTACTACATGCTTGCTTCCTAATAGAACACTCATGTCATCATGTTCTTTACCCTCCTTGTGAAACATAGGGATATGTCAATGTCAATGATTCTGCAGCATGACCATCTTTGCAGCACTCTTTCTCTTAGTCTAGAATGACTCATACCTAAGATGTCCCATCACTTAATTTTTGGCTCTTTTGTCTTCACAGTGGTATATAAGCTAGTACTCAAGACTTGATAATACAAATTACATATAATTTGGAAGAACATAGGAATGAACAGTCAGTAATAAACTTCAAGGTTCTCACACATGTAAATGTGACTTGTTTTTATCCAATTGTAAAAATGTCTATATTTTAATAATTTTTTGGTAACTTTGTTACATTAACCCTACATTCTTCTGTTTTGTACCTAAAATATTAGATTTGATTATATAACTTATGGCATTGATACTCCATCAAAATTATTATACAGAAAAATTTAAATTATTTTAGAATATTTTTTAGAATATTAAATATTTTCAAGATAGCTTTGAATAAAATTTCAAAAATATTTTAAACATCTTTTCAATATTCTTGATTCTGCTTCTTGAGTTTTTAAAGACACTGCACAAGTTATCACCAAGGATGTGGCTTTTAACCTTCCTATAAAATATTTAAAATTGTTTTATTCTGCCTGCCTGTGCCATTTGGATTAAAAGCTAAAATAAAAGTTGGCTATGTCCAGGTATAATATTCCTCATACTAATTTGAGAGTTGGAACTGTAGACTTTATATTTTATCATAGTATTTATTTGTATAATAGTCCCATTGTCCAACAATTTGTCATATTATATTTAACAGTGGTCAGCTGCAGTTAAATATATAAAATATTCCAGACATAAATAATTGACAATATGCTAATAATTTTTCTGAAAAATCTAAATAGGCCCTTGAAAGTCTACCTTGTACACAGTATGAGAGCCATTTTTTCACTAACATATAAATTCTGTGAAAACTCTCCCTCATGCAAATCTCTTAGTAACTGTCTTAGTTACTGTATATACCATCATGTTACAGGCTTGTATTCATGTAGTTCTCAGTTTACTTAATAATTGCTACAAGATGAGCTTGTACTGATACTGGAAGTTTTAATATGCCAAAGAGAAAGTTAAAAAGATGAAGAACTAAGGTGATGCTTTTATTTTAAAGTTGTTTCTTAAGGAATTAAATGAAATTGCACTTGAATGCTGCTAGGTTCCATGGGAATAAAATACTTACACCTGTGAAATTGTGAAGAAGAGAAGAAATGTGTGGTACTTTTTCTGTCTCTCACACCTGGGTCTGCAAATGGCATGGTTACAGGATGGATAACAAGTGCCTAACTAAAATGCAAAAGGTATTAAACTTGAGTGTGATTCCACAGGAATAAATCAGTGCAATAATATGGCACAGAACAATACATTACAGTACAATACAGTACAATGCAATGCAATGCATTATTTATGATATCCATTGGGGTTTGTATGAATCCCTATGGATGCAAGAGGCTACTGTGCAGTTGGAAATGATGTTAGTCTTCCAGTACACTTTTAGTAATGATCTTTCCTGTTTCATTGTGTCTCAAATTTTCAACAGCATATGAGCAAAAATGCATTAATATTTGCCTTTTTTTCTTATTTAAGTCCTTCTCCTTTGAACTATTAGTTCTCAGAAGTCATCTCCATATATCCATATAATTTATGGAGAACTTCTTTGGCACAGTCTTTATGTTTAAATATTTCTTCTTACAATAAGAAGACTGCTGAAAATTTTTACTTAAGCTTGCATAATGTAGCTATATTCAGCTTTAATTTTAGAATCAAGCAGAGTAATGAAGGCAAACCACTATCAAAATAAGAATAGTGCTAGGGAATTTTGGTTGTTTCCTGAAAAACAAGATTTAAAATTTTCTTCCACATAGAAAGAAGGCAAAATTCTGACCTGAAAATTTCAACCCCAAAAACTCAATGGAGTTCACAAATTGTGTATAGAAGTTATATAACCACCTCAGAAATTCTATAAACAAGAACATTATTTGTTCTCTTTTGGGATTTCCTGAGTCAATTATAACCTTTTCATTTCTTCCTTTGTTAATGAGAACTAGTAAAAAATACATTTTTCTTCCTTTAGGAAGTTACTTTCTTCTATAGTTGAAACAAATTTCGATTGTTTATTTGACCCTCTTTATTCTTTAGAAGCTCAGAGAGGCATCCAGGAGATTATTCATCATAGTTCCATTAGTAAGCCTCCAACATTGTATGAGCAATGGGAAACATTTTAAAATTTCTAAATGCCGTTTTTGCAGCTGGAGAGTGACTCACAACACACTTGATACTAAGGCATGAGGCCTGAGTCTGGGTCTCGGCACTCAGATAAGAGTGAACAATGGTAGTAACTCCAGTCCTGACAGTATACTAAGACAGATGGGTCCCAGGGTCATTCTGACATTCCAGTCTAGTGAGAATGGGAACCTACAAGTTTAATGAGAGACTTTGACTGAAAAAATTATGGTGGACAGAAACTGAGGAAGTCACATGATATCAACTTCTGGTCTTCACACATGCACACACAGCTGAGCACACATGTATATACATGTATATGTTGTAGAATTTATTTAATCCTGCCATGAGTTTTCTATTCACCTTGGCCATTTACTTGCTGGACACACACACACACACACACACACACACACACTTTATATTTACCATAAGCCTTTAAAAAGCTCAAGAACTGCCGGGCCTGTCTCGAAAAAACAAAACAAAACAAAACAAAACAAAAAAAAGCTCAAGAACTGGACAGAGACATGCCCCCTATGCTATTAGGATCTACCTTCCTATTAATAAGCCCATGTTATTACCTACTATGCTTCATATGGACTGCTCTTAACTCTAATTGCCAACCATCACGGTCATGTTTTTATTACTCAACTAACCCATGGCAGTTTATCCTTCCTCCTCCTGTACCTTCTTCTTCTTGTGGTCCTTCTCCTACAATTTGTTCCTATTCTTTCAGGTTCAGGTCATACTTACATACCTGCTTCTTCGACCCGTCTTTTTCCCTTAAATAATCCATTATTAATGAATGATGTAGTGGATGTTATTTAATAATTTTTAAGTCTTATTTGACATCATAACCAAAACTATGGTTCAGATTTTCATAGCTGAAATAATAAATATACGAAAAAACTTAGCACACATTGCCAGCCATGAGTACATGTAATGATTCTAGGAATTGTTGAGTTGGTAGTGTGATAGATTTTTAAATGTTTTTGGAAATATTTTAAGCTTACACCCCTAGAACCAAACTATCTAGCCAGAAACTGTAATTGTGCATTACAGTAGGAAAATTTTTGTTTCTGGAACAATCTTGTTTGAAGAACCTCAGGTTCTTATGGCAAAATTTTTAATGATGTAATTATATTGTGGCATTAAAAATCAAGTAAATGTGTGAAGTTTTGGAAAGTCATTTGGACCTAGATGACAGCTTAATTTTTAGGCAAGCTTGATGAACTAAGTTCAATTCCTCAGGTCATCTAAATTAAATGAAGCCACAAGGTAGTCCAAGCTTCTATTCCCAGCACTTAGGGGTGAATTTTGTAGGATTCCTAAGACTTGCTAGTAAGCCGGACCTAAGTGGTAACAACGCGCAGCTGAGATACCATATCTCACAAAACAAGATGGATAGCTCCTGGAGAATGATAAGAGGGGTCCCCTGGCCTTCACACACACACACACACACACACACACACACACACACACACATATGCACACATGTGCATACACAGACACACACAGAGAGACACATGCATGAGTGTACATGCAAGAGCCCATATACAAATACACATGCACACATATGTTTACATGCAGTTTCACTCTCACAGATATCAATTTGAACATAGTTGTATATACCCGTATACATAGAAAAAGAAAGAGAATGAAAGAGACAGATACTTATTTCACAATATTCCTCGAGATATTATCTTCTTCGTGAATAGTACTTTCATGTTTTCAATTGGAGGTTACAACACAAGTAGAAACTGAATTCTGAATTTCTTAAAGTGATTTTTGTATTTGCCTCGTAAAGGCTTCTAACTTTTGATCCATTTTCTCCTCTATTTCTTTACGAGATTTTTCTATGTGTTCAGCTACCAGCATCCTGACCAGTGATTTTATATCCAAGTCTTGATTTTCTGGTGTTTTGGGGTATCCAGGGCTTCCTGTTGTTGGAGAACTGGGTTCAGATGCTGTCATGTTGCCTGTTAGTAACGTTCCTTCATTTTCCTTTTGCCATCTGGTTATTTCTGGTGTTAGTTGGCCTTGTTGTCACTGGCTGGTGTTTGAATCTCCCGTGAGGCTGGGAGTTTCACCTGTTGTTTCTCTACTGGTGAATATGCGTGACTGCTGCTTTAAGGGATCATAAGCTGGCTGCCACCCATGCGATGGTAGCCCCTGATGGAGTCTGTCTATCTGGGCCTCTCCAGCTGTGTCCTGGTTGCAATATGGAGGCCCGCAGCTATCCCTGGTCCAGGGGCCCGCCAGCTGGTTGCCACCTGCTGCCTCGGTGCAAGGCCAGAGGGTGCAGGGGAAGTCCTGCAGAGCCTAGGCGGAGCTGGGCCTGCCTGGCGGTGAGAGCTTTGATAAAGGAGCCACAACCATCCAGTGGAATAAAGATAGCCTTTTCAACAAATGGTGCTGGTTCAACACAATTAGCAAGTCAAATGATTCCCAGCACCATTTGTTGAAAAGGCTCTTTTCCCCACTGGATGGCTGTAGCTCCTTTATCAAGATCAAGTGACTATAACTCTGTGGTTCATTTTTGGGTCTTCAATTCTATCGCATAGATCTACTTGACTGTCGCTGTACCAATACCATGCAGTTTTTTTTGGGGGGGGGGAGGAAAGGGTTTATTCAGCTTATATATTCACGTGGCTGTTCATCACCAAAGGAAGTGAAAACTGGAACTCAAGCAGGCCAGGAAATAGGAGCTTATGCACAGGCCATGGAGGGATGCTGCCTACTGACTTGCTTCCCCTGGCTTGATCAGCTTGCTTTTTTTCCCTTTTTAAAATTATTTTCTATATTCTTTGTTTACATTCCAAAGGCTTTCCCCTTTCCAGTTCCCCTCCTCACCATATGTCTCATAAGTCCTCTTCCCCTCCCCCACTCCTCAATCACACCCCCTCCCCACCATTTCTCTGTTATTGCACTCTCCTACAAAACCGGATTTAGTCTTTTCCAGACCAGAGTACTCTCCATCCCTTTTCTTGGGAATCTTTTGCTCAGCTAATTATATCTTGAGAATTCAGAGCTTCTGGGCTCATTAATATCCACATATCTGTGATTGCAATTCATGTGTATTCTTTTGTTATTGGGTTGACTCACTTAGGATGATGTTTTCCAGATCCAACCATTTGCCTACAAATTGCATGAATTCATTATTTTTAATTGCTGAGTAGTATTCTATTGTATAAATATACCACATTTTCTGTATCCATTCCTCTGTTGAGGGACATCTGGGTTCTTTCGAGCTTCTGGCTATTATAAATAAGGCTGCTATGAACATAGTGGAGCATGTGTCTTTATTTCATGCAGGGGAATCCTCTGGGAACACAAATTTCAGCCAAAACTACTATACCCAGAAAAACTCTCAATCACCATAGATGGGGAAAGCAAGGTATTCCATGACAAAACCAAATTTGCACGATATATTTCCACAAACCCAGTCCTACAAAGGATAATAGGGGAAAAACACCAACACAAGGAGGAAAACTACATCACAGAAGAAGCAAGATAGAAACCTCTTCTCATCAAACACAAAAGAAGATAGCCACTCAAATATAAAAAATAATTTCAAAAATGTCAGGTAGTAATAGGTACTATTCCTTAATATCTCTTAACATCAATGGACTCAGTTCCCCAATAAAAAGACAGACTAACAGACTGGATACGGAAACAGGACCCTACAATATGTTGCATACAGGAAACACATCTCAGTGTCAAAGACAAACACTACCTTAGAGTAAAAGGCGGGAAGGCAATTTTACAAGCAAATGGTGTCAGGAAACAAGCCGGAGTCGCCACTGTAATATCAGATAAAATTGACTTTCAACCTAAAGTCATCAAAAGAGACACTGAAGGTCACTACTTGCTGGTCAAAGGGAAAATCCACCAAGAACTCACAATACTGAACATCTATCCTCCAAATGCAAGGGTACCCTCATTCGTGAAAGAAACTTTACTAAAGCTTAAAGCACACATTGCACCTAACACAATAAATGTGGGTGACTTCAACACTCCACTATCCTAAATGGACCGATCAGGAAACCAGAAATTAAACAGGGACACAGTGAAACTAATTGAAGCTTTGGACCAATTGGATTTAACATATATATATATATATATATATATATATATATATATATATATATATATATAACATTTCATACCATGCAGTTTTTAACCCAATTGCTCTGTAGTACTGCTGCTTCAGGTCAGGGATATTGATTCCCCCAGAGGTCCTTTTATTGTTGAGAATAGTTTTAGTTATCCTGGGTTTTTTGTTACTCCAGATGAATTAGAGAATTGCTCTTCCTAGATCTATGAATAATTCATTTGGGATTTTGATGGAGATTGCATTGAATCTCTAGATTGCTTTTGGCAAGATGTCCATTTTTACTATACTGATCCTGCCAATCCAAGATCATGAAATATTTTTTCATCTTCTGAGGTCTTCTTCGATATCTTTGTTCAAGGACTTGAAGTTCCTGTCATATGGATCTTTCACTTGTTTGGTTAGAGTTACACCAAGATACTTTATATTGTTTGTGGCTATTGTGAAGGGTTTTATTTCCCTAAGTTCTTTTTCAGCCTTCTTGTCCTTTGAGTACAGGAAGGCTACTCATTTGCTTGAGTTGAATTTATAAGCAGCCACTTTACTGAAGTTGTTTATCAGCTGTAGGAGTTCTCTGGTGGAGGTTTTCTTTTTTATTTATATATTTTTTGAGTCGCTTAAGTATACTATTGTATCATCTGCAAATAGTGATAGTTTGACTTCTTCCTTTCCAATTTGTATCCCTTTGACTTCCTTATGTTGTCTATTTGCTCTCGCTAGAACTTCAAATACTATATTGAAAAGATATGTAGAGAGAGGGCAGCCTTGTCTAGTCCCTGATTTTAGTGGGATTGCTTCAAGTTTCTCTCCATTAATTTTGATGTTGGTTACTGGTTTGCTGTATATTGCTTTTACTATGTGTAGGTATGAGCCTTGAATTCCCGCTCTTTCCAAGACTTTTAGCATGAAAGGATGCTGAATTTTGTTGAATGCTTTTTCAGCATCTAATGAGATGACCATGTGGTTTTTTCTTTTAGTTTGTTTATGTAGTGGATTACATTGATGGATTTATGTATATTGAACCATCACTGCATTCCTGGTTTAAAGCCTATTTGATCATGGTGAATGATTGTTTTGATGTGCTCTTGGATTCAGTTGGCAAGAACTTTATTTAGCATTTTTTGCATCGATATTCATAAGGGAAATTGGCCTATAGTTCTTTTTCTTTGTTGTATCTTTGTGTGATTTTGGTATCAGTATAATTGTGGCTTTGTAGAGTTGTTCAGTATTCCTTCTGTTCCTATTTTGTGGAATAGTTTGAACAGTATTGGTGTTAGGTCTTCTTTGAAGGTCTGATAGAATTCTGCACTAAAACCATCTGGTCCCATACTTTTTTGGGGTGGAAGACTTTCTTTAACCCCTTCTATTTCTCTAGGGGTTATGGGACTGTTTAGCTGATCTAATTGATCCTGATTTAATTTTGGTATTTTGTATCTGACTAGGAAATTGTCCATTTCATCCAAATTCTCCAGTTGTGTTGAGTATGGTCTTTTGTCATAGTATCTGATGATTTTTTGAATTTGCTCAGTTTCTGTTGTTATATCCCCCTTTTCATTTCTAATTTTGTTAATTTGGATACTCTCTCTGTTCCCATTGGTTATTCTGGCTAAGGATATCTCGATCTTGTTGATTTTCTCAAGAACCAGTTCCTGGTTTTGTTGATTCTTTGTATGGTTCTCTTTGTTTCTACTTGATTGATTTCAACACTTAGTTCGATTATTTCCTGTCTTCTACTCCTCCTGGGTGAATTAGCTTCTTTTTGTTTCAGGGTTTTCAGGTGTGCCGTTAAGCTGCTAGTGTATGCTCTTTCCAGTTTGTTTTTGGAGGCACTCAGGGCTATGAGTATTCCTCTTAGCACTGCTTTCATTGTGTTCCATAGATTGGGTAGGTGGTACCTTCATTTTCATTGAATTCTAAAATGTCTTTGATTTTTTTCTTTATGGCTTCCTTGACCAAGGTGTCATTGAGTAGAGTATTGTTCAGTTTCCATGTGTATGTGGGCTTTCTGTTGTTTTTCTTGCTATTGAAGACCTGAAGACCATTCTTACTCCATAGTGATCTGCTAGGAGGCATTGGATTAGTTCGATCTTCTTGTATTTTTTGAGGTCTGTCTTGTGACCAATTATATGATCTATTTTGGAGAAGTACCATGCAGAGCTGAGAAAAAGGTATATCTTTTGCTTTAGGATGAAATGTTATATATATAAATATATATATATATATATATATATATATATATATATGTGTGTGTGTGTGTGTGTGTGTGTGTGTGTGTGTGTGTGTGTGTTAAATCCAACTGGTCCAAAGCTTCAATTAGTTTCACTGTGTCCCTGTTTATTTTCTGATTTCCTGATCGGTCCATTGAGGAGAGTGGAGTGTTGAAGTCACCCACAAGTATTGTGTTAGGTGCAATGTGTGCTTTAACCTTTAGTAGAGTTTCTTGTATGAATTAGGGTGCCCTTGCATTTGGAGCACTGATGTTCAGAATTGAGAGTTCTTCTTGGTTGATTTTTTTCTTTGACCAGCAAGAAGTGTCCTTCTGCATCTCTTTTGATGACTATAGGTTGAAAGTCAATTTTATCTGGTATTAGAGTAGCTATTCCGTCTTGTTTCCTGAGACTATTTGCTTGTAAAATTTTCTTCCAGCCTTTTATTCTAAGGTACTGTTTGTCTTTGACACTGAGATGTGTTTCCTGTATGCAGAAAAATGCAGGGTCCTGTTTTCATATCCAATCTTTTAGTCTGTGTTTTTTTATTGGGGAGTTGAGTCCATTGATGTTAAGAGATATTAAGGGGTAGTGATTATTGTTTCCTGTTATTTTGATTTTTTTTATATTTAATAGGTATTCTTCTTTTGGGTTTGATGAGCAAAGTTTACTCTCTTGCTTTCTCCAGGGTGTAGTTTCCCTCCTTGTATTGGTGATTTCCCCTATTATCCTTTGTAGGACTGGGTTTGTGAAAAGATATTGTGTAACTTTGGTTTTGTCACAGAATATCTTGGTTTCTCCCTCTATGGTGATTGAGAGATTTACTGGGTATAGTAGTTTTGGCTGGCATTTGTGTTCACTTAGAGTCTGTGTTAGATCTGCCCAGGATCTTCTAGCTTTCATGTTCTCTGGTGAGAAGTCTGGTGTAATTCTGATAGGTCTTCCTTTATATGTTACTTGGCCTTTTTCTCTTACTGCCTTTAATATTCTTTCTTTGTTTAGTACATTTGGAGTTTTGATTATTATGTGACAGATGGTATTTCTGTTCTGGTCAAGTCTGTTTGAAGTTCTGTAGGCTTCTTGTATATTCATGGGCATCTCCATTTTTAGGTAAGGGAAGTTTTCTTCCATAATTTTGTTGAAGATATTTGCTGGCCCTTTAAGGAGTAAATCGTCATTCTCTTCTATACCTATAATCCTTAAGTTTGGTCTTCTCATTGTGTCCTGGATTTCCTGAATGTTTTGGGTTACAAACTTTTTGCATTTTGCATTTTCTTTGATTGTGAGTCCATGTTTCCTATGGTATCTTCAGCATCTGAGATTCTTTCTTCTATCTCTTATGTTCTGCTGTTGATATTTGCATCTATGGCCCCTGATTTCTTCCCAAGGTTTTCTATCTCCAAAGTTGTCTCCCTTTATGATTTCTTAGTTTTTTTCTACTTCTGTTTTCAGGTCCTGGATGGTTTTGCTTATGTTCTTCACGTGCTTGTTTGTCTTTTCATGTAGATCTTTGAGAATTTTTTGTGTTTCCTCTTTCATGACTTCTGCCTGTTGACCCAAGTTCTCCTATATTCTTTTAAGTGATTTTTGCATTTCCTCCCTATTGGCTTCTATCTTTTGACCTATATTCTCCTGAACGTCTTTAATTGATTTTTGTGTTTCCATCCTAAGGGCTTCTAACTTTTAATCCATTTTCTACTGTATTTCTTTAAGAGATTTATTTATGTCCATCTTGTGTTCCTCTAACAGCATCCTGACCAGTGATTTTAAAACTCATATCTTGTTTTTCTAGTGTGTTGGGTTATCCAGGACTTCCTGTTGTTGGAGATTTGGGTTCGGATGCTGCCATGTTGCCTTGATTTCTGTTAGTAATGTTCCTATTTTTGCCTTTTGTCATCTAGTTTTCTCTGGTGCTAGTTGGCCTTGTTGTCACTGGCTGCTGTTTGAACCTCCCATGAGCTTGTAAGGGTAATTCCACACCTCTGAATGTTAGGGTTTCCCTGGCTCAAATTACTGGTGTGCTACATTCCTCTTGTGTGCCCTTGGAGCCCTAATGCTTCCTGCCCCAAGCAATGCTACACTTGGGTTGTCTCTGTGAACCTGGTGCTGCCTGTCTGCTCTTTCAGGGTGCACAGATGCTGCAGAGACCTTATCCAAGTGCTGATCACTCTGCAGGGCAAGATGACCCCCCACCAGGGTTGGTGCACGTCCTGGTGTACATAGAGATGGCCCGCCGAGCCTACCAGGCCCTGGCTACAGGCAAACGCCTGGCAGGTTTCCACCCGAGTGATGTTATCTCAGATTAAGTCCGTACTTGTTGGTTCTCTACCAGTGACCTGGCAGCAAAATGGAGAATGCTGCTGAGAGTGCTGGGAGGACCACAGGACATGGGACATCTTTCCATCTTCTGAGATCTTCTTCAATTTCTTTCTTCAGAGACTTGAAGTTCATGTCATACAGAACTTTCGCTTGCTTGGTTAAAGTCACACCAAGGTATTTTATATTATTTGTGATTATTGTGATGGGTGTCATTTCCATAATTTCTTTCTCAGCCTCTTTATCCTTTGAGTATAGGAAGGTTACTGATTTGTTTGAGTTAATTTTATATCCAGCCACTTGGCTGAATTTGATAATCAGGATTAGGTGTTTTCTGGTGGAATTTTTGGAGTCACTTAAGTATACTATCATATCTTCTGCAAATAGTGATACTTTGATTTCTTCCTTTCCAATTTGAATCCCCTTGACCTTCTTTTGTTGTCTAATTGCTCTGGCTAGGATTTTGAGTAAAATATTGAGCAGGTTGGGAGAGAGAGAACAGCCTTTTCTAGTCCCTGATTTCAGTGGGGTTATTTAAAGTTTCCATTTACTTTGATGTTGGTTACTGGCTTTCTGTATATTGATTTTACTATGTTTAGTTATGAAACTTGAATTCCTGATCTTTCCAAGACTTTTATCATGAAGAGATACTGGATTGTTTCAAACAATTTCTCAGCCTCTAATGAAATGATCATGTGGTATTTTTCTTTGAGTTTGTTTATATAGTGGATTACATTGACAGATGTCCAATATTGAACCATCCCTGCATCCCTGGGATGAAGCCTACTTTATCATGGTAGATGATCATTTTGAGGTGTTCCTGTATTTGCTTGACAAATATTTTATTGAGAATTTTTGCATTGATATTCATAAGGCAAATTGGTCTAAACTTCTCTTTACTTGTTGGGTCTGTGTGTAGTTGAGGTATCAGAGTAATTGTAGCTACATAGGACAAATAGAAACAGTCTTCCATCTATTTCTATTTTGTGAACTGTTTGAAGAATATTGGTATTAGGTATTCTTTGAAGTTCTGGTAGAAATCTGCACTAAACCCATGTGGTCTTGGGTGTTTTGGGGTTGGGAGACTATTAATAATTATTTCTATTTCTTTAGGGGCAATGGGATTGTTTAGATAATTTATCTGATCCTGATTAGCTTTGTTAGCTGGCATCTGTCTAGAAAATTGTCCATTTCATCTAGATTTTTCCAGTTTTGTTGAGGATAGGTTTTTGTAGTAGTATCTGATGTTCTTTTGGATTTTCTCAGCATCTCTTGTTATGTCTCCCATTTCATTTCTGATTTTGCTGGTTTGGATACTGTTTCCATGCCCTGTAGTTAGTTTGGCATCATAAAACTATTTATCTTGTTGGTTTTTATGAAGACCCAGGACTTGCTTTGGTTGATTCTTTTTTTTTTATTCTATATATTCTTTATTTACATTTCAAATGATTTCCCCTTTCCTGGCCCCCCCTCCCTGAAAGTCCCATAAAACCTGTTCCCCCATCCACCCCTTCCCACTTTCCTGTTCTGGTATTCCCCTACACTGCTGCACTGAGCCTTTCCAAAACTAGGGGCCACTCCTTCCTTCTTCTTGGACATCATTTGATATGTGGATTGTGCCTTGGGTATTCCAAGCTTCTAGGCTAATATCCACTTAACAGTGAGTGCATACCATGAGTGTTCTTTTGAGACTGGGTTACCTCACTTAGGATAATGTTCTGCAGCTCCATCCATTTGACTAAGAATTTTATGAATTCATTGTTTCTAATGGCTGAATAGTTCTCTATTGTGTATATATACCACATATTTTGTATCCATTCCTCCGTTGAGGGACATCTGGGTTCTTTCCAACTTCTACCTATTATGAATAGGGCTGCTATGAACACAGTGAACTATATATTCTTATTACATGCTGAGGAATCCTCTGAGTATATGCCCAGGAGTGGTATAATTCTGATAGGGCTGCCTTTATATATTACTTGACCGTTTCCTCTTGCTGCTTTTAATATTCTTTCTTTGTTTAGTGCATTTTGTGTTTTAATTATTATGTGATGGGAGGAATTTCTTTTCTGGTCCAATCTATTTGGAGTTCTGTAGGCTTTTTGTATGTTCATGGGCATCCCTTTTTTTTTAGATTAGGGAAGTTTTTTTTTTTCTTCTATAATTTTGTTGAAGACCTTTACTGGCCCTTTAATTTGGAAATCTTCACTCCCTTCTATACCTATAGTCCTTAGGTTTGGTCTTCTCATTTTGTCCTGGATGTTTTGGGTAAGGAGCTGTTTGCATTTTGCATTTTCTTTGACTGTTGTGTCAATGCTTTCTATATTTTCTTCATCTGAGATTTTTCTCTTCTGTCTCTTGTATTCTGTTGTTGAGGCTTGCATATATGACTCCTGACTTCTTTCCTAGGTTTTCTATGTCCAGAGTTGTTTCCCTTTGTGATTTCTTTATGTTTCTACCTCTATTTTTAGATCCTGGATGCTTTTGTTCAATTGCTTCACCTGTTTTGTTATGCTTTTCTGTAATTCTGTAAGGGCTTCAACCTGTTTACTTGTGTATGCTTGCTGTTATTTATTTATTTATTTATTTATTTATTTATTTATTTATTGGTTTTTCGAGACAGGGTTTCTCTGTCTAGTCCTGGCTGTCCTGGAACTCACTCTGTGGACCAGGATGGCCTTGAACTCAGAAATCCACCTGCCTCTGCCTCCCAAGTGCTGGGATTACAGGCATGTACCACCACACCCGGCCACTTTTCCTTCTTTAAGGGAGTTATTTATGTCTTACTTGATGCCCTCTATCAGCATCATGAACTGTGATTTTTAAATCCAAATCCTGCCTTTTCAGTGTGTTGGATTATCCAGGACTTGCTGCTGTGGGAGAATTGGAATCAGATGGTGCCATGTTGCCTTGATTTCTTTTGGTAACTTTCCTATGTTTGCCTTTTGCCATCTGGTTATCTCTGGTGTTAGTTGTTCCTGTAGTCTCTGGCTGCTGCTTTTCCCTCCTGTATACCTGCAAGCCTGTCTCAGCACCCTTGAGTGAACAGCTCTCCCCTGGCACAGAGTGCTGTGGCTCAGCCCAGCTCGTGGGTGCTGGTGAAGCCCACAAGGACTCTGTCACAGTTGCTCTGCCACTCCTGTGTTCCCTGCACTCTGGGAACACAGACTCTGTACCTGCCTGCTGCAGATTCTAGACATTTAATCAACACCAGTATTAAGAACTTAAATAAGTAATTCCATCATGGCTGGTTAAGAAATAATGTTCTTCAGGCCTTGAGCAGCTTTCTATATGAGTCAGACTATTATTAAGTCATTCACATCTTTCAACTGAAATCTCTTTAGTCACTAATGCAGTTGGGAAAATAATTTTATTATAGAATATTTATAATTTTAGATTTCTTTTTTTTTAGTTCATCTTTTTTTTCTTTTTTTATTGTATATATTCTATATTTACAATTCATTTCCCTTTTTCTGGTTCCCCACCCTTAAAGGTCCCACATGTCCTTTTCCCTCCCCCTGCTCCCGCGTCCACCCCCTCCCACTTTACTGTTCTTGTACTCTCCCACAATGATGTTTTGGTACATTCTAGCACCAGTGTCCACTCCTTTCTTCTTGTGAGACATCACTTGATATGTGATTTGTGTCTTTGGTGTTCCAAGCTTCTAGGCTAATATCCACTTATCAGTGACTGTATACCATGGGTATTCTTTTGAGACTGGGTCACCTCACTTAGTATGACGTTCTCCAGCTCCATCCATTTCTCTAAGAATTTCATGAATTCATTGTTTCTAATGGCTGAATAGTACTCCATTGTGTATATATACCACATTTTTTGTATCCATTCCTCTGTTGAGGGACATCTGGGTTCTTTCCAGCTTCTGGCTATTATATATAAGGCTGCTATGAACATAGTGGAGCATGTATCCTTATTGCATGCTGGTGAATCTTCTGGGTATATTCCCAGGAGTGGTATGGCTGGGTCCTCCGGAAGTATCACGCCCAGTTTTCTGAGGAACCGCCATACTGATTTCCAGAGTGGTTGTACCAGCTTGCATTCCCACCAGCAGTGGAGGAGTGTTCCTCTTTCTCCACATCCTCGCCAACACCTGATGTCTTCTGAGTTTTTAATCTTAGCCATTCTGACTGGTGTGAGGTGAAATCTCAGGGTTGTTTTAATTTGCATTTCCCTAATGACTAGTGATGTTGAACATTTTTTAAGGTGTTTCTCAGCCATCCGAATTTCTTCAGGTGAAAAGTCTCTATTTAGCTCTGTACCCCATTTTTGGATAGGGTTATTTGGTTTTCTGGGGTCTAACCTCTTGAGTTCTTTGTATACATTGGAGATTAGCCCTCTGTCGGATGTGGGGTTGGTGAAGATTTTTTCCCAATTTGTTGGTTGCCAATTTATCCTTTTGACAGTGTCTTTTGCCTTACAGAAACTTTGTAGTTTTATGAGGTCCCATTTGTCTATTCTTGTTCTTAGAGTATAAGCAATTGGTGTTCTGTTCAGGAATTTTTCCCCTGAGCCGATGTCTTCAAGGGTCTTCCCCAGTTTCTTTTCTATTAGTTTTAGTGTGTCTGGTTTTATGTGGAGATCCTTGATCCACTTGGAGTTGAGTTTAGTGCAAGGAGATAAGAGTGGATCAATTCTCATTCTTCTGCATGTTGACCTCCAGTTGAGCCAGCACCATCTGTTGAAAAGGCTATCTTTTTTCCACTGGATGTTTTCAACTCCTTTGTCTAAGATCAATTGGCCATAGATGTGTGGGTTCAATTCTGGGTCTTCGATCCTATTCCATTGATCCGCTTCCCTGTCACTGAACCAATATCATGCAGTTTTTAATACTACTGCTCTGTAATATTGCTTGAGGTCCGGGATATTGATTTCCCCAGAAGTTCTTTTGCTGTTGATGATAGTTTTAGCTATCCTGGGTTTTTTGTTATTCCAGATGAATTTGAGAATTGCTCTTTCTAGCTCTATGAAGAACTGAGTTGGGATTTTCATGGGGATTGCATTGAATCTGTATATTGCTTTGGGCAAGATATCCATTTTGACTATATTAGTCCTGCCAACCCACAAGCATGGAAGATTTTCCCATTTTCTGATGTCTTCTTCAATTTCCCTCTTCAGAGACCTGAAGTTTTTGTCGTATAAATCTTTCACATGTTTGGTTAGCGTCACTCCAAGATACTTTATATTATTTGTGGCTATTGTGAAGGGTGTCATTTCCCTAATTTCTTTCTCGGCGTGCTTATCCTTCGCGTATAGGAAGGCTACTGATTTACTTGAGTTGATTTTATAGCCAGCCACTTTGCTGAAGTTGTTTATCAGTTCCAGGAGTTCTCTGGTGGAGGTTTTTGGGTCACTTAAGTAAACTATCATATCATCTGCAAATAGTGATAGTTTGACTTCTTCCTTTCCGATTTGTATCCCTTTGACTTCCCTCTGTTGTCGAATTGCTCTAGCTAGTACCTCAAGTACTATATTGAAGAGATATGGTGAGAGGGGACAGCCTTGTCTAGTCCCTGATTTTCGAGGGATTGCTTCAAGTTTTTCTCCGTTTACCTTGATGTTGGCTACTGGTCTGCTGTATATTGCTTTTACTATGTTTAGATATGGGCCTTGAATTCCTGTTCTTTCTAGGACCTTTAGCATGAAAGGATGCTGAATTTTGTCAAATGCTTTTTCAGCATCCAATGAGATGACCATGTGGTTTTTTTCTTTGAGTTTGTTTATGTAGTGGATTACGTTGATGGATTTCCATATATTGAACCATCCCTGCATCCCTAGGATGAAGCCAACTTGATCAAGGTGAATGATCATTTTGATGTGTTCTTGGATTTGGTTGGCAAGTATTTTGTTTAGTATTTTTGCATCGATATTCATAAGAGAAATTGGCCTGTAGTTCTCTTTCTTAGTTGGATCTTTGTGTGGTTTTGGTATCAGGGTAATTGTGGCTTCATAGAATGAGTTGGGTAGTGTTCCTTCTGTTTCTATTTTGTGGAATAATTTGAAGAGTATTGGTATCAGGACTTCTTTGAAGGTCTGATAGAATTCTGCACTAAAACCATCTGGTCCTGTGCTCTTTTTGGTTGGAAGACTGTCTATGACCCCTTCTATTTCTTTGGGGGTTATGGGTCTGTTTAGACGATCTATTTGATCCTGGTTTAATTTTGGTATTTGGTAACTGTCGAGGAAATTGTCCATTTCCTCCAGATTCTCCAGTTGTGTTGAGTATAGGTTTTTGTAGTAGGATCTGATGATTTTTTAAATTTCCTCAGTTTCTGTTGTTATATCTCCCTTTTCATTTCTAATTTTGTTAATTTGAATACTTTCTCTGTGCCCTTTAGTAAGTCTGGCTAGGGGTTTATCTATCTTGTTGATCTTCTCAAAGAACCAGCTCCTGGTTTTGTTGATTCTTTGTATGGTTCTATTTGTTTCAATTTGATTGATTTCAGCCCTGAGTTTGATGATTTCCTGTCTTCTACTCCTCCTGGGTGAAATTGCTTCTTTTTGTTCCAGAGCTTTCAAGTGCGCCATTAAGTTGCTAGTATATGCTCTCTCCTGTTTCTTTTTGGAGACACTCAGGGCTATGAGTTTTCCTCTAAGCACTGCTTTCATTGTGTCCCATAGATTTGGGTATGTTGTGCCTTCATATTCATTAAGTTCTAAGAATTCTTTGATTTCTTTCTTTATTTCTTCCTGGACTAAGGTATCATTGAGTAGAATATTGTTCAGCCTCCAAGCGTATGGGGATTTTCTGTTGGTTTTGTTGCTATTGAAGTACACTCTTACTCCATGGTGATCTGATAAGAGGCATGGGATTAGTTCGATCTTTTTATATTTGTTGAGATCTGTCTTGTGTCCAATTATATGGTTGATTTTGGAGAAGGTACCATGAGGGGCTGAGAAAAAGGTATAGTCTTTTGCTTTAGTGTGAAATGTTCTATATATATCTGTTAAATCCAATTGCTCCAAAGTTTCGATGAGTTTCTCTGTGTCTCTGTTTAGTTTCTGTTTTCCTGGTTGGTCCAGTGTGGATAGTGGAGTATTGAGGTCCCCCACAATCATTGTGTTAGGTGCAATGTGTGCTTTGAGCTTTAGTAAGGTTTCTTTTACAAATGAGGGTGCCCTTACATTTGGAGCGTAGATGTTTAGAATTGTGAGTTCTTCTTGGTGGATTCTTCCTTTGACTAGCAGGAAGTGACCTTCTGTGTCTCTTTTGATGACTTTGGGTTGAAAGTCAATTTTATCTGATATTAAAATGGCTACTCCAGCTTGCTTCCTGTGACCATTTGCTTGCAAAATTGTCTTCCATCCTTTTACTCTAAGGTAGTGTTTGTCTTTGACTCTGAGGTGTGTTTCCTGTAAGCAGCAAAATTTAGGGTCCTGTTTCCGTATCCAGTCTGTTAGTCTATGTCTTTTTATTGGGGAGTTGAGTCCATTGATGTTAAGAGATATTAAGGAATAGAGATTATTACTTCCTGACATTTTTGATGTTATTTTTGTTTTTGAGTAGTTATCTTCCTTTGAGTTTGATGGAAGAAGTTTACTGTCTTGCTTTTTCTTGGGTGCCATTCCCTTCCTTGTGTTGGAGTTTTCCTCCTATTATCCTTTGTAGAGCTGGGTTAGTGGAAAGATATTGCGTAAATTTGGTCCTGTCATGGAATATTTTGATTTCTCCATCTATGTTGATTGAGAGTTTTGCTGGGTATAGTAGTCTTGGCTGACATTTGTTTTCTC
The DNA here is from genome assembly GCA_964023405.1 of Apodemus agrarius. Classification (NCBI taxonomy): domain Eukaryota; kingdom Metazoa; phylum Chordata; class Mammalia; order Rodentia; family Muridae; genus Apodemus; species Apodemus agrarius. The sequence goes on from OZ030018.1 coordinate 72,917,290, forward strand.
TTAGGGTCTGCATGAGGTCTGCCCAGGATCTTCTAGCTTTCATGGTTTCTGGAGAGAAGTCTGGTGTGATTCTGATAGGTCTTCCTTTATATGTTACTTTGCCCTTTTCTCTTACTGCCTTTAATATTCTTTCTTTGTTTAGTACATTTGGGGTTTTGATTATTATGTGACGGGAGGTGTTTCTGTTCTGGTCCAGTCTGTTTGGAGTTCTGTAGGCTTCTTGTATATTCATGGGCATCTCTCTCTTTATGTTAGGAAAGTTTTCTTCCATAATTTTGTTAAAGATATTTGCTGGCCCTTTAAGTTGTAGATCTTCACTCTCATCTATCCCTATAATACTTAGGTTTGGTCTTCTCATTGTGTCCTGGATTTCCTGGATGTTTTGGGTTACAAGCCTTTTGGATTTTGCGTTTTCTTTGACTGTGGAGTCAATGGTTACTATGTTTTCTTCAGCATCAGAGATTCTTATTTCTATCTCTTGCATTCTGTTGTTTATGTTTGCATCTACAACCCCTGATTTCTTCCCAAGGTTTTCTATCTCCAAGGTTGCCTCCTTTTGTGATTTCTTAGTTGTTTCTACCTCTGTGTTCAGATCTTGGATGGTTTTGCTCAGTTCCATCATTTGTTTCTTTGTGTTTTCATGTAATTCTTTAATATATTTTTGTGCTCCCTCTTTCATGACTTCTGCATGTTGTTTCAAGTTCTCCTGCATTTCTTTTACTGATTTTCTCATTTCCTCTTTATTGGTTTCTGTCTGATGGCCCATATTCTCCTGGAGTTTTTTAAGTGTTTTTTGTGTTTGGATTATAAGAGCTTCTACCCTATTGTTGTTCCCCTGCATTTCTTTAAGAGATTTGTTTATGTCTTTTTTGTGTTCCTCTAGGAGCATCATGACCTGTGCTTTTATATCTAACTCTTGTTTTTCTGGTGTGCTGGGGTATCCTGGGCTTGCTGTGGTTGGCGAATTGGGTTCAGATGGTGCCATATTGCCTTGATTTCTGTTAATAACGTTCCTACGTTTGCCTTTTGCCATCTCTTTATCTCTGGCGTTAGTTGGTCTTATTGTAGATGGCGCCCTGCTGAAAGCACAGCACGCCTGTCCCCAGGAGACAGATCCCTTCTGGCAGCTTGTCTGTGCTGGACTATGCTCGCTCTGAGTCCAGGCCCCTGACTCCAGCTGCTATAGTTCCGAGCTGTGCCCCGAGGCGGCAAGGTGGCCCCTCACTGCTAGTCACCTCAGAGAGCCGGTCCCGGCCGCAGTAGTCTGCACCTGCAGCTGAGCTTTCTGTGCCCAGATCTCCTGCAGAGCTAAGCTAAGCTATATCTCTGGCCACGCACCTGATTCCAGCTGCTCACTGAGTCCAGTGTGCCTGCTGTTTCATAATTTTAGATTTCATGTCTTATTATTAAGTCTGTAATTTGAAGATAACCTCAAACATTAGGTATTTGGTATAAAATTTAAGATTGTTACTTCTCTGTATTTATTGGCTTCATTTTTGAAACCATGGACATTTTCATGGAAGTAAATGCATATTTGACAATTATAAATTAAAAATTACATTAAAAAGTATGTAAAACAAAGTAAGTGTATAGAGAAATATTCAGGATTTTAGAGGTACAATATCAATTGTAAGGAAGACTATGATCGTCATCATATTTAATGCTTGTAGATGGTGGAATTACTCACTGAGATACAAACCATTAGACATGTATTCAGATAAAGAGAATAGTATTTTAGTTTGTAATTTATTAAATGGACATTTCTGAAACTGACAGTTGAGTGGAAAGTAGTCTTATCCATTTGTGCATATATTGCTGCATGTTCAAGTTTGGATTTTTTATTAATTGAAATTACATAAAATGATTAAAATTAAGCCTGAAAAACATAACAAAATAAAAGAGATATCTCAGCACTATGAGGATACAAATACATAAGGAAGGGTCATTGAATCATGTCCAAAGGAAAGCATAGGAAATATAAGTAGAATAGAATAATTTTCCTGTTATCTTCCCAATAATCTTCAGCATAGACCCTTTTCCATACACACATATCTCCATCATGCCAGCAAAATGTCCATTTCAGAGTGTTCTCTATACTCAGTAAAATATTTTCACTGGTGTTCCAAAGATGGTAAATCAGCTTAAAACATTACTGCTTTATTCCATTATTAATTGGTTGATTAATTTCTGAGCCTCCTACTACCCAAATTTGGAAAATAGTGACTGGGTCTTAGTCACCATCAACCAGACCTTTTCTGTCTTATAATTTAAAATCCATGTAGTTAAATAGATTCACTGTTTAATCTACCAGACTCCCATGCAGATGTGAGTCTGAAGAACAGTGACACAAGTTATATTATAGCATAGCAAATGTTTACTTCATATGATACCATGTGAATCATGATCTCATCATACTGGTAAGGAATTTTTTCATGTCTAAGATGAAAGATGTCAGGATATAACTATAAAGTCTTTTAGTTGAGTCAGAAAATTTTCATAACTGATTCCTTCTCTGTCAAGGGTCACAGGGCCTAGAAGATGATAATTCAATATCTTGAAGTATTGTGTCAGAGTGTGTGTATGTGTATTTTTCTTTACATAAGAAAAACACTTTTCAGAAATAACAAATGGTATTTTTTATTTGTTAAATGATGTAATTATCCATTCATTATCTGCAATTCCATACAAGGAAATGTGGAATGTGCATCAGCAAGAACTATATCAGAAACAGGTATTCTAGTCTACACAGAGGGAGAGGACTCAAAGTAAAAATAAATGGAAGCAATACTTGCCTTAATTGAAGCAATACCTGCCTCTTGGATAACATGGTCAAAATATATCATTACTTCCAATAATTCTGTTCAAGTTATATATAACCTCTAGGTTTTCCATCCTTCTGGAATATAACTTTGAAAACATTCTCACATAATGACTGAATTTCAGTGAAATCTGTGGCAATGAAACACTTTAGATCTGTTATTAAGTTGAGTTGTATGTACTCTCTCTTTCTCTTTGTTCAGATTGCCTTAACAGCTTGCCAATCTTATTGATGTTTTTCAAACAACAAACTCTCTTACTGGTTTGACTTAGTGTGCTTATAGTCTCGATTTTATTAATTTATTCCCTAATATTCATTATTTATTATCATCTCAGAACTTTGTTTTAAAATCCATCCAATTTTTTCTTTTTATTCATACAGTATTTTCCATCATGTTTTCCCTTCCTGAACCCCTTGGAGATTCTGCATACTTTTTCCCTCTCTCATAAAAGAAAACAATACCAATGGACATTTCATGGTAGAATGGACAAACCTCACTAGGCCTGTATAAAGAACTATGGGCAACTAAAAAATGCTGAGAACCAGAAAAATTGACTTCCCCAGTGATCAATTAATTAGTTGTCCAGTGTCAACTGGTCCGACCAAAAACATATATGCAGGGAGCATTATAAGTACTGAACAGGTTATATTTGTGTATATTGCATATAATAAAAATGAGAAAAAAAGAGAAGAGGTCATAAATTTGAAAAAGTTGGTAGAGATATATGGCAGAGTTTGTAGGGAGGAAAGCAAATGAAAAATTGCTATACATATGACACTTTTTGAAATGAAATGAAAAATGTGTACATATATGTATATATACATACATATATGCATACATATATGTGAAAATAAAAACAATTACAAAAAATAAGACAAAAATGCCAAAACAAAACAAAATGAAGTGAAAAGCCTTCAAGAAATCCCAGGTCTTTGCCAAGTCCTTGGGATGCCTCCCACCTCTTGGCCCTTGTCTGTTAAAGATTTCCATTCATTTTCATCTAGTCATCTCTTCTGTCCCTTCACATACTTGATTCACTCCTGGGCATATATACAAAAGATGCTTCAATATCCCACAGAAACACTTGCTCAAATATGTTCATAGCAGCTTTATTTGTAATAGCCAGAAACTGGAAAAAAAAACCACATATTCTTCTATTAAAAGAAAATGTGGCACATCTACACAATGGAATACTACTCAGCTATTGAAAATGACATTATGAATTTTGTACGCAAATAGATGGAATTAGAAAATATCTCGAGCGAAGTTACTCTGTCCCAAAAGTACATGCATGGTATGTACTCAATTATAAATGGATATTAGCCATAAAGTACAGAATAGTTATACTACACTCCATAGACTCAAAGAAGCTAAACTAGAAAGAAATTATAAGAGAGGATGCTTGAATCTCACTTAGAATTAGTCATTTCCTTAATAAAGTCCTCTACCTGTTTAATTGTATTTTTCTGTACTTTTAAGGGATTTATTCAATTATTCTTTGAAGCCCTTTATCATCTCCATAAGATAAGATGTAAGGTCATTTTCTTGTAATTCAGAAGTGTTATCCATGGATATCCATCACGATATCCATGGTTTACTATAGTTGGATAGCTGGGTTTTGGTGGAAGTATATTGCCATGTCTTTAATTGATTGTGTCCTTATGCTGGCCTTTGGCCATCTGAATCTCTCTGGTGTTGGCAGGCCTAGGAGTGTGTCAAGAAGAAGCTAGTAACTAGCAGATGATCTACCTTAGATGGATCTGCCTTGGATTACATTCTACAATGGATATGCTCCATTACCCAGGAGAAATCCATTTTAGGAAACATTCCTGCTATTTATATGCTTTTCCTGTTATCATTAAATATATATAACAATTGCTAGGTATCAGCCCTTCCATTTGAGAAGATTTCTGTAGAACAATGAAGATGTTGTCTTGCAGTGATGATATATAGAAAAATATTTGATTTATTAATCCTTAATGTTAATCATATAGGAACTCCTAAAGTTAGAGTAATCATTAAGCTTTTTTATAATAATACTGTTATTAAATGCTTTCTTATAGTCAAAATTTCAATGAGAACACTCTGCAAGTCTCCAAGTGTCATGAGTTAATTGCTTCTGAGATAGCAAGCAAGCATCTACTACAGAGAGCACATTCCAAGAGATTATAAAACCATTAACCAAATGTCATAAAAAGGGAACTAGGAATTCACCATAGTTGCTTAGACAGAAGATAAAATATTGACTAGGTTTATCCAAACAAAATGTTACTAATTACTAGTCACAGGACTTATGGCTCTAAATTCTCGATAAACCTATAAATCTGTGACAGATGATGAATATTTTGCTAGATAATTACTTCTAATAGATATGCATGTAAGAATTCTTTGTTGTAAACTTCTTATTCAATTTATGATTTGAATTTATGTGTAAACTTGTAGTGAATTTTTTACCATCTGATCACGTATTCTGAAAGATGTATCAGTGCTGAGGGCAAAAAGAGGAAAGCATTCTACTTATCTTGCTTTTTCTAAGACAACTCTTAGCCCTCTTTTTTCTTCAAAGCACCACCTTTCCCCTTTTTCTTAGAGAACTTTCACAGGATACGTCTTAGAGAGAACTTAGTATATGTGCTGCTAGAGATAGCACTAGAGAGAACTTAGATATAAAGATTTAAATCATTTTTCAACTTGTCCCCTTTTTCTTCCTGCAAATTCAACTAGCAGGCTGGAGGTTAGAGCCATTCAGTTCCTGCAGAAATGAAACAAAGGCTACATTACTTAATTGCATGATGTTTTACGATGAGGTGCTAAATAGTGTCTTGCTTCAGAGGAACTCAGAAGGCAGGTCAGCTACCGAAGCATAGTGACTTAGACTTATGACAGGTAAAAGTTTTATTATTATGCAGCAACCCTAAATATCTCATAGGACCAAGTTTTACGCCTGCCAGTGCTTGTCCCCATCTGCTGCCTCAAGAAGAACCAAAATATATGGTGAGGGGGGAACTGGGAAAGGGGAAAGCCTTTGGAATGTAAACAAAGAATATAGAAAATTAAAAAAATATATATTTTTTTTTAAAAAGAAGAAGAACCAAAAACAAGATAGAAGAACATCCAGGACTAGTATCTGGCAATAGTCCCTGATGGCAACAGGCCTCTGAGAAACTGCAGTTTGAGCTGGTAGTTTCTGATGGCGGCAGATTTCTGGGATTCCAGGTAGAGGTGTTTGTCCTGGGTGGCAAAAATCTTTCAGGACTGTGAGCAGAGATGGTGTTCCCTGATGTCATAGACCCTAAGAATTGCAGGTAGGCATGTGGACTAGAAGTTGGAGCATAGAGGAAATAGAGCAGGTGTCACAGATCCATAGCTTTTTGGGGTCCCAGTTAGCTGAAATTGAGGCATGGGGATCTTACCTTGTCCTTGGTGACAACAGGCTTTTAGGGATGTGTACAGAGCTAGGGCTAAGGGAATGGAGTCCAGCCCTGGTCTTTAATAATTTATCAATGATATTTACACTTAAAGTTATAAGTTTTCCATTTCTTTTATTTTTTATTTTTCTGATTTTATTTATTTATTTTTTAAATTTTCCATATTCTTTGTTTACATTCCAAATGATTTCCACTTTCCTCGTTCCTCCCTCCCCATAAGTCCCATAAGCCCTTTTCCATCCTCACATTCCCCAATCAACCCCCTCCCACTTCTCTGTCCTGGTAATCCCCTACATGGCTGCATCAAGTCTTTCCAGGATCAGGGCCTTCCTTCTTCTTGGGAATCATTTGATATGTGAATTGTGTCTTGGGTATTCAGACTTCTGGGCTATTATCCACTTATCACTGACTACATTCGATGTGTGTTCCTTTGTGAATGGGTTACCTCACTTAGGATGATATTTTTCTAGTTCCATCCATTCCTAATTTATTTTGTCTCTATTTAAAATTATGCTGGTGTCATCCAAATTGTCTTTATTATGTTGAGGTATGTCTCATATTTTTACTCCCTTTGAGACTTTTATCATGGAATGTTATTGGGTATTTTTGGTTTTGTTGTTAAAGTCCTTTTGTGTATCTAGTAAAATGATTAACTGCTGTCTATTTTAGTCTGTTTAACTTAACTTTAATTACTATACCTATGGTAAAGCATTCTTTCATTTCTGGGATAAAATTGTGTTGTTGTGTTGAATGATTTTTGGTGCATTCTTAGATTCATTTTATGTCTTATTTGAAAATTGATTTATGTTCATAAAGGATATTAGTCAATTATTTTCTGTTTGAAAAAAAGTATCTGTGTAGTCTTGATATCAAAACAAGCACCTCAAAGAATTTAGAAAATTTTCTGCTTATATTTTGCAGAATAAATTTGGGGAAACTGGCATTACTTCTTGTTTGGCAGTCTCACAGTGTTCTGCAATAAATCCATCTGGCCCTTAGATTTATTGAAGGAACACTGCCAAACTCATTCTTTTTTAATTTTTATTTATTTATTTATTTACTTATTTTTTATTTTTTATATTATTTGTTTACATTCCAAATGATTTCCCCTTTCCCTGTTCCCTCCTCCCCATAAGGTCCATAAGCTGTCTTCCCTCCACTCATTCCCCAATCAACCCCCTCCCACTTCTTTGTACTGGTAATCCCCTACATTGCTGCATCAAACCTTTCCAGGACCAGGGTTCTCTCCTTCCTTCTTCTTGGGAATGATTTGATATGTGAATTGTGTCTTGGGTATTCAGAGCTTCTGGGCTAATAACCACTTACCAGTGACTGAATTCCATGTGTGTTCTCTTGTGAATGGGTCACCTCACTTAAGATGATATTTTCCAGTTCCAATCATTTGCCTAAGAATTTCATGAATTCATTGTTTTTAATTGCTGAAGAGTATTTTACCGTGTAAATATATCACATTTTCTGCATCCATTCCTCCATTGAGAGACATCTGGATTCTTTCCAGGTTCTAGCTATTATAAATAAGGCTGCTATGAACATAGTGGAGCATGTATCCTTATTGCATGCTGGGGAATCCTCTGGGTATATGCCCAGGAGTGGTATAGCTGGGTCCTCTGGAAGTGTCATGCCCAGTTTTCTGAGGACTCACCAGACTGATTTCCAGAATGATTTTACCAGCTTGCAATCCCACCAGCAGTGGAGGAGTGTTCCTCTTTCTCTACATCCTTGCCAACACCTGCTGTCTCCTGAGTTTTTAATCTTAGCCATTCTGACTGGTGTCAGTTGAAATCTTAGGATTGTTTTGACTTGCATTTCCCTAATGACTAATGATGTTGAACATTTCTTAAGGTGCTTCTCAGTCATTTGAAATTCTTCAGGTGAAAATTCTTTGTTGAGCTCTGTACTCCTTTTTCAATAGGGTTATTTGGCTCTTTGGAGTCTAACTTCTTGAGTTCTTTGTACATGTTGCATATTAGCCCTCTGTTAGATGGAGGGTTGGTGAAGATCTTTTCCCAATGTGTTGGTTGCTGTTTTGTTTTGTTGATCAGTATCCCGGACCTCAAACAGTACTACAGAGCCATAGTGTTAAAAACTGCATGGTATTGGTACAGTGACAGGCAGGTAGATCAATGGAATAAAATTGAAGACCCAGAAATGAACCCACACACCTATGGTCACTTGGTCTTCAACAAAGGAGCTAAAACCATCCAGTGGAAAAAAGATAGCCTTTTCAACAAATGGTGCTGGTTCAACTGGAGGTCAGCATGCAGAAGAATACAAATCAATCCATTCTTTTCTCTTTGTACTAGGCTCAAATCCAAATGGATCAAAGACCTCCACATAAAACCAGACAAACTGAAACTAATAGAAAAGAAACTGGGGAAGAGCATTGAGCACATGGGCACAGGGGAAATTTTCCTGAACAGAACACCAATAGCTAATGCTCTAAGATCAATAATTGTCAAATGCCAAACTCATTCTATACCTAAACCACACAAAGACTCAACAAAAAGAGAATTTCAGACCAATTTGTCATATGAACATTGATGCCAACATACTCAATAAAATACTTGCAAAATGAATCTAGGAACATACTTAAGTCAACATCCATCAAAAAAGTTTCAACCCAGGAATGCAGGGATGGTTCAATTTATAAAATTTCATCAGCACAATCTACTATATAAACAGACTGAAAGAAAAAAATCACATGATGCTGAAAAAGCCTTTCATAAAATCCAATACCCCTTCATGTTAAAAGTATTAGAGAAATCAAGAATAAATGGCACATGCCTAATCATAATCAAAGCAATACCCAGAAGCAAATAACCAGCATTATCAAACTAAATAGAGAGAAACTGAAAAGTATGCCTACTCTTTCCCTATCTATTTAATATAGTACTTGGAGTTCTAGACAAAGTAATAAAACAACTAAAGAGATTAAAAGGCTATAAATTTGAATGGAAGAAGTCAAAGTATCATGATTTGCAATGATATGATAATATATATAATGACCCCAAAAATTTACTAGAGAACTCCTATAACTGATATCCACACTAAGCAAAGTAGGCGTATACAAAATTAACTCAAAGAAATCACAAACCCTCCATTATATGAATGATAAATTGGTTAAAAAAGAAATTAGAGAAATAACACAGTTTAATATAGTCAGGAATAATATAATATATCTTGGTGTAAGTCTAATCAAGAAATGAAAAATATGTATGATAAGAACTTCAAGTCCCTGAAAAAAGAAGTTGAAGATATCAGAAGATGGAAAGATCTCCCATTCTTATGGGCAAATGGGATTAATGTAGTGAATATGGCCATATTATCAAAAGCAATGTACAGATTCAATTCAAACCCATCGAAATTTCAACACAATTTTTAATAGATCTTGAAAGAGCAATTTTCAACTTCACATAAGAAACAAAACCAATAAAAAACAGAATAGTCAAAACAATAATAAACAATAAAAGAACTCCAGGAGAAATCACAAACCCTGACCCTAAGCAGTACTACAGAACAATAGTGAGTTAAAAAAACTGCATGATATTGGTACAGAAACAAATATGTTGATAAGTTGAACTGAATCAAAGGCCCAGAAAAAAATTTATACACTTTTGGAAACTTGATTTTTTATTAAGGACACCAAAACCGCACAATGGAAAAAAAGAAATAATCTTCAACAAATGGAACTGGACTTACTTGATGTCCACATGTAGAAGAATGAAAATAAAGCCATATTTATCACCCTGTACAAAACTCAAGTCTAAGTGGATCAAGGACTTCAACATAGAAGAGAAAGTGGGAAATACCCTTGAAAATGTAGGTACAGGAGACAGTTTCCAGAACAGAAAACCAATTGCTCAGGCTCTAATCAACAATTTTTAAATGGGACCTCATGAAAGGTTCTGTAAGGCAAAGGACACTGTCAATAGGACAAATCAGCAGCCTACACATTAGGAAAGGATCTTCAACAACCTTATATCTGACAGAGAGCTAATATTCAAATTTTACAAAGAACTCAAGAAGTTACATGCCAATGACTCAAATAAACCATTAAAATGGGGAACAGAAATAAACAAAATTCTCAACAAATGAAAGAAATGTTCATAGTCCCTAGTGATAAGAAAAATGCAACCACCTTGGAAATCAGTTTGGCAGTTTCTCAGAAAATGGGGAATAGTTCTACCTCAAAACCCAGCTATTCCAGTCCTGAGCATATACACAAAAGTTGCTACAACATCCACAGAGACACTTGCTTGACTATCTTCATAGCAGTTTTACCCATAATAGTTAGAAACTGGAAAGAACCCAAATGTCCCTCAACTGAAGAATTAATGAAGAAAATGTGGTACATCTACACAAGGAATACTATTCTGCTATTAAAAACCAAGATGGCAAAATTTTCAGGCAAATGGATGGAACTTGAGAATATCATCCTGAGTGAGGTAACACAGTCCCAAAAATCAGGCCATATCAGCAATAAAATACAGGTATCATGCTGTTCTCCACAGACCCAAAGGGCTAAACAAGAAATAATGCACAAGTGAGGATCCTTGAATGTCATTTAGGAGGAGGAATAAAATAGTCATAAGAGGAAAATGGAGGGAAATAACTAGATGGGAGGGGCAATGGAGAGGGGAACCGGAGTTTCAGGATCAGAGATGAGAAAGCACTGGAGAGATGGCTAGATTTCCATGAAAAGGAAATTTGCAACTGACAGGGGTGAGGAAGTAGAAGGCATCTTCAGGACATAACAGAGACCTGTGATTGGTACGCCAAAAATGAATGGGGGTAACCTAAGTTGTGACTTACTACATTGGGGATATGGAACCTGAACAGGCAATCTCTAATCCACTCACAAACTTTCAACCCAAAATTTATCCTGTCTACAAAAATGGCACAGTGAATGGAGCAGAGACTGAGGAAATAGCCAAGCAATAACTGGCCTAACTTGAGAAGCATCCCATGGGCAAGCACCATTTCCTAACACTATTCATGATACTTTTAAGCTTGGAAATGGGAGCAAGTTGTCTCCTGTCTACCCAGCAGCTGACACAGGCAGATACAGACATCCACAGCCCAACAATGGATGGAGTTTGAAGACTCATATGGAAGAATAGGAGGCGGGTGAGTGGATGTGGAAGTGGATAGGAACTCCATAGGAAGAACAACGTAGTTCACTAGTCTAGACCTTTGGGGATCTCAAGTTCTGAATCACTGACTGGAACAACTGGTCCTAAACAACGGGAAAAGGGACTATCCAAAAAGCTGTTGACTACACATGGATATATTCTTCTAGCTGGGCTGCCTTGTCTGGTCTCAGTGGGCGAGTAAGTATCTAGCCCTGCAGAGACTTAAAATGCCAGTGTTGGGGGATACCCAGGAAAGGCCCCACCCACTCATTGGAGAAGGTGAGGAATGAATTGGCTAAGGATTATGGGAGCAGGTGTCTGGTTGGGGGGCAGTGAGCAGGACAGGAGTGAGTAAGTAAAAAAAAAAAATAAATAAATTTAAAAAGTTCCAGTGTTATATAGACAGGCTTATATATAGAATTTATAAAGAATGACAGAAGTTAAATACAAAAAAAAAAAATAAAGCTTCCCACCCATCAATGAGATGATGGAATGAATAAGTAATCTACAAAAAGAAGGAAAACATGATCAGTAACCATTTTTAAAGTGTCCAAAATCCCTAATAAGTGAGAAAATGAAAATGAAAATTGAGACACTGCTCATTACAGTCATAATATCTATCATTAACTCATCTGTCACAAATGTTGGAAAAAGGACTCATTAATCAATGCTGGTGGGAGGGCAATATGTTTTTAAGACAGTGTATTAGCATGTAGTTCCATCAATCCTAACACTCACCACATAGACCAGGTTCACCTAGAACTCCCAGAGATCCAGCTGCCTCTCCCTCCCAAGTGCCAGATCAACACACACACACATACATCACATTCACATTTGCATACACATATACATATATATTGTTCACTCCTTTTAATGATGTCTAGAGTTGTATATATAGCACATATGCATATATACATATAGGTTCTTGTATATGTGTATATGTATATGTATAACAAGTGTTCAAACTTTTTTCCACCTACTTGAAGACACTAAATACTTTAAAAAAGTCTGAGTCTTATTTTCCACAGAAGCAATATAATTATTTTAAGCTGTTAAGTAATGATAAGTGTTCCCTCTATTGATAATAGTGATTATGATAATTTAATGAACAAACCAAATCAATTAGATTTTTTTTCTGGTTGAATTCATTAATTGAAGCTTTCCATCCAGAATTTCTATAACCTCTTTAAACATCAAGAATATTCTTTAGAAGAAATATCTTGGGGAAGTTTCCAAATTGCTCAGTTATTGGCAACAGCTAGATTTGAAAAGCTCCCATGATAAGATTCAGCACCAATAACTAGCTTTTTTTTTTTGTAAAAATGTAGTATTCCAGGAACTAAATCACATCTTTATCATGAACAGAAGGTGCTGGGAACGTGGCTAAACCAAATTCTTAACAGTTTGTTTTAGACTCCGCAAAAATATATTATGAGAGTGAAAAACTATAAATAAAAAATTACACTAGTGTTACACTGGATACTAGCAGCGATGGAGACTAATGGTATGAAATAGTATGTTAGGTCACAGAAGAGCTTGAAAAAATTGATCATTGTCTGAAATCACAAAGATTAACTAAAAATATAAGGGCCCATGACTGACAATTGAGCAGTTGCAGAATTGTTCCCAGAGAATGTTGGTATTTTATGGTTTTGATGAATTGAGAACTAGCATATTTTCTGACAAGCAAAACTATCACATTTGTTTAAATCATTTCTAATGTATAAAACAATCCATAATTCCATCTTTTAGTGTAGCCACTACTTGAAGTTATGTATAGCATTCTTTAGTGCACTGTTCAGTGCCTGATACATGTGACATTCACAACAGTTAAAGCACAATCTTCTAAATGAGGAAAGTACAAAAAGTACAAGCTTCTAATGATTTTTAATCTTTTGCTACTTTTCCATTCACTTGTCTTAAGCATAAGGTGACATATATTTAAAGGCATTAAACAGCTGACTGGACACTTACCATACTTGAAAAAAATGTATTTCCAATATTTTAGGCTTACTGGATTTTGACAGAGGGAATAATTGGTCAGTATTAAAGATTGGTGTGCCTACAGACAGTTCTGAAACTTTGTGATTTTTAAGCTGCTCCCATGGTGATTGTTTTGATATGTGGAAGTAGCAGAAGATATTTTCACCTAGGAGCTATGCCTGTCTAAATCATATCTGGAGTAAAGCAGAAAAGTTATCAGATCCACTTCTATACCATGCCTGCCCTCTACAACATCAATGTAAGACTCATCCTGCTTTCTTTATCTACATAGCTTCATGGACTTCTGATTATAGTAGCTAAATACTTCCCAAATCTCATTCTTTCTCTCATTTTCGATCATGATTGGTATTATTTCTTACATTACTGATAACAATTCTGCTGTTTTCTGCCCATGCTTGTTTCAAAAAAAGATAATGCAATTGACATCTCAGAATTAACTGTCTATAATCCAAAATTAGCTACTTGATTCTTCCACTAATTACATATGAGTGGCCCTAAATTACCTACATTGATACTTTTGTTGCTTTTCCCACCTAACCATTTTTGTTGTGATAACTAGTTCAGGCTTCTCTCTACCTGAGTACTAAAACATGTGTTATACCATGTTTCTCACATCTTAGCCACACATCATACTTTTCTTTATGGAATGTGTCTATAGTTGTATCATTTCCTGTGTTCTTTTTTTTTACTGGATATTTTCTTTATTTGCATTTAAAATGTTATCCCTTTCCTGCCCAGAAACCCCCTATCCCATCCCCTCCCCTTGCTTTTATGAGGGTGTCCCCCCAAACACTCACCCACCTATTCCCACCTTCATGCCCTCACATTTCCCCACAGTGGAGCATCAAGCCTTCACAGGACCAAGGGCCTCTCTTCCCATTGATGCCCAACAAGGCCATCCTCTGCTACGTATATGGCTGGAGTCATGGTTCCCTCCATGTGTACTCCTTGGTTGGTGGTTTAGTCACTGGGAGCTCTGGGGGGTCTGGTTGGTTGATATTGTTGTTCTTCCTGTGGGGTTGCAAACCCCTTCAGATCCTCAGTCCTTTCTCCAACTCCTCCACTGGGGACCCCATGGTTGTCTGTGAGCATCTGCCTCTGTATTTGTCAGGCTCTGGCTGAGCCTCTCAGGAGACAGCTATATCAGTCTCGTGTCAGCATTTTGCAGGTGTTCTTGATGTACACTGCACTATAGTTATCAAGAATTCTCTTGCCTGATACCCTTTGTCTCTAACCTCTAAGTTAGAATGACCTTTTACTTTCGCATGCCATAATTCATATTTATACCAATTGTATCTCTACTCCTTCCATATTGTTGCACAATATCCTTTAGCTTTTGTATTTCTTGTCTTCTTTATGCTGTTGAATCCTCAACGTTGTAAGCCATCTTGTTTCCATTAAACTCATAGAGACTAGAGTGATGTTGCATACAAAACAGGTACTCAAAATGTTCATTGAGGAAGAAGCTAATAAGCAGATATTGAAAGTGATGGTGAGGCACCCTCTGGCGAGCACCGAGGCTGCTTTCTGCAACCAGCTCGCCGGCCCCTGGACCAGCAGAAGCGGCGGGCCTCCATATTGCAACCAGGACATAGCTGGAAAGGCCCAGGTAAACACCCCTTCCAGGGCTGCCCTCACGGGGGATCTGCTAGGGTCTCGGACCCAAGCAGGCTGAGTTCTGCCTAGGCTCTGCGGGACATCCCCGTGCCCTCTGGCGAGCACCGAGGCTGCTTTCTGCAACCAGCTCGCCGGCCCCTGGACCAGCAGAAGCGGAGGGCCTCCATATTGCAACCAGGACATAGCTGGAAAGGCCCAGGACACAGCTGGAAAAGCCCAGGCTCTGTGGGACATCTCCGCGCCCTCTGGCGAGCACCTAGGCTGCATTCTGCAACCAGCTCACCGGCCCCTGGACCAGCGGTATCTGCGGGCCTCCATATTGCAACCAGGACATAGCTGGAAAGGCCCAGGTAAACACCCCTTCCAGGGCTACCCGCACAGGGGGATCTGCTAGGGTCTCGGAACTAAGCAGGCCGAGTTCCTTGCAACCAGGACACAGCTGGAGAAGCCCAGGTAGACAGACTCCAACAGGGGCTACAATCGCATGGGTGGCAGCCAGCTTATGATCCCTTAAAGCAGCAGTCACACATATTTACCAGTAGAGAAACAGCAGGTGAGCCCAGCCTCACAGGAGATTCAAACACCAGCCACTAACAACAAGGCCAACTAAAACCAGAAATAACCAGATGGCAAAAGGAAAACGAAGGAACGTTACTAACAAAAATCAAGGCAACATGACAGCATCTGAACCCAGTTCTCCAACAACAGGAATCCCTGGATACCCTAAAACACCAGAAAAACAAGACTTGGATATAAAATCACTGGTCAGGATGCTGGTAGCTGAACACATAGAAAAATCTCGTAAAGAAATAGAGGAGAAAATGGATCAAAAGTTAGAAGCCTTTACGAGGCAAATACAAAAATCACTTCAAGAAATTCAGGAGAAGATGGATCAAAGAGAAGAAGACAATAAGGAAGAAAGACAAAAGTCACTTAAAGAACTACAGAAGAACGTGGGCCAACAAGTAGAAGCTATGAAAGAGGAAGCACAAAAATCTATTAAGGAAATACATGAAAACACAATCAAGCAAACGAAAGATCTGAGCACATCCATCCAGATACTAAAAACAGATGTAGAAACAACTAAGAAATCACAGAGGGAGACAACATTGGAGATAGAAAACCTGGGGAAGAAATCAGGGGCCTTAGACGCAAGTATCAACAATAGAATACAAGAGATAGAAGACAGAATCTCAGAAGCCGAAGATACCATAGGAACCATTGATTCAACAGTCAAAGAAAACACTAAATGCAAAAAGGTGGTAACCCAAAACATCCAGGAAATCCAAGACACTATGAGAAGACCAAACCTAAGGATTATAGGTATAGACGAGAGTGAAGATTTACAAGTTAAAGGGCCAGCTAATATCTTCTATAAAATTATGGAAGAAAACTTCCCCAACCTAAGGAGAGAGATGCCCATGAATATACAAGAAGCCTATAGAACCCCAAACAGACTGGACCAGAACAGAAATACATCCCGTCACATAATAATCAAAACTCCAAATGTAATAAACAAAGAAAGAATACTAAAGGCAGCAAGAGAAAAAGGCCAAGTAACATATAAAGGAAAACCTATCAGAATAACACCAGAATTCTCACCTGAGACCATGAAAGCTAGAAGATCCTGGGCAGATATCATGCAAACTCTAAGAGAACACAAACTTCAGCCAAAACTACTTTACCCAGCAAAACTCTCAATCGCCATTGATGGAGACATCAAGGTATTCCATGACAAAACCAAATTTGCAAGATATCTTTCCACAAATCCAGTCCTACAAAGGATAATAGGGGGAAAACACCAAGACAAGGACGGAAACTACACCCGGGAAGAAGCAAGATAGAAACGTCCTCTCATTAAAACCCAAAAGAAGATAACCTCTCGAATATAAAAAATAAATAAATAAATAAATATAATTTCAAAAATATCTGGAGGTAATAATTACTATTCCTTAATATCTCTTAACATCAATGGACTCAATTCCCCAATAAAAAGACATAGATTAACAGACTGGATACGGAAACAGGACCCTACATATTGCTGCATACAGGAAACCCATCTCAGTGTTAAAGACAAACGCTGCCTTAGAGTAAAAGGCTGGAAGACAATTTTACAAGCAAATGGTCTCAGGAAACAAGCTGGAGTAGCCATTCTAATATCAGATAAAATTGACTTCCAACCTAAAATCATCAAAAGAGACTCAGAAGGTCACTTCTTGCTGGCCAAAGGGAAAATCCACCAAGAAGAGCTCTCAATACTGAACATCTATGCTCCAAATGCAAGGGCACCCTCATTCGTAAAGGAAACCTTACTAAAGCTTAAAGCACACATTACACGTAACACAATAATTGTGGGTGACTTCAACACTCCACTCTCCTCAATGGACCGATCAGGAAAGCAGAAACTAAACAGGGACACAGTGAAACTAATTGAAACTCTGGACCAATTGGATTTAACAGATATATATAGAACATTTCATCCTAAAGCTAAAGAATATACCTTTTTCTCAGCACCGCATGGTACCTTCTCCAAAATAGACCATATAATTGGTCACAAGACAGATGTCAACAAATACAAGAAGATCGAGCTAATCCCATGCCTCCTATCAGATCACCATGGAGTAAGAGTGGTCTTCAATAGCAACAAAAACAACAGAAAGCCCACATACACATGGAAACTGAACAATACTCAATGACACCTTGGTCAAGGAAGAAATAAAAAAAGAAATCAAAGACTTTTTAGAATTCAATGAAAATGAAGGTACAACCTACCCAAATCTATGGGACACAATGAAAGCAGTGCTAAGAGGAAAACTCATAGCTCTAAGTGCATCCAAAAAGAAACTGGAGAGAGCATACACTAGCAGCTTAACAGCACACCTTAAAGTGCTGGAAGAAAAACAAGTTAACTCACCCAGGAGGAGTAGAAAACAAGAAATCATCAAACTCAGGGCTGAAATCAATCAAATAGAAACAAAGAGAACCATACAAAGAATCAACAAGACCAGGAGCTGGTTCTTTGAGAAAATCAACAAGATAGATAAACCCTTAGCCAGACTAACCAAAGGACACAGAGACAGTATACAAATTAACAAAATTAGAAATGAAAAGGGAGACATAACAACAGAAACTGAGGAAATTCAAAAGATCATCAGATCCTACTACAAAGGTCTATACTCAAAACAACTGGAGAATCTGGAGGAAATGGACGATTTCCTAGACAGATATCAAATACCAAAATTAAATCAGCATCAAGTAGACCAGCTAAATAGTCCCATAAACCCTAAAGAAATAGAAGGGGTTATAGAAAGCCTCCCAACCAAAAAAAGTACGGGACCAGATGGTTTTAGTGCAGAATTCTACCAGACCTTCAAAGAAGACTTAACACCAATACTCTTCAAACTATTCCACAAAATAGAGACAGAAGGGACACTGCCCAACTCATTCTTCGAAGCCACAATTACGCTAATACCTAAACCACAAAAAGATCCAACAAAGAAAGAGAACTTCAGGCCAATTTCTCTTATGAATATAGATGCAAAAATACTAAATAAAATTCTTGCTAACCGAATCCAAGAGCACATCAAAACGATCATCCACCATGATCAAGTAGGCTTCATCCCAGGGATGCAGGGATGGTTCAATATATGGAAATCCATCAATGTAATCCACTACATAAACAAACTGAAAGAAAAAAACCACATGGTCATCTCATTAGATGCTGAAAAAGCATTTGACAAAATTCAGCATCCTTTCATGCTAAAAGTCTTGGAAAGAGCAGGAATTCAAGGCCCATACCTAAACATAGTAAAAGCAATCTACAGCAAACCAGTAGCCAACATCAAAATAAATGGAGAGAAACTTGAAGCATTCCCACTAAAATCAGGGACTAGACAAGGCTGCCCTCTCTCTCCATATCTTTTCAATATAGTACTTGAAGTTCTAGCAAGAGCAATTAGACAACATAAGGAAGTCAAAGGGATACAAATTGGAAAGGAAGAAGTGAAACTATCATTATTTGCAGACGATATCATAGTTTACCTAAGCGACCCAAAAAAACTCCACCAGAGAACTTCTACAGCTGATAAACAACTTCAGCAAAGTGGCAGGTTATAAAATTAACTCAAGCAAGTCAGTGGCCTTCTTGTATTCAAAGGACAAGCAGGCTGAGAAAGAAATTAGGGAAATAACACCCTTCACAATAGCCACAAACAACATAAAGTATCTTGGCGTAACTCTAACCAAACAAGCGAAAGATCTGTACAACAGGAACTTCAAGTCCTTGAAGAAAGAAATCAAAGAAGACCTCAGAAGATGGAAAAATATTTCTTGCTCCTGGATTGGCAGGATCAATATAGTAAAAATGGCCATCTTGCCAAAAGCAATATACAGATTCAATGCAATCCCCATCAAAATCCCAACTCAATTCTTCATAGATCTAGAAAGAGCAATTCTCAAATTCATCTGGAGCAACAAAAAACCCAGGATAGCTAAAACTATTCTCAACAATAAAAGGACTTCTGGGGGAATCAATATCCCTGACCTCAAGCAGTACTACAGAGCAATTGTGTTAAAAACTGCATGGTACTGGTATAGCAACAGGCAAGCAGATCAATGGAACAGGATTGAAGACCCAGAAATTAACCCACAGACTTATGGTCACTTGATCTTTGATAAAGGAGCCACAACCATCCGGTGGAATAAAGATAGCCTTTTCAACAAATGGTGCTGGTTCAACTGGAAGTCAACATGCAGAAGAATGCGAATTGACCCACTCTTATCTCTTTGCACTAAGATCAACTCCAAGTGGATCAAGGACCTCCACATAAAACCAGACACACAGAAACTATTAGAAAAGAAACTTGGGAAGACCCTGGAAGACTTGGGCACAGGGGAAAAGTTCCTGAACAGAACACCAATAGCGTACGCACTAAGATCAAGGATCGACAAATGGGACCTCATAAAATTACAAAGTTTCTGCAAAGCAAAGGACACTGTCAGAAGGACAAAACGGCAACCAACAAAGTGGGAAAAGATCTTCACCAACCCCACATCCGACAGAGGGCTAATATCCAATATATACAAACAACTCAAGAAGTTAGACCCCAAAGAACCAAATAACCCTATCAAAAAATGGGGCACAGAGCTAAACAAAGAATTTTCACCAGAAGAAATTCGGATGGCCGAGAAACACCTTAAAAGATGTTCAACATCATTAGTCATCAGGGAAATGCAAATCAAAACAACCCTAAGATTCCACCTCACACCAGTCAGAATGGCTAAGATTAAAAACTCAAGAGACAACAAGTGCTGGCGAGGATGTGGAGAAAGAGGAACACTCCTCCACTGTTGGTGGGATTGCAAAATGGTAAAACCGCTCTGGAAATCAGTTTGGCGGATCCTCAGAAAATTGGGCATGTCACTCCCAGAGGACCCTGGCATACCACTCCTGGGCATATACCCAGAGGATTCCCCTGCATGCAATAAAGACATATGCTCCACTATGTTTATAGCAGCCTTGTTTATAATAGCCAGAAATTGGAAGGAGCCCAAATATCCCTCAAAGGAGGAATGGATACAGAAAATGTGGTATATTTATACAATGGAATACTACTCAGCAATTAAAAATAATGAATTCATGCAATTTGTAGGTAAATGGTTAGACCTGGAAAATATCATCCTGAGTGAGCTAACCCAATCACAAAAGAATGCACATGAAATGCAATCACTGATAAGTGGATATTAATGAGCCCAGAAGCACTAAATACTCAAGACACAAATAGCAAGTCAAATGATTCCCAAGAAGAAGAAAGGAGAGGACCCTGGGCATGTAAAGATTGCATCCAGTTTAGTAAAGAAACTGAGGGGGGAGGGGGAATGATTGGGGAATAGTTGGGGGGGAGAGGAACTATGGGAACTATGGTGGGTGGGAACTGGGAAAGGGGAAAGCCCTTGGAATGTAAACATAGAATATAGAAAATAAAAATTAAAAAAAAATTGATACATTAACAAAAAAAAAAAAGAAAGTGATGGTGAACAGCTTAGAAAATTAATGGGTTTTTAAACCCACTTTGTGATATCTTCACTAGAATTTATGAAGATGGCAGCCTACTCTCTGGAGCATAATCATAGAATATGCTGATTTCCAATTCTTCCAATGGCTCCTACTATAACATAAGGTAGATTTAAATATCTATGATAAAGCAGACATAAAGACATCATTTATATTTATATAAGAAATCATAATTATTTTTTCTAAGCTGAGCAGTGTGGCATATGCCTATAATTCCAGTGCCTAAGAGTTGAACACAGAAGGAGCCTGATCCCTAGGCCAAGCTCTCCCACACCAGGAGTTTGAGATCAGCATGCTCTGCATGATATCTGCTGTTAAAATGACTTTTATACAGAAATGATGTAATAATTTTCTAAATATACAAAAGGATCAGTGAGAATATTAACTTTTTGATTTGTTTTATGTAAAATATCTAAAACATTATCAACCTTACATTTATTTACATTGATTTCAGAAAGCAAATCTTTTGCAAAGCAAAAAAAAAAAAAATACCAGAAATTTTTTTTCTAAAGAAACTAAAGATTAACTATAGAATTATGCAGAGAGTTTGTGTCTACCTCCTGAAAACTTTATTCTTCAAGGGCAGATGATTTGTAAAGAAGAAAACTCCTGTAAGCAATTTTTAAAGGTACAAATTGGTTATAACATGTGCTGCGTTAATTACATCTAAAAATATTCCAACCTCTTTTTTTTTTCTTTTAGCACTTAAACATCTGTTGGTATATTCAAAGATTCTCTTGGATTCTACAACCAATTAAATGATGCTTTCCTTGAGAGGAGTCTAGACTATGGCAATAGTCTCCCACTAAGTTTCACTAAAATGTGTTATTGATGTCAAGAATTTTCATTGGAATAGGCATATTTTGGAACGTGTGAATTTTTTTTCTTTTAACATCGATACGTATTCTTTAAAGTCTTATAAATGAAAACTTATATTTACAAATAACTCAAACTTTTATATTGCTATAACCAAATTTACAGATTACTCAAATTCCTTTTCATGGTACTAGACAGTAACCTTTCTACAAGTATTGAGGAATAATGTATCAATAGATGTGTATAACAGTATCTGGTTTCCTGATGCCTATGGCAAAGGGACCCTAGCACCAAAGCTGTAGACTATGCTATATTCAACCATCAAACCTCAAAATGTACCTTTTCCTTAAATATCTCTTTATAGCCAATATTATTAGACACTAATATATAAATTAAAGACCTGAAATTATTCCAATGAACCTCCCCAGGGAACAAACCCAGCCTCTAGACAGATCAGTGTGATGGAGACTTGTAGAGAACATTAATTCTATACCATCCTGTATAAGAAGCATTTGGAGGGATTTCAGTAATAAAGATAACCATACAAGAGGAACACTCCTCCACTGCTGGTGTAGTACAACCACTCTGGAAATCAGTCTGGCAGTTCCTCAGAAAAATGGACATGATACTTCCGGAGGACCCAGCCATACCACTCCTGGACATATACCCAGAAGATTCCCCAGCATGCAATAAGGATACATGCCCCACTATGTTCATAGCAGCCTTATTTATAATAGCCAGAAGCTGGAAAGAACCCAGATGTCCCTCAACAGAGGAATGGATACAAAAAATGTGGTATATATACACAATGGAGTACTATTCAGCCATTAGAAACAATGAATTCATGAAATTCTTAGAGAAATGGATGGAGTTGGAGAACATCATACTAAGTGAGGTAACCCAGTCTCAAAAGAATACCCATGGTATGCACTAACTGATAAGTGAATATTAGCCTAGACTCTTGGGACACCAAAGACACAATCCACATATCAAATGATATCCGACAATAAGGAAGGAGTGGACACTGTTGCTGGAAAGGATCAAAACAACAGTATAGGGGAATACCAGAACAGGGAAGTGGGAAGGGTTGGATGGGGGAACATGGGGAGGGAAAAGGGCATGTGAGACCTTTGGGGGATGGGGAACCAGAAAAAGCGAAATGAAATGTAAATATAGAATATATCCAATAAATAAAAAAATCTATTGATGAAGATAAAAAAATAAAAAAATGTAAAAAGCTATGCCATATTTGTTTATGAAAAGTACAATCAATTTAGGAAATTAACCATTGGGGAAATATGTGAAACAAGGATCAATATTTGCATGTGTCAATTTTCAGGGGGTAGCCTTTGTTTTCCTGAGGCACAGACCCTTAAATGTCAGTGACATTAGGACATTTGTGGTAATGATGTCCCCAACAGACTCTGGTTCCTGTTGTCATCCCTAAAACCATGGCTTTTTAGTACCTTGCCCAGAACAAAAATGGTATACTATATGACTATAGCTTCAACACAGCCTAACACAAATACATAAACTAAACCTACTTAAGATATCACAATTTATCCTGACGATGTATATTTATGACATCATATTGCAGTCCTTTTGCCTAAATTTTTTAGATGTAAATATCAGGCTACAGTATCAAAGTGTTAAACACACCTGTAACATAATTCATAATGTAGTTTGCAAAGTTGTTGAAGATGCATTTTACAAACACTACCCAATTAATATTCCAATTCAGTTCACCATTTAAGTTTATACTCATTTCTTTAAATTTAAATATATTTTCAATTTATTATTACTTAATTTATTTAAAAATCCAGTGATTGCCCCCTCTCCAAGTTCCTTTCCTGCAGTTCCTCATCCTATTCTTCTTCCCCCATGTCTCTGAGGGGATGCTATCCCCACACCAGGATTCCCTAGTCCCTGGGGCCTCAAGTCTCTCTCAAGAATTAGGCATATCTTTCCCTGAGGCCAGACCAGGGAGTCTGCGATATACCTTTTAGAACCTCAAACCAACTGTTGTATGCTGCCTGGTTGTTATCTGGGTATCTGTCAACAACCATGTATCTGAGTTAGTTGAGACTGCTGGTCTTTCTATGGGTTATTATCCCCTTCAGCTTCCATCCTTTTTCTAATTCAACCATAGGAGTCCCTGACTTCAATGCAATAGTTGGCTGCATCTGTCTTAGCAGCTGGTTAGACCTCTCAGAGAACAGTCATACTAGGCACCATAGTCTGTTAGGGCACCATAGTATCAGAGGTAGTGTCAGGCTTCAGTGCCTCCCCATGCAATGGATCCCGAGATGGGCCAGTCTCTGGACCACCTTTCCCTCAGGCTCGTCCCCATTTTTGTTTCTGCAGTTCTTTTAGACAGGAACAATTCTGTGTCAGATATTCTGTATGTTGGTTCACAATTCCATCCATCCACTTGACGCACTATCTAACTATTGGAGCTGGACTCTTCGAGTTCCCTTCCTTCACTGTTCAGCATTTCATCTAAGGTCACTCCCATTGAATCCTGAAATTCACCTCCCAGATGCCTGGTACTTTCTAAAAGGATCCTCCCACCTCTCACCCCTAAGCGTTGCATATTTCCATTCATTCTGCTGGCCCTCTGTGTTTCTCCCCTGTTCTCCCCATACCTGATTCTGTTCCCCTTTTCCTGTCTTCCTCCCCTCTCCCACCCAGGTCCCTCCATCCCTCTGCCTTCCTTGTTTATTTTCTCTCCCCCACTTCTAAGTGGAAATGAAGCATGGGTCTTTCTGCTTGTTAAACTTCTTAAGGTCTGTGGGTTGTATCCTAGGAAATCTGCATTTTTTATGAATTTCCACTTATCAGTGAGTACACACCATGCATGGGTTACCTCACTCAGGATTCTGTTTTCTAGTTTCATTCATTTGCCTGCAAAACTCGTGATGTCCTCATTCTTAACAGCTGAATAGTATCCCATTGTGTAAATGAGCCACATTTTCTGTATCCATTCTTCATTTGAGGAGCATCTGGATTGTTTCTAGCTTCTGGCTATTACAAATAAGACAGCTGAGAACATAGTAGAGCACAAGTCGCTGAGGTATGGTGGGGCATCTTTTGTGTATATGCCCAAGAGTGGGATAGCTGGGTCTTCAGGTAAATCTATTTCTAGTTTTCTGAGGAACCCCAGATTGATTTCTACAGTGGTTGTACCACTTTGCAATTCCACCAAAAATGAAGGAGAGTTCCTCTTTCTCCAATCCTCACCACAATGAACTGTTACATGAGTTTTTGATCTTAGCAATTCTGATTGGTACAATGTAGAATCTCAGGATCATTTTGATTTGCCTTTCCCTGACAACTAAGGACTTTGAACATTTATGTAAGTGCTTCTAGGCCATTCTACATTCTTCTGTTGTGAATTTTCTGTTTAGCTCTGTACCCCATTTTTTTAAATTGGGTTATTTGGTTTTGGGGAGGTTAGCTTCTTGAGTTCTTTATATGTTATGGATATTAGCTCTCTATCAGATATTGTGTTAATGAAGACTTTTTTCCCAATCTGGAGGTTGCCAACTTGTCCTATTGACTGTATTTTGCCTTAGAGAACCTTCTCAGTTTCATGAGGTCCATTTATCAATTGTTGATCATGTGTCCATAATATATGTGGGTTTTTTTCTGGGTCTTTATTTCTATTCCTTTTGATTGTCCTGTTTGTAGCAATACAATTTATTCTTATTGCTCTTCAGTACAGCTAAAGGTAAGGGATGGAGATTCCACAAGAAGTACTGTTACTGTTAAGAATTGGTTGCACTCTCCTGAGGTTTTTTTTTTTCCTATAAGAATTTGAGAATTGCTGTTTCTATGTCTGTGAAGAATAGTGTTGGAATTTTGATGGTTATTGCTTTGAATCTGTAGATTGCTTTTGGTAGGATGACCATTTTTACTAGGTTAATGCTATGAATCCTTGTGAGATTTTTCAATCTTCTGAGGTCTTCTTTGATTTTTTTTCTTGAAAGACTTGAAATTCTTGTTATACAAATCTTTCACTTGTTTGGTTAAAATTACACCAAGATATTTTATAATTTTTGTAACTATAAGGGTGTTGTTTCCTTATTTTCTTTCTCAGCCCATTTATCATTTGTATAAAGAAGGCTACTGATTGTCAGAATTAATTTTATATCCAATCACTTTGCTGAAGTTGTTTATCAGCCGTAGAAATTCTCTGGTAAAATTTTTTAGGATCACTTATGTAAACTTTCATTTCATCCACAAATAGCGATACCTTGACTGCTTCTTTTTCCTATTTATATCCCCTTGTTCTTTTGTTGTCTTCTTGATCTAGCTAGATCTTCTAGTACTATATTGAATAGATACAAAGATAGTGGGCAGCCCTGTCTTAACCCTGATTTTAGTGGGATTGCTTCAAGTATCTCTACATTTAATTTGATATTGGCTGTTGGTTTGCTGTATATTGCTTATATTATGTTTAGGTATGTGCCTAACATCTCCCCAATTCTTTTAACAAGAAGGGATGTTGTATTTTGTCAAATGCTATTCAGCATCTAATGAGATGATCATATGATTTTTTTCCATTGAGTTTGTTTTATAGTGGATTGTTTTAGTGGATTTTCATTATTGAACCATCCCATCTGTACATGCACGGTATGAAATCTACTTGTTTTGTGGTGAATGATGGTTTTGATGTATTCTTTGATTTGGTTTGCAAGAATTTTATTGAGTCTTTTTGCATCAATATTAATAAGCAAAATTGGTCTTAAGTTCTGTTTCTTTGGTCTTGTGCACTTTAGGAATCAGAGTGATTGTGGCTTCATAGAATGCATTGGGAAGTGTTCCTTTTGTTTCTATTGTATGAAGTAGTTCGAGGACTATAGGTATTAGCTCTTCCTTCCAGGTCTGGTAGATTTCTTCACTAAAACTATCAGTCCCTGGCATTTTTTTGTTTATTTGTTTGTTCTGTTTGTTTGTTTGTTTGTTTAGTTTGGAGGTTTTAATGACTTTTTCTACTTTCTTAGTTGAGTTAAGATTTTTGTAGTAAGATGTGAGGAGCTCTTAGCTCCTCTCTTGCCCTCTTGGGCTCTTCCCTTCCCCCTCCCTTCCCCCTCTCTTCATGTGGTCATGGTCAGCCTCTATTTCTCTACTCTCTCCTTCTCTCTGCCTCTACTGCCTTCTTAACTCCCATCCCATACTCTAAATAAACTCTATTCTATACTAAAAAAAATGTGATGAATTTTTGAATCTCCTCAGTTTCAGTGGTTATCTCTCCTTTTTCATTTCTGATTGTGCTAATTTGGATACTGTCTCTGTGTCCTTTAGCTAGCTTGGCTAAGAGTTTATCAATCATTGATTTCTCAAAGAGCCAGCTTTAGTTTCTGTTGATTCTTTATTATTATTATTATTATTATTATTATTATTATTATTATTAATTTATTTTTGTCGTTCTTTCTTTTATATTGGGTATTTTCTTCATTTACATTTAAAATATTATCCCCTTTCCCAGTTTTCCCCAGGGAAGCCCCCTATCCAATCTTCCTCTACCTGCTTCTATTATGGTGTTCCCCAACCTACCCCCACACTCCAACCTCCCCGCCCTCACATTTCCCTATCCTGGGGCATCAAGTCTTCACAGGACCAAGGGCCTCTCCTGCACTGAATGCCAACAGGGCCGTTCTCTGCTACATATGCATCTGGAGACATGGGTCCTTCCATGTGTACCCCTTGGTTGATGGTTGAGTTCCTGGGAGCTCTGGAAGGTCTAGTTAGTTGATATTGTTGTTCTTCCTATGGGTTTGCAAATCCCTTCAGCTCATTCAGTTCTTTCTCTAACTCCTCCATTGGGAATCCTCTGCTCAGTCCACTGGTTGGTGACGAGCATCTGCCTCTATATTTGTCAGGCTCTTGCAGAGCCTTTTAGGAGGCAACTATATCAAGCTCCTGTCAGCATGTACTTGTTGGCATCCATAATAGTGTCTGTTTGATGACAGTCTATAGGAAGGATCCTCAGATGAGACAGTCTCTTGGATGGCCTTTCCTTTAGTCTCCGCTCTATACTTTGTGTCTATATTTGACTATTTTGTTCCCTGCCCTAAGAAGGACCAAAGCACCCAGATTTTGGTCTTCCTTCTTCTTGAGCTTCATGTGTTCTGTGAATTGTATCTTGGGTATTCTGAGCTTTTGGGCTAATATCCACTTTTAAGTGAGTACATACCATATGTGTTTTTTGTGATTGAGTTACCTTACTCAAAATGATATTTTCTACTTCTATCCATTTGCCTAATAATTTCATGAAGTCATCGTTTTTAATGGCTAAGTAGTACTCCATAGAATAAATGTACCACATTTTGTGTAGCCATTCCTCTGTTGAGGGACATCTGGGTTCTTTCCAACTTCTGGAAATTATAAATATGACTGCTTATGAACATAGTAGAGCATGAGTCCTTGTTATATATTGGGACATCTTTTGGGTATATGCCCAGGAGTGGTATTGTTAGGTCCTAAGATAATACTATGTCCAATTTTCTGAGGAACTACCACACTCATTTCCAGAGTGGTTTTACCAGCTGGCAATCCTACCAACAATGGAGGAGTATACCTCTTTTTCCACATTCTCTCCAGCATCTGCTGTCCCCTGAGATTTTGATTTTAGCCATTCTGACTGGTTTGAGGTGGAATCTCAGGGATGTTTTGATTTGCATTTCACTGATAATTAAGGATGTTGAACATTTCTTTAGTTGCTTCTCAGCCATGCTGTATTCCTCAGTTGAGAATTCTTTGTTTAACATTGTACCCCATTTTTAATAGGGTTATTTGGTTCTCTGGAGTCTATCTTCTTGAGTTCTTTGTATATATTGGATATTAGCCCTCCATCAGCTATAGGATTGATAATGATCTTTTCTCAATCTGTTGGTTGATGTTTTCTCCTATTGACAGTGTCCTTTGCCTTACAGAAGCTTTGTAATTTTATGAGGTCCCATTTGTCAATTCTTGATCTTAGAGCATAAGCCATTGGTTTTCTTTCATGAAATTAGCCCCTGTGTCCATATGTTCTTCCCCACTTTCTATTCTATTAATTTCAGTGTATCTGGTTTTATGTAGAGGTCCTTGATCCACTTGGACTTGAGATTTATACAAGGAGATAAGAATGGATTGATTTGCATCCTTCTACATGCTGACCTCCAGTTGAACCAGCACCATTTGTCGAAAATGTTGTCTATTTTCCACTGGATGGTTTTAGCTCCTTTGTGAAATATCAAGTGACCATAAGAGTGTGGATTAATTTCTGGGTTTTCAATTCTATTCCATTGATCTTCTTGCCTCTCTCTGTACCAATACCACAGATTTTTTTATCACTATTGCTCTGTAATAGAGCTTGAGGTCAGGGTTGATTTTTCATATTATTCTATTCATTTCTAATTGGTTGATTTGTGCCCTGAGTTTGATTATTTCTTGGCATTTACACCACAAGGATATGTTGGCTTCTTTTTGTTCTATGGCTGCCAGATGTGCTGTTAAGTTGCCAGTGTAGGATCTCTCCAATTTCTTTATGAGAGCACTTAGAGCTGTGGATATTCCTCTTAGCAATGCTTTCATTGTTTCTCATAAGATTGGGTATCTTGCTTTTATCATTTTAATTTGAATTCTAGAAAGTCTTTAATTTTTTTCTTTATTCCCTCACTGACCAAGGTACCATTGAGTAGAGGGTTTTCAGTTTCTAAGTGTATGTGGGTTTTCAGTTGTTTTTGTTATTATTGAAGTCTAGTCTTTGACTGTGGTGATCTGATAGGATAACTGGTATTATTTCAATTTTCGTTTATCCCTTGAGGCTTGTTTGTGACTGATCATATGATCAAATTTGGAGAAGGCACCATGAAATGCTGAGAAGAAGGTGAACTCTTTTGTTTGGGGGTGAAATGTTCTATGTATATATGTTAAATCTATTTTGTTCATAACTTCTCTTAGTTTTACCATGTCTCTGTTTAGTTTCTGTTTCAATAACCTGTCCATTTGTGAGAGTTGGGTGCGGAGATCTCCCAGTATTATTGTGTGATGTTTAATGAGTGTTTCGTGATTTAGTAAGGTTTCTTTTATGAATGTGGGCACCTTGTATTTGTCGCATAGATGTTCAGAATTGAGACTTCCTCTTGGTGGATTTTTCTTTGATAAATATCGACTATCCTTATCCATTTCTTTGATAAGTTTTGGTTGAAAGTATTTTTTATTTTTTTTATTTTTTGGATATTAGACTGGCAGCTCCTGCTTGTTTCCTGGAACCATTTGCTTGGAAAACTTTTTTCCAGCTCTTTTCTCCTTACTCTCAGTTAGTGTCTGTCTTGTTATCGAAATGTGTTTCTTATATTGAACAAAATTCTGGATCCTGCCTGCATATTTAACCTGTTAGCTTAGGTCATTTTATTGGCGAATTGATTCCAGTGATGCTGAGAGATAGTAAAGACAGATGATTGTGAGTTCCTCTGATGTTTGTTTTTGGAAATGGTATTGTGGGTGTGTTTGTGGTTTTGTTGTGAGATTGTTGATTTATCATTATTTTCTTTTGTGTAGGTACCGTCCTTGTGTTGAAGTTTTCCTTCTAGAATCCTCTCTGAGGCTGGACTAGTAGATACATATGAGTATTGTGAGTTTTACTGGGTTTAGTATCCTGGGCTAGCATTTATATTCTCCTAGGGTCTGCATGACATCTGTACAGGATGTTCTGGCTTTAGAGTCTCTATTGAGAAGTCTGGTGTACTTCTGATATGACTATGTTTACATTTTAGTTGGCCTTTTTTCCTTATACTTTTTAATATTCTTTCTTTTTTCTGACCATTTAGTGTTTTGATTATTATGTTATGAGGGGATTTACTTTTCTGGTTCAAAATATCTGGTTTTCGGTTGGCTTCTACATTTATGGTCATCTCTGTCTTTAGGACAGTGAAATTTTCTTCTATGATTTTCTTGAAGATGTTTTCTAGTCTTTTGAGCAGGGAATCTGCTCTTTTCTGTTCTTATTATTCTTAGGTTTGGACTTTACATTGTATCCTGAATTTCCTGGATGTTTTGGATTAGGAGTTTTTATGCTTTGTATTTTCTTTGACTGTTGTCAATATCTTCTATGGTATCTTCTATATCTGAGATTCTTTCTTCTATCTCATTGTATTCTGTAGCATCTGTAGCTCCTGACCTCTTTGCTAGCTTTTTCATTTTCAGGGTTGTCTTTATTTGTGATTTCTTTATTGTTTCTACTTCCATTTTTAGTTATTGGACAGCTTTGTTCATTTTCTTCATCTGCTTGATTGTGTCTTTTCTTTCTTTATTTCTTTAAGGGATTTACTTGTTTCTTTTTTAAGGTCTTCTGTGTTTTCCTGATTTTCTTTTAGTGAGTTATTTATATCCTTCTTAAAGGTTTCTATTATCTTCAGAAAGATGGATTTTAGGTCAGCACCATATTTTTCAGGTGTGTTGGGTATTCAGAGCTTACTGTGGTAGAAGAAATGAGTTCTGATGGTGTCAAAGTATATTGGCTTCTGTTAATTTTAATTTTAATCTTGTATTTGCCTC
This sequence comes from Apodemus agrarius, assembly GCA_964023405.1. NCBI lineage: Eukaryota > Metazoa > Chordata > Mammalia > Rodentia > Muridae > Apodemus > Apodemus agrarius. Next base: position 72,948,746 of record OZ030018.1, read on the forward strand.
TTGCAATCTGGTTATCTGGGTTGGTAACTGGCCAGGGAGCCTGCCTCCTGTGTCCCTAGCTTGAAACAGATATCTTGAGAGACTTACAGCCCTGGCAGCAGCAGATCTTCCCAGAGACCTGTAGACTGTGAGGTGTTGAAAGGAGCAGACACACAGATCTGCCCTGTTGGAGGAACAGACCAAAAGGCTATATGTAATTATTAAAGAACATACTTTTAAATGCTTAGTTTTGTGCTTTCATTTTTATTTCATTGCTTTTTGTTTTGTTGTTTGACTGTTATCTGAGATGTATTCTTAGTAATTTCCTAGCAATAACTGAGCATTTTGCCATTTATTTAAATGTAGCTTTTCAAGAAAAATGTTCTCTTAGTTATATGTATAGGCATGCCTTTTGATTTTCTTTTGTTCTGTTTTTTACTGTCTTTGGATTTAAATCATTTTGTTTTGATTTCTGAAGTACATGCTGTTATGTAAAGATTTGGGTCTTATAGTTACTGTTTTATCAAAGACTCTACTCCATTGCTTCTATGTCTGATGTTTCTGTTAAGGAGGGCCCGATGGCTCCAGCTACATATGTAGCAGAGGATGCCCATTTCAGACATCAAGGAGAGGAGAGGGCATTGGTCCTATGAAGTCTTGACGCCCCAGTGTAAGGGAATGCCAGGTCAGGAAAGTGGGGGGCGGTTTGTAAGCAAGGGGAGGGGGATGGGCTAGAAGGTTTTCGGAGGGGTAATGAGGAAAGGGGATACTATTTGAAATGTAAATAAAGCAAATATCTAATAAAAAAGAATCAAATCTTAGGGCTGTTCTGATTTATTTTAAAGTATTTTATTCCAGATGCTCTTAAGACTTTTTCCTATAATTAATTATCAAAATCTTTAAGATGTTGTACCCAGATATTTATTTTCTTTTCAAGGTCTATTATAACTTTTGATTCTATAATTAATTTAAAATAGGTCTGAAAATTCTTACCTATTATTCATTCATGAAAAATTTTGGCACTTTTTTTTACCACAATAGATCAACATAAATTTATTTACAGCTTACCACTCTGTTTTTTTTTTTTTTTTTTTTTAATTTTAGGAAGTAACACTTCTGTCATCAAAGAGGGATGTGTTGAGCTGACGCCTAACAATCTGACAGGTGGTTGGCTCTGGAGTAATAAAGAGTAACTTCTTTTTTTTCTTTTTTTTTATTGGATATATTCTATATTTACAATTCATTTCCCTTTTTCTGGTTCCCCACTACCCCCAAAGGTCCCACATGTCCTTTTCCCTCCCGCTGCTCCCTCATCCACCCCTTCCCTATTCTCTGTATTTCTACTGGAATATTGAATTACATATATTTCCATACTTATTTTCTGTTCCTAGTGTATCTTATACTTTTATCTGTTTTCATTTATTTGTTTCTGCATTCATCATTATAGTGTTCTCAGAATTTTCTTTTCAAATAATAATGCCAAGTAAAAATGTAGGATCTCTTTCAGTAGTAGATTAGGTGCTGAACATAATTTTAACTATTATGTTATGCTATGATAATAAACATAATCATTGACTTTTGGTTAAATCCCCATGAGAAGGCAGTAGAAAGGAGGTATAGGGACAGACAGGTACTGGGAGATAGTGAGTGACCAATAGAGGGTTCAATAAATTTTTTTTGTATTGTAAATAGACAAAACCCATGACTGGAATGATCATAAGACTCCAAGACCCTTGGCAAATCCTCAGACAGTTTTTTAGTCAGGTGTTTATAACACCCATATTCAAAAACAAAATCAGTTCTTTCCTACATTAGTTTGCAGCAAGAGCCAGCCCAAGCTGGATTCTTCTTTTCCTTCCTATTGTCTTCAGCTTATTGTCTATGGTCTGTGGCCTGTTGGTCGTCTGTCTATTATGTGTGTCTGATATTTGTCTGTCCCTAAAAGAGGACATTTTTTGGTTACAGTTTTTTTGGTTTGTTTGATTTTTTTAAAGACATGTCATGCTTAAAGAGGCTTAATATACAATAGGGAAACTGGGCACATTGTTTTAAATTATCTCAAGGCACACTATTAACTTAGCTGCAAGGTCAAGAAAACTTTGGTTTCCAAGGTCAAGAGGTATTTTCAGAAAATGGTATTAGCTGAACTGATGCAGCATAGGATCACCCTAATTTTCTATTTATAATCTCAGACAAAGGCTGCTCTTGGCCTTAAAAAAGGAAGTTTTTCATTGTAATGAATAAAGATAAAGGCAAAGATTCTTGACTGTATAAGATGCTGAGAATAAAGATCAGCTTTGGACTCTTATCTGAAAAAATATTGCAGTAATCCCTTCAAGGCTCTGGGAACACTGAGTAAGGTGGTACTGAAAGAATACAAAAGTTAGAGGGTGAAGAAAGAAAGCATGGAATACCATCTTCTAAGCAGGACTGTAACATGGAAACTGTAGCCTCACTGCAGCTGTGCTTACTGGCACTGAGTCTACAGATGTCAGCCATGGAGGCAGAAGTGACCACAAGGGCCCTATTACTTACCACTCATATGTTGCAAACAGAGAGATGCTATGCAGGGGAATGAAGTTGTATACCCACTGGCAGACTTATCAGGCTCTGAAGGTTGGTTCAAAACTCAAGATCATCCAAACAGCCCTAATTAAACTCTGTGGAACACTAAGCAAAATAAAGCCTAATATAGAAAGAAAAGTGATTCAAAGAAAGGAGGAGGATCTGGTAGAGGCTGAAAAAATTTGGAAGAAGAATCCAAAATATATACTACACAATATGAAAGACTAAAGAACAAACTTTACTAATAAAATGTAAATAGGAAACATGAAATTAATTAGTATCATTTAGTATGCAATTAATAAATGATTAATTAAATAATATAAAAAACAAAATTGTTTACTTTGAAACAGCCCCTTTGCAAATACCACATACTCATGTGTTTGAAATATGTGTATTCAAACAGTCCTTGGCTACATTAGTAATCATTCAATGCAAGTCTACTATTGAATTCCCATATTCAATATATTTCGTTCATATTTCATTGTGATAACTTCAATTTTTGAGTAAGATTTTTCCATTTCACAATCTATTTTCTTGAATATATTACTGTCTACTTTACATATTAATCTATTTGATGACTTTTGTGTATCAGTGATTGCGTTTAAAATCCACTTGCCTTTTCTGAGATCTCTCTTCTTACTCGCTATAAGTCATGTACACCATAGCAACTTTCTCCATCACAGAAAATTATTTCTCCAATAACAAAAGATAATTAACAGAACCGAAACATGTCTTTTCATTTCTGTAATACACAGAAAAAGTGGGGATTGTGAGAGAACATAAATTTTGACCAAAGATTTCTATTTTGATAAAGGCAGAATTCCAATATTTTGTCTCCATGGTATTTCAAGGCTTCAAAGTTTCTTCTGAGCTTTCCTCTTTATCAATGGATTTGCATCCCACTAATCTTTGCAATCTGAAAAAAAAAATCTAGGTACACCACACACACACACACACACACACACACATACACACACACACACACACACACACACACACACACTTATACATATACCCTAACCCTAACCCTATACCTGAACTCTAACCTTAACCCTAAGCCTAAGCCTAAGCCTAAGCCTAAGCCTAAACCTAAGCCTAAGCCTAAACCTAAGCCTAACCCTATGCTTAATTGTGACCTTTCAGCAGGTTAACCAGACTTTAATTGTCTGCAACAATTGGTCTTTTCCTGACCTGGGTGGAGTTTTCTGACTTAGGTGGAAGTCTATTGTTCTGCAACATCTGCAGCTTCTGGAAAGAAGCCTACTACCTGCTCAGCAACTGAGATTGTTTTCAACTAAATCCTGGTGAAATGTGATTGATTTTCCTATATGTATTCAGAGTTGACCATTAAACTTTGAGCCTTGATCAGAAAGAACTTTGTCTTGGCTCATTACTTTCACTTGCCCATCCATTCTCTTTCATTCCCAGCTCTCTTTCCAGGTGTACCCAGTTCTCTCCGGGCGCTGGATGGCTACATTTAATGGTAGCCTTCTCAGTCTGAATAAGGTTGTGTGTATGCAAGTCTTTAGTGCTGGCAGCTTTGTATTGGACCAGCAGTTGGTGAGCTCTTCCTTGCAGAAGACTGCATCTACTCTCTCAGAATTTTTCATTTGCTAGTAATTTTTTCTAGGGTTGAGAAATTGAAAAACAACAAGGAGAACTACCTGGTATTCTTCAAAGAGAGAAAATCTAGGTGAAATTACATATTTATAATCTCAGAAAAACACAATAATCAATGAAAAATATATGCTAATACAATGGGATCATTTCTGCATGCATGGATCCCTGGTTTGATTTCCCAGCACTGGATGTAGGGAAGAAATGAGAAACAAAGGGTTATCTTTCATGTATTATGAGAAATAGTCATTTTCCACTCATAACCTCTCCTTCCTGTGGAAAAGTATGAAATAAGATGTGATTAGGAGTAACTGAAATCATCATGGTGGATTCTATTACTCCAGAAAATTCTAACAACTCAGAGAAGCAAATATTGATTATCTCAAAAGTTCTTAAGTCAGGAATATAGGCACTATTTAACAAGGACCTTTACCTAAGATGTCCCAAGGATGGTGTCAGGTTTTATCTAGGCTGTTTTCTCATCTGAAGAGAGAAGTTTTACTGAGTCTTTTCTATTATGTTTCTATACATTAGAGGACAGACAATCTCCTTCCAGAATGACTGCATTATTAATTTGTGGCTATAATAACATAGTTTCATTAAGTTACTAAAGTGGTATAATCTAATAGGCAAATACAGTAATAGGAACTTGCAGCACTCTGAGAATGACAAGTTTATCTCTATAATACCTGAAACTCTCCAGGTGATTAGTACTGAATTCCTCAAAATGTTAGTTGCTTTTCTTTTTTTTTTTTTTTTTTTTTTTTTTTTAAATTTTATTTTCTATATTCTATGTTTACATTCCAAAGGCTTTCCCCTTTCCCAGTTCCCACCCACCATAGTTCCCATAGTTCCTCTCCCCCCCATCTGTTCCCCAATAATTCCCCCTCCCCCCTCGGTTTCTTTACTAAACTGGAAGCAATCTTTACAGGCCCAGGGTCCTCTCCTTTCTTCTTCTTGGGAATCATTTGACTTGCTATTTGTGTCTTGAGTATTTAGGGCTTCTGGGCTCATTAATATCCACTTATCAGTGATTGCACTTCAGGTGCATTCTTTTGTGATTGGGTTAATTCACTCAGGATGATATTTTCCAGGTCTAACCATTTACCTACAAATTGCATGAATTCATTATTTTTAATTGCTGTGTAGTATTCCATTGTATAAATATACCACATTTTCTGTATCCATTCCTCCTTTGAGGGATATTTGGGCTGCTTCCAATTTCTGGCTATTATAAACAAGGCTGCTATAAACATAGTGGAGCATGTGTCCTTATTGCATGCAGGGGAATCCTCTGGGTATATGCCCAGGAGTGGTATGCCAGGGTCCTCTGGAAGTAACATGCCCAATTTTCTGAGGAACCGCCAAACTGATTTCCAGAGCGGTTTTACCATTTTGCAATCCCACCAACAGTGGAGGAGTGTTCCTCTTTCTCCACATCCTCGCCAGCACTTGTTGTCTCTTGAGTTTTTAATCTTAGCCATTCTGACTGGTGTGAGGTGGAATCTCAGGGTTGTTTTGATTTGCATTTCCCTGATGACTAATGATGTTGAACATCTTTTAAGGTGTTTCTCGGCCATCCGAATTTCTTCTGGTGAGAATTCTTTGTTTAGCTCTGTGCCCCATTTTTTGATAGGGTTATTTGTTTCTTTGCGGTCTAACTTCTTGAGTTCTTTGTATATATTGGATATTAGCCCTCTGTCGGATGTGGGGTTGGTGAAGATCTTTTCCCACTTTGTTGGTTGCCGTTTTGTCCTTCTGACAGTGTCCTTTGCTTTGCAGAAACTTTGTAATTTTATGAGGTCCCATTTGTCGATTCTTGATCTTAGAGCATAAGCTATTGGTGTTCTGTTCAGGAACTTTTCCCCTGTGCCCAAGTCCTCCAGGGTCTTCCCAAGTTTCTTTTCTAATAGTTTCAGTGTGTCTGGTTTTATGTGGAGGTCCTTGATCCACTTGGAGTTGATCTTAGTACAAGGAGATAAGAGTGGGTCAATTCGCATTCTTCTGCATGTTGACCTCCAGTTGAACCAGCACCATTTGTTGAAAAGGCTATCTTTTTTCCACCGGATGGTTGTGGCTCCTTTATCAAAGATCAAGTGACCATAAGTCTGTGGGTTAATTTCTGGGTCTTCAATCCTATTCCATTGATCTACCTGCCTGTTGCTGTACCAATACCATGCAGTTTTTAACACAATTGCTCTGTAGTACTGCTTGAGGTCAGGGATATTGATTCCCCCAGAAGTCCTTTTATTGTTGAGAATAGTTTTAGCTATCCTGGGTTTTTTGTTGCTCCAGATGAATTTGAGAATTGCTCTTTCTAGATCTATGAAGAATTGATTTGGGATTTTGATGGGGATTGCATTGAATCTGTAGATTGCTTTTGGCAAGATGGCCATTTTTACTATATTGATCCTGCCAATCCAGGAGCAAGAAATATTTTTCCATCTCCTGAGGTCTTCTTCGATTTCTTTCTTCAGGGACTTGAAGTTCCTGTCATACAGATCTTTCACTTGTTTGGTTAGAGTTACGCCAAGGTACTTTATGTTGTTTGTGGCTATTGTGAAGGGTGTTATTTCCCTAACTTCTTTCTCAGCCTGCTTGTCCTTTGAGTACAAGAAGGCTACTGATTTGCTTGAGTTAATTTTATAACCAGCCACGTTGCTGAAGTTGTTTATCAGCTGTAGAAGTTCTCTGGTGGAGTTTTTTGGATCGCTTAAGTAGACTATCATATCATCTGCAAATAATGATACTTTGACTTCTTCCTTTCCAATTTGTATCCCTTTGACTTCCTTATGTTGTCTGATTGCTCTCGCTAGAACTTCAAGTACTATATTGAAAAGATATGGAGAGAGAGGACAGCCTTGTCTAGTCCCTGATTTTAGTGGAATTGCTTCAAGTTTCTCTCCATTTATTTTGATGTTGGCTACTGGTTTGCTGTAGATTGCTTTTACTATGTTTAGGTATGGGCCTTGAATTCCTGCTCTTTCCAAGACTTTTAGCATGAAAGGATGCTGAATTTTGTCAAATGCTTTTTCAGCATCTAATGAGATGACCATGTGGTTTTTTTCTTTTAGTTTGTTTATGTAGTGGATTACATTGATGGATTTCCGTATATTGAACCATCCCTGCATTCCTGGAATGAAGCCTACTTGATCATGGTGAATGATCGTTTTGATATGCTCTTGGATTCGGTTGGCAAGGATTTTATTTAGTATTTTTGCATCTATATTCATAAGAGAAATTGGCCTGTAGTTCTCTTTCTTTGTTGGATCTTTTTGTGGTTTAGGTATCAGCGTAATTGTGGTTTCGAAGAATGAGTTGGGCAGTGTCCCTTCTGTCTCTATTTTGTGGAATAGTTTGAAGAGTATTGGTGTTAAGTCTTCTTTGAAGGTCTGGTAGAATTCTGCACTAAAACCATCTGGTCCCGTACTTTTTTTGGTTGGGAGGCTTTCTATAACCCCTTCTATTTCTTTAAGGGTTATGGGACTGTTTAGCTGGTCTACTTGATGCTGATTTAATTTTGGTATTTGGTATCTGTCTAGGAAATTGTCCATTTCCTCCAGATTCTCCAGTTGTTTTGAGTATAGGCCTTTGTAGTAGGATCTGATGATCTTTTGAATTTCCTCTGTTTCTGTTGTTATATCCCCCTTTTCATTTTTAATTTTGTTAATTTGGATACTATCTCTGTGCCCTTTGGTTAGTCTAGCTAAGGGCTTATCTATCTTGTTGATTTTCTCGAAGAACCAGCTCTTGGTTTTGTTGATTCTTTGTATGGTTCTCTTTGTTTCTGCTTGATTGATTTCAGCCCTTAGTTTGATGATTTCCTCTCTTCTACTCCTCCTGGGTGAGTTAGCTTCTTTTTGTTCCAGCGCCTTCAGGTGTGCTGTTAAGTTGCTAGTGTATGCTCTTTCCAGTTTCTTTTTGGAGGCACTCAGGGCTATGAGTTTTCCTCTTAGCACTGCTTTCATTGTATCCCAGAGATTTGGGTAGGTCGTACCTTCATTTTCATTGAAGTCTAAAAAGTCTTTGATTTCTTTCTTTATTTCTTCCTTGACCAGGGTGTCATTGAGTAGAGTATTGTTCAGTTTCCATGTGTATGTGGGCTTTCTGTAGTTCTTCTTGCTATTGAAGACCACTTTTACTCCATAGTGATCCGATAGGAGACATGGGATTAGTTCGGTCTTCTTGTATTTGTTGAGGTCTGTCTTGTGACCAATTATATGATCAATTTTTGAGAAGGTACCGTGCGGTGCTGAGAAAAAGGTATACTCTTTTGTTTTAGGATGGAATGTTCTATATATATCTGTTAAATCCAATTGGTCCAAAGCTTCAATTAGTTTCACTGTGTCCCTGTTTAGTTTCTGCTTTCCTGATCGGTCCATTGAGGAGAGTGGAGTGTTGAAGTCACCTACAATCATTGTGTTAGGTGCGATGTGTGCTTTAAGCTTTAGTAAAGTTTCTTTTACGAATGAGGGTGCCCTTGCATTTGGTGCATAGATGTTCAGTATTGAGAATTCTTCTTGGTGGATTTTCCCTTTGACAAGCAGGAAGTGACCTTCTGTGTCTCTTTTGATGACTTTAGGTTGAAAGTCGATTTTATCTGATATTAGAATGGCTACTCCAGCTTGTTTCCTGGGACCATTTGCTTGTAGAACTGTCTTCCAGCCTTTTACTCTAAGGAGGTGTTTGTCTTTGACACTGAGATGTGTTTCCTGTATGCAGCAAAATGTAGGGTCCTGTTTCCGTATCCAGTCTGTTAGTCTGTGTCTTTTGATTGGGGAATTGAGTCCATTGATATTAAGAGATATTAAGGAATAGTAATTATTACTTCCTGACATTTTGGGAATTGTTATTATTATTTGTATTTGAGTGGTTCTCTTCTTTTGGGTTGGATGAGATGGGGTTTCTATCTTGTTTCTTCTGGGGTGTTGTTTCCCCCCTTGTGTTGGTATTTTTCCCCTATTATCCTTTGTAGGGCTGGGTTTGTAGATAAGTATCTTGCAAATTTGGTTTTGTCGTGGAATATCTTGGTTTCCCCATCTATGGCAATTGAGAGTTTCGCTGGGTATAGTAGTCTTGGCTGAAGTTTGTGTTCTCTTAGGGTCTGCATAAGGTCTGCCCAGGATCTTCTAGCTTTCATGGTCTCAGGTGAGAAGTCTGGTGTAATTCTGATAGGTCTTCCTTTATATGTTACTTGTCCTTTTTCTCTTACTGCCTTTAATATTCTTTCTTTGTTTAGTACATTTGGGGTTTTGACTATTATGTGACGGGAAGTATTTCTGTTCTGGTCCAGTCTATTTGGGGTTCTAAAGGCTTCTTGTATATTCATGGGCATCTCTCTCTTTAGGTTGGGGAAATTTTCTTCCATAATTTTGTAGAAGATATTTGCTGGCCCTTTAAGTTGTAGATCTTCATTCTCATCTATCCCTATAATCCTTAGGTTTGGTCTTCTCATTGTGTCCTGGATTTCCTGAATGTTTTGGGTTACCAGCTTTTTGCATTTTGCATTTTCTTTAATTGTTGAATCCATGGTTCCTATGGTATCTTCAGCATCTGAGATTCTGTCTTCTATCTCTTGTATTCTATTGTTGATATTTGCATCTATGACTCCTGATTTCTTCCCAAGGTTTTCTATTTCCAACATTGTCTCCCTTTGCGATTGCTTAGTTGTTTCTACTTCTGTTTTTAGATTTTGTATGGTTTTGCTCAGATCTTTCAGTTGCTTGTTTGTGTTTTCCTGTAATTCTTTAAGGGATTTTTGTGTTTCCTCCTTTATGACTTCTACTCGTTGACCCATGTTCTCTTGTATTTCTTTGGGTGATTTTTGTTTCTCCCCCTTATTGGGATTCACTTTTTGCTCTATATTCTCCTGGATTTCTTTAAGTGATTTTTGTGTCTGCCTTGTATGGGCTTCTAGTTTTTGATCTATTTTCTCCTCTATTACTTTAAGAAATTTATCTAAGTGATCCTCAATCTGCATCTTTACCAGTGATTTTAGATCTGAGTCTTGTTTTTCTGGTGTGTTGAGATATCTGGGATTTAATTGTGTTTGTCTTGCAATGGCTTCTAGCTTTTGATCTATTTTCTCATGTATTACTTTAAGAGATTTATCTAAGTGTTCCTCTATCAGCATCCTGACCAGTGATTTTAGATCTGAGTCTTGTTTTTCTGGTGTTTCGGGGTATCCAATATTTATTGCTGTTGGGGAACTGGGTTCGGATGCCGCCATATTGCCTTGATTTTTGTTAGTAGCGATCTTACGTTTGCCTTTTGCCATCTGGTTAACTCTGGTGTTAGTTGGTCCTGTAGATACTAGCTGGTGCTTGACCCTCCTGTGGGGTTGTAAGGCTATTTCCCAGTGACTGGGATACCTGAATCACTGTCCTGCGGGGCTCTTGCTCACAGATTGCTGACAGGTGGCCTGAGTCCCCCGAGGTCTTAACCTCAGGATATCCCAGGTATTTGGTTCCGCCTGTTGGGCGGCTGCTCTGCACTGCTCCTGCTCAGGGTTCGCTGTCTGATATCCTGTTTCCCCAGGGGTCTTAAAGTTGGGATATCTCAGTTATCTGGTTCCGCCTGCTGGTCCCAAGCTGCTGGGAAGCTGGCTGGGTCCGGTTTCCAGCTTCCCTGCCACTGGCTGGATGGGAGGCTGGTTCGGCCTCCGGCTGGGTCTGGGTACCTGGCACACTGGCTGACTCTGGCTTCCTCACCACCAGCTGGACGGGAAGCTGCAGGCAATATGGCAGCTGCCTGCAGGGAGCTCGGGGTCCGCCCCGCGCGCGAGTGCAGAGTGCACCCGCTATTCTGTGCCCAATTCCCACTCCAGGCCTGAGTCCCCGAAGGTCTTAAGCTCGGGCTGTGTCGGGTACCTGGTTCTGCCGCTGCCGCCGGATGGTTCTGAGCACCAGGCACGCTGGGTGACCCTCCGGCTTCCCCACCGCCAGCTGGGCGGGAAGCTGCAGGCAATATGGCAGCTGCCTGCAGGGAGCTCGGGGTCCGCCCCGCGCGCGAGTGCAGAGTGCACCCGCTATTCTGTGCCCAATTCCCACTCCAGGCCTGAGTCCCCGAAGGTCTTAAGCTCGGGCTGTGTCGGGTACCTGGTTCTGCCGCCGCCGCCGGATGGTTCTGAGCACCTGGCACGCTGGGTGACCCTCCGGCTTCCCCACCACCAGCTGGGCGGGAAGCTGCAGGCAATATGGCAGCTGCCTGCAGGGAGCTCGGGGTCCGCCCCGCGCGCGAGTGCAGAGTGCACCCGCTATTCTGTGCCCAATTCCCACTCCAGGCCTGAGTCCCCGAAGGTCTTAAGCTCGGGCTGTGTCGGGTACCTGGTTCTGCCGCCGCCGCCGGATGGTTCTGAGCACCTGGGACGCTGGGTGACCCTCCGGCTTCCCCACCGCCAGCTGGGCGGGAAGCTGCAGGCAATATGGCAGCTGCCTGCAGGGAGCTCGGGGTCCGCCCCGCGCGCGAGTGCAGAGTGCACCCGCTATTCTGTGCCCAATTCCCACTCCAGGCCTGAGTCCCCGAAGGTCTTAAGCTCGGGCTGTGTCGGGTACCTGGTTCTGCCGCCGCCGCCGGATGGTTCTGAGCACCTGGGACGCTGGGTGACCCTCCGGCTTCCCCACCGCCAGCTGGGCGGGAAGCTGCAGGCAATATGGCAGCTGCCTGCAGGGAGCTCGGGGTCCGCCCCGCGCGCGAGTGCAGAGTGCACCCGCTATTCTGTGCCCAATTCCCACTCCAGGCCTGAGTCCCCGAAGGTCTTAAGCTCGGGCTGTGTCGGGTACCTGGTTCTGCCGCCGCCGCCGGATGGTTCTGAGCACCTGGCACGCTGGGTGACCCTCCGGCTTCCCCACCACCTGTTAGTTGCTTTTCTATTGCTGTCATGAGACAATATGACCAAGGCAACTTGTAAAAGAAAATATTTCATTTAGGGCTCATGGTTCCAGAATGTTATAGCCCATGACCTTCAGGGTAGGCAGCATGGCAGCAAGCAAAATAGGCATGATTCTGGAAAAGTAGCTGGGAGCTTGCATCTTGGTCAACAAGCATGAAGCAAGGGGGCAACTAGGAATGACATGGGCTTTTGAAACCTCAAAGCATGTCTCCAGTGTCATACTCCTCCAATAAAGCCACACCTCCAAATTCTTCCCAAATAGTTCCTACAACTGGAGACCAAGCACTCTAATATATTGCCATATGCAGAGGTACATTCTCATTCAAATCTTGATACTCAATGTGAAGACCTAGAATATTTTGGAAAAATATAAAGAAGTAGTTACAGAGTTGTTAAGTATCTATAGTTACAGGGTAACTTATTTACTAAAGTCAGTTTAGGGGTTATTGTGCTTATAAAAATATTTCTAGTAAAGGGCAAGAAAGGGATGGAGTCCTAAAATATAAAGGCCTGGAAATGAGAGAGCATTTAGCCTCTAAGAAAAAGCCGAAACTTGAATACTAAGGTAATCAGAATGTGTGATTTTAGAGCTGAACCTTTTCTCTTACACCAGGTATTCAAGATGAAGCAGAAATGTATTAGGTTAAAAGCCACCCTGGACTGTAGTAACAGAACTTGACTAATTTTGCTCTGTAGCCTTCTTTTTTTATTAGTGCTGTGCTGTGAATGCTCTGCTTGTTCTGAAATCATAAAGCTTGATTTTGTCATTTCATATTCACCAAATTAATTACAGTATGACTCATGTACATAACAAATAATTTTAATCCAATTAGAGACTCTTTGTTTTACTTTAGCAGTAATTTAATTTTCCCTTGGCTTTTGAATTGAAACATTAATCTTTTATTTATGCCATTTTGCTCCCCCCACCCTGGTTAGTATTACTTTCTTATTATTTTCTACAACTTTCCTCTTTATCCTTGTCTTTGATATGTTGAAAATGACACATTTCAACTTTCATATTATGTAAAAGATTCATTTTACAAAATGGATTAAGGTATAAAAATGTATGGACAAATGACTAACAAATAATTAACAATACATTTGCAAGATGACAGCATATATTATTGTTATCATATAGGAATCATTTTAGTTCTGCCTATTTTATTTAAGTAATTAATTAATTACAATGTTCATTTTTCCAAATTCATCATCTACCTTTTCCTAATAAAATTATGATTTTTCATATACTTCTTAATAACTGTAGCTCTAAGTTCTGCATGACTATTTACCATTGCAATCAGAGTCTCTTTCTTGAATACAAAAGCCTATCTTTGAAACATTTATTTTGTTATCACTATTTGAGAATTTCAGACAATAGTACTACTTTTATGTACGTAGGATGGACTACTTGGGTTTGGATAATTCATCAGGGCCTTTTTACTGGTGAGTAACGATTATCATTCTTCTAACTATAAGCAGCCATATATTGCTTGTAATTAGGTATATGTCATTAAATGTAATAATCCCTTTAAATGCATTTAAAACAAATATTACATGACTATCTCAATATATAAAAGAAAATGACATTGAAAAAATGCAATGTTTGTCTGTTCAGTTTGTATTGGCTTTTAGGGCAGAGTATAAAACACAAGGCATGTAAAAGCCTTAGAAAATAGAACTAGAGTGAATAATAATTCAACATAATAAATAGTACATGTATAAAAGTTCTACAGCCAACATAATTCTAAATGTAAAAATTTAAAGCAACTTTGTTAAAACTCAATGGGTCAGGACTTCCCAATATCCTCCCTATTTTCCAATATATTGCTTGAAATTCTATTTATAACAATAAGACTAAAGAGGGAAATTAATGAAATATGAATAGAAAAATATAAATCCAAACTATCCCTGTTTATAGATAATATATAAATGATGTCAGAAATTTCACCAGAAACCATCTGAAATGTTCAGAACTATCAACAAAGTGGTGGGATAGAAAATCCATTCACAAAAACTTCTGTAAACCAATAAAAAGATGATCTAAAGGAGAGAATGAATACCATCCTATTCACAAAAGCTTATAAAAATTATATGGAAATAAACTTAACAAACAAATTTTAAGATTTCTATAAAAACTTTAATTTTGTGAAGAAATATTGGGGGAGACTCTGAAGATGGAAAAACCTCCCATTCTCATAGGTTAGTAGAATTAATATTGAGAAAATTATTATCCTACCAAAGGTAATTTACAGAAGCAATGCAATATTAATAAAACTCTCTGTAGCATTAATCAAGTGAGTAGAAAAAATCACAAAGTTCATACAAAACTATAAAGGATCCTAGAGGGCCAAATCATTCATGAGCAAAACAAACAAGCAAACAAACAAATTCAATCCTGGAAGAATTATACCATATTTCAAAATATATTACAGAGCTATAGAAATAAGATTTGCATGGTACTGGAACAGAAAAAAATACTGGCAAATTAGATGACCCAAACATGAGTGTAAGTAATAAAAGCTATATGAGATTTATATGACCAAGATGCCAAAATTACACACTGAAGAAAAAAGCAGCATCTTCAACAAATGATACTAGAAAAACAAATGTCTGCAAGCAGAATAATAAAATGAGCCCTATGTTTTTTACTGTACCCAAAACACCACTACAAACTGAACAAACAAATAAACACAAAAATCCTCTTTAATATGTAAAATAAAATCTGGGAACCTGTAGCAGAAAATATAGGTAGCATCTGACAAGACAGTTAAGAAATAACTTTCTGATTAATATTCCGTTTTGCCCAGAAATTAGCCAAAAGTTGAAAAATAAGACTTCATAAAACTGGAAGGCTTCAACCCATAAAATTAAACAATCAATTGAGAAAAGAAGATTACAGAATGGGAGAAAATATTGCCCGTAATATATCTAATATATACATATATATATATTATATATATATAATATATATAATATATATATATATTAGACGATTAATATCCAGAATAAATAAAAAAATTCCAGGGAGTCAAGGAAACATGATTACATTAAAAATATGCTAAAGACAGAATTTTCATCAGAAGAAACAAACATGGTTGAAAATAGTTAAGGATAAATATTAAACATTCATAGGAATCAGGGAAACAAAACTACTTTGAAATTTCACTGTACTCTATTCAGAATGGCCAATCTCAATAAAATAATTGTCAACAAGCGTTGATGACAAGGTCTGGATAGGGTAACTGGAATATTTAGTAGCTGCATATGAGACTGGAAAATGACACAGCCACTGTGGACCACTTCCAAAAGGCTAAAAGTAGGTATTCTAGATCACCTGGCTTACCACTCCTTCGACTTGGTATACTACTCTCCAAATATTTGCTCAGCCATGTTCATTGCCTCTATATTCACAATAGTTAGGAAATGAAAATAGCTTAAATGCCCTTCAGTCAGTGGATATGTAATAAAAACATGGTTTATAAACAAAACAGAATTCTTTTCAGCTATAAAGAACACCTAAATCATGAAATTTGCTGGTAAATAGAAAAAATGGGAAAATATTTTATGGCGTTGTGTAATACAGACCCAGAAAGAAAAATACAACACATTCTTCCTAATTTGTAGATCCTAGCTCTAAATCATTAGATTGCCTGTATAATATACAACATAGATTAAGCACAGACACTAGGAATATAAAATAGGCCATGGGTGAGGGGAGAAACAGTGGTAGCAAGAGGGGGGAGTAGAAAACATGTGGTATAAAGGGGAAAGTGGGAAAATGAGAGGTGGTATAAAAGGGAAAAGGGAGGTAAAGGGCAGAAAGATAAATTGGATAAATAACTCTAGGCATGTGCAAAACCTCCACAGAGACATTAGTTTATGTTTATTTTAAAGCTAAGTGTGTGTGTGTGTGTGTGTGTGTGTGTGTGTGTGTAAAGTTGTGTCACTTGAGAATATATGCAGTTATACTACCCTAAGAGTCACCAAACATATAACAATAACTCTAATGGTAAGCATGAGAAACCATCCTTCAACTTGTTAGTCAGTTAAGTCTAAGAGACTCACAAAATATTATAAGCAATTGCTGTCACCCTTGATGCCTTCTGGAATCAAGTCAGCCTGATGTTGAACCATCTTCTGTGAGGAGTAGCTCTAATAGCATCCAATGCTGTACAGGCTGTTAAGAATAAAAGCAATAGAAAGTCCTACCCAGTTGAAAGCCTGAACCACAAGAATAAGAATCATGGGAAGACATATCTAGGGTTGCAACCGTGACATCTATAGTTTGTTAGTAATCACCAGCCACCTGATTGGACTTAAGCTCCACTCATAAGAAGAAATTCAAGCTTTGTCATGTAAAACCAGCCAACTACCCTTGAGGTCATCAACAGCAAAGTAGAACCTGCTGCTGAGAAGTTCCCAAGCCAATATATTTCCCCACTGTAGTCTAAATACCTCCTCTTACATTCATAGATGAGTGCAGCTCATACCATCTGACTACACCTTTAGTAGTTATATTGAGTGTAATCCCAAGCTTGTTGAGGAAGAAAGATGGAGAAAATAAACAGAGCCTGTCCTCTAAGCCTATACATATTTAAAACAGTCTGTCTCCTTGATCAGACAGAATCATGTGACAGATTATGAAGGTCAAGAATGATAATCATTCTCTTCAACACTGATACATTACTGCATCATTTCATGTTGTTGAAAGTTGAAGCAATTGCCTGCATGCTTTACTTAAAATAAAAATCATCACCATGTACATAAGTGATTTGCCTGAGGATCTTTGATACAGCTATTTTTTTCTACCATTGTCCTTGAAGTTTTGTTTATTTGTTTGTTTTGATCAGCATTGTCTAATGTTAAAGAAATGGATCTTTTGCTTTGATTTTAACATGGTTTTTCATTTCAAAAAAATAATGTATGAAATTAGTTTGTTGATTTTCAGTAACCACAAATATACTTTTTCAGATTTATTTTATTTATATTCTTATTAACCTGGAGTGTCTGACTAGATTTATACTTGCTATTTAATAGAAGCTGAATTTGTCTGCCTGCTTCTACGTTTCAGGTGCTGGGAGCACAGTCATGTGCCACCAAACCAAAACCTTTAAAGTGCTGGGGTCCAAAGCCATGCCTTTGGACATTCTAAGCAAGTGTTCTATGGACTGAGCTACAGAAATTCTCTCCTAAAAGATAAAGCTAACAAACCATTTTTTTCACTTTAGTACACTTTTGCAAAATATTCCCTAATAGTCACACATGCCCATGTCCCTCAGCATAAAATCTGATTTGTATCATGTTCAGTTCTGGCTAATTGGCATTATGTATTGCACTTTTTAATAAGACATCTATAAAATTTATTCCTCTCTTATGTGGCATGCAGTTCCAGTTTTATCACCAGGCTTTTCTTTTGGATGCCCTCCTCCTAACCCATTGACATCTACTCCAAGAACACTGGTCCTCAACCATTGTAATGCTGTGAACTTTTGTTGCTACTTTAATTTTGTGACTCTTATGAACCATAATATAAAAATATGAGTTTTTGATGGACTAGGTAACCTGTATGAAAAGGTCATTCTACCCCCCCAAAATGGTTGTAACCCACATGATGTCCTAGTGCTATTTTAAGAGGAATTAAAATAATTCCCTAAAACTTTAGTCTCATGAATTACATTCTCCTTCCTAGAAAAACTCTACACTTATGCCCTTCCATTTAAACCATGACATATTTTTATGGGGTGGAGGATGAATGGATTAAAACCAGTCCTTGAGCTCAGCCCTTGTACATGCTGAGTTCAGCAATTTACCAACAAGCTACTTTCCCAACTTTAAAAAACATTGTCAAACAAATTTTGGTATCATGGTCACTTGGCCTGGAACTAGCTGTGCTCCTGTCTCAGTCCCTCAAGTGCTCAAATTACAGGTGTTACTTCTAATTAAAATTTTAATTAGTCCACGAAAATCTTTAGTAAAATGTGAAAATTTTGATGGGCATGGTTTGTGTTGCCTCAGAGTGATAGGTTGTTTTCCATGGTCCTGATGTAGTCAGCGGCCATGTTGATGTCTAAGGTCCATATTGCTAATGAAAGCCTAGAGATGTTAGTGGTTTGATCTGAGGTCTATGTGGCTGATGAGGGCCATTTCCATGTCTGTGACCCTGCTGTGGCAGGGATAGGAGAGATGGTGTGGAGTGAGGGATAGAGGAAGAGGGTGTTGATGTCCACAGCCGGTGTTACCACCAACAGCCATCTGGAATTTCATGATACCTGTTCCTGATGACTGCAAAGGATAAGAAAGCTTCTGTTGCAATGGTATCGATGACTGCAGATGCACAGTTGAGAATGACAGACATAAAAGGCTTCTGTCACAAACTCTCTCTCTCTCCTGCCTCTCCACTTACCAAAAGAGAAAGTCTAGGAAGAAAACCATTGAAAAGAACTCTTAAAAATTGTGTGATAAGGATGCAGAAATGTAGCTTTTCACAGTTGATCAATTCTGGTGGGGATCCAAATGAGAAAGAACTCCCCATCCCTCTTATTCTTCCCAACTTCTTTCTGCCCAGTTACCTCCCTCCACCCACCTCTGGTGTCTATTTTATTTTCCCTTCTGAATGAGATTGCAGCATCCTCCCTTGGGCCCTCCTCGTTACTTAGCTTCTTGGGTGTGTGGCCCATAGCATGGTTATTCTGTATTTTATAGCTAATGTCTACTTATAAGTGGCTGCATACCCTGAGTGTCTTCTTGGATCTGAGTTACCTCACTCAGGATGGGAATTTCTATTTCCATCCATTTGCCTGTAAATTGTATGTCTTTGTTTTGTTAGCTGTGTAGTATTCCATTGCATAAATGTACCACGTTTTTCTTATTCATTCTTTAGTTGAGGGCCATATTTGGTTGGTTTCATTCTTGTGGGATGATAGAGCATCTTTGGGGTATATGTCCAGGAGCAGTATAGCAGGGTCTTGATGTAGAGCTATTTCTAATTTTCTGAAAAAACTCCAAATTGATTTCCAAAGTGCTTATACAAGTTTTCACTCCCACCACAATGAAGGAGTGTTCCCCCTTGCTCTACATTCTTGCAAGCATATGTTGTAACTTGAATTTTTTATTTTAGCCTTTCTAAAGTGTGTAAAATAGAATCTCAGAGTCATCTTGCTTTACATTTCCCTGATGACTAAGGATGTTGAACATTTGTCAGGTGCTTCTAAGTCGTTAGGGTCTCCTCTGTTTAGATTTCTCTGTCTAGCTCTGTACGCCATTTCTTAATTGGGTTATTTGGCTTGCTGGTGTCTAATTTCTTAAGTTCTTTATATATTTTGGATATTGGCCTTCTTTATGATGCAGTTAGTGAATATCTGTTCCCATTCTGTGGACTACTGTTTTGTCTTATTGAAAGTGCCCTTTGCTGTACAGAGAACTTTCAGTTTCATAATATCTCATTTATTGATTGTTGATATTAGTGCCCAAGCTGTTGGGTGTTTTGTTAATGAAGTAATTTCCTATACCAATTCATTTGAGGCTATTCCACACTTTCTCTTCTATTAGATTTAGTGTATCCAGTTTGTGTAGCAAATACCCTTTTGATGCCACACACTAGTTTACATTTTGTAAATACATCAGAAAAAGGAAGAAAGAAAGAAAGAAAGAAAGAAAGAAAGAAAGGGAGAAAAAGAGAGAGGAAGAGAGAGAAGGAGGGAGAGAGGGAGGGAAGGAGGGAGGGAGAGAGAGAAGGAGAGAGAGAGAGAGAGAGAGAGAGAGAGAGAGAAAGAGAGAGAGAGAAACAAGCTTCCTGCTTGTATTACTTTCAGTTTATTCTAATGAGTAAGATCTTTGTGAAGTTACATAATGTGAATATATAAAATGATAACTGGCTTACTCTAGTGTTTACCTGTGGTTTCTAGGACATTTTGACATGTGTATAGCACTATGAAAAATCAATAGGACTTCACCCATCAATAAATCAAGAATACAATGAGAGAAAGAATGTTTCAGGTAAAGGTGATTATAATTGTCAATCTTTTATGGTCCTCTAAGTTACAAATCTATGCAGAGCCTTTTCATTTAATCCCCAGGAAATTGTCTCTTAATTGCATTCTTGAAAGTCTGTGAGTTAATTTTAATCAGTATGGTTCAGACTTGTGACAAGTCGATCTTGATAAATTTCTCTGTGAAAAGCTAGACAACATCTATCAAGCTCTTCCAGCCAGGGGAGGTTTATAGCTCTGATTCCCTTCTGTGGGTACAGTTTCTGCTTTACACTTTCTCATCTCATGGGGTATTCACTGTATTTCTGCCTCTCAGCAAGATGCCTTCTTATCTCAGTCTGTAGTCTCAGATAGTTTTTGTTGTCATTGTTGTTGTTGGTGCTTTATTTTTATCTCCCCTCTGTGAACCTGTTTAATAGACTCAGCATTTTATTGTATTGTATTGGATACCAAACCCAGGAGATATATTAAATTGGTTTCTTTTGTTTTCTTATGTAAATCCATAAATAAATGTCTTTTTAAGACATAGAATGATATGGATTCTGTTCTTCTGAATTCTAGATGATTTTTGAAAGATCTCCTATGAATATCACTACTTTACTTCTACAGTTTTTAGTAAAACATATGTGTCAATTGATCTAGGGAAGCATGGCCTCTGTTTAGCTGTAAGCTGTCTTACCTGTAAGACTCTGATCCATACCAGAAGCTAGAAATAAACCAGTGAAAATGGGAACAATATATCTTCACTGATAAATTTGACACTTACCCACACACACAAGCCATAATTTTATTTAGTATGCCTGTGGAGAAGTGATAATAAATCTAAAAACAAATAATAAAGAAAAACATTATAAAATGTTATAAAATGTAGATTTTTAAAGAGAACACCTATTCCAGGACAAATGTGTTTTTCCTAATCTATTGAAACTTGGTGGGTTATTTTCTATTCCATTCAACTGCTTTTTTGGAAGCAAGTTGGAGACAATCAAGAGAATATTTTAATAAGGTTACAAGAGTCCATATTAAAGAACGAATTAAAAAAATGTAGAACAATAGGGCATGCCCAGAGTAGGTATAGGCTTCTCAGAGATAATGCCATAATTTAGAAAGCTTTTAAAAGACAGAAGGACTTCCCATGCTAATGGTTTGGGGAAAATGATGGTATAAAAATGGCCATCCTACTAAAATTGACTTTCAAATGAAATGCAATTCCAATTAAATTGCAGAAGAATTTTCACAAGCATGGCAAAAGAAAAACCAAATCTATCCAGAGTGAGTCACTAAAGGACCCCAACATGAAGTCCTGATAACCTGGAAAATGCTGTAAAAAAAAAAAGATAAAATCAAACATCATCTTACATAAAAGGGTAAGAACTTTCATACTAAGACTCCTATACCATGGCAAAACAACATTTTAAAAAAATTTAGCAACTAGAACCTCACAAAACTAAAAAACTTCGTAAAGGAAGTGAATGGACAGCCCAAAGAATAAGACAAAATATTTGCCGGCTATTCATCCAACAGAAGATTGTCATCTAACATAAAGAGAGGACTAAAAATACTAAATATCCAATTAAAAAATGATTATGTAACTGAACAGAAAATTCTCAAAAAATAAAAATGAAGAGGAAAAATTAAAAAGTGTTCAATGACCACCAGTAAGATACAGATTAAAATCACTTTAAAATGTCATCTTGGCTCATTCGGAATGGACATTTTCAGAAATACAAATGACAACAAGAGGTGTGATGGATGTTGGGAGACTGTAAAACCAGTGTAGCCACTGTGTACATAAGTGTGGAGATTCCTCAAAAGCTATAAACAGGACTATGATATGTTCCAGCTAAACCATTCCTAGACACATACCCAATGGCATTTATAATCTCCTTGCACACACATGTTCCACATATTTCTATTCACCTTGGTTATGAGATGGAATCAGCCTAGATAACAATCAACAGATGAACAGAACAGAAAAACATGGTATATATGTACACATCGAAGGCTGGTTATCTATAAAGCAAAATAGAGCAATAATGAAAAACCATACCAGATAAAATAACTATGCACAGAAAGTCAAACACTGTGTTTTCTCTCTTATTTGCTGGTCCTAGCTACAAATCTTTTACTCCTTGTGTGTTTTACCTGGAGCACAATTGGGAGCCAGGAAAAAATGAGCCTTTAGGCAGTATTAAAGGAGGGGGGAATAGTAGATTGCAGACAAAAGTCAATGGAGGGACTGCTGAGGGTTGAAGGAGTGATACAGTAGCCGAATTGGGGGCAAAGTAACTAAAACTAAAGACCTACAGACAGATCTTATGAAAAACCAGCATTTAGTCAAATATTTTCATAATAAAACTTAAAATTTAAAAAAAGAATTGAACTGAATTGTGTTACATGAGCAGACAATATTATTCCCAGGAGATATAGGTATTAAGCAGAAATCACAGTGTTAGGTGTGGAATACTTCCATGCCAGTTTTTAAGTCAGAAAGTCTCCAGAAGTCCCCAAAACAGCACAGATTATTACTTTATTTACTATAACTATATGATAAGACCCAATTGATCAAGATATCATATACTGGCTGCTAGGACATAGGTATATATCTCTCAATTAACTTGAAAACATCCTTCCTTCTGGCAACTTTTCAGTGTTTGAAGATAATAATCACATTTCTAGGGCAACTGGACCCTGCATGATACAATGCCAAGATACCAAGCAAGACGTATGTACTGGCACAATAGTGGCCATAAGTTTGTTATGGGGCAACTATCTACTTTCTGTGTAAATTTGAGTCTTGCTCTAAATAAATTAATTTCATGTCTGTTATTGTAATCCTAGTCAAAAGTCCCTGGTCAGTACCATTTTGCTAAATGCTCTTATCAAACTAAATACTGATGTTTATTCCCTTAAACATGGGCTGCAGTCACACTTGGTCAGAGATGCTTCTTTTCCTCAGTGGGAAGCAGCCAGTTTATAGATGAATAACTGATCAATGTGCTTAGGAGAAGGGATTGAGTGCTCAGCCCTAGGTGGGACTTCTTTATTAACCTTACTCTCACCAATGCTCAGGCAACATTTCTGAAGCAGAGGAGGACAGACATAAAAAGCATGCAATGAGGCAGAATGCTGTGAAATGCTATTTTGTGCCATGCCATGCCATGATTAATACAAACATGAACTTACAACAGCTGGGACCACCTGCAGGGAGCAAATATGAGATCAAGCAGGTTAAATCCCCTACTCTATGGGCAGGTCATCTCTCGGCTATTCCACCTATTAACACATAAAAAGCACATTGCCGTTATACAAAGAGAATAAGACATAAAGTTTGAGGAGGGTATGTTCAAAGAACACATTTGAGGAGTTCGAAGAAGTAAATGGGGATACTGTGACCATAATTTAGTGTGCATGTTCTCTAGAACACTTTTTAAGTAAAATGTTCAACATGACAATTAGCAGAGTTATTCTCCAGGTAACTAAAATATGTGGGTATGAGTGTCAGTATCATTGAGTGTGTGTGTGTGTGTGTGTGTGTGTGTGTGTGTAAGTTCATCTCTAAAAAGTTCATTCCATCACACTTATATTTATTCTCTTGATTCTAGTTGTTCTTTTATTATCTTTTAGATCTTTATGCAAAGTTTGTTGAATTGAATGACTTTCCATTTATTCTAATGACCTCTAAAATGTAACAACTTTGCTCATCTAGTGGCCATAGGTTTTATTATTATTATTATTATTGTTGTTGTTGTTGTTGTTGTTGTTGTTGTTGTTGTTACTATCTTTAAATCCTGGTTCAGGCCCCCTCTTTCCAGTCCTACACTTACAAATCCTCACACTATTGTTCCCTTCCCTTCTTCTCAGAAAAGGGAAGCCCTCCTTGTGTCCCATTTCACAATGGGGCATCTTGCCCCAGAAAACCCCAATCTTTCCCACTAAGCCCCAAGCAGGCAGTCCAGGTAGGTAGAAGGGATCCAGTGGCAGGATTTGAGACCAAGACAGTCCACACTCCACTTGTTAGGGAACCCACATAAAGACCAAGTTGCACATCTGTTACAAATGTATTGGAGGTCTAGTTCCAGCTTCTGCATATTCCCTGGTTGGTGGCTCAGGCTCTGTGAATCACATGGTCCTGAGATAGTTGACTCTGTGGTTCTTGTAATGTCCTTGACTCACTTCTGTGTCCAACTCTTCACAAGACTCCCTGAGCTCTACCTGATATTTGGCTGTAGACCTTTGCATCTGCCTTCACCTGCAGCTATTTGAAGCCCCTCAGGAGACAGCAACGCCAGCTTCCTATCTGCAAGTATAACAGAATATTACTAATAGTGAAAGGACGTGGTTCTTTCACATAAGATGGGTCTAATGTCAGGGTAGTCAGTGGTTGGCTATTCTCTCGGTTTCTTCTCCATCTTTATCCTGCACATATTGTTGGCAAGACAAATTTTTGAGTTGAAGGGTATGTAAGTAAATTGATTTTCTTGATTTATGTAAATAAGTCTGTAAAGGTTCATTTTAAGGAAGTCATTATATTATTTATTTTCATTTAAAACTTAAAGGTAAAGATCTGATACCTTTAATCGCATCAATAATTTTATTATACCTCAATCCCAGCCACCATTGGTACAGGTGAAACTGGCTGAAGGTAACAGACTAGCAATCATCTATCAGAAGGATGTGTCATCCTGTGAAATTACCAGAGTGTTCAAACAATACCTCATACAGTTAATTCACGATGTTTTCAACTATCCTCTGTTTTATAAATAAGCATTTTTTAAAAACAGAAATGTATACTCATGTGAATTTCAGTTGGCTCTGAGGCATGTGTGCTCAGTATTTCCAATGGATACACTCATTCCCATCAAAAAAATCAGTGATGCTCATTGCAATAAAAATTGTCGAAAAACCAGGCATGAATATGAAGGAGAATAAAAAGAGGAATATAGGAGGTCCTCGAGGAAGGAAACGGAGGGAAGAAGAGGACCCTGGCATACCACTCCTGGGCATATACCCAGAGGATTCCCCTGCATACAATAAAGACACATGCTCCACTATGTTTATAGCAGCCTTGTATATAATAGCCAGAAATTAGAAGGAGCCCAAATATCCTTCAAAGGAGGAATGGATACAGAAAATGTGGTATATTTATACAATGAAATACTACTCAGCAATTAAAAATAATGAATTCATGCAATGTGTAGGTAAATGGTTAGACCTGGAAAATATCATCCTGAGTGAGTTAACCCAATCACAAAAGAATACACATGAAATGCAATCACTGATAAGTGGATATTAATGAGCCCAGAAGCCCCAAATACTCAAGGCACAGTTAGCAAGTCAAATGATTCCCAAGAAGAAGAAAGGAGACGACCATGGGACTGTAAAGATTGGATCCAGTTTTGTAAAGAAACCATGGGGGGAGGGGGAATGATTGGGGAATAGTTGGGGGGGAGAGGAACTATGGGACGTATGGTGGGGGGGGGAACTGGGAAAGGGGAAAGCCTTTGGAATGTAAACATAGAATATAGAAAATAAAAATTCAAAAAAAAATACAATCTCAAAGCTAAAAGAAAAGATGTCCATTATGGAAGCTTACAATTAGTGATCATAGGTCAGCAGATGATCATAAATTTTTTTTAATGACAGGAGAGAAGCAATGATTTTTCTCCCAGGCCAACACTTTTAAGAAAAATCTAACAGAATTATATTTATTTTCATAAGTTCTTTTAATTATTGTAAGTCTGAATTTAAAACTGTATGGTTTCAATTTTGATAACCATAACATAAAAAAGAAGGGTCCTAAATCAGATTCACAAAATTTCATAAAAAAGGAAGACTATAAGTCAATGTAACATCATAGTTTGTTTTACTGTTGTATACTATACTAAATGCTATGCATTGATAGTGGAAATCCTGGATCTGGGAAGGCTGTAGGTACTAGCAGGTGGAGAGGTTATCTGAGGGTAGCACCATTTTTCATCACAGTTGTCTAGCTATGTCATCTTTTTATTCTGTTTAAGCAAACACCTCTAGAGTGCCATCACTCCAAATCATTTCACTAATATTTCTCACCAAGTTTATTTTCATAGGTGAGATCCTCTGGCAATATGAAGGCCTCTTGCTGGGGACACCACCTGGGAAAGCTGCTTCTTTTCATACTTGAGAATGCACTGTGAAGCCCTGCTTGGATGGCTGCCCAGGAAGTCATGTAGGAATTGTACTTGTTTCCTTTCAAGTGTATCCTCATTGGACCTTAGAATTGGGATGGGTTGTGTATAGAGGTGAATATAAACTCTAAATCATTAAATACTTCTCCAGCTGAAAGAAAAGTCTTTTTGGTTAAATTCATCATACGTTGTGTAGAATGTGGATTTCATGTTAGATTTCATAATGGATGCCTAACAAGACAGCTTAGCTTAGCTTCCTAAAAGTAAGCAAATTGTCAGTATGGCCAACATTTTTTTTTTTTGCATTTGCAACACATACACCACTAACTGATTTTCAAAACAATGGTTTTTTTCATTTTACTTTATAATAATTCCTTAATTGTTCTTTCTTAGTACAAATAGTTCTCAAAACAAAAATAAATAGCCACAAACCAGCATGTGTGTGTGTATGTGTGTGAATATGAGTATCCATGATACACACAAAGGTTATTACCCCTGCGTTCTTAAATCTGTTTGCATTTAGTAGTAGGTGTCTCAGTGTCTCAGTTTATTATCCTCTTGAAGACTAAAAGGCACAGTTTTTATACCTTCAGAAGAAAAATTCCATGTGCAATTTTTATTCAATCATGTCAGTGAAAGTGGAGAAACAAAATATAACAGGCCATCTTATGGTTAATTTTACTAATAGTCCTAGTGATGTGTCAAAAGGCAGGGAGACCTGGGCATAGTGTACATACCTCTAATTCTAGCACACAGGAGAGAGTAGCAGGAGGCTCTCCATTAATTACAGAAGAGCTTAGGCTAAGATGTAATATTTGTTACCAACTAACACAGGAGAAGAAAAGAAAAGAAAACAAAAGAATAGAAAAGAAAAGGAAAGAAAGGAAAGGAAAGGAAAGGAAAGGAAAGGAAAGGAAAGGAAAGGAAAGGAAAGGAAAGGAAAGGAAAGGAAAGGAAAGGAAAGGAAAGGAAAGGAAAGGAGAATATGGCTGAGACATTGATAGAACAAAATTTCCATAAACACTTTGATGGAGAATTTAGGTCTTAATGTCTACTCATACCTGCAAGCTGTATTCACTTTCATACCAATCATCTCAATAATGAAAACTAGACTGTTGCCTTGGGCAAAAGAGTGTGGTGGTGTCCACCTTGACTAAAAACCTCACTGAGCTGCAGTGTCTTCTATTTTGTTATCAATTAGTTACTAGTTGGAGAATGTCTAGAAGGTTCAGTCAAACAGTCTTCCTGATGGGGTTACCATTTATATGCAGAGAATCATTAGTCACTATTAAATCAGCAGTCAGTAGGGACAGTAATATCCACAGTTGAATTTGAAGTAGAACAAAATGTCTTCATCTGATAGAATTTCATTTATACCTTGCTGTTCTACCCAGGAAAAACCTGAGCTGGACAGTTTCCCAACACATTGGGATGCTAGTGGACTGAAGTTATAAGTTAGAGGACTCAATGTGGATATATTGAATTTATCAGTGGAGTGAATTCTAGTTTATATCTTGGCTTCTCTACTTATACTTATTTGTTACAGAACCTCCCACTACAGTTTTATAATTTATTTTCTTTTGTGGATATCAGAGTATGAATGCTTCCTTTTTTTCATTTCAGGATTGTGGAAAAGATTGAATAAATGAGAGATATAGAAATTCAATAGGGAGTTACAAAACATTCTTCTAATATGATAAAGGGCTTTCTTTTAGGAAATCTAACAAATATGTCAGCATATAATTCTCCTGTGCAGAAGTAAGTCATATATATTTAAAAATAAAAACCTACTATAAAATAGGACTGTTTTCTTGTTAACAAAACTTGATTTGGTGTTTTCATACCAAATTCATGGGGCTCAAATGATATTTGATATTCTACAGTCCTTATCAGGAAAACACGGTTAATGTGTCAGCTAATTATTTTCCAATGCTTATTTCTTGGAATACATTTTTTCAAAAAGAAATTCTGTATTGCAGTTTATGTATAAACTGCATCCATTTAGCCTAAAGCAGTAGTTATTCATACACTGGAAAGTTTAGAAATAATAGTACAACAAAGGAGCTGGTCAGTCAGCAGTTTATCTCCTAATCATCGGAAATAAAATAGGGATAATCTTCATGTATTCTCCTAAATATTTTTATGGAAACATGGTAATGTTCTTGTCATGCCTGTGAAATGATACAGGTATATTTTTGGCAGTTATTTCAATGGTAGGTTCTTAAATATCTTTGCCTTCCCTGAACTTTGCTATTCTGAGATGAGACTTCTGAAGAAAATAAAAACTTTCTAGAGAAAACTAGCTAGTTTCCCAAATAACTTCAGATCCTGTGCATCTCTAGGCAACTTTCAGCTTGCTGTGCAGCCTTGAGATGTCCTTCTTTGGATGTCAGTTGTAGATGGAAAGTTTGAATTTGATAGTTCCTAGTTATTGAATTCTATAGGAAGTGGAGCTTTAAGCAGTACTCTTCACCTTTTATAATTCCAAAGTATTTGCTGTGGGTGGGAGGCAGAAGACAAAATAGTTAAAATTTAATTCTCTATAGTTTGTGTACACAAATGCAGAAAGAGAGCTTCTTTTCCAAACATCTACCCTGTGGTTCCGGTCTTTTCCCCACACCTGTCATGACTTAAGCATGAAGATTAATAGTTGCATTACTTTTTGAGTGCAAGAACTAACAGCCAATTAATTGTTTTTTATTGGACATTTTAAAGGAGCCTCTTACTTTCCATGTTGCTGAACATTTTTCAGCATCATACGGGCTCTGATTCAACATATCTCAGTAAAATCTGGTAAATGAGATTATGATATAAAATAATGACTCATTTATATAGATAAACTCATGATTAATTTTTACCATATAACTTTGTCACAGCATGAGTAATATTTAGATAGTAGTAATGAATGTGAGTCCTTATAAAAGGACAATATCACAAGAGGATTGAAATAAGATTTTACTATGAATACAGATCAAAGCATTACCCTATTAAAATGAAAATGTAAAGAAAGGAAACAACATTGTGGTGAAAGATACATAAACCTTAGATTGATAGAGCAGTGTAGCAATCAGATCATATATTTTCTGCATCTCTAAAACTTTGTGTCTTCCTGTTCAATGACCCACAGAAGTATACAAGAACTGTGCAGTACAGTGGATAGATCTGAAGCAACTGCAGCTATCCAAAGGTCTAAGATAATTTGATAGCACTGGAATATGAGCAGAACCTCAAGAGGAGGACTTTGGGATATGAAAAGAAAGCCAGTATTGTAGTGCTGGAACCTGCAATAGGATAGGGCTGTGACATGAACTGAAACTATATGGGGTAGTGATGAATCATGAGGAGACTGCTAATGAGAGAGTGCTATGTGAATAGAAATTTGGTTTAGACAAAAGGTGTTACCTGAAATCCTTTCTTTATTAAAGATTCATTTCTTCATCAGATAAGAGGAACATTACCTCCTATAGACATTCTATCAGTGACTACTTTCCACGAACTCTTTTCCTGACTTGTTCTTCATGACATGCACACCCAATCAACACATAGATACCTAATTGAGTCTCTCAGATCCATGTTATCTATATTGCCTATTGCCTGCTTTTTATAATCTGTGATGGACTTAGTGTTCTCACTTCTGTCTCCTTGACATGCCAAGGTCATTTTTTTTTTGCTTAAAAATGAACCTGCTTTTATTTATTTATTTATTTATTTTTTGTAGCAACTCAACACAATTTATTTTATGGCTCATATGGTCATCACTTCCTGAATATAAAATCATAATGCCTTACTTTTTCCTGTCTTTGACATGCCTCCTCTGAGCTTTAGTCTAAACATCAGAAAGCAGCATGTGTTTCATTAACAGTAGTCATAAATATGCATAACAGTAACAAATTGATTACTTAATAAAATTATTAATTTCCACATTTCCAAAGCAGTTTACTATCACTAAATCACTCGCTGGATTCCTGGGAATCTTACAAGACTGACTCTTTCACTACTCTTTATAGTGCATTTTTTTCTTTTTTTTTTAATTTTTATTTTC
This sequence comes from Apodemus agrarius, assembly GCA_964023405.1. Taxonomy (NCBI): domain Eukaryota; kingdom Metazoa; phylum Chordata; class Mammalia; order Rodentia; family Muridae; genus Apodemus; species Apodemus agrarius. Next base: position 72,978,995 of record OZ030018.1, read on the forward strand.
TATATTCTATGTTTACATTCCAAAGGCTTTCCCCTTTCCCAGTTCCCCCCCCACCATACGTCCCATAATTCCTCTCCCCCCAACTATTCCCCAATCATCCCCCCCCCACGATTTTTCTGTTCTGGGTCTACAAAACTGGATCCAATCTTTACAGGCCCAGGGTCCTCTCCTTTCTTCTTCTTGGGAATCATTTGACTTGCTAATTGTGCCTTGAGTATTTAGGGCTTCTGGGCTCATTAATATCCACTTATCAGTGATTGCATTTCATGTGTATTCTTTTGTGATTGGGTTAACTCACTTAGGATGATATTTTCCAGATCTAACCATTTACCTACAAATTTCATGAATTCATTATTTTTAATTGCTGAGTAGTATTCCATTGTATAAATATACCACATTTTCTGTATCTCAGACATTCTGTGCTGTTTTGTGGATGATTGTTTGGGGGAGGGGTTGTTTGTTTGGTTTTTACTTGGAATAACAAACTGATAAGAAACATAACTGCTATCTCATTATTTTAGGTGCAATTCAAATGCTTCCAGTGAAAAGAGCTTTTGTTGCCTTGATTTGTCTAGTCATATCTATGCGCATGTCTCTATCCGTTAAAAAGTTTGAGCTCCACAGAAAGTACCATCTTCCATTGACAATGATCAAATAGTGTTTATGTGCATGTGCATGTGTGTGTGCATGTGTGTGCATGTGTGCATGTGTGTGTGTGTGTGTGTGTGTGTGTGTGTGTGTGTGTGTGCATGTGTGGTATTGTCTGCATTGCTTTAGAAAGCCTATTATTTTCTATCGTTCCCCAGTCTGTCATCCAGCTCTCAGCAATCTCTTAGTTTCAGCATGTACTATGCTGGGGTTACAGACATGACCAGTTTTTGATTCACCACGAGAGGTAGATGGATAAGTTCTAATCTTTTTGGGGGATTTTCTTGATATCTAGTTTCCATACTGTATAATTATAAAAATCCTATTGTTATCAGTTTCTCTGTTGTTTTCATCCTGCTAATTATATTTTATTACCATTTTATGGTAAATCCAATATACACTGCAGTAGAAAGGGTAGAGATACTGCCAAATGAAAATATTTCATTTGTTTCAGTCAGTTCAAAGGAAACAATTCAGGTGACTGACAGCTGAAGGACAGCAAAGACTTACTGTCTGATTCAAATAGAGATTGACATGTGGTGACTCCACATGGAGTCCACTGAATCTGCATGGAGATTATTTAGATGTTTTTAAAGTTATGGGATGGATAGTGCATTTGTTATGTAAGGTGACTCCTTTTCTCTTTCAACTCATGGTGGATGAGATCTGTCTTTTAGAGTAAGTCTTAAAACCATTCTCTTGAAAAGCCAATGAGGACATCAAAATAATGCAGTAGACAGTAGTGTAATGGCAAAGAGATCTTCTGATGTTACAGACCTTTGGCTGGTACCTATGTATACTGCAGCTGGGAATGTTCTCTACTGCCTTACTGCTCATATATTGCCTAAAATATAACTACAGCTTCAATTACCTTACCAACAACAAACGTTCTGGACATTTAGTGGACATAGCCACAAACATAAAGGTTTCCCTTAGTGTTCTCAACCTCACATGTATTTTCCCATCTACTAGGCCTCAAAGAGATACTAGCTCACATGATCACAGGAAGATAAAGAAGACAATGAACATTTCTGACCAAGGGTTGAGGATAAGTAAGGACCATATAAAAGTATCAGCCATTCATGAAAGAATGATAGTCTTTCATGGAACATTTAGATGGCTGATGCGACACAGAAAAGAACTCAGCAGGGAAGCATGCTTGAAGGAAAAGCATGAGGATCTAAGTCTGAAAATTTGACACAAGGAAAAAGCCATACATACCTGCTCATTCATGTAAAATTGGCACAGTATGAGTGGATACAGAGAGAGAAAAAAAGAGAGAGAAATATATATAAAGACAGAGACAGAGAGACAGAGAGATTGAGGAGATTGAGAGTGTTCTACTGAACCTCTAAACTGATGGCTAATGTGCCTTTGAAGAAGGAAGAAATTAGAAAAATACTGGTGAATGCTTATTTTACACAAGACAGAAAAAGCATAAAAGATACAATAAAACTAAAGTTCAGGTTACTAACAGTTTACTTAATAGTAACAGAGCACAAAGAGGCACCCTACTTCTTTACAGGTCATAATGCAAAATACAGATTACTAAAAAAAATGGAAATATCATAAACCCTGAGGCAAATATATCTTAAAACTTTAGGAGATATGTAGGGGAAAGACATACAATGAACACAGTTGCTTGGGTAAATGGGACCAAAGCAAATTCCACTCTGAATCCTTCTTGTCAATATGCAAACTCTATAACTCCAGTTGATCTTAGTCTCTACCATACTCATCACAGATGTGATGTTATTAAAAGATTGTATTCATAGGTCCTAAAAAAGGGGAAATATCCCTAAAGTGCTACTTTATGACAGGAGCTATGAAAGAAGACCTGAGCTGGTAGATTACCTTGTCAGAGAATCCTTGAAGAAAATGCAAGTCACGATGCTGCAGGCAAATCCACAGTCCATAATGCTCTAATCATAGAGGGCTTTCCTGGGAAAAGAACAAAAATAACATTTTGCTGAGCAGTGAGAAAAATATGGGTCACATTTCATCCTTCTGGTTTAAGGTTCCATTTTAAGCCTAGGAGCTTTCAGTTCTCACTGTCAGAGTGTTCTGAGCTGTGTATAGAATCATCTTTGTCATCCAGAAGCTTACATCTTTATAACCCGTTGGAGATCCCAAAACAATTACAATACTGAATGTCTGTATGTGTCTTCAGTGGGAACTAACAATTACTGAGACTGTTATATATGAGCTTTCTTTTAAGTCTCATAGCCATTCTAATGGATTCAGTTTCTAAAGCATCCTTCCTGTTGATGAATATTGCTTTTCCACATTGTTGAGAGGGACTTATAAACTGAGAAAGTGAATTACCTACTCAAATGAAGAGTTCTCAGACTCCACCCATTCACTCTTTAGCACATGCTGGAAGTTCTGTTTGATAATATGTTGCCATTCTCAGAATCCCATCTCCTGAAAGATTAGGACTTCCTTCTTCCCCATCTTATATCTGAGAAAACAAATATACTAATTTGGGGATAATATAACCACTTTCCCTAAATAATTATTGTCAAAGTCAGGAATTAGAAATTCTAAATTAATAGTTTAAAATTTATTTTCCCTATTACTTTAAGTTACAATATTTAGAAATCTTATTTTTCGATGAAGAGAGTCAGCTGGGTCAATGTCATGGGATTTAGTAGAGAAAAACTAATAAAATGTGATTGTAAAATCCCAGAGAACTGCTGAAGTGTGCAATCTGCTGTGTTTTCCCCTTGCTGGCATAGATTCCAGAAATAAATAAATCAGAGAGGCATCCTGTGTTTTCTTGGGGAGGGGCATGGGCAGTATCCATTATGCATTATTTCATAGTTTGGGACATAGACAAGCCAGCAGTGCCAAAGCCAGATCTGAAATATTCATGAGGATGTGGGTGGATACCGGGAATAGTTTGCACCCCAGGGAAAGTCATCCCACGACTCTGTCACAAGGTACACTTTGCAACCAGGAGAACAACAGTCTCCAAAGGGGATATCCTTAGCCACCCATAGAAATAACTGCCTCTGGTAGCTTCTTCTCAGAAATAGCAGAGTATAGTGGAGATGGGATAACACCATCTGCAAGGGAATCTCCTTTGCAAAGAGCTGGGGAATAGGAGTTTGTGCTTCATACTGGGCTCTTTGCCTGTGATTGCTATTACTTGCTTTGCCTATAAGCATTATGTATCTCTTTCAAAGCAGTCTTGGAAACAGAGCCAATGAGGATGACAGTTTCTCAAACATTGCTGGAGAACATACATTGAAGGGTCATTTTCATTCTGTTACTTAACACAATCACATCTCTAATGCATTTGAGTGCAAATAACAATGGTTATATAATTCAAGGAGAAACATCTTATCTCACAAGAACTCAGAAAAGTTCCAATTTTGTTCAAGTATTCTGGATTATGCTTGAGTTAACAATTGTATTTTGAATCCATGCAAATAAGAACAATTGCTAGAATATCCAGAACACATTAATTGCTAAAGACACTTATTAAATGCATTTTAAAATTTCTTCAGTACAGCACAGGGTAAAAGCACATTTTAATTTATGCAACAGAGTGGCTGTTAAACATAGGGTAAGAGATGCACACTTTTTCATAATACAGTTCCACTCTTATTATATAGAGAGTACCTTGTGTTTTCTGTTGTATTTCATTTGATCCCGCTATTGAATGTATTATTCTTTGTCACCAAAACTGATTTTATAACCTACAATTTATAATATAAAATATTAATATGCAATGTCAATATACAATTTTAGGCATATATTAAAATTCTTAAAATGTTTAATGAATTAATGAAATGTATATATCTATAACCATCAAAACTCTAAGCTAATTTATAGCAATAAGGACAAGGCAAGGCTGGAGAGATGGCTCAGTGGTTAAGAGCACTGACTGCTCTTCCAAAGGTCCTGAGTTCAATTCCCAGCAACCACATGGTGGCTCACAACCATCCATAGTGAGATCTGATGCCCTCTCCTGATGTGTCTGAGGTTAGCTTCTGTGTACTTACATATATAAAATAAATAAAACTTAAAAAATAAAAAATCGTGTGTGGGGGGGTAATAACAGGGGGGAGAGAGGAATTATGGGACATATGGTGGGGGGTTAATTGGGAAAGGGGAAAACCTTTGGAATGTAAACATAGAATATAGAAAATAAAAAAAAATAACTAAAAAAAAATAAAAAAACAAAGGATGAGGCAAGAAGCATTCCAGTGTCGGACTTCAAATTAACCAAGCAGAATGGCGTCCACATGCAGATTTGGAAAGGGGGGAGAATAAAAAACATACACACATACATAGCCAAAGGTTGTTTCTAAGGTCAGGAACATGTGGACAAAAGAAAGGAGAGCAGTTCAATTAAATGAAGGGTAAAAATCTACATCTCCACAAAGGAGAAAGAAGTTATACTAGTTATAAAAATAACCAGAAAATATGAAATATAGACTTATATGGAAGACATGCCTGGTGGAGCTCAGCAAACTGATAGAAAAATACTAGACAACAATGGTTGGTATTTATGGGCACAAATTTGAGGATTGCATATCGGTAGGCAACTGAAACTTATCTAAAAATCTCCAGTTATTATTCAAAGTGTATGGACTAGATTAAGAAAAAGAAATTCAACTATCCTAGTATGTATTTTAAAAGGGCATGCCAGAAATATTTCAGTGTTGCATACTTCTTGGCATTTTCATAGATTAATGGATCACACAGTGCATCTATGATGTGAGGAAAACTGCATCCTGCTTCTAGAGATGAGTAATAGACTTATTTCAGTTGCCTGGATTATTTGGTTCACAGGATTCAGAGTAATATTCCAGAGTGTGGCATGTGTCCAAACACTGGGTGCTGGGCTTATAACTAGGATGCATGCTGGGTCTCAGCAGTCAATCAACATTTTGTGGGGGTGGGGGTGGGGAATCAGGAACTCTTAACCACAACATCTGAATGATTTCAAGAAGACAATGAAATTAAGTGCTTACATATAGGAAAATATACATTTTTCCCTTATTAAGCAAAAGCAAGTTTTGGTGACATGATAAAGTCTGTTTGGACTACCAAGAGGAGAGATAAGTAGAGACAAAGAAGATCATAAAGGAATGACAAAAGGCCTACTAAATAGGAAAATATGAAATTGCTAAATGTATAATTACCTGATAACCGACTGAAACATCTTCTTGGTTGTCCTAAGAAAAATCCTTACAGTCAATATTATAAAGTGTGGCATTTAACAGCGATTTCAGTAATTGTACCTAACATAGAGCAATACAGGAAAACTATATTTTAAAATTAAGACATGAAATTTACGTAAGCCATACAATATGGAATTTTGTCCCAAATTGAATATTTGATATAATAAGGTCTGAGAATTTGGTAGACAATGAATTCAAAATATATAAGCCTTCTGTAGTGGTTTGAATGAAATGTCTTCCATCATCCTGAGCATTTATTTATGTGCTCTTCACGCCTGTTTGGATACGTTTAAGGGGTGTGGCCTTGCTGGAGGGAGTAGGTTTCCTGGGGCAGGTTTACACCCACCCATTGAAGTTTGGGACCACTATGGTTGAATTATAGGAAAGATTGAAGAAGCTGAAAGGGAGAGAGACTCCCATAGGAAGACCAGCAGTCTCAACTCACCCAGATCCGAGAAAGTTCACAGAGACTGAGCCACCAACCAGGAACATACACAGGCTTGTCTGATGCCCCTGGCACATATCTAGCAGAGATTTTCCTGGTCTGGTTTCAGTGGGAGAAGATGTACTTAATCCTTGACAGCCTTGAGGCCCCAGGGAAGGCAAAGATTTGGCAGGGTCCAGCACCCTTTGGAGGTAAAGAGGAAGGAGGAATGGGATGAGGAGCTATGGGAGGGGAACAATGACTGGAATGTAAATACATAAAATAAACTTTAAAACATGAGTTTAAAGACTTGAGCAAGTTTTAGGTCACTCTCCATGCTTCATGCTTGTGCCTTAATATGAGAGTTGTCACGATGGCTTTTCTCCAGCAACCACATCTGCTGCTTGATGTCACACTTCCCCAACACAATGGACTCTTCTCCCTATGAAACTCATGGCCACATACACACTCATTTCTATAAGTTGACTTGGTCATAGTGTTTATCACAGCAACAGAAAAGTAATTGCTACAATTGCATATAACTTCAATCACTATAATGTGATTGAAACTTGAATCCATTATATAAACATAGCTAGCAGTAAACCTTGTACATTGGTCTTCTTATTCATAAATATGGAAGCAAAAGATTTTTAGTCAGCAAAGAGAAGCAATGTACTAAGATATACATATTACAGTCAATCTAGAATCATCTCAAGGATGCAAAGTAGGTTACATATAGTCTCATTCTATGTGGTTCATGTAAAACCTTATATCAGCTTACAAAACAAACTTTCTCATTGTGTTGTCATCTTTAAATTGATGATGTGGTCTTTATTGGGTCTCTACCACAGATGGTAATCAAATGAAAATATTCAATAGTCATGACTAAGGTTTGTCTTCTGAAAACCACCATAGTTGGGAGACTATTAATTTATCTTGCATAAACTCATTAATTTTTCTTTTTTCCTCAATTTATATTATATATAATGATATAAAACTATATGTTGGCAGGAATAGACCATTATATTTTCTACATACAAGTATAAAAGGGTCTGAACATTGAATATGAATATATTGAATATGAAAACATTGAATATGAATATATTGAATCTGCAAACTACAAGATGAAAATTTTTATATGCCATCCAAATTATGACATGATTTTTCACTGTTCAAAGTACTGTTCCACTCATGTCTTCTGGCCTGCCTCTCCATGTCATTGACAATTCTGAAATATGTTTATAACTATATTACTACTGTCTAGTGTTTTATTGTATGCATATGTGTAGTTGATATATGTTTGGTCTATTTGAACAATTTTGTTACACTTTCAAAGGAAATAGCAGTGAACATTATCTTTTATGTGTCGTCTCTTGGTATATATATGATTTTTTTATAGATTTTGTACAGAAGTATAGAACTCATCATATCAAAAGTTGCTATATGTTAAATTTATTCAGAAACTCCAAATTTCATTCCAAAGGGATGGCCCAAGTTTGTCATCAGGAGGGAATTTTCTGTAAAATTATATGGTCAATATGGAAGACATTAAACTTCTCATACTTAAAGTAGGAAGGATTAAACATTTTCCTCTTCTGGGGACGGTGCTTAGAGGCACTCAGGATAGTCCAGCATTTGACGTACCATCATAGGCTTTCCTACCATATAGCCTCAAACAAAACTAGGCTGTCTTGAACCCCTGCCATCAGGATTGTTTACCTTTACACCAAGAAGGTTGGGAAAGCACTTAAATGTGACTGGTGCCCAGGCAGACTGCAAGGGATTCATGCTGTGAGACCCAAAGTCCTTTTGACATTGTCTAAAACAAAGAAGCACATCAGCAGGGCCTGTGGGTTCTATGTGTGACAAGAGCATCGGTGTTGAGATCAAGCAGGCTTTCCTTATTAAGGAGCAGAAAATCATTGTGAAAGTGTTGAAGCACAGAGTCAGAAAGCAAAATAAATATATAACTATTTTAAGCAATAAAAATCAAGACTTGAAAAAAAAATGTGATTCTAACCAAGTCTTGCCCTGCCATTTCCTTATGGTAAAGTACATTAATATTTGTCATATATTTTTTCTTCAGTGACATTTTGATTTCTTATTCTTCATGCCTGTTTTAGTTGTGATAATTTATTAAGTATTTAGATATACAAGATACCATTTAACATGAAATATGTGGATAGCATATGATTAGTAACAATGAATAGTGCTAGACTTGTAAAACATGCCCTTGATTTTCCTGCAAATGCAGTATTTTCTTTCTGATCTCATGCCATTTCTTCTCCCATGAATATAATTTCCTATACTCTATGCTTGTTATATTCAGATTTTAGCTTTTTCAGTATTGTTTTTATTGCATATAAGAATTTAAAGCCTTCTCTTCACACCATTGTGCTAAATATCACTTTTTCCTGTGATGGCTTTTCCTGGACATTCAGGAATGTGATTATACACACTGCTGTGCTTGCCCTTCAGTGTACTGTGGAGCTCTGCCTGTGTGAACAGCTGCTTCACAGTAGATCATCGCTATAATTCAAAGAGCCAGCTCCTTTGGTGCTTCATGTGGAGGCTGTGCTTGAATTGATCAGGTGTTTTATTTTTCCCCTTTGCATATAACATGCTGCGGGGCCTGGTATTAAGACACTCAGGTATATCTGAACACCCAGTGCTGAGGAGTATTCATGCCCTATGGGGTTAGCCTAAAGTGGTTGGATATGTAAATCCCCTGAATATTGGCATGTTAATGTGAATACTTTAATCATAAATGTCATAAATTTAATTATCTTTTCTTTTTGTTTTCAAATGATTTCCCCTTTCCTGGTTCCCCCTTCCTGAAAGTCCCATATGTCCTCTTTTCTCCCACAGTTCCCCAATCAACCCCCTTCCACTTCCCTGTCCTAGTATTCCCCTACGCTGCTGCATTAAGCCTTTCCAGGACCAGGGGCCTCTCCTTCCTTCTTCTTGGACATCATTTGATATGTGAATTGTGTCTTGGGTATTCCAAGCTTCTGAGCTAATACCCACTTATCAGTGAGTGCATACCATGTGTGTTCTTTTGTGATTGGGTTACCTCACTTAGGATGATATTTTCTAGTTCCACCCATTTGCCTAAGAATCTCATGAATTCATTTTTTTAATAGCTGAGTAGTATTCCATAGTGTAAATACATCACATTTTCTGTATCCAATCCTCCATTGAGGGACATCTGCATTCTTTCCAGCTATTTAAATAGAGCTGCTATGAATATAGTGGAGCATGTGTCCTTATTACATGCTGGGGAATCCTCTGGGTATATGCCCAGGAGTGGTATAACGGGGTCCTCTGATAGTATCATGCCCAGTTTTCTGAGGAACCACCAGATTGATTTCCAGAGTGGTTTTACCAGCTTGCAATCCCACCAGCAGTGGAGGAGTGTTCTTCTTTCTCTGTGTGGTGTATAACAGTATTGATGAAGGACATAATTTTAGGTTACTACTTTGCTTTAGCTTTTCCTTCAGGATATCCTTAGTGCAAAAGCATATAACTGAATGGAAAGAGGGAGGCTAGAAGACCTTTAAATGTATATATTTCATAGAAGCTTCAGATAATTTCTTACAGGTTGTACACACACACACACACACACACACACACACACATATATATATATAATGTCTTAGTTATTGGCCTCTCTCTTTCTCTTTCTACAGATTCTTGTTTTTGAAACAAGCTCTTGCTGTCTATCTAAGGACTGTCTCATACTCATAGCAGTCTTCTCTGTTAACTTACTAAGTGTTGTGTTTATAACATATTCCATCTTGCTCACTCTTTTAAGTATTTTTATTAAATAATGCAAGATATTCAGAACAATAACAAAATAACTATTATTTGTGCTTTTACTTTCTGCTTCCTTTAATTCTGTAACATTATTCTGTGGTTGTCTTTTTAATGTTTTTTATGATGCTGCATACACTTCATAAAAAAGTGGTCATACGTGTTTCATGAGTCAGTGTCAATATGAGCACTTAAACAACTATTTCTAACAATTAGAATTAGATCCTCACCCTATTCTTTCTGCCAAATGTCTATGACATCCCATAAAATATTCAAAATTAGGTACTTAAGATGTGGTAGAACACATCACAATCCAACTGTAGGAAAAGGACATATTTTGAATACTAGGAATGAGTCAAAGTTATAACTTGCTTATTTTGTTATTCTTCTGGCACCCTTTCTTGACACCCTGATGGAAAAGCCAGGTAGAGAAATTCTCTGGATCATGGCGAGAATAATCTTGAAGAGAGGATAGTTGGAGAAGTTGCTTCAGCAATCCTAAATTGATTGATCTTCAACGATGGTTATTTGGGCAACACAATTAAATATGTGCCTACTTGGTGAAGGAAAAGCAACTGAACTAAGATTTGAACATCTATACAGGTAAAGAGACAGACTGTATGGCCTTCAAGCAAGTGGCAAAAAAAGTGGGGGGGGGGAGGGAAAGAGGGAGGAAGGAAGAAAGGAAGTATTACACCCACTTAATGAAGTTTCAAATAGATGTCCACAGACATTTATGATTAGATACCTTAATGGCTAGCATGTATACACAAATAATAATCAATGCTGATTATTATCCAAAAAGTAGAAATGAAAATCACAATGAGATATTTTTATGGCAAGAGTTAAAAAAAGAAGTATAGCAAGGAATGATGTGGATGGCAGGAAATGGAACTCAGGTGTGTGCTTTGCTGTGAAGAATTTATAGAAAAAGCATGAAAGAATTATATGAAGATTCCTTAGAATTAAAAAATAGAATTTCCATATTATTCATCAATCTCACTACTGATTTTATCTCAAAAAATGATGTGAAATCAGTATTTCAGAGCTATTAGGACTTCCTTATTTACGGCATCACTGATCACAGGAAATGGAGATAAAATAAATATCAATAGTTGATTAACTGACTACTAAATTGTGAAACATCCATAATAGAACAGAGTCAATGATAAAGAGTGAAGCTTTGTGACTTGAAATACTGTAAATGTAACAGAAAATCAGTATAGTAAGTGAGATCAGGTATGGAAAGACAAGTTCCACATGATCTCACTTATATGGAAACAAAATAATAATAATAATGCAATAATATTGCTACTAAGTTTAAGAGTAGAATAGTGGTTTTATAGGGCATAGATTTAGGGTGGGAGAAAGGGTGTAGAAAGGATCACCAATGAATTCTAAGTTAGATAGGAATAAAATCTCCTGTGTGCTACAATTCAAGGGAGTGACTATAAATAACGAGGTACTCCCCACTTCAAAAGGTGTTAAGAAAGGATTTTCAGTGCTTTCACCATATGGAAATGATAAATGTATAGGTAGGCATGTTTATTATGTGTTGTGTACATGTGTTATAACAACACAATGTATAATATCTACATAATTAATATATTGTGTACCAATTATTTTTTAAATGAAAAGAAATTCCCTTCTAGGTTTTTATTCTAATGAAATCACAGTTCATGTGTGAAGCTGTTATTGAATAGCATAGCTTGGAAAACTCCTGAAGTAATGATGTTTCAGTTAAAACTATGCATTTGGACTATGAACAAATGTCCTAGAAAAGCACTTTTTGGGGCTGGGAAAAGAATTCAGTAGTTAAGAGCAGGCATTACTCTTCAGGAGAACCAAATTCAGTTGTCAGTACATACATCCTACTACAACTGCCTGCAACTCCAGCCCCAGGGATGCTGTGACCTTTGAGCTTCTTGAACACCAAAGCTTACATGCACAGGTATATATACAAACACACCCCCAAATGATTAAAAATAATTAAATCCAGAGAGGAAAACATTGAATAGTTCTATCGAGCTTCAATGAACCACAACCATAGTCTCCATTGCAAGATACTCTTGAAGGCTTAACAATGACATCTTGTTGGTAAACAATTGATATCTAATTGGACTAAAATTCTATAAACAGTAGGAAAATCATACCTGGTACTATAATTATGTCCCATGAAATTAGAACTCAGAGGAGACCCTACTACTCCCATTATCCTAGCCACACTAAGGTACTTATCCTTATATATACAAGTTATTGTAGCTATAAACTCTCATCCAAGAAGCCTTTTCCCTAGCACATAAGGCCCATTTAAAAATAGATTAAATCAAGGGAGAAAACCATTCAATAATCCTACACAGCTGTGATGAACACCAACCACGATCATCATGGGTATGAATAAGGCTGCTGTGAACACAGCAGAGCTTGTGCACTTATGAGATGGTAGGACATCTTTTGGGAATATGCCCAGGAGCAGTATAACTAGGTCTTCAGGTAGAACTATTTCCAATTTTCTGGAGAACTGCCATATTGGTTTTCAGAGTAGTTGTACTAGTTTGCAATACAACCAGCAATGGATGAGTGTTCCTGTTTTACCAGACCCTTGTCAGCATATCCTATTGTTTGCATTTTTAATCACAGCCATTCTAATTGTTGTAAGGTATAATCCCAGGGACATTTTGATTTGTATTTTCCTGATGACTAAGGTTGTTGAACATTTCCTTAAGTGCCTCTTGATCATTTGAGATATCTGTTGAGAATTCTCTGTTTAGCTCTGAACCCCATTTTTAAAGTTTGGTTATTTGTTTTTTTTTAAATTAAAAATATTAAAGAAAATTCTAAAAGAGGTAGAGTTTGTATGTACTCCAGAGATAGATAACCAAACTGAAATGATCAAACCTAAAATAATATACATACAAGCAACACTAATCTACTTAGAAAATTTTATTTGTATATATATTTTCATTTGATATTTATATGTATATTTACATACATGTAATTAAAAATAAAACATCATAAACTTGGAAATGAGTAAGGGGCAACATTGGAGAGAATTGGGATAATTGATATGATCATTTAAATTTAAAATGAATTTATTTTTTAACAGAAAATAATGAGGAAGAAGGAATGGCTCTCAGATACAGGTAACAGTTAAGAGCACATGCTGCTCCTGTAAAGACACCAAGTTTAGTTCCCAGCATTTATGTAATGTTCTCAATTGCCTCTAACTCAAAGTCCATGTCATCCAACATGATCCTCTAGCCTCCATGTGCACTAAGCCACGCACTCTTCGGGCTTCTAGAATCATGGTTTGATGATGAAGCTTCAGAATTTGGCTGCTTCAGGTGAAAGTAAAGGCTGAACCAGAGTCCAAAATGGACAAATAGGTGGATAAGCAGGCAGCCATGTAGGCCATGGCAACAGCAAGGTACCAAGCCGAGCCTAAGCTCCAGTGGCAATTGGGGAGTGTTCTGTTTATATGTCATCAACACACACCAATATCAGATGATACTTATGCCATTGCAATGTTAAGCACCCATCAATATATGGGTCTACATGAGGGAGTAAAACTCTGTGCTTAGACTAGACAGTTTGATACATTCTAGTTCTTGGTTTTCCTGATATAATTTTAATATGCTCATCTGTCCACACAGTTCCAATATACTTATATTGTGCCACTCTTTCTATTCCCAGCAAAAAGTCACTTACCAGGTAGTGTTATATGGGTGGTACCTGGCCTATAATGAGATATCTAAGTCTACTAGTGGCTTCAGCATCTTTATCCCTCAAAATAGAGTCAAAACATACCTATAAAATATATCCTCCTAAGGGCAACGGATACCTGAAAAACAAAGCAAAAATAAAACACAAACCAGCTTCATACAATATAGGATAATTTAGATGGGGGCATAGCCTGATCTTAACTATAAAATTAGCATGTTGAGGTAAATCTTTTAGTAAAAAAGAAGGCTTCATACTCAACTCCTCCAAAGACTGACCTACAAAAGAAAATTCTTTCACAAGCCTTCAGTGTCCAAATTACTTAGAAATCACAATTTTTATATCATCCACTTTTCTGCTTCTAAAACTTTTTCTTACATCCTTGTTGGGAAATGCCTTATCCCTTGTTAAATCCCCTTTGCTTGTTTGCTGCTAATGTTCCATTATTTTTAGGGGTACTGTAGTTTAGAGCCTGTCCAGAGGTTCCCAGTGACTCCAGTGTCTGCAAGAATCACAGGGTTCTCTTTATCCTCCCTTCCTTACTGGTCCTATCCTGAATCTATCTACCTTCATCTCTGTGACCCTATCTCTGTCGTTAATCTCACATCATCTGTCTGCTGGACTCTTTGTCGTGTTGTAATAATGTGGAAACTCATGTAGCAAGTTGGGTTTTCTTAGGTGTTGTTTCCTCTCCATTTCTTAATATGGAATATCTTGAAATAATGTTTTATGTCATTGTACATTTTTATGTGTAACTAGGCATGCAAATTCAGTATTTTGCCACATATTTTCCAGGGGTCCTAACTTTCACTAATTACATTCTCAACATATTAATTTATGAGTGGCTTTCAGACAATTTCTTACAGTAAAATATTATTCTTGATTCACTGTTAACCACAGTTCTTCCATTGGCCATTTGCAGATTTAAAAAATACAGCTCTTGTGTCAAAAGGATAAGAGAGAGTTGATTCTGCATCCAAATATGAATGACCAGGGTCAGGGAACACAGACTCAAGTTCTGGGAATATCTAGTCCCCAATTAGTACCATTTTTCTGAAATTTATATAGCAACAGAACAAAGAAATTCATAAAGATACACACTTTACAAATACCCTGTTGAAGCATCAACCAGGCAGGTTACACCAAAGTAAGAAGGAAGTCTCAGCTTTAGGCCTCAGATATCCTCTGAATAAATTCTAGAATGAATTCTTGTTTTGGGGTTTGGAAGTAGTTGCTACTGTGTTAATACATCTGAAAATATTTCACATGATAGTCACAGGGTTCAGACACTGGGGAGGAGAGAAAGCTAAGGTATCCCCATATCATTCTGGGGATTTTGAGCCATAGAAACTAGTGTTTGGAATGGTGGAATTGATGATTCTTAGTAAAAATTCACTTTAACTGGATTTTAATCATATTTGAAATGAGGTAGCTTGAGACTTCAAATGCCTACCTAATGTGAAGCTTCATATGTAACCTGTCTACATCTATTCATTCATTCATTCATTCATTCACTCATTCACTCATTCATGTAATGGATACCTTTGTTTCTTAGTCTGAGATTTCTGTCTCTGTGCTATACAGTGATAACATATATGCAGAGGACCTAGCTCATACCTGTACAGAGTCCTTGATTATTGCTTCAGTCTCCGTGAACCCCTATGATCCTTGCTTAGTTGGTTGTGTGGGCAGAGTACTGGTGGTACCCTTGACACCTCTGGCTACTGCAATCATCCCTTCCTCTCTTTTGTGGAGTTCCCCATCCATGAATCTTTCATCCCTTAATCTTGTGTTGAAGTTTTACAGTTAGTCTCTTATACTCCCTAACTGACATTGCTATCTTGGAACATTGACATCTTAAAACTATGTTGATAGTTTACTTTTCAAAAAAAATGCACAGAAGTGAGGTGTGAAAAATGGTGTTCACACAGAGAGAGTTCCAGGCCAGGTCAGATAAGGACAAATGTTGAAAACAAAGTTTATTTTTTCAGTGAGTCAGAGGGCACACCATGATACTTCTCTAGAGACAGGCCTTCTGGAGTTAGCAGGAATTTTCTCTCTTCTCCAGTGGATCTACACTTGTTAGTTTTTAGTTACCATGGCGGTGATGCTGTTGACTGTCAAGGCTGCCACAGAGCTGGAGAGAAGGGGGGAAATGGGACCAATGTAAAAATACCAGGAAAATCACTGTGATTTCCAAGACCTAGCTGTTTGCCTGGGATGACCCTCTCTGAGACATTTCAAGTTCCAGGTTACTCTTCTGATATCTGAATAAGAAGACTACGAAGGCCTCTTCTGTGAACTCACTTCTTGATTCACTGAGTGTTTTCTCTATCATTCCAGAAGTACTTCTCTGCCTACTAAGCTTTGAAGCCTTGAATTTCAACAATGTTTTCAATATTTCATCCTACTTTCAATTTCACATGATATTCTTACAGTGCTTTGGCATGTATTTGTTTATTTAAGTTAGAAAAATCACTATTAATGCATATATTCATTGACTTGAGATCAGAGAATAGTACATCTCTACATAAACTATATTAAAGTATTAATAATTTAAAGTATCAAGTATTAAAGTATTAAAGCAATTATTTTTCAATAAAATGGGTGGATTCTTATACCAAGATGATTTAAAATTCAGGAGTAAAATCTACTGTTTACAAGGTCCGAGATGTTGATAAGGGATGGGACCTATTAAAAAGGCATTAACACATTTGATGATCTGACACGTGCAAAACAAAACAAAAAATAAATAAATAAACAGACATATAACAGACACGACTGCTGGTTCCTTTACTTTCTTGAAACCTACACACATTATTATGAAAGATAAACCTTAGGATAATTCCCACTCCACACCTGAATCCAAGATCTGTATTTACAGTGTGTGATATTTTAATCAATAGGATTTTACATTCAAGTCTTGGGAATCAAAGAAGACAGCTGAAATATCTCGTATTGTTTTGGAGTTTTCTTAGATGCCCCTGACCAAAAATATCTGAAGAAGAAATTCTCTCTTGTGTTTGCCTTGAGAGAAAGTTTTTCATCCTTAGTTAATACTATATATTTCGTTAGGCATTCCACCAATCTACAGGAAGGAATATTATCACACCAAATGACTTGGCTTTATTTAAACTGTACTATATATTATATAATTTTAGGTAAATCTCTATATTATCTTCACCCCACTGCCCAGTTTAGCCTCTACCTTTTCTATTTCCCTCTCATACACAAATATCAGCACTTGTGTCCTGATATTTCACACATTTATTGTAAAATCACAATTTCCTGCTTAGTTCCTTTTTTCCTTCCTAGCTTGTGACTATTCTAGTTTAAATACTCACTTTGTAAATGTTTAGGGCAATGAATCACAAAAAAGAGGGAGACTATTACAGAGATCCACAGCTTGTCAAATAGCAAACAACAGGTTACTATGGGATGTTTTCTTAGGGTTTTACTGCTGTGAACAGACACCATGACCAATGCAAGTTTTATAAAAGACAACATTTAATTGGGGTTGGCTTACAGGCTCAGAGGTTCAGTCCATTGTCATCAAGGCAGAAACATGGCAGCATCCAGGAAGGCATGGTGCAGGAGGAGCTGAGAGTTCTACATATTCATCTGAAGGTTGCTAGTGGAAGACTGGCTTCCAGGCAGCCAGGGTGAGGGTCTTAAGCCCACACCCACAGTGGCACACCTACTCCAACAAGGCCACATCTCCTAATAGGGTCACTTCCTGGGCCAATCATAGACAAACCATCACATTCCACTCCCTGGCCCCCATAGGCTTGTTCAAACATGAGTCTATGGGGGCCATACTTAAACATAGCATAATGCAAAATACATTTAATCCAACTTCAAAAGTCTGTGTAGTCTATAGCAGTCTCAACAGTGTTAAAAATCCAAAGTTCAAGGTCTCTTTTGAGATTCATCCACTTAACTGTATTCCCCCAAGCAAGACAGGAAACCAGCTGGGCAAAATCCAAACTCTGCATCTCCATGTCTAATGGCAAAGCAGTCTTCAGATATCCAACTCCTTTTTCATCTTTGTTGACTTCAGCAAGGTTCTTCTTTCTCCTGGGCTTGTTCCACTCCCTGTTAACAGCTTTTCTTGGCAGGCATCCTGTGGCTCTGGCATCTTTAACATCTTGGGTACCCCAAGTCAATTTCAGTTTCACAGTTTCTTGTTCCAATGTCTGAGATCCACACATGATCTTCTGTGTATCTCCAAAGAGCTGGTGTCACTTCTCCAGCTCTGCCCTCTGTAGCACTCTAAGTTCAGATTGATCCACTCCACTGCCACTGCTGTTCTTGGTGGTCATCCCATAGTACTGGCATCTCCAATATGCTAGGGTCTTCCACTGTAACTATGCTTCACCAAAGTCTCTCATAGGCTCTCTTCATGGTACCAAGCCTCAACTCCTTTACATGACCCCTTCAGTCCTGGGCTGTCAATTACAACTGTGGGTACACTTTCACCAATGGCCTTCCATGGTCTCTCATAGTACCAATCCTCAGCAGTTCTTCATGATTCCTTCATGCCTTCAAAACCAGTACCACCTGGGTGATTCTTACACGTTACTAAGTACAGCTGCAGCATGAGGAACACTTGGCTATCTCTGGAATTCAGCTTTTTCTACTCTCAGAAAACACTTCCCATATTTCACCTCAGTGATACTGGTCTTTTCTTAATCGCCACTAATTTCTTAGCTCCAGCTAACCAGCATCAATTGTCCCAGAAGTCTCCTTCTCCTCTTGAATATATAGCCAGAGACACATGGCTGAAGCTGCTGAGTTCTGCTGCTTGCAGGAGCTGGAACATTGGCCCCTTTATTCTTTTTTTTTTTTTTTTAGTTATTTTTATTTTCTATATTCTATGTTTACATTTCAAAGGCTTTCCCCTTTCCCAGTTCCCACCCACCATAGTTCCCATAGTTCTTCTCCCCCCCAACTATTCCCCAATTATTCCCCCTCCCCCCTCGGTTTCTTTACTAAACTGGATGCAATCTTTACATGCCCAGGGTCCTCTCCTTTCTTCTTCTTGGGAATCATTTGACTTGCTATTTGTGTCTTGAGTATTTAGTGCTTCTGGGCTCATTAATATCCACTTATCAGTGATTGCATTTCATGTGCATTCTTTTGTGATTGGGTTAGCTCACTCAGGATGATATTTTCCAGGTCTAACCATTTACCTACAAATTGCATGAATTCATTATTTTTAATTGCTGAGTAGTATTCCATTGTATAAATATACCACATTTTCTGTATCCATTCCTCCTTTGAGGGATATTTGGGCTCCTTCCAATTTCTGGCTATTATAAACAAGGCTGCTATAAACATAGTGGAGCATGTGTCTTTATTGCATGTAGGGGAATCCTCTGGGTATATGCCCAGGAGTGGTATGGCAGGGTCCTCTGGAAGTGACATGCCCAATTTTCTGAGGAACCGCCAAACTGATTTCCAGAGTGGTTTTACCATTTTGCAATCCCACCAACAGTGGAGGAGTGTTCCTCTTTCTCCACATCCTCGCCAGCACTTGTTGTCTCTTGAGTTTTTAATCTTAGCCATTCTGACTGGTGTGAGGTGGAATCTCAGGGTTGTTTTGATTTGCATTTCCCTGATGACTAATGATGTTGAACATCTCTTAAGGTGTTTCTCGGCCATCCGAATTTCTTCTGGTGAAAATTCTTTGTTTAGCTCTGTGCCCCATTTTTTGATAGGGTTATTTGTTTCTTTGCGGTCTAACTTCTTGAGTTCTTTGTATATATTGGATATTAGCCCTCTGTCGGATGTGGGGTTGGTAAAGATCTTTTCCCACTTTGTTGGTTGCCGTTTTGTCCTTCGGACAGTGTCCTTTGCTTTGCAGAAACTTTGTAATTTTATGAGGTCCCATTTGTCGATTCTTGATCTTAGTGCGTACGCTATTGGTGTTCTGTTCAGGAACTTTTCCCCTGTGCCCAAGTCCTCCAGGGTCTTCCCAAGTTTCTTTTCTAATAGTTTCAGTGTGTCTGGTTTTATGTGGAGGTCCTTGATCCACTTGGAGTTGATCTTAGAGCAAAGAGATAAGAGTGGGTCAATTCGCATTCTTCTGCATGTTGACCTCCAGTTGAACCAGCACCATTTGTTGAAAAGGCTATCTTTATTCCATCGGATGGTTGTGGCTCCTTTATCAAAGATCAAGTGACCATAAGTCTGTGGGTTAATTTCAGGGTCTTCAATCCTGTTCCATTGATCTGTTTGCCTGTTGCTATACCAATACCATGCAGTTTTTAACACAATTGCTCTGTAGTACTGCTTGAAGTCAGGGATATTGATTCCCCCAGAAGTCCTTTTATTGTTGAGAATAGTTTTAGCTATCCTGGGTTTTTTGTTGCTCCAGATGAATTTGAGAATTGCTCTTTCTAGATCTATGAAGAATTGAGTTGGGATTTTGATGGGGATTGCATTGAATCTGTATATTGCTTTTGGCAAGATGGCCATTTTTACTATATTGATCCTGCCAATCCAGGAGCAAGAGATATTTTTCCATCTTCTGAGGTCTTCTTCGATTTCTTTCTTCAGGGACTTGAAGTTCCTGTTGTACAGATCTTTCGCTTGTTTGGTTAGAGTTACGCCAAGATACTTTATGTTGTTTGTGGCTATTGTGAAGGGTGTTATTTCCCTAATTTCTTTCTCTGCCTGCTTGTCCTTTGAGTACAAGAAGGCCACTGACTTGCTTGAGTTAATTTTATAACCTGCCACTTTGCTGAAGTTGTTTATCAGCTGTAGAAGTTCTCTGGTGGAGTTTTTTGGGTCGCTTAGGTAAACTATCATATCGTCTGCAAATAATGATAGTTTCACTTCTTCCTTTCCAATTTGTATCCCTTTGACTTCCTTATGTTGTCTAATTGCTCTTGCTAGAACTTCAAGTACTATATTGAAAAGATATGGAGAGAGAGGGCAGCCTTGTCTAGTCCCTGATTTTAGTGTGAATGCTTCAAGTTTCTCTCCATTTATTTTGATGTTGGCTACTGGTTTGCTGTAGATTGCTTTTACTATGTTTAGGTATGGGCCTTGAATTCCTGCTCTTTCCAAGACTTTTAGCATGAAAGGATGCTGAATTTTGTCGAATGCTTTTTCAGCATCTAATGAGATGACCATGTGGTTTTTTTCTTTCAGTTTGTTTATGTAGTGGATTACATTGATGGATTTCCGTATATTGAACCATCCCTGCATCCCTGGGATGAAGCCTACTTGATCATGGTGGATGATCGTTTTGATGTGCTCTTGGATTCGGTTAGCAAGAATTTTATTTAGTATTTTTGCATCTATATTCATCAGAGAAATTGGCCTGAAGTTCTCTTTCTTTGTTGGATCTTTTTGTGGTTTAGGTATTAGCGTAATTGTGGCTTCGAAGAATGAGTTGGGCAGTGTCCCTTCTGTCTCTATTTTGTGGAATAGTTTGGAGAGTATTGGTGTTAAGTCTTCTTTGAAGGTCTGGTAGAATTCTGCACTAAAACCATCTGGTCCCGTACTTTTTTTGGTTGGGAGGCTTTCTATAACCCCTTCTATTTCTTTAGGGGTTATGGGACTATTTAGCTGGTCTACTTGATGCTGATTTAATTTTGGTATTTGATATCTGTCTAGGAAATCGTCCATTTCCTCCAGATTCTCCAGTTGTTTTGAGTATAGACCTTTGTAGTAGGATCTGATGATCTTTTGAATTTCCTCAGTTTCTGTTGTTATGTCTCCCTTTTCATTTCTAATTTTGTTAATTTGTATACTGTCTCTGTGTCCTTTGGTTAGTCTGGCTAAGGGTTTATCTATCTTGTTGATTTTCTCAAAGAACCAGCTCCTGGTCTTGTTGATTCTTTGTATGGTTCTCTTTGTTTCTATTTGATTGATTTCAGCCCTGAGTTTGATGATTTCTTGTCTTCTACTCCTCCTGGGTGAATTAACTTGTTTTTCTTCCAGGGCTTTAAGGTGTGCCATTAAGCTGCTAGTGTATGCTCTCTCCAGTTTCTTTTTGGATGCACTTAGAGCTATGAGTTTTCCTCTTAGCACTGCTTTCATTGTGTCCCATAGATTTGGGTAGGTTGTACCTTCATTTTCATTGAATTCTAAAAAGTCTTTGATTTCTTTTTTTATTTCTTCCTTGACCAAGGTGTCATTGAGTAGAGTATTGTTCAGTTTCCATGTGTATGTGGGCTTTCTGTTGTTTTTGTTGCTATTGAAGACCACTCTTACTCCATGGTGATCTGATAAGAGGCATGGGATTAGCTCGATCTTCTTGTATTTGTTGACATCTGTCTTGTGACCAATTATATGGTCTATTTTGGAGAAGGTACCATGCGGTGCTGAGAAAAAGGTATATTCTTTAGCTTTAGGATGAAATGTTCTATATATATCTGTTAAATCCAATTGGTCCAGAGTTTCAATTAGTTTCACTGTGTCCCTGTTTAGTTTCTGCTTTCCTGATCGGTCCATTGAGGAGAGTGGGGTGTTGAAGTCACCCACAATTATTGTGTTAGGTGTAATGTGTGCTTTAAGCTTTAGTAAGGTTTCTTTTACGAAGGAGGGTGCCCTTGCATTTGGAGCATAGATGTTCAGTATTGAGAGCTCTTCCTGGTGGATTTTCCCTTTGGCCAGCAAGAAGTGACCTTCTGAGTCTCTTTGGATGATTTTAGGTTGAAAGTCAATTTTATCTGATATTAGAATGGCTACTCCAGCTTGTTTCCTGAGACCATTTGCTTGTAAAATTGTCCTCCAGCCTTTTACTCTAAGGTAGTGTTTGTCTTTAACACTGAGATGTGTTTCCTGTATGCAGCAAAATGTAGGGTCCTGTTTCCGTATCCAGTCTGTTAATCTATGTCTTTTTATTGGCGAATTGAGTCCATTGACGTTAAGAGATATTAAGGAATAGTAATTATTACCTCCAGACATTTTTGAAATTATATTTATTTATCTTATTTCTTTTTTATATTCGAGAGGTTATCTTCTTTTGGGTTTGATGAGAGGAGGTTTCTATCTTGCTTCTTCCCGGGTGTAGTTTCCGTCCTTGTCTTGGTGTTTTCCCCCTATTATCCTTTGTAGGGCTGGATTTGTGGAGAGATATCTTGCAAATTTGGTTTTGTCATGGAATACCTTGATGTCTCCATCAATGGCAATTGAGAGTTTTGCTGGGTAAAGTAGTTTTGGCTGAAGTTTGTGTTCTCTTAGAGTTTGCATGATATCTGCCCAGGATCTTCTAGCTTTCATGGTCTCAGGTGAGAAGTCTGGTGTAATTCTGATAGGTTTTCCTTTATATGTTACTTGGCCTTTTTCTCTTGCTGCCTTTAGTATTCTTTCTTTGTTTATTACATTTGGAGTTTTGATTATTATGTGACGGGATGTATTTCTGTTCTGGTCCAGTCTGTTTGGGGTTCTATAGGCTTCTTGTATATTCATGGGCATCTCTCTCCTTAGGTTGGGGAAGTTTTCTTCCATAATTTTATAGAAGATATTAGCTGGCCCTTTAACTTGTAAATCTTCACTCTCGTCTATACCTATAATCCTTAGGTTTGGTCTTCTCATAGTGTCTTGGATTTCCTGGATGTTTTGGGTTACCACCTTTTTGCATTTAGTATTTTCTTTGACTGTTGAATCAATGGTTCCTATGTTATCTTCGGCTTCTGAGATTCTGTCTTCTATCTCTTGTATTCTATTGTTGATACTTGCGTCTATGGCCCCTGATTTCTTCCCCAGGTTTTCTATCTCCAATGTTGTCTCCCTCTGTGATTTCTTAGTTGTTTCTACTTCTGTTTTTAGTATCTGGATGGATGTGCTCAGATCTTTCGCTTGCTTGATTGTGTTTTCATGTATTTCTTTAATAGATTTTTGTGCTTCCTCTTTCATAGCTTCTACTTGTTGGCCCACGTTCTTCTGTAGTTCTTTAAGTGACTTTTGTCTTTCTTCCTTATTGTCTTCTTCTCTTTGATCCATCTTCTCCTGCATTTCTTGAAGTGATTTTTGTATTTGCCTCGTAAAGGCTTCTAACTTTTGATCCATTTTCTCCTCTATTTCTTTACGAGATTTTTCTATGTGTTCAGCTACCAGCATCCTGACCAGTGATTTTATATCCAAGTCTTGTTTTTCTGGTGTTTTAGGGTATCCAGGGATTCCTGTTGTTGGAGAACTGGGTTCAGATGCTGTCATGTTGCCTTGATTTTTGTTAGTAACGTTCCTTCGTTTTCCTTTTGCCATCTGGTTATTTCTGGTTTTAGTTGGCCTTGTTGTCAGTGGCTGGTGTTTGAATCTCCTGTGAGGCTGGGCTCACCTGTTGTTTCTCTGGGCCTTTCCAGCTGTGTCCTGGTTGCAATATGGAGGCCCACCGCTACACCGCTGGTCTAGGGGCCGGCGAGCTGGTTGCAGAACGCAGCTTAGGTGCTCACCCGAGGGCGGGGATGTCCCACAGAGCCTGGGCCTTTCCAGCTGTGTCCTGGTTGCGATATGGAGGCCCGCCGCTACACCGCTGGTCTAGGGGCCAGCAAGCTGGTTGCAGAACGCAGCTTAGGTGCTCACCCGAGGGCGGGGATGTCCCACAGAGCCTGGGCCTTTCCAGCTGTGTCCTGGTTGCAATATGGAGGCCCGCTGCTACACCGCTGGTCCAGGGGCCGGCGAGCTGGTTGCAGAAGCAGCCTTGGTGCTCACCAGAGGGCTCGGGGATGTCCCACAGAGCCTAGGCGGGACTCCGCCTGCTTGGCTCGGAGACCCTAGCAGATACCCCCGTGAGTGTAGCCCTGGAAGGGGTGTTTACCTGGGCCTTTCCAGCTGTGTCCTGGTTGCAATATGGAGGCCCGCCGCTACACCGCTGGTCTAGGGGCCGGCGAGCTGGTTGCAGAATGCAGCTTAGGTGCTCACCCGAGGGCGGGGATGTCCCACAGATCCTGGGCCTTTCCAGCTGTGTCCTGGTTGCAATATGGAGGCCCGCTGCTACACCGCTGGTCCAGGGGCCGGCGAGCTGGTTGCAGAAGCAGCCTTGGTGCTCACCAGAGGGCTCGGGGATGTCCCACAGAGCCTAGGCGGGACTCCGCCTGCTTGGCTCCGAGACCCTGGGCCTTTCCAGCTGTGTCCTGGTTGCAATATGGAGGCCTGCCGCTACACCGCTGGTCTAGGGGCCGGCGAGCTGGTTGCAGAAGCAGCCTTGGTGCTCACCAGAGGGCTCGGGGATGTCCCACAGAGCCTAGGCGGGACTCCGCCTGCTTGGCTCCGAGACCCTGGGCCTTTCCAGCTGTGTCCTGGTTGCAATATGGAGGCCTGCTGCTACACCGCTGGTCTAGGGGCCGGCGAGCTGGTTGCAGAACGCAGCTTAGGTGCTCACCCGAGGGCGGGGATGTCCCACAGATCCTGGGCCTTTCCAGCTGTGTCCTGGTTGCAATATGGAGGCCCGCTGCTACACCGCTGGTCCAGGGGCCGGCGAGCTGGTTGCAGAAGCAGCCTTGGTGCTCACCAGAGGGCTCGGGGATGTCCCACAGAGCCTAGGCGGGACTCCGCCTGCTTGGCTCCGAGACCCTGGGCCTTTCCAGCTGTGTCCTGGTTGCAATATGGAGGCCTGCCGCTACACCGCTGGTCTAGGGGCCGGCGAGCTGGTTGCAGAAGCAGCCTTGGTGCTCACCAGAGGGCTCGGGGATGTCCCACAGAGCCTAGGCGGGACTCCGCCTGCTTGGCTCCGAGACCCTGGGCCTTTCCAGCTGTGTCCTGGTTGCAATATGGAGGCCTGCTGCTACACCGCTGGTCTAGGGGCCGGCGAGCTGGTTGCAGAACGCAGCTTAGGTGCTCACCCGAGGGCGGGGATGTCCCACAGTTCCTGGGCCTTTCCAGCTGTGTCCTGGTTGCAATATGGAGGCCCGCCGCTACACCGCTGGTCCAGGGGCCGGCGAGCTGGTTGCAGAAGCAGCCTTGGTGCTCACCAGAGGGCTCGGGGATGTCCCACAGAGCCTAGGCGGGACTCCGCCTGCTTGGCTCGGAGACCCTAGCAGATACCCCCGTGAGTGTAGCCCTGGAAGGGGTGTTTACCTGGGCCTTTCCAGCTGTGTCCTGGTTGCAATATGGAGGCCCGCCGCTACACCGCTGGTGGCCCCTTTATTCTATTACATTATCACTAGCTTCCTTTTTCCCAGCTCCTTTACTGCCTAAGTTGGCTGTCCTGAATCTTGCTCCTTAGACTGGCTTTGAACTCAAGAGATCTGCATGCCTGTCTCCTAAGCACTGGGATTAAACATGTGGTTGACCAAGCCTGGATTAAAGTTTTTCTTCACCTAGAATTTTCTCCGTTCTAGGCTGGCCTTGAACTCAGAGATCTGCTTATCTTTGCCTCCTGGTATTAAGGCTTGTATGACCATGCCTGGACCTAAAGTTAACTGGGTGAATCTTGCCCCCAAGGTCACCACTCCTTTAATTCAATTTAATATCCTTAAATTCAGCTCCATTTCACTTCTTGGAGTCCGTTTAATACTCAAACTATATGTTTTGTACTTTTTCTTTCTCAGCTTGCTATGTTTGTTCAAAATTCTCTTCATCAGACTTAACCAGAGAACAAAGTCTTTGTTGGACTTTTTTGAGACTTCCTTTGCAGATGCAATTAATATAAATCTCTTTACCTTAGCCCTAGGCACTTTCTTCAGACAATGGCCTACACAGTTCAAGTGACCCTCAGCACCACTGCCTTCCATATTCCTACTAGTCTGGCCCATTAAGCCCCACTTAAAGAATTCTGTGGCATCCAAACCCAAAGTCCCAAGATCCACATGCTTCCGAACAAAGGCATGATCAGGCCTATCTCAGCAATACTCCAGTCCCTGGTACCAATTTCTGTCTTAGTTAGGGTTTTACTGCTGTGAACAGACACCATGACCAATGCAAGTTTTATAAAAGACAACATTTAATTCGGGTTGGCTTAAAGGCTCAGAGGTTCAGTCTATTGTCCTCAAGGCAGAAACATGGCAGCATCCAGGCAGGCATGGTGCAGGAGGAGCTGAGAGTTCTACATCTTCATCTAAAGGCTACTAACTGGCTTCCAGGCAGCCAGGTTGAGGATCTTAAGCCCACACCACAGTCGCACACCTAGTCCAACAAGGCCACACCTCCTAATAGTGTCACTTCCTGGGCCAATCATATACAAACCATCACAGATGCCATCACCCCTGAAAACAGCTCAAATGCATATAGGAAAAATGGTACAAATAGGGGCAGAAAAATGTAAGATTATGTGGGTCCCTTAACAATTGACATGGGGCTGACTCAGTCTCTGTTCCTTGCCATTGGATCCCAATTGGAACTGGACTGCCTGGTTGGGCCCCAGTGAGAGAGAATGTATCTTCTCCTGCTGGTACTAGATATCCCAAGGTGGGGTTGTACCCAAGGGGGATTTCCCTTCCCTGAGAAGGGGTGGGAGCAATGAGGGCAGGAATTTGTAATGGTTGGACTAGGAAGAGAGGAAGGAAAGTGGGAGGTTGTGATTGGGATATAAAATGAATACAAGAAAAAAAGAATGCAAGAGGTCTGGGAATCTTCTGTTAGATGTAGTTTTCCTTATGACAAGGAAAATGCATCTGTGAGATCTAAACAATATGATTGCTTGAATAAGACCACACAGAATACATAATATATAACCACACATAACACAGAAGACAGAGTAGAAGATACAGAATATAGAATACAATGAAAGATAGAGAATATCAATATGGAATACAGAATACAAAAAACAGAACAAAGAAGAAAGAACACATATTGTAGTATATAGAATATAAAATACAGAAATAGGATATATAGATAATAAAATATAGGATATATGTATATTGCTCTAATACAGAATACAGTATAGAATATAGAAAATAGAATGTAGAACTGGAATATCAAATACAGAATATGGAATATAGGAATATAGAATCACATAGGATATATAATTTAGGATATAGAACTACATAGGATATGTAATTTAGAATTAGAATATAGGGAGGCCACCATCTTTGCTCCTGTGACTGAGCAGACAGGTCCAGCCAGAAATGCAGGGAACAACCAAGTGTCAGAACAATTGGGATATGGTCTGCTAGGACCCAACCTGCACCTAGGATCTGTGCAGTGCCACAGTGGTCTGTGCACCTATCCTCCCAGGGGAGATCTGCTCTGCAGGGAGTCCTGCATTTAGAGGGAGTCCAACCTTTAGAAGTGAGGCCACCATCTTTGACCCATGACTGAGTGTCAGAACAGCGGGGTCAGAGCCCACCAGGACTCCACCTGCATCCAAGAGCTGGGCCAGGGGAGAGTCTGTCACCCAGGGGTGCTGAGACAGGCTTGCAGGCACACCTGAGGGACAAGCACCAGACAGAGACAGCAGAGCCAACTAATATCAGCAATAACCAGATGGCAAAAGGCAAATGTAGAAACTTTACTAACAGAAACCAAGAAAACATGGCATGATTTGAACCCAATTCTCCCACAACAGCAACTCCTGGAATCCCAACACACTGGAAAAAGCACAGCTTTTTGGATTTAAATCACAGCTCATGATGCTGATAGAGGACTTCCAGAAGGACATAAATAATTCCCTTAAAGAAATTCAGGAGAACACAGGTAAACAGGTAGAAGCCCGTAAAGAATTATAAGAAAGGACAATAAAACAGGTGAAGGAATTGAACAAAAGCATCCAGTATCTAAAACTAGAAGTAGAAACAAGAAAAAATCACAAAGAGAAGCAACTCTGAACATAGAAAACCTAGTAAAGAAGTCAGGAGTCATGGATACAAGCATCAACAACAGAATACAAGAGATAGAAGAGAGAACCTCAGATATACAAAATATTATAGAAAGCATTGGCACAACAGTCAAAGAAAATGTGAAATGCAAAATACAAAAAGGTCCTGACCCAAAACAGCCAGGAAATCCAGGACAAAATGAGAAGACCAAACCTAAGGATTATAGGTTTGGAAGAGAGTGAAGATTTCCAAGTCAGTAAATATCTTCAACAAAATTATATAAGAAAGCTTCCCTAACCTAAAGAAAGAGATGCCCATGAACATAAAAGAAGCCTACAGAGCTACAAATAGATTTGATCAGAAATTAAATTCTTCCTGCCACATAATAATTAAAATACCACATGCACTAAGCAAGGAAAGAATATTAAACGCAGTAAAGGAAAAGGTCAAGTAACATATAAAGATAGACCTGTCATAATTACACCAATCTTCACACCAGATATTATGAAAACCAGAAGATCCTGGGCAGATGCCATACAGACTGTAAGGGAACACTAATGCCAATGCAGGCTACTATAACCAGCAAATCTCTCAGTTACCATAGGTAGAGAAACCAAAGTATTCCATGACAAAAACAAACTTAAACAATATATTTGCACACAACCAGCCCTTCAAAGGACAATGAATAGAAAACACCAACAAAAGGAGGGAAACTACACACTAGAAAAAGCAAGAAATTAATCTTCTTTCAACAAACCCAAAAGAAGGAAACCACACAAACATAAAACTGACATCAAAAATAACAGGAAGCAACCATCACTATTCCTTAATATCTCTTAACATCAATGGACTCAATTCCCCAATAAGAAGACAGAGACTAACAGATTGGATACTTAAATAGGACCCAACACTTTGCTGCTTACAGGAAACACATCTCAGTGTCACAGATAAACATTACCTCAGAGTAAAAGGTTGGAAAACAATTTTCCAAGCAAATGGTTCCAGGTAACAAGGCAGAATAGCCATTCTTATATCGGATAAAATTGACTTTCAACCAAAAGTCATCAAAAGACACAAAAGAACACTTCATACTTATCAAAGGAAACATCAGCAAAGAAAAACTCTCAATTCTGAACATCTATGCTCCAAATGCATGGTCACCCCCATTTGTAAAGAAACATTATTAAACATTAAAGCACTCATTGCACCTCACACAATAATTGTGGGTGACTTTAACACCCAAACCTCTTTAATGGACAGATCAGGGAAACACAAACTAAACAGAGACGCAGTGAAACTAACACAAGTTTTGGCCCAAATAGATTTAACAGATATCTATATAAGATTTTATCCTAAATCCAAAGAATATAACTTCTCAGCACCTAATGGTACCTTCTCCAAAACTGACCATATAATTTGTCACAAAACAGAAATCAAGAGATATAAGAGGATCAAACTAATCCCATGCCTCCTATCAAATCATTATGGATAAGGGTAGTCTTCAATAGTAACAAAAACAAAAGAAAACCCACATACACATGGAAGCTGAACAATGCTCTATAGGAAGAATTTTATTGAGAATGGTAAGTGAGCAGAGCTTGATGGGTCAAACCCACACTCATATGGATTGGCTTTTTCAATGATAACTTGGTCAAGAAAGAAATAAGGAAAGTAATCAAAGACTTTTTCTAGATTAATGAAAATGAAGGAACAACATACACAAATTTATGGGACACAATAAAAGCAGTGCTAAGAGAACAGTCATAGCTCTGAGTGCCTCCAAAAAGAAGCTGGATAGAGCATACACTAGCAGCTTAACAGCATACCTGAAAGCTCTAGAACAGAAAGAAGCTAATACACCCAAGAAGATTAGACAGCAGGAAATCATCAAACTCAGGGCTGAAATCAACCAAGTAGAAAAAAAAGAACTATACAAGGAATCAACAAAACCAGGAGCTGATTTTTGAGAAAATCAACAAAATAGATAAACCCTTAGCCAGACTAACCAGAGGACACAAACAGTACCAAACTAAGAAAACCAGAAATGAAAAGGGAAATATGACAACAGAAACTGAGAAAATTCAAAAAATCATAAACAACTGGAAAATCTGGATGAAATGAAAAATTTGCTAGACGGATACTAAATACCAAAGTAAAATAAGGATCAGATAGATTGTCTAAATCATCACATAACATCTAAAAAATAGAAGCAGTCATTGAAAGTCTCCCTACAAAAACAGCACAGGGCCAGATGGTTTTAGTGCAGAATTATATCAGACCTTCAAAGAAGACATAACACTAATAGTCTTCAAAGTATTCCACAAAAAAGAAACAGAAGGAACACTACCCAACTCATTCTATGATGGCACAATTATGCTGATACCAAAACCAAGCAAAGATCCAACAAAGAAAGGGAACTTGAGACCAATTTCCCTTATAAATATTGATGCAAAAATACTCAAAAAATTCTTGCAAACCAAATCCAAGAACATATCAAAACAATCATTCACCATGATCAAATAAGTTTCATTCCAGAGATGCAGGGATGGTTCAATATAAGGAAATCCATCAATGTAATCCACTACATAAACAAACTCAAAGAAAAAAAAAAACACGGTCATTTCATTAGATGCTGAAAAAGCATTTGAACTTGCATGCTAAAAGTCTTGGAAAGAATAGGAATTCAAGGCCAATACCTAAACATAGTAAAAGCAATACACAGCAAGCAAGTAGGCAACATCAAAATAAATGGAGAGAAACTTAAAGCAATCCCACTAAAATCAGGGACTACACAAGGCTGCACTCTCTCTCCATATTTATTCAATATAGTACTTGAATTTCTAGCTAGAGCAATTAGATAAAAAAAGGTCAAAGGGATACAAATTGAAAAGGTAGAAGTTCAATTATCACTATTTGCAGATGAAATAATAGTATACTTAACTGACCCAAAATAACTCCACCAGAGAACTCCTACACCTGATAAACAACTTCAGCAAAGTGGCTGGATATAAATTTAACTCCAACAAATCAGTAGCCTTCCTATACTCAAAGGATAAACAGGCTGAGAAAGGAATTAGGAAAATGACAGACTTCACAACAGTCACAAACATTATAAAGTATCTTGGTGTGACTAACAAAACGAGTGAAAGATTTGTATGACAAGAACTTCACATCTCTGAAGAAAGAAATCAAAGAAGACCTCAGAAGAATGGAAAGATCTTCCATGCTCATGCATTGGCAGGATTAATATAATTAAAATGGCCATTTGTCAAAAGCAATCTACAGTTTCAAAGCAATCGCCATCAAAATCCCAACTCAATTCTTCATAGAGTTAGAAAGACCAATTCTCAAATCCATCTGGAATAACAAAAAACCCAGAATAGCAAAAACTATTCTCAACAGTAAAAGAGCTTCTGGGGGAAAGAATATCCTGAACCTCAAGCAGTACTACAGAGCAATAGTGTTAAAAGCTGCATGATATTGGTACAGTGATAGGCATGTAGATCAATGGAAGAGAATTGAAAAACAATAAATGAACCCACACTCCTATGGTCACTTGATCTTTGATAAAGTAGTTAAAACCATCCAGTGAACAAATGATAGCCTTTTCAACAAATGGTTCTAGTTCAACTGACAGCTAGCATGCACAAGCATGCAAATCCATCCACCCTTTTTTTGTTGTACTAAGTTCAAGTCCAAGTGGATCAGGGACTTCCACATAAAACCAGACAAACTGAAACTAATAGAAATAAAACTGGGGAAGAGCCTTGTTCACATGGGCACAAAGAAAAATTTCCTGAACAGAACACTAATAGCTTATGCTCTAAGATCAATAATTGACAAATGAGACCATATATTATTACAAATTTTCTTTAAGGCAAAGACACTGTCAATAGGGCAAAAAGGCAACCCACAAATTGGGAAACGATCTTTACCAACACTATATCCAACAGAGAGTTAATATCAAATATATATACAAAGAACTCAAGAAGTTTGACTCTAGAGAGCCAAATAACCCTATTAAAAGATTGGGTACAGAGCTAAACAAAGAATTTTCATGGAGGAATTTTGAATAGCTGAGAAGCACCCAAAGAAATGTTCAACATCCTTAGTCATCGGGGAAATATAAATAAAAACAACCCTTAGATTTCATCTCAAACCAGTTAGAATGGCTAAAGTCAAAAATTCAGGAGACAGCAGGTGTTGGCGAGGATTTGGTAAAGGAAGAACACTCCTCCACTGTTAGTGGGATTGCAAGCTGGTACAACCACTCTGGAATCAGTCTGGCAGTTCCTTAGAAAACTGGGCATAATACTACTAGAGGATCCTTTTATACCACTCCTGGGCATATACACAGAAGTTTCTCCAACATGTAATAAGGACATGTCCTCCACTATGTTCATAGCAGCCATATTTATAATAGCCAGATAGTGGAAACAACCTATATCTCCTTCAACAGAGGAATGGATTCAGGAAATATGGTATATTTACACAATGTAGCACTAATGAGCTATTAAAATGATGAATTCATAAAATTCTAAAGCAAATGGGTGGAACTGGAAAATATCATCCTGAGTGAGGTAACCCAATTACAAAAAACCACACATAGTATGCACTCACTGATAAGTGGATATTAGCCCAGAAGTTTGGAATAACCAAGGCACATTTCACATATCAAATGATGCCCAAGAAGGAAGAACAAAATATGGATACACTGGTCCTTCCTAGAAGGGAGAACAAAATGCCCACAGAAGGAGATACAGAGACAAATTGTGGAGCAGAGACTGAGGGAAAGACCATGCAGTGACTACCCCACCTAGGGATCCATCCCATATACAGTTACAAAACCCAAACATTGTTATCAATGCCCACAAGTACTTGCTGACTGGAGCCAAATAGAGCATTCACCTGGGAGGCTCTACTTGTGCATGCCAAATATAGAGGGGAACACTCTTATCCATCCATTGAACTGAACACATCCCCAGTGGGGGAGCTAGAGCAAGGACCCAAGGAGCTGAAAAGGGGTTTGCAGTGTCATAGGAAGAACAATGATATGAGCCACCCAGTACTCCTGGAACTCCTAGGGACAAAACCATCAACCAGATAGTACACATGATGGCCTTGTGCATCAAAGGGAGGAAAGGCCCTTGGCCTTTGAAAGGTTCGATGACACAATGTAGGGGAATACAAGGACAGGTAAGTGGGAGAGAGTTGATTGGAAAGAGGGGGAGGAAAGATGGCTTATGGGATTTTCATGGAGAGAGCCAGGAAAGGGGAAATCATTTGAAATATAAATAAAGAATATATCTAATAAAGAATAATAATATAAAAGAATAGCCCCCAAAGAATTAGATTATAAAGTTTATAATATAGAATATAAGAATGTAAAATATAGATCATACAATATAGAATATAATTGAATATATAGAATATATAATACAGAATAGAACATAGAATATAGAATTGGCAACCCACAAATTGGGAAAAGATCTTCACCAACCCTACATCTGACAGAGGGCTAATATCCAATGTATACAAAGAACTCAAGAAATTAGACCCCAGAAAACCAAATAACCCTATCAAAAATGGGATACAGAGCTAAACAAAGACTTTTCACCTGAAGAACTTCAGATGGCTTAGAAGCACCTTAAGAAATGTTCAACATCATTAGTCATTAGGGAAATACAAATCAAAACAACCCTCAGATTTCACCTCACACCAGACAGAATGGCTAAGATTAAAAACTCAGGAAACAGCAAGTGTTGGTGAGGATGTAGAGAAAGAGGAACACTCCTTCACTGCTGGTGGGATTGCAAGCTGGTACAACCACTCTGGAAATCATTTTGGCGGTTCCTCAGAATACTGGACATTATATTTCTGGAGAACCCTGCCATAACACTCCTGGGCATATACCCAGAAGATTCACCAGCATATAATAAGGATACATGCTCCACTATGTCCATAGCAGCCTTATTTATAATAGCCAGAAGCTGGAAAGAACCCAGATGTCCCTCAACAGAGGAATGGATACAAAAAATGTGGTATATATACACAATGGAGTACCATTCAGCTATTAGAAGCAATGAATTCATGAAATTCTTAAACAAATGGATGGAGCTGGAGAACATCATACTAAGTGAGGTAACCCAGTCTCAAAATAATACCCATGGTATGCAGTCACTGATAAGTGGATATTAGCCTAGAATCTTGGAACACCAAAGACACAATCCACATACGAAATAATGTCCCAGAAGAAGGAAGAAGTGGACCCTGGATCTGGAAAGGCCAATGCATCAGTGTAGGAGAATGCCAGAACATGGAAGAGGGAAGGGGAGAATGGGGGGATGGGGGTGGGGAGAAAAGGGCATATGGGACCTTTGGGGGGTGGGGAACAAGGAAAAGGGAAACGAAATGTAAATAAAGAATATATCCAATAAAAAAGAATAAGTATATAAAGCTGGAAGATGGAAGAGAGAAAATAAAAGGTAGAGGACAAAGTATAGAATATGGAATAAGAACATAGACTATAGAATTCAAGAATATAGAATATAGAATGCAAAAATATAGAATATGGAATATGGAGTATAGAGTATAGAATATGGAATCCAGAATACAGAATATAGAATATAGAATACAGAATACAGAATATTTAGAATATAGAAGATTTAGAATATAGAATATAGAATGTAGAATATAGACCTTGTACCATAGAACATAGAATGTATAATATAGAATGTAGAATGTAGAATATAATATGCAAGAATATAGACTATAGAATATAGATTACAGAATGTAGAAAGTAGAATGTAGAATGCAAAAATATAGAATTTAGAATATGGGATTTAGGATATAGAATATATAATACCTAATATAGAATGTAGAATATGGAATATGGTATATGATATGTGAAATATGGAATATAGAATATAGAATATAGAATGTAGAATGTAGGACGTAGGATGTAGGATGTAGGACATAGGACATAGAATGTAGAGCATAGAGCATAGAGAATAGAACATAGAATATAGAATAAAGGATATAGAATATAGAATATACAATGCAAGAATATAGAATGTAAAATATGGTATGCAAGAATACAGAATGTAGAATATGGAATATAGAAT
Organism: Apodemus agrarius; assembly: GCA_964023405.1. Lineage (NCBI taxonomy): Eukaryota > Metazoa > Chordata > Mammalia > Rodentia > Muridae > Apodemus > Apodemus agrarius. The sequence goes on from OZ030018.1 coordinate 73,014,630, forward strand.
ATATAATGCAAAATTTTGAAAGTAGAATGTGGAATGCAAGAATATAGAATTTAGAATATAGGATTTAGAATATAGAATATATAATATAGAATGTAGAAAGTAGCATGTGGAATGCAAAAATATAATTTAAAATATAGAATATATAATGTAGATTGTAGAATATGGAATATGGTATATAAAATATGAAATATGGAATATGGAATATGGAATATGGAATGCAAGAATATAGAATATTGGCACAGTGTGCCATACACAAATGGCACAGTGAGGTAACTTAATCACCCAGGAGTGAGGAGAGACCTGCCTGCACAGGTAGAACAACTGCCTCTATTCAGAATCATGGGCAGAACCCTCTGGAGGAAGCCCTCCAGTTTCTGACTCCAGCTTGGGACCATGCTCTGGCACCATGCACCATTTCCAAGTAATGTACAAAGGTAGCTAAACACTCAGGAGTGCCCAGAGGCCAGACAGCACAGGTAGGACCAACCCTGCTACTCAGAGGAAACAACCAGAAATCCTCAGGACACAAGAGCCTAGGAACAGCCTGGAATAGGAGTCTTCTGATTTCTACCTGCACGCAGAGTTCATCAGGGTCACAGAGCTACATACCCAAATACAACCACTAGAGAGCAGGTCTCCCAGGAGTACCTACATACCTGGAGTACACAGAGAGAACTTCTCTCCCAGGAGCACAGATACAGAGGCTTTCATGACAGATAAGCCACAGAGACAGCAATACCAGGTAACACCAGAGATAACCAGATGGCAAAAGGTAAATGCAAGAACATTACCAACAGAAAATAAGGCAACATGGCATCATCTGACCCAAGTTCTCCTACAACAGCAAATCCTGGATACCCCAACAAACCAGTAAAACACGATCTGGATTTAAAATCACATCTCATGGTACTGATAGAGGATTTCAAGAAGGACAGAAATAACTCCCTTAAAGAAGTATAGGAGAACATAAGTCATCAAGTAGAAACCCTAAAAACGGAAACACAAAAACCCCTAAAGAAATACAGAAAAACATGGGACAACAGGCAGAAGCCCTTAAAGAGGAAACACAAAAATCCCGTAAAGAATTAAAGGAAAACACACAAACACACATACACACACAAACAAAACAAAACAAAACAAACAAAAAACAAGTGAAGGAACTGAACAAATTCATCCATGATCTAAAAACAGAGGTAGAAACAATTAAGAAATCACAAAGGTAGACAACTCTGGAGATAGAAAACCTTGGAAAGTAATCAGGAGTCATAGATGCAAATATCAACAACAGAATGCAAGAAATAGAAGAATCTAAGGTGCTGAAGATACCATAGAAAGCATTGACTTAACAGTCAAAGAAAATGCAAAATGCAAAATGTTTGTAACCCAAAACATCCAGGAAACCCAGGACACAAGAACAAACTTAATGATTATAGGTATAGAGGAGAGCAAAGATTTACAACTTAAAAGGACAGTAAATATATTCAATAAACTTGTAGAAGAAAACGTCCCTAACCTACAGAAAGAGATGCCTGTGAACATGCAAGAAGACTACAGAACTCCAAACAGACTGGACCAGAACAGAAATTCCTCCCATCATGTAATAATCAAAACAAATATACCAAATAAAGAATATTAAAAGCAGTAAGAGAAAAAGGCCAAGAAATATATAAAGGAAGACGTATCAGAATTATACCAGACTTCTTACTAGAGACTATGAAAGCAAGAAGATCCTGGGCAGATCTCATACAGAACATAAGAGAACACATATGCCAGCCCAAACTACTATACCCTGCAAAACTCTGAATCACCAGAGATTGAGAAACCAAGATATTCCATGAAAAAACAAACAAACAAATATACACTATATTTTTCAATAAATCCAGCTCTACAAAGGATAATAGATGGAAAATGAAAATATAAGGAGGGGAACTACACCTTAAAAAAAGCAAGATAGTAATCTTTCAAAAAATCCAAAAGAAGATAATCACACAAACATAAAAATAACATCAAAAATAACAGGAAGCAACAATCACTATTCCTTAATGTCTCTTAACATCAAGGGACTCAATTCCCCAATAAAAAGACAGAGACTAACAGACTGGATACATAAATAGGACCCAGCATTTTGCTGCATATAGGAAATGCATCTCAGCATCAAATACAAACACTACTTTAGAGTAAAAAGCTGGAAAACAATTTTCCAAGCAAATGGTCCCAGGAACCAAGCTGGAGTAGCCATTCTAATATCAGATAAAATTGACTTTCAACCAACAGTCATCAAAAAAGACACAGAAGGACACTTAATGCTCATCAAAGGAAAAGTCTACCAAGAAGAACTTTCAATTCTGAACTCTTATGCTCCAAATACAAAGGCACCCTCATTCATAAAAGAAACCTTACTAAAGATCAAAGCAAACATTGTACCTCACCCAATAATTGTGAGTGACTTCAAAACCCCACTCACCTCAAGAGACAGATCAGGAAACACAAACTAAACAGACACACAGTGAAACTAACAGACATTTTGGACCAAATGTATTTAACATATATATATATATATATATATATATATATATATATATATACACACACACACATATATATATATATATATATATATATATATATATATAAAACATTTCATCCTAAATCAAAGGAATATAGCATCTCAGCATCTCATGGTACTTTCTACAAAATCGAAAATATGATTAGTCACAAAACATACCTCAACAGATATAAAAAGATCGAACTATTGCCATGCCTCTTATCAGAGCACTGTGGACTAAGGGTGGTCTTCCATACCAGCAAAAACAACAGAAAGCCCATATATACGTGGAAGTTGAACAATAATCTACTCAATGACACCTTGGTCAAGGAATAAATAAGGACATAAATCAAAGACTTTTTAGAATTTAATGAAAGTGAAGGCACAAAATACCCAAATTTTTGGGACATATGAAAGCAATGTTATGAGGAAAACTCAGACATTCGAGTGCCTCTAAAAAGAGGCTGGAGAGAGCATACAATAGCAGCTTAACAGCACACCTGAAGGCTCTAGAACAGAAAGAAACTAATACACCCAAGAGGAGTAGAAGGCAGGAAATTATCAAACTCAGGGCTGAAATCAACTAAGTAGGAAAAAAAAGAACTATACAAAGAATCAACAAAACCAGGAGCTGGTTCTTTGAGAAAATCAACAAAATAGATAAAACCTTATCTAGACTAACCAGAGGGCACAGAGACAGTATCCAAAATAAGAAAATCAGAAATAAAAAGGGAGATATAACAACAGAAACTGAGGAAATTCAAAAAAATCATCAGATACTATGACAAAAGACCAAACTCAACACAACTAGAAAATCTGGATGAAATGGACGATTTCCTAGACAGATACCAAATACCAAAGTTAAAATCAGGATCAGATAGACTACCTAAATTATCACATAACCCCTCAAGAAATAGAAGCAGTCATTGAAAGTCTCCCAACAAAAATAGCACAGGACCAGATGGTTTTAGTGCAGAATTCTATCAGACCATCAAAGAAGACTTAATATTAATACTCTTCAAACTATTCCACAAAATAGAAACAGAAGAAACAGTACCAACTCGTTCTATGAAGCCACAGTTATGCTGGTACCAAAACCACACAAAGATCCAACAAAGAAAGAGAACTTCAGACCAATTTCCCTTATGAATATTGATGCAAAAATACTCAATAAAATTCTTGCCAAGAACACATCAAAATGGTTATTCACCACAATCAAATAGGCTTCATCCCAGGGATGTAGGGATGGTTCAATATGTGGAAATCCATCAATGTAATCCACTACATAAACATACTCCAAAAAAGAAACAATATGATCATTTCATTAGATATTGAAAAATCATTTGACAAAATTAAGCATCCTTTCATGTTAAAAGTCTTGGAAAGAATAGGAATTCAAGGCCCAGTTTTTTTTTATATTCTTTGTTTACATTCCAAATAATTTTCCCTTTCCTGGTACCCCCTCCCCCTAAGACCCATAAGTCCTCTTCTCTCCACCAGTTCCCCAATCAAACCCTTCCCACTCCGCTGTCCTGGAAATCCCTCACAATGCTGCATCAAGTCTTTCCAGGACCCGGGCCCTCTCCTTCCTTCTTCATGGGAATGATTTGATATGCGTGTTGTGTTTTGGGTATTCTGAGCTTCTGGGCTAACATCCACTTATCAGTGACTGCATTCCATGTGTGTTCTTTTGTGAATGAGTTACCTCACTTAGTATGATATTTTCCATTTTCAACCATTTGCCTAAAAATTTCATGAAATCATTGTTTTTAATTGCTGTGTGTGTATTATTGTGTAAATATACCACATTTTCTGTATCCATTCCTCCATTTAGGGACATCTGGGTTTTTTCGAGCTTCTGGCTATTATAAATAAGGCTGCTATGAACATAGTGTAGCATGTGTCCTTATATAGCAGAACAGCAGGCAACATCAAAATAAATGGAGAGAAACTTGAAGCAATCCCACTAAAATCAGGGACTACACAAGGCTGTCCTCTCTCTCCTTATTTTATTCAATATAGTACTTGAAGTTCTAGCCAGAGCAATTAGAAAACAAAAGGACATCAAAGGTATACAAATGGGAAAGGAAGAAGTCAAATTATCATTATTTGCAGATGATATGATAGTGTACTTAGGCGACCCAAAAAACTCCACCACAGAACTCCTACAGCTGATAAACAACTTCAGCAAAGTGGCCAGATATAAAATTAACTCCAACAAATCAATAGCCTTCCTATACTCAAAGGATAAACAAGCTAAGAAATTAGGGAAACAAACGCTATACAATAGTCACAAATAATATAAAGTATCTTGGTGTGACTTGGTGTGACTCTAAATAATCAAGTAAAAGATGTGTATGACAAGAACTTCAAGTCTTTTGAAGAAAGAAATCAAAGACCTCAGAAGATGGAATGATCACCCATGCTTGTAGATTGGCAGGATTAATATAATAAAAATGGCTGTCTTGTCAAAAGCAATCTACATATTCAATGCAATTCCCATCAAAACCTGAACTCTACTCTTCATAGATTTAGAAAGAGCAATTTTCAAATTCATCTCAAATAACAAAAAACCCAGGATAGAAAAACTATTCTCAACAGTAAAAGAACTTCTGGCCGGGCGTGGTGGTGCATGCCTGTAATCCTAGCACTTGGGAGGCAGAGGTAGGTGGATTTCTGAGTTCGAGGCCAGCCTTGTCTACAGAGTGAGTTCCAGGACAGCCAGGACTACACAGAGAAACCCTGTCTTGGAAAAAAAAAAAAAGAGCCGGGCGTGGTGGCACATGCCTGTAATCCCAGCACTTGGGAGGCAGAGGCAGGAGGATTTCTGAGTTAGAGGCCAGCCTGGTCTACAGAGTGAGTTCCAGGACAGCCAGGACTACACAGAGAAACCCTGTCTCGAAAAACAACAACAACAAAAAAACCCAAAAAACCAAAACAAACAAACAAAAAAACCCAAAAAACAAAAAACAAAGAAATAAAAAAGAACGGGGGGAATCAGTATTCCGGATCTCAAGCAGTACTACAGAGCAATAGTGGTGGCGCACGCCTGTAATCCCAGCACTTGGGAGGCAGAGGCAGGCGGATTTCTGAGTTCGAGGCCAGCCTGGTCTACAGAGTGAGTTCCAGGACAGCCAGGGCTACACAGAGAAACCCTGTCTCGAAAAAAAAAAAAAAACTGCATGGCTTTGGTACATTGACAATCAGGCAGATCAATGGAATAGAATTGAAGCCCCAGAAATGAACCCACCCACGTATGGTCACTTGATCTTTGACAAAGGATATAAAACCATCCAGTGGAAAAAAAGACAGCCTTTTCAACAAATGGTGCTAGTTCATCTCAAAGCTAGCATGCAGAAGAATGCAAATCCATCCATTCTTTTTTTAATTAGATATATTTTTATTTGACTTTCAAATGATTTCCCCTTTGCTCATAAATTGATACATTCTTATCTCCTTGTACTAAGTTCAAGTCCAAGTGGATCAAGGACCTCCACATAAAACCAGACATACTAAAACTAATAGGAAAGAAACTGGGAAAGAACCTTGTGCACAGGGGCACAGGGGAAAATTTCCTGAACAGAACACCAACAGAACAGCAATGCTCTAATATAAAGAATTGACAAATGTGACCTCATAAAATTACAAAGATTCTGTAAGGCAAAGGACACTGTCAATAGGACAAAGTGGCTACTAACAAATTGGGAAAGATCCTTACCAAACCTACATCAGACAGAGTGCTAATATCCAAAATATACAAAGAACTCAAGAAGTTAGACTCAAGAGAATCAAATAATTCCATTAAAAATTGTGTACAGAGCTAAAAAAAGAATTTTCACATGAGGAATTATGAGTGAATGAGAAGCACCTAAAGAAATGTTCAATATCCTTAGTCATCAGGGAAATGCAAATCAAAAAACCCTGAGATTTCACCTCACACCAGTCAAATTGGCCTAGATTAAAAACTCAGGAGACAGCAGGTGCTAGCAAGGATGTGGAAAAAGAGGAACACTTCTCCGGTGCTGGTGGGATTGCAAGCCTGTAAAACCACTCTGGAAATCAGTTTGGTGGTTCCTCAGAAAACTGGACATAATACTGCTGGAGGACCCTTTTATACCACTCCTGGGCATGTACCCAGAGGATTCTCCATCATGTAATAAGGACACTTGTTACAGTGTGTTCATAGTAGCCCTATTTATAATAGCCAGAAGTTGGAAAGAACACAGATGTCCCTCAATGGAGGAATGGATACAGAAAATTTATATTTACACAATGGGATACTACTCAGCTATTAAAAACAATGAATTCATGAAATTCTTAAGCAAATGGGTGGAACTGGAAAATATCATCCTAAGTGAGGTAACCCAACCACAAAAGAACACACATTGTATGCACTCACTGATAAGTAGATATTAGCCCAGATGCTTGGAATACCCAAAACACACTTCACATATCAAATGATGCCCAAGAAAGAGCAAGAACAAGTATGGATACTCTGGTCCTTCTTAGAAGGAGGAACAAAATACCCACAGAAGGAGATACAGAGGCAAAGTGTGGAACAGAGTCTGAGGAAAAGAGACTACCCCACTTAGGGATCCCTCTCATATACAGTTATAAAAACCCAGACACTATTATCGATGCACACAAGTGCTTGCTGACCAGAGCTGGATATAGCTATCTCCTTGGAGGCTCTGCTAGTGCATGACAAATATAGAGGGGGACACTCTCAGCCAGCCAATGAACTGAGCACAGGGTCCCCAATCGAGGAGCTAGAAAAAGGACCCAAGGAGCTGAAGGTGTTTTCAGTGCCATAGGAGGAACCACAGTATGAGACACCCAGTACTCCCAGAGCTCCCAGGGACAAAACCATCAACCAAAGAGTTTACATGGTGCTACCATTTGCTCCAGATGCATAGGCAGCAGATGATGGCCTTGTTGGACATCAAAGGGAGGTGAGGTCCTTGGTCCTAGAAAGACTCGATATGCAGTATAGAGGAATACCAGGACAGGGAAGCTGGGAGAGGGTTGTTTCAGGGGAAGGGAAAATGCAATTTTTTTTGGGGGGGAGGAGACCAGGAAAAGGTAATCATTTGAAATGTAAATAAAGAATATATATCTAATTAAAAAAAGAAACTGTTTCAAAAATAATAAATATAGGATTATATAGAATACAAAATGTAGGATATAGAATATAGAATGTAAAATATAGAATATAGAATAAAGAATACAGAATATGGAATATTTAACATAGAATATAGAATATAGAATATTTAATATAGAATATAGAACATAGAACATAGAATATAAAGTATGGAATGCAAGATATAAAATATAGGATATGGAATATAGAATATAGAATGTAGAATGTAGAACATAGAATGTAGGATGTAGAATATAGAATGTAGAATGTAAAATGTAGAATATAGAATACAGAATACAGAGTACAGAATATAAAATATGGAAAATGGAATATGGAATATAGAGTATAGAATATATAATGTAGAATGCAAGAATATACAATGCAAGAATATAGAATGCCAGAATATAGAATGCAAGGATATAAAATATAGAATATAGAATATAAAATATAGAATATAGAATGTAGAATGTAGAATATAGAATGCAAGAATATAGAATTTAGGATATAGGATTTAGAATATAGCATATATAATGTAGAATGTAGAACGCATAATGTAGAATGTAGAATATAGAATTTAGAATATAGAGAATATAGAATATGGAATGTAGAATGTAGAGAATGTAGAGTATGTAGAATGCAAAATATAGAATGCAAGAATACAGAAATTAGGATATACAATTTAGAATATAGAATATAGAATGTAGAATGCAGAGTGTAAAATGTAGAATGTGCAATATACACCATAGAATGTAGAATGTAGATGTAGAATGTAGAATATAGAAGACTATAAAATATAGAATATAGACTATATAGATTCTAGAACATAGAATATGGAATACAGAATATAGAATACAAACTACACAATATATAGAACATAGTACATAGATTGTAGAATACTGAATATAGAATACTAAGTATAGAGTATAGAATACAGAATACAGAATATAGAATTGGATTATAAACTATAGAATACAGAATATAGAATACAGAATATGAATGTAGAATTTATAGAATTAATAGAATTCAGAATACAGAATAAAGAGCACTGAACAAAGAACACATAAAGAATATAAAATATAGTATACAGATGACAGAATGTGGAGTATAGTTTATAGAATATGGAATATTGAATATACAAAATAGAACATAGGATACAGAATAGAATAAAGAATATAAAATTACAACATAGTATGTGGAATATTATAATGTAAAATATAGAATAAAGAAAACAGAATATAGAATAGAATATAGGATATTGAATAAAAATATAGAACAGAAAATAGAGAATAGAGATAGAATACAGTATACAGAATACAGAATAGAATATATAATATAGAGTATAGAATATATTATGTACCCCTCCACCCTCTCTTATCACTCTGCCCTCTCTCACCCTTCTCTCTGCCCCCCTCTCCATTCTTTCCCCCCTTCCACGAGGTCATGGCCATCCCTCATCTATCTTTTTTTTCTCTCTTTACTTCTCTCTTTTTCTCTTCCTACTGTTCTATATTAAAGCATTGAAACTCTAAAAAAAGAATATAGAACATAGAATGCAAAACACTCAATACAGAATATGCAGTACAGATTACAGAATAGAAAATACTGAATATAGAATACTGACCACTAATATATCCATAGACAATAAAATATTATAGAATAAAGAATAGAGATTAGTAAATATACTATGGAATAAAAATATAGAATATAGAATATAGATTGCAGGATACAGAATACTGAGCATAGAACACAGCATACTAGAATATTGAATATCAAATATAGTCTATAAGAATATAGAATAACAATTTTGAATTATAATACAGAATATAGAATATAAGATATTAAATAATGAATACAGAATACATAATTGAATGTCTAATAAAGAATGTAAATATATAGACTCTAGAATCTAGAACATAGAATATAGTAAAGAGAATACAGAATACAGAGTACAGAATGTAGAATGCAGTATGTAGAATGTAGAAAGTAGAATGTAGAATGTGGAATGCAGAATATAGAGAGAAGTGAGAGTGTTCACATGAATCGAGTTCCAGGCCAGGTCAGATATGAACAAATGTGAAAAATAAAATTGTGTTAAAGATTGGTGACTTCCCAAACTGGGATAGTCATTAGATAGCAAATACAATTTCTCAGATCTAGAGTGGGAAACAGAAACCAAGGAATGGGAATAGTCACTCAATAAGTATTTTTAAAGGATATATGTAATATTTATCATGTTGTATATAAAGAATAAAAAGCATACATATAAATAAAATAAAGAATATATATATCATATATCTCATGATAATGGCCTTCCATATTATAGTTAGTGTATTTGAGAATAATAGGAAATTGTACCCCTCTGAGGGAGATATATGTGTTCCACCCAATGTGTTCCTATATACCTATCCATTTTGACTTCAGATTATAGCTTTATCATTTATTTAAAACTAATATCCCAATATAAGTGAATATATGACATATTTGTTGTTCTGTACTGTTTTTCCTCACTTGGGATGACTTTTCTAATTCTGCCCATGTCCATATACTTGCAAATTTTCACGTTAATAGCCAAGTAATACTCACTAGTATAAATGTAGCATATTTTTTTCCAAAAAATTTTTTTATTGGATATATTCTATATTTACATTTCATTTCCCTTTTTTTTTATTACCGATGCTATGTTGTACTTCCAGACAGGTGCCTAGCATGGCTGTCATCTGAGAGATACTACCCAGTAGTTGACTGTGCTAGATGCAGATACCCATACCCAAGCAGTGGATGAAGGTCAGAGACCCCAGACTACGGAATAGTTAATGGAGTGATTGCAGGAACTGATGGGGATGGCAACCAAACCTGAAAATCAACAAAATCATCTAACATGTGCCCCTGGGAGCTCCCAGAGACTAAGACACCAACCAAAGAGCATTCATGGGCTGGTCTAAGGTCCTCAGCACATAGCATAGGACTCCCTTTTCTGGCCCCAGTGGGAGAGGATATGTCTAATCCTTTAGAAACTTGATGCCCCCTGAGGAAGCATACTCTCTCAGTGAAGGGGAAGGGGAGAGAGAGGAACTCCTCAGGGGGTACTGGGAGAATAGGCAACATTTAGGATGTGAGTAAATAAAATATGTAATTAATTAATTTTAACAAAAGAGAGACTGTGATGCATGTGGGTTGTCTGGTAAGGAGTTCTTCTGCCTCCCTGCAACTCTGTCACTATTGGAGATCTCAGGTAGAACATATTTTTAGGCATTTAGGGCTGACACAAAGGGATGTGAGTAGGCGAGAGTTGGGAGTAGGGTTGAAAGGGTCCACAGGAAAGGGAGAAGCTGGGTCTGCTATGAATTTTGATAGAGTTGATAAGAGATGGGGTCAGAGGAGGAAGGCAGGTTCCTGCAAGTGGTATCCTATTGGACTGGAGATGAAACTAGGGAATAGAAATTGAGGACAGGAAGGAATCACCTGCCTGGTTCCCTGGTTGGAGTAGCCAGAGCTTTCCCAGGTAGAAACAGGCAGTCAAGTAGTCTGCTTCGGGCCTAAGATGACACTGGATGTTGGATACAGAGGACAAGGAGAGTGAAGGTTGCCTACTCAGTTACCAGTCCTGTGTGACTAGTTAGTACCTCTGGGCTTAAGAGCGTGAGAGGAAAGGATGGGTAAGGGAGGAAAGTCGGGTCCACAGAGAAGATCTGAGTATCTGGCAAAGGAGCAAATGAGAAAGAAGAGGCAGGCTGTCTGCTACAGAGCTGGGGATACTGGTAGATCAGTGTCTCACTGTGCAGTCATCAGAAAAGCATTTTCCTATGGTAAGTGAGAACAAATAGAGAGGCTCACAACTGTACAACTTGTAAATAGTCAAAAAAACCTTAAAACATTCAGTCATAGAATTCATGTCTCCATCAAAATCCACCACCCATGGCACAAGAAACTCTATGGAAGAGACAACCTAAAGATTGTGAGAGCAAGAGAGGGTGGAAGACACCTTCCTCACACAGTACATATGAACTCACAGACACTGTGGCAGCACGTACATGGGTCAATGCCAGATGCGGTTCTAAGGCTGAGAGGGAAAATGAACACAAGCCCCAATCCTTATCCATGAAGCTCTCTGCAAAATAGAAAATTCCTTTTCTCCAGCAGTCTCGCTGAGTATACAAATCACTCTTTGGGCCAGGCATGCCCCCTCCATGTCCAGCCAGTTGTAGACAGCCAATGAAAACTGAACTCAGTATCAATTTTGGAGGTTCTTTGTCTCAAAATGTACTGTCAGGACACTTTGTTCTTACCTTAGAAGAACTCGCATAAGTGATGGAGCTTTATGTTTTATGTTTTTGGTGACATTTATGTGTGCAAATAAATGTGAGTTTCTTTGTCTTTTCATTTAAAAAAAGTTGTGTTTGTTGTTTTGTATTTTTTCAATGAACTAGAGGTCAAATCACGATACTTCTCTAGAGACATGCCTTCCGAAGTATTCAGGACTTTTCTCTCTTTGCCAGTAGCTCCAAATTTGACAGTTTCACAACTACCATGACTGTGATGCTGTTGATTGTCAAGGCTGCCACAGTGCTGCAGAGAAGGAGGAAAATGAGACCAATTTAAAAATACCAGTAAACTCATTGTGATTAGATAGCATATATTTTATATCATTGTATATTGTATATTGTATATCATATATATCACATTATATCATAATGTAGAACATATTTAATTATATATTATTAAATATAAAATTGTTATAATATGTAATATTATTGCATATTATATTGTGGGTATCATAATGTAACATATTATATAATTAAATTTATGATATAATGTATTGTATAGTAAATATAATACTATATAATTATGTGTGTAATTAATCTTCATTATATATTTTATAAATATGTTATATTTTATATTGTATACAATGATATCTAATATACTCTTTAACTTTCTACTATTATTTGGTTTTGAATGTAATAATTCTGTTTTTATAGTAAATATTTTAAGTAAAAATATAAGCACATTAGAGCATGTAACACATGTAATATTGGTTAAACATCTCAATGGCAAAATTTTACACAATTTCAATTTAGTTTAAACCAGTGACTGTAGAAATCAAATGCTGCTAACAAAGCAGCAACAAATTTGAGTGGAAATAAGTATCTAATTATGCTCTCTAAAGGAATGGAGTCCACCAGAAGTTCAAGGTCATCTGTGGAGAAAGTCAAGTGCATGAAATCGTTTCAGTACGTAAAGGAGAATTAAACAGAGAACAAGGAGGGCTCTTTGAAATTCAGAAACCATAATTTGAGTGAGAGTCCTCATTACTAACTTAGATCTATGAAATGCCTTCAAAGTCTTACAAAAGGAAACATTTTTAAATGCATTTTCTTAGTTACTGAAAAATATCCATTTTTACCATACGATGTTTTGGTACATGCAAATGTGAAATGGTTGCCAAAATTGAGGTAATTATCATTTTCATTGCTCCACGCAGTTATTGTGTATTAACTATGCTCTTCACTAATATTGAGTAAGCAATAAAATATAATTAAATATAATTACCATTCTATACATTTGTTTGAAACTTACTCATCCTACCTCTCTGTACCTCTGCATCCTTTAATGATCTCTTTGCTCTACCCTCTCTCCATATTCTAGCCACAACCATATGTGCTATTTTTCATTTTTTTGTCTCACTTACTGAACTTACTATTATGTCCTTTATGATCATCGATATTGTACAAATGACAGGAGCGTTACTGGAAACTCTCTGAATTGTGGCATACCATGTGTATTATAGTTCTTTATCAATTCATCCATCTGCAGTCATGTACTTGAGTACTCTGCCATAACTGTAGTAAATGATGGAGCCATAAAAACAGCTCTAAAGGGAAGCTTAGTAGAAAAACATTTGACAACACTGTGTATGTACTTTGATCAATTCAATATTCTGCACACAATTACAAGTCAGTTTTCCTTACTTTTTTTGAGTCTTCAATCATATGGCATAATACAAAAAAGACTTAAGTAAAATAGCTAATCCTCATTTCATTGTAATTGCAGATAAGGAGATATTGGGATGGAAGTGATAAAAGTATAATTCAAAAACATTTTCTTCTCTTGCAGTATTTTACCTTTGAAAAATGAAAGTTTAAACACATAAAGTGATGAAAATCATAATTTGTTTCCAGAATCTGTTAACAAAATCTTGGGAGTTTTTATAAGAATTACAATTTGTTCTGCATTTAGGGGTGGTACATTTGGTAGGTTACTTCTCCTTGTATACAATTGTCTCATTTAAGGTATTTTCTGATCTACCAAACTCTGTGATTTGAGTGTGATTATATGTTCCTGTCATTTTCCTGTGGAAATTTTGTATATTTGAATTCATATGCAACAGACACATTACATATGCAAACAACTACTCAATTTTCAGTGAGAAAATGGCATTCTCTGTTGTTCATGTCAGTGAAGAGTATATCTTATCAATTGTGTATAGGAAAATTTGCATATTCATATAAGTTTTATAAAAAGTTTTATAGTGCATATATTTTTGAATCTTCAAAAAGTCTTCAAGGGTTTTAGAACAGGACATATTTAAATTTAATAGATGGAAAAGCTGAAACCTAGAAAAGCTGATTTACAGAAGGGCATTCAGACAACATTAAATATAAGCTTGAGATATAGTCCTATTTTCTGCTCCTGCATAGATTTTAACATGATATGTACCCTGGTTTAGCTCCAAGGAGAACACTGGAGTAAATGATAACCTAGTAGTTGTCCTAGCATATGCACACATGCTCGTGTGTATGCACACACACACACACACACACACACACACACACACACAGAGAGAGATATAAACACACACACGAGAGAGTGTTTGAATATACATTCACATACCCTATGTACGTGTTTCCTTACACTTATATGCTTTCACTATTAGTCTCATTTATATTACATTTAAGATCTCTGTGGTACATGAACATCCATGTTTATCATACTCATCATAGAAAATATAAACAACTCAGATGTCTATAATCTGATGGACAGATAAACACGATATAAATTTATTCAGCTGTAATAAAAATAAAATTGTGACATTTTTCTGCCATGGATAGAAAAGCAGATAAAGTCAAAAATTGTTTTATTAGGCAAAGCAACCCAGATAACACTCATTGTGTGTTTTATCCCATAAGTAGAGGCTAGAGTTGGGTCCTTATGTATGTGCACATATGGGAGGTGTGGGTCATCAAAGTCAAATGTAGGCTGCTCAGGAAAGAGATTGATTACAGTTATGGTACCATGGATTCTTCAGGATCAAATTTTAATTCTTAAAATCACTAACTTGAAAGTCAGGAGAGATATACATATTACAAATTGATTGTAATTATCTCTAGACAATAATGTTGGGTTATTTTCAATAGTGTATGCATTTTGCAAATATAATTTCTGCCACTGAAATCTTAGAATGATTCATTTATAAAGATGAGCCAGTTGATGTTACTTCCCTTCTTGGGGAAGATGTTACTTCCTTTCTCTCCCTCTCTCTTTTTCCACGCTCTTTTATTCTTTTCACCACATTCACTCACATTCCTTGAAGAGAATAGATATTTCCCCCAATGGAGAGTCTTTGCACTGATCTTCCTTTAACAATCCCAACAAAAGTCAGCACATTCATGGAAGGGTTTGGCAGTTCAAGGAAAATCAGTGAAGATTGTCTTTCACCTTTTTCATTATTCAACTCGGGGGAAAAGACAAGGCAATGTTAAGATGTGGGGAAAGACCTGAAGCAGTATCTACAAAATGTCTTATTAACTTCCTAGGGCTATAAAATTACAAAACTGCCTTTGAGGGCACAGTAGGAACATTGTTTCTCTGACTGTGGTCCTGTCTTACAACTATGTTTCTATATAAATATGTATGCTGCTAGATGTTATTACTGTACAGGTAGTTTTTCTATGATGACCTCCCTGAAGGTTATATAACAAAAACAATACTATGATAAACTCTCTTGTATCTGAGAAACTGAGGTAAGACCCTTCACACCACTTGTTTTCATCACTTATGTGTGTTTGACTTTCTGTTTTATTACAGCTCTTCCAACTACAAATTTAGAGTTTTTAGTTTTAAAGTTTTAATAAATTCTACATTCACAGAAAACAACTCATTTTTGTCTTGTTAAAACAGGTGTTAAAGAACTGCCTAAGATTTGCTAATGCATTGATATAAATATAGACCCATTCTTGCTTATATAAGAAATAGAAAAAAACTTTTTTTCTGTAGATATAAAAATGGTCAGGAGAGAGTTAATAGTTCACTTTGAATTCCCAAGTTTGTCACTACAAATGAGAAGCTTTCAGAGACCATAAAATTCCCTCCCTCCATTGCCAATTGCCCAGCTGCACTACCAGAGAGCCTACACATCTTTGCTAATTGGATGGAACACGCTTGCTATGTTTTTTTTTCTTCCTCACCAGCGACACAAGCTGTGTGAAGTTTCCCAAAGGGAATACCCTGTTTGACAGGATTTACTCCTGACAAGCTGTCAGAGAAGTGTAGGTCTGAAGTTGCAAGGAATGAATATAAATGAAAATTGCTACATTAAATACAAGACTGCAAGCAGGTCAGAGATATCTGGCATGTTTCAAAGATTTTTAAAATCATTAGTCATACTATGAATGGAGTGAATTATGGAGCAATTCATGACTTATTATTCTATACTTTCCCAGAGAGCCTCATACATTAAGTATAATGGTTCTAAAATACTCCATTAAAAACTTTAGAGAAGTATCATTACCACTGTATACTATGTGTTTTTCAACTTGAAAAACAAAATCTTTGTTCATTCCTAAAGTATGTGTAAAAGTGTACTATTACTAATATTCTTTTTTTTTTGATACCAAGAAAGAGAAAGGAGTAAGTTGCTTTTCTCCACTATGATGGTTATACTGAGTAAAAGTGTTAAAAACAGATAATGATGAAATTACTACTACCTACAAATACAGAAAAATATAAGTGTAGCTATTTGGGAAATTGATTGCTCTTATCATAGTCTGGGTTTAGAACTAGGAAGAAGGCCAGGCGGTTGTGGTACACGCCTTTAATCCCAGCACTTGGGAGGCAGAGGCAGGTGGATTTCTGAGTTCCAGGCAAGCCTGGTCTACAAAGTGAGTTCAGGACAGCCAGGGGTACCCAGAGAAACCCTGTCTTGAAAACAAACAAACAAACAAACAAACAAACAAAAGAACTAGGAAGAAGTTATCAAATAATATGTATTTTCTCTTTTTTAGATATGAGAAAACCACACATAGGCCTGGTTAGAAAGATAATTTTCTATTCTGTACAACTAATTAGGAAAACACTCAAGAGCAAAATGTCTTTTCTGGGTTCTATATTTTTTTATGGGATGGAAGTTCATAATAACTATGTACAGTTAGCCCTGTTCTCAGAAGAATTCAACACCTGCATGTATTTAATCACAGTCAGCCAGTGGGTTGCCAGAATCACTATTTAGGATCTTGGCCAGGATCATGCTGTATCCGACTGCAACTGTTCCAGAAGGAGCATTTGGGAGAAATGGGCCATGGCATAAGAATAGACACAAAAGCCATCTCCAGCCTCCACTAGCCTTTGAAACATCTAAATTGTGTTGTGTGTTAGAATTCTGCTTTTTAGCCTTAATATCTCCAACCACTGCTGCTGGGACAACTACACTGCAATAGTTTCATCAGTGCTCACTGAGGGCCCAGGTGCAAACTACCTGCTGGGAAGCAACACCTGGTTGTTTGTTATGTAAGTGAAAATATATATGAAATGAGAAGTACCTATGGCTTACCTCACCACTTCCTTTGCCCTGACATATCATTCTGAGTGTCTTCTCCCAGAAGCATTGCACTGGTAAACCTGTTTTGGTTTTTTGTTGTTGTTGTTGTTGTTGTTGTTGTTGTTATTGGTGGTGGTGGTAGTGGTAGTGGTGGTGGTGGTAGTGTTTTCCTTCTGTTCTTAGATCCTGACAGTATTGCTTCCCCAGTTCTTTACAACACTGTGAGAATTTCTACATTTCATTAAGTCCCTCATTTGAAGTTGTAAAGTGTGAGCAACAACCTCATCTGTCCTAATAATACAATGGGAGAATGGGGATTGGGGATAATCTCACATTTGTTTGTGTTTTGTTTTATATTTACTTTTTTATAAAAGGCATGTATTTATTACAAATACAAAATCACAATTTTTAACTTTATAAAAAAAAGCATAGCATGAACATTTTTTCCTGATACTTTTATGATCATCCTTATTCAAAAATTGTAGGGACTCATTGTTTTAAATTCCAACAGTAACAACTGATCTCACAATGAAAAGCAAGCCTCTTGATCTATGTACATCCTTTTAACTGCTGAGCATAATCCATTAAATGTTCTTTCTGGGCTCACAGTCAAATTACACATTTTCATATTGGCACTTAGATATAGCCACACGGCAGTTCCCGGGCAAAAGTCAAAAGTCAAAAGTAAAAAAAAAAAAAAATAGATTGGAATACTCAGGATACAACTCAAAGACTCTGTGAACACAACCCAAGAAGAAGGAAGACCATATCAAAGTGTGGATGCTATGGTTCTACCCAGAAAGGGGGGGGGGTGGAATGATCTTGGGAAAAAGGGATAGAGGAATCTTGGAGGGAGAGAGGAGGGGGGAAAGGGGTCAAGGAAACAGGTTCAGATACAGAAGGAGATGGGGAGAAGTAAAGAGGGTCAGGTATTTGAAAGGTGTGTAGCAGTGGGGGATGGGAAACTGGGGGTATCCACTAGAAAGTTTTAGGTGCCAGGGACCCAAGAGTTTCCCAGGGTCAACAGAGAGGACATTAGCCAAAATGCCTAACAAAGGGGAAATAGAATCTATAGACCATATACAGTGGATTAGGCATGGCCCCTGTTTGAGGGATGGGGCTACCTACCCACTTCAAATATATTAATCCAGAAATTCTCCTGTCAAAAGGAAATACAGGAACAAAGAGTGGAGCAGAGCTGAAAGATAGGACATCCAGAGACTGCCCCACATAGGAATCAGTCCTATCTGCAGACACCAAACCTACACTATTCCTGATGCCAAGCAGCACTTGATGACAGAAACATAGTATAGTAGTCCCCTGAGAGGCTCTGCCAGAGCCTGACCAAAACAAATGCATATGCATGCAACCAAATATCTCACTGTATATCAGAACCTCAATGGAGAAGTTGGGGCAAGGACTGAAGGAGCTGAAGGGGTTTGCAACTCCATAGGAAGAACAACACTATCAATTAACCAAAGCTCCCATGAAATTAAACCACCAACCAAAGAGTACACATGGGGAAACCCATGAGTCCAACGGGATGTATAGTAGAGGGTTAACTTATCTGGAATCAATTGGAGAGGAGCCTGTTGGTCTTGTGGAGGCTTGATGACCCAGCCTAGGGCAATGCTAGGCCACTGAAACAGGAGCGGTTAGACAGGTGGGGGAACACCATCATAGATTCAGGGGAAGGAGGAAGAGATAGGAGGCTTATGTAGGGAAAACTTGGAATGGGAATAACATTTAAAATGTAAATAAATAAAATAAACAATGAAAAAAACTAACTCAAAACATACAAGAAAGCCAGGATACAATAAAAAGATTAAACTTAAAAATAATAGGGATAGAAGAGAGAGAAATCGCAACTCAAAGGGCCAGTGAACGTCTTCAATAAAATTACAGAAGAAAACCTCCCTAACCTAAAAAAAGAGAAGCCCATAAGCATACAAGAAGCCTACAAAACACCAAACAGATTGGACCAGAAAAGAAATTCTTCTGGTCACAAGATAATCAAAACATCAAATTCATGGAACAAAGAAAGAATATTAGAATCACTAAAGGAAAGGTGTCCAATAACATATTATGGTAGACCTATCAGAAATTTACCAGACTTCTCAACAGAGACTCTAAAATCCAGAAGATCTTGGGTAGATGTCATACAGATACTAAGAGAAAAAAATGCCAGGCAAGGCTACTCTAGCCAGCAAAACTCTCAATTAACATAGATGGAGAAACCAAGATATTCCATAACAAAACCAAACTTAAAAAATATCTTTGCACTAATCCAGCACTACAGAGGATAACAGAAGGAAAACTCCAACACATGAAGAGAAACTACACCCAAGTAAAAGCAAGAAATTAATCTTCTCATAACAAACCCAAGAGAATCAAACAAACACAATTCCACCTCTAATAACAAAATATCAGGAAGTAACAATCATTGGTCCTTAATATCTCTCAATATCAATGGACTTAATTCTACAATAAAAAGACATAGATTAACAAACTCAATTTGCCAACCATAGCAAGTCCTGGATACCCCTACATACCAGAAAAACAAGAGTTGGATATAAAAGCACTGGTCATGATGCTGCTAGAGGAACACAAAAAAGAAACAAATCTCTTAAAGAAATGCGGGGGAACATGAATAGGGTAGAAGCGCTTACAATGCAAACACAAAAATCACTTAAAGAACTCCTGGAGAATATGGATCAACAGACACAAGCCAATAAGGAGGAAATGAAAAAATCACTTAAAGAAATGCAGGAGAAATTGAGTCAACAGGCAGAAGTCATGAAAGAGAAAACACAAAACTCTCTTAAAGAGTTACAAGAAAACACAAACAAACAAGTGAAGGAACTGAGCAAAACCATCCAAGATCAGAACACAGAGGCAGAAACAACTAAGAAATCACAAAGAGAGACAACTTTGGAGATAGAAAACCTTGGGAAGAAATCAGGGGGTGGAGATGCAAATATCAACAACAGAATACAAGAGATAGAGGTAAGAATCTCAGATGCTGAAGATACCATAGTAACCATTGATTCCACAGTCAAAGAAAATACAAAATTCAAAAGACTTGTAACCCAAAACATCCAGGAAATCCAGGACACAATGAGAAGACCAAACCTAAGGATTATCAGGATAGATGAGAGTGAAGATCTACAATTTAAAGGGCCAGCAAATATCTTCAATAAAATTATGGAAGAAAACTTCCCTAACTTAAAGAGAGAGATGCCCGTGAATATACAAGAAGCTTGCAGAACTCCAAACAGACTGGACCAGAACAGAAATACTTCTCGTCACATAATAATCAAAACCCCAAATGTACTAAACAAAGAAAGAATTTTAAAGACAGTAAGAGAAAAAGGCCAAGTAACATATAAAGGAAGACTTATCAGAATCACACCAGACTTCTCTCCAGAGACCATGAAAGCTAGAAGATCCTGGACGGATCTCATGCAGACTCTAAGAGAACACAATTGTCAGCCAAGACTAGTATACCCAGCAAAACTCTCAAACAACATAGATGGAGAAATCAAAATATTCCACGACAAGACCAAATTTACATAATATCTTTCCACTAACCCAGCTCTACAAAGGATAATAGGAGGAAAATTCCAATATAAGGAGGGAGACTGCACCCTAGAAAAAGCAAGATAGTAACCTTCTCCCATCAAACTCAAAAGAAGATAACCACTCAAAAACAAAAATAACATCAAAAATGAGAGGAAGAAATAATCAATATTCCTTAAAAACTCTTAACATCAATGGACTCAATTCCCCAATAAAAAGGCATAGACTAACAGACTGGATAAGGAATCAGGACCTTACATTTTGCTGCATACAGGAAACACACCTCAGGTCAAAGACAAACACTACTTTAGAGTAAAAGGTTGGTAGACAATTTTGCAAGCAAATGGTCACAGGAAGTGAGCTGGAATAGCCCTACTAATATCAGATAAAATAGACTTTCAACCTAAAGTCATCAAAAGAGACACAGAAGGTCACTTCTTGCTAGTCAAAGGAAAAATCCACCAAGAAGAACTCACAATTCTAAACATCTATGCTCCAAATGCAAGGGCTCCCTCATTCGTAAAAGAAACTTTACTAAAGCACAAAGCACACATTGTACTTAACACAATGATTGTGGGGGACCTCAACACTCCACTATCCTCAATGGACCGATCAAGAAAACAGAAACTAAACAGGGACACAGGGAAACTCATTGAAACTTTGGACCAATTGGATCTAAGATATATATATAGAACCTTTCATCCTAAAGCAAAAGACTATACCTTTTTCTCAGCACCTCATGGTACCTTCTCCAAAATCGACCATGTAATTGGTCACAAGACAGACCTCAACAAATATAAAAAGATTGAACTAATCCCATACCTCCTATCTGATCACCATGGAGTAAGAGTGTTCTTCAATAGCAACAAAAACAACAGAAAATCCTCATATAAATGGAGACTGAACAATATTCTCCTCAATGATACCTTGGTCAAGGAAGAAATAAAGAAATCAAACACTTTTTAGAATTTAATGAAAATGAAGGCACAACATACCCAAATCTATGGGACTCAATGAAAGCAGTGGTAAGAGGAAAACTCATAGCCCTGAGAGCCTTCAAAAAGAAACAGGAAAGAGCATATACTAACAACTTAATGACACACCTGAAAGCTCTGGAACAAAAAGAAGCTATTTCACCTAGGAGGAGTAGAAGACAGGAAATCATCAAACTCAGGGCTGAAATCAATCAAGTTGAAACAAAGAGAAGCATACAAAAAATCAACAACACCAGGAGCTGGTTCTTTGAGAAAATCAACAAGATAGATAAACCCCTAGCCAGACTTACCAAAGGGCACAGAGACAGTATTTAAATCAACAAAATAAGAAATGAAAAGAGAGATATAACAACAGAAACTGAGGAAATTTAAAAAATCATCAGCTCCTACTACGAAAGCCTATACTCAACACAACTGGAGAATCTCGAGGAAATGGACAATTTCCTAGACAGATACCAAATACCAAAATTAAACCAGAATCAAATCGATCGCCTAAACAGTCCCATAACCCTCAAGGAAATACAAGAGGTCATAGGAACCCTTCCAACGAAAAAAAAGTACAGGACCAGATGGTTTTAGTGCAGAATTCTATCAGACCTTCAAAGAAGACCTAATATCAATACTCTTCAAACTATTCCACAAAATAGAAACAGAAGGAACACTACTGAACTCATTCTATGAAGCCATAATTACCCTGATACCCAAACCACACAAAGACCCAACTAAGAAAGAGAACTTCAGACCAATCTCCCTTATTAACACCGATGCAAAAATACTCAATAAAATTCTTGCCAACCGAATCCAAGAACATATCAAAATGATCATTCACCATGATCAAGTTGGCTTCATCCCAGGGATGCAGGGATGGTTCAACATATGGAAATCCATCAAATTAACAAAATTAGAAATGAAAAGGGGGATATAACAACAGAAGCTGAGGAAATTCAAAAAATCATCAGATCCTACTACAAAAGCCTATACTCAACACAACTGGAGAATCTGGAGGAAATGGACAATTTCCTAGAAAGATAACCAAAAACCAAAATTAAATCAGGATCAATTAGATCAGCTAAACAGCCCCATAACCCCTAGAGAAATAGAAGGGGTTATAGAAAGTCTCCCAACCAAAAACAGTATGGGACCAGATGGTTTTAGTGCAGAATACTATCAGACCTTCAAAGAAGATCTAACACCAATACTCTTCAAACTATTCCACAAAATAGAAACAGAAGGAACACTGTCCAAGTCATTCCACGAAGCCACAATTACACTGATACCAAAACCACACATAGATCCTACAAAGAAAGGGAACTACAGGCCAAATTTCCTTTATGAATATTGATGCAATAATACTCAATAAAATTCTTGCCAACGGAATCCAAGAACACATCAAAACGATCATTCACCATGATCAAGTAGGGTTCATCCCAGGGATGCAGGGATGGTTCAATATAGGGAAATCTATCAATGTAATCCACTACATAAACAAACTAAAAGAAAAAACACATGGTCATCTCATTAGATGCTGAAAAAGCATTTGACAAAATTCAGTATCCTTTCATGCTAAAAGTCCTGGAAAGATCAGGAATTCAAGGCCCATACCTAAATATGGTAAAAGCAATATACAGTAAACCAGTAGCCAACATCAAAATAAATGGAGAGAAACTTGAAGCAATCCCAACAAAATCAGGGACTAAACAAGGCTGCCCTCTCTCTCCATATCTTTTCAATATAGTACTTGAAGTTCTAGCGAGAGCAATTAGAAAACATAAGGAAGTCAAAGAGATACAAATTGGAAAGGAAGAAGTCAAACTATCACTATTTGCAGATGACATGATAGTATACTTAAGGGACCCAAAAAACTCCACCAGAGAACTCCTACAGCTGATAAACAACTTCAGCAAAGTGGCAGGTTATAAAATCAACTCAAGGAAGTAGGTAGCCTTCCTGTACTCAAAGGACAAGTAGGCTGAGAAAGAAGGTAGGGAAATAACACCCTTCACAATAGCCACAAACAATATAAAGTATCTTGGCGTGACTCTTACCAAACAAGTGAAAGATCTGTATGACAGGAACTTCAAGTCCTTGAAGAAAGAAATCAGAGAAGACCTCAGGAAATGGAAAAATATTTCATGCTCTTGGATTGGGAGGATCAATATAGCAAAAATGGCCATCTTGCCAAAAGCAATCTACAGATTCAATGCAATCCCCATCAAAATCCCAAATCAATTCTTCATAGATATAGAAAGAGCAATTCTGAAATTCATCTGGAGTAACAAAAAACCCAGGTTAGCTAAAAGTATTCTCAACAATAAAAGGACTTCTGGGGGAATTAATATCCCTGACCTCAAGCAGTACTACAGAGCAATTGTGTTAAAAACTGCATGGTATTGGTACAACAACAGGCAAGTAGATCAGTGGAATAGAATTGAAGACCTAGAAATGAAACCACAGACGTATGGCCACTTGATCTTTGATAAAGGAGCTACAATCATCCTGTGGAAAAAAGATAGCCTTTTCAACAAATGGTGCTGGTTCAACTGGAGGTCAACATGCAGAAGAATGTGAATTGACCCACTCTTATCTCCTTGCACTAAGATCAACTCCAAGTGGATCAAGGACCTCCACATAAAACCAGACACACTGAAACTAATAGAAAAGAAACTGGGGAAGACCCTGGAGGACATTGGCACAGGGGGATAGTTTCTGAACAGAACACTAATAGCTTATGCTCTAAGATCAAGAATTGACAAATGGGACCTCATAAAATTACAAAGTTTCTGTAAGGCAACAGATACAGTCAGAATGACAAAACAGCCATCAACAAATTGGGAAAAGATCTTCATCAACCCTACATCTGGCAGGGGGCTAATATCTAATATATACAAAGAACTCAAGTAGTTAGACCCCAAAGAACCAAATAACCCTATCAAAAAATGGGGTACAGAGCTAAACAAAGAATTCTCACCAGAAGAAATTTGGATGGCCAAGAAACACCTTAAGAGATGTTCAACATCATTAGTCATCAGGGAAATGCAAATCAAATCAACCCGGAGATTCCATCTCACACCAGTCAGAATGGCTAAGATTAAAAACTCAAGAGACAACAGGGGCTGGCAAAGATGTGGAGAAAAAGGAACATTCCTCCACTGTTGCTGGGACTGCAAGATGGTACAACCGCTCTGGAAATCAGTCTTGCGATTCCTCAGAAAATTGGGCATGACACTTCCAGAGGACCCTGTCATACCACTCCTGGGCATATACCCAGAGGATTCCCCTGCATACAATAAAGACACATGTTCCACTATGTTCATAGAAGCCTTATTTATAATATCCAGAAGTTGGAAGGAGCCCAGATGTCCCTCAAACGAAGAATAGATACACAAAATGTGGTGTGGGGAGCCGATGGCCGGCCCAAAACATCCTGCCGGCCCAAAACATCCTGCCAGTCCAAAACATCCTGCTGGCTTGAAGTAAACAAGTCAGTGCCAGGTGCTGGGTAGTTTACCATCCCTTGGTCTCCGCCTCTCCCGAGCTGCAGCCAATCAGGGGATAACACGTCCGAGGCAGGGGTTGCAGCCTATATAAGGGATGGGCTTCTGGGTATCTGGGTCTCTGCTCTGTAGGCTTATGCTCTCCCTCTCAGGAGCATTAAAGCTTTTCTGCAGAAGGATCTTGAGTGTGCCGCGTGGTTCTTGCTGGCGAGACGGTAGCGCGGGACAATGTGGTATATTTATACAATGGAATACTACTCAGCAATTAAAAATAATGAATTCATGCAATTTGTAGGTAAATGGTTGGATCTCGAAAATATCATCCAAGTGAGTTAACCCAATCACAAAAGAATACACATGAAATGCAATCACTGATAAGTGGATGTTAATGAGCCCAGAAGCTCTGAATATTTAAGGCACAATTAGCAAGTCAAAAGATTCCCAAGAAGAAGGAAAGAGAGGACCCTGGTCCTGAAAGGATTGGATCCAGTTTTTTAGGAGAGTACCAGTATAGAGCAGAGAAATGGTGGAGTGGTCATTGGGGAATAGGCTGGGGGTGGGGTGGGGTGGAAGAAGACATATGGGACATATGGTGAGGGGGGAACAGGGAAAGGGGAAAGCCTTTGGAATGTAAACAAAGAATATAGAAAATTTAAAAAAATGTAAAAATAAAAAAAGAGTAGGGAAATCAGGTTTTTTTCCTTGTCCCCAGAAATATTGGGAACAAGAGTAGGAACTCAGTGAGGTTGGTAGTGTGTAAATGCCCCTCTGTTGTGAAAAGGTTCTGCAAAACTTGTGAAGCATAATTGGCAAGCTTGCATTGATAGGTTGGAGGGATTAGGCACTAATGGGTTCAAAGAAGTGGGTTCTACAAGCACATGAAGGGGTCTTGTGAAGTAGCTGTCCTCACAGCTGGTGAGGAGCCTTGGGTAGACATTGTAGAGAAATAAGTTTTGAAAGGCCTCTAGGAATGATACAGTACGGACAGTTTGGGAAAACCTTCCTCATCAGGTCAAAGATCACCCTCTGTCTTTATAAATGAAGGGGAAGCCCAAGGGTAAGGTAAGGCAGACAGGTAGCAGGAAAGAGAATATTTGGGTAGCAATTTGATACAACAGAGACAAGACCACCAGGGGACCAAACAGGAAGACACTCAACAGAGTAGAGCAATCTCAGGAATCACCTGACCCAATGGTTTTTCTTTTGGAACTTTTCTTTTTCTGTTTTTGTATGTCACTGAAGTCTTTAGTCCTTCTTTGGGTGTTGGTCAGTTTGACAAGGACACTATGACTAATTCACATCCTGATATAACCTTGAACTTTGCTGGGTTCATCAATTGGCTGTAGAAAATTGACCATATCTTACGCTGAAGAATTCCTCAAACTTGTAAGTTTCACTGGAAAGAAATTCCAGAGAGTTTCTCAGGCATCCATAATGATATTATTGTGAAGAATGAAACACCCTTACATCCTGAAAATAATTGGAAATTTCAACTCACCCTTTGGGTATGAAAAGGCCATTAGCTGCTTGTGTGTTCATTAAGGAGAACTAATAAAGATAGCTTTCCTGAATATGGGAGGCCAGGTTAGATGATAGAAAAAGAGTTAAATTGCCAGGCCTGCCAGTATGAGGACAGAATGGCTCTTAGGAAGACAAAGGGAAGATAAAGACTATGGGATGAAAAAGAAGTCTAGTAAAGGAAGACCACAGTAATGTCACAGGCTCCCTCCTGCAAAATCCTTCCTGGCTCCAGCACCAAACCTAAGAAATAACATGGTGTGGGTAAATGAAAGAATAAGAATCCAGAACAACTTAACAGTAAGATCAGATTTTTACTGGTCTTAGAGGTAGTGCCCCTTCAGAACCAGCAGCTAGGGATAGAAAAATACACTATATGATTCCCAGTACAGTTTTTGTGTTGAGAGTAGGAAGGGAGAGGGCATGGTTTCACCAACCCCAGAAACTGCTTTTCAGGATAAGCTACTATATAAAACTGAAATGTAAGAGATAAGTCTATCTGGAAATTTTTATAACCTTTGGACATCGGGCCATGTAAAAGGGGTGAACTGTTTTTTATTATTCCATGAGATCACTGGGACAGGATACCACAACTTGAAAAGCAGTTGGCCCCTGCATAGCTGTATGGAATATATGATCTCATATTACAATTTGTGATAAGTACCCCGGAAGTCTAATTAAACATTATAGAATTTGAGGTTTACACACTGTATCAGGAAGACTATTTAAATAGTTTGGCTTCCTAATTAATGTTTAACGAAAGCAAAATAGGTGTGTGGGTTCATTTTGGGGTTTTCAGTTCTATTCCATTGATCTTCCTGCCTGTCTCTGTACCAATACCATATAGTTTTTATCACTATTGCTCTGTAGTAGAGCTTGAGGTAAAGGATGGTGATTTTGCCACATCTTTTATTATTGAGAATAATTTTCGCTATCCTGGGTTTTTGTTATTCCAGATATATTTGGAAATTGCTCCTTCTAAATCTATGAAGAATTGAGTTGAAATTTGGATGGGATTGCATTGACTATGTATTGCTTTAGGCAAGAGGGCCATTTTTACTATATCAACTCACAGACCACATAACGCTCAAGAAGACTAAAGTGTGGATTCTTTGATCCTTATTGGAAAGTGGATCAAAATATCCATGGCTCACATCCAACCAATAGATTGAACATAGGATCTGCAACTAGAGAAAGGACCCAGGGAGCTGAAGAAGTTTGCAGCCCTGCAGGAGGAACAATAATACATACAATACATACCAACCTGTACCCCCAGAACTCCCAGAGGCTAAACCCACCAACCAAAGAATAGACATGGAGGGACATATGACTCCAGCTACATATGGAGCAGAATATGACCATTTCAGACAACATTAAGAGGAGAGACCATGGGTGCTGTGAAGGCTTGATTTCCCAGAATAGGGGAATGCAAGTCAGGAAATTGCAGGGGCAAGATGGGATAGGGGATTTTCAGAGGGGTAATGCAGAAAAGGGATACCATTTGAAATGTAAATAAAGCAAATATGTAATAAAAATTAAAAAAAAGCAAAATAGACAATTCTGAAAACACCCCAGCTAAAGGGATATAATAGTAGAAGATTAAATCTTTTTTATTTTCAAACTTCTCATCTGTCCTTTTGACCCTCAGACAGCTGACATCACAGCTCAGTTAGTCATCCAAGCTCCTTTTATCTTGTAGTTCTTCCTTCTCAGCAAAAAACATTCATAGGGAAACTTTAAATAGGACAAGGCTAGCAGGATTAAGTGGAGCTTATCATTTTTGTCAGTCCAACTAATTACTTTATGGTCTATTGCTAGTTCCATAGGTCTGAGCCACCTTGATATTTGGAAATTATGATTTCTATATGTCCAAGAAGAAAATAAGAATGAAGCACCAGTGAATAGCATTCCTGCCTAACAATATACATATATACATATATACATACATATCCTAACAAATGCAAACATATGAATACAATTGCAGATAAATGAAGATTGCCTACAGCCAGTCCTTGAAAATTTCAATTCTGTTTAATATATTTTGAGAATTAGCATAATTAGCATGCACATTAGCCCTTCTTAACTGTTGCATTTATTCAGTATGCCATTATTGGTAGGGTATTTATTTGCATACCTTCCCTAATAGAAAAATATTGCTGTGAACCTTATTTGAGTATCTACTATAGTATGTATGAGGTAAACTCCTAGAAAAGAAACTGCTAAGTCCTATTTGCATCTTAATTTTTATAATATTTTAATGATCTATGTAATTTCCTTGCAATGAATTTGTATGAATTTATATTATAATCAGTTTATAAGATTTGTTGTTTCCCTTTAACCCTGCAAACATAGCATTATAATTATGTGAATGCATTATATTTTTATATGTTCATATTTACATTTAAATGAATTTTACTGAATAACTATTTTCTTTTCCAAGGTTTACCAGTTCATACACTCACCAAGTTATCCAATGGTCCAGCTTATTTTATCCCTATCTAAAGTTGTATTTAACTGAAATCTCTGTACATTATAAGGAAACCAATATAGGAAATTGATAATGCCATCTTCAGGATAATCAATTTTTAGGGATTTGCAAGTCATATCCATCATAAAAGTTACTCTTAAGGAATATTTAGTAATCTTTTGATATCCATGGGAACCTGGATTGGTTGACTACTCTCTAAGGAAAAAATTATTTTGTAAATTAACAAATATATAATTATATTTTTAGACTCATTATTCTAATTTAAGATTAATCAGAAGATTAAAATATTTTTTCACCAAGACCAAGTGATTGATTTCTTTATATTTATTTAGAATTTAATTTTCAGGTCGATCAACTAGTAAAATAATCACTTTTCAGGTATTGGTTTTTCAAGACAGGGTTTCTCTATGTAGCCCTGGCTGTCCTGAAATTCTCTCTGTAGAACAGGCATGGTCCCAAACTCAGAGATACACCAGCCTCAGCCTCCAAATGCTGGGGATAAAGGTATGTGCCACCACTGTCCAGCAGTAATGCCATTTCTGGCATTATCTGTTGGAGTTAAGAGTTTTTTGGGTCCCCATTGCACTGTCTTAGTTATCATATTGATAGCACATTTGCAGTTTTCTCATCTATTCTATATAATCATTTTAAAAGAAAAATATGAGCATCGAGAAGAGTTTTTTTCTATATTCTTTGTTTACATTCCAAATGCTTTCCCCTTTCCCAGTTCCACCTTCACCATATGTCCCATAAATCCTCTTCCCTCCGCCCATTCCCTAATCACCTCCCCACATTTCTCTGCTCTAGTACTCCCCTAAAATACTGGATCAGGTCTTTTCAGGATCAGGGCCCTCTCCTTCCTTCTTATTGGGAATCTTTTGATTTGCTAATTGTGCCTTGAGTATTCAGAGCTTCTGGGCTAATTAATATCCACTTATCAGTGATGGCATTTCTTGTGTATTCTTTTATGATTGGGTTAGCTCACGTAGGATGATATTTTCCAGTTCCAACCATTTTCCTACAAATTGCATGAATTCATTGTTTTTAATTGCTGAGTAGTATTCCATTGTATAAATATACCTCATTTTCTGAATCCATTTCTCCATTGAGGGACATCTGGGTTCTTTCCAGCTTCTGGCTATTATAAATAAGGCTGCTATGAACATAGTGGAGCATGTGTCTTTGTTGCATTCTATTTCATGATACAATATTATTTCATACTATTATGCAAACTCATGTTACTTTATGTAGTGATGCTTAATATTCACTGAAACAAAATGAAAGATTTATATCAAGGCTTCTTTGGTAGATTTTTATTAAAATATCAAGAAAACATGTGGTGGCCTTTTTCTGAATCTGAGCAAGTATTTCTCTCCAATTTCCAAATTATGAAATTTATGAAATAACTTTGTGATAGTTAAAACTGGCAATTGTATTGCTTTTCTTCTTACTATATTGTTTTCTATAATGTATTTTTATTTATATTATATCTCAGTTGCATCCAATTGAGCTCCTCTTTTCTCAGTCTCACTCTTACAATCCCTCCCTCCATTAGCACCTCCCTTTCTCCCCAGACAAGGGGAAACTCCCCTTGGATACATTCCTACCTTAGGAAATTTAGTCCAGGCCATCTTGCCTCGGGTTACTGCAGACAGCTGGCAGCTGTGTCCAGGTGCGCGGACAGAGTCCAAGTCTAACATCAAATACTCCATCAGGCTCTTGCCTGTACCCAGAGCCTGATCAGCTCGGCAGGCTGTCTCTGTACCAACCCACAGGGGCACCAACTTGCTCGGATTCTGTGCCTGGATCACAGTGGAGGCCACCATCTTGCCTCGAGGCACTACAGACAACTAGCAGCTGGGGCCAGGTACATGGACAGAGTCCAAGTCTTACATTGACTATCCCGTAAGGCTCTTGCCTGCACCCAGAGCCTGATCAGCTCGGTAGGCTATCCGTATGTCAACCTGCTTGGACACTAACTCACTTGGGGGGTCTATGCTTGGCTTACAGTGGAGGCCGCCATCTTGCCTCAGGGCAGCACAGACAGCTAACCAGACAGAGCCCTGTGGATTGAGAGGGCCACCATCTAGGTTCCAGCAGTTCAACCAGGGAAGCTCCAGTCGTGTAGGGAATCCCGTGGTTAGAGAGAGCCCCGAGACCCGCCACCATCTTGGAGCTGGTGGCCTGACCAGGTCACCAAAGAGAACCAACAGAGGAGCTCAGTTCACCATAAAGATCTAACAGAAGTGTACAGATTGGTAGAAAAAAAGATCTGATTCTTAAGAACTGGCATCTAGGCAGGCCAGGAGAAGACAGCAGGAGGCCAGTTGTATGTCCAGCAGCAAGCCAGGAGGAGACTTGGGTCCAGCCCAGCAGAGCCAAGGAGGTAACTTGGAGCCCAGTAGTGGAAACCTTCTGGTTTCCACCTCGGGAACACAGAAGCCCTCTATGACAGCAGTGCCAAACGCCAGGCTCACAGCAGCTTCAAACACCAGCCAGTAACAACAAGACCAACTAACTCCAGAGATAAACAGATGGCAGAAGGCAAATGTAGGAATGTTACTAACAGAAATCAAAGCAATATGGCAGCATCTGAACCCAATTCTCAAACCACAGCAAGTCCTGCATACCGCAACACGCCAGAAAAACAAGAGTTGGATTTAAAAGCAATGGTCATGATGCTGCTAGAGGAACACAAAAAAGACATAAACAAATCTCTTAAAGAAATGCAGGGGAATGTGAATAGTTTAGAAGCTCTTACAAAGTAAACACAAAAATCACTTGAAGAATTCAAGGAGAATATGGGTCAACAGACAGAAGCCAATAAAGAGGAAATGAAAAAAAAAACACTTAAAGAAATGCATGAGAAATTGAGTCAACAGGCAGAAGTGAAAGAGGAATCACAAAAATCTCTTAAAAAATTACATGAAAAGACAAACAAGTGAAGGAACTGAGCAAAACCATCCAGGATCTAAACACAGACATAGAAACAACTAAGAAATCACAAAGGGAGACAACTTTGAAGATAGAAAACCTTGGGAAGAAATCAAAGGTCGTAGATGCAAATATCAACAACAGAATACAAGAAACAGAAGTAAGAATCTCAGATGCTGAAGATACCATAGAAACCATTGACTCCACAGTCAAAGAAAAGGCAAAATGCAAAAGGCTTGTAACCCAAAACATCCAGGAAATCCAGGACACAATGAGAAGACCAAACCTAAGGATTATAGGGAGAGATGAGAATGAAGATCTACAATTTAAAGGGCCAGCAAATATCTTCTTCAACAAAATTATGAAAGAAAACATCCCTAACCTAAAGAGAGAGATGCCCATGAATATACAAGAAGCCTACAGAACTCCAAACAGACTGGACCAGAACAGAAATACCTCCCATCACATAATAATCAAAACCCCAAATGTACTAAACAAAGAAAGAATATTAAAATCAGTAAGAGAAAAAGGTCAAGAAACAAATAAAGAAGACCTATCAGAATAACACCAGACATCTCACCAGAGACCATGAAAGCTAGAAGATACTGGGCAGATTTCATGCAGACTCTAAGAAAACACAAATGTCAGCCAAGACTACTACACCCAGCAAAATTTTCTCTCAATCAATGTAGATGGAGAAATCAAAATATTCCATGACAAGACCATATTAACACAATATCTTTCCACTAACCCAGCCCTACAAAGGATAATAGGGGGAAAACTCCAATATAAAGAGGGAAACTACACCCTGGAAAAAGCAAGATAGTAACCGTCTTCCATCAAACTCAAAAGAACATAACCACTTAAAAACAAAAATAACATCAAAAATGACAGGAAGAAATAATCACTATTAATATCAATGGAGTCAATTCCCCAATAAAAAGACATAGACTAACAGACTGGATATGGAAACAGGACCCTACTTTTTGTTGCATACAGGAAACATACATCAGGGTCAAAGACAAACACTACCTTAGAGTAAAAGGCTGGAAGACAATTTTACAAGCAAATGGTCTCAGGAAGTGAGCTGGAATAGCCATTCTAATATCAGATAAAATTGACTTTCAACCTAAAGTCATCAAAAGAGACACAGAAGGTCACCTCTTGCTAGTCAAAGGAAAAATCCACCAAGAAGAACTCTCAATTCTGAACATTTATACTCCAAATGCAAGGGCACCCTCATTTGTAAAAGAAACTTTACTAAAGTTCAAAGCACACATTTTACCTACCACAGTAATTGTGGGGGATCTCAACACTCCACTATCCTCAATGACCCGATCAGGAAAAGAGAAACTAGACAGGGATACAGGGTACTTATTGAAGCTTTGGACTAATTGGATTTAACATATATATAACATTTCACCCTAAAGCAAAGGAATATACCTTTTTCTCAGCACCTCATGGTACCTTCTCCAAAATCAACCATATAATTGGTCACAAGACAGACCTCAACAAATATAAGATCATACTAATTCCATGCCTCCTATTGGATCACCATGGAGTTAGAGTGGACTTAAATAGCAAAAAAAAAAAAAAAAAAAAAAAAAAAGAAATGAAAAAGAAAAGAAAATCCACATACCACATACACATGGAGACTGAACAATATTCTACTCAATGATACCTTAGTCAAGGAAGAAATAAAGAAAGAAATCAAAGACTTTTTAGAATTTAATGAAAATGAAGGCACAACATACCCAAATCTACTGGACACAATGAAAGCAGTGCTAAGAGGAAAACTCATAGCTCTAAGTGCATCCAAAAAGAAACAGGAGAGAGGATATACTAGCAACTTAATGGCACCCCTAAAAGCTCTGGAACAAAAAGAAGCTAATTCACCAAGGAGTAGTAGAAGACAAGAAATCATCAAACTTAGGGCTGAAATCAATCAAGTTGGAACAAAGAAAACCATACAAAGAATCAACAAAACCAGGAGCTGGTACCTGAGAAAATCAACAAAATAGATAAACCATTAGCCAGACTTACCAAAGGGCACAAAGACAGTATCCAAATTAACAAAATTAGAAAGGAAAAGGGAGATATAACAACAGAACCTGAGGAAATTTAAAAAATCATCAGATCTTACTACAAAAGTCTATACTCAACACAACTGGAGAATCTGGAGGAAATGGACAATTTCCTAGACAGATACCAAATACCAAAATTAAATCAGGATCAAATAGATCATCTAAAAAGTCCCATAATCCCCAAAGAAATAGAAGGTGTCATATAAAATCTTCCAACCAAAAAAAGTACAGGACGTGATTGTTTTAGTGCAGAATTCTATCAGACCTTCAAAGAAGACCTAATACCAAAACTCTTCAAACTATTCCACAAAATAGAAACAGAAGGAACAGTACCCAACTCATTCTACAAAGCCACAATTACACTGATACCAAAACTACACAAAGATCCAACTAAGAAAGAGAAGTTAAGACCAATTTCCCTTATGAACAATGATGAAAAAAATACTAAATAAAAATCTTACCAACCGAATCCAAGAACACATCAAAATGATCATTCACCATGATCAAGTAGACTTCATCCCAGGGATGCAGGGATGGTTCAATATACAGAAATCCATCAATGTAATCCACTACATAAACAAACTCAAAGAAAAAACCCACATGGTTATCTCATTTTATGCGGGAAAAGCATTTGACAAAATTCAGCATCCTTTCATTCTAAAAGTCTTGGAAAGAACAGGAATTCAAGTCCCATACCTAAACATAGTGAAAGCAATTTACAGCAGACCGATAGCCAACATCAAAGTAAATGGAGAGAAACTTGAAGCAATCCCACTAAAAACTGGGACTAGACAAGGCTGCCCCCTCTCACCATATCTTTTCAATATAGTACTTGAGGCACTATTTAGAGCAATTCAACAACATAAGGAAGTCAAGGGATTACAAATCAGAAGGGAAGAAGTCAAGCTATCACTATTCGCAGATGATATGATAGTATACTTCAGTGACCCAAAAAACTCCACCAGAGAAGTCTTAAAGCTAATAAACAACTTCAGCAAAGTGGCTGGTTATAAAATCAACTCAAGCAAATCAATAGCCTTCCTATACTCAAAGGATAAGCAGGCTGAGAAAGAAATTAGGGAAATGACACCCTTCACAATAGCCACAAGCAATATAAAGTATATTGGTGTGACTCTAATCAAACAAGTGAAAGATTTGTATGACAAAAACTTCAGGTCTCTAAAGAAGGTAATGGCAGAAGACCTCAGAAAATGGAAAAAACTTCCATGTTCATGGGTTGGCAGGATTAATATAGTTAAAATGGCAATCTTGCCAAAAGCAATCTACAGATTCAATGCAATCCCCATCAAAATCCCAACTCAGTTCTTCATAGAGTTAGAAAGAGAAATCTCAAATTCATCTGGAGTAACAAAAAACGCAGAATAGCTAAAACTATTATCAACAATAAAAGAACTTCTGGGGGAATCAGTATCCCAGACCTCAAGCAATACTACAGAGCAGTAGTGTTAAATACTGCATGGTATTGGTAAGGTGACAGGGAGGTGGATCAATGGAATAGGATCGAAGACCCAGACATGAACCCACACACCTATGGTTACTTGATCTTTGACAAAGGAGCTGAAAATATCCAGTGGAAAAAAGATAGACTTTTCAACAAATGGTGCTGGCTCATCTGGAGGTGAATATGTAGAAGAATGAGAATTGAGATCCACTCTCATCTCCTTGTACTAAGCTTAACTTCAAGGTGATCAAGGACCTCCACATTAAGCCAGACACAGTAAAACTAATAGAAAGAAACGGGGGAAGACCCTTGAAGACATTGGCTCTGGGGAGAGTTCCTGAATAGAACACCAATAGCTTATACTCTAAGATCAAGAGTAGACAAATGGAACCTCATAAAATTACAAAATTTCTGTATAGCAAAAGACACTGTCAAAAGGACAAATCAGCAACCAACAAATTGGGAAAAGATCTTCATCAACCCTACATCTGACAGAGGGCTAATATCCAATATATACAGAGAACTCAATAAGTTAGACCCCAGAAAACCAAATAACCCTATCAAAAATGAGGTTCAGAGCTAAACAAAGACCTTTCAGCTGAAGAAATTCGGATGGCTTTGAAGCACCTTAAAAAACGTTCAACATCACTAGCCATTAGGGAAATGCAAATCAAAACAACCCTGAGATTTCACTTCACACCAGTCAGAATGGCTAAGATTAAAAACTCAGGAAACAGCAGGTGTTGGTGAGGATGTGGAGAAAGAGGAACACTCCTCCACTGCTGGTGGGATTGCAAGCTGGTACAACCACTCTGGAAATCAGTCTGGCAGTTCCTCAGAAAACTAGACAGGACAACTCCAGAGGATCCTGCCATACCACTCCTGGGCATTTACCTAGAAGATTCCCCAGCATGCCATAAGGATACATGCTCCACTATGTTCATAGCAGCCTTATTTATAATAGCCAGAAGCTGGAAAGAACCCAGATTGACCTCAACGGAGGAATGGATACAAAAAAATGTGGTGTATATATACACAATGGAGTACTATTCAGCCATTAGAAACAATGAATTCATGAAATTCTTAGAGAAATGGATGGAGCTGAAGAACAACATACTAAGTGAGGGATCTCAGGTCAAAAGAATACCCATGGCATGCACTCACTGATAAGTGGATATTAGCCTAGAATTTTGGGACACCAAAGACACAATCCACATAACAAATGATGTCCGTCAAGAAGGAAGGAGTGGACCCTGGTTCTGGAAAGGCTTAATGCATCAGTGTAGTGGAATACCAGAACAGGGAATTGGGAAGAGGTGGATTGGGGAACTGGGCGAGAGAAAAGGCCATGTGGGACCTTTGGGGTGTGGGTAACCAGGAAAAGGGAAATGAAATGTAAATAAAGAATATATTCAGTAAAAAAAGAAATAAAGAAATAAACTTGTTGGAAATTCAAAAAAGAAAAAAAAAAGGAAATTTAGTCCAGCAGGACCAAGCACTTTCTCTCTCATTGAGGCCCAATCAGACAATCAGGTAGACCACCGGGTAGGGCATGGGGATCTAAAGGATTTTTCTAACTATTTTATTGAGTTTTAATATTCACTTAGAAAGTATATCTCTCAGATTTTCTTGGGACCTTAAAGAAACCTTTTTTTTCCTTTGGTTTTTTTTTTTTTTTTTTTTTTTTTTGAGACAGGGTTTCTCTGTGTAGTCCTGGCTGTCCTGGAGCTCACTCTGTACACCAGACTGGCCTTGAACTCAGAAATCTGCCCTCCTTTGCCTCCCAAGTGCTGGAATTATAGGTGTGAGCCACCATACCTGGCTTAAAAGAAACCTTAAAGCTCATTTAGTGAAAAATTTTTGTCTTCCTAATGAGAAGACCCAAGGAAGAAGACCTTGCTCAATATGAAAACAAGACAAAACAACCAGAGATATAACCAAGATTTCACTCCAATTAGTCAATAATATTTAAAATATACTGACAAGGAAAATGCATTTATTTATGGTACACAACATGAGACAAGAACAATGAATGTTCATAGGAAGTTAATTAGCACATGTATTGTCCTACATACTTTTGAAATGTGATAAGAAGAATTTATAGGATAATTGAAGTAAAGAATCAAACTGGAGGAATGAATTCAAGAGAGTTACTAGGTTATAGAACATGGGCAAGCACATTCACTAACAAAATCAATAAATAAAAGTAGAACCACTTTGTAACCCAACAATGCTGTTTGGAGGTATATATTCAATGTTAATAAATCCATTCTGTAGTCTATCAGTAACTATGATGTAAGGTTATTTCTTTAAGTAATACCATACTTAACTTTCATTCAAACAGTTGGGCTTTGCAAAATTTATGCCACTTGGAAAAGCAATCTTTCAAAAATATTATGCTTACCTATACTTTTCAACATTTTTTAGTTCAGTCAGTTCTTATACGAAAAACAACCCAACAATTTAAAACGTGCCCAAAAAAATGAATTCAGGCTGGAACTGGTGAAAACATTAGATATGCATAGCATTCTGTACCTTGACCAGATAAAGAAGGATCATTAAGAAGTATGTAGTTTATTAATGTTGTCCTTCCTGCAAATAGGCTAGTGCAGTAATGGCACAAAGTTTGTGGATTAACCAACGAATATCTAATTTGACCTAAAGGTTACTCCTTGAGATGGAAACTGTACCTACCAGAATTTCTTGGGTTACCTAGAAACTGAGACTGGATAGTTCAGGTACCTAGGGTTAAAATGCTACTGTTCTAGTTATAATAATACTTATTATTTATTATATTTACCTATTATATAATTATAATACTATTTGTAATACTAATAATAATATAAAAACACAGCAGAAAAATGACTACTAATGACATTCGGCTATAACCATAAATCAGTGCCTTACTCAGACATAATCAGAGAATCTTCCTTCTGCCACATAAGGGAACAAATACAAAGACACATACTCAGTCATTATTCAGATTGTAAGAGAGCTTTCAACACTCCACCCTAAATGGGATATCTCCATCAAATCCTCCCTCAAGCCTCAGGGAGTCCCATGAGAGGAAGGGGAAAGAGTATAATAGTTAGAGGGGATGGAGAACTTCATAAAAGCAATGCCTTCTAAGCCAACCTGATCAAAGCTCATATGAACATGTAGAGACTGACACAGCAAGCACAGGGTCTGATTGGATCAGCACTGGGTCCTTTGCATAAGTATTATAACTTCCAGTTCAGTATTTTTGTAGAATTTGAGTGTGTGGATAAGTAGGTCTCTGTTTCTTGGGCTATCTGTTGGGGCTTTTTCTTCAGTTTGTTTTATCCAGTTACAATGTGTTAGTTTTGTCTTATATTTTATTTTGGTATTATTCTTTAGAAGCCTGTTTGTCTTCTAATGGAAGAAAGAAATAAAGAGGTTCAAGATGGGTAGGGAGATGTGGAGACACTTGAAGAAGTCAAGAGAAGGATTACTGTAATCAGGTGTACTTTGCAAGGAAAAAATCTATTTTAAATAAATGAGGAAAAATAAGCACATGGTTTCTGATTAACTTTTAAAGTGAAGATATCTATGTGGAAGCACGGCAGGTGTGTGCTCAAAGAAAACATCAACTGACTTCTGTTAAAAATATCTGTAATTTTCCCATTTCTCTTCAGGTCATGTACATCTTTCACCTGTTAAAAAATATGTTTATTACTTTTAATTGCATTGATATTGTAGAATTATTATACACTGACTGGTTCATTTTCTTCTTTTTTCTTTTTTTTCTTTTCTATATTCTTTGTTTACATTCCAAAGGCTTTCCCCTTTCCCAGTTACCCCCTCACCATATACCCCATAAGTCCTCCCTCTGCCCATTCCCCAATCACCCCCCCCCATTTCTCTGTTCTGATACTCTCCTACAAAACTGGATCCAGTCTTTTTGGGACCAGGGTCCTCTCCTTCCTTCTTCTTGGAAATCTTTTGATTTGCTTATTGTGCCTTGAGTATTCAGAACTTCTGGGCTCATTAATATGCACTTATCAGCAATTAAAAATAATGAATTCATGCAATTTGTAGGCAAATGATTGGATCTGGAAAATATCATCCTAAGTGAGATAACCCAATCATATTTTTTTGGAAACAATATTTCAGCCAGTAGATACTATCAATGACATTAGGACTATGGATTGTTAGGTTAAAACCAGAAACAAAAAACAGTGATAACTTGTCCATGTCTTGAGAATTTATAGAACCTCCTCTTAAAAATATCTAGCCACTGAGAATGTTTGATATTATGATTGATTGCTTTTGAAATAAGACTCAATTAGCTTAAACAACATTGTTCTTCCAAGAACCCCAAAAGCCTGGATATCACTGAAATTAGATAAAAATTACTGGCCATTTATTTAAAGAAGCATATGCCAAAGGCAATATATAAACAATATCAAAAGTCGTTTCTACATGCTCCAGTGAGTACATATTCCATACAAATAGACTCTATTATTATTATTATTATTATTATTATTTATTATTATTATTATTATTATTATTATTATCTTGAGGGGGTCATAAGAGTTGGGAGACACCCTTAGAAGTACTCTGAAGTTAGTATGCTCATGTTTCATGAAGTGAGATTCCCAAATAATAAATCAAACATTGTGAAAAAAAGAATCAATTCTAATCTAATCATCGAGAAATTACAGCCCAAGTGAGGAGAATGACTTACCCTGCTCAATACCAATTGCAAACCTCTGGATAAGGACTTAGTGACTTTTTATGGCATTGGATAGTAATCAGTCTTTCAGCTAAAATTATCTGTTTATCATACTCAAAATTTTCTATATCAATTCACTGTGGTTCAACATTTTGGTGGAAAAGAATGTGTCTGGCAGATTCTTTCTTTAAAGACAACACAAGAAGTGTTGTTCATAATGGTTTAAGTCAGGCAGTAAAGCTCAGGATGAAGGTGTTGTGTAGCAGTCATCAGGATGTTGTGAACTGCTGCTGATGGGCTGATAGAATTCTTAGAGCTTCTTCCCTATAGATGGCTCTGACACCATACTTACTTAACCACCCCAAACAAACAAACAAGAAAAATCCAAGTGTCTTCTGTGAAGGTGAAATAGGTGTAGTCCCAACACTGTCATGGGATAAGTGGATTCCTCTTGTGCACAAAAACTGGGGTTTTGAACCATTTCTCAGAAAATGCAAGCACACTGGGTGTTTTTCACTGCCTTTCTTTCCCTGCTCCCAAACTCTTATGCCTAATCATATGAGTCTCAGGACTCCTTGTTTATTACATAGCAAATGCTTTCAAATCACTGTTAATTGTGCTTTAGAATGGCTGCTAGAGAAGAAAAAGATAATTGAACAATCATATATATATATATATATATATATATATATATATATATATATATATATTGTAAAAGAGAAACCCACTGAAGAAGGGGAGGAAAAATTGCAGGAGCCAGAGGGGTGGGGCTGGCATAGCAAGTTACTGTGAGACTAGTATCAAACCCTTGGGGTGAGGCAAGCCAGTAGGAGGAAAGGGTCCCAAAAGCAAGCAAAAGAGTCAGAGACACAGAGACATCACCACTCCCACTGTTTGGCATCCAACAAAACATAAAGCAACTACACATAACATGTATGTAGAGGACCTGGTGCGTACTCTCTCAGGCACAGCGATTGCCATTTCAGTCTCAGCGATTCCCTCTGTTCCCTGCCTAGCTGATTCTGTGGGTCACTTTCTCTGTGTCCTCAACTCTTTTGCCTGCTTATGAGACCCTTTTCCTCCTACTGGATTGTCTCACCCAGCCCTGATATAAGGGTTTATGCCTGGTGTTACTGTAACTTGTTATACTGAGTTCCATTAAATTCCCTGGGACATCTGCTCTTTTCTGACATGAAACAAAGTAGTGGATCTTGAGGAGAAGGGAGGTGTGGGAACAAAGTTGTTAGGAGCAGAGGGAGGGTGGCTACAATTAGGATGTATTGAATAAGAGAAGAATAACAAAATATTTTGAGAGTTAAAATTAACATTGTTTTCAAATTATGAAATCCTAAATGAGTAGGAAAACATAGTAGTAGTTGTCACTGTTCCTAACATAAGAGTCAAAAATTGACAACCAACAAAATCCCCCAGAGCTCCCAAGAATTAAACCACCAACCAAACATAACATGGAGGGACCCATGGCTCCAGCCACATATGTAGCAGAGGATGGCCTTGTCAGGCATCAATGGGAAAAGAGGCCCTTGGTTCTGTGATGACTTGGTGCCCCAGCATAGGTAATTGCTAAGGTGGGGAGGCAGGAGTGGGTTGGTGGGTAGGGGGAAACCCTCATTGAAGCAGGGGGAGAGGAGATAGGATAGGGGGATTTCTAGTGAGGGGGAACCAGGAAAGGGGATAACATTTGAAATGTAAATAAAGAAAATATCCACAAAAAAAGAATTAAGTATGTTCCCTGTTTCATATTTATGAAAGAGATGAGTATGGCTGCCTCCCCCAACTCCCTGGGAAGGTGATGGTCACAGGCTGCCCTTGCTGAGTTCAATAAATCTGACACTTGTCTTGCTGAGCTGATGTAATTTACATCTCACCTCCTTTCAATTTGTCTGAATTCCTTTGATCACGATTGTTCTGCAGTGGATGCTTTTATTCATAACCAAGGAAAGCATTCTGGAAACTCCATTTGGATTTCCTCCAAAGGGCAACAAGATGACATGTTTTAATTCAATAGCCAACTTTAGCT
The DNA here is from genome assembly GCA_964023405.1 of Apodemus agrarius. Taxonomy (NCBI): domain Eukaryota; kingdom Metazoa; phylum Chordata; class Mammalia; order Rodentia; family Muridae; genus Apodemus; species Apodemus agrarius. The sequence continues at coordinate 73,057,414 of OZ030018.1, forward strand.
TAAATATTTTAAGTACATCAAGATACTTATTTTCAAGTTAATACATTTCTGCCATTATCTAAAAAAGGGCACTGTTTTTCATCTTGTAATCTGAATGCTTATGTTTTAATACGCTATAAAGCTATTATCTTTCCTTTTATCAAATGAGGAATCCCAAAGCAAGGGAAGTCAAGGTCACACTTTGATCACAATATGCTGGCATTTGAGAAGCAGCAACCGTAAGTATAGCACATTAAAAGATGCAGTGAAGGTCTGGAGTAAAAGGCTCCTAAAGCTAGTCACTAAGTATTTTCCATTAACTTTTTACTTAATATTTTAAATATATGTAAGGTTTTGTTATTTGAAAACTTCCCAGTTTTCACTGTGGGTATAACATCTCTCTCAGAACAGTGTGATGGTTTTTAAATTGTAAGTAGAGACTGAAAGAAAGACCATCCAGAGACTGCCCCACCTGGGGATCCATCCCATATACAGTCAACAAACCCAGACACTATTGTGGATGCCAAGAAGTGCTTGCTGACAGGAGCCTGATATAGCTGTCTCCTGAGAGGCTCTGCCAGTGCCTCTCAGAATTTTGTCAGTGATTTTGACAAATACAGAGGAGGATGCTCTCAGACAACCACTGGACTGATCACAGGGTGCCCAGTGGAGGAGGTAGGGGTTTGAAGCCCCATAGGAGGATCAATAATATGAACCAACCAGCACCCCCAGAGCTCCCAAGAACTAAGCCTCCAACCAAAGAATACACATGGAGGGACCCATAGCTCCAGCTGCATATGTAGTGGAAGATGGCCTTGTTGGATATTAATAAGAGGAGCGACTCTTGGTCCTGTGAAGGCTCGCTGCCCCAGCATAGGGGAATGCCAGGTCAGGAAAGTAGGAGGAGGAGTTGGTTGGTGAACATGGAGAAGGAAGGATAGGACAGAGGGTTTTTGGAGGTAAAGCAAGGAAAGGAGACAACATTGGAAGTGGGTTAAAAAATATCTAATAGTTTTTCAAAAACTGATAAGTAGAGTCTGTATGGTAATATAAGAATACTTGCATAACACATTGGTTCCTGTGTGAACTGTAGGTAGTTACTTCAATTATTTCACTTTAGGAATATTTTCCTGATTTTGTCTTCTGTTGGGAAAATGGAATTTACATTTGTTACTTCTGTGCTTGCACCATGTAGACTCATAGGATAACAGGAGAGAAATTTTGTGACTTTTCTGTTGCTGTGATAAAGTACCCTCACAAAGCAAGTGAAGGGATTAAGGGTGTGTTTAGTCTTAAAGTTCGAGAGGGGATGAGTATCATGGTGAGGAAGGCAAGGTGACAGGAGCATGAAGCTGGCCTGTCATGCTGCATCTGTTCAGAGGAAGAGAGAGAAAACCAGAAGTGGGCCAAGCCATAAGACATCAAGGCCACCTCTCTTGACATTCTCCTAACAATAATTCTGTACCTCCTGCCATTTACATAACTTTCTTAAAGTGATACTAAGCTACAAACTACATGCTCAAACATAGAGGCTTATGGAGGATGGTTCACACACAAATCACAGTTTTGTGGGTTGCCAAATGATCATTTACCATAAATGATTACTAAAGTAATCACAAGTGGAAACTCAGTGACCTGCAATAGAGGAGATGAAAGCATGACTAATCAGGTATTAGCTGTCTGTGACAGGACAAACTATTTCAAGCCCTCTTTTATTGATAGTCCTGCATCTCTGCTTGTAACCATTCCCATTAAGGAAACAATGCAATACACTATTTCTGCTTCAGAAATCATCATGTCATAGGAAAATAAACCAAACCCAGAAGCTTCCTAAGAAAATGTAACAATAATTAGGTAGCATCCTTAATGTAGCTACTTTGATATTATATATCTTATTTTTAATGAGAAAATAAAGTTATATATTGTATTTTGAGCCTCAGATCTCTAATCCATTTTATTTCTTATAAGAATACTTATGATACTATGTGGAATGAATAAGAATACTTATGATACGATATCAAAGACACTTTGAGCTTCTTTTAATTTAGTTTGAAAATAAAATTGAGTAGAAGCCAGGCGGCGGTGGTGGCGCACGCCTTTAATCCCAGCACTTGGGAGGCAGAGGCAGGCGGATTTCTGAGTTTGAGGCCAGCCTGGTCTACAGAGTGAGTTCCAGGACAGCCAGAGCTACACAGAGAAACCCTGTATCGAAAAACCAAAAAACAATAAATAAATAAATAAATAAATAAATAAATAAAATTGAGTAGAAGATGTAATGACCATTGTCATGTAACATAAATTGAGAGTATTTTCAAACTTTAAAATAGGCTGACACGAATCAATAATTTCTCTATTCATTACAAGAAAAATAATATAACTTCCTTTAATATGACAGAGTGTAGCATTTAATTATATCAAAAATCAGATGTGTGCTATCACATAAATGTCTTTAATCGACTATTCTTTTGGTTATCTTTAAATAGCATTGCATGTAGATTATGTTAAGTTGCAAAATAAATAAATGAACAGAAATAATATCAAGACTTCCATTTACTAGCAAATGGTGAACTGAATAATAAATGTATCATCTTCTACTTCTGCATGATTAAAATGGTCTTGTCATTCTGTAAGCCTCACAGCTTTCACCACATAAAGTGCAGAAACAACACTTTCTATTACAGGCCAGGCAAGGATTCTGTGAGCAGTGAGGCTTGCTTTAACCTGTGGCCCAGATTTAACCTCACTTCTAGCCAGCCTTGGACAGAGAGACAAGGATTGAGAAAGCCAACAGCATAGCACTGAACTCTGAGAAGTTGAGAGAGATTCAGAACCTCTGAAGAATCCTAATGCAGAAAGTCTAGAAATGCCTAGCTAGAGTTTCATATACATGTTCATCTGTCCTTGATTCCATGTAGTGTGGAGAAGCCAACTGACAGACAGACAGATAGACAGAGAAACAGACAAAAAGACAGACAGACAAAATGGTGGTTCGTAGAGTTCTTCATGATAGCCAGCATTACTTATGATTCTGATTTCCTACCTTTAGGACAGAATACTAAAAATTGTCTTTAAAGGGCTTCCAAGTAGGTGTTACACACATACTCCAGGTAAGATCAAATGAAAACTTCTGAGAAAATGCATTTTAAGATAAGACCTAGAGTGTTCACATAAAATTATACTAGAATTAACATAGAATATTTAAAATCATTATATATAGACAGTATAATAAAATCTCATATTCTTGATCAAGAAACACTATAAATCTTGAATAAGATAAGGTTCTAAGATTTGAACAGTTAACATGTTATGTTTTTAAAAAAATAGATAATACAGCCAAGTATGTTTGAAAAAGAAAAGTAACTTCCAAAAATGAGTCTAATAACATAGAAATTCAACTGACAAATATGGTATGGTAGGAAAATCTGTTAGCAGCATGAAAAGTAGCCATGAAGGTACTTAAGAGAATACAGAACTTAAGGAAATTACAGGGGAAAAAAGGAATATTTCAGAGGGTAACATGAACCAAAAATAACTATTTTCAGAGATAAAATCTAAGAACTAGAAATTGCTGTTTATATTTTTATTAGTACTTTTTCATTAAGAAGATATAGGTATCATGTGCTTCTTATCTGTGTGCTCTGAGATCTCTGAGGATTCAAGCCAGCCTGTTCTACATAGTGAGTTATAGGCCATTCAAAGTTAATACACTAATATCAACTATTTTTTCAATTTCCTATCTATGTGTTTTCTTAATAAGTAATTTACTTATGTAACATCCCAATCTCAGCTTCCCCTGCCTCCTCTAATTATTAATCAATTTATACCCCCTACTTCTATTCCTTCTCTCCTTTTCTTCAAAAAAAGGGGAGGCCTCCTATGGATATCCACTGGCCTTGGCACATCAAGTTGCAGTAAGACTAGGCACATCTGCTATTGAGGCTAGACAAGGCAGCACAGTTAGTGGAATGAGATCCAAAGGTAGGAAACAGAGACAGGCTCTGCTCCTGCTATTAGGAATCCCACGTGAAGACCCAGCTGCACAATTGTTACATATGTACGGAGAGCCTAAGTCCATCTCATGAATCCTCTCTGGTTGCACTTTAGTCTCTATGAGCCACTATAAGTAAAATCAACTTTTGAGAAAAGGTAATGATTGTGGTTTAGGATACACAGTTATAGCCTCTCATGAAACAGAGAGAACCTTGTCTTAGAAAACAGGCATACAAGCAAGAAAATCAGGGCAAACTCATTCAGATGCCAAGTTACAAACTGCTAGTTGTAAAATATGCCAAGTATAAAATAACTAAAGTTATATATAAGTAATACTAAGAACTAGAAATTGATGTGTTTATATTTTTATTAAGACTTTTTTAATTAAGAAGATATAGGTATCATGTCTTTATCTGTGCACTCTGAGATCTCTGAGGATTCAAGCCAACCTGTTATACATAGCAAGTTACAGGACATTCAAAGCTACATAATGAGAACCTACTTAGAGATAGATAGATAGATAGATAGATAGATAGATAGATAGGTAGATAGATGGATAGATAGATAGATATAGATCATACATACATACATACATACATACATACATACATACACACATACGTAAATGAATATATAATAATGTAAGGCTTAAATTTTTTAAATGATGCAACTGTCTACCAGCAATGTGGTCCAAATAAAATTAATAAACAAACTAAAAACCACATTTAACCAATGGGCTATGAAAAAACTTCTGGAAGGCATTGCTCATTTTTAAAAACTGTTTAAATGTGGGAGAGAATTCTCAGTAGTGAGGAACACTTGTTAATCTTCTAGTTCTGAGTTCCATTCCACAGCATCCATGTCAGATGTTGCTGGATGTCAATAACTCCATCACTAGGGGGGTCATAGTCCTCTTCTCTGGCTTCTATGGACACATGTGCATGCATGCACACACACACACACACACAAACACATACACACACAGAGGGTGGCATAAGAGGAACATATATAAAAACAATTATTTAAAATAATTTTACATTACTCTCTAAAGACTTAAAAGGACAAGCTAGCCACACAGCCTTACAAGTAGAGGACATGATCTTCAGGCCCTATCCCTTACTGACAAACTATTGATCATTGATAGCTGATAAGGGAGGGATAGGAAGACCCATTCTTCTTTGAATGTACTTCCAGTGTAAACATAGGCAGGTAAAGTTCTGGGTTTAATAATGTGAACTGTAATCTCACTATTCTCAGCAGTAAAACTGTGTATCACTTTGACAATAAAGAGTTCTGCTTAGGACTAGTTTTTTACTTTCATTCCTATGGATGCTGGCAGAAGATTTAGAAAATGTCAGGAATATGGTCTCCTTGGTGTCATTTGTATTCCACAAGAGCACTCAATTAGCCAATTATATTTGTATACAAATAACTAGCTGTATAAAATAAAGCACAAAGACTAACTTTATGCTTGAACAAGTCAAGTAACACAAAGGGTGAAGGACCACTATATGACAATCTTGAAGCACCTTTGTGTATTCATTTGAATGGATGACCAACATCTTTGTTAGTGTGCCTTTCTGCATCCCTTTACTAGGAGATCTGCCCAGTGTGTCTCTAGAAAACTGAAAGGGTAACATTGAAAGCAGTGAATCCCTCCAATGGTATTAGTTCTGTGTGATTCTGAATGCCATCCCTTAAAGGATATCAATATCCTAATCCTTCAGCACCTCTCCTGGCAATTATGGTCTGAACGTCCTTTAATAAAATATTTCCTTCTTTGACTGATCCACCTCCTCTAATTTGTTTTTAAGTTCTTATTGATACACTTCCTCATGATATGTCCTAAAAGTAAGGCTTCTCTACAAGTCTTTTAGTAGACTCCTTAGATTTATTCCCATTCCAGCTTCATTTCTTTTTACTTTAAGAGTTTTCATTTCTTCATTGAAGTCTGTTTTTGTGTTTTTGGTTTTATTTTCATTTATTTGTGCTTCTGCTGTAACGTCTAAATACATTATGGGTATATTACTATCTCTTTTAAGATCATTGAAGCATTTATTCACATCATTATTGATTTTGTGAATCTCCAATTGGTCCTTTGAGTTCTGTATCTGGAATTTTAAGTAACTCTTATTAGAGAGCATTGCTAAATATTGGTCATTTATTCCATAGTGATCTGATAGGAGACATGGGATCAGTTCAATCTTCTTATGTTTGTTGAGGTCTGTCTTGTGATCAATTATATGGTCAATTTTGTAGAAGGTACCATGAGGTGCTGAGAAACAGGTATATTTTGTTTTAGGATGAAATGTTCTATATACATCTGTTAAATCTAATTGCTCCAAAGCTTCTTTGATTTGACAAATTATCTCAGATAAAAGTCTTGTTTCATGTGTGCACTTATTAACAATTGTCCAGTACTTCTCTCAATCACTCTCTACTTAAATTTTAATCTCTGTGTGTAGGTATGTTTGTTAGAAAGAAAGCAAAAGCAAGAGAGAGACAGAGAGACAGAGAGACAGAGACAGAGAGAGACAGAGAGCACATACATCGGTGTGTGGTCCTATGCATGAATAGAGGACAGAGAAGGATGTTAGGTATTCTATTCTATCTATCTCTACACTATACCCTTGATACATAGTCTATAACTGATCCTGCAGATGAGTTGTCAATCAGAAAGTCCTAGTAATCCTTCTGTCTCTACAGGTGCTGGAGGTAGGAAGTCACATTCTCACAGTTGCCCAGAAAGTGCTTTGTAAACAGTCATCTCCTCAGTCTAAGGGTAGTTTTAAAAGATTATTTTATCCAGCAACTACACTTAAGAAAAAGATATTATTCAGTTGTCAAGTACACAATTTGATTTACAATAAGACTATATTTCAAAACTGAGTGAGGAGAATTGGAAGCTGTCTCATAACTAGTTATCTGCTGTGAATATAAAATATTTCTTAAAATATGGTTAATACTTACAGAAAAATAGTTGTAAGTATTTTAATATTAATTATTTCAACTTTCATTTGTATTATCCAGTTTACATGAAATACAAATAGTTCTGATTATTAAAATGTTAGTGCATTTATATTTTCTCATTTTGTTCCAATGAGTATACACAATTTTTAGCATAAAACTAACAATGTTACACTTTTGAATCTGCTATATTATGTACAATAACCAAATATTGTTAATATGGTTTAAAAAGCAGTCAACAAATAAAAGTGCAAATGGAAAATATCCATCTACATGTGGAAATGAATGATATTTGTTGCCGAGAGATAGAGGGATATGATGTTTGTTATCTAGAGTTGGAGGGATATAATGTTTGTGCTCTACAGATTGAGGTCAATAATAATTGTTGCCTATAGGTAGTCATGCCTGGTGTTTTCTATCTGCATAGGAAGGTGTATGATGTTTGTTATCTATAGCTGGAGGTGTATACTCTTTTCTAAATTTAATTCTGATGTGTGCTTTTCTTTGACTATATATAATTTGACATATAAAATGCTTAATGAAGTGGACAATTTATTGAATTAGATGTAGTAATTTTCTTAAAATCTCTATCAAATTTAAACACATTTTTAAATTGAATGGAGAATATTAATTCTTAAAATAGGTATCACTAATATTAAGAACCCCTTATAGTTTCTCAAATTTTGGTTAATGAAGTATATTTTACACATAAAGATACTGAGTAACATTATGAAATATCTCTTGGTCATATAAATATATTGAACTACAATGGCAGATAAATGTTATTCTCTATTAGTTCAGATAGCTCACTTCAACATTGTAGTAATGTCAATTGCAACCAATGTTTGAACATTGGTTCACTAGTTATAACAAATATACTATAATTTGCAAGGTGTTAACAATACAGGAATTGAGTTTGGAGTATATGAGAAACTACCAAAGAAAAAGTTCTTTACTTTAAAATCATTTTTAAAATTTAATTCTTTACAAAACTGAAATAAGCAAACTAGATAAGCAGATACAACAATTAGACATGTATGCATAGATAGCACATGTGTTTCCACAAATTGTCCAAGATCATGTGTTATTAAAATATATGTTAAAACTACACTGAGGTATTAAAACATACCTGTCACTCGAATCTAACTTCTTGAGTTCTTTGTATATATTGGATATTAGGCTTATATCAGATGTAGAATTGCTAAAGATCTTTTCCCAACCTTTAGGTTGCTTTTTGTCCTGATGACAGTGTCCTTTGACTTACACTCAGATTCTTCCTGGCTAAGAAGCACCTAAAGAAATGATCAACATTCTTAGTCTTCAAGAAAATGACAATGAAAACAACACTGAGATTCCACCTCATACCAGTCAGAATGGCAAAAATCAAAACTCAGGTGACAGCAGTTACTGACAAGGATGTGGAGAAAGAACACTCCTACATTGCTTGTGGGACTGCAAGCAGATACAACCACTCTGAAAATGAGTCTGGCATTTCCTCAGAAAATTAGACATAGTAATACCTGAGAACCCAGCTATATCACTCCTGGACGTATACCCAAAAGATTCTCCAACATGTAACAAGGACACATGCTCCATTATAATCACAGAAGCCTTATTTATAACAGCCAGAAGCTGGGAAGAACCCAGTTATCCCTCAACAGAGGAATGGATGCACAAATTGTGGCACATTTACACAATGGAGTACTACTCAGCTATGAAAACAATGACTTCATGAAATTTTCAGGCAAATGGATGGAGGTAGAAAGTACTATCCTGAGTGGGGTAACCCAGTCACAAAAGAACGCACATGGTATGCCCTCACTGATAAGTGAATATTAGGTAAAGCTCATGATACCCATGATACAATTCGTAGACCATAGGAATCTCAAGGAGAAGGAAAACCTAACTGTGAATGCTTCAGTCCTACTTAGAATGGAAACCAAAATAATCATTGAAGGTAGAGTGAGGGAGAGACTTGGGAGAGAGAGAAGGAAGAGGGGGAAATGGAGCAGGATCAGGTGTGGGAGGAGATAGGGGAGATGTACAAAGGGTCAGAAAATTGAACAGAGGTGTGTAGCAGTGGGGATGGGGAACTGAGGGTAGTCACCAGAATGTCTCAGATGCCAGGAAAGCAAGAGCCTCCCAGGACCCCATGGGGATGACATTAGCTGAAATACCCCACAAAGAGAAAACGAGAACCTGTCGAGACAATATCCAGAGGTTAGGCATGGCTCCGAATTGAGGGATGGGGCCTCCCACCTATCTCAAAAATGTTAACCCAGGATTTCTGCTGTCTAAAGGAAATACAGGGATAAAGTATGGAACAGACACTGAAGGAAAGGCCATCCAGAGACTGCCCCAACTGTGCATCCATTCCATATGCAGACACCATTGCTGATGCCAAGAAGTACTTGCTGACAGGAGCCTGATATATCTGTGTCCTGAGAGGCTCTGCCAAAGCCTGATCAATACAGACATGGATTCTTGCGGCCAACCATAAGATTGAGCATAGGGACCCCAATGGAGGCGTTAGGGGAAGGACTGATGGAGCTGAATGGGTTTGCAATCCCATGGGAAGAACAACAATATCAATCAACTAGTGCCCAAGAGCTCCCAAGGACTAAACTACCAACCAAAGAGTACACACTGAGGGACCCATGCCTCCAGCTGTTTATGTAGCTGAGAATGTCCTTACTTGGCATCAATAGAAGGGGATGCCCTTGGTCCTGTAAAGCTCAATGCCCTGGCATAGGAGAAAGCTAGAGTGGTGAGGTAGGAGTGGGTGGGGGAAGCACTGTCATAGAAATATGGAGAAGGGAAGAGGATTGTTGGTTTGCAGAAAGAAAACAGGGAAGGGGGATAACATTTGAAAAGTAAGTAAATAAAATAACCAATAAAAAATAAAAAGAAAAAGAAAAGAAAAAAAGAGAAAAGAAGAAAAGAAAAGAAAAAAAAAAAAGAAAAGGAAGGTGCCCAGAACTTGTCAAATGTTAAATGAAACTATGTTCTCCAAAATAGTGTTGGAGGTTACAAAACTAATTTTTTGATGAGTATCCTTGGTATTTGTTTCAGAAAAGATAATATTTATGTCTATATTTGCACACCCTCACACATACTTTTAAATTAATATGTACACAGTTTAACACTTAACAACCCAAAATATATTGACTCAGATGTACATCTGTTAGAGGCAAAATTGAGTTTTAATAGACTGGATTACATCTAGACATAAATTTTTAGAGGAAGGCTATTTTAATTTTATATTACTGTAATAAAATGCTATGACCAAACAGTTTCAGGGGGTTAGATTTCATGACAATCAGGGCTCCAATCATGCATGGTAGCCCCCAAGTAGGCAGCTATGGTACTTGAACAGAAGCTGAGAGATCACATCTTGAGTCATAACCTCAAGGCAAAGAAAGAGAGACAGTGAATCACATGAGTCTTTTGAATGTCAAAGATATGCTCCAGAGACATACTCCTCCAAAGAGGCCATAACTTGTAATCAATCCCAAACAGTCCCACTAACTAAAGATCAAGTATTCAAACATATGAGTGTTTTAAGGCTGTTCTCATTAAAACTGCCATGGCGAGGAGGGGGACAAACCAAGTTTAATAATAAACTCAGATGAATATATATGGATTTATCTTAAGTAACAAAAATCAGTCAAAAATACATATTACATGACTCTACTTGCACAGAATTATTCAAAGGTAATTCTTCTGTAAATATGCTACAGATTAGTCTTTCCAGGGCCTAAGATGAGGTAGGGTTAATGTGCCAGATGAAAATTGCATAGCTACTAAATAGGAACCTAAAGATCCTGCAATATCAAAACTGCAGGGTTCTACTGGATCTTGGTTTTGATATTTTAATATAAGCTTAAAATATTCTTCTGTTGAGAAATATTGGCTAAATGGTGCATAGGTTTTCTTTCTATATTTCTTGCAAAGGAGTAAGAATTTTACTTATATGCAAAATGTCAAATTTACAAAATAATGGTAACAATGATATTAATATAGAAAATAAAGCATAAATGAGGTATAGCTAAAGATGTGAAAATCTTATCTTTTAAAAGCAGAAATGGGGCTGGAGAGGTTAGCAGGTAATAGCTCTTGCTGTCTTTTAGAGGATGAAAATTTGGTTCCCAGAATTCACATGGGTGGGTAATAGTTTTCTGTAACAACCTACCACTCCAGCAGTCTATCACCCTCTTCTGAACTTTATAGGCACCTGCGTGCATGTTCATGTACACACAGAGAAAAACATAGACATTCAAATAAAAATAAATCTTTAAAAAATGAGCAAAAAGTCTAAAATGAACATTCTATGTTATAAAATCAGGAAAAGACTAACTGAAGAAATATAATTGTAAATAAATACATTTTTTCATGCAGTAGCAGGAAATAAACCCCAATGCTACTTTCTTTTTTTTTTTTTTCATTTGAAACAGAATTTCTCTGGGTAGCTTAGGAACTCACTTTGTAGTCCAAGCTGACCTTAAACTGAAAAAGGTACTCTGGCTTCTGCCTGTGCTGGGATTAAAGGTATGCTCCACCACTGTTTTGCTAAGATATCCTAAATTGTATAGAAACAAAAATAAAATATTAAATAAATAAGATGTGTTCATTAGAGATTTGTTATTTTTATTGATATATGCATTTATTTTAGTTCATTATAATTTTATTAATAGAGATAAATAAGACATCAGCAAAATGAGACTTTACAATACACTAAGCATAGTAAAATCTCTGAATGAATGATACAAGAAACAGGGGAAAACCTATTCATACTATGAAGTAGAGAAGCATTCTTTGTACACATTTTACAGGCATAAAGTAGAGGAAAACTGGATAATATAAACAATAATGTCACCAACCTTGACAACTCAGTTAAAATAGAAAGTATCATTGAAATGCACAAAGAGAACACAGCAATCACTTCACATGTCCACTTTCAATCATTTCTGTCAAATATATTTTCAAAATTAAACCTCAATTTTCATGTATACACATGTACATGCAGTTACAATTAGTGAAAGAAAGAGGTCACGAACTTGAAGGAAACTGGAGAAGGATGTATAAGAGGGTTTGGGGGAAAAGAGGTAAGGGGAAAGTGTAAGTATAATCTATGAATTAAAACTAAAACCTCTCAATCCCCCAGATTTAAGACGCAAATTAAGGACTGCAGAAGTAATATTAATAATGAGCAATGCAACTCAGTCCGTTACTGGAAGACTCATTTAGTGAGAAGATATGGCCAGTTGGAACTCCATTAACCATATGATTAGGATACCTCATTAGAACTGCCATTATATATTTAGAGAGTTCCTGCTGCACTATATTTCCATATCACCTCTCAAATTTCCCTTAATTCTAGCTGTCTCTCCCCACATTTCCTCCCTCAACCCTACCTCTGGTACCCTTCCCTACCTGATCGTTCCATCAGATTCTTCACCTGCTCCCAGTCCACACTTAAATCTATTTTATGTAACCTGTCAGAAAAATACATGTTTCCCCTAGTCTCTTCCTTTATACAGAACCTCTCTTGGTCTACTGATAGTAGGTTAGTTATCATTTATTTAATGGTCAATATTTACATATAAGTGAATATATACCATGCTTGTCTTTCTGGGTCTGGGTTACATCACTCTAAATGATTTTTTTCTAGTTCCATCTTGTTCCCTCCAACTGAGTAATATTCCATTGTGGAAATGTACCACCATTTTGTTGTTTATTGTTATGTTGAGGGACATCTAGGTTGTCTGGTTATTATAATTACAGCAGCAGTGAACATGGTTGATTAAGTGTCCACATGATATGATAAGTTGTAGCATCATTTATGTATATGTCCAAAAGCGCCATGGCTGGATCTTGAGGTAGATCAATTCTTGACATTCTGCAGAGCAGACATATGATTTCCATCATGGGTGTTCATGTTTGCACTTACCAGCAATGATGATTATTCTTATTGCTCCACATCTGTCCCAGAAAGAGATGCCACTTGTTATTTATTTCTTTGTAAAAAAAATTCAACAAGATAAACATTTCTCCAAACTAACTAAAAGGCAGAAAGAACAAACAAATTAACAAAATCAGAAATGAAAAAGAGCTATAACAACAAACATAGAAGAAATACAGAGAATAACATGGATGTACTTTAAGAACCTGCACTCCACCAAACTGGAAAATATAACAGAAATAGAAAATTTTCTCAATAGGCATTTATTACCAAAGTTAAATCAGGATTAGATAGGCAAAAATATAGAAGCAGTCATTAAAATCTCCTAACTCAGAAAGAAAGAAAGAAAGAAAGAAAGAAAGAAAGAAAGAAAGAAAGAAAGAAAGAAACAAACAAACAAACAAACAAACAATCAAACAAACAAACAAAGAAGTCTTAGGGACAAATGATCTTAGTACAGAGTTCTACCATAGCTAATTAATTAGAAGAGTTAATACTAATACTCCTCAAATTATTTCACAAAAAGAGAACTTTGGCTAGTTCATATTATGAATCTAGAGTTGCCCTGATACCCAAACTACATAAAGACCCACCAAAAAAGAGAGTAAGAGATCAATTTTCTTTATGAAGATAGACAAAAATTTTTTAATAAAACTCTTGAAAATCAAATCTAAAAAAAGCACAGCAAAAAGATAATCCACCACGATCAAGTGGCTAAATTCCAGAGATACAAGAATGTTTCAGTATATGCAAATCAATAAATTACATTCACCATATAAACCAACTTGGGGAAAAATAAAACATTATCATCTTATTAGATCCAACAAAGGACTTTGACAAAATCCAGTGCCACTCCATGATTTAAAAAAGATTAGGAATACAAAGGATATACCTTAATACACTAAAGGCAATTTACAGCCAACCCATAGCCAATATAAAATTAAATAGAAAGAAATTCAAAGAATATCCACTATAATCAGAAATAAGACAAAGCATTGAGGATAATATTCATAATGCCCACATGAAAACCGGGCCCATTGACATTAAGAACTTTTGTTTCAACAGTGAAAGTGAATTCTTCATTAAATGGATCACAAAGATATAGGAATGTAAAACGTAAGCCTACAAAATTCCCAGGTAAAAATGTGGAACTGCCACTCTCAGAAGGCATTTAAAATTTTAATTCTCAGTGAATTTCCATCCTCAACAATGCTTAAGGTATTTCCACTCCTTATTTAATAACAGTCATTCTAAAAATATGGAGGCCCATTCATTTCTGTTTTAATTACTTTTCATGCTGATTAATGACATTCAGAATCTTTGCAGGTATTTACTGGCCATTTGTATATCTTTCCTGAGTCATCTCTTGGAAGCTTTTTACTCATTTATACCCTGCTGGTATTAATCAAATGCAGGTCATTGTAGAAAACAGTGTTTGATATCTTTAGGAGTCTGCTCACTCTCTTTTCTTTTCCCATTTTCATGCAAGAGATTAAAAGGGAAAGGATGTTCTAAGCCACTCAGAGACTTGATGTGCCGTGGCACATTGGAAAGAGGGAGTGTTGGAGGGTCAGATATGGTTTCCCAGGAGGTGTACCCCACCCTCTCAGGGGAGATCAGGATGTAAAGTGAATTTAGATAGATAGATAGATAGATAGATAGATAGATAGATAGATAGACAGACAGACAAATAAATAAAGGGGAAATTTCCCAGCATACAGAGGACACATTTTGTTGCCTTAGTTTCCATTTTTTCCTTTCCAGGATGCTTTAAAAAGAATGTCTTGCTGTTTTTTAAACACCCATTCAATGTCATCACTTGAATAGAGTGAAAAGTGGCGGCCCAAACAGAAAAAGCAGGTTGCCTAGGGACTTGAAAAGTGTATGGTTTAAAATATGCATAATAGGTCTCAAAGAAATTGGAATTCCCCCAGAATCTCATCCTGGGAGGATGAAGTCTGGTCCAAGGCAGAGAAGGAACTTATCTCCTGAAAGATTTCACACAGTGTTGACAACTTGTTAGACTCCCTAAAAGGAAAGACTGGAGCCCAAACAAGAAAAAATGATGGCAGGTGTTACACTTTTCCCAGGAGTGCTAAAGTAGGATACTCTGACCCTTTCTTAAACCTAACCCCATGCCAAAATAACAAAGACAGAATTAAGGGAAGTCACTATATTTCTTTGTCTCCCTTCCCAATCTCTTTTGTTTTCTGCTTTCCACTATTTAAAAGACAGGCTATGTTGTTGACTCTAAAACCATTTGTACAATATTTTAAATTTAGCATTTATATGTCTGTCTTTCCTATATAGTTACTAGTTGGCTATCCAAAAGCAAACTGTTAACTATTTTTATTCCTAGGCCATATACGTAGGTATTGACATATAATCCCTAAAAGGATGGAAGGACTTGGTCTATTGTGTTTAACTTTTAAGTTGACTATGTCAAAATCTGTAGAAATAATGTTTCAGTGTGTCTATTAAGCTAGTACAATTTAAACAAAAATAAACATTTTCCCCCAACTTCTACCACTGGACATTGGCTCTGTGTTCCTGTAATTATATACTTGAATTGACATTTTATCTGAAAAACTGGCTGTGAGCCGAAAGCTAGTTTAGACAATATTAGCAGCTATTTCATGGCGACTGAACAAGTGCTTATTTGTGCCTGCATGTGTGAAATTCCTGCTGTTAAGTTGGTTTGTGGACCAGATTTGAAGATCAATCTGTTCCATGAGCTACATCCCAGCTGGAACACCATTTTACTGAGCCAAGATTTTGTCCCCACATTTTTCAGATAACCTAGGTATTCTGCATTGGATAATTGCCTAAATCACTTCTCAGGCTCCAAAAATCACAGATAGTAACATGCCTCACCTATGGATTCCAATATCATAGTTTGACACAGAACAAAATGTCCAAGTTCACTCTATAGTTCTGCTTAATGGTCCCTGAAGGATTCTTTGTTTTGCTAAAGTTAATCAGAAACAAATCCCAACTCTTCAGCATGAGCCTAATCACTGATATTGGGGAATATCATCTTGTCAGAAAATCAAGTGTCAGAAACAGAAGTGCAGAATGTCAAGGACTCAGAAATCAGGAAATAAAAAAGAAAGAACTATGATAAATGGTGTTAAAACAAATAAAAAAGGTATGGGCTTAGTAGAATACTAGTGTTTATAAGTTAAAAATAATTTTTAGGGCTGGATGACTCAGTAGTTAAAGTGCACAGTTCTTTATCCTGAGGACTAGAGTTTGCATCCCACTCACTGTAGCCAGTGAGTCACAGATTCCTGTAACTCCAGGTCCATTGGATCTGATGTGTCTTCTGGCTTCTGTGAATACAGACAAGCACACATAGAAGCACATACACTCACACAGAAACACACACACACACATATATGTATATATATACGTATATATGTATATATATATATATATATATATACATATATATGAATACTTACACTCACACATAAGCACACATCTGTACATTTTTAAAAGACGAATCTTTAAACTAATACGTTCCCAGGATTAAAACATTATACCCACAGAAGTGAATGCAGTGGTTCTGAGACCACAGAAGTTTCAATTGCCTATTTTCACTTTTATGATAAAGGAAAATGGATGGGGAATTATACATTTAGTAGAATAATTTACCTAGGAGAGAAATACAGTGATTTCACTTAGAAGGTGGCAGGTCAAAGTTTGGCAGAAATGATTAAGCTAGGTTTTCCTCTTTATTATTATTTTTCAGCAGTTGCTGTTTCTATCTCCTGCATTTAGAAGTAGGTACCTGTACAGCATTGCTTGGATTGCTTCTTCCACATCACCTTGTCAACGGGACTTTCCTGATCACCTATTCTACACTGCAAGCCTTACCTTTGTTCATCCCTTTCCACTGCTCCATGTATACTCTAACATTTACTGCCACATTTGTGTTTTAATTTATCAGTTTGCCTGTTAGCTTCCCACATTCCTGATGAACATGTTGCTGATGCTAGACTCCTCTCACAACTATACCCTTGGTACCATGTAACTGTGTGTGGTATGAATTAAGGGCCTATAGTTACTTGTTTAGGTAATAGAAAGGATTTCTTGCAAGTCATTTTTTATAATTCTTTTCCAGCTTCCTCCTACAATATCTTTATGCTTTTCCATGCAGGAAAACATAGTGTGGACATAGAAAACTCATAGTAAGACACATAAACATGATGACTCCTGCACACAGTAACTTCTATCTTTATCAATGAGCAGTGAAGCTATTACTATTTTCTACTAGCACACAGCATGTTTTGCAAGGGAAAAAAACTGAGGCATGGAGATACCAGTTAAATTAATAATTCTTCAATTAGATTGAACAAGGAGTGACTTCGTGGGGTACACAGCAAAGTATGACATGCCATTTATCTGTGTGAAGAATGATCACATAGAAAAAATATATATGCAAAAGCATATGTGATCTTTCAAGGAAAGGCTTCTGGAAAAGGTTCTGGAAAGGTGATTGTTCTACATGCCAATCAGTGTAGAAAGCTACAGTAAGGCATTGGTACTAGTATATTTATGGAAATGACATATAAGAGCAAAAAGCAAACTATTTCAGGAATCTTCTAAATCCATGGAAACACCTGCACTGGTGAATGTGCTAATTCCAATCAGCAGAAATGTTTAAATGCCATTAACAAACATTTGGAATCGGTGGAATTTATGTTAGGAAGCCCTTGATAGCTTTTGCTGAGTGATGTGTGGTATTTGTTTAAAATAACAAATTATTACAAAAAATGTGATATGTATAATATTGTTTAATCTTGTCAATAAACTTGAGAACAATATTATAAGAAAATATAATCTCAGAAAAAGTTAAGATGGAAATGTCAAATGACTTGGAAACAATAGAATCGCCTGATACTCTTGGGACTTCTAGATCAGCTTTTCAAATAACTATTTTGAAGATGTTATTTCTGAGAGAAACAAAGCCAATATGCAGTTCATTTAGGAATCTTCTACGGGGAGGAGAGGCATCAGATGATGAGAACTGGAGCAAGGGAGTGAATTGAAAGGCCAGATGGATGGCTAGTGTGAGATTATGGCACAGACCACTGGGCAATTGGGTATTCTCCCCTGGGCTACTTCAATTTTGAAGAAGGAAATACAGTAAATTGCATTTCACTATTATTTATTTATTTGCTCAAACTAGGTTAAGGGAAGACAAATGAAAATTGCTGTAGACTATAAAACCAAGTGCCATAAAAAGCTTTTAGAGGAGTGTAGGCTATAATGTCTTTCCTTTACAAAATAGATATAAAAGTTGTCATATTCATAAGTTTCTCAATCCACCCACCTACACCTATACAGAAACATCTGTTTAATTATAAAATGGAAACTGAAAAAAATAAGGGACTGGCTAATAATAACATATGGTGAGGAGAAACTTGTTTATTTCATCTCATTTTACTAGGCTATAAAAAGGTAATTTTTAGACTATGTGTTTAGTACGTAGGCTCAGGTGTGCACATATGAATCTCTGCTGTCCTGCTTCAAGTTCCTGATAACTTTGTATATGCTACTATGCTTAACATATCAGTGTTCTCATATAATGAATGTCTAGATGGGTTTAGTCTGATTATTTTATTTCAGATTTTAATTCATTACATTTTTCACATATGTATAACTTTCATTCTTTCTGAATCTAACGGCTGAATTATTTCTTTTAGGTGTGCAGTAACCATAACAATCTTAAGTAACTGTCATTTAGATCAACAATAAATCTAGCAAACAGTGACAGCTCAGATAAGCAGTCTGACTGAAGAAGCAAACGAAGGACCACAGACATATCTAAACCTGGAAGTAGCCAATTCCAACCAAGATTAATAACATTACTAATGATTCTGAGAAAAAAGTTAAGTGTAGGATCCACAACTCTGAATCTTGATTGGTTGTGGATTTCTGTCACAGCGAGGTTCTCTTGATGAGGGGTGAAAACACACTTTTTTCTAAGTGTGAGGACAAATGCTCATAGACTGTTGTTAAGGATTATGATGTTTTAATAAGTTAGTGGTTATGGATTCCTTCACAATAACCATGACTTCTCTAGTACTGAGTAGTTAGCTAGGATTCAAATACCAGGCATTGTTTCTCTCTTGTAGGGCAGGTCATAAGTTCAATTTGCAATATGTTAGTCCTGCCAAGTTATTCATGGAACTCCTGCATGTTAGGGTTAATGGCCCATTCTGGCCATTAATGTGGTTCATAAGTATCATACCTGGGTAGGACTGTGTGTTGCCTATCACTTGAATATTCACCACTAAGCAAGTAAGGAATCTTTGGTTACATAACTTCATAGTCAGAATTTTTGAAATAAAGAAATATGCCCATAAAGCAGTAGCAATGACTGTACAGAGGCTTGTATCTAAAATGAGTTTATAAGAAGCTTATCTTAGTAGCCTTTCTTTATATCCAACTTAAAAACCTAACAAGTGTTCATCTAATGAACCCCAAGTTTTCTGGGAGCATATCAACTTGAGGAATTTGACCATTTAACTTTGTTTTTTACAATGTAGTCGTTCCATTTTAGTAAACAAGGTGGGTTTAATATTTTGATCCATTCATCATTAAAAATCATGCATTAGTGTTTTGATTTCCAAATATTCTTCACTACATAAGATAAACTGATAAACCTAAACCAACCAAACAAACAAACAAAGAAAACTAAGCCTGGAATTTTCAATTGTCTAAAGTCAAAGTATATGTTAAAGGAAGCTAAAATTGAAAATTCTGAGAACAATGATCACATTGGCCTAAAGCCACAATGAGGTTTCTTTCTTTCTTTTCTATATCCATTGGAAATTTTTTGATGTGCCTTATCTTATAGAAAGATAGTGCTTTATAGAAAGTGCTTTCTCATAGAAAGAAAAAAATAGTTTATTCTTGGTCTGTGGAGTCCATTGAAAGAGATTTAATGATATTCAGGTAGGAGATGATTAAGCTTCATGATGGAATCCATAAGATGAAGTTGAGATATATTGAAGTAAATAATATAAATGATATTTGTTGGCATGAATTTTATGCCTCAAAATTCACACTTATTGTCTATGTAAAAATGTTTTAAGGACGCTTATTACCTTCTATTCTATTTTTAAAAGTAAATATATGGTCAAAGGAGATGACTCTTCAGTTTAAAATACTTGCGATACAACCAGGAGAGCTAGAATTTGGATCTAGAAAACCCTTGTGAGAACTGGGAGGCATTGTGTTCCACTTTTAATTCTAACTTTAGAAGGAGAGGCAGAAAATTGCAAAATGGCTGATGAGCCCTACCTAGCATGATTGAGGTGGAAGAGTAATTGTGAGAATTTTCCCAAATCACCATGGAACTTACATATATACACACAGACACTTCTACTCCTACCTGCACAAGCATAGTCATCCATCTACATATCACATAGATTATCACCCATACGTATATGGCCATCACATAAATGGGAAAAATATAAATATATAAATATATTATAACATATAATATATATGTGCTATGTGATCTGTGAATAATATATGATATAAGCTATATCACATATGATAAAGATACTGTGATATACAAGAGTGTTTAAATAAAATATTTAAAAGAAAATGGTCAGAATTTCTTGATTTAATATGTGACACTTTACAATTGTTTTAAAGCCATTTTATCCATGAAAGAATAGGCATTGTAATATTTATACCATATCTAAGAATTATTAATGTGAGTTCTTATAAAACTTCTGAACATCCTATATCATTTATCTGCTTGTAAACTCACTGAATTGCTATGCTGCTTTATGGAGATTATACTTAATGACCATTTCACACACATATGAGTTTTAACAAAATCTAATAACTCAAAGAAATGTCTAAGAGTTTCTATATGGGCTAGAGAGATGGCTCAGTGGTTAAGAACACTGACTACTCTTCCAGAGGTCCTGAGTTCAATTCCCAGCCACCACATGTTGGCTCACAACCATCTACAATGGGATCTGATGCCCTTTTCTGGTGTGTCTGAAGACAGCTACAATGTACACATATAAAATAAATAAATCTTTTAAAAAAATACAAAGAGGGTTTCTATACTTATATAAGACTTGGGTTTTGGATTTTCTTTGAAGATTTGTAAGATAACTGAACTCTTTGATAGTAAATATGATGAATGCTTACAAATGGAAGCTGATATTCAATATGGAGAAATGTCTTCCTGGTTGGAATTGTGTGTGCAGCTTCCATTTTCTGCTCATGTTTAAGCTTTAACAACAGCCACCACTATGATACTAAGCCACTGACAGCCACTGGGGTAGCTTGAAGACTTTCACAAATAGCCTCTTGTTAATCTGATCATGAGGTTCTTGGCTGTGGACATTTCCTAACATACTTCAGTGCTTCAAACATAAAACATGTTTTACATACACTATAGCCTCACACAAAATATAATAAAAGCCTTGATTTGACAAATACATACAATAGCTATATTTTATTTCTATATCTGTATATGTATATATGCAATATACATATATATTACATTCTTATACTGCATATATACTATTATACTGTATTTTTCCATGTGTCTATTTCCCTCATCATAATGTCCTCTGGTTCACTCATTGAAATTGCTCGGAGAGAGAGAGGGGGGTGTCTTCCTTGACTTTTATATTTCATTCTGTACATGAGTACCACCTCCTAATATTTATATCTATACCTACAGTCTGATGCTTTAGTGTTTTAAGTGCTTTCTTAAAAGCATGTTTGCCTGCATATAGAATTTCAATTTCAAAATGATTAAGAAGTGTCTCTTTCAGAGAAGGTCTTAAGAACCTATACAGCAACTCTGAGGAAAAGAAAGGTTTAGATACATTAAATATAGAAGGAGTGAGAACAGAATCTTGGAAATGTGTGATTCAAGTTGAATCATCTTGAGACTGAAGTGATTCGACCTGTGAAGAATTACAGCTTTGTTAAACTGGGAAGCACTATAAAATATACAGCATCAGTGGAGCCTTGCTGTTTAATTTCTACCTCATCTTTGCTCTCCAAAGGTTTGCAATGGCTGAATGTCCCAATGGTAACATATATAGCCCTTCTCCTTATCTTCTGCTTCTTACCTACTTTCTGCTCCTCTCTCGTCAGTTTCCTGAACCCTGAAGGCTATGATACAAAGGTCCTGTTTAGAACTGCAAATTTAACTGTCACTTATTCAAAGCACCCTGAGCAGACACAGCTCTCTGCATTCTTTGCCACTCACTGCAAAGGTAAGGTTCTGTGATTAAGGATAAGTACATTTGTCTATGGACATAAATATAACTATTTAGGATACAGTGTGATGCTATGTCAATTTATCTAAACAGCAGAAAGTTATCTCCTAGGATCTATGATCTCTCTTTTTGCAAAGTTTAATTGGATTACTGTACCAGGCACGCATTACCTATTGTAGAGAAGGCTTCAAAGCCAGTCTGAGGGTGGTTAGTTAACCCCAGAATGTTATTTCTACTTTTGTTCCAGCAGGCATATCTTGCCTGTTGAGGTTGACTCTATTAACTCAAGTTAATAGAGTTCCCAGTTGTTTAATACTGCTGATTCTTTGTCTCTCTGAGGAGTCTACATAGCACAGCACATTTGAGCACAAGGGAAGCCAGTGAGCCTATTATCTACAGAGTTGAGTTTCCTGGGTGTCACACATATCCAGGACTCTCCATTGCTACCATGATATTTTAGTTTATTGTCCTTATTTGATTGTTAATTTCTGCCACATTATCTTCACACTCAGATATTCTGTCCTTCCATGAATCTGTTCTACTGGTGGGTCTTTATAAGAAGCTTTTTCTTTCACATATTGTTTTGAAGTTGAGATTGGTTTTTTCTTCATTATCTCTCTCTTCATATCTAACATTGACTTTCTTATTCCAGCTGCTTGCATTTCTATTATGACCTTATTTTCTTCTTATATTTTGTTGAACATACTTAATCTTTTGAGATTTATGTCTGTAATTCTATCTCAAACACTTGCTAGATAATTCTGTATGGTTAGTAATTTCTGGAGAAGTTACATTATCTTAGATTTGTATCTTATTTTTATTGATAACCTTCATCAATGTATGCAGATCTGTCTATAACCCTTGGATTTGATGACCTTAATAAATTGGGCAGACTACAGTCTAATGCTTTAGAAAATTTTACTTCAGATTAGTGTGCACAAATTAACAAAGAAGGCAATAATCCAAGGAAAGTTTGTCTGGGTTCAGAAAAACATGATAGAAAAACATGTAAATAGATGCCAGTAAGCACAGAGTAAAAATTATCAGAACAACCCTTTCCACAGCATTCTCAGGACAGATAAATTTAAACCAAATTACCTGGCACATGCTATAGATTATATCTGGGAAAGGATGAAAGCAAGACAGAAAGTCATAACCAGAGGACTTTGGATTGGTACACTGAGGACAGCCCTCAGCGTGTCTTTTCACCAAAATGGGTTCTGCAGCTATGTTCCAATATCCAGGAAGAATAAACACGTCTTATAAATTGAATGCAAATATTTGTTATAGGCATGAAATCATGTTTAAGAACACTCCATGGAATGAAATACATTTGAGGAAAATGCCCTCTGCCTTTTTTCCTGGAGTTTCTCTCAAGGTTCTCCAAGGCATTGATTATTCACTATGTACAATTCTTTGGCTTTTAGACTACTGAGCTGGAATGTATGCCCCTGCTCTTGTGTTAATACTTAGTTATTTCTTACAGCTATTCTTCTCTTTGAAATATTTTTAGGAAGCATGCAGGGCTTGGATATGATAGAATTGAGTATAATTCAGAAAGGATGTCCTCAATCTAAAAGCATAGGTTGCCTAAGTTGAAAACTATATCCCACCAAAAGAATATTGAAAGAATATTTACACAAAAATATCTGATCGATAGATACATAGATAGATAGATAGATAGATAGATAGATGATAGATAGATTGATAGATAGATAGATAGATGATAGATAGATTGATAGATAGATAGATAGATAGATAGATAGATAGATAGACAGACAAATAAATAAAGGGGAAATTTCCCAGTATACAGAGGACACATTTTGTTGCCTTAGTTTCCATTTTTCCTTTCCAGGATGCTTTAAAAAGAATGTCTTGCTGTTTTTTAAACACCCATTCAATGTCATCACTTGAATAGAGTGAAAAGTGGCAGCCCAAACAGCAAAAGCAGATTGCCTAGGGACTTGAAAAGTGTATGGTTTAAAATATTCACCATGATCAAGTAGGCTTCATCCCAGGGATGCAGGGATGGTTCAATATACGGAAATCCATCAATGTAATCCACTACATAAACAAACTGAAAGAAAAAAACCACATGGTCATCTCATTAGATGCTGAAAAAGCATTCGACAAAATTCAGCATCCTTTCATGCTAAAAGTCTTGGAAAGAGCAGGAATTCAAGGCCCATACCTAAACGTAGTAAAAGCAATCTACAGCAAACCAGTAGCCAACATCAAAATAAATGGAGAGAAACTTGAAGCATTCCCACTAAAATCAGGGACTAGACAAGGCTGGCCTCTCTCTCCATATCTTTTCAATATAGTACTTGAAGTTCTAGCAAGAGCAATTAGACAACATAAGGAAGTCAAAGGGATAAAAACTGGAAAGGAAGAAGTCAAACTATCATTATTTGCAGACGATATGATAGTTTACTTAAGCGACCCAAAAAACTCCACCAGAGAACTTCTACAGCTGATAAACAACTTCAGCAAAGTGGCAGGTTATAAAATTAACTCAAGCAAGTCAGTGGCCTTCTTGTACTCAAAGGACAAGCAGGCTGAGAAAAAATTAGGGAAATAACACCCTTCACAATAGCCACAAACAACATAAAGTATCTTGGCGTTACTCTAACCAAACAAGCGAAAGATCTGTATGACAGGAACTTCAAGTCCCTGAAGAAAGAAATCGAAGAAGACCTCAGAAGATGGAAAAATATTTCTTGCTCCTGGATTGGCAGGATCAATATAGTAAAAATGGCCATCTTGCCAAAAGCAATATACAGATTCAATGCGATCCCCATCAAAATCCCAACTCAATTCTTCATAGATCTAGAAAGAGCAATTCTCAAATTCATCTGGAGCAACAAAAAACCCAGGATAGCTAGAACTATTCTCAACAATAAAAGGACTTCTGGGAGAATCTATATCCCTGACCTTAAGCAATACTACAGAGCAATTGTGTTAAAAACTGCATGGTATTGGTATAGCAACAGGCAAGTAGATCAATGGAATAGGATTGAAGACCCAGAACTTAACCCACAGACTTATGGTCACTTGATCGTTGATAAAGGAACCACAACCATCCGGTGGAATAAAGATAGCCTTTTCAACAAATGGTGCTGGTTCAACTGGAGGTCAACATGCAGAAGAATGCGAATTGACCCACTCTTATCTCTTTGCACTAAGATCAACTCCAAGTGGATCAAGGACCTCCACATAAAACCAGACACACTGAAACTATTAGAAAAGAAACTTGGGAAGACCTGGAGGACTTGGCACAGGGGAAAAGTTCCTGAACAGAACACCAATAGCTTACGCACTAAGATCAAGAATCGACAAATGGGACCTCATAAAATTACAAAGTTTCTGCAAAGCAAAGGACACTGTCAGAAGGACAAAACGGCAACCAACAAAGTGGGAAAAGATCTTCACCAACCCCACATCCGACAGAGGGCTAATATCCAATATATACAAAGAACTCAAGAAGTTAGACCACAAAGAACCAAATAACCCTATCAAAAAATGGGGCACAGAGCTAAACAAAGAATTTTCACCAGAAGAAATTCGGATGGCCGAGAAACACCTTAAAAGATATTCAACATCATTAGTCATCAGGGAAATGCAAATCAAAACAACCCTGAGATTCCACCTCACACCAGTCAGAATGGCTAAGATTAAAAACTCAAGAGACAACAGGTGCTGGCGAGGATGTGGAGAAAGAGGAACACTCCTCCACTGTTGGTGGGATTGCAAAATGGTAAAACCGCTCTGAAATTAGTTTGGCGGTTCCTCAGAAAATTGGGCATGTCACTTCCAGAGGACCCTGGCATACCACTCCTGGGCATATACCCAGAGGATTCCCCTGCATACAATAAAGACACATGCTCCACTATGTTTATAGCAGCCTTGTTTATAATAGCCAGAAATTGGATGGAGCCCAAATATTTCTCAAAGGAGGAATGGATACAGAAAATGTGGTATATTTATACAATGGAATACTACTCAGCAATTAAAAATAATGAATTCATGCAATTTGTAGGTAAATGGTTAGACCTGGAAAATATCATCCTGAGTGAGTTAACCCAATCACAAAAGAATACACATGAAATGCAATCACTGATAAGTGGATATTAATGAGCCCAGAAGCCCTAAATACTCAAGACAAATTAGCAAGTCAAATGATTCCCAAGAAGAAGAAAGGAGAGGACCCTGGGCTGGTAAAGATTGCATCCAGTTTAGTAAAGAAACTGAGGGGGGGAATGATTGGGGAATAGTTGGGGGGGAGGGGAACTATGGGAAGTATGGTGGGTGGGAACTGGGAAAGGGGAAAGCCTTTGGAATGTAAACATAGAATATAGAAAATAAAAATTAAAAAAAACAAAAAAAAAACAAACAAAAAAGAATACAATAGGAAAAGAAGATGATATGATAGTATATTAATATGACCCCCAAAACTCCATCAGAGACCTCCTGCAGCTTATACATGACTTCAACAAACTGGCCAGATATAAAATTAACTTAAACAAATCAGTAGCCTTCTTATACTCAAAGGATATAGAGGCTGAGAAGGAAATTAGGGAAACAAAACCCTTCACAATAGTCACAAACCATATAAAATATCTTGATGTGACTCTAACCAAACAAGAGAAAGACATATAAAAACAACTTCAAGTATCTGAAGAAAGAAATCAAAGAAGCCCTCAGAAAATGGAAAGATCTCCAATTATTGTGGATTGACAGGATTAATATAGTAAAAATGGCCATCCTGCCAATATCAATCTACAGATTCAATGTAATCCCCATGAAAATTCCAACTCAATTCTTCAAAGAGTTATAAAGAGCAATTCTCAAATTTATCTGGAATAACAAAAATTTAGGATAGCAAGACTATTTTCAACAATAAAAGAACTTCTGGGGGAATCAGCATACTGGACATCAAGCTGTACTACAGAACAATAGTGATAAAAATCTGCATGGTATTGGTACAGTACAGACAGATACAGGCAGGTAGATCATTGAAATAGAATGGAAGTCCCAGAAATGAATCCATAGACCTAAGGTCACTTGATCTTTCACAAAGCAGTTCAAACCATACATTGGAAAAAAGATAGCCTTTCCAACAAATAAAGCTGGTTCAACTGGTGGTTAGCTTGCAGACAATGCAAATCAATCCATTCTAATCTCCTTGTACAAAGCTCAAGTCCAGGTGGATCAAGAACCTCCATATAAAACCAGATACACCGAAACAAATAGAAAAGAAACTGGGGAAGAGCCTCAAGCATATGGGAACAGGGGAACATTTCCTGAACAGAACACCAATAGCTTATGCTCTAAGATCAAGAACTGACAAATGCGACCTCATAACATTACAAACTTCTGTAAGGCATAGGACACTAGGACACTATCAATAGGACAAAATGGCAACCAACAAATTGGGAAAAATTCTTTACCAACACTACATCCAATAGAGTGCTAATATCCAATTTATACAAAGAACTCAAGAAGTTAGATACCAGACAACCAAATAACCCTATTAAAAATGGGGTGCAGAACTGAGGAATATCAAATGGCTGAGAAGCACTTAAAGAAATGTTCAACATCCTTAGTCATCAGGAAAATGCAAATCAAATAAACCATGAGTTTCCACCTTACACCAGTCAGAATGGCTAAGATAAAAAACTCAGGTGTCAGCAGGAGCTGGTGGGGATGTGAAGAAAGAGGAACACTCCTCCGCTGCTAGTAGGATTGCAAGCTGGTACAACCAGTCTGGAAATCAGATTGGCAGTTCCTCAAAAAAAATTGGACATTGGAGGACCCAGCTATAACACTTCTGGGCATATACCCAGAAGTTTCTCCAACATGTAATAAGGACACATGCTCCACTATGTTCATAGCAGCCTGATTTATAATATCCAGAAGCTGGAAAGAACCCAGATGTCCCTCAACAGTGAAATTAATACAGAAAATGTGGTACATTTTGTGAATCACAAAAGAACACACATGGAATATACTCACTGATAAGTGCATATTGGTCCAGAAGATCAGAATGCCCAAGACACAATTCACAGACCAAATGAAGCTCAAGAAGAAGGAAGATCAAAGTATGGATACTTTGGTCCTTCTTAGAAGGGGAATTATGGGAGGAGATACACAGACAAAGTGTGGAGCAGAGATTAAAGGAAAGACCATTCAGAAACTGCCCCTCTTGGGGGTCCATTCCTCATACAGCTACCAAACCCAGACATTATTGTGGATGCCAATAAGTGCTTGCTGACAGGAGCCTGATATAGCTGTCTCGGGAGAAGCTATGCCAGTACCTGACAAATACAGAGGTGGATGCTCTCAGCTAACCATTGAATTGAGTACAAGGTCCCCAGTGGTGGTGCTAAAGGACCAAAGAGCTTAAGGAGCTTGCAGCCCCACAGGAGGAACAATCACATGAACCAACCAGTACTCCCAGAGCTCCTAGTGAATAAACTACCAAACAAAGAGTATACATAGAGAGACCCATGACTACAGCTGCATATGTAGCAGAGGATGGCCTTGTTGGAAATCAAAGGCTAGACAGGCTCTTGGCACTGAGAAAGCTTGATGCCCCAGAATAGGGAAATAACAGAACAAGGAAGCAGGAGTGGGTCTGTTTTGGGGTACAGGGATAGGGTGTTTTTGGAGGGGAAACCATCTTCTTTTGGGTTTGATGAGATGAGGTTTCTATCTTGCTTCTTCTGGTGTGTAGTTTCCCTCCTTGTGTTGGTGTTTTTCCCCTATTACCATTTGTAGGGCTGGGTTTTTGGAAAGATCTCGTGCAAATTTGGTTTTGTCATGGAATTCCTTGGTTTCTCCATTTATGGCGATTGACAGTTTTGCTGGGTATAGTAGTTTTGGCTGAAAAGTCTGGTGTAATTCTGATAGGTGTTCCTTTATATGTTACTTGGCCCTTTTCTCTTACTGCCTTTAATATTCTTTTTTGTTTAGTACATTTGGGGTTTTGATTGTTATGTGATGGGAGGTATTTCTTTTCTGGTCCAGTCTGTTTGGAGTTCTGTACGCTTCTTCTATATCCATGGGCATTTCTCTATTTAGGTTAGGGAAGTTTTCTTCCATAATTTTGTAGAATATATTTGCTGTTCCTTTAAGTTGTAAATCTTCACTCTCATCTATACCTATAATCCTTAGGTTTTGTCTTCTCATTGTGTCCTAGATTTCCTGGATATTTGGGGTTACAAGCTTTTTGCATTTTGCATCTTCTTTGACTGTTGAATCAACGATTTCCATGGTATCTTTGGCATCTGAGATTCTTTCTTCTATCTCTTGTATTCTATTGTTGATATTTGCATCTATGGACCCTGATTTCTTCCCAAGGTTTTCTATGTCCAAAGTTTTCTCCCTTTGATATTTCTTAGTTGTTTCTACTCCTGTTTTTAGATCCTGAATGGTTTTGCACAGATCTCAACAATAAAAGGACTTCTGGGGGAATCAACATCCCTGACCTCAAGAAGTACTACAGAGCAATTGCGTTAAAAACAGCATGGTATTGGTACAGCAACAGGCAAGTAGATCAATGGAATAGAATTAAAAGGCCCAGAAATGAACCCACAGAGATATGGTCAATTGATCTTTGATAAAGGAGCTACAACCATCCAGTGGAAAAAGATAGCCTTTTCAACAAATGGTGCTGGTTCAAGTGGAGGTCATCATGCAGAAGAATGCGAATTGACCCACTCTTATCTCTTTGCACTAAGTTCAACTCCAAGTGCATCAAGGACCTCCACATAAAACCAGACACACTGAAACTAATAGAAAAGAAACTGTGGAAGACCCTGGAGGACATGGGCACAGGTGGAAAGTTCCTGAACAGAACACCAATAGTTTATGCGCTAAGATCAAGAATTGACAAATGGGACCTCATAAAATTACAAAGTTTCTGTAAGGCAAAAGACACTGTCAGAAGGACAAAACGGCAATCAACAAATTGCGAAAAGATCTTCACCAACCCCACATCCGACAGAGGGCTAATATCCAATATATACAAAGAACGCAAGAAGTTAGACCCCAAAGAACCAAATAACACTATTAAAAATGGGGTACAGAGCTAAACAAAGAATTTTCACCAGAAGAAATTCAGATGGCTGAGAAGCACCTTAAGAGATGTTCAACATCATTAGTCATCAGGGAAATGCAAATCAAAACAACCCTGAGATTCCACCTCACACCAGTCAGAATGGCTAAGATTAAAAACTCAAGAGACACAAGGTCCTGGTGAGAATGTGGAAAAAGTGGAGGGGAAACCAGGAAAAGGGATAACATTTGAAATGTAAATAAAGAAACTATCTAATAATAAAAAGTAAATAAATAAAGTTATTTCTTACTAGGCTGAAAAAATATCAGAGAATAATTTGCCCTCATGATATCATAATTAAAACACAAATATACAAAACAAATATATAACAGTAAGAGAGAAACATTAAGTCAAACATCAAAACAAGCTAACAGAAATACAAGAGATCACACAATAGAAAGGTTTTAATGAGTAATGTTAAATGATTTTAATCCAGAAGTAACTAGATAGATGTATTTCATGTTCTGAAAGACACTGCCAACCCAAAGCACGTTGTTCGCCAATTTATCTGCCATAACTGAAAGATGAATAAAATGATAAAAATGATAATAATAATTTACCAGAGGGATCACTAACTCAGCCCTACAGCAAATGCTTGAAGGAATCCTTTGGATAGAAGACAAAACCAAATCCATCCATGAAGTCACAGAAGAAAGTAAAATTTCTAGAATGATACTAATCAGGAAAGAAAGAAGAAAATATGAAACCAACCAAAAATAAATAAAAAAGCAACAAAGCACCCAACAATGTGCCAGACAGTGGGGGTGCACACCTTTCATCCCAGCATTTGGGAGGCAGAAGTAGGCAGATTTCTGAGTTGGAGGCCAGCCTGACCTACAGAGTGAGTTCTAGGACAGCCAGGGTTATACAGAGAAACCCTGTCTCAAAAAACCAAAAAAGCAAAGCAAAACAAAACAAAACATAACAAAACAAAACAAGAACCCAACAGTGTTCAATTAAAAACCCTGAGAATAAATGGTCTTGTTCCCCCCAATCAAAAGATTAGTTGGGTCAAAAATGAAGAACCATCTATTTGCTGCCACAAGATATGCACCTTACCACAAAATGTAAGCACTTAAGGAGTAAGCATAGAAAATTTTGTGTCAAGTAAATGGACCTTGGAACGAAAATGCAGATTTTGTTTTAACACTTGAAAATAAACTCCATGGTAAAACTAGTGAGGAAAAATAGATAAAGAAAACGATAATCATCTATGGCAGAAATCTATTAATATAACATTACAATTTTCAGCATTACCCACATGTAGATACATCCAGTTTTATAAGAGAAGTAGTATGAAAGGGAAAGTTTCCAGGAAATACAATGAGTAGAGGTAAAGATTAGCATCGACTAGATTAAGATTGACTTCAAAAGAAAGTGGCTGAAGCACCAAAGAAGGGAAAATTAGGATACTGCTGTAGTCCACAGATTTTATCAATTGTTAGAGCACATACTTTTATAATTAACAACCAAATGGAGAAAGTGATAAGAGATGAGGGAAAGAAGAAATAACATTGGAGTAAGGGGGATTGTATGAGATGTGACTGAATGTTGTGAGCAAAGACACATGAACTACAGTCCTAAACCCTAACAGTATACAAGCAAAAGCAATACCATCCTTAGACATATATGAAAACATGAAATGAAACAATAGAATAAGACACCAAAATATAATTCCATTATGCATCTCTTTCATTTCTCCTCAGAGAAGGAGGTCTCCCATATCAACCTACTGTGGCATATTAAATTGCAATAGGACTAAGTGTATGTGTACTACAAAGTCAGTATCTACCCATCAAATAATGAACAACCAAGCTGTTTTCTTCTAGTTATTGTGAATAGAACAGCAATGAAGATAATCTGTATAGTAGGATTTATAATCTTTTTGGTGTGTGCCAATGGATGCTGTATCTAGGTTGTGTATATTTTTTGTAACTTTTATAAAAAACCTCTACTCTGTTTTCTATAGTGTCTACATCAGACTTATTATTATCAGCCTTGAATAAGGATTTCCCTTTTCCACAACCTTGCCAGTATCCATTGTAATGTAAATTTTGATAGTAACCATTCTGACTGGAGTAAACTCAAATTTCAAAATCACTTTATTTCAATTCTCCAATAACTAGTGAGGTTGAGATGCATCATCATTGATGTGAGATATTTCTGATTTTTGTAATATGGACACCAAGAAATATAAACTTGCCACTTAGGACTTCCTTTCTTGTCGTCCATAAGTTTTTATATTTTGTGTTTGTATTGTAATTTTCACTCATTAATATGGACTTTTAAGTTTGTTTCATGATTTCTTCAATGTTTTGTTTAGTGTCTATGAGTGTGTTTGTTTTTTATGGTTGCTTCTACTTTATATCATTGTGGTTAGATAGAATGTACTGATTTCGTTTAATATTCCTGTATTTGTTAAGACTAGCTTTGTTTCATTGTGTGTGATTCATTGTAAAATGTGTCTTATAGACTGCCAATAAGACTATATATTCTTTAAGGTTTGGGGTGACAGTTCTGTCGACTTCTTTCAATATTTCTTTGTAAATTTCTGGCCTAGATGACTTGCAAATTGGTTAGGGTGGGATATGGAAATCAGGGACTTTACTGTGTTGGCTTTAATCTATGGCTCAATACTTTCCATTGCCGCTTTCATTTGACATTTCCTGTATTGTTTCAGTTCACTTTTGCTTTGCTATTTATTTTTATATCCTGAATTGAATTTCTTCAGTCATTCATTTCTTAGTTTCAGAGAAAGTTTCAGATCCCATTATTTTAATTTGTCCATGTTTGTTTGTGTCCTGTTTGAAATTTTTGAACATAGTTGTGAGTAGAATGAGTTCCTGTGGTTTTCTACTTATGCAGTGAATAGCTCATCTCTACAATATTCAGTATCTGAACAATAATATTGTTGGTGAAATGATGCTAATATATTGGCAATTATCACTCAAAGAATGTTCAGTTTGCTTAATATTCATGCAAATTGTGTTTTATTTGTATAATAAAAAGTAATACTCAAAAATGTTTTAATTGTTTGACCAATTATAATTGATTAACTATCAGTATTCATCATGTGGTAGCACTTTTTAAATGAAGCATCACTGATGGCTTCACCGATGCCTACAAATCTATGAGATGCCAAAACACCACAAGATTTCTTTGGAATCCATGATTACTAAATTCTATTTGTAGTCATATATTCATGTCTTGTATTGGTTTTAAAAAAAATTATTTGGAAACACACAAAACATCAGGGAGAAGTTATCTGTGCATGTGGTTAATACCATAACCCAAACGACATTTGCCAACTCCCTGCCTGCTCCCAGAGAAAAACGTATTTTCTTTTTTTTTTATTGGATATATACTATATTTACAATTTATTTCCCTTTTTCTGGTTCCCCACCCCCAAAGGTCCCACATGCCCTTTTCCCTCCCCCTGCTCCCTCATCCACCCCCTCCCACCTCACTGTTCTTGTACTCCCCCACAATGATGCTTTGGTCCATTCTAGCACCAGTGTCCACTCCTTTCTTCTTGTGAGACATCACTTGTATGTGATTTATGTCTTTGGTGTTCCAAGCTTCTAGGCTAATATCCACTTATCAGTGACTGCATACTAGAAAAACGTATTTTCTATTGCTTTACTGTATGCTTCACCCTTGGTCATACTAATTTATGGTAGAACAAAAGACTAAACTCAGTGAATTGTAGAACCCTCTAAGTCCCATGTAGATCTAACTTATATGTGAATGGTGGAATAATATACCAGACAGAACAGAGTTAGCTCTAAAAAAATTGTTTGGGATAAACTTCCCTTTCCTATAAAACAGAATTTCCCATTTTATACTTTATATGACATAAGTTCCAAAGGAAGGTCTTAAATTATAACGTATTGAATTTTTAAAGGAAAAATAATTTTATGCTCTTAGCATGAGAAAGGAGTTTTAGAAAAAGGAAAAGTGAATGTGAGATATTAAACTGAACACAGCATGAATAAGTTCTGGTGAGCTGTGGAATAGAATCACTGTACCTAACAGTAATGCAGAGAAGACCTTAAATTACAGAAGAATGGATTTTGAATTTTTACCACAAATAACTAACAAATTCTATAATACATAAGTAAGCTACCCTAACTTGAACATTATATAATAGATATGAAAAATTCTAATAGCCCATAAATAGATACTCTTGTGTATATCAACAAAAAATTTAAAAGCATATTAAAATGAATACAGAAACTAATGAGATATAAATTATATAAAACAGTTGCACACAAATATGTTACATAAATGTTGATTAGATAGATATACATATATACATATTCACACAAATATGAAACTATATTCTAGAGTAATAGAAGATACTAGTATCGATAAATACAAAAATTAAATATGAAGTGAAAGTTATTTAGAAAAATTTAAAAGAAAATGGGAATTTGCTATACAAAATGGTCTTCATAATCTAAGGTAAAACAAAAACCACTATTTTACAAACAATTGTGTGTCTTTTTGTGATAGA
The DNA here is from genome assembly GCA_964023405.1 of Apodemus agrarius. Classification (NCBI taxonomy): domain Eukaryota; kingdom Metazoa; phylum Chordata; class Mammalia; order Rodentia; family Muridae; genus Apodemus; species Apodemus agrarius. The sequence goes on from OZ030018.1 coordinate 73,092,219, forward strand.
ACTAGGGATGACTATTTGGAAAACACTGTGAGTATACAAAATGCCACTGAACTGGTGATTTTAAAAGGAACAATTTATGTTATATAAGTTTCACCTTGATAAAACTGAAAGTATTAGTTGAAAAGACTCTCATAATTTGATCAGTAGAATTATAATTCTCTCAAGTTAAATTCTAGCATCAATTACTGAGAGACTTGTGTGATAAATTTAAATATAGAATATGAATTTAACATGCTTAATATGATAAAAATTCTAAATCAAAGATTGTAATGAGATCAAAGACAAAAGACGTAGAATATCTTTTACTAGATATCAAGAATAGCAAGCTAGGATGTTGTCTTTAAAATACTGTGCACACTGGAGAAAATGTCTGATTTTTCCTTCATACACTCTTGTTTGATTTCTCCCTCATACAAGTCAGATAGCTTGTTCATTTCTGGGAGGCCACAGTTCAAAAGTTATTACCATTTGTTCTACATTTATCTTGTCTTTCCTTTTATCACTAATTACTCTAGTCACAAAACCAGTGTTACTTGCACAGGTAACTCCATTATTTCATTGCCTATCTTCTAGTTGAATCTCTCACATAGAAATGCATCTGAAGTCATATTATTCAAAATGAGCTTCATATAAAGACTCAAGCTGAATGGTAAACCACACAGCAGTTAGGAGAGGTTACTAAACTCTCTAGTTCTGAAGTATCAGCAATGACTTACATAGATTACCCCTGAGGTCATATCACACTATGATGTAGAAAGAGAGAACCACCTCATTCCCACAAGTTGTCCTATGATCTGTACTTGCACACGTGTACCATGGCATACACATACATCTGGCTTAAGATAAATAAACATCCAAACACATAAGTAAATATAATAATGCTGGAAAGGATCAAAGCATCAGTGTAGGGGAATACCAGAACAGGAAAGTGGGAAGGGGTGGATGAGGGAGCAGGGGGAGGGGAAAGGGCATGTGGGACCTTAGGGGGGGTGGGGAAACAAAAAAAGGGAAATGAAATGTAAATATAGAATATATCCAATTAAAAAAAACTGAAAAAAAAGAAAAATTGAGTAAAATACTCAATGCCATCTTCCCGCCTTCATGCCCCTATTTGTACACCTGCACATGGATACCTCCTACCCAATACATATATGCACACATGAAAAGGTAGATATGACTATGAAATAAGTAGAATATTAAATGTATATAATTGTCCTTTGAGACAACTGCGGTACTTTACAGGCGAATCTGGTCTTAATCTTGTCATCCTTCTGACAACCCATCAAGTGATAAGATTGTAGGTTTGTAGCATTCTATTCAGCTAAGGCTGATGTTTGATTAAATATTTGTCCAACTAGGCTTTTTTTTTTCAACATGACACTGCTATTGATGTACAAATGTAAATAGATAGAAATATAGTTATTGGCTTGTACATCTGAGTCTGGAAACTCTAATAAACAGGATGAATTAAATATTCATCATAATGGTTCAGTAGCTTTGGGCATACACACACAAAAAAATGAAATCTTAAATGACATCTCACCTCATCCCTGTCAGATGGCCCCAAGATGGCATTTCAATGAATATTAAGATCAGTGATATGTTGCTAACAATCTACAAAGATGGGCTTTCTTTCCATATCATGTTTACTCTTTGATAGTTGTCACCTTTTTTAATTAAATATCAAAAAGTATATCCGAAAATAATGTACTGTGAGATAAATATTGTATAAAAGAGAAAAGGTTGGTTCAAATACTAATAGGTGAAAGATATGAATAACCATATAGTTTTTTAATTTTTATTTTATTGGTATGAATGTTGTGTTTGTATGCTAGTATACCACATGTAGGTCTGGTGTCTGCTAAAACTAGAAGAGAACCTCAGATCCTTTGGGACTAGAATTTCAGATAACTATGAGCTATCACCATAGGTGGTAGGTATTAAATGTAGGTCCTTAGTTAGAGGAGTCAGAACTCTTAACCACTAAGCCTTTCCTCCAGCCCAATGCATTTTTTTTGCTTTATTTTCTTTCCTTTTTGAAAAAATTACTTAATTGAAACATTTTCCTTTCAGTTGTATCCCTCTAAACATTTCCATATTCTCTTCACTGATCTTCTTCAAATTTATGGCCTCAATTTTTACTAATTGTAATTGTGTTCATATATGTATATGTATATTTATACATATTTCTAAATATAAATGGTTCAATACATATGATACTTATATGTATATTTTCAGGGATGACCATATATCAGTTGACAACCAATTGGTGTACTCTGTCCTGGGTAAGACTGCCTCTCATGCTCCCAGCTTTACTTGATGGCCTTGTAAGATTTTCCCCTGTCCAGTGTAGCATGTCATTAGGAGTTTCACTTGTTCATGACTATCACATGTGGATAGTCATGTTGGTGATCATTTATAGATGTGGCTTCTGATGTTATTGGAAGAGACAATATCACAATAAACTCCTGAATCCTCTGGTCCTTACAATCTTTCTGCCTACTTTTCTTCACTATTCTGATGAAAACAGCTCAATCAGTCAACAGTGTATCAAGGGAGAGAATGAAGATTGAAAAGGAAAAGACCAACCATTGGACTGAGCATGGGGACCCCAATAGAGGAGTTAGGGAAAGGACTGAAAGAACTGAAGGGGTTTGCAACCCCATATGAAAAACAACAATATAAACCAACCAGATATCCCAGAGATCCCAGGAACTAAACCACCAACCAAAGAGTACACATAGAGGGACCTATGGCTCCAGTTGCATATATAGCAAAGGATGGCCTTATCTGGCATCAATGGGAGGAGAGGCCCTTGGTCCTATGAAGGCTCATTGCCCCCACACAGTGAGGCAGGAGTGAGTACATGGGTGGGGGAGCACCCTCATAGAAGTAAGGGGAAGGGGGATGAGATAGGAGGTTTGCAGAGAGGAAACTGGGAAAGGTGATAACATTTGAAATGTAAATAAATAACCATTTATAGAAAAGAATGGTGTTGGAAAGCATTATCTTTAAACACAGAAAGGGGCAGCAGGCATAGTACACTCCCAGGATTGTCAGTGCTTAGAAATATAATGATGGCTTGATCTTTCTTTGTATTTTATTGTATAATAAAAAACATATGGTAGTATGAATAGTATGAATCACTGCGTCTTTCTATTCCTATTAATTTCCTTTTCCTTTTTGATTAAAAAATATTCATGACCAATATAGTAAAAGACACTATAATATGACTCTAGTCAGTGCTGAGCTTGAAGCGGGTTTATTTTTTTCCAATCTGCTTTTATACCATTCTAGGTACAGGCAAAGAATAGGGTCAGTTCTTAGATCAAAGACAAAGTAGTTCAACAAGACAATAAACAAAGAGATCAAACAAGGCAATAAACAAGAGTCCCATGATCACTGTGTCTATGGGTTTATCCAAATGACTAAAATACAAGGAATACAATACATTCTTCAGATTTATTTACCTTGAGCCTACTTCCTTCTCCTAGTCCGATGTCAAATTCCTGCCAAATTCCTAGAAGTGGCCCCAAAATCTCTCCACAATGTTCTCTAAGAATTAGGTGTGAGAGATTTTATAGACGTATCCATTAGGGCTAGGATCCACATTCTGCATTATGATTGGTATTATATTTCTGTTCTTTTTTCTTTTAAACTTTTATATTTTGAAAAGTAATACTGGTTACTAGGTGTAAGATCGCTATATTGATAATCAAGCCCCCTCTCCTCACTTCTAAACTCCAGTAGCCTTCTGTGGTATTGATTCTACAGGACCCAATGATGAATAAGGATTCATTATTTTGACTGTGATTATATAGTTAAAGTATAGAAAAGTTTTCTATTGCTTCCTTAGTGCAAAAATGCAGAGATTTAAAACTTGACAAATTTGTGCCTCAGTCTTCAGATAAACTTGAAACAAAATCATTTGTGAGATTGATGACATGTCATTACAAGCTTGAAATATCTGTCCCAATTTCTTAAATTCACATTTTCATCAACCATTTTAGCTAGTGACATATGCAAGTCCATTAACCTCAGTCATTTTGTCCTCTAAATAATACTGGAAGTTACAAGATCAAATTTAAAATTAAATAGACTTTCTTCTGCATTGTAATATATGCTACTTGACCTTTTATATTGTAAGAGAAATGCTTGCTTATTCTAAGAATAACTAGATTCAGCATTTGGCATAAAGTGCCCCTTCCTTTAGTCTCTCCTGTGCCCTTTCTTTCATTAACACACATTTTATTTCTTTGTTTCAATGTTTAAGACCCTCTCTGAAAAGACACACTCCTTAATCTTTTGTGAAATTGAAATGCTATATGCAGACAAACATGCAGTTAAGGAAGCACTTAAGCACCAAAGCACCTTTTACTCGTCTTCCAAACTCTAGGTATAGAAATAAATAATAGAAGATGGGGGTACATGTGTAGAATACAATATGCAAGACAAGGAAGATTCTCTCTCTCTCTCTCTCTCTCTCTCTCTCTCTCTCTCTCTTTCTCTCTCTCTTCCTGAACCAAGAGGAAAAATGTATAGCCTGTGATGGTCAGCATTGCTTTCCATTATAACTAAAGCCACATTGTATAAAGCATTCCAATATAATGCTACTTAACCCTTCAGTGTGTGAAGTCTGTAGGATATTTTTGCTAACAGTGTATATCATAGACACTTAATTACTGAAATTAATAAAGTTACAGAAGAGTTCGTGGATAAGCACTTACAATACTTTTCTTTTATATGACATAAAAAGAACATCTTGTGAATCAGTTGCCCTTTATGTGAGACTGTTAAACATAAAATACAGTCCACAGTATGCAATATCACACAATTATCTGATTGAATAACATTTTCTCTAAAACACAGCAAGAGGAAAGTCAGCGTGAATTTATATGACACTCATTATTCAGTGATGTGAACTCTACCATCAGCAAATTCCATAATACAATCATAGCAAGCAACAGAGAGCACTTGCTAGCTTTGGGCATCACAGAAATACGTTCCTCAACATCCCTACACTCACTGGATGCAATATTCTAATAACAGTTTTTTTCTCCAAGATTGTAACTAATCTTCGCTGCTATCACACTAAATTTCAATATTAAGTCTGTATTTGAAAGTTCCATGGTTTTTATTATGCAATTAAGACAAAATTACCTATTAGAAGATAAGGATTATAATAATTCTGGTTATTTAATCCCAATAAAACTACTTTTGAAATGTTCTATGACCTTGGATGTTGTAATTCTCATTTCCTAGTTTAGTATCGTCATTATAAACCTCTAGCTATATATAGATGACCTCTGTCTATAAAGTTTCTATATATGCTATGTATATAGATTTGTCTTACCAGATAATGTAATCTATAAATGAAGAACAAAAGTTGACATCAATGTGTTTCCTAGTCAGGTACATACTAAACATGCTAAATAATAGCTATTGTCCCACTGAAGCTCATGTTTCCTCTCTCTTGAAAAATTCTGAAATGATTGCTGCTTACATTTGTTCTTGGATTAGGTGATATATAATTAATGGCAAAAATTAATGTTACTATATAATTTTTCTCGTTGGAAAAAATGAAGGTATTACATAAGATTGTTTTTGTGTGTATCTGTGTGTATGTATGGCTCTGTGTGTGTGTGCTTTTGGGTTGTGTGTCTGTGTGTGTGAGCACAAGCTTGTATGTGTGTACATGCACACATGCATGTGTGTGTATACATGTGCATATGTGTGAGTACACATGGACACATATACTGTGAGGTAAGATACTGAAATAATACACTGAGAAAGCAAAAGAAGAAAACATGGAAGATATTATCAAGGATTTTTTTAAAATAGGTGCAGACTGAACTGATGTATAAATGATAGGCAAGCTTTATAGTAAAAAATGAGTCAAAAGTAAATATTCAAAGTACATTCTGTGCTTGCTGGTTGTAGGCAAGGCTAAGCAAGGAGTGTAGAAAGAGAATAGTTATATGGAAAATGTTTTGCTAAAGAAAAAATATGTTAAGTGATGTCACTGAAGATAAAATAAATCTGAATAAAACAGAGACCTGGAGAACAGTAAGGAGGCTTCCCCTCACCAAATATCAGCACAAAGTAAAGCTTCTATAAATGAGAATAGAGAAAAATGTCAAAACCTGGCAATGTAAGTTAATATTGCTGATGTCAAATTGCATAACTGCTATAAGGGCAGAAAAATGTGAACATTTACATATAAGTGCCAGGTGTGCACCTTCAGATGTTGAACAAAGCATCATTAAAATGTCTCCAGGAAGAGGAGCCAACTTGAGAAAGTCACTGGAATAGAAGAGAGAGATCCCGTGGTGTTGTAATGAAGCAAAAAATATAAATAGAATACAGAGAATTTGGAATATGATGAATGTGGTTGTGAACTACTGGCTTTGAAGCATAAAAGCAGACACATTCTGTTCAAAAGTAAGTACAAGATGACTTTGTAATCTTTGAAGGGTGAAGGGTTGAAGAATACAATACAAGGCATGAATTTTCTCTCTAAGTAATATAATTACTCTTCATAAATTTGGTACACAACTTGAGGAAGCATTCAGATAACAAATACCAGGAGCCTGTGAATATAATCATTGAAAAGGATGTCTACTGCTTACTCAGCAACTGTTATATAGGAAGTAGTTTTTAAAAAATATTTCCCCCACAACCTTTCTATTGTATTATCATTTAATGCACAGAACAACTAATGGTATAAAAATTAATTTTTCAGTTACAGAAAAAATATCTGAAAGCAGGAAGATAGACAGTAAACTGAGAGTTTCTGCACATTGGCCTGCTCAAAATTTTGCCCTTGTTTTGCAGAAAAACCAGATATTTTATAAACTAAGAAAAAAGGTTGTTAGGAACTAAAAAATATCCATTTATCAGTGAGTGCATATCATGTGTGTTCTTTGTTGTTGGGTTACTTCACTCAGGATGATATTTTCTAGTTCCATCCATTTGCCTATAAATTTCATTACATCATTGTTTTAATAGCTGAGTGAAACATTCACATCCATGTGTGAATGTTTAGATGATTTAACTGATCCTGATTTAACTTTGGTATTTGGAACTGTCTCAAAAATTTTCCATTTCATCCAGTTGTGTTGAGTATATTCTTTTGTAGTAGGATCAGAAGATTTTTTTTAATTTCCTCAGTTCCTGTTGTATCTCCCTTTTCATTTCTGGTTTTGTTAATTTGGATGCTGTCTTTATGAACTCTGGTTAGTCTGGAAAGAGTTTATCTTTCCTGTTGATTTTCTCAAAGACCCAGCTCCTGGTTTTGTTGATTCTTTGTATAGTTCTTTATGTTTATACTTGGTTGATTTCAGCCCTGAGTTTGATTATTTTCTGCAAATTACTCCTCTTTGGTGTATTAGTTTCTTTCTGTTCTAGAGCTTTCAGTTGTGTTGTTAAGTTGCTAGTGTATGCTCTTTCAAGTTTCTTTTTGGAGGCACTCAGAGCTATGAGTTTTCCTCTTAGCACTGCGTTCATTATGTCCCATAAGTTTGGGTATTGTTGTGCCTTCATTTTCATTAAATTCTAAAATGTCTTTAATTTATTTCTTTATTTCTTCCTTGACCAAGTTATCATTGAGTCGGGCATTGTTCAGCTTCCATGTTTATGTGGGCTTTCTGTTGTTTTTGTTGCTATTGAGGACCAGCCTTAATCTGTTGTGATCTGTTAGGAGAAATGTAATTATTTCACATGTAATTATATTTGTTGAGGTAAGTTTTGTGAACGAGTATATGGTCAATTTTGGAGAAGATACCATGAGGTATGGAGAAGAAGGTACATTCTTTTAAATTAGGATGAAATGTTCTATAGATATCTGTTAAATACATTTTGTCCATAACTTCTGTTAGTTTCACTGTGTCTTTGTTTAGTTTGTGTTTCAATGATCTGTCCATTGCTGGGAGTGGGGTGTTGAGGTCTCCCACTATTATTGTGTGAGGTGCAATGTATGCTTTGAACATTAGTAAAGTTTCCTTTATGACTGTCGGTGCCCTTGCATTTGGAGCATAGATGTTCAGAATGGAGAGTTCTTGTTAGGTGTTTCCTTTGATGTGTATGAAGGAACATCCTTGTCTTTTTTTGATGACTTTTGGTTGAAAGTTGATTTTATACAATATTAGAATGGCTATTTCAGCTAATTTTCTGGGACCCTTTGCTTGGAAAATTGTTTTCTGACCCTTTACTGTGAGGTAGTTTTTGTCTTTGACACTGTGGTACATTTTGTGTATGAAGCAAAATGCTGGTTCCTATTTAATTATGCAGTTTGTTATGTCTTTTTAATGGGGAATTGAGTCCATTGATGTTAAGAGATATTAAGTAATAGTGATTGCTGCTTTCTGTTATTATTATGTTTGTGTGGCTATCTTCTTTTGGGTTTGCTGGAAGATTACTTTCTTGTTTTTTCTAAGGTATAGTTTCCTCCTTGTATTGGTGTTTTCCATCTATTATCCTTTGTAGGGCTGGATTTGTGGAAAGATATTGTGTAAATTTGGTTTTGTCATGGAATTTCTTGGTTTCTCCATCTACGGTAACTGAGAATTTTGCTGGGTATATTAGTCTAGGACACCATTTCTGTTCTCTTGGGTCTGTATGAGATCTGTCCAGGATCTTCTAGCTTTTATAGTCTCTGATGAAATTGAGTCTGATGTAATTGTGAGAGGTCTGCCTTTATATGCTACTTGACCTTTTCTACTTCCTACTTTTTTTTAATTTTTATTTTCTATATTCTATGTTTACATTCCAAAGGCTTTCCCCTTTCCCAGTTCACCCCCACCATACGTCCCATAATTCCTATCCCCCCAACTATTCCCCAGTCATCCCCCCCCAAGGTTTCTCTACAAAACTGGATCAATCTTTACAGGCCCAGGGTCCTCTCATTTCTTCTTCTTGGGAATCATTTGACTTGCTAATTGTTCCTTGAGTATTTAGGGCTTCTGGGGTCATTAATATCTACTTATCAGTGATTGAATTTCATGTGTATTCTTTTGTGATTGGGTTAACTCACTCAGGATATTTTCCAGGTCTAACCATTTACCTACAAATTGCATGAATTCATTATTTTTAATTGCTGAGTAGTATTCCATTATATAAATATACCACGTTTTCTGTATAATATTTGTTCTTTGTTTGTGCATTTGATGTTTTGACTATTATGTGAACAGAGAAATTTCTTCTCTGGTCCAATCTATTTGAAGTTATGTAGGCTTCTTGTATGTTCATGGGCATCCCTTTCTTTAGGTTAGGAAAGTTTTCTTCAATAATTTTGTTGAAGGTATTTACTGACCCTTTAAGTTGGGAATCTTCACTCTCTTCTATACCCATTATCCTTAGGTTTGGTTTTCTCATTGTCTTGGATTTCCTAGATGTTTTTTGGGTTATAAGCTTTTTGCATTTTGTATTTTCTTTGACTGTTGTGCCAATTTTTTCTATGGTATCTTCTCTTCTGTCTCTTTTCTTATGTTGGAGGTGCTTGCATCTATAACTTCTGATCTCTTTCATAGGTTTTCTATATCCATTGTTCTCTACCTTTGTGACTTCTTTATAATTTCTATTTCCAGTTTCAGATCCTGGATCGTTTTGTTCAATTTCTTCACCTGTTTTTCTATAATTCTTTAAGGGATTGTTTTTGTGTGATTTTAAATCAGTCTTGCTTTTCTGGTGTGTTGGGGTATCCAGGGCTCACTGTAGTAGAACTGTGTTCTGATGATGCCAATTAGCCTTGGATTCTGTTGCTTATGTTCTTCCTCTTGCCTTTTGCCATTTGGTTACCTCTGCTTTTAGCTGTTCTTGTTGTCTCTGACTATGGCTTGTCCCTCCTATGGCTTGTCCTTGTGTCAGTATTCCTGGTAGACCAGTTCTCTCCAGGAGGAATTTGGCTGTGGTACAGGGTCAGTTCTCTGGTACAGAAAGAAAACAGAAGGATCTTGTCCCCAGCTCTCCCTTGGTTCCTGTGTCCTGATGGCTCTGGGTGGTCCCTTTTGGGCCAGGAATTTGAACAGAAGTGGTGGTCTTACCTGCGCTCACAGGTGTGTAGGTTCTACTTGGAGACCTGCTCTATCCTGGTGGCATTTGGGTATGGAGCTCTGTGGCAGAGGATCAGTTCCAGGCCAGACTGTAACTGGATGACTCCTGTCTCAGGCCTCTTGTAGGTTCCTGTATCTTGAGAGTTCCAAGTGAGTCCTTCTGAGTAGCAGAGGTGGTTTTTACCTGCACTCACAGACTTGTCTGCCCTGTTGGAAGCCTAGCTCTCTCCCAGTACTATTTGGGTAACAAAATTCATTTTTAATGCAGATCTTTTGAGTTGGGACAATCTACTTTTAAGATGATCAATACCTTTTTATGGCACTCTATATAAAGGACATGAAAAGCTCTCTCTCTCTCTCTCTCTCTCTCTCTCACACACACACACACACACACACACACACACACTGTCTGTCTCTCTGCCTCTCTGTCTCTCTCTCACTCACTCACTCTGCCTGTTAGCTTTCACTCCCATTGGCAAGTCTATACTGTCCTTGGCAATACACTATAATTCTTCAGGATTCTGGTGTATGCTGAAGACCAGCTGAGATATCAGCCCTGTAGACTAAACAACTACTGGAGAGATTCTTGTATCTTACGTTGGTAAGCAGCTAATGTTGGGCTAGCTAGAAAATGGACTGTAAGACATTCTAATGAATTCCCTTTCTGTATGTATGTGTGTTTGTGCATGTTTGTGTGTTTTTGCACTTGTACACACACACACACACACGCACACACACACACACACACACAGCCTATTAGTTTTGTTTATCCAGAGAATGCTGACTATCCAGAATGCTGCCTATGTGATCATGGCTGCCAAGAGAACTTACAAGATGCTTGCTGCAGCCACCCAAGTTCTGGGATTGTAGATATGCTCTGCTCTGCCTGTCTGTAAGCTAGAAATTTGTGGTTAATGGGAATAATGAGAAAATCTGTAGATGGAAAAATTTTAAGAACAACTTGATTAGATACAAAAATTGGGATTGTTTGTGGTCAAATGGTGACCTTGATAATAAATTCATACAAAGACAACAAGGTAAATATAACAAGAGGAGTTGGAAATTTCAGTAAGCTGCCTTATAACATTCTTGCCTGAAACTGAGGGCTGGGCATCATCAGGAGTTAAAGCTGAGATTTGGTTAAAAAAAAAAAAAAAAAAAAAAAAAAAAAAAAAACCTTCCACGGAACCATAGAATAGTACAGTGAAGGAATTACTTTTGCTCACATCTTTATTTTGCATTCATATCTTTATCCAAAATAGTTATTTAATCAATTACATAGGTCTGTCACTGCATTTTAAGAACTTCACAAGTTTAACTTCTTGAGTTCTTTGTATATATTGGATATTAGCCCTCTGTCAGATGTGGGGTTGGTGAAGATCTTTTCCCAATTTGTTGGTTGATGTTTTGTCCTTCTGACCGTGTCCTTTGCCTTACAGAAACTGTGTAATTTTATGAGGTCCCATTTGTCAATTCTTGATCATAGAGCATAAGCTATTGGTGTTCTGTTCAGAAACTTTCCCCCTGTGCCCATGTCCTCCAGGATCTTCCCCAGTTTCTTTTCTATTAGTTTCAGTGTGTCTGGTTTTATGTGGAGGTCCTTGATCCACTTGGAGTTGATCTTGGTACAAGGAGATAAAGACCCCAAAGAACCAAATAACCCTATCAAAAATGGGGTACAGAGCTAAACAAAGAATTTTCACCAGAAGAAATTTGGAAGGCTGAGAAGCACCTTAAGAGATGTTCAACATCATTAGTCATCAGGGAAATGCAAATCAAAACAACCCTGAGATTCCACCTCACACCAGTCAGAATGGCTAATATTAAAAACTCAAGGGACAACAGGTGCTGGCGAGGATGTGGAGAAAAAGGAACACTCCTACACTGTTGGTGAGATTGCAAGATGGTACAATCGCTCTGGAAATCAGTCTGGAGGTTCCTCAGAAAATTGGGCATGACACTTCCAGAGGACCCTGTCATACCACTCCGGGCATATACCCAGCGGATTCCCCTGCATACAATAAAGACACATGTTCCACTATGTTCATAGCAGCCTTATTTATAATAGCCAGAAGTTGGAAGGAGCCCAGATGTCCCTCAAAGGAAGAATGGATACAGAAAATGTGGTATATTTATACAATGGAATGCTACTCAGCAATTAAAAATAATGAATTCATGCAATTTGTAGGCAAATGGTTGGATCTGGAAAATATCATCCTAAGTGAGTTAACCCAATCACAAAAGAATACACATGAATTACAATCACTGATAAGTGCATATTCACGAGCTCTGAATCCTCATGGCACAATTAGCAAATCAAAAGATTCCCAAGAAGAAGGAAGGAGAGGACCCTGGTTCTGAAAAGACTGGGTCCACTTTTGTAGGAGAGTATCAGAACAGAGAAAGTGGGGGCGTGATTGGGGAATGGGTGGAGGGAAGAGGACATATGGGACATATGGTGAGGGGGGACCTGGGAAAGGCGAAAGCCTTTGGAATGTAAACAAAGAATATAGAAAATAAAATTTAAAAAAGAAAAAAAAGAACTTCACACGTTTATATTCGTCTCCTTATGTGTAAGCTCTGCATTCTTCACTACGTGGATTACTGTATTGGTAGTCACCTAGATCAATGTTCCTCCTCATAATCTTCCTTCCATAGGCTGTTATGTCTGTTCACATATCAATATATTCCATCACTCTGGATCCTCCATAAAGGTATAGATCGTGCAAGCCTTGTTTATTTGTGTCTAGTCTTAAGCATTAAAACTAGACACATTTCAACTTGACAATTATTTGACATGTTTTGTACAATATAGATAATACAAGTCAGAAACAGACACATGATGCTGGTCCTAGACAAGTGTAGATTCCAAGGATATAAGATTCTCCAACACAAAAGACATAGACAAAAACCATTGAGCAAGAAGTTGACATCACTATTAGACATAGGAGCCCAAAAGACTTGTCAGTTATATGGAATCAATTTTTTTTTTGTTTAGCCAAATAAGAAACAAGCTGGATTTCATATATACTCGAGACTATTAAAAGTGGAGTCTGTCCCAAACCAGATGACTTACCCTGAGAGCAAGCATAATCCTTTTAATTTATGGAAGATCTAATGGCACAATTTAACCAATGGTGTAGTATATCTCCTTTTCTTGTTAAAGAAATGGTGGTATGAAAAGAATGGTGGACAGTGAGATCTAACAGAATGTCCTATTCATATTTATACATCTAATTTACTGGCAAAAAGTATCATCTCTTGTTTTCCCATAGAAAAATATACTTCAAATTAACATTCAGTATGGAATAAAGATAGCTCGTTATGTCAGTATCTCATGGATTCAAACATCCAGCCATAGGTGATTAAGTCTTTGCTTGGTCATCATCTGGGTGATCACAGGCTGGTACTTAAATACCCCCCCTCTAATTTCCACATGAAATTAGAGGAAAGTGGGAAGGATAACACCTTCTTCAATAAGAGTATTTCAGAATCAAACAAACCAACACCCAGCACTCAGAGCCCTGCCTGATACATAATAAACACTCTGCAGATGCTTGGCTTAATATTAAATAATAATAATAACAATAATAGTAATAATAATAATGATGATGATGATAAATATGATTAACAAAATGTGTTATATAACAAGTATTGTGAATAATATCAGGTGCCATATAATTTGTATGAATTAATTCCAGCTACAGGAGTGATTATGGACCATAACCCTAACATTCAAAAGCATGCTCATATCCCTGTATTTGCAAATATCAGTGAGCAGAGTCATTTGAGTTTAAACTGTGTCTCCTCCCTTGTAGTTGATACCAAGGAAATGGCATATTAAAAGCAAAAGGTTATTAAGAAGTCAATTCTCCAAGAGCTACAGAATGTTTCTCATATTCACCATTTTTTATCTGTAAGTTTAACATCATGGCTAACGTATATATAATTCACTTAAATGAAATAACAATACAGAATACAATCCTATAATATGAATAATTCAATTGTTTTGATTCCTTAGTACTTCTGAAAATTTAGGATGATACTCTGATGTTAAACACTCTGTTGTGTTCTAATTCTTCATCCAAATGTATTTGATACCCAGTTTGTATTCAAGTTAATAAATTTAGGACTTACTATTTATCCCACCTATTCAGCACAAATAACACAGTCACATCCCCTAATAGATGTCTTCATACTGACTTCTCCTTTTTATCACTGCAGTCATATCTTACAGCCAAAATGTAAAATCATCTTGAGTTGTATAAAAAGAAATGAAGGTTGCATGATGACAGGGAACTTTTCCAAAATGTTCTGTCTCCAATTTTTACCTAAGCTATCATTCTGTGTGGAGGACTGTCCACCACAGCCTGAACTATCAAGGTGTAAGCTTCGATATGGAGCACCTGCATTTTTAAACGCAGTGACTGACTACAAACAGAAATAAAAGGGGGCTGTACAACATCAAGGTTATTTATCACTACTCCTGGGGTTCTGCATTTAATGTTACTTATTAACTTATATAGTTTATATCAAAACATCCATGTGCAGTGCATCTTTATATACCCCAATAAATATATACAGTTCCCTCTGTTTGGCAGACAGTGGACTAAAAGAAGTACATATCAGTGAGTAGCAATAGAATCGGGCTATACCTCCCTGAGGTTCTATCCCACTGCTCCACTATCTCCACTGCCAGATTGTATCTTTTTCATCCAAGAACCATTTTCTTCTTCCTGTTTTGCAATGGTTTCATAGTTTTCCAGGTTTCTGGGAGGATATCTGAACATCTGTGAGGGACCTGAGAGGCACTGTCAACAAAATCATGGGACCAACCCTTCACTGATGTGCTTAACTTCTTTTGTTCCAGAAAAAAGTTCATTTTATTTTATTCCAAACCATGAGACACTAGACAATGTCTTCTATGTACATCAGTGTTAAAGGGTTTGAAACCTCTTCAGTAACACAGGCATTAAATATCAATACATTTGATAAGAGAATAAATAGATATGAGTACTTGACTTTTTTATTATTTACTTTACTAACATTTCAAATGTTATCCACTTTCCCAGTCCCCACTGGGAGCCCCCATCCCTTTCCTTCTCTTCCTGCTTCTATAAGGGTGTTCCCCTACCCACCCACCTACTCCTGCCACAGGGCTCTCAAATACCCCTACATGGGAGCATCAAGCCTTACCAAGACCAAGGGCCTCTCAACCCATTGTTGTCTGAGAAGGCCATCCTCTGCTACATATGCAGTTGAAGCCATGGGTCCCTCCATGTGTACTCTTTAGTTGGTGGTTTAGTCCCTGGGAGCTCTGGGGTCTCTGGTTGGTTGATATTATTGTTCTTCCTATGGGATTGCAAACCACTTCAGCTTCTTCAGTCCTTTCTCTAAAAGAACTGAAGGAGTACTTGATTCCTAAAAAACTAAAGAATCATGCATCCATCAAAGGCCAGAAGAGAATTCCTGAATGCTTTCTCCATAACACCCAGAGGTGGTTCCAAGCCATCTTGTCAATCAAATCATCTTTGGAGCAAAAGGAAAGCCACAATATCTGGGCTTCTACAATAGAGAGACCTATAATGGCTGGGTGAGTTCCAGAGTGCTGGGAGTTTTTAGGACTTCTGTGGATCCAGGATTGAGAGAGACTAATTTAAGACCTACCCTAGGGCACGCCTTTTCAATAGATCAGAATTCCTGGGAAATTCTTAAAACCTTGATACCCATCTCTATCAGTTTCTAAATATGATCCAGGCAGTGGTAATTTTGAAAGTTCCTATGGTGATTTTGTCTATGCTGGAGTTTGGAAATCACACAGCTGGAATGATTTTGACTCTACATGTAGCCTACAGATTAGCAAAACAGGGAAATAAACACAATACCTAGCAACTGGAAACTTGCTGAAATTGAAACTCATCAGGCCATGTGCCAGAGTTACTGAGTCTAAATGTGCATTTCCCCAGATTCCTGAATATATATGAGAAACACTCTTTTAGGATGCTTTTCCCAGTACCTGAAGGCCATATTCACTTTACACAACTCTTCCATTTCTTCCTTAGTTGATTCTTTGTACAAGCCCCATATGGATATATGCAACTGATTGGGGTCACTGGAAGAAATTTCAACCATGTAGCTCTAATTATCACATATTCCAAAATTGATTGCCTGTTTTTAATTATCATTAAATGACTGTCTCTTATTCGCCAACCTGGAATTCATCCTGAATAATCTAACTAGAGTTAACCACTTTCTTCCCCACCATTATCTTTCCATTATCACAGTGCACTCTACCTGAACATAGAATGTCTAGTTCTTGACAGCTAAATGCAACATTTTGGCCCCCTAGCCATTTACCTGTCATCCATATCCGAAATACTATTCCCTCATGTTCAAGTAGAGCGCTTAAAATGTTGTTAATGTGAGTGGGCTTGGGATGTATGTCAGTAGTAAGAACTCACAGAACATAATTGTGACCTTAGGTTCTATCCTCAGTTCCACAAAAGTATGAGTTAAAGATATTTTCATGAGGCAGTTTCTGTTTCCAGTACATGCCTGGGTGATATTCATATTTCTTTGCACATGATAATCTGTCTGTACTCTGTTGTGGATCATTTTATATTCTACCAATTTGCTTCCTAGCCTTACTTCCTATTTCAGTTAGATCATGAGATTCTAGAAAAAGATAAAACTCAGACCACCCTCTCAGAAATATGTGTATAGTAAGTAATTTTGCATTTTCTTCTTACAACTTTCATGCTTACCAGTTCAAGCCATTTTCCATGGAAAAACCAATCAACTCTGGTAGATTTAGTTCCACATTTCACAAACTGTGGTTTTTACATAATGTGAATTTGTAATGTTCTTAGGATAATACTATGTCGAGCAACTCAGAAACCTCATATGGCTAAATATTTTTATGGGGCTCATCACAGGCATCATTTGCTCTTTATGACTTTGAGATATATTTTTATAATAGTAAGTCATCCAGAACCACATAAGGACACTGCAGGCTTCAGGGGTTCATCTAAATATCACCATAGTATCAGTCCCAGGCTGCATGGGAGAACACCACCATAGGAAGAAATCCCCAGGAAAAGCATTATGCTTGATGTCTTGGAAAACTCTGTTCTGCACTAATTAATAAAGGACCCCTGACATTGACTCTGATCTCTCTAAGGAATAAGAGAATGTCTATTAGTTTTTATTTATATGGAAAAAAGTGTGCGATAATGTTTCTGGATGAAGTGCACTTTATATCACCTTTCTTCAAAATACAAATTATGAAAACAGGATGAGGACAAGTAGGAAAGTAGCAGCTTCTATAATGTTGTGAGAAAGGAAGCAAACCTTAGGACAGATTGTAACAGATGGTACTAATTAGTATTTTAGAAATCATTGGAAACTAGGTCAAAGTTGACTGGGTATTTGTGAAATTATATCTGATTAAGGATTCTAAAAGTACTTTAATAAATATGTTTAAAATTTTCACACCATTTTATCAATGCTGAGGAATTTGAAAATGTGGTGGCCTAGACAATGCTTTTTTTGAAATTCTTGCAATGTGAGCTCTCTGTCAAGGATGATATCAATCCATTCCTCTACTCCCTGCTTGGTGGTTTTACAGTGAATCAGAGGATTAAGGAGCAGGTAGGTATAAGGCTTCAGGTATATTTACTTCATATTTTTCTGACACCTACATCTATCTGTAGACTCTACAGACAATCGTTTTGTTTGTTTTGTTTTTTGACTACTAAAATAAATAGGGACTGGAGAGATATCTCAGTGGTAAGTTTGCTTTGTCCTATTCTGTTTTGTTGTTGTTTTATCTCCTTTTATTATTCATTTTAGAAGCCTGTTTGTTCTCTAATGATAGAGAAATAAAAGCTATGGATTAGGATGGGAAGGGAGGTAGGGAGATCTGGGGAGAGCTGAGAGAGAGGAAACTGTGATCAAAAGACAAAAGGTGGAGTATCTGAGACTCTTCTGGGGGATTCAGGTCTCATTCTAGGTACCCTCTTCAGCTCACTCTCATGTATATCTCCAGCTCCAGGTTATCTTCTGACTTCTGCTGGCACACACAACATATACACACATAAACACATGTACATAAACACTTATGTAAAAGCCAGGTGCCGGGCGGTGGTGGTGCACACCTTTAATCCCAGCACTTGGGAGGCAGAGGCAGGTGGATTTCTGAGTTCGAGGCCAGCCTGGTCTACAGAGTGAGTTCCAGGACAGCCAGGGCTATACAGAGAAACCCTGTCTCGGAAAAAAAAGCCAGGCATTAATTTTTTTTAAAGAGTGAACTATTTTATTTTTTCCCAGTCTTTGTTATTACTGATTACAGAACACAGGTACTGAAATGTAGACTTCTTGGTATAGAAAACTCCCCAGTGGTTTGTTTCATTTCTTTTTGATCAAACAGTAAAATACTATTGCTTTATATCATTAGTCACAGTAATATTAAGAAAAACACCTATAATATATAGTTATAAGATTTTATTTGAAATCACTGAAACATTCATAAATATTTCTCAGGGTTGATGTTTTAGAAAACATGACATTTTCCCATCAGGCTGAAGAACATGTTTCCCAAAATTAGCTTCACAATGCAACTACCTGAATATTTCCAAATTATCAATGCCTGAGTCCAACCTGCAAATATACATAAGTAATTAGTTTTTCAATTACTTATGCCAGTATCTTACAACATTTCTTCATAGTTATGCTAATTACATATGGTTTTAAAACCATTCTGACACAAGTTTTCAATGTTTATCTCCAACAGCCTCTTTATGCCTAGGCCATTCAACAGCATGGGCCTTATCTCCCTATCCCCACTTCATTCTACTTCTCCTTACTGCACACCCTACAAGTTCACTACATGTCAAATCTGAGCATGAATGCCCTCATCAACCCATTCTGAAGACAGTGGGACCAGCAGGTTTTTCCTGCATTGCTTGCAGGGGCTCTTACTGACTGACCTATATAATGAGACTAGACACATGATTGCTTCTTTCTTTCCCTGTTGAATTTCCATGAAAGTCATCATAACTGATTTTAGATAACTAAATTATAGATAATACATTTATGAATTTGCAACTTGAATTGTGAAACCTGCTTAGAAGTTGAATGAATAAAACACAATATACAAAATGCAAATTAATGACACAAATCAATTAGCCCAATGTCACATTCACATAATTTCTCCCTCAAGACTCAATATCCTCTCCAGAAAAACAGTAACTGTATTATATGCCACGTGGAAATATTAAGCATTGATGCTATATATTAAATCATTGTTTCTGCCAGGAAAAAACTCTCAGTTGTTGAAACTCAGCTCAAAAAATGTAAAAAGCCATTAACTGGAACTCAGCTTAACACCAGGGTGAGAATATAATGATGAGCTAAGATATTCACTGGTAGCTCAATATGTTATCTAGTCTCTGCTTAATTATTCTGTCTGTCATACTGTAGAAGGTGATTTCTGTGAGGTATCATAAACTTATCAGCCATGCCAAAGTCTGGAGTCCTTGGAAAATTAACAACTCTCACAGAAGAAATTTGTATTCAATAAACTCACTCTTATCATCATGATACCAATTATAAGGAAAGCAAATCTCAAATTTGCCCAATAAAACATTTATGAACTAAACATTCACTAGCAAATTAGCATAGTATAAATTATGCAATATTTGTTGGGGCTTCTTGAGTCCAGTCTTTTTGTTCTTTCCAGTATTTAAAATGCCATGTTGCAGTTAACTTAACAGAGATCAAGATCAAGAAACAAGATCTGTTACCCTGATAGCCCTACCCTTAGGCATATTTTTGGGTAGTAGAAGTTAGGGTTTATAGCCTGATACCATAACATTCAAAGCAATATAAACTCAAAATGTTATTGCTAATGGAGATATCCTTCCTTATTTCTAGGACATGATTCATCCATACATATGGAATGCCTCAAATGTTTTTCATAATCTCTTTTTCTAGAATCCATTAATTACATCCATACAGAAGTTATGTTTAGTATGCATTTGGTCATGATATTAACTAAACAGGCACAGAGTTGATAAATAAAGACCCATTCTGGTAACTAATTGACCCCAAGGCTGCCAATACTACTCCACCCAGCAACTTGTTCTTCCTGTTTCATTGTTCTGTATATCTCTATTGCATTTCCTGAATTACAAACTCCCAACGATGCATGAAAATGTGTTGCTTTTTTTCTACCATCTTCACATTTTAGCTTTATATTTTATATATAAATATCAATTATTGTCTTGAATACTCTTAAACAGAAATTTTAATTTGTGCTATATATTTGACATTTTTGCTTTCAACAAATTATTTTATTTAGAATTATTAATTCATATTTTATCAGAAAGAAAGACTCTATGAAGGATTTTTTATCTGAAAGAGAAAAGATGATCTAGAGAACCAACTATGGCTTGTAGCCAATAGACATCAAAATTTAAATTATTACAAGTTTTCATTTAAAAGCAAAGTACAGAAATTATCTCACATGACACCAAAAACTCATCAAAGAACACATTTTCCAACCCATAGTGTTGCTGCTAACAAACAAACACAAGTAATCTCAAATGACAGCTACTTATTACATGATAAATAAGACAAACTGGAAAGATGTACTCCATTACTCAACATCCTGCCAGAACTCCCATGTTTTTGGCTCCAGTTTCTTCCTCCAGGAAATACTGGTAGAACTATGTGAGGTAATATGCCATATTCATTTTAAGAAATCACTGATTAGGAGGTTAAAATTGGCACTTATGTTTACTTTTATAAAAGAGAAATCATCAGATATTTAGTTATTATAGATCATTAGGAGGGGATGACTGCTAAGAGCCCCATGAAAATCGGTGAATTTAAAAGTATTTTCTTTATCTTTAGCCAGAACCTGGAACTTTTAGATTGACCTCCCTGCAGACAGACTCTGCTAGGAACAAAACCAAATTGACAAAATGTGCAGATGATTCAACTCCTCAGTGTGGCCATCACATCTTTGCTTTTGGCCAGCATCATCTGACCAGATGCAGGTTAGACACCTGCAAGGTCTCCAGATGCAGGTTTCCAATCTCTAGTTAAATTCTCCTCAACTGCAACGATTTTCAGAGATGACTTTTCAAAATTCACATTCTCAGACCATGTAAAATGTTCAGCTGCCTATAAAATGGAGCTCAAACAGCAATAAATGTCATATTCTTGGTCAGCCCATGAACTTCTTTGAATGTCCAAATACCTGAAATGTTAGTGTCCTGAGATTTCATTGAAAGTAGAATATCAAAGACCAGAAGTTTGGCTAATTATTGGGGAACAGATGGGGGGGGGAGAGGAACTATGGGAACTATGGTGGGTGGGAACTGGGAAAGGGGAAAGCCTTTGGAATGTAAACATAGAATATAGAAAATAAAATAAAAAAAAGTTTAAAAAAAATTACTAAAGCTCTCTAATATGTAAGTCTCTGAAGTTTAATGAAGTTCTGAATAACTGTTCTGCACTCTTTGGAAAGATCTACCCCATCAGTTAAAGAGAGGAGCGTAACCAGGGTCTGAATCTAGGTCTCTACTGCAATAACTCCCTGTCTGATTTGCTTTCTAATGTTATCCTACATACGTTAATGTTTTTTTTTAATTTTTAAACTCGTATATCATGCAAGAAGCTTCTGGAAACAAAGGGGTAAATGTGCTCTTCTGGTGAGGAACAGAAATAAGATGGACTGCTGTAAGAGTTTGTGATTAAAGGTAGAAACCATGGGGATTTATGCACCTTAATAAGTTTGAGGTCAGCCTAAGTCTGTGCTGTACTGAGAATCACAAAAGGCTAATAAGAAAAGAGTGCTACGGGATTATCAAAATTATTATCAAACAGCTCTAAAAAGGAAAAGATGGAGAAGCAGGAACTGAAGTACTTACAAAGGGCAAATAAAATTGATCTCTGAAAACCAGAATGCATTGAAACTACTCCCAATCACTGAATCATACTTTACACTCTTGATTTTGCATCAGTTGTGAAGTGTATTCAGTAATTTAGTGCAATGATAGCTAACATTTGGAAGCTTTTTGATAATATGCAGATATTTTATAAATTTTGATAGATATACAGTTTTCTAAGTTTTGATCATTTCATTCACACTTTCCTGCCTCCAATTTGCCATGTTGTGTGGGAGACAGTCAGTGCTACTTCCTGGGAGCTGCAGAACCTCATCTATCAGATGTATCCAAGCAAAACAGAGGAAGCAAAGACAACAACAAGCCAAGAGAAGAGGCTGAAAAATCACCCCATCAATCCTCAATGACACAGGAGCTGGCCCTGCTGGAGAATAATTAACAGATGCTCTGTCTATGTGCTTGTAATTCAGGAATGGTCTGTCTACAGACACTCTGTTTGGTATTATTTTTCCACTTGGCTTCAAAAAGAAAGTTAGCAATATTAAAAAGTAAATTCTTGGGACCCTGAAATTTAATGAAGGCAACAAAGAAAGTACATGATAGTTACATTTAACAGAGCATAGTTTATCTTTGTCCAATCTGTTCTAAACTTTTAATGTGCATTATTTCATATTATGCTCTGAAAAATCTAGTTTATATGAGTATCTCTATTTTATCTATGAGAAATCAAGAGGCCTTAAATGGGAAATACTGATCTGAGAATAGAGAATCTTTCCAACCAAATTTATCTAATATCAAGATCAATGGTGCCTCAGATAAAACTGGGATTAATACAAGATAAGTCATAAAATAAATGGTAAACAAGAGCTACCAGATATGTAAAAGGAAGACACCTAAGATCTACTCTTAGAAAACTCAAATACAGGGGTAGCACAGAAGGATGCTGTGATAGCTGATCTTGATTTTCAACTTAATCAGGAAGCAAACCTCCTAGGAGACATTCCAGGGGAGACAGGGCCACTGATAGTGAGTCTACATAGACCATAGATTCAGACAGACCTATATGAACAGAGAAGAGTCACCTAAATATAGCTAGCATGCACGATCCCATGAGCTAAGTTCCCAAACAGAGTAAAAGGGAGCCATTCTGAGGAAATCTGGCATTTTTCTCTTTCAGCTTCCAGAATCCAGAAGCACTGTGGCTAGCTGCCTCATGTGCCTTCTGACACAGCTGAGGTTGGTCTTGATACCACCATGCCTTCTCCAGCATGAAGGGCTCTATCTTAAAACTATCAACCTTCTCTCTCAGTTGCTTTTTCCAGAATCTTATCAAAGCAACAAACAAAGTCACTAATAAAGATTAGTTATCTAGGAGAGAGGAGAGAGAGGGAGAGAGAGAGAGAGAGAGAGAGAGAGAGAGAGAGAGAGAGAGAGAGAGAAGAAGGAGGGAGGGAGGGAGGGAGGGAAGGGACAGGGACAGGAAGAGGAAGAGGAAGAGGAAGAGAACAAATCATTTATATATACTCAAATATAGTGAGAAAATAAAAATATATGAGAAAATGAGAGAAAGGGGTCACAAAATACATAATAAATTGTCTTAGGTGACTAGAGAGGAGCTGGTGGAGCAATTTCAGTGTGAGCTCAGGAGAGCTGATAGTGGAGGTCGCAGGCTGAGCACCAGAGGAGACAGGAAGCTCAGCAGTCAAGCAGAGAGAGTAAGTTCTACCTTCATCTATATTTTTGTTATAAGCGGGTTATCAGTAAGTTGGATAAGCCTACTAATTCAAATGCTATTCTCATCTGGAAACACTTTTATAGGCACACCCCAGAGGAATATTTAACCAAATACTAGATACTATCACATCATACATCTTTGATTTACTGTAGATTGGAAGAAGAGTGATTTAAAAAAAATGAACTCTGAACCCTAGGTTCTTTAACAAGGTATCTGGGTAGCCATAGTCCACAATTTCTTCTCTAATGATTTAAAAACCTTTGTATTCTAAATAGTTTTCCCTTGTCATTCTCATTTATTTAAAGTTCAAAGTAAAATCCAATTGACACCTAGAATTAACTATTAAAGACATGAACCAATTAAACATTATTGACTCTTTATATCTTAATGGGTAATGCTCCAATCCTTCAAGTCTCTCTTGAACTGATCAAATTACCAAGGAGAAATATGAGGGAGGTGCCACATGGGACTTGCAGGTATCTGTAAAAAAATATGCAAAGATCTGTGAATTTATCTGAAATTCAGGCAACCTTTAAAGTTGCATTTTTCTACTCTCAAATTTAAGAAACACCTTATTTACATTATTGATCACAAATGTACTTCATGTGGCCTCTGTGATAAAGCAGATTTTGAGGTGAGAATACGTCTTAAGAAGTTCTTCAGGACAAAGTGTCCAAGTCTCATTAGCATAATCAAATAACCAAGTTAATGCATTTGAGGCCATCCTGAGGTTAGACACTAGTTCCATGTGGACTGAAGAAGGATGGGAAGAAAGAACTATTAAGCTTGTGTTCTCATCGGGGTACCTGGCCAGTCCAGGTTTCGTGCTGTGTTCTGTAACAGTGGGATGCTTTAAAAACACTTCTTCTTAATGGCTTTTTCTTATAGATTACCATTCGCTTAATGTGCAAAGTAAAATCTAGTTCCTTTTTCCTTTTCCTCTTAGTTGCCAGGATACAAAGCTATCTTAAGGCATATTTATCACATAAACATAATAACAACACAAATCAAGAAGGAAAAAGAACTTTTCTTAACTTTTTCTCTGTTAGCATGCCTTTTATTTCTTGCTTTGTACTTGGTTTTCTGTACCTTGCCCTAACAAATATGCTAGACTTTGTTATATGTAGAGTATATGCACTATTTTATCACTTGAGTTTGTCAGTCATGACGCCCATCTTCCATGTCACCATAGATATTTAATTGACATTTTAATGTCAAGTAAGTAATTACTTGTTATAGTAGATGATTGTGGTTACATTTGTGTCATCCAATATAATATATGTGAAATTCCTTACCCATATATTTCCAGATGTTTAGAGAATTCCTCTATATTATTTCTGAAATATACATTGATATATATACATATATATACACATACACACATACATATACATATTTTTTATTTTTATTTTATTTTTTATTGGATATATTCTATATTTAAATTTCATTTCCCTTTTCCTGGCTCCCCACCCCTCAAAGGTCCCACATGCCCTTTTCCCTCCCCCTGTTCCCCTATCCACCTCTTCCCACTTCCCTGTTCTGGTATTCCCCTACACTGATGCATTGAGCCTTTCCAGAACCAGGGTCCACTCCTTCCTTCTTCTTGGACATCATTAGGTATGTGGATTGTGTCTTTGGTGTTCTAAGATTCTAAGCTAATAGCCACTTATCAGTGAGTACATACCATGGGTATTCTTTTGAGACTTTCAAAAACAGTGTTTGCTACAACAGTGTTTTTAACAGGTTGCTTTTCTAATCATTAGTTTTCTGGTAATATGTTTTGTGAGAAGATATTCTTGAGGCAACATTCTACTAGAGTGACTAACATTTAGCTAAAATTTCACTCCATATAGTAATAAAATCATTCCTAATCACATATTGCTATACCCATCCTAGACCAGAGTATTGTTTAAGCCTCATCAGAGAAGCTACTTGCAGCAAATGGCAATTACAATAAAAGCCCAACAACTGGACAGTGTGGAGAGAGTGAGACTTTGCCATAGTCAGTGACAAATGGAATGTCTTTGTCAAACCCCTCCATTCAAGGCTCAAGGATCTGTGTAGAGGAGGAGGCAAAAGATTGTAAGAACAAAGAGAGATAAAGGGCTTCAAGAAGTGCTGTCCAAGCACAGCAGAAGTGATATACATATGAACTGCAGATACAAAGGCAGCACAGCATGAGCTGCACAGATTCAAGCCAGATAAGACCCCAGTACTGAGAAAGTAAAGTGGTACAAAGTACCCCAACTCCCACATCAAGAAACTGCTGGTGATGGGTAAGGAAAGTTAAATCAGTTTTCTCCAGTGGAATGATACTGGGTATATCAATCACAAGTCATACCCTAGTCCCAAAGTGTAGCTTATAAACAAAAAACAAGCTCTGTGTTGCTTTGTACATTATTCATTTTGTTTGTGGGAGATACTTGTACATTTTTGTCTTATTAGGTGTTTTCTTGTTTGGTTTATTGTTATTATTTTCCTCTCTCTTGATGAATAATATTTATTTTTCCAAAAATGGTGCTAAACAACTATTTAGTTGGATGTGAACTGCATATTTAATATTAATTAATTAATTTATTTATTTATTGCTTCAACAGGATTGTTTAGAATCAGTCCACACATGAGTGGTGGAGGAATTGTCCAGAGATCTGAGCACAGTTTATAAATAAATCTCTCTTCTTTTATTTTCTATGATTCTGTTTGATGACCTTGAATCCATCCTCATATTCTTCAAGTGTGAAATTCTCAAAAATCTCTGAGTTTCAAGACTTCATTTTACCTCAGGTTCACAGACCAGAGATTTCAGCTTGTGGTAGAAGAAGATCTTCTAAGGCTCCATCTTTCAATATTTAGTAGCATTCATAATCTCACTGGCTTTTTTAGGTAGTTCTGATTGTGAGTAGTATACTGTTGATAGGTATTATTACTAGGAAAATAAGCTGCATATGGTTAATTATATACTCATCTGGCTTTGTATAAAACAGAATCTTTCGTGATAAGTTGTTTTACTTTTTATTGTTCTACCAACAAAAACAGGAGGAGGAGAAATTTGATAATGACAACAAAGACAGGTGGGTATGAAAGGAAGAGTGGGTCTGGGAGCAGTTGGGGAGGACAATGAACATGACCATTATATGTGTGTGTACATATATATATATATATATATATATATATATGTATATATATATATATATATATATATATGTACACACACACACACACACACACACACATATATATATATATATATATATATATATATATATATATATATAGGCATATACCCAGAAGATGCTCCAACATGTAATAAGGACACATGCTATACTATGTTCATAGCAGACATATTTATAATAGCCAGAAACTGGAAACAACCCAGATGTCCCTCAACAGAGGAATGGATACAGAAAATGTGGTGAATTTATACAATGGAATATTATTAAAAACAATGACTTCATGAAATTCTCAGGCAAATAGATGGAACTTGAAAATATCATCCTAAGTGAAGTAACTCAGTCACAAAAGAACACACATAGTATGCACTCACTGATACGTGGATATTAGCCCAAAGGTTCAAAATACAATTCACAGACCATATGAAGCCCCCAAACAAGGAAAACCAGTGTGGATGCTTCAGTATTTTTTAGAAGGGGTAACAAAATGCTCACAGGAGGAAATATGGAGACAAAGTGTTGAGCAGAGACTGAAGGAAAGGCCATTCAGAGGCTGCTCCACCTGGGGATCCATTCCATATACAATCACCAAACTCGAATGCTATTGTGGATGCCTGGAAGTGCTTGTTTACTGGAGCCTGATTTGACTGTCTCCTGAGAGGCTCTGCCAGAGCCTGACAAATAAAGAGGCAGATGCTCGCTGCCAACCACTGGACTGAGTGTGGAGTCCCAGATGGAAGAGTTGGTGAAGGAACTGAAGGAGCTGTGGGTGTTTGCCACCCCATGGTAGGAGCAACAGTGTCAACAGACCAGAGCCACTACCCCCTGCCCCCAGGAGCTCCCAAGGAGTGGAACACCAACCAAAGGGTAATAAATGGAGGGACCCATGGCTCCGGCTACATATGTGACAGGATGAACTTGTTGAACATCAGTGGGAGGAGTGGCCCTTGGGCCTGAGGGTATTCCATGCCCCAGTTTAGGGGAATGCCAGGGCAGGAAATGCGGGGTGAGTGGGGAAGTGGGGGAGCACCCGCATAGACACAGGGGAAGGGGGGAATGGGATAGGGGATTTCTGAAGGGAAGACCTGGAAAGGGAAACACACTTGAAATGTGAATAAAGAAAATATTCAATAATAAATAAATAAGTAAATACATACATACATACATGCATACATACATACATCACTACAAACCAGAGTTTAATACAAGCTATTATTAAAGAGATTTTATTATATTTATATACATATATATAAAGGTACTAACAATTTGTCTCTTTTAAATAAAAGAAAAACAGAAATATTAAATCAGAATATGCAAAGAACCAAAACTAAACCCATCACATAAAGATCCTTATATAAAAGACTACCCAAAATCAAAAGTCTGTGAATAGGAGCTAATTCCAAAAGAACACCTCTGTGTCTGTTCAGGATGTAGCCTTCTGGATAGGAGCATGACTGTGCAGTTTCTGCAACAACTTCAGTCCTCAGCCACACAACCCTGGGCTTTCTGAGTGGGCCATTGTCTGCTGGCTTATCCTGTCCTCAACAGTACTTTAGGTTATCTCCATTTATTTTCTGATGAGTCAATTCTAAACTTTTCTCATGCTTAACTTCATTTTCCCACAGTAGAATTGGTAAATTAAGAGAAATAAAACCCTGAAAATAAAAAACAGTGTTGCAATCTGCATACAGAACTTGTGACCTCAAGGAAGTAATTTATATAAGAAGAAATAGTGTTACCCACTCTGGTTTAAACCCAGGGTTTGTCCCTAGCTGTGTAACTTTAGACAAAGCATTTAGCCTCTCTTCTTCATTCATCGAGAGCAATAAAGGCTGACTAAAGTTGCCTCAATAGCTGATTGCTGCAATTATATTCTAGATTTTGCTTTTTCTCTGGGATACATGGATAGATATAATTCAGTCTATGAGAAAAACAGTTCTCATGGAATAGATGATTAAAATTTTAAAATTGTTCATTGAGGAAAACAATCACATTTCAGTTATATAAAAGCATTTTCCATTTCTTCCTGTATAAAATATATACTGTATTCTTTCCATGCCAATGTGATTTGATGTGTGAAATAATCACCTTCAATTTGTCTTTTTTTGATCTTCCTTAAGGCTAAGCAAACATAACACCTAGTCAACTTGAAAACTGCATATGAGCTCACCCAATAGATAAGCTTTACTTTCTCTTTCAAAGAAGCACATATATTATTGCTTCTTTTGCTGTTTTTGCTTTTTCTGTTTGGTACTCCTGTGAATTGAACTTAGAGCCTCGGACCTGCTATAAAATCATATCACTAAAATATACCCTCAACTCTATACTTTACATTTCTTATATGGCCTACTTGATATTAATACCTAGCTTATCTTCCATTGAGTCTTAGAAAATATAGATGCAAATGGTTTATACCTACAAAATTGAGTTAAAATATTGCACAGGATAATGGGAAATATGGTTGCTCAGTTAAGAGTGCTGCTTTGGCTGAGGACTTGAGTTTCATTCCCTACACCCATGTCAAGCACAACTCCTACACCTCCAGTTCCATGGGAACCTATGATATCTTGTAGACCCACAGTCACCTGTACTCACAGGTTTACAAACCCACATACACACACACACACACACACACACACACACACATACACACACACACTTTCTTGCAACTGAAATAAATATTTAAAATACAATTGCATAATAGGATTTGCACCAGGAATCCAGGCTGTTCCACAACCTTCTGTGCACAGCTGACCAGGAAAGAGTGATCTCTCAGCAGTGCCTCCACTCCTGAGTGCCAATGTGAGATCTCCATTCTCTTTATAATATCTCTCTGGAGGGGAACATCTAGGAGGTCACAGGGCATAGGATCAGTGGAGCAGCAGGTACAAGAGCTTTCTGATAACCATTTGCAACAGGAAGCCAGGCAGCTCCACAGCGTTCTGTGCAGAGCCCACCAGGAAAGAGTTATCTCCCAGGAGTACGACAGAGTCTTACAGGCCCATAGGAGAGACATGATTCAGCCAGAGACAACAAGATCAACTAACACCAGAGGTAACCACAAGGAGAAAGGCAAGAGCAAGAACCATACCAACAGAAACCAAGGCTACTTGGCAACATCAGAGCCCAGTTCTCCCACTACAGCAAGTCCTGGATACCAAACACACCGGAAGAGCATGAGTTGGATTTAAATTGACATCTCATGATGTTTATAGAGGACTTCAACAAGGACAAAAATAACTCCCTTAAAAAATTACAGCAGAACATGGGTCAACAGGTAGAAGCCCTTAAAGAGGAAACAAAAAATAATCTCTTAAAGAAAATGCAGAACATGGTCAACAGGGAAAAGCCCTTAAAGAGGAAACAGAAAAATCCCCTAAAGAATTAAAGGAAAACACATAAAACAAGTGAAGGAACTGAACAAAACTATCCAGGATCTAAAATGGAAATATAAACAATAAAGAAATCACAAAGGGAGACAACTCTAGAGATAGAAAGTCTTGAAAAGAAATCAGTAGTCATAGATGCAAACATCAACAACAGAATACAAAAGATAGAAGAAAGAATCCCAGGTGCTGAAGATACCATAGAAAATATTGACACAACAGGCAAAGAAAATGAAAAATGCAAAAAGCGTATAACCCAAATTATTCAGCAAATCCAGGACAGAATGAGAGGACCAAACCTAAGTATTATAGGTATAGAAGAGAGTGAAGATTTCGAACTTAAATGGCCAGTAATTATCTTCAACAGAATTATAAAAGAAAACTTCCCTAACCTAAAGTAAGAGATGCTCATGAACATACAAGAAGCTTACAGAACTCCAAACAGACTGGACCAGAACACAAATTCCTCCTGTCATATAATAATTAAAGCACCAAATGTACTAAACAAAGAAAGAATATTAAAATCAGTAAGGGAAAAAAGTCAAGTAATTTATAAAGGAAGACCTATCAGAATTACACCAGAATTCTCACAAGAGACCATGAAAGCTAGAAGATCTTGGGCTAATCTAATACAGACCCTAAGAGAAAACAAATGCCTACTATACCCAGCAAAACTCTCAATCACCGTAGATGGAGAAACCAAAATATTCCATGATAAAATGAAATTTACACAACACCTTTCCACAAATCCAGTCCTACAATTGATAATAGGTAGGAAACACCAAGACAAGGTGGGAAACTTAAAAATATTGAAAGGAAACATAGAAAAGAGGGAAACATAGAAAGAAAAAGAAAGTAATCTTCTTTCAACAATTCCAAAAGAAGATAACCATACAAACATAAAAATAACAACAAAAATAACAAGAAGCAACAATCACTATTACTTATTATCTCTTAAAATCAAGGGACCCAATTCCCCAATAAAAAGACATAGACTAACAGACTGGATACTTAAACAGGACCCAGCATTTTGCTGCATACAGGAAATGCACCTCAGTGCAAAGACAAACACTACCTCAGAGTAAACGGCTGGAAACCAATTTTCTAAGCAAATAGTCCCAGGAAACAAGCTGGAGTAGCCATTCTAATATCAGATAAAATTGACTTTCAACCAAAACATCAAAAAAAAAAAAAAAGACACAAAAGGACATTTCATACGCATCAAAGGAACAATATACCAAGAAGAACCCTTAATTCTGAACATCTTTGCTCCAAATGCAAGGGGACCCACATTGGTAACAGAAAACTTACTAAAGCTCAAAACACACATTGCACCTCATACAATAATTGTCATTGACTTCAACACCCACTCTCCTCAATGGACACATCAGGGGAACACAAACTAAACAGAGACACATGAAATTAACAGAAGTTATGGACCAAATATATTTAACAGATATCTATAGAACATTTCATCCTAAACCAAAAAATTATGCCTTCTTCTCAGCACCTTATATTATCTTCTCCAAAACTGACCATATAATTGCTCACAAAACAGACCTCAACATATATAAGAAGAACAAAATAATGCCATGCCTCCTATCAGATAACTATGGAGTAAGGGTGGTCTTAAATAGCACCCAAAACAACAGAAAGCCCACATAAACATGGAAGCTATACAATGCTCTACTCAATGATAACTTGGTCAAGGAAGAAATAAAGGAAGACATCAAAGACTTCTTAGAATTTAATGAAAATGAAGGCACAACATACCCAAACTTATGGGTCACAATGAAAGCAGTACTAAGGGGAAAACTCATAGCTCTGAGTGCCTCCAAAAAGAAAATGGACAGAGCATACACTAACAGCTTAATAGTACACCTGAAAGCTCTTGAACAGCAAGAAGCTAATACACACAAGCAGAGTAGATGGCACGAAACTATCAAACTGGTTGGTGAAATCAACCAAGTAGAAACAAAAAGAAGTATACAAAGACTCAACAAAAGCAAGACCTGGTTCTTTGAGAAAATCAACAAGATAGATAAAGCTTTAGCCGGACTAATCAGAGGGCACAGAGACAGTATCCAAATTAACAAAATTAGAAATGAAAAGGGAGATATAACAACAAAAGCTGAGGAAATTCAAAAATTCATCAGATGCTGCTACAAAGGTATATATTCAACTGGAAAATCTGGATAAAATGGAAAATTTTCGATACAGATACCAAATATTAAAGTTAAATCAGGATCAGATAGAACATCTAAACAGTCCCATAAGCCCTAAAGAAATAGAAGCAGTCACTGAAAGTCTCCCAACCAAATAAAGCACAGGACCAGATGGATTTAGAGTAGAATGCAATCAGATCTTCAAATAAGACCTAACACATCACTCTTCAAACTATTTGACACAATAGAAACAGAAGGCACACTGTCCAAGTAATTCTATGAAGCCACAATTACGCTGATAACAAAACTATACAAAGATCCAACTCAAAAAGAGGACTTCAGACCAATTTCCCTTATGAATATTGATGCAAAAATACTCAACAAAATTCTCACTAACCAAATCTAAGAACACATCAAAAAGATCATTCTCTAGGATCAAGTAGGCTTCATCCCAGGGATGCAAGGATGTTTCACTATATGGAAATCCATCAATGAAATCCACTACATAAACAAACTTAAAGAAAAAAACACATGGTCATTTCAATAAATGCTAAAAAAGCATTTGACAAAATTCAGCATGCTTTCATGTTAAAAGCCTTGGAAAGATCAGGAATTCATTGCCCATACCTAAACAGTAAAAACAATATAGAGCAAACCAATAGCCAACATCAAATTAAATGGAGAGAAACTTGACACAGTCACACTAAAATCAGGGACTAGACAAGGCTGCCATCTCTCTCCATATCTCTTCAGTATAGTACTAGAGGTTCTACATCGAGCAACTAGACAAAAGAAAATTAAAAATAAAGGAGGTCAAAGGAATACAAATTGGAAAGGAAGAAGTCTATCACTATTTGCAGATAATATGATTAATATGATAGTATACTTAAGGGACCCCTAAAAACTCCACAAGAGAAATCCTACAGCTAATAAACAACTTCAGCAAACTGGCCAGATATAAAATTAAATCAAATAAACAAGTAGCCTTCCTATACTCAAAGAATGAACAGGCTAATAGAGAAACTAGGGAAATGACACCCTTCACAATAGTCATAAACAAGTATGACAAGAACTTCAAGTCTCTGAAGAAAGAAACCAAAGAAGACCTCAGAAGTTGGAAAGATCTCCAATGCTTGTGGATTGATAGTTGTGATGGTTTGTATATGATTGGCCCAGGAAATGACCCTATTAGGAGGTGTGGCCTTGTTGGAGTAGGTGTGTCACTGTGGGTGTGGGCTTAAAACCCTCACCCTAGCTGCCTGGAAGTCAGTCTTCCACTAGCAGCCTTCAAATGAAGATGTAGAACTCTCAGCTCCTCCTGCACCATATCTGCCTGGATGCTGCCATGTTTCTGCCTTGATGACAATGGACTGAACCTCTAAGCCTGTAAGCAAACCCCAATTAAATGTTGTCTTTTATAAAACTTGCATTGGTCATGGTGTCTGCTCACAGCAGTAAAACCCTAACTAAGACAATAGTAAAAATGGTTATCTTGCTGAAAGCAGTCTACAAATTCAATACAATCCCAATCAAAATCTCAACTCAATTTTTCATAGAGTTAGAAAGAATAATTCTCAAATTCATCCAGAATAACAAAAATACTCAGGATAGCTAAAACCATTCTCAATAATAAAGGAAATTTAGGGGAGGGAATTCAGTATCCCAGACCTCAATCAGAGCTACAGTTTCCTGAATAGAACACCAATAGATTATGCTCTAAGATTAAGAATCGACAGATGCGACCTCATAAAATTACAAAGCTTTTATAAGGCAAAGGACAGTCTCAATAGGACAAAGCTGAAATTATGGAAGAAAACTTCCCCAACCTAAGGAGAGAGATGTCCATGAATATACAAGAAGCCTATAGAACCCCAAACAGACTGGACCAGAACAGAAATACATCCCGTCACATAATAATCAAAACTCCAAATGTACTAAACAAAGAAAGAATATTAAAGGCAGCAAGAGAAAAAGGCCAAGTAATTTATAAAGGAAGACCTATCAGAATAACACCAGACTTCTCACCTGAGACCATGAAAGCTAGAAGATCCTGGGCAGATATCATGCAAAATCTAAGAGAACACAAACTTCAGCCAAAACTACTTTATCCAGCAAAACTCTCAATCACCATTGATGGAGACATCAAGGTATTCCATGACAAAACCAAATTTGCAAGATATCTTTCCACAAATCCAGCCCTACAAAGGATAATAGGGGGAAAACACCAAGACAAGGACAGAAACTACACCCGGGAAGAAGCAAGATAGAAACCTCCTCTCATCAAACCCAAAAGAAGGTAACCTCTCGAATATAAAAAATAAATAAAATAAATAAATACAATTTCAAAAATGTCTGGAGGAAATAATTACTATTCCTTAATATCTCTTAACATCAATGGACTCAATTCCCCAATAAAAAGACATAGATTAACAGACTGGATACGGAAACAGGACCCTACATTTTGCTGCATACAGGAAACACATCTCAGTGTCAAAGACAAACACTGCCTTAGAGTAAAAGGCTGGAAGACAATTTTACAAGTAAACGGTCTCAGGAAACAAGCTGGAGTAGCCATTCTAATATCAGATAAAATTGACTTCCAACCTAAAATCATCAAAAGAGACTCAGAAGGTCACTTCTTGCTGGCCAAAGGAAAAATCCACCAAGAAGAGCTCTCAATACTGAACATCTATGCTCCAAATGCAAGGGCAGCCTCATTCGTAAAAGAAACCTTACTAAAGCTTAAAGCACACATTACACCTAACACAATAATTGTGGGTGACTTCAACACTCCACTCTCCTCAATGGACCGATCAGGAAAGCAGAAACTAAACAGGGACACAGTGAAACTAATTGAAACTCTGGACCAATTGGATTTAACAGATATATATATAGGACATTTCATCCTAAAGCTAAAGAATATACCTTTTTCTCAGCTCCACATGGGACCTTCTCCAAAATAGACCATATAATTGGTCACAAGACAGATGTCAACAAATACAAGAATATCGAGCTAATCCCATACCTTCTATCAGATCACCATGGAGTAAGAGTGGTCTTCAATAACAACAAAAACAACAGAAAGCCCACATACACATGGAAACTGAACAATACTCTACTCAATGACACCTTGGTCAAGGAAGAAATAAAAAAAGAAATCAAAGACTTTTTAGAATTCAATGAAAATGAAGGTACAACCTACCCAAATCTATGGGACACAATGAAAGCAGTGCTAAGAGGAAAACTCATAGCTCTAAGTACATCCAAAAAGAAACTGGAGAGAGCATATACTAGCAGCTTAATGGCACACCTTAAAGCCCTGGAAGAAAAACAAGTTAATTCACCCAGGAGGAGTAGAAGACAAGAAATCATCAAACTCAGGGCTGAAATCAATCAAATAGAAACAAAGAGAACCATACAAAGAATCAACAAGACCAGGAGCTGGTTCTTTGAGAAAATCAACAAGATAGATAAACCCTTAGCCAGACTAACCAAAGGACACAGAGACAGTATACAAATTAACAAAATTAGAAATGAAAAGGGAGACATAACAACAGAAACTGAGGAAATTCAAAACATCATCAGATCCTACTACAAAGGTCTATACTCAAAACAACTGGAGAACCTGGAGGAAATGGACAATTTCCTAGACAGATATCAAATACCAAAATTAAATCAGCATCAAGTAGATCAGCTAAATAGTCCCATAACCCCTAAAGAAATAGAAGGGGTTATAGAAAGCCTCCCAACCAAAAAAAGTACGGGACCAGATGGTTTTAGTGCAGAATTCTACCAGACCTTCAAAGAAGACTTAACACCAATACTCTCCAAACTAGTCCACAAAATAGAGACAGAAGGGACACTGCCCAACTCATTCTTCGAAGCCACAATTACGCTAATACCTAAACCACAAAAAGATCCAACAAAGAAAGAGAACTTCAGGCCAATTTCTCTGATGAATATAGATGCAAAAATACTAAATAAAATTCTTGCTAACCGAATCCAAGAGCACATCAAAACGATCATCCACCATGATCAAGTAGGCTTCATCCCAGGGATGCAGGGATGGTTCAATATACGGAAATCCATCAATGTAATCCACTACATAAACAAACTGAAAGAAAAAAACCACATGGTCATCTCATTAGATGCTGAAAAAGCATTCGACAAAATTCAGCATCCTTTCATGCTAAAAGTCTTGGAAAGAGCAGGAATTCAAGGCCCATACCTAAACATAGTAAAAGCAATCTACAGCAAACCAGTAGCCAACATCAAAATAAATGGAGAGAAACTTGAAGCATTCACACTAAAATCAGGGACTAGACAAGGCTGCCCTCTCTCTCCATATCTTTTCAATATAGTACTTGAAGTTCTAGCAAGAGCAATTAGACAACATAAGGAAGTCAAAGGGATACAAATTGGAAAGGAAGAAGTGAAACTATCATTATTTGCAGACGATATGATAGTTTACCTAAGCGACCCAAAAAACTCCACCAGAGAACTTCTACAGCTGATAAACAACTTCAGCAAAGTGGCAGGTTATAAAATTAACTCAAGCAAGTCAGTGGCCTTCTTGTACTCAAAGGACAAGCAGGCAGAGAAAGAAATTAGGGAAATAACACCCTTCACAATAGCCACAAACAACATAAAGTATCTTGGCGTAACTCTAACCAAACCAGCGAAAGATCTGTACAACAGGAACTTCAAGTCCTTGAAGAAAGAAATCGAAGAAGACCTCAGAAGATGGAAAAATATTTCTTGCTCCTGGATTGGCAGGATCAATATAGTAAAAATGGCCATCTTGCCAAAAGCAATATACAGATTCAATGCGATCCCCATCAAAATCCCAACTCAATTCTTCATAGATCTAGAAAGAGCAATTCTCAAATTCATCTGGAGCAACAAAAAACCCAGGATAGCTAAAACTATTCTCAACAATAAAAGGACTTCTGGGGGAATCAATATCCCTGACCTCAAGCAGTACTACAGAGCAATTGTGTTAAAAACTGCATGGTATTGGTATAGCAACAGGCAAGCAGATCAATGGAACAGGATTGAAGACCCAGAGGTTAACCCACAGACTTATGGTCACTTGATCTTTGATAAAGGAGCCACAACCATCCGGTGGAATAAAGATAGCCTTTTTAACAAATGGTGCTGGTTCAACTGGAAGTCAACATGCAGAAGAATGCGAATTGATCCAATCTTATCTCTTTGCACTAAGATCAACTCCAAGTGGATCAAGGACCTCCACATAAAACCAGACACACTGAAACTATTAGAAAAGAAACTTGGGAAGACCCTGGAGGACTTGGGCACAGGGGAAAAGTTCCTGAACAGAACACCAATAGCTTATGCTCTAAGATCAAGAATCGACAAATGGGACCTCATAAAATTACAAAGTTTCTGCAAAGCAAAGGACACTGTCAGAAGGACAAAACGGCAACCAACAAAGTGGGAAAAGATCTTCACCAACTCCACATCCGACAGAGGGCTAATATCCAATATATACAAAGAACTCAAGAAGTTAGACCGCAAAGAAACAAATAACCCTATCAAAAAATGGGGCACAGAGCTAAACAAAGAATTTTCACCAGAAGAAATTCGGATGGCCGAGAAACACCTTAAAAGATGTTCAACATCATTAGTCATCAGGGAAATGCAAATCAAAACAACCCTGAGATTCCACCTCACACCAGTCAGAATGGCTAAGATTAAAAACTCAAGAGACAACAAGTGCTGGCGAGGATGTGGAGAAAGAGGAACACTCCTCCACTGTTGGTGGGATTGCAAAATGGTAAAACCGCTCTGGAAATCAGTTTGGCGGTTCCTCAGAAAATTGGGCATGTTACTTCCAGAGGACCCTGGCATACCACTCCTGGGCATATACCCAGAGGATTCCCCTGCATGCAATAAGGACACATGCTCCACTATGTTTATAGCAGCCTTGTTTATAATAGCCAGAAATTGGAAGCAGCCCAAATATCCCTCAAAGGAGGAATGGATACAGAAAATGTGGTATATTTATAGAATGGAATACTACACAGCAATTAAAAATAATGAATTCATGCAATTTGTAGGTAAATGGTTAGACCTGGAAAATATCATCCTGAGTGAACTAACCCAATCACAAAAGAATGCACATGAAATGCAATCATTGATAAGTGGATATTAATGAGCCCAGAAGCCCTAAATACTCAAGACACAAATAGCAAGTCAAATGATTCCCAAGAAGAAGAAAGGAGAGGACCCTGGGCCTGTAAAGATTGCTTCCAGTTTAGTAAAGAAACCAAGGGGGGAGGGGGAATTATTGGGGAACAGATGGGGGGAGAGGAACTATGGGAACTATGGTGGGTGGGAACTGGGAAAGGGGAAAGCCTTTGGAATGTAAACATAGAATATAGAAAATAAAATTAAAAAAAAAAAAAGAAAAGAAAAAGGATGGAACTAGGAAATATCACCCGGAGTGAGGTAACCCAATCACAAAAGAACACACATAGTATGTACTCACTGATAAGTGGAAATTAGCCCAGAAGCTTGGAATACTCAAGCATTACATTTAAATGGCAAATAATATAGTGAGAGAGAGAGAGAGAGAGAGAGAGAGAGAGAGATAGAGAGTAAAATTTCTCCCTTGAATACATTTTCACTTTTCACAAACAGAGAGTTAAAGTTTAATTTGTAAGTAATAACATTATTTTAAATTCCAAAATGCAGCCCCATGGCTCCTTTGGAACAGCAAAATCCACAGGCAACAATGTCTGCTTAGAGGTGGATATCTTACCTGGTCTCCCGGGACGTGGTGAAGACACAGTAAATAATAATGCTGAGAGAGTCTATAGATGCCTGGAAACCATCTGTGCACAGTGATATAAATGACAAACCTAGCCATTTCATCTGTTGTCCCTAAAGTCAACCTCCTGTCTCAGAAACCAAGACATATCACTGAAGCTGAGTTTCTCTCTGCTGGGATGACAAAGGTCCTGACTTTTGATCTCATTGATGGTAAATGAGAGCTTGGAAGAAAATTAGGCTTATCTGTTCTGGAGTGTTTGTTCCTGCTGCAGAAGTATGGTTCTGTAAGGCTGGCTTTTCAAGCCATTTCCAGAATGTATTTCTTCAACTATTTACACAGTGGCTAACCTTACTTGATTACTTCTATATGTGACTGTACTGTACCTTTTGTCCACATTATTCTATGGAAGCAGATAAATAAAACTATTGTAGTGAGTAGAGGGGAAGCAAATTTTGTACTCCTCAAAAGTCTAAGATAATGTCTCACAGGTATACAGATGAGTTTCTAATGCACAGAATTTCTTGGAGCACCACAATGTGGGCACTAAGCTGGGCCTCCTGTCCACTTATCAGTGGCTGTTGACTTCACAGCTCTAGATGTTGACTTTGTCATTTGCCAAAGTAGTAGATTGTTGTAGGTTCTCAAAGACCATGCTCTCTCTTAGTCACAGAACCAATTATTTTTCCAAGTTTAGTCATATTGCTGACAGGATTCATTTCCTGACTGTTTTAGGACTGAACTCTCTTATTTTCTAGTGCCTTGGCTGCAGAAAGCTCAGTCAGTTCACAAGGTCACTTGTTGTTGTCCTTGTTAGACTCATGCATAGGCCATCAACATAGGCTTTATGGGTATAGCTTTAGACATTACTCTTTTTTTTCAATAATTACCAATCCTCAGTGCATAGTCTGTCTTGTAGACGTATGCTCTGAGACTGCCTCTACAACTCTGCATTTTGATTGGACATGGCTTTCTATAATGGTTGTAGCTGTTACAGAAAGAAGTTTTCTGGGTGAAGGATGAGAACTACACTTACCTGTGGCTATAAATACAAACACTTTTAATTTACCTAGGGATTATGCTGGCTTAGTAAATTAGTGATTGTAGTTCTCCTCCAAGATTCAATACTTTACTATTCCTAGGCTTGGTATCAGGCATTATACCCCTATTTTTAAGTAGGTCTTAAAACCAATTCAAGAGCTGTCATTACTGCCAAGGTATGCATGGCACTAACTACATGCTGTTGTTTGGGGGCTTTTATCTATTTACTTGTTTTTTTGGATGGATAGATAGATGGATGGTTGGTTTTGGTGTAATTTGGCTTCTTGTTAGTTTTGTTTTGTTAGATTTTGGGTATTTTTTCTTTGTTTGTTTTGCTATGCTGGTCAGTGTTG
Organism: Apodemus agrarius; assembly: GCA_964023405.1. Taxonomy (NCBI): domain Eukaryota; kingdom Metazoa; phylum Chordata; class Mammalia; order Rodentia; family Muridae; genus Apodemus; species Apodemus agrarius. Next base: position 73,132,823 of record OZ030018.1, read on the forward strand.
TGGTTCTTTGGTGTCATAACTGGATAGAAGAACTCATGGTTGTTTCTCTCATTTGGAAACTTGCATTGTGCCTTCAGTTATGATTAAAAACTGATTCTCAGGAAGAAGTCATGTAAGTCAGTTCTAAATCTGGGGCCTCTGGCTCTGTGTTTGAAGTGTATTATGTCTTCAGCAGTAGGGACTTACGACCTCTAGGGGGAGGCAAGTAAGAGCAATATAATAGTTTGGGATGTTTGAAGAATCTCTTGGACAACTCATACCAACAACTTAAAAGAGGAACTGGACTCCACAGCTCTGCATTTTGATTGGTTATTGTTTTCTGTAATGGTCTTGAATGGTATTAGAAAAATAGTCTTCCACAATAAAGCCTATCTCCCCAAACTAGTCATCAAATACCAAATGTTTACCCCTGAAAATATACACATAAGTAAAATTATACAGTGAGCAGGTTATATTTAGGAATAGATGTGCATATATATACACATATATAAACATATTCACTTAACAATATTTTATTTTTTAAAATTCATGAATATGAAAAAATAGCAAAGTGGGTATTTGGGAGGAAATTTGGAGGGAAACATTGAAAGGGAAGTTAATGTGATTATATTATATCTAAAAAATAAAAAAAAATTTAAAATTTTTTAATTTATTTTCTATATTCTTTGTTTACATTCCAAAGGCTTTCCATTTTCCCAGTTCCCCCCTCACCATATTCCCCATAAGTCCTCTTCCTCCCGCCTATTCCCCAACCCCCCCACCACCATTTCTCTGTTCTGGTACTCTCCTACAGAACTTCATCCAGTCTTTCCAGGACCAGAATCCTATCCTTCCTTCTTCTTGAGAATCTTTTGAATTGCTAATTGTGCCTTGAGGATTCAGAGCTTCTGGGCACATTAATATTCACTTATCAGTGATTGCATTTCATGTGTATTCATTTGTGATTGGGTTAGCTCACTTAAACTGACTGATGTGAGGTGAAATCTCAGGGTTGTTTTGATTTGCATTTCCTTGATGACTAATGATGTTGAACATCTTTTAAGGTGCTTCTCAGCCATCTGAATTTCTTCAGGTGAAAATTCTTTGTTTGGCTCTGTACCCCAATGTTGTAGGCTTATTTGGTTCTTTTGGGTCAAACTTCTTGAGTTCTTTGTATATATTGGATATTAGCCCTATGTAGGATGTAGGGTTGGTGAAGATATTTTCCCACTTTGTTGGCTGCCGTTTTGTCCTTCTGATGGTATACTTTGCCTTACAGAAACTTTGTAATTTTATGAGGTCCCATTTGTCAATTCTTGATCTTAGCGCATAAGATATTGGTGTTCTGTTCAGGAAATTTCCCCTGTGCCCATGTCCTCCAGGGTCTTCCCCAGTTTCTTTCCTATTATTTTCAGTGTGTCTGGTTTTATGTGGAGGCCTTGATCCACTTGGAGTTGATCTTGGTACAAGGAGGTAAGAGTGGGTCTATTCGCATTCTTCTGCATGTTGACCTCCAGTTGAACTAGCACCATTTGTTGAAAAGGCTATCTTTTTTTCCACGGGGTGGTTGTAGCTCCTTTATCAAAGATCAAGTGACCATAAGTCTGTAGTTTCATTTCTGAGTTTTCAATTCTATTCCATTGATCTACTTGCCTGTCACTGCACCAATACCATGCAGTATTTAACACAATTGCTCTGTAGTACTGCTTGAGGTCAGGGATATTGATTACCCCAGAAGTCCTTTTATTGTTGAGGATAGTTTTAGCTACCCTGGGTTTTTTGTTACTCTAGATGAATTTGAGAATTGCTGTTTTTAGATCTATGAAGAATTGAGTTGGGATTTTGATGGGGATTGCATTGAATCTCTAGATTGCTTTTGGCAAGATGGCCATTTTTACTATATTGATCCTGCCAATCCAAGAGCATGAAATATTTTTCCATCTTCTGAGGTCTTCTTCCATTTATTTCTTCAAGGACTTGAAGTTTCTGTCATACAGATCTTTCACTTGTTTGGTTAGAGTCGTGCCGAGATACTTTATTTTGTTTGTGGCTAATGTGAAGGGTGTTATTTCCCTAATGTCTTTCTGAGCCTGCTTGTCCTTTGAGTACAGGAAGGCTACTGATTTGCTTGAGTTGATTTTATAACAAGCCACTTTGCTGAAGTTGCTTATCAGCTGTAGGAGTTCTCTGGTGGAGTATTGTAGGTTGCTTATGTATACTATCATATCTTCTGCAAATAATGATAGTTTGACTTCCTCCTTTCCAATTTGTATCACTTTGAATTCCGTATGTTGACTAATTGCTCTCACTAGGGTTTCAAGTACTATATTGAAAAGATATGGAGAGAGAGGGCAGCCTTGTCTATTCCCTGATATTAGTGGGATTGCTTCAAGCTTTTCTCCATTTATTTTGATGTTGCTACTGGTTTGCTGTATATTGCTTTTAATATGTTTAGCTATGGGCCTTGAATTCCTGTTATTTCCAAGATTTTTAGCATTAAAGAATGCTGACCATGTAGTTTTTTTTCTTTAATTTGCTTATGTAGTGGATTACATTGATAGATTTCCTAATATTGAACCATCCCTGAAGCTCTGGGATGAAGCCTACTTGATCGTGGTGAATGATCGTTTTGATGTGCTCTTGGATTCAGTTGGCAAGAATTTTATTTAGTATTTTTGCATCGATATTTATAGGGGAAATTGGCCTGAAGTTCTCTTTCTTTGTTGGATCTTTGTGTGGTTTTGGTGTCAGCGTAATTGTGGCTTTGTAGAAGTAGTTGGGCAGTGTTCCTTCTCTTTCTATTTTTTGGAATATTTTGAAGAGTATTGGTGTTAGGTCTTCTTTGAAGGTTGGATAGAATTCTGCACTAAAACCATCTGGTCTCACACCTTTTTTTGGTTGGAAGACTTTCTAGAACCCCTTCTATTTCTGTTGAAGTTATGGGACTGTTTAGCTGATCGAAGTGATCCTGATTTAATTTTGGTATTTGGTATCTGTCTAGGAAATTGTCCATTTACTCCACATTCCCCAGTTGTGTTGAGTATAGGCTTTTGTAGTAGTATCTGATGATTTTTTGAATTTCCTCAGTTTCTGTTGTTATATCCCCCTTTTCATTTATAATTTTGTTAATTTGGATACTGTCTCAGTGCCCATTCGCTAGTCTGGCTAAAGGTTTATCTACCTTGTTGATTTTCTCAAAGAACCAGCTCCTGGTTGTGTTGATTCTTTGTATGGTTCTCTTTGTTTCTACTGGATTGATTTCAGCCCTTAGTTTGATGATTTTCTGTCTTCTACTCCTCCTGGTGAATTAGCTTCTTTTTATTCCAGGGCTTTCAGTTATACTGTTAAGCTGCTAGTGTATGCTCTCTCCAGTTTCTTTTTGGAGGCACTCAGGGCTATGAGTTTTCCTCTTAGCACTGTTTCATTGTGTCCCATAGATTTGACTAGGTTGTACCTTCATTTTCATTGAATTCTAAAAATTCTTTGATTTCTTTCTTTATTTCTTCCTTGACCAAGGTGTCATGGAGTAGAGTATTGTTCAATTTCCATGTGTATGTGGGCATTCTGATGTTTTTCTTGCTATTGAAGACCACTTTTACTCCCTAGTGATCTAATAGGAGGGATGGGATTAGTTCGATCTTCTTGTATTTGTTGATGTATGTCTTGTGACCAATTATATGATCGATTTTGTAGAAGATACCATTCAGTGCTGAGAAAAAAAGCATATTCTTTTGCTTTCTTTTGCTTTAGGATGAAATGTTATATATATAAAATCCAATTGATCCAAAACTTCAATTAGTTTCACCGTGTCCCTGTAAAATTTCTTTTACAAATGAGGGTGCCCTTGCATTTGGATCATAAATTTTCAGTATTGAGAGTTCTTCTTGGTGGATTTTCCATTTGACCAGCAAGATATGACCTTCCTTGTCTCTTTTGATGACTTTAGGTTGAAAGGCAATTTTATCTGATATGAGAATGGCTACTCCACCTTGTTTCCTGAGACCATTTGCTTGTAAAATTGTCTTCCAGCCTTTTACTCTAAGGTAGTGTTTGTCTTTGACACTGAGATGTGGTTCCTGTATGCAGCAAAATATAGGGTCCTGTTTCCGTATCTAGTCCGTTAGTCTATGTCTTTTTATTGGGGAATTGAGTCCATTGATGGTAAGAGATATTAAGGAATAGTAATTATTACTTCCTGACATTTTTGAAGTTATTTTTTATATTTGAGTGGTTATCTTCTTTTGGGTTTGATGATAGGGAGTTTTTATCTTGCTTCTTTTGGGGTGTAGTTTCCCTCCTTGTGTTGGTGTTTTCCCCCTATTATCCTTTGTAGGGCTGGGTTTGTGGAAATATATTGTGCAAATTTGGTTTTGTCATGGAATACCTTGGTTTCTCCATCTATGCTGATTGAGAGTTTTGCTGGGTATAGTAGTTTTGGCTGAAATTTGTGTTCTCTTAGGGTCTGCATGATATCTGCCCAAGATCTTCTAGCTTTCATGGTCTCAGGTGAGAAGTCTGGTGTAATTCTGATAGGTCTTCCTTTATATGTTACCTGGCCTTTTTCTCTTACTGCCGTTAATATTCTTTCTTTGTTTAGTACATTTGGGGTTTTGATTATTATGTGACGGGAGGTATTTCTGTTCTGGTCCAGTCTGTTTGGAGTTCTGTAGGCTTCTTGTATATTCATGGGCATCTCTCTCTTTAGGTTGGGGAAGTTTTCTTCCATAATTTTGTTGAAGATATTTGCTGGCCCTTTAAGTTGTGAATATTCACTCTCATCTATCCCTATAATCCTTAGGTTTGGTCTTCTCATTGTGTCCTGGATTTCCTGGATGTTTTGGGTCACTAGCTTTTTGCATTTAGTATTTTCTTTGACTGTTGAATCAATGGTTTCTATGGTATCTTCCGCATTTGAGATTTTCTTCTATCTCTTGTATTTTATTGTTGATATTTGCATCTAAGGTCCCTGATTTCTTCCCAAGGTTTTCTATCTCCCTTTGTGATTTCTTAGTTGTTTCTACTTCTGGTTTTAGGTCCTGGATGGTTTTGCACAGACATTTCACTTGCTTGTTTGTGTTTTCATGTAATTCTTTAAGAGATTTTTGTATTTCCTCTTTCATGACTTCTGCTTGTTGCCCCACGTTCTCTTGTATTTCTTTAAGTGATTTTTGCATATCCTCCTTATTGGTTTCTATTTTTTGATCCATATTCTCCTGAATTTCTTTAAGTAATTTTTGTCTTTACCTTGTAAGGGCTTCTAACTTTTGATCCATTTTCTCCTGTATTTCTTTAAGAGATTTATCTATGTGTTCCTCTAACAGCACCCTGACCAGTGATTTTAGATCTGAAACTTGTTTTTCTGGTGTGTTGGGGTATCCAGGACTTACTGCTGTCAGAGAACTGGGTTCAGATGTTGCCATATTGCTTTGATTTCTGTTAGTAATGTTCCTACGTTTGCCTTTTGACATCTGGTTATCTCTGGCATTAGTTGATCCTGTAGTCACTAGCTGGTACTTGAACCTCCTCTGGGCTTGTAAGGCTATTTCCCCACCACTGGATGACTGGGTTTCCCCTGGAATAGATTGCTGATGTGCTGCACTTCTCTTGGGTGCTGTTGGACCCCTGGTGTGTCTTGCTCCAAGCAATGTTATACTCGGTTGTCCCTGTGGACCTAATGCTGCTTGTCTGCTCAGCCAGGGAGCGAAGATGGTGGCTGGGAGCCCCTCCAAGTGCTGACACCCTACCCGGCACAAGACCCAGGCCTGGCTGGCACACCGATGCTCAGATCCTGTGTGCAGGTCACCACCTGGTGGCCTGAGTCCCCAGAGATCTTAATCTTGGGATAACTTGGGTACCTGGGTCCACTTGTCCAGACCAAGAGGTAGCAAAGATGGCGGTGGCAGAGTGGGTGCAGGATCTCCCACAGGGCACAGAACCCATGCCTGGGTGGGACACAGGAACTGCTGCTTTGCCTAGCTCCTGTTCGCAGATTGCTGCCTGGTGGCCTGAGTTCCCAGAGCTCTTAAACTCGGGGTATCTCAGGTATCTGCTTCTGCTTGCTCAGTCCAAGCAACAGCAAAGATGGCGGCCGCTGCGGGGAGTGCAGAGTTCTGCACAGGGCACAGAAGCCACACCTGACTGGGAAACAGGAACCACTGCTCTGCCTAGCGGGGAGTGCAGGGTTCCCCACAGGGCAGAGAACCCATGCCTGACTGGGACATAGGAACCGCTGCTCTGCCTAGCTCCTGTTCACAGATCACTGCCTGGTGGCCTGAGTCCCCAGAGATCTTAAACTCGGGATATCTCAGGTACCTGGTTTCACTTGCTCAGTCCAAGCAGCAGCAAAGATGGCAGCATGGCAGCGGCTACGGGGAGTCCAGGGTCTCCCACAGGGCACCAAAAGAAATTTTTAAAAAGACTCAATCTTTACCTGTCAGCATGTTGTTACAAGTTTAAGATTTCTAGAATAGTAGTATAACTCTCTCACTATCTTAAGAAAACTGATTGGCATACTACTCCTGGGCATATACCCAGAGGATTCCCCTGCATACAATAAAGACACATGCTCCACTATGTTTATAGCAGCCTTGTTTATAATAGCCAGAAATTGGAAGGAGCCCAAATATCCCTCAAAGGAGGAATGGATACAGAAAATGTGGTATATTTATACAATGGAATACTACTCAGCAATTAAATATAATGAATTCATGCAATTTGTAGGTAAATAGTTAGATCTGGAAAATATCATCCTAAGTGAGTTAACCCAATCACAAAAGAATACACATGAAATGCAATCACTGATAAGTGGATATTAATGAGCCCAGAAGTGCTAAGTACTCAAGGTACAATTAGCAAGTCAAATGATTCCCAAGAAGAAGAAAGGAGAGGACCCTGGGCCTGTAAAGATTGGATCCAGTTTTGTAGACCCAGAACAGAGAAATTGTGTGTGGGGGGAATGATTGGGGAATAGTTGGGGGGAGAGGAATTATGGGACGTATGGTGGGGGGGGGGAACTGGGAAAGGGGAAAGCCTTTGGAATGTAAACATAGAATGTAGAAAATAAAAATTAAAAAAAAAGAAAACTGATATATGGAATCTGTACAGCTCATATCAACTACACAATCTAATAATCTAGTCAAGTGCAAAATAATCCTGGACAGAGACATCTTCTACATGTCTGAACTTGCACTCTGATGTAGAAAAATAATGGGGAACACCTCAAAATGCTAACTACCACAGCATCACATGTTCTGTGACATTTTAGTGGGAATATTATCTTTTCTTTCCTTTAAACAGTCAAATTCATTATTATTCCTGTTTATAAACATTAATTTAAGGGTATGGATTTTTCTCTGTATCATATAAGATTCTTCCATTATTACCTATCTGATTTGGCAACAAAACATTTACCTTCAGTTTGGTCAGATGTAAATAGGTCTAACAACAATACACTTATCTTCAGGAGTGAGAGAGTTCTACACACCTGTCAGTGCTCAATATTTCCTAAATTTCCAATGTGATGCTTTCAAGCAAACCACTCAGTTGAACAGTTTTGTAAGTATTGATTTGTAAGTAGGTTGTGCATTTTCTTTGATTCTTCTATAAATGGAATTCTATAAATTCTATTAAAAAGTTCTCTTTGAATTCTTAACCACCTTAGTTATTATATTTAATAATGTATAATCAGGAGTTTCTTTACACTGCTAATTATCATAGATATTTTGTTTTTCTCTTGAATTTAATGAAAATCTTTCTGATATTTGTGCAATTTGCAAAGGTATAATTAATATGCTTAATCAAGTATAAACAACATTTTTGCTATTTTATATAATCTCAAAAAATGAATTCTCCTTTTTAATACTCTAAAACTATTTTGAAATTTAAGGGAAAGTAATTTATAAAACCAGACTTATTGTTATCTAGATGTTTATTGTACCTTTTTCTAATCTACCTAGCTGTATAATTTAAATCGATGAACTTTTAAATATTTTCTTGGTTTATTTCTTTTGTCAACCTCTTCTTGAGTCCATGTTTAAATTATTTGATTTAGAACTAATATTTGAAATTGAATTAACATATGACAAGCCAATTCTAACTGCTTCTACTGGGAGCCTCACTTAGAAAGGCTTGAGGCTAATGGAAAGGTTAAAATAAATGAACAAAAAGGCTATCTTGAGGTCAGTATGAAGAAAGTCCCAAAGAGTAAATGATATAGATACCTCTCTGTGTTACTTTCCCATTGTTGTGATAAAATACTATGACAAGACAACTTATAGAAAACAGGTGTTATTTGGAGCCTATCTTTCTAGAGGTATAAGTGTCCATCGTGGCAACGTAGCATGGTAGAAATTGGACACAGTTGCTAGTAGCAAGCACAGAGAACAAACTCAAAATCATGCCAGTCTTGAAGCACTCAAAACCTACTCCAAGTGAAGTAGTTCCTTTAGCAAGGCAAGATCTTCTTAACCTATGAAAATAGGACCTCCTTCTACAGACCCAGTTTTCAAATATCTGAGCCTGTATGTGTCATTCTCATTCAGACTACCAACTTTCTCACAAGTTTTTAGGTTTAGCCATTGTCAATTCCTAACTGGTAATCAACCTGGACAGTGTTTTCCATCTATCCTTGGCTTTAGAGTCACAAATCTTCCTCTGTTGTTTAAGAGAAATGCTGAAGCCAGGCATATGCCATAGAGGTCCCTGGGTAGAGATCTTAATAAACCATTGTATTCAGCCACTGAAGTAAAGCTTGTGTTGCATTTGTGACCCCAAGATACTGGAGATGCCAAAGAGATAAAATATTTACTAGAAAAAAATGCACACACAGGAAATAGAACCAACCTAACAGGATAAATAATGTTATAGGCAGCAAAGCTGGAAGGGCAGAACCATGTAAGCCCTATGATACTGGACTTGAGGCTATAGAATTTAGGGCTTGCCTGGCTAGATTTCAATGTTGCATTGGTCCAGTATTTCCTCATTATCCCCTCATATCCCCCTTATGGGAAGATAATGGATCTTTTGTGCCATTATGTGTCGGAAGAATGCAATTTTCTTTTCTATTTTATAGAGGTTAAATTCTGTCTACATTAGGGCTAGTAGTCCATTTTTATCTCTTAGGATTTTTTTCTCTGTTAGCACTCCTCACAAAAAGATCCTGATGTGTGCTTGACTTACCATTTATATATTACATAAGATTTGACAGTCAAAATTAAATATCATTTAAGCATGGGTCATCCATCCAGAAGGGAAATCTTCAAATTGTCTTTTGCAGCCCTCTTGGAATCACATATATATATGTGATTTGTTCATTAAGCCATAGTGAGCAGAACAGTGTGCTGCTAGATTGTTGGGTAAATAAGCATACATTTTTGGAAACTAGTGATAAGTTTACAATGGTAAAGACACAGGAACACAAGGGATAAAGGAAAATGCACAACATTTCATTTTTATTGTGTGTGACTATGCAGAGTTAGAAAGGGTAAACAATTACTTTTGTATTAGTACAAGACAACTTTAACCTATAAATCTGTATAAAAGTAAATGGGCTCCAAGAATGAAGCATTCCTTATTGTTCTCTGTAATAATTCACAGGGCAAAGGAATATCTACCAGCTATGACTGAAATGATATTGTTTTATTGTAAAAACTAAATGAGACTGGTTTCTTATGCTACGGTATTTTTAATTTTTTTATTCATTCTTTGAGTATTTCATACAATATGTTTTGACCATATTCTTTCTCTCCCCAAACTCCATTAAGATTCTCCCTACTATACAACATAGAGATCCAATTTCATGCTCTTTCTTTCTTTTAAAACTAACACATAGACATACACACAGCCCTCCACCAGCAGCAGCACTACCACCACCCCATGGAGTCATATTTGTATTAACCACATTTAAAAATGGGCCCTTACAGCTCAGAAATGTGAAGAAGTGAGGATGGAAAGATTACAAGAGCCAGCGGTGTTGCAGGACTTCAAGAGAATCACATTGCCCAAACACAGCAGTATAGAAACATATACAAACTCATAGAGACAGTGATAGTGTGCATAAGACTGAAAAGCTCATGCCAGCCAAAACTGCAGGATGAGAAAAGAGGATAGAGGCACAGAAACCTACCCTTAGCCAGGAAGCTATTCACAGTTTATAGCTGAGAGAAGAGGGAAAATCAGTTTTCTCCAATGAAGTGACACCATTTACACCAACCACACTCTAGCGTAAGCTCAGACATTTTTAAGTTGCATAATGTATGTCATCAGAGCTTCAGTGTTTCCACCTAGAAACTTTGTGACTTTGGGAAAGTTGCTTTCTATTTAAGGGCTGCAGTGCCATTGTCTGTTAAACGAAATAGAAAATGATGCCTTGACTTTAAATGTTGTGCTTCTGTGACAATCATTTCTCATTGGTTGGTTTTATTTAAGGAAAACTTTTAACTAAATCCTGCCTGTTGAACTGCTGACAGAAATGTGTTTATGATGTTTTATGTCCATAAAGTATGTTAAAATTTACTGGGAGAAACATTTTTTTCTATGGCCATGGGATTATACATTACACTCATTTACTGCTAGTGTAAAATTGGAAGCTCTATGTTGCTTCTCAGTTCAACTATTGGGAATAGAAGTATTTGCTCAGCTAAAAGACCAGTTTATAGTAATAATAATGCATGGACATATGGGTGAAAAGAAAGATGTTTGCTGCCACATACTGCTTAATTAAGCATTACCCTAGTCACATGAACTCTAACCATCTTTTTTTTGAGTTTCTTCTGGAACAAAACACACTTGGGGGAAGCAGTTATATATTCCCAGAACCTAATAATAGCTACACAAAAAGATGTAGCTTTGAAAGGATGGTTGTTTGTATTAACTAACCTAAAATTGTATGTTAAATATAATCAGGATTATCTAGCAACAACCTTTTAAACAGTACAAGTATTATCTGATTTTACATATGAAAAAGCTAAAGGAAGAGAAGTCCTAAAACTCTTGGCCTCTCATGTTGGTCCTTGCAGGTAGGATGCCAGAAGGCACAGAATCAACAACAAAAACTCTGGGAGCTGGGTGAGAAGCAGAGGCAAAATCGTTTGTTGTAGGATTGGACAGTGCCTCTGCCAATGTCTCCTTGCTCTGTAACTGCTCATCCCAAACAGCTGGCACCACTGGATTGGCTGCCCTGATCACACACACTTAGTCTTTGTCTCCAGGTATCAGGCAGTTTCTGGGGTTAGCAAATGCAGAAGCACTTGCTGCACATAAGTGGGCCATTGCAGACCGCTCGTCAGAACATGCTGACTAACTTCTACCATGCTTATTCAAATAAACAGTGGCAGAATCCCAGTTCTTTACTTTTTGCTTAACATAACTTCAATCTGAGTTTTTAATCACTATAGCACCAAACTTCTCAATATGTTGTGGCAGGTAGGGTAGATATATTTACATTCATTGATCTAATAAATAGACAACCATTTCAGTTAAAAAATACCCATGGTATGCACTCACTGATAAGTGGATATTATCCTAGAATCTTGGAACACCAAAGACACAATCCACATACCAAATGATGTCCGAGAAGAAGGAAGGAGTGGACCCTGGTTCTGGAAAGGCTCAATGCATCAGTGTAGGGGAATACCAGAACAGGGAAGTGGGAAGGGGTGGATGGGGGAACAGGGGTAGGTAAAAGGGCATGTAGGACCTTTGGGGGGCAAGGAACCAGGAAAAGGGAAATGAAATATAAACAAAGAATATATCCAATACATTTTTAAAAAAATTAGAATATATTTAATATAAATAAATGTAATTCGATTTAAGAAGAAAGTATTTTAAGCAGCAGTCTAGGGCCAGGTGCATTGCTTTGCAACTGACACACTGAGTGGAAAACTGTAATTCAGTATACGTGTGTGTGTGTGTGTGTGTGTGTGTGTGTGTGTATGTATGTGTGTATACATACATACATACATACATATGTATGTATGTACATATATACATACACATATATATATATGACTCAGGGCCTTGAGGACTGGGTGAAAGATGAGTACAAATGACTCCATAATAAGACAGAGAGGATGGAATAGGTGAAGAACATACTGAATGCTTTAGAGGTTCTAATGAAGGGCAGATGGCACCAGAAAGTAAGCACTGGAAAGAGAAGATGGCATTTGAGAAAATATTTCAAAGATATCCATGCACTCAGGAGACGATAACAGGAATGGCATCATTAAAGGAAATACTCTGTGTGGTAAAGAATAAAGATGGGCTATGTCATAGGACACTGCGTGAGGTGATAGCTTAATTCTAGTCCAGAATATCTGTAAATGTTCCTTAGAAGAAGAATCCCTAAGGCATTTCCAGATCATGTGTTCTTTTCAAGTGTGAAAATGGCCCTGGGTCTATGATGTAAAGATATTACTGCTTCCTCTACAAAGAATGTCCACTAACAACAAAGTTGTCAACAGGATGGATTGCAGCCTATGGTTTGGTGACAAAGAGAGTGTGGTGCTCAGAATGGAAAAAGACATAATGAATGAATGAAAACTGGGTACCAAAAGTTCATGAAATTCTCTTCTGCTCATGATGAAGAGCCCATGTTACTCATTTTTTTCACTGCCTGAATCTTTTCACTTCTCCAAGTGGCAAAACTATTTCTATATTATAAAACTCTTTGAGAGTTTTCCTGACATAAATCACAAGAAAAATAAAAATTGGGGAGCACCAGATTGCAACTCATTAACAGAAAATCCTACAAATGTATATATTTTTTTGAGTTTACTAGTTTTTCATTAATTACCTTTACTTCCTTAATAAAATATAGGTTCAATGAGGGTGGATCCACTCCTCAAGAAAGCCTGTTTCCTTTGGCTTCCAGCACAAGCTTGAATCACCTTATACACATAGACAGCAAACTAATAAATTTAGTGTTTCATAATTTACTTTTCCAGAATTGCCATTAAGAAAGCTTTTATTAAATTTCTGTTACATTATTTGACTTACCCTTTTGATTATGGAACTTGTGATGATTTCATCATTACTTGGATGTAAGAATTGGCTTAATTGGAGCCTAAATGTCAAAAAAATGTTCTCACAGACAATTCAAAACAAAAAAGACTTTTAGCCTCAATGTGATTTAGAATTTTTCTGGAAAGTAGAAAAAAAAGCAATTAATTTTAGTACTTTGTATATGAACTCATACAAAAACAATATATCCTTTTTTAAATTAAATAATATCTCCTCTAAAATAGGTTGTATAATATAGCAGTAGAAAAACAATGTGTCAATTCAGAATAGTACAATGAAGCAAAGAAAATCAATTTGAAATGTTTGGGACTACATCCATTTTCTAAGACACCAGAAGGTTTTGCTGCTAGGGATAGCAATGCTCCCTTTCATCTACTCATGGGTTCACACATATTTTCATCAAAATGTTAACTAAGGTGAAATTAATGCATCACTGTCTTCACTTATATATCTGAAAACTCCCAGCTACAGAAATAATACTACTGAGTACCAACCCCTTTTAACCTTCAAAAACCCAACCAGATCCCAGGGAATTAATCATGAAAAATACATAAAACTTGCTTAAGCAGCAATTTCCAGCTTCCAGGTCTCACTAACTGAACTCAAATGAAGGACCCCACAGTGTTTATAGCTACTAACTTTGTTACAGTCAACACGTCCTTCTTGAAAAGGCTGCTTTGGATTTACTATCTTTTCTTGTTTTAGTAGCAGTAGAAATGCTGCTTACATGTAGAAAGCCACGTTCTTCATATCTCAAAAGAACTTTATAACTATAAAACACATTATTTGAGGAAAAGCTGCCAGTTCTGTCTGAGGTACCAAGGTCGGTCCACTGGGTCTCTCCTAGGTAATGATGGGATATAAACCAGAGACACAAGGAAGTAAGTACCATGGTATCAGGATCAATTGATTTAAGAAGCCTATTGTAAGCTATATCTTGTCAAGCCACATGCCCAAGAGGTTGTAGGCACAGAGATGCTGTACTAACACAGTAGGGAATAAGTATTCATGTAGCAATAGGAAACATTATGATTCTCATTAGAGCGCATGATCCAGGAACAATCAGTGCAAGGGTAGATAATAAAGCTTCTGAAGTATTTTTATAGTTTTGTAAAATTTGATCTGCAAATAAGCAAACATGAAACAAGTCAGTGCAGCTAACAGCACTGTCTCAGAGTGGTTGAATAAAGGTGAACTTGATGTTCTTCTGTGTCTGTTTCTTTATTTAAAGAATACAAGCAAGACAGAAGGGAATCAACTTGAGAGTCAGCAGGGTAATGTTGGGAGTTGCAGTGACAGTTCATCCAAATGAACCAGTCCAGGATTTTAGCTGAGATACTCACCAGCTATGTGACCTTAAGGATGATGCTCATTTGTTGTGTGCAGAGTCACTTTGTTCACAAGGCAAGAATAGTGATGAACTACATCCAAGGTGGCCCTTTACAGTTTATAAGAATTTAATAAGATAAAATGGACCATACAATGAAAAGACTGGATGACAGAAAATAAAACACTTTATCAATACAAAAGATGAGTCTTAAAGACCTCTTCCAACCAAAATGCAGTCTATGCAACAATAGGACTAGAACAACTCATTGGGAATGTCTAACTAATAATTGTGAATGTGGTCTCACACAAGGTGTTCACTTTCCCCAACTCTCCTTGCTTCCTTATCTACATGTTTTTCTATTCTGTTCCTGGCTTTTATACCTTCCACTTCTTCATTAGTAAGATGGAGAGAAGTGTGTGACCTGCTGAGGGAACAGCATGCAGTGAATATTTGAAACTGGCATTTCCATACAGAAGACCTTAGAGCTATAAAAGCTGATTCTCAAAACAGTTTTGTGATAGTAGTAACCCCTCTCCCCACCTTAGAATTTAAATAACTGATACCTTAGAAGCTTAAATTTTAAAGTCATGTAACTCTCATCAAAATGATAGTGCAAAGGGAGCAATTAAGCACCTGCTAAGTGGATAGGAAATGATTGCCAACCCTAACTGGGGATTTAAATGACTCCTCCTCTTTGCCAGTACCTGATCACACATTTTCCTTCCCTTCATCATTCTTCCTGTCTTCCAGGTTAGGTGAAATCCTAATAAACCAGTTAGAAGAGACATTTGGTCTGAGTCATTTGATAAAATAAACACTTACTATTCTGGTGCATGTGGTGGGCATTCAGGAATGACTGCCTTTGAGGAACTTAGAGGAACAGTGAGATGTAGCAAAAGTGTAAGAGTCAAGCAAGTAACACTGACCAGTCGTTTTGAATAATTAGAGTCACTTCTTAAAGTTTCTCAGGCTTCCCACATGATGGAGGTCAGTGTTACTATCTTATTCAAAGAATCTGTGCTAAAGCTAATCTTTAAGAACATTGTTATATATAAAAACAAATTTTTGATACACTACAATAAATCTCCAAAGAATGAAGGCAGAGATATCAGACACATCAGATATCATCTGATACACAGCCACCTGTGTTTCCCAATAAAATCGTTCATCCTGGTATCAGAGATGCAAGGTCCCTTAAATTATTTTTCACCCAAGTCATTTTGAATAATGGCTCCAGATTCACAAACATAATATGCTTTACCAGCATCATAAGACTCAACTTTAACGACATTAGCAACAAACACTTAGACACTCATGTGTTCTCATAAAGGTTGTAGAGACTTGCATTCAAGCTCCCACATCAATGGTCTTGTTCTCTATGTTCTTAGTCTTCTCTTTAGAAAGGCTCATGTTAAGAGGCCCTCTTCTGAGTTTCCACTCGTCCTCTCTTACATTTATCTGCTTTAGATCAAATCTAATTCCCAATTTACTGGGAAAAATTCTGTTTAATTTTTATTACTACTGTGTGTGTGTGTGTGTGTGTGTGTGTGTGTGTGTGTGTGTGTCTGTGTATGAGAAAGAGAGAGGGAGAGCAACAGAGAGACAGAGAAACAGAGAGAGATTCTAGACTTTTCATATGTATGCAAGTAACCACAGAAGCATCAGGTCCCCATGGAGCTGGAGTTACAGGCAGGCAGAAGGGAGGGCTAGCAATGGCACTCATGGAGGTATTTCTCCAACTTTACTGCCCCCTTTATTCTTTTGTTTTAAAAATTAATTTTTCTTTATTCTTAAGAATTTCATATCTATATACAATGAGGCATGACCAAGGTCTAGAAAATATCAGAAAAAATGAGGTTGAAAGAACATTAGAGCTAGATAATAAGGGGAAGAGCTGTGAAATGCTGTCTTCTGGACTTCACAGTCTCGTGCATAAACTTTTACCAGCTGTATTTAGATACATAAGGTCGATGGACTAAAATATCAGTATAGATGTAGAAGTATATCTGCAGGCTCCACCTCCTACTGAAGAACAAGTAGATACTGATGGTTGCTGGAGGAGGTAAAGCACTGTTTAATGCATTGTCACCTCCTATGCTCCAGTGGATAGCCTCACACACATGCATGTATTGTTAGTACCAACTGGATTCAGTGGATTATCAGAAAATAAATTAAGATATGAATGTGGGAGGAGACTATATTGGGGAAAAAAATCTGTGTAACAGCCCTGTTTGTCCTAGAACTCTCTTTAAAGACCAGACTGGCCTCAATCTCACAGAGATCTGCCTGCCTCTACCACCAAGTGCTGGGACTAAAGGTGTGCACCACCAAGCCAGGAGAAATCTTGAGAAGGAATGTGGAGGGTAAAATATACTGTTTCATGCTCTTTGCCTTAACCTTCCTTGTGGCCACTTACTAGTGTTGATTATTCTACTTTAAAATGACTTCCAAGGTGGACTAAAAGGATCTAAAGATCACTTTATCCTTGTACTGTGCAGCTATTACGTACTTCCCCACTCAATTTTTCAGGAAAAATACCTACATCCATAGTCATAATACACAAAAGAAAAAAACCTGCGAAGCTATGACTATACCCACAGAAGAGAATCCCAGTATAAACTATACTCTCATTCTTTCTATTTTTCTTGTTGGGGTTGCCTTTTAAATTCAGATCTTTAATTTAGAAAGTAAATGAGCAACATTCATTTCCTGCCTAAGGCCAAGGGGATGTCAGTTAATCGATAAGACTAGCATCATCGTTATCCTAACAATTCTAGTTGATTTGAAATGCAGAAGCTTATGTGATTTATAACACTAAAGCAGATATATCAGAGGGTCAATTTTTAATCCCAGATTCTATTAACTCTTTGTGGCTGTATATCCCTAAATAAGACTACCCTACCTCAACTGAATATCATGGTACTTGTTAAATCTATAATGTTACTGATTTTAAGCTGACTCGACATCATAATAAAATTGAATTATAAGCAACAGATATTACCTCTCACAGTTCTAAAGACTGGAAAGTCCAAAGCCAAAGTGATTGAAGAGAATCTAATTCCTGGTTTATAGATACTTGCTGAGTCTTCAAATAGTAGAAAAGAGCAATAGGAGCTCCTTCTCTTCTTTTGTAGGAACATTAATTCTATTCATTCATTCATTCATTCATTCATCAGATCACATACTTCATAAACAATTGCAATCCAAAATCTTCTGTGGATTAGCATTTCATATATATATATATATATATATATATATATATATATACATACATATATATGCACACACACACACATATATATGTGTGTGTATATATATGTTTGTCAAAAAACACAAATTCTATCTATAGCAACTGGTAGTATAAGATATCTTTCAAAAAAATCATATAATCTGTTGGACATGCAAGATAGCAGGAAATTTACCTAATGCATTTTTTTTCAAAATAATTGAATTTAGGTCAAATAGAAGTCGAGAGGGGGATACTGGAGCCAGAAGGGTTCAGTAATGGACTGATACAGATGAGGAAAGAAATAGCCAGAGGAATTCTTGAACAAAATTAAGGGTGCATGTGTTAGTTACTTTTCTCTTGCTGTGAATAGACACTATGGCCAAGTCAATCCTTAAAAGAAAGCATTTAATTTGTAAAAGCAATAGTTGAATTATTGTTAACAAAGAGTAGTTGAGTCCCAGACTATGATGGTGGGGAACATGGCAACAGGCAAACAGGCATGGTTGCTTCAACAGTAGCTGAATGCTAAAATCTGATCCAGAAGGGAGAGGGAGAGGGAGAGAGAGAGCAGAAGAGCAGTACAAGAAATGGTATGTGTTTTTGAAATCGAAGCACAAGCCTAGTGACTCAGCTCCTTCAATAAGGCCATACCTTCTAATCCTCCCTAAACAGGTGCACCAATTGAAAATCAAACATTCAAATCTATATGGCACTGGGGACCATTCTCATTTCAATCACCATGGTGCATGATGAAGCAATTTGGAAGTCTGTGATTGTTCAATCCAAAGTAAAACACATGAGAGGTGATAATAGTATGTATATGACATGAAAGAAAGCAGAAAGCAGGTAAGAACAGAGACTAAAGTTTAGATGGGAATGAGGTTAGAAATAATGAACAAGGGTAAGGAAAAACTAAGAAAAACTAAAGATACATGAACAAGTCTTATGAAACCCTGCCAACTTAAAATATAAATTTAAAGATGGGATTGAAAAGAGGTACTCCACATTTTGCTTCCAGAAGGCATGAGCTAGGAAATGAATATTTCAGTGCCAGACACAGACTACAACCCTTCAAGTTATTTGTTAGAGAGGCTCTTTAGAAACCCCAAACAACATAGATACTATTGCCACTGCTCTTGCTTGCCCATAATTACCAAATGGTAAGACTGTACCATTGAAGATGGTATGCCCTTTGTTTGTGAGATACAGGAAGTAATTGTGAAATGACAAAGCAAATCATTTCTCTGCTGGTGAGAAATTATTGTGCATGGAGATACTATGTGTACTGCTGGGAGAAAAAGACAGTGATTTTAATGTGTATTATATAACTGGATTCTTCAAACCATAATACTGACATCATAAGGATAGGGTGTCCACATATACAACTGATGCACCATTTTATGAGGTTAACCAGCTGTTCTCTTAATTGGCTTTAAAGCCTGACCCATAGGAGAGAATTTATGTCTGTAACATGACCAAAACCCTGATCTGGTGAGGCAATCAATCCTGTAGAATAATCTATTGATATTGTTTTTTATAAATGGCATTATCAGATTGCATTCTGAATTTTTGTTTGTATATCTATCAATAAATAATGCCCCCAACCTTGGACAGAGAAGTTTTTATTGCAATGTATATTGGTTAATGAAAAAACTCATTAATTCTGTAAGTGATTAGAATACATTGCTGTGAGTACTAATACATAGATGGGATATTTATCTACCTCTTTTAAGGCTTGGAAATCATCACAAGAGATGTATAAAAAATATAAGAGCAAAAATACTGTCCTCTGGACATGACATGGCTTTTGCACACACAAACGCATAACACAAAGGTCGTTATCCTTACAAGACCTGCACAAGAACAAGTCTGTTAAAATTTTAGCATGGTGTGTGGAGGAATGACCAAGGTCCCACTACTCTCTGAGAAGATATTGGTGGTTAGAGGAATGTAGAGTGAGGGAGTCATTTTATTTGGATGTGTGACAACTAGTAGGTACCTCACCGCCCCCCCCCCAGCAGATAATCTCACATCTATGGGCATATGGGCAAAAATAATTGAACCAACGGGGTTAAAAATGATTTTTAATCATTTAAACTTAATAACAATTTAAAAAGCAGACAGTGCTGCTGGTAATAATTGGGGGCCCTAGAGAAAGATGGAGGAGAAAACAGTGAGTGCATATGAGCAAGATACATTGTTTACATGTATGACACTTTCAAAGCCTAATTTTGTATAGACTACTTAACATTTTAGAAGAACATTTTAGTGTACATGTCTAAAGAAATCATGAATTTCTAGTGCTATCAATTTGTATCCTCTTCTCTTGGAATCAAAGAATAAGGAAATAAGAATAACAATAATGTTAGCATAAAGGAATACTGTGTAAGACATAATAGCATTATGTAGAACTGATTGTAAAAGTACTTTTTTATGCCATTGATTAGAATAGGCAACATTTAAGTGGAAGCTGACTTCAGGACTCATGCACAACAATGCATGCTGCCTATGGCCCCTCCATACCATACCCGACAGAAAGTGCAACATTTAAATTCCAAGTTAGAAATTTATGTGGAGCAAATGTGTTGATTGGTCTTTATTCGGAACATCAGCCATGTTATTTTTAGGTATATCTTGTCTTTTGGCTACAATCCACTTCCCTAATATTACATCTTTAATTTACTTTCCTTTAAACTATATGAACAACTTTAAACCAAACAAGCAGAAATAAATGATCACTCCAGAAATAGGTGAAACCGAATCAATGTTACTAAATCTGCACATAGTGATTATAGATGGAAAAATTCCACCGTTGCCATGACAATGCCACAATGTCTTTGATTTTTTTATTACATAAAATAACAAAATGTGCATTTAATAGAGATATCTAATTGCCTTTCACTCTTGGATTTTCTCAACAACATAACGTGCTCTTTGCAAAACCCAGCATTGAGGTTGTTGTCACCAGTTGCCCTTAACGTATCTTATATTGATGTTCTGTGCAAATTCGGGGAAAAAATAAGTTTTTAGCTAAGCATTCCAGCTATGCACTTCATTTATACTTAATGAGGCAGAAAAATGTTAAGCAAATGAGAATTGATTAATTTTCACAAAAATAATTGTTGTTTATTGACCTAAAAGTATGTAAGTTCAGGACCACCTCAAGATGTACAGCTACGACACAAACAGCTTTTGCACCTGGCGATAGGTAAATTTAAAGCACTGAAATCATAAATTTGCTCCATTTACTTTCCTGTGACCGAACCTCTGAATATTCCAATTTTCTTAAGCAATCCATGGCAGTTATGAAAGGTTCCTCAAAACACTACTAACTCCTTATGCCAAACCAAAAATGCTCAGCTATCTCTTAAAAATGGAAATCAATACACCCCACATATCCCATTCCAAGCTGAGAAGTTTCAACTGTCAAAAAATTCAAGTCACAATTTGATAAAGTAAGATTTTACTATTAGTCTCAAATTTTTCTTAGTTTATATTATAGGCATGTAAACATTTAAGATGGTTCTGGGGTTTCTCACAAAGTTATATTTCTGTTGACCTTCACTACAAACTCGGCTAATGCAAATAGTATCACACACTCTTCTAACCAAGCTATTTTAGTATATAGAAAGCAAGGAATCTATCCAGGGCCACATCCAATTAAAATTGATTCTCCTTCCCCCATCAGCTATTAATTACCAATAGCTCCTCATCTAGAAGTGGGATTTCCTGAGTCATTTGCCTGTGGATGCTGTACTTTTGTAAATTAGATATCATATCACTCTCTCTGTCCCACAAGACTCTGAAATCATCATTAAAGGGTAATAAACATATTCTATACTGGTATTTAATCTTTAATTAGAACCTAACTTTCATATAGCTGGATCAGATACATATTTTGCATTACATTACAACCCAGTTCCACACATACTCTCCCCAAGTTCCAACAGTAGGAACTATGATGAAAATGCGACAGTCCATTGGCAAGTATCCTTTAAGATCATTAGACTGCATTCCATTAACTTGGTTTCTTCTAAGCATCTAAATTAGGTAATGCTCTATGACATGGCATAATACTGGTGACTCTGGTTATAAGCTATATGGTCACTCAGAGAGGACAGCTCAGTCACACTGTATCTGCTTTGAACAAAATTTTAGAAAACAAAAACAAAGAGAAAATTAAAACCAACTCTGATGAAATCGAAGCCAAAAGTATACCCTTACTAAAAGTCTATAGAGCTAACAGAGGAGAATTATGAGAATGGTAAACTAAATGGGAAAGGAAAAATAAGTACCAGCTAAAAGCTAGAAGTGGATCGGGATGAGTAGATGGTGTATTTTGATGTGAGTATGTCCTGCTGGGGACTCTGAAATCAATTGGCCCATGGTGAACTGACAAAGCTGTTACACATTTGAGTCAAGTTCTAGAGGGCTAGCAAAGCTTTCCTCAGTAGTCTGAGTATGAAACAATGAAACATACCTCTAACACGTTAGTATATATATATATATATATATATATATATATATACTATATATATATATGTGTGTGTGTGTGTGTGTGTGTGTGTGTATGTGTGTGTATGTATGTATGTATGTATGTATGTATGTATATAAATTTAAATTGTATATGTATACAATTTAAAGAAAATTTTTCTATATGGAAAGACAATGATCCATTGAGGAAGTCATAGACTAACAAAATCTCTAATACCAGGAATGAAAAGCCCTCTTTTGATTTCTTGATACAAGTTGTCCAAGGGACTACACAAAGTAACAGGCTATGCCTATTGTCCTTTGCTGCCCCCAGTGATGGAAAGATAGTTTCTATTGTTGAAGACACAAGATACTTTAGTCACAGGTACCAGAAGCGCCTGAGGTGAAACATACCTGAAAGCCTCCTTCCTGAGATGTAACTTTCATGGTATCAAAAGTCTCCATGCAAGCTGCCAAAGGGAGAAGTAACCAACACTCCTACCCAGCTATGATGCCTATTATCCCCAACAATGAGAAGCATGACACCATAATCTCAAGAGTGTAATAGTGGTATGCATATGCTGGTTGTAATTGGTCCACTCTTTGTAGGAGAAATCTATCCACCTACCCATGACAATAGAAGACAAACATCCTAAAGGAGATTCTGCAACTGCCACATTATAAGAGCAGTATAATTCCTAACAATATTCTCAATATTTGCCCTCATACCTACAAAGATAAGTATAGTCTTCACCCCTCACCAAGCAAACTTCTTATTGAAACAGATGGAGACCATTGAAGAAAACTATGACCAGACAATAGTCAAAGTTTTGGAGCTCATCCCCACTAGATACATGTACAAGTCAACTCCTAGACCTAAGGATCAGAGATCCTTGCAGAAGCTTGAACAGAAAGATCATAGCAGCCAGAGTACAGGGAGCTTGCTTTAAAATTGTCTTTTAGTAATGTCAGAAGCTACATTCCAAAGTCTCAGCAACATCATTCCATAAACATTCAAAAGGTCTCAGTTACATAAATACCAAAATATGAGTGAACAAGGATAGCACCAATAGACATTCAAATGTGGTTGGAACTTGAGAAAGCTCATGAGACTCAATCCTACACAAGGAACTGCAGACAATTGAGACTCAATCCTACACAAGGAACTGCAGACAATTGAGGAATGATAAGCAAGAGAATAAAATCTTCTCTGAGAAAGAGCTCACCAATTGGATATCCAATATCAAATTGTTAGCCCCGAGGAAGTGCTGCAAACATACATAAGCATATAACATTATAAGACAGAACCGGTGGTATATTTGAATTTAGAAATGTGGGATGTGTTGTGTGTGAGATGGTATGGGAGAATCTGGATGGAGAAAAAGGGAACAGGAAATTATGTAATTAAATTATTATCTTTAAATATAAAAAAATATTTAAAGGAAAACTTAATTCTCCCTCAAGGAATGATCTCAATTTGTGTCACATTAATGAAAATAACTAGAAATTGTATAAAAAATAATTTGACTCCTTATTACCTATGAAATCATTTGTCCAGGTCACTGGAAGAACTTCACAATATGTCTTTTCTATTTTTCCAGTACCTTTTAAATAATCCTGCATTTATTGCACATATTTCAGCCAAACTCCCTTTTATGATTTCCCAGACTTACACTAGATTTTCTCATTTCTAAGGTAAAATGGATTTTCTAACCCATATCTACCCCACTGAAGGACTTCCATCACTCAAGATTTTTGAATGTTTCTTGAAATAAAATTGCAGATTGGTGACATGTTTATCATGGCATCAAAACCTTAATGAAATCTTAGCCTCCCTATGTTTCTTGTAGAACTTAACTTAAAATATTATATTTTACACACACACACACACACACACACACACACAAACACACACATACACACACATGCACACCACACACACTTGACCTGTATATCTTTTCTTGACCCAGTTCTTAATCTGTATATCTAAAAAGTGGAATTTTCATAACAATAAGTTTCTGTTAAACTGTTGCTTTAAATAAATTAAGGTAGCATAATTCTCTGTTTTTAAGAAATTTGATTTGCCTGTTTTTTTTTTTCAGATTAGTGGGCTAGGAGCAAACAAAATAGTACTTTTCTACAATAAAACTGTCTGACCATTAACACAAGGTCAGAAACACTGGCCAGCCTGACTTGGTGAGGAGTTTTACGGCATCCTTGACACCATCTCTCCATATACCTAGGAACAGTTTCTGTCCAAGTCACAGATGGCAGAAGAGAGAAAATGGAATAACAGCTGGTTGTTCTACAAAGGTACCTTGGGCTCTCTCAAAGTTTGGTTCAAACTGTCCCCATAGCCAAAACAAAGCAGGGAGAGAAAGAAAACTGGCTAACAATAAAGCCCTTTATTATACTTGAAGAGCCTGAATAATAGCTCCAACCTTCTGTTTAGCTTTAACTTAGATGACCTAGTGGGTACAGTTGCAGAGTATGGGTTCTCAATAATAGTGACAAAGGCATCATCACAGAAATCTGTCCTTAGCAATCACCTCTTTATGTCACTGAAAAGTCTTGGGGAGGGAAAATGGAATAAAATATAAAGACAGGAAGTCAGGAGTATGGAGAGGGTAATATAGATCTCTCTGTTTTCCCTATCTCTAAGACTATATGCCCTGTGAAATTGACAATACCTTCTAAACTTTAGAAGCTCAAATATAAACAAACTGCAGATTTCACACTCAAGTAAAATAACAATAATCATAAGTAGAAAATAGTTTATATATCTATACAGCAAATTTACTAGGAACAGGTATTTTGATACTTTATAGATTTGACAATTGGGTAAAGAACTGCATATAATGGCGTCCGGGAGCCAAGATGGCGGAGCGCCCCTCAACGGAGGAATGGATACAAAAAGTGTGGTATATATACACAATGGAGTACTATTCAGCCATTAGAAACAATGAATTCATGAAATTCTTAGACAAATGGATGGAGCTAGAGAACATCATCCTAAGTGAGGTAACCCAGTCTCAAAAGAACACTCATGGTATACACCCACTGATAAGAAGATATTAGCCTAGAAGCTTGGAATACCCAAGACACAATCCACATATCAAATGATGTCCAAGAAGAAGGAAGGAGTGACCCCTGGTTCTGGAAAGGCTCAGGGCAGCAGTGAAGGGAATACCAGAACTGGGAAGTGGGAAGGGCTGAATGGGGAAACAGGAGCACGGAAGAGGGCTTATGGGATTTAACGGGAGGGGGAATCCAGGAAAGGGGAAATCATTTGTAAATAAAGAATATATTGAACAAAAAAAAGAACTGCAAATAAGTGCAGTTCTATCCTCAATACACAATCCTTTGTGGTGCTTCTCTGGCTATAATTTCAGTCTTCAAGGCCACCTCCTGTAGCCAGGTAGAAACTCCAGTGGAGCAGTAGGGATACCAACCCACCCATAAAACTTTTGATCCAAAATTTATCCTCTCAAAAAAAATTCAGTTTCAGGACAGGGGATGGAGCTTTGACTGAGAGAATGCACAACCAATAACAGGCCCAAGTTGAAGCCCATCCCATGAGCAAGCACCAATCTCTGACAGTACTAATGATTCTGTTATGCTCACAGACAGAAGTCTAGCATGGCTGTCCTCTGAGGGGCTCTACCCAGCAGCCAACTCAGACAGATGCAGACACCCACAGTCAAAGGGAGGATGGAGCTTGTGGACTCTTATGGAAGAATAAGAGAAAGGATTGCAGCCCCCACGGGGTACAGGAACTCCATAGGAAGACCAACAGAGTCAAACAACCTGTACCCTTGAGGCTCTCAGAGACTGAACAACCAATCCAAGAATATTCATGGGCTGGACCTAGGGCTCCCTGCACATATGTAGCAGATGTGCAGTTAGGTCTTCAAGTATCTCTAACAACTGGGGGTGAGGGGCTAACCCAAGAGCTCTTGCTTGTGTATGGGATATGTTCTTCTAGCCTGGCTGCCTTGTCCAGCCTCAGTGAGATAGGAAGTACCTATCTACCTCTCACAGAGACTAGGATGGTGGATAGCCAGGTGACTCCCACTCACTCAGAAGGGAAGTGGATGGGGATGGAGGAAAGGATTTTGGGAGATGGTGACCAGAAGAGGATCAGTGAGCGGGATGTAAAGTAAATAAGTAAAGATAGATAAATAAATAATTTCAGGCAACATAATTGGTAATTGAGACATTCAACCAAACCTCCCAGCAAGCACTGTGAGTTGACTATGTATGTGCTAGAAAAACAATATGCTGAACACCACGAATATGACTGCCAACAAGCAGAGATACCATCATGCCCAGGATTCATGGAGCTTAGATTTTTCACAGAAGAGGAGTAATGAAGTTTAAAGTAGGCATGGATAAGTGCATTTTAGTGGAGATCCAATAGCTTAAGGGATACTTAGTAAAATGGTGTGCTAGAGAAGGGCAATGAGATAGGTGAGGTATGGTACCCAAGGTCATCACGGACTAGTCCTCAGAACTGTAGGCATTTTAGTCTTAATGTGACCTGAATGAGTCAAGTAATGAATAGGAGCAAAGGAACGCAGAGAGAAAGCAGTTGTTGAAAAAATAATCTCAGAACATCCCATTAATAACCCAGCATTAGAATATTTTTGGTCCAAAAGGCTTCCTGGCACAGAGGCCCTAAAATGGAATGGGTTCACATCAGGAGCAGCTTTGAAAGTGCTAAAATGGTGGCTGGATTGGGCAGAGGTCACATGCTAGAGGACAATTAAGACCCTGGATAAAGGATTGAATCTGGCTCTGCACTCAATATAAGAAAAAGGTGATGCTACTGAAAATTTTACAATTTGCACTTTAGGAACTTTCTGGAAGATAGTGGATGCTATGGAAGAAGATAAAAGATGGAAAGGGGAAGAGGCAAATGGGAGGTAGCAAGGAAAGAAAGGAGGGAGGAAGGGAGAGAGAGACTCAGGGAGAGAGGAAAAGAGGGAGGGAAGGAGAGAGGGAGGGAGGGGGCAGAAATGGAGAGAGAGAGAGCCACCATGAGCTGGAGTCATTGTTCAGGTGAGAGCTCCTGGTAGCTTGAATCTGGATGAATAGTGCTACCATCCCAAACTCCTGAACCACCTCTGCTACAGAATTACCTCACTGTGTGACACCATTATTATTATGTGCCTATTTACCATTCTATATAAGAAACCATTGGAAAAATCAAGACCATGTATTTATTCATCTTAAGAACATCTATTATGAAGCTCTCAATGAGTACAAGATACAACATGTAGCTTAACTTCAGCATTTATAACATTGATTATATTTCAATGGTCTCTTATAGTCATACTGAGAGGTAGAACTAATATAGCAGCTGAAGCCCTTATCCACACCTTGTTCCATATTTGACCTAGTTCCTCACTTTTGGCAGATTATTTGACTACAGGATCCTCTGAATCTCACTTTCTTCAACTATTAGAGTCAAAGTTTGTTGTGTCAGTATCTAACTAACTAGGTAAGATGAAATTGCATACTCAAGTCCACTGACATGAAGCCCACATTTGTTAACTGTTTACCTCTTCTTATTGATACACCTTAAAAATGATGCCTGCATTATAAGTCTCCTTGGTAGCCTCAGTAGAGCTCCTGATGATCTTAGCATGCTAAAGGATTATGAGATTCTGTCATTGTTCTACAATCATAGGCATTTCAAAGCACAGGTAATGTCTACCCCTTAAAAGGTGCCTTTGTATTTTACAATGTCTCAAAAGTTCTTTCATAGTAGGAGATTATCTTGATTAGTTTAATTGAGGTGGGAAGACCTATCACTCTCTGTGACAACACTCCCTAGGCTAGGCTCCTAGACCTCTAAAAGGAAGAGAGTCAGCTGAGTGCAAACACTCATCACTATCCTGATTATGGATGCAATATGGCCAGCTGCCTCAGGTTCCTTTAGCTATGGTATTCTTCCTATGGTAGACTGTACCATACAGCTATGAGGCAAAAAAAAAAGACCCTCTCATCACATCACATATCAACAATAGGGCTGCCTAAACAAAAACTGAACAAGGATAATGTCAAAGATCTGTTCACATGGAAAGGAAATATCTCAAGAAGCCTTACCCCTAAACAATATGGATGACTAACAATCACCGAGTGAGGAAAATTAGTTGTTGAGCCTTCTAATGGATTATCCAGTACAAAATGGTCAGGCCCGAAATCACATATTTATGAACAATACTAAATGGACTCAACAGATTGTATTTATATATGTATGCATTTATACATAGATATAATTATATCTATTACCAAAGAAAGAGCTCATGATTATAAAAGAGAGAGGGTGGGGAATGATAGTAACATGGAGAGGGTCTAAGGAAGGAGAGGGAGGGAGGGAGGGAAATATTTTAATTTGATCTTAAGTTAAAAACACAAAATGAATATGTAATACAAGAGCCGTCATATTTAAGCAAATTTGTAAGTGAACGTGTACTGAGTGTAAATTCAGCATAGTGGAATGAAAACATAATAGAACGTAGAATCACGTGGTCTGTTCAATCACTGGCCAATTTTATCATCTTTGGTCCAGTTGACAGGATAACTTCAGTTTCCCTACTTGCCACGTTTTGGCTTCAAACTTCCAATCCATGCTGAAAAAAAAATGGAAATACAATGTTTAATTTTCCTACAGCATTCATCTCTGTATCTATTCCCAGTGTCTAACAATTCAGTTTGGTTCTGATGCCAGCTTCTTGGTTCTTCTCTGGCTCATGTTTAGTCCTGTAAGACTGCAGTACCTCAGAAGCATGGCTTCTGCATTCTACCCACACTTCTCCCCATCCATCTAGAAATTCCCCTAAATTCAGGTGTGACTTTCAAGGATGACTCAGTGAACTGAAGAACTAGTACAATTGTATAATTAACACTGTATCCAAGAAAGGCCAAATGGAAGAGATGCGCAGAGCAGAACACTAAGCTAGCTTTGAGTACAGAGCTTTCAGTGCCTGTCTGGAGACACTGTCCTCTCAACATGCAAGTGTGCAACAGTCTGGAGGCTCACTCAGCCTTCTTACTTCAGAGTTGAATGGAAGGTCCATTGCAGTGACAGTATTGATTACAGCTCCTCTCGCATCCCTGGAGGCTGGAGATGGGCTCAAAACTCTTCATTTTCTAGCAAAATTAGGGTTTTGTTTTTGGTTTTGTTTTTATTATTATTTCTATCATGCAGCTCCTCCTCTGAAATATTGGAGTGAGCTGCAAGAATCAGTTCAGCAGCATGATATCTAGAATGCTGAAGTGGAAAAAATGTTAGGAAAATTTTTATCTTGTAACACATTCTAGTGGTTTTAATCATGCTGTGATAAGAACCATGAGCAAATGACTGATGAGGAAGAAGATGCTGACGAGGAGAAAGCAGATAAAAATAAGGGACAACCCGTTACCTTCCCTTTATTTTTCCTCCCCATCTAATTTGCTTTGTTTTATTTTCGTTGCTGTTGCTGTTGTTGCTGCTGCTGCTGCTGCTGCTCTTATTCTTGTTGTAATTGTTTGGAACAGGGTTTTTCTGTGTAACTGATCATCCTGGAACTCACTCTGTAGACCAGGCTGGCCTCAAACTCAGAGATTCACCTGCCTCTGCCTCCTAAGTGAGGTAAAAGCATGCAGCCCCACTACCCAGCTATAACTCACTTCTTTTCTTTATTTTAATTTTATTCATAGTATTTTTATTGATTATTTGGGAAATTCAAATCATGAGCATGGAACATACTCACTTCCAAGTCCTCTCAGACTTGCTTCCCCAACCTTTGCAATACTCCCCCACAATACAACTTGTGCTGTTTATATATTCACTGTGATGTAGTCAAACTCCTGATGGCCAGCCCCTTAAAGAAAACTTAGCTTTTCTGTCTGTGGCCTATCAGACAGTAACGATCTTGATGAAGTGCATGATTCATGCTGACACCAGAGATCATGTGGATGGCCTTGGTCTATGCCTTTGCAGAAACCATGTGTAAATCTACAATGGGTTCCTGCTGACTGCAAAGGGCAAGGGAGTGACTTTTACGGTCTTGACAACAGCAGACTCCCAGTTGAGAGAGAAGGACATAGAAGGCTTTTGTGGTGACACAATTCTTCAAGTCAACTCTGTGTACCTGAGCAAAAAGTCACTGAGCACACACAGCACACAGCAAGAGGCATGTTAGAGCAGCAAGAGTTTTAACACAAAATTATAATGAAAATGCTTACCTGCACTCCCAGCCACTGTGACAAAAGGAAAAGATCCTCCATCCCTACATAACATGTCAAGAAATATGAACAAGATTAAAAATGGAAAGATAGAGGAAAAAAGCATAAGTATTATACTAATCTCATTAATTGCAGATTTCTAGCCCTGATATCATGCTTATGACTGAAGGTACTAGCTGATTTTCTCACAAATAATTAAAATAAACATGATTTATGAAAGGAGTACTTAAACTATCATCAGAAACATCAGAGATATATAAATATTCTACTGCAAATTTAATTGTAATTAAGTGTAACTTCCTAAGGCACCTCATTAATCCACAATGTTGTGATTCTAGATTATCAGTTACTATAGATTTTATAAATCTATAAATAATAGATATCTAAGTAATAATAAAAGAAGAAGAGAAAATCAATGAAAGTTGAACCTAGTCCAGATGAATGAGATGCAGGAAGAATTTGCTATTATCCTGTTCCAGCCCCCACAGTGTCCCTGGGGATCATAACAAGAAAGTCACTTTAGGATACCCAGGAATCCATAGGAAGTAATTACCTTCATTCTGACAGCAACGTAGGTATTACAATTTCCTCTAAATAATACCTGTGTATCTGCTCACAGCCAATAATAACTGATGAGAAAATCATTAGGCAATTAATGATTCAGAGGGAAATTATAGAACAAAGAACCATAGAGGATAAATTTCCAGTTACTCCTAAATAGAGTCCTACCTTTTTTGTAATTAGATATTTTCTTTATTTACATTTCAAATGTTATTCCCTTTTCTTGTCTTCCCTCCAAAAACCCCTATCCCATGCCCCCTCCCCTGCTCACTAACTCACTCCCTCTCACTTCCCTGCCCTGGTATTCCCCTACACTGGGGCAATGAGCCTTCATAGGACCAAGGGCCTTTCTCATTGAAGTCCTACAAGGCCATCCTCTGCTACATACATGGCTGGAGCCATGGATGGATCCCTCAATGTATGTCATTTGGTGAGTGGTTTAGTCCCTGGGAGCTCTGGGTGTACTGGTTGGCTCATATTGTTGTTCTTCCTATAGGGCTGCAAAACCCCTTCAGCAACTTGGGTCATTTCTCTAGCTCCTTCATTGGGAACCCTGTGCTCAGTCCAGTGGATGGCTGAGAACATCCCCTTCTGTATTTGTCAGGCATTGGCAGATCCTCTCAGGAAACAACTATAGTAGGTTCCTGTCAGAAAGCACTTGTTGGCATCTACAATAGTGTCTGGGTTCAGTAAATATATACAGGCTGAATCCCCAGGTAGGGCAGCCTCTTGTTGGCCTTTACTTTAGTCTCTACTCCACATTTTGTCTCTGTATCTCCTCCCATGGGTATTTAGTTCCCACTTGTAAGAAGGACTGAAGTATCCAAACTTTGGTCTTCTTTCTTCTTGAGCTTCATGTGGTCTGTTAATTATATCTTTGTTATTCTGAGCTTCTGGACTAATATCCACTTATTAGTGAGTGTATATCATGTGCCTTCTTTTGTGATTGAGTTGCCTCACTCAGGATGACACTTTCTAGTACCATCCATTTACCTAAGAATTTTGTGAATGCATTATTTTTAATAGCTGAGTAGTATTCCATTGTGTAAATATACCACATTTTCTGTATCCATTTTTCTGTTGAGGGACATCTGAGTTATTTCCACCCTCTAGCTATTGTAAATAAGACTGCTATGAACATAGTGGAACATATGTCCTTATTACATGTTGGGGTATCTTCTGAATATATGTCCAGGAGTAGTATAGCTGGGTCCTCAAGTAGTACTTTGTCCAATTTTCTGAGGAACCACCAAACTTATTTCCAGAGTATTTTTACCATCTTGTAATCTCACCAGCAATGGAGGAGTGTCCCTCTTTCTCCACATCCTCACCAACACATGCTGTCACCTGAATTTTTAATCTTAGCCATTCTGACTGGTGTGAGGTGAAATCTCAGGGTGATTTTGATTTGCATTTCCCTTATAACTAAGGATGTTGAACATTTCTTTAGCTGCTTCTCAGCCATTTGGTATTCCTCAGTTGAGAATTCTTTGTTTAGCTCTGTACCCTATTTTTCATAGGGTTATTTGGTTCTCTGGAGTCTAACTTCTTGAGTTCTTTGTCTATATTGGATATTAGTCCTCTATCAGATGAAGGATTGGGAAAGATCTTTTCCCAATCTGTTGGTTGCTCTTTGTCCTATTGACCGTGTCCTCTGCCTTATAGAAGCTTTGTAGTTTTATGAGGTTCCATTTGTCAATTCTTGATATTAGAGCATAAGCTACTGGTGTTCTATCTATGAAATTTTCCCCTGTGCCCATGTGCTTGAGACTCTTCCCCACTTTCTTTTCTATTAGGTTCAGTGTATCTGGTTTTATGTGAAGGTCCTTGATCCACTTGGACTTGAACTTAGTAAAAGGAGATAAGAATGGATTTCTTGGAAACATCAGGAATTCAAGATCCAATATACAGCAAACCAGTAACTAACATCAAAATAAATGGAGAGAAACTTGAAGCAATCCCACTAAAATCAGGGACTTTACAAGGCTGTCCACTCCCTCCTATTAAATATAGTACTCAAAGTCCTAGCCAGAACAATTTGACAACAAAAGGAAGTGAAAGGGATACAAATTGGAAAGGAAGAAGTCAAGATATCACTGTTTGCAGATGATATGATAGTATACTTAAGTGACTCCACAAATTCCACTAGAGAACTCCTAACACTGATAAACAATTTCAGCAAAGTGGCTGGATATAAAATTAACTCAAACAAATCAGTGGCCTTCCTCTACTCAAAGGATAAACAGGCTGAGAAAGAAATTAGGGAAATGACAGCCTTCACAAATAATATAAAATACCTTGGTGTGACTCTAACTAAGTAAGTGAAAGATCTGTATGACATGAACATCAAATTTCTAAAGAAAAAAATCAAAGAAGATCACAGAAGATGGAAAGATATCCCATATGCATAGACTGACAGGGTTAATATAGTGAAAAAAAAAAGGCCATCTTGCTGAAAGCAATCTACAAATTCAATGCAATCCCCATCAAAATTTTAACTCAATTCTTCATAGAGTTAGGGAAAGCAATTTGCAAATTCATCTGGAATAACAAAAAGCCCAGGATCTCTAAAACTCTTCTCAACAATAAATGAACTTCCCTGACCTTAAGCTATACTACAGAGCACTTCTGACCAAAAAAAAAAAAAAAAAATCTGCATAGTATTGGTACAGTGACAGGCAGGTAGATCAATGGAATAGAATTGAAGACCCAGAAATGAATCCACACCCCTATGGTCTTTTGATCTTTGACAAAGGAACTAAAACCATCCAGTGGGAAAAAGACAGCATTTTTAACAAATAGTCCTGGTTCAACTGGCTGTTAGCGAGTAGAAGAATGTGAATATCCCCCTATTGGGGAATTTTTTTGTGTGTGAGAGTTTCCTGCCAATTATTTTTTTTTAATTTTTATTTTCTATATTCTATGTTTACATTCCAAAGGCTTTCCCCTTTCCAAGTTCCCCCCCACCACCATAGGTCCCATAATTCCTCTCCCCCACAACTATTCCCCAGTCATTCCCTCTCCCCCCACGGTTTCTCTGTTCTGGGTCTACAAAACTGGATCCAATCTTTACAGGCCCAGGGTCCTCTCCTTTCTTCTTCTTGGGAGTCATTTGACTTGCTAATTGTGCCTTGAGTATTTAGGGCTTCTGGGCTCATTAATATCCACTTATCAGTGATTGCATTTCATGTGTATTCTTTTGTGATTGGGTTAGCTCACTCAGGATGATATTTTCCAGGTCTAACCATTTACCTACAAATTGCATGAATTCATTATTTTTAATTGCTGAGTAGTATTCCATTGTATAAATATACCACATTTTCTGTATCCATTCCTCCTTTGAGGGATATTTGGGCTCCTTCCAATTTCTGTCTATTATAAACAAGGCTGCTATAAACATAGTGGAGCATGTGTCTTTATTGTATGCAGGGGAATCCTCTGGGTATATGCCCAGGAGTGGTATGCCCGGGTCCTCTGGAAGTGTCATGCCCAATTTTCTGAGGAACCGCCAAACTGATTTCCAGAGCGGTTTTATCATTTTGCAATCCCACCAACAGTGGAGGAGTGTTCCTCTTTCTCCACATCCTCACCAGCACTTGTTGTCTCTTGAGTTTTTAATCTTAGCCATTCTGACTGGTGTGAGGTGGAATCTCAGGGTTGTTTTGATTTGCATTTCCCTGATGACTAATGATGTTGAACATCTCTTAAGGTGTTTCTTGGACATCCAAATTTCTTCTGGTGAAAATTCTTTGTTTAGTTCTGTACCCCATTTTTTGATAGGGTTATTTGGTTCTTTGCGATATAACTTCTTGAGTTCTTTGTATATATTGGATATTAGCCCTCTGTCGGATGTGGGGTTGGTGAAGATCTTTTCCCAGTTTGTTGGTTGCCGTTTTGTCCTTCTGACAGTGTCCTTTGCCTTGCAGAAACTTTGTAATTTTATGAGGTCCCATTTGTCAATTCTTGATCTTAGTGTGTAAGCTATTGGAGGAGATAAGAGTGGGTCAATTCGCATTCTTCTGCATGTTGACCTCCAGTTGAACCAGCACCATTTGTTGAAAAGGCTATCTTTATTCCACTGGATGGTTGTGGCTCCTTTATCAAAGATCAAGTGACCATAAGTCTGTGGGTTCATTTCTGGGTCTTCAATCCTATTCCATTGATCTACTTGTCTGTTGCTGTACCAATACCATGCAGTTTTTAACACAATTGCTCTGTAGTACTGCTTGAGGTCAGGGATATTGATTCCCCCAGAAGTCCTTTTATTGTTGAGAATAGTTTTAGCTATCCTGGGTTTTTTGTTGCTCCAGATGAATTTGAGAATTGCTCTTTCTAGATCTATGAAGAATGGAGTTGGGATTTTGATGGGGATCGCATTGAATCTGTAGATTGCTTTTGGCAAGATGGCCATTTTTACTATATTGATCCTGCCAATCCAGGAGCAAGAAATATTTTTCCATCTTCTGAGGTCTTCTTCGATTTCAGACCCAAATCTTCTAGGTCATCACTCAGGAAGGGAAGTTGCTTTTATAGCACCACCTAGTGAAAGATCAAGAAGATGGCTTTTAAAATCAGTATAGAGAGTAAAAAGCAGTAAAAAAAAAGAATTGTTATTCCAGATGAATTTGCAAATTGCTCTCCCTAACTCTATGAAGAATTGAGTTGGAATTTTGATGGGGATAGCATTGAATTTGTAGGTCACCTTCAGCAAGATGGCCTTTTTTTACTATATTTAACCCTGTTAATCCATGAGCATAGGAGATCTTGGAAGGAATCTGGAACAATGACAAAAAGACTTCTTTAATTATTCACATTCATTTCTGCCTTCACTCTGTATGTTCATGGGTATATGTGTATGTATATGTATGTTTGTATATATTTGAGTGTGTGTTCATAATATTTTAATATATTATATGATGTATACATAATACATTTATATACATATGTATGTATGTATGTATACATATATATGTATATGAATATATGCATATATATGTATATGTGTGTATGTGTATATATATATATGTATATATATATATATATGTACATACACACACATTCCACATGATGAGAGTCAAACACAGAGTGGAGGGGTGACTGACAAAATGTTGGCTGCTTTTTGAAGTACTTGTGTGCCTTAGTGACCCTTATTCATCAAAATATTCTCTTGAATTAATATAATTTCTAACCCATAACAAATAATCAATGAATATTTTTTAAATAACTCCTAACTGAATAAGCCTATGTTGAAAAAATATGCTTGCAATAACTAACCAAAAACAGTGAGATATAACAGACTCACTCCATTTTCTTCAATATTTGAAATACATAGTCAATATATAAAACATATATAATATATTAAAGATATATAAATATATTGGTGATGAGTCAAAATCCAAACTGAATTGCTCCTATTTTACTATTTTTCTATAAGCACATTTAAATATTTTCATTATCATTATAGCCACATGGTATAAAATTTTGTCTTATTTTTCATCAAACAAATATATGTATCCAGAAATTGCTTACTATATTATTTTTCTATGTTCCACTATCCTTTATTTTTGAGATGTTTCCTCTCAGACCATTAAACATTTAAAGATTACTGGAGAAACAGAGGTCAGTAGCTTGAGTTCTATTAGACCCTCATGGCAAGTCATAAGCCAGAGTATTATAGGATGTATGTAATAGCTAGGACACCAACTCATACTCTTTCCTATCTAAAAAGAGAAACTGTGGGAAACCATGTTGAATGTTATGAGAATATTTTTCTGAATTTCACCAATAAGATTTGCTGAATACCTTTTCTCCTGTATATGGCGATTGTATTGTGCAAATTGTTATCACAATGGCCTTTTTTAATTGTTTCATTGACCTAGTCACTGGTTTTGAAATTTTTGTGCACAAAATTCAAGTGCTCATTATTCATCACCAAACAGATAAGTAACTCTATTTCTAGACCTCAGTTCCAGAGGGCTGAGGCTGAACCCCGTTCTACATTTCAGCTTACTCACAGATAATTAAAAGTAGGTGACATACAGTCACACAGGAATAAAGGCCTGAAGCCACCAATTGAATACCTTGGTCTCCTGCATCATTCATGTTTGATTCTTTCTAACCCATTCCCTATAATATTGTGTCTCAGACTGCTCAATTTTCCAGTCTCCTCAGTATAAGTAGATTTACCATCCAATGTCCTACTTTGGGTGAGGGGATGGTCTGTGAATATCAAGAGAATGAATACTTCATAGCACAACAATTACAAATATGCTAACAAGTCATGGGAGGTAGAGGAGCTGATAGGGTATTCCCCTACTGTGATGGAGGCTCTGGGTTCCCTTCTCAGCTCTACATAACCTGGCCATATGCAGGTAGTGTCAGCACTTGGAAGGTGGAGGTCATCCTAGACTACATGAGACCTTCTTCCATAAGAGAGAGAGTCAGAGACAGGGTGGAGGGGTGGCTGACAAAACTTTGGCTGCCTTTTGAAGTACTTCTTTGCCTTAATCATAACAATATTCTTTTAAGATGATACCTAGCCTATAATAAATAACCAATGAATATTTTCTAAATAACTACTAAGTCCATCTTGAAAAAAATATGCTTACAATAACTAACCAAAAGTAGTCAAATATGACAGACTGTACTTCCCTCAATATTTGAAAACCTATACCAAAGTCGGCTTGAGCATTTTTTCTTTTCTTTCTCTCTCTTTCATATATTATATCTTGATTGCAGTTTCCCCTACCTCCTCTCTTTCTAGCCAGTTCCTACCCATATCCCCCAATCCACTTTTTCTCCCTTTTCATTCACTAAAGAGCAGGCCTCCAAGGGTTATCAACCAAATATATCATATCAAGATGCAGTAAGACTTGGCACTTCCCCTCCTATTAAGGCTGGATGAGGCAACCTAGTGGGAGAGAAAGGGTCCCCAACAAAGGCAAAAGAATCAGAGACAGTCCCAGTTCCCACTGTCAAGATTCTCACAAAAAATTCTAACCTGCACTCCCATAATATATAAGCATAGGGCCTAGGTAAGAGGCAGGTTTCATGATTGTTGTCTCAGTCCCTGTGAGCTCCTGTGGGCCCAGTTCATCTGACACCGAGGATAGAAACACATTGTACTGCCAAAAGGGGAGAATGCAATAAAATATTCTACAATACTGGTAGACAGGAGCCTAGAATAATCATTAGAGAGGCTTCATCCAGTAACTGATGGAAACAGATGCAGAGATCCACAGCCAAACATTAGGCAAAGCCCTGGGAGTCCTGAAGAAGAGAGGGAGGAAGGATTGTACAGCCACAGGGGACAAGGGCTTGACAGGAAAACCCTTGAGCATTTCGTGAAGCAGGGCAAAAGCAGTGAAGTACACCTTCCATGACACGCAAGTCTTCTGTGTAGGTTCATAGTGAATAACTTTGGAGAAATTTAGGTGGTGTTTATCTAATGTACAAGTTTTTTCCAGGCTATTTTTCTTCAAACAAGTCAGATTCTGGAATACTGATCTGTCTCTCTTTCCATTTTCTGATCTTCGGTTTCCTTAATATAATTTCCTCCAACCTGAAAATCAGCCTGGTTCAAATCTTTAACCATGGGTAACCATAATCTAATCATGGGTAGAAGAGAACCACAGTGCTCTAAGTAAAACCTTTTTTTCCTACAGCTGTCCTCAGTTGTCTAAATAAAGTTCCTATTGTTAAATATTTTTAGAAGATATGCAGTCATTTCTTTTTTCACCACACTCTGAGTAACTTTTTATTCCCCACCATTTGATACTAGAAGAATAAATGTGTATGAGTATGTATATATAAACACATGTAATTCAAAGGTATGTCATGTACATATAATAACACTTAATAAATGCATATAAACATACCACATGCATAGAAATAATACTCAAGCAGTGATTCCTACACAGATATTAGAGAACATACATCTTAGCGTTGGTGCTAACTAGACTTACCACTTTCCCTCTCTTTTCTGGGCTGAGCAACACTCTGCATCCTTTTCCTTGTAGAAGGGTCCATCATCCCATCCTCAAGAACCCAGATAGAACATTTAGAGAAGCTTATTCCATCAGTCTCAGACGCCTTCAAGGTTCATAGAATGGTTATAGAAACACAGAGGAATCATCCCTCCCATTTTCTTTCTCTGAGACCCCAAACACACCCGTTAGCCAAGCTGCTACTGAAGGATGACATGTCAACCTTACAAAATTGTTTTATCATCAAAGATGATAACACACGTAGAATCTGTTTCAAAGCCTAGCACTTTGCTAGCAGCTAATAAACCTCTTAAAACACAGAAGTTCTTTCTACTACATATATATATATATATGTATGTATGTATGTATATACACACACACACACACACACATATATATATATATATATATATGTGTGTGTATATATATATATATATATATATATATATATATTCAAGTTAGAGACCAATTCCATTCCACGGGGCTTGAAGACTGACAAAACACCAGCTATTGCCATTATTTGAGAAACAAACTTTAGTGCTGTGCAAAGAACACAGAGAAAGCTTCCCACGCGCATCCTGCCACCGCTGATTAGGAAGTTTTAGTGCGATGTAAGAACAAGGAGAGACATGATGAAGCCACAAGCAGGATTTGATTTCTATCACCACGGGTAAAACGCTTGCTCACTGTCATTTTACACAACCTCTGTAGGCAGCATCAGGATGGAGCAGGCGACCTCTAATTGTCCTTCCTCAGCCTGCAGCTGCAGAGTCAGACAAAGTGTGCGCCTTCTAAGGCTGGCAGCCTGCAGGAGCCAAGCCAGAAGAACTCCTTGGTCCTCCCCTGGGAAGGGCTTCCCTGGCTGCTGAGCCAAGGAGCTGCAGGCAGGAGCGGGGGCGGCTCTCCCACGCAGCTCCCCAGATACGAGGCTAGCACTGCCTTCCCACCATCAATAATGTAGTCTTTTGTCAGCAATAAATTCCCTCCAAAATTAATGAAACAGCCCTTTTAAATTCTCCTGTCAGTGCCTCCTGCAGCCGGGAGCTGTGCGAGGCTTCCTGCTCTCTAAATAAATATAAAAGCCTTATAAATTTTCTCAAGGCAGACTCTCGCTTGCTGGGCCACGGTCTAATCTCCTCAGCTGCCCACAGAAATCAGCAGCAAGATGGAAAACAGACTCCCCCTGTTATGCACACAGACTTCACAGCCCAGTGCAGACATCTATCCATGTCCACCCTCAGATCACCTCCGGTCCTGTAGGACCAGAGGCTAGCTAACAGCTAGGACAGTGTTTTGCAACCTAGGAGTTGAAGAACCCTGTCACAGGGATCACCTCAGACCATTGGAAAACACAGATATTTACATCATAACTCAGAAAAGTAGCAAAATTGCTACTGTTAAGAAGTAGCAGCAAAATAATTTTACGGCTGGGGGTCACCACAACATGAAGAGCTGTATTAAAGGGTCCCAGCATTTAGGAAGGGTGAGAAGCACTGAAGTGGGATACTGAAGCAGGGAGGCTTTAGATGTCCTCTATGCTAGCACCCTTCTTTTCCCAGCAAAACAAAATAAAGCTCAGATGAAGACACACCACGGGTTATGGTTGACTGTCCTATATCTTGAATTAGAGTGGCTCAAAATTGAATATAAAGTGTTGCCCTTTAGAGAGGTCAAAATTGATAGTACCCAAGTGCTGACACTGAAACTGCTACTGGTGCCCTGTGACTACTGTACACACACACACAGCCACTAAGCATTGAACTTCTAGATTCTAGACCCAGAAGCAGAAATGCTATGCTGGCGGAAGTTAACACTGCATTCATGCAGCAGAGTGACTCACATAAGCAGTGGTCTTGCACTGTAAAGAGAAGCGTGGACTTTAAACCCAGAGAACTCAGTGACTCTCCTGAGAAGGAGCAGTGCTCTACACCTCGGTTCCTCGACTTAAAATTGCTTTCCTAATAGTATGTCTTACAGGTTGCTGTGGGAGAGGAAAATGAGCTCATATGAGCAAAGCACTCTGGGTAGTATTTGGGAAATGGCTGGTATTACAAAAAAATTGGCTTCCTTAAGTCACAAGGCTACTCAGAAGACCTATGTTGGGCTTGAGAGATGGCTCAGAGGTAAGAGCACTGTTCTTCCAAAGGTCCTGAGTTCAAATCCCAGCAACCATATGGTGGCTCACAACCATCCTTAATGAGATGTGACTCCCTCTTCTGGAGTATCTGAAGACAGCTACAGTGTACTCATATATAATAAATAAATAAATCTTTTTTTAAAAAAAAAAAAAGACCTGTGTCATCACTATCACCACGCCTCTAGCTCTTTTAGTTCAGTGTCTAGCAGGAGAGCATTTTGTTTAGTAATAAAGTAGCAGTTTGATACAACCCTTCAGTGTTACAAAATAGAAATCAGATGAAATACAGCATGACCAAAGGTTGCACATAATTGAACCTATATTCAGAAGTCAACAAGAAAGTTTTGTAAATATACTTGTAATGAAAAGGCACCTGAGAATTTAATGACAGCGATCTGAGTTGAAATCTCTCAGGTCGCCTACAATCAAGCAGTACACAGTTGAACTAGTCATTGTCGGATTAAAGAAAGGCATATGAACCAAATGGAAACATCTAACTTAAAAGATTGATGTGCAAAGCAAATGAAGTAACTCTTGTAAGGAACAGAATAGTGCTTTGTATGTAGCAAGGTCTAAACAAAGCAACTAATTCTGTAAGTAGCAAATTCTTAAATTATTAATGAGGTAACTTTTGATATATTTGAAAGGAGTGTAGAGAAGTAAGTTGTTCACTCTTCCTACAGCTGTGATGGAGAGACAGAGACAGGAAGAGGGGTCATACTAAAAATGGTCAATTTCCAAATGGCTGGCTTTGTCCTCACGTTTCTGACCTGAGACAAAAGCTTTGCAAATGATAACAGATGGCTGGTGAGCTGTTTCTCCTTCTGGGTGACTCCTCACTCCTCTCATAACCACCCGCCCACACACAATAACTGGTTTAGCAAGGTGAAAGCCAGATAAGGATATATTTTCAAAACAGTTGTATGGCAATTCTGTGTTGGTTTAGGAGAAGAGACCCTTCAAAGACAAGCTAGGCTGCAGGTAGGTGAGAGGGGTACACCCTTATAGAAGCAGGAGGAGCTCAGATGGGATAGGGGACTTCTGGGGGTGGAATTCAGGAAAGGGGATAACACTTGAAATGTAATAAATAAAATATTCAATAACAAAATTATTTTCAGTAACTGGTTGGCCTATTGCTTGAATGTTGACCTCACCAAGATGAAGTAACCATGTGACATACTTTGCAAGGAGTTTTTGTTCTAGTTACTAGCCTCTATGTGACCACATCCTGAACCCAATTTGCATGTACAGAATTGTGAGGAGGCTCTCCTGATCCAGGCAATCAGGTTTTTTGCAGGCAAATAAATAAATAAATAAATAAATAAATAAATAAATAAATAAATATTGGGGAAAAGAAGAAACAAAGAAGGAAAGGAAGAAAAGGAAGAAAGAAAAAGAAAGAAAGAAAGAAAGAAAGAAAGAAAGAAAGAAAGAAAGAAAGAAAGAAGGAAGGAAGGAAGGAAGGAAGGAAGGAAGGAAAGAAAGAAAGAAAGAAAGAAAGAAAGAAAGAAGGAAAGAAAGAAAGAAAGAAAACCAGAAAGCCCTTAAGGAAGAGAAGCAACTGATTCCTGCGCATATGGTTTATAGTGCTACTTGATTTGGGTCTCATGCACTGTGAAGGATATAACCCTAAAGCCTAGCTCAGCTTCCTGACCCAATACCACTGGAAGCCTTATAAAATCCCCATTCCTGGTTGTTTTTGCTTTTATTATCATTTGTTTGTTAATGCCAACCAAGTAGATCATTTTAGTTTTTAAAAAGTTTGCATTTCCTCACTCTAATAAAAACTTTCCCTCAATTGCTGATTTTGTCTTAATATGTTCAAGAATTCCTTGGGTGCTACCTGTCTTACTTGATATTTTTTCCTGCTTTTTAATTCTCTAAGTGGCCTAGAAAATGAAAATGATGAAGATTCCTAGGTCTGCTATGGCAACGTACTTGCTCTCTCAAAAGAAAACCATGGCTTGCTCTGTGGACTGGAGGGTGTGTCCAGACAAGGGGCAGACAGAGAGAGACATTAAAAAAGGGTCAATACAGGAGAGGCCTTGACTCAGAAGGGCTAGGTAGCACTAGATACCTGAGAAAAGGGAGTTAAACTTTAATATTTAATATGATATACAAAGAAACTCTCAAAGATAATATGATGACACATTCATATTAACTTAGAGAAGCTGACACGTTGCTTTCTTTCTGATAGTTTAAATATGAACCAGGAAACTGAATCATCAGTACAACCTAAAGTCTATGCCTAACCTGGAATGCTAACTCCACAAGTTCAACCCAAAAGTTTAATAGAACATATGGAATGAAATTTCTTTCACAAGTTTTATTTTCTATTGTATTTTTGAAATTATAATTATATTAATTATTCCTTGCCTGTCCTCACTCCAAACCCTCCCAGACAGTCATGTTTGTTCTAATTCAAATTTATAGCTCCATTTTTATTAGTTGTTATTAAAGGAAAATATAAAGATATAGATACAGATACATCCTAAACATTAATACTTACACGTATGATAAGTCTTGAAAAGTCACTTACATGAAAAACAGCAGAAACAGAAAATGGTCGGTATTTTGAGAATTACAAAACTGAAGTCAAGCATATCAATGTTTCCTACACATGAAATACAGCAATGGTTAGAGATCAAACATACAGTTCTAAAAAGTAAAGAGACTAAAGAAAGGGAGACCTGTAGAGATACAGACACGTGCATTTGAAAAGAGCATAAATTCAACTCAGCAAAGAAAAAATAGGATCTCTATAGCACACAAAAGTGATTAAAAACAAATCAGAGGTTAAAATGTAAAGTACATCAGGAATCTTTTTATGGGAGAAAAGCTAGGTGAAACCACATTTGATAATGAGGCTTTAGATATAGTAACAAGTGAATATAAAATTTATAAGATTAAAACTGAATACATTTGAATTTTATAAAATTGAAAATCTGTCTCATGAGTGCCAAACACACAAGCTATAGCTCTGAGAAAGTACTACTTGTAAACTTCATATTTGATAAAAAAGAATTGTATTCAAAACTTTCAAAAGAATCTTCAGAAATCAAAAACAATGAAAAAGAGAGAGAAATTCCCAATTTTTAAACAGACATAGAAGCTATCACTGAAACCAAACAAGCACAAGAAAATAGGCAAAAATGCTTTTCTCCAGAAAAACAGAAATTAAAACAGCAGAAAATAAGACAATTCCCTCAGAA
Source organism: Apodemus agrarius (assembly GCA_964023405.1). Taxonomy (NCBI): domain Eukaryota; kingdom Metazoa; phylum Chordata; class Mammalia; order Rodentia; family Muridae; genus Apodemus; species Apodemus agrarius. The sequence goes on from OZ030018.1 coordinate 73,176,981, forward strand.
TTGCTAATATCTAAAACATACTTGTATGAGATTTGGTAAAGAGACAAAGTTTTGTTGTTGAAAGACATATAAAATGGCTCACCTACTTTGGATGACAGATTCTTGCAAAATTAATGAGTCTCTCCATGTGAGGCATCAGTTGCATACAATTACACTTAGCCAATATCTTGAAAGCTTCTACACAAAGATCTACACATGAGAGGAGACAATATCACTGTTAATTTGGCCAAAATTGATCCTACATTCAAGAGTGAACAAATAAGCAAACTGACCACACCCATGAAAGGAATGCTACTCGTAAATAAACATATTGACTTCCCAAGCTGTGCCTAGAGTTTGAAGATTCTCATATCCATCTCTATGAGAAAAACATAAAAACTTAAAGCCAGTCTGAAGAGATTAAGTTGATTCTAACTATATAAATAGTATGTGAGCAAAACCAGACAATGGACATAATGCAAATGTAATCTGGGATTACAAAGAACTGAGGAGGAAATGCAGTCCTCATACTGGTTAATCATGGGGATTTTTATGTGGCAGGATATTCTTTAAGAGACTCTGATGGTCATCGCATTACTGAATATATTGACCAATACTCAAAAATTTTCATAGCATAAAAAGAGTATTAATGTTTAAAATTAAAAATATCATAAATTTAGAACATCCTAGGATAGAAGGTTGACTGAAACAGAAATCTGCTTTACAAACTTGTGTAAAAGCCTCTCTAAAATGAACAAGAAATACGATGCTGACCTGTAAAGATGGGTGGAATCCATAAGAGAGAAGTCAAAAGCAATTATACAGAAGCACTACACTATTTTCCAACGTCCTTGTCTGCAGAGGTGGAACTAACGATTCTGGAAACACTGTTTAGTGTAATGCAATGGAAAAACTAAGTAAATAGATGACAAATGGTGGACTAGGGCACATCATTTTAGTTAAACGTCCAAAGGTCATATTTACCATAATATACCAATAGGTGTTTACAAATCATGTTTATAAACATCTGAGTTTATAGGTTAGGTTAGTATGGTCTATCTTTTTATATCATTTGCTCTCTGCGACAAGAAAATCTAAAGTTGTTGATACTCCAGTAGCAATGAGTATAACTGGCAGCTAGATCATGGTTTCTAATTCTAATTCCTAATAAAAGACATGAAGTCTTCCCTGAGAATGCCTGATCCCACGACAGAGATATTCAAGCTGAGTTTGTGTTATTAGTATTTTTTAAGTCTTTTTTTTAAAAAAAAAAAAAAAACCTCAAAAATTTGGTTATCCAATGGAAAAAAGATAGCCTTTTGAACAAATGGTGCTGGTTCAAATGGAGGTCAGCATGAAGAAGAATGCAAATTCATCCATTTTCATCTCCATGTACTAAGCTCAAGTCCAAGTGGATCAAGAACCTCCACATAAAACCTAGACACACTGAAACTAATAGAAAAGAAACTGGAGAAGAGCCTTGAGCACACGGGCACAGGGGAAATTTTCCTGAACAGAACACCAATAGCTTATGCTCTAAGATCAAGAATTGACAAATGGAACCTCATAAAATTACAATTTCTGTAAGGCAAAGGACACTGTCAATAGGACAAACAGCAACCAACAGACTGGGAAAAGATCTTTCTCAATCCTTCATCTGAAAGAGGACTAGTATCCAATATATACAAATAACTCAAGAAGTTAGACTTCAGAGAACCAAATAACCCTATTAAAAATGGGGTACAGAGCTAAACTAAGAATTCTCAACTGAGGAATACCAAATGGCTAAGAAGCATCTAATGAAATGTTCAACATCCTTAGTTATGCGGGAAATGCAAATCAAAACAACCCTGAGATTTCACCTCACACCTGTCAGAATGGTTAAGATGAAAACACAGGAGAAAACAGGTGCTGGTGTAGATATAGAGAAAGAGGAATACTCCTCCACTGCTGGTGGGGTTGCAAGCTGGTACAACCGCTCTGGAAATCAATCTAGTGGTTCCTCAGAAAACTGGGAATAATACTACCAGAGGACCCAGCTATACTACTCCTGGGCTTATACCCAGATGATTCCCCAGCATGTAATAAGGACATGTGCTCCACTATGTTCATAGAACCCCTATTTATAATGGCCAGAAGCTGAAAAGGATCAAAGCATCAGTGTAGGGGAATACCAGAACAGGGAAGTGGGAAGGGGTGGATGAGGGAGCAGGGGGAGGGAAAAGGGCATGTGGGACCTTTGGGAGGGGGAACCAAAACAGGGAAATGAAATGTAAATATAAAATATATCCAAGAATAAAAAATTTTAAAAAAAGAACTGTGTAAAATCTCTTTCCAGAAGACAAGTTTCCATCTGGCTGGCACCTTTCTTCTCCCAGCATGAGATCTCCGCGGAAATTCAAATTTTGGGGTGTTACTCATTGTTTCAATATCTTGATAGTCAAATTGAAGGGAGCAAGTGTCCCCTTAGATACTTGTCTGTACCAAGTTGATTATAGTTCATCTCTTAGTTCTCATTCTCATTGTGGCCACATCGGGAAAATGTTTCTCTGCTTTGCACTATTAATTTGGCTTGTTTTATTGGCTTATTAACAATGGATATTCAAAATAAACTAGGGGCAAAATTATGACTCTAGTTTGGTAGCAAAAAGATGCTGAAATAATGCTTTATAAATTCCTCAATTAATAATAGGAAATCCTGATGCCATCCATGCTAGGAAATTGCAGTAAAGAACAAGAAATTAGAGTGAGTTTGTGTATTTGGTCAAGTCGTCTCCTACATTTCTAGTTTAAATAAAATGCCTATAGTCACTCATGCCTATCCTTTTATAATGTCTAGTTTATTATTCTACCATGAGAAAAGTTGCAAGTCAGCAAGATAAAATCCTAGTAAAATTCATTCTCTTTTAAACCTCCACATTAAATTCATAATCAAGCCATGCTGTATATTCTTATATGATACATTAGTATGTATTGAAAAAATTGGATCCAAATGAAATTCAGAGCCACTTCAACTATCTATTGATAATGAAAATTTGACTTTTAGAAGAAAATTGCATTTGGCTGACAAGAAAAAATATGAGCTTGGTTTATTACTTTGGCTTCATTCGACTTCATGGACTCAGAATCTTAAGGCAATTGCTCTATGTCACAGAATCCAACAAAGTATTTGGAGCATAAAAGAAGAGATGAGTGTGTCTGTTTCAATGAGTTAGAATAAAAATGCAATCTCTAATTCCTGTGCTGATCACCACATCATAAAATCTCTGATGTTTCATCATCAATCTCTGGTTACATTCCAAAAACTCCTTACAGATGAGCATTTCTAGACCAGTTAATGATAAAGCAATACTTCATGACTGGAAAACCATGACTCATTTTGGAATGAACATGTAAATAGTTCACAAATAAACATTAAAATCTTGTTTCAAGTAGACACGTGTTGAATAAAAATGTGAGTTCCTGAATTTAATCAATAATAGGCAAAAATCAACAGAAATATACAGAGTATTTTTATGGAATTTTTTCTCAAATTTTGGTTGTAGTTTCCTATGCTGTGATAGTGCTATGCACTAAAATTAATAAGGTAGAATACTTGATGTCAGCAGCCTTAATGGATCTTGGGAAATACTGACAATTCAATCATCATATTTTGCTCCTTGGAGTCTTAAAAATGAGACAAAAAATAGCTAGTCAATTTATGCCACAGTCAGAACGAAGTCTCCTGCTATGTCATTCCTTTTTCTTTTCCTTTAGTAGTAATAAAAAGTAACCCAGTGCCTGAGATATACTGTGCAAATATTCTAACACTGAGTAATACTGAGCCACACTCTAAGCCCAGATTCTTAATTTGAAAGTGTATTATCCATAGAAAAAGACAAGGTAGAGAAGACATATAGCAACTTGTGATAGAGCCAAGTGATACCTGTTCAGGAATGTTGTGAAACATCAACATGTTACTTGCCCCAAGCCCTCAATTTGCAACTATACACAGCAATTGGTAGTTTCATGGAAAATTGTTACATTAACAACTAGAAATTTTGATATTTTAAAAACTTAGAATTTCCAGACATTTTTGGTTACATTAACTCAAAAAAAAACTCATGTGCTAACAACATTCCATATTTATAAAGCAAACATAGAATTTGTATAACTATGTCTGCAGAGGATATAAGTCTATAGCAGAGAAATTTGAGCATTTCAATTATATATGCTTTTCTTTCTTTTTTTAATTTAGTTTTTTCTTAATTTTTATTTTCTATATTCTATGTTTACATTCCAAAGGCTTTCCCCTTTCCCAGTCCCCCCACCATACGTCCCATAATTCCTCTCCCCACAACTATTCCCCAATCATTCCCCCCCCCCACGATTTCTCTGTTTTGTGTCTACAAAACTGGATCCAATCTTTACAGGCCCAGGATTTTTTTGTATTTATACCTGTACCAAATGAGAAATAGCCATAAGTGCTTTACAATGGATGAGTTACTCCTTTGACAATTATGTAGCGTACTCAAAGTGTAGTAAGCTAGCTTGAGGAAATAAGAATAGAACGTGGAACATGGTGAGGAGCCAAGGAAACATTAAAATTAATGGAATGGATTTCCAAGGAGCCTTTGACACAGTAGAGGAGACAAAGGTTCATAGACCCCCCTATTCATTAGCTTGCCATTGACCATGTAATATACTGTCTTAGTCTTCATGTGGACTAACTTCATCACAGACATCATCAATTGTCAAGTCAGTATCTTTAAAGATAGACTAGATTGAGCTGTCAAAACACACTGAGAGTTACATAAAAGAAAAAATAATATATTACATGTTAATTTTATATAAATTATCTGTGACATACTCAAATGAAGAGCATAAGTATTATTTGTGACTGTATTCTCATTTTTCTACTCCATTTCCAACTATATTTTGATTACCAGCTATATTTTTATTGCCCACAGGAGTACTCAAGAGCCATTTATTGACTCAGTATAGTTCAAATGGTAATAGATATGTTAAGTATTAATTCTTGATTGGTTCCTGTGTCACTTCAGTACACTATACTGTATGGTGTGTGTTCCTTGCATTGAGCTAGACACAAATAAAAATGGTAAAGCCAATTATTCTCAGGATAATTTCAGCCTTAGTTCACATTCCAATTGCACATTAACTGAGATTCAACTAAAGGGACTTAATGAAAGCTGACATTTTATTCTTCTCAATGGCAAACTTAATTTTTCACTTCACCATTCAAACACATACTTCCAAACTATTTCCACTTATCCAACTATGCATTTTCTTAAAAAAAAAAAAACAAACAAGCAAAAAAAATCTATGATGCTGCATGCAGAGTACTATGTGTCAAACAGAAAGGTGTGTTTCCTGATCTTTTGCTGTGACATTTCACAGGCACATAGTTCGCCATCTCTCAAGAAGTGGAGTAGACTGAAAAATGATCCCTGCTAATTAATAACACAGGATTCTATGTTTTGGTCACATGAAACATTGTATTTGATGTTTGAGTACAGCTTCTGTGGAGGCAAAGGGATGGGAGAAGACAGTGATACAGGCATACATATTTTATATTATTAGCAAAAGCTAATCTAATAATGCAGCAAAGAATGTGTGACTTGGCAGTCCTTGTCAACTGACTATATACATTCTCTCCACCTTCTCTCCCTCCTTCATGGCCTCCCTCTCTCCTTCTCATCCTCCCTCCTTTCTTATCTTCTTTCTTTCATTCTTTAATTCCATCCTTTATTTTTTCTGTCCTTATGAAACAGGGGTGAATGGATATGTAAGTGAAAGTGTGACTAAATTTACTTCTAGCTACCTTTAGAGAATGCTGAGGTTATAAAGACAGTGAGGTGGGCTATAAATTTCTTTTTGGATGCATAGATATATAACACAAAACTGTCTAATAGGTGAGTCCCTTGAGAACAAGTTGGCTTCTCTGAAGTGTTATTTAATCTTTGCACTTCATATTTTATTTTAAATAATAGACTGCATTTTATTTTTATAGCAATAGTCACACTTAGTCATCACCCTGCCCTCTGTAAAGCCACCGTTTCTTCCACATGAATAACTTTACACACATCTTCTGCCATGAGCAATGATACCTTCTACAAATACTTTTTGCCTCCTTTCACATGTAATGTTATAGAAAGGTGGAGAGGAATTACTGGTTTTGTTTTGTTACATTTTTTTAGATACTTAAGCTATGAACACATATTTTCAAAGTTTTAGACTTACAAAATGTACCCTTTCACAAACTATCTCCAACTATTTTACCTGAAATAATGAACAAAAAGAAATATTAATTAGAATTACTCTAATTTAACATCCCTGGCTTGCAGCAGGCTTTATTTAAAGAGTTGAAGTTGTAGTACAGAAGTCATTTTATATACTGCATAATAAGAAGCATTTCTCATTGCACCTCAAAGTCATTATCCTGTAAAATGGCTGCTTGCCCATCAGTTGATTCTGCACGAGCTCAAGTGAAATGGTACTTGCCGGCTATACCGTTTATACTGACTACAATTTGAGGCCTCAGGAATTTTATGTTTGTAGTTTCAGTGTCTGTGAGTGTAAGTGCATATCTGCTGGCTCAAACTTTACATACTCGTAAGTATAGATCTATGTTTAAGACTCCAGACAATCAAATGACTCTATTCAAAATGGGGCACAGAGCTAAACAAAGAATTTTCAACTGAGGAATATTGAATGGCTGAGAAGCACCTAAACAAATGTTCAACATCCTTAGTTATCAGGGAAATGCAAATCAAAACAACCCCAAGATTCCACCTCACACCAATCAAAATGGCTAAAATAAAAAACAGAGGTGACAGCAGATGTGTGCAAGGATGTGGAGAAAGAGGAACACTCCTCCATTGTTGGTGAGTTTGCAAGCTGGTACAAGCTGATTTCAACTTTGAAAATCAGTTTGGTGGTCCCTCAAAAAATTTAAGATAGTATTACCAGAAGACACAGATATATATCCAGTGTATACACACACACACACACACACACACACACACACACACACATACACATGCGCCACTGTGTACATAACAGCCTTATTTATAATAGTCAGAAACTGGAGAGAACCCAGATCTCTCTCAACAGAGGAACGGATAAGGAAAATGTGGTATATTTATGCAATGGAGTACTAATGAGCTATTAAAAATGAATTCATGAAATTCTTAGGCAAATGGATGGAACTAGAAAGTATCATCCTGAGTGAGGTAACTCAATCATAAAAGAACACACATGGTATGCACTCACTGATACATGGATATTAGCCCAAACACTCAGAATACCCAAGACACAATTCACACACCACATGGAGCTCAAGAAGAAGGAAGACCAAAGTGTGGGTGCTTTGGTTCTTCTGAGAAGGGAAACAAAATATTCACAAAAGTAAATGTGGAGTCAAAGTATAGAGCAGAGACTGAACAAAAGATCATCCAGATACTGTCCCACCTGGGAATTCATCCCATATACAGTCACCAAACCCTGACACTATTGCGGATGCCAAGAAATGCTTGCTGAAAGGAGCCTGATATGGCTGTCTCCTAAGAGGTCCTGCCAGAGCCTTACAAATACAGAGGCAGATGCTTACAGCCCAACATTGGACTGAGTGTGTGTCCCCCAATGGAGGAATTAGAGAAAGGACTGAAGGAACTGAAGGGGTTTACAACCTCATAAGAAGAGCAACAATATCAATCATCCAGACCACACAGAGCTCCCAGGGACTAAGCCATTAACCAAGGAGTACACAAGTCCTTGGTCCTATGAAGGCTTGACAGATACCCCAGAGTAGGGAATTGAGGGCAGGGTGGTGGGAGTAGGGTAGGTAGAGGAACACCCTCATAGAAGCAGGAGGAGGGAGAATGGGATAGGGGGTTTCTGGAAGGGGAGGAAACTGGGAAACGGGATAACATTTGAAATATAAATAAAGAACTAGAGAAAAGAAAAATAAAAAACTAAAAATTTATCTTCGAAAAACAAAAGACTCTAGAGGCTGCTCTCCAGGTATCTGGTGTCTCTGCTCTTTCTCACATCCACTTCCCCTTTCTTTAACTTTCATTAGCTCCCATTTACAATCATCAGCTTTCTGTTGTTCATTCCATGTGTGCAGTATGCAATACCTCTTTCAATCATTGGAAGATTGATGGAGGAAAACCTTGAACACTAGAGCTAATGAGAAGACTCAGCTAGTAAAAGCTCTAGTGCTCAAACGTTAGGAACTAAGTTCCACCCTCAGGTAACCAAGTTAAACAAGGAACAAATTCCCATATTGGTGCCTTCTGATGTCTACTCATGCTCTTCATGTGCACACCTATTCACTCTCATTCTCTCACCCAAAACAATGAGATTTGAATAATCTATGGTTCATTCTTCTTTGTGTCAGTGTAATAAAAATATTAATATAAGTGAAGTGAATATTGTATTTATTTTTAATATGTTACCATATTACTCTAAAACTCAATCACAGTGAAAAGATCTCTGTCTTTCCAATCACGTGAAAGAGCACAAAAACATTATTTCCAGATTCATAGATTTAAAGGTTAACCAGATCTCACTGGGATAAAATCAAGGTATCATTAGAGACATATTCCTTTCCCAAATTTCTGAGAGGAGAGTCATCTTTATCTGTGTTCCTTCAATCTCAGTCTTCTCCTCACTCAGACTCACCTGGGAATGTGATTGAATTTAAAAGTCTTACATAGATAATATGAAACAAAAATAGTTACTCATTTTAAAGTTTACAGTCATAATATTAGGTAGCTTTTGCTAAGTAATGTGCATATTAAGAGATTCTAAAGAATACAGAATATTTTAGGGGCACCATTAATCTACCTGCCTCAAGAGTTCACACAGACCTAAACAGTAGTCTAACAATGATCAAAAGAATGCTTGGCCGATGCCCAAAAGGAATGATAGTGATAGAAGACACACATTTGGGGCTGAAGTAATACCTAGTGGTTAAGAATACTTTTTGAATTATAATTATTATTATTATTATTATTATTATTATTATTATTATTATTGCAGTGAGCAAGGGTTTAGCACACACATGGGAGCTCATAAACTTCCATAAATTTCAGTTGGGGAGCAAATCCTTTTCTGATGAACATCCTTTTCTGACCTCCGTAGGCACCAGGCACATACATTGTACACAAACACATATTATACACACACACACACACACACACACACACACACATATATATATATATATATGTATATATATGTATATATATATATATATATATATATATATATATTAGTCTATGTGTGTGTTTGAGACAGAGTCCAGGAAATTTTAGAGCCCACTATGCAGACCAGAAGCCTTGAGCTCACAGAGATCTTCCTGCCCCTGTCTCTGCCTCTTACACTTCCTCCTGAGTACTGGAATTAAGGGCTCGAGATCCCACATTTGCTCCTAAAACAAACAAACAAACAAACATTGTTAAAAGACAGAAATATAATAAAGACCCAAATATAATAAAATAAGAGCCTCAATCTTGATTTATTGTGCAGGACTTTTTCCATTTAATTGGAACATTTTCCCTTTTCATAAAAGAAAGAAATTTAGAACCAAAACTACTTAGGAGAAATTTGCTCAAATTATTCAGATGGTAAGAACATATCAGCCTTAATCGTCCAGCAGCTGTCACATGTGCATTATTATGAACTCTCAGCATACTGAGAGAAAGTCACCCCATTTACCCCTCATTTTCCAACTGAAACTCCATGCTCTCTGACCAACATGTCCAATTTCATCTTCCCAGTCTTGTACCCAACATTTTACCATACAATCATATATACTCAAATTTTCTTTCTATCATCCATAGTAGTTAAGTAAAGAAATGGAAAAGTAAATTTTAAATGTGCTTATCACACACAAAAACTAGACAAGGCAATTGGTATGTTGTATGTTTTTTATTAGATATTTTCTTTATTTACATTTCAAATGTTATCCCCTTTCCTTCTTCTGAAAATCCCTTATCTCATCCCCTTCCTTCTCCACTAACTCACTCACCCCTGCTTCCCTGTCCAGGAATTCCCCTACACTGGGGCAGCAAGCCTTTACAGGCCCCAGGACTTTTCCTCTCATTGATGTCCATCAAGGCCATCCTCTGCTGCACATGTTGCTGCCACCATGGTCCCTCCATGTGTACTCTTTGGTTGGTGGTTACTTCCCAGGGAGCTCTGTGGGTACTGGTTGGTTCATATTGTTGTTCCTATGATGGGGCTGCAAATACTTCAGCTCCTTGAGTTATTTCTCTAACTCCTCCCTTGGGGACCCTATGGTTATGTTATGGTTTGTATATGCTTTTCCCAGGGAGTGGCACTATTAGGAGGTGTGGCCTTGTTGGAGTAGGTGTGTCACTGTGGGTATGGGCTTAACACCTTCACCCTAGTTGCCTGGAAGTCAGTCTTCTACTAGCAGCCTTCACATGAAGATGTAGAACTCTCAGCTCCTCCTGAACCATATCTGCCTGGATGATGCCATGTTTCTACCTTGATGACAATGGACTGAACCTCTGAGCCTATAAGCCAGCCCGAATTAATTGTTGTCTTTTATAAAACTTGCATTGGTCATGGTGTCTGTTCACAGCAGTGGAAACCCTAACTAAGACAGAAGTTGGTACCAGGGACTGGAGTATTGCTGTGATAGGCCTGACCATGCTTTTGTTTGGAAGAATGTAGAATTTAGGACTTTGGATTTGGAAAGCCACGGAATGCTTTAAGTGGGGCTTAATGGGCCAGCTTAGTAGGAATATGGAAGACAGTGGTGCTGAGGGGCATTTGAACTGTGTAGGCCTGACAACTCAAGGGGTTTCAGTTGAGAAGAACGTTAATATGTGGCTGAGATACTGGTTTGTGATGTTTTGGTGAAGAACATGGTTGCTTTTTGCCATTGTCTGAAGAGACTCCCTAGGGCTAAGGTAAAGAGATTTATATTAATTGCATCTGCAAGTGAAGTCTCAAAAAAGCCCAACAAAGACTTTGTTCTCTGGTTAAGTCTGATGAAGAGAATTTTGAACAAACATAGCAAGCTGAGAAAGGAAAAGTACAAAATATATAATTTTATATAATAAATTTTATATAATAAATAATTTTATATAATAATAAGTATTAAAGGGACTCCAGGAAGTGAAATGGAGCTGAATTCAAGGATATTAAATTGAATTAAGGGAGTGGTGACCTTAGGTGCAAGATTCACACAGTTAACTTTAGGCCCAGGTATGGTCGTACAAGCCCTTAATTCTAGGAGGCAAAGATAAGCAGATCTCTGAGTTCAAGGCCAGCCTAGAACGGAGCAAATTCCAGGTGAAGAAAAACTTTAATCCAGGCTTGGTGGACCACACCTTTAACCCCAGAGTTTAGGAGACAGGCATGCAGATCTCTTGAGTTCAAAGTCAATCTAAGGAGCAAGATTCAGGACAGCCAATTTAGGCAGTGAAAGAGCTGGGAAAAAAAATAAGCTAGTGATAATGTAATAGAATAAGGGGGTCAATGTTCCAGCTCCCACAAGCAGCAGAACTCAGCAGCTTCGGCCACGTGTCTCTAGCCTTATATTCAAAAGAAGGAGACTACTGGGACGATTGATGCTGGTTAGCTGGAGCTAAGAAATTAGTGGTGATTAAGAAAAATCATACAAAGTTTCTGTAAGGCAAAAGACACTGTCAAAATGATAAATCGGCAACCAACAAATTGGGAAAAGAACTTCACCAACCCCACATCCAATGGAGAGCTAATATCCAATGTATACAAAGAACTCAAGAGGTTAGACCCCAGTAAACCAAATAACCCTATCCAAAAATGGGGAACAGAGCTAAACAGAGACTTTTCACCTGAAGAAATTCAGATGGCTGAGAAACACCTTAAAAAATGTTCAACATCATTAGTCATTAGGGAAATGCAAATCAAAACAACCCTGAGATTTCACCTCACACCAGTCAGAATAGCTAAGATTAAAAACTCAGGAGACATCAGGTGTTGGCAAGGATGTGGAGAAAGAGGAACACTCCTCCACTGCTGGTGGGACTGCAAGCTGGTACAACCATTCTGGAAATCAGTCTGGCAGTTCCTCAGAAAACTGGACATGATACTTCCGGACGACCCAGCCATACCACTCCTGGGAATATACCCAGAAGATTCCCCAGCATGCAATAAGGATACATGCTCCACTATGTTCATAGCAGCCTTATATATAATAGCCAGAAGCTGGAAAGAACCCAGATGTCCCTCAACGGAAGGAATGGATACAAAAAATGTGGTATATATACACAATGGAGTACTATTCAGCCATTAGAAACAATGAATTCATGAAATTCTTAGAGAAATGGATGGAGCTGGAGAACATCATACTAAGTGAGGTGACCCAATCTCAAAAGAATACCCATGGTATCCAGTCACTGATAAGTGGATATTAGCCTAGAATCTTGGAACACCAAAGACATAAATCACATACCAAGTGATGTCTGACAAGAAAAAAGGAGTGGATACTGGTGCTAGAATGGACCAAAGCATCATTGTGGGGGAGTACAAGAACAGGGAGGTGGTAGGGGTGGATGAGGGATCAGGGGGATGGAAAAGGGCATGTGGGACCTTTGGGGGTGGGGAACCAGATGTAAATATAGAATATATCCAATAAAAAAAAGAAAAAAATCAGCATCACTGAGGTGAAATATGGGAAGTGTTTTCTGAGAGCACAAAGAAGCTGTATTCCAGAGATAGCCAAGTGTTCCTCATGCTGCAGCTGTACTTGGTAATGTGTAAGAATCATCCAGTTGGTACTGGTTTTGAAGGCATGAAGGCATCATGAAGAACAGCTGAGGCTTGGTACTGTGAGAGGCTATGGACGGCCATTGGTGAAAGTGTACCCTCAGTTGTAATTGACAGCCCAAGACTGAAGGGGTCATGCAAAGGAGTTGAGGCTTGGTACCATGAAAAGTGTCTATGAGAGGCTTTGGTGAAGCATAGTTGCAGTGGAAGACCCTAGCATATTTGAGATGCCAGTACCATGGGATGACCACCAAGAACAGCAGTGGCAGTGAGTGGATCAACCTGAACTTAGAGTGCTACAGAGGGCAGAGCTGGAGAAGTGACACCAGTTCTTTGGAGATACACAGAAGATCATGTGTGGATCTCAGACATTGGAACAAGAAGCTGTGAATCTGAAATTGACTTGGGGTATCCAAGATGTTAAAGATGCCAGAGCCACAGGATGCCTGCCAAGGAAAGCTGCTAACAGGGAGTGGAACAAGACCAGGAGAAAGAATCTTGTTGAAGTCAACAAAGATGAAAAAGGAGTTGGATATCTGAAGACTGCTTTGCCACCAGAAGTGGAGATGAAGAGTTTTGACTTTGCCCAGCTGGTTTCCTGTCTTGCTTGGTGAATTACATTTAAGTGATTGGATGAATCTCAAAAGAGAGCTTGAACTTTGGACTTTTAACACTGTTGAGACTGCTATAGACTATAGGGACTTTTGAAGTTGGGCTAAATGTATTTTGCATTATGCTATTTTTAAGTATGGCCCCGATAGACTAATGTTTGAACAAGCCTATGGGGGCCAGGGAGTGGAATGTTATGGTTTGTATATGCTTTTCCCAGGGAGTTGCACTATTAAGAGGTGTGGCCTTGTTGGAGTAGGTGTGTCACTGTGGGTGTGGGCTTAACACCTTCACCCTAGTTGCCTGGTAGTCAGTCTTCTACTAGCAGACTTCAGATGAAGATGTAGAACTCTCAGCTCCTCCTGCACCATATCTGCCTGGATACTGCCATGTTTCTGCCTTGATGACAATGGACTGAACCTCTGAGCCTGTAAGCCAGCCCCAATTAAATGTTGTCTTTTATAAAACTTGCATTGGTCATGGTGTCTGTTCACAGCAGTGGAAACCCTAACTAAGACAGTTTAGTTAAATTGATGGGTGAGAGCATACCCCTCTGTATTTGTCAGGCACTAGCAGAGCATCTCAGGAAACAGCTATATCAGACTGTGAGCAATTATTTGTTGGCATCCACAATAGAGTCTGGGTTTGGTAACTGTATATGGGATGGATCCCCAGGTGGGACAGTCTCTTTATCCAGAGACATTCATTTAGTATCTGCTCCACAATTTTCTCTGTTTCTCCTGCCATGGGTATTTTGTTCGTCTTTCTAAGAAGGACCAAATTATCCATATTTTGGTCTACCTTATTCTTCTTAAGCTTCATGTAGTCTGTGAATTATATCTTGGGTATTCTAAGCTTCTGGGCTAATACCCAGTTATCAGTGAGTCCATACCATGTGTGTTCTTTTGTGATTGGGTTGTGATATTTTCTAGTTCCATCCATTTGCCTAACAATTTCATGAATTCATTGGTTTTTATAGCTGAGTAGTACTCCATTGTATAAATGTAACACATTCTCTGTATCCATTCCTCTGGTGAGGGACATCTGGCTTATTTCCAGCTTCTGGCTATTATAAATAAGGCTGATAGTGGAGCATGTGTCCTTATTACATGTTGAAGCATCTTCTGAGTATATGCCCAGGAGTGGTATAGCTGGGTCCTCAGGTATTACTATGTCCAATTTTCTGAGGAACCACTAAAGGGATTTCCAGAGTGGTTTTGCCATCTAGTAATCCCACCAGCAATAGAGGAGTGTTCCTCTTTCTCCACATCCTCAACAGCATTTGCTGTCACCTGAGATTTTTAATCTTACCAGCCATTCCGACTGGTATGAGGTGGAATCTCAAGGTTGTTTTGATTTGCATTTTATTCTATACCTCCTCAGAAAAGAATCATGAACACCTTCCATATAATAATTTCCACTTTTCCTCTAATTCTATTCTTTATATAATATATGCATATATCAAAATATCACCCTATAAATATAAACAATTGTTCGTCAGCTAAAATACTATTAAGTAAAATGTCACAAAGGTTTCTACCTATAGGAAAGTAGGGTAAAAGAATGGAGAGTTTGAGGCAACCCTTTGTTATATAAAGTACTCAAAGCCAACACAAGCTCCATAGGGAACCTTTGTCACAGAAATCCAAAGGCTTGGGGATAAAGCAAAGTGAGATAGTGTTTAAAAGTAAAAAAGTCCCTGGATTTGATTCCAAAAAACACATGCACACACACACACACATGCACTCACACATGCACACACACACACAGACATGCACTCACATATGCACACACACACACACACACACACACACACACAGAGAGAGAGAGAGAGAGAGAGAGAGAGAGAGAGAGAGATGCCAAACAAAATGCATAAATATTAAATTACAAAAACATCAAAAAATAAATTTTGAACAGAAAAATTAAAACAATTATATTCCCTATCTTTAAAAATTATATTCTCTCTGGCATTCTTATACTGAAGAAAATCTAAGTATTGACTCACAATGACAAATAGTAATTTACTTGAAAATTGTTAATAATTTAAAAGTTGTACTAATAAATTTAATGTGTCTAGAGTCACCTAGAATCAGCTCAAGAGAAACTCTGCATGTGGCAGAATTTTCATATTTATATAATGAGTTTGTCCTTGCTAGGGACTGTGGTCTCTTCTCTAAGGAATCCTAGGAGAAGTCAAACATTTAAAGCTACATTTAGCCTTTAGCCTTAGGAGACTCAGCCAGTTAACATCTGGTCATTGGCCCAAGGATTCCATTTGTCAACACTGCTTCAATGAAGGAGGCATAAGAAGCTTCACCTAAGTGAAGTCTATGAAGGAAACATCCAGAGAAGAAAAGTTCTCAAATTCAACATTTCTGCCAATGAACACTGGAAGAACTATAGCTCTATAGTTTGTAGACAACTTTCATACCTCTCCAGTACAACCTTACATATTTCAAAAAAATCATTCTCAAAATATGAATTGGAAATATAAGGCTGGAATAGTTTAGAGAAACTTGTGCAAGAACTCAAACTTAATTCCTTTGACCAAATTACTCTACATTTTCTAATAATTGCTTATTGTGTGGCTTTTCCTGAAGACTTACAAAAACATGTACTCTTACTAAGTAGGGTACTGATGACAGATCAAAAATTGATGCAACTCAAGACTAGCTCTCAGAGCCCAGAAGTCCTTGGGGCCTCTCAGGAGTCTAGTTAAGAGATTATGCACAGGAGCATGGGCGGCTCAACAGCAGCTGCACCAATGAAAAGCCCAACTCACCACGGATGAGAACTCAAGGAAGATGCATCCTTGGAGCTTTCTGCATGATTTCCCGGATTTGGGATTCTCCTCTACACAGCAGTCATTACTGCTCATATAACACTGGATTTGTTCACTTTGGAATTTGTATATTTCTGGGACTTGTCCACTTTCTGTGCTTTTTACCCTTTAATTCCTTTGAATTTTTTTTGTTTTTTTTTTGTTTGTTTGTTTGTTTTTCCGAGACAGGGTTTCTCTGTGTAGTCCTGGCTGTCCTGGAACTCACTGCCTCAAACTCAGAAATCCACCTGCCTCTGCCTCCCAAGTTCTAGAATTACAGGCGTGCGCCACTACCACCCGGCTAATTCCTTTGAATCTTAATGAGCATCATTATAGAAAGGAAATTGTTATACTATATATATATATGTATATGTATATGTATATATATATATGTATATGTATATGTATATATATATGCATATATATATATTACTATACAGAAATGTCTCAAATAACAGCAAATGTAGGGTATTCACAATATTTACCAAGAGACTACATGAAAGACAAAGAATTATTATAATTAATTTTGATTTTTAGACAGTTACATGTATCCTAGATGTATTGGCCACTCTGCCTCATATGACTTTTGGATAGTGCTTTTGCCAACCTAGTGTATTCTAAGTATTTACTAATAGAATTTTCATGCGCATCATGCACATAATATATACAATATTTTTATCCCCTCTAGTCTTTGTTCTCCTTTATAAACTCATACACCTGTTAGAGACAAGCAACTCTCAATACATTTTACCGATTCCCAGATACAAATTTCTTCATGAATAGCTATAGCTCTTTCTGAGCACTTCCACATTTGCTAAGTTCACATATGTATTTCATGTGGGGGTAATTTGTGCTTCAAACCCAGAGCCTTGCTTATGCTAGACAAATCCCTATCACAAGGCTACACGCCATCCGGACATTAACTTATCTTTGATAATTTCATATTCATTAGACACACCAGTTCTTTGATAGGATTCTGCCATTTTGCCCTCTCAGTTGTTATTATGCCTGTGAACTCACAATCTCTGCCAGCCTTACTAAGTGCTTTTCTTATGGTCATGGAGATTTCACTGTTGAACACTACTCTATAATTATTCCTTTAGACCTTTCTGTACTGTACTGAACAGAAAATTATCAAAGCAACTATCTATTGTACTTTACCTGTTCTATAGAATTATTAATACAATTTTTATCTTGGACGTTGTTCATTTATTTCTCTAAGACCCAGGCATGCATTTATGAAAGATCTCTTTGCTCTAACAATTAAAACTTTGCTCTCTGTGTCTCTCATTGTGTCTATGTGTCTTTCTGTGTGTCTCTTTCTGTGTGTCTCTGTCTCTCTCTCTGTCTCTCGGTCTCTGTCTCTCTCTGTCTCTCTGTGTCTCTCTGTCTCTGTCTGTATCTCTCTCTCTCTCTCTCTCTCTCTCTCTCTCTCTCTCTCTCTCTCTCTCTCTCTCTCTTCTACCACCCCTGGAGTTTTCTTCTAGACACTAATCTTACAGGATTTCTGAAAGAATTCCCTGCACATGTTGTTGACTTGAAATGACCTAAAATATGGCATGACATTGAACAATTAATGGTTGAAAGAAAGAATTTGTTTAGTACCAAATGGCAGAAGATTCTGTTTGACTCCAATTTAATGCTTTAGGATTAATTTCAATTTCTCTACAGACTCAATTACATTTCTTGCCCTGGCAATAAATATTTATACAATCCTAATAATGTTAATACCATGGGGTTTTATCTGTTCAGTTCTGTAAACAGCACATGGAATCTTAAGACTATGAATTGTAGAAATGTTGAAAATTTTCCAGTCAAAGAGAAAGATGGAGGAAAATAGAGAAAACAGAAATTAATTGATGATCGTATAATACAACTTATATTTTTGAAATTACTTGCACTGCTACAACTCTGTTTTATATTTCTTTAATATAATATCTAAAAGTATATCCCTTATGAATAAAGGACACTTGGAGGTTGGGGGTTATGACTCAGTGGATAAACTCTTGATGTATAAGCCTGATTTCCTGACTTTTATTCCTGGAACCCACAACAGAAGGACAGACCTAGTTCATGATCCTTCTAACTTCCATATGTGTGACATTGTATGCATCCACATCCAGGACAGACACATCATAGGCAGCACAGATGCTAACTTACACTGATGATAATAAGGTAAACAAAAGGAGGGGATTTATCCCCTTTATTGCTGACCTGGAAGTCATTTGCTTGGCACTGGTATTATCTTGATTCTGCTGAGAGCAAAGATAACTACATGTGCCACACAGCAGATCACATGAGACATGAAGTGGGGCAGGTAGGACTGGTCAGTCTTACTTAGTACTAGCAGTCCTTCTCATAGGAGCAAGCCAAGGATACCCAAACTAATAATCTGAATGCTTTCAAAGAGCATTGACCACATGCACTAATCATAAGCAAGCACAGCACTTAGAAAATCCCACCAGAAATTAGCATAATGATATGGTGACCAAATTTCTAAATCTGAATCCTTGGAAGACAGAACACATATGATGAATCAAGAAATGAAATGATATGCCTGTTTTAAACTTAGGGCAATTTTAAGAATCTCCCTCCTAAAATTGATGTTAATACATGAAAGTAACGAGATTACAACTGGGATGGAAAACATTACTTTTGATGTTATCATCTGTCTGTCATATTTAATACAGATATGGAATTTATATATCCTAAGTGATACCCATAAGCTCCAGACTGAGAAACATGAACCTATGAAAACATGGAGTACTGGTATTCATATATTTTCCCCACCCCAGTTCTTTGACAGACAGGACATACCAGTTTCTTGCTGTGAGGCAGATATCAACCAGGAATTATATTTTCATCATTGCCTGAGATCCCCACTATCACCACTGTCTGCTTCCTTGAGCCATACTTTTTGGAAAATCCAAAAACCAGGTCCAAAGAAGGCCTCTTATGGTTTCTAAGCATGGACATTTCTCAGTTGATCCTGAATGTGTTTCTGAAAATACGAGTCAACTCCCATGCTCTTCATAAAATACTATGAACCCAATAAACAGACCACTATACCAGTCTCATGGAAATGCAATCTAAAAAGGGTGCTACTTTCTAATAAACTCATGACTGGTTCTCAGATATGCTATGAATGGTAGTTGCTTATGTTCTGCCTTCTCACCTAAGTCAATAGTATGCACTAAGCCAGCAATGGTATGCATGTTAATGAATAGTACTAAAGAGAAACTTGAACATTCCAAAATAGGAAGCTTAACCAGCGACTGTACAATTTTTGCTTCCAAATACCTAGAAGAAACAGAGGAAAAATTACTGAAAACAGAAGCTATAAATATTATCCTAAATGGTATATTGAACTACCATAGAGATGAAGTGGTTCTGATTTTTTTCTCTCACTCAAATCAAACAAAATGAGAGTAAATTCACAAAGCAATGAATCTGTTCATCTGTTAGGCTCTCCCAATCCACTGTCCAAGTAGAAATATAAATCTAAATTGCAATCCATATGCCATAGCACTAAGGAGAAAGGACATTCTGTCCTATAACATTTAAGCGATAAACCTTTTCTAAGCCTGTAGTTGAATCTCCTCTGTTGGAAGAATTTTCTAGATTATCTAAACCATCTAAAGCTTATACAGCTTCAAACTGTTCTTCCCGCTTGTTTCTTTCATTCTATAAAACAATTTCCCCAAGAGCTAGAAGCATTTGGGTTCACTGCTGATTTTTATCCTGCAATGATTTTTTATATATAACTGTAAACATTGAATTTCAGATGGCTCGGATCCTGCATGATACTGATTTTAAGATAGTGAGGGATTGACTTTCTGAACATAAAGTCACAGAAGAGGCTGAAAGATTATATTGACCCTTAAGTGCTTCAACTGTGGAGTCATTCAAGAAAAACACAGCTGCAATAGGTCCAAGTGTTATAGGATTCCTGACCATCTTTGACATTTAAAATACACAGACACACAAAATTGCTTGGTTTTATTTTAAATATCACTCATCTGGAGGTAAAGAAATTTTGTTTCATTTGGGATTTCAGAAGATGAAACAAACTGTGCTGAGGTATGCCGCTATGGAAAGTTTGATCGAATTGACTACATACTTGTAAAATATAGGTTCAGTAGTAGCTAATTCACATGAAGGCAATGATCAAAAGAAAAGGTCTTAATCTTCAGAAGCATTGAGATGTGGAGGGAAATGTTCTGGCCTAAGAGTTAAAGTGAGCGATTTGAGTACAAGTTTTATCTATTAGTTCTGAAATACTCTGCCAATCAATAATATCCCTAAGACTCTTGTTTCCATATTCATAGCAGGGACCTAAGTACAAAACTTCAAAAGTCTTTGATGTCTCAAGAAGGTATTTAATACTCCTATATCAGTGGCCTTTTCTATAATATTGGGCAAATTTTTCATGCCCAAATAATCTTAGAAAGCAGGAAAAAAATGCAATGGAGAAAATAAATGTGGAACAATATTAAAAAACCATAAAATTTGGTCAAAACTATTTTTAGCATTATGTATATTTTTAAAATACTCATATATAGAAAGACATTATTTCCTCTAATTCCTTCCTTCCTTCTTTCTTTTCTTTTTTCCTTCCTTCTTTCCTTCCTTCCTTCCTAGATTTAACCAAGTCATAAAGTTAGGAGCTTTCCATTTTGTTTGGGTTGTTTGGGTTAGTTTTCTGTTTCCTATTTGTTCACTCATGTGGAAATCTTATCTCTCAGGAACAGATGTGGAGTTTTCTGTTTAGGATTTGGGTCAGTCATCCTTTAAGTCCATCAAACAGATGCAGTGTGACCAATGATAAACATGAGAAGCAGCAATATGCACTTGTGGTTGGCAATCAGCACATTTTCCTCCTTCTCTGCAGCAATGCCACAATAATGTCATCTTTAGGTGTTTACCCTTGGGGCAGGGGGGAAGAGAAAGGTCAGAGCCATTCTTCATTAGTTTCATCCTCTTATTGATGCTCTTCATCAGGGTACTTCTTTGTTCTGCGTACCCGAGATTCTTTATAGCTGAGAATGTGGTACCACTTGAAAGAATTTCTGTGATTAATTTTGCTTGAGAAGGCATCTCCCTGACATTTCTTTAGCTATACAAAATTCTTCTCTACAGTTCCCACAACTACCCAAAGGAAATTGATTTCCTCCCTATGCCTCCACTGCCTTATATGTTACTTTCAAAATTCTGCTTGTGCTGATCCTACTGCTTGCCATCCTTTACTGACAGACATGCAGTAAAATATGTGCCATTCTATGTCATGTATTCAAAGCAGCAAATGATAGATGAAGGCTCCTGTGATGTGCTTCGGGGCTCAAATGTCTCTAGCCTCTCTAGTTTTATCACCCACTGTTCCTATCTTTCTCACAGTACTTCTCACGTTTAATCATATGCATCTTTTGTAGTTGCCCTGTCATATAAAAGTGCTTATGAGTCTAAATGCCTTCATCTCAATATCATAGCTACAAAGGGCTGAAAGGAAGTAAATAATGTTAATAAAAATTAATGGGAACCCATTATTATATTTAAATGATATCAGTTAACTCAAATTTTATCAATAGTAAAGCCAAGACCCTACTACCTTAGTAACTGAACCTTATCATCCTTTTCTGATCAAAATGCAGTTTATGCATATAGAAAATGGCATAATAAAACACAGTATTGTGTATAATTAGTATATCCTAACCTCTAGAAAACTAATTATTATTAAATTGGGATTATTATGGAAATAGTAGGATGCCTACTTAGATTAATATATTTATTCAACTACAATGTTAAAATTGATAAGAATAATATGATTTGATATAACCAGTTAAACATTAGACAAGTAAAATGTGTTGATTAAAACAAACTAAAAGATAAATTAATAGAAGCTTACATATATATATATGTATATATATATATTCATAATATAGTCATGATTTTAAAGACTATTTCAGGAACAAAACACAATGTTTTTAAAAAGGCATATAAGACATTATATGAACAAAACAATCATTCCCCTATGGAATCAGTTTTCTCCAATATTACTTTAACCAACATTAAGAAGTAAAGGAAAAGAAGTATAAAAACAAAAAATGAGGATGTTAATGATATTTCACATGTGATTGTATTTTGTGAAAACACATGCAATTGCCTCAGAACCTGTCAGACTCACAGGTTCACTTATGGTACAAGGAATCAAATTCGAAATGAAAAATCAAATCATCCAAGTATACAGGGAATGCTAGAAAATAGAACAGGTGAAACATACCTATAACAACATTCAAAGAAAAGATACAATTATTAAAAACTTAGCAAGCTTATCTGTAGTGAAACAAGCTTCTTATATAGTGAAAACCTTAAAGAAATACGAATCTCAAGAGAACTAGTAAGACAAGACAAAGACATCTGTTAATCTTCCATTGTATTATAAAGAACCAACATTAGAAACTTGTCAACTTTCACTTATATTATTTATAAAGTAACTTGATATTTCTGGTGATTCAAATAAAAATGGTCCTATAGAGAGTGACACTATTAGGAGGTATGGCCTTATTAGAGGAATTATGTCACTGAGGATGGACTTTGAAGTTTCAGATGCTAAATCCAGGGCTAGACTGACTTTCTCATCCTCTTGTTCAGAGAGAAAAAAAACTCATCTATCCCTTCAGCACCATATCTGCCTGTATTCCACTATGCTTCCTGCCATAATGATAATGGACTAAACTTCTATGCAGTAGAACAACCCTTGGCTCCGCAGTCCTGGGGAGAACAGCTCAACCAGACCTAGCCCTTCCTACTGGGAGAACCACTGCCTAGGCTTCAGCAGCCCAGCCAGGAAGCCGCGGGCCTGCAGGGAATCCTGTGGTTAGACAGAGCCCTGAGACCCGCCACTATCTTGGAGCTAGTAGACTAACCAGGCAAACCAGGAGGAGACCACTGGAGGCCAGTTAAGTATCCAGAGGCAAGCAGGGAGGAAACTTGAATCCAGCCCAGCAGAGCTGAGGAGGTAATTCCTAGCCCAGTGGTGGAAACCTTCCAGTCTCTGCCTCCAGAGCACAGATGCCCACTGAGACAGTAGCACCAAATGCCAGGCTCTCGGGGGCTTTAAACACCAACCAGTAATAACAAAACCAACTACGTCCAGAAATAAACAAATGGCAAAAGGCAAAAGTAGGAACGTTACTTGCAGAAATCAAGACAATATGGCAGTATCTGAACCCAGTTCTCCAACAACAGTATCCCCTGGATACCCCAACACACCAGAAAATCAAGATACAGATCTAAAATCACTGGTGAGGATGCTGATAGCAGAACACATGTATAAATCTCTTAAAGAAATACAGGAGAAAATGGATCAAAAGTTAGAAGCTCTTACAAGGCAAACACAAAAACCACTTAAAGAAATTCAGAAAAATATGGATCAAAAAACAGAAGCCAATAATGGGGAAATACAAAAATCACTTAAAGAAATACAGGAGGAAGTGGGTCAACAAGTAGTAGTCATAAAAGAGGAAACACAAAAATCTCTTAAGGAATTACCTGAAATCACAAACAAGAAAGCGAAAGATCTGAGCAAAACCATCCAGGATCTAAAAACAGAAGTAGAAAAAACTAAGAAGTCTCAAAGGGAGACAACTTTGGAGATAGAAAATCTTGGGAAGAAATCAGGGGCCATTAGATGCAAGTATCAACAATAGAATACGAGAAATAGAAGAAAGAATCTCAGATGCCGAAGATACCATAGGAAACATGGACTCAACAATCAAAGATAATGCAAAATGCACAAAGCTTGTAATCCAAAACATCCAAGAAATCCAGGACACAATGAAAAGACCAAACCTCGAAAGATGGAAAAATATTTCTTGCTCCTGGATTGGCAGGATAAATATAGTAAAAATGGCCATCTTGCCAAAAGCAATCTACAGATTCAATGCAATCCCCATCAAAATCCCAAATCAATTCTTCATAGATCTAGAAAGAGCAATTCTCAAATTCATCTGGAGCAACAAAAAACCCAGGATAGCTAAAACTATTCTCAACAATAAAAGGACTTCTGGGGTTATCAATATCCCTGACCTCAAGCAGTACTACAGAGCAATTGTGTTAAAAACTGCATGGTATTGGTACAGCAACAGGCAAGTAGATCAATGGAATAGGATTGAAGACCCAGAAATGAACCCACAGACTTATGGTCACTTGATCTTTTTTTTTTTTATTTTAAATTTTTATTTTCTATATTCTATGTTTACATTCCAAGGGCTTTCCCCTTTCCCAGTTCCCACCCACCATAGTTCCCATAGTTCCTCTCCCCCCCAACTAAAGGAGCTACAACATCCAGTGGAAAAAAGATAGCCTTTTCAACAAATGGTGCTGGTTCAACTGGAGGTCAACATGCAGAAGAATGCGAATTGACCCATTCTTATCTTCTTGTACTAAGATCAACTCCAAGTGGATCAAGGACCTCCACATAAAACCAGACACACTGAAACTAATAGAAAAAAAACTTGGGAAGACCCTGGAGGACATGCGCACAGGGGGAAAGTTCCTGAACAGAACACCAATAGCTTATGTTCTAAGAGCAAGAATTGACAAATGGGACCTCATAAAATTACAAAGTTTCTGTAAGGCAAAGGACACTGTCTGAAGGACAAAACGGCAACCAACAAAGTGGGAAAAGATCTTCACCAACCCTACATCTGACAGAGGGCTAATATCCAATATATATAAAGAATTCAAGAAGTTAGACCCCCAAAGAACCAAATAACCCTATTAAAAATGGGGTACAGAGCTAAACAAAGAATTTTCACCAGAAGAAATTCGAACGGCCAAGAAATACCTTAAGAGATGTTCAACATCATTAGTTATCAGGGAAATGCAAATCAAAACAACCCTGAGATTCCACCTCACACCAATCAGAATGGCTAAGATTAAAAACTCAAGAGACAACAGGTGCTGGCAAGGATGTGGAGAAAGAGGATCACTCCTCCATTGTTAGTGGGATTGCAAGATGGTACAACTGCTCAGGAAATCAGTATGGCAGTTCCTCAGAAAATTGGGCATGACACTTCCAGAGGACCCTGTCATACCACTCCTGGGCATATACCCAAAGGATTCCCCTGCATGCAATAAAGACACATGTTCCACTATGTTCATAGCAGCCTTATTTATAGTAGCCAGAAGCTAGAAAGAACCCAGTTGTCCCTCAACAGAGGAATGGATACAGAAAATGTGGTATATTTATACAATGGAATACTACTCAGCCATTAAAAATAATGAACTCATGCAATTTGTAGGCAAATGGTTGGATCTGGAAAATATCATCCTAAGTGAGTCAACCCAATCACAAAAGAATACACATGAATTGCAATCACTGATAAGTGGATATTAATGAGCCCAGAAGCTCTGAATACTCAAGACACAATTAGCTAAGGAAAAGATTCCTAAGAAAAAGGCTGAAGAGGACCCTGGTCCAGAAAAGACTAAATCCAGTTTTATAGAAGAGTACCAGAACAGAGAAGTGGTGGGGAGGGGGAGTGATTGGGGAATAGGCGGGGAAGAGGACTTATGGTGAGGGGGAGAACTGGAAAGGGGGAAAGCCTTCGGGATGCACACAAAGAATATAGAAAATAATAAAAATAAGTTTAAAAATTTTTTTTAAAAAAGAACAACCCCAATTGAATAGTTTTCTTTATAAGATTGGCATAGTCATGGTGTTTCTTCATAGAAATATAATGCCAAGACAATATTTAAGAAAACTAATTAATGATCCTCTGTTGCTTGTGGTTATACAATAAAGTACTCCTTTTTGTTGTTTCATAGGTTTGATTCTATCTTTGATATAAAAATATACAATTCATAAATTGGGCTAAACAAGGACACTGAAGAATGCTCTCAAAATGACAGTGAAGCAAGGTATATCTGCTTAAATACAGTCAATATAAAGCACTTCACAGTTTTTAATGTATTAAAAATCTGACACTGGACAGACTGATGGACCAATAAGCCATATATAGAGAAGTATCTCATAGTGACACAAATACATCAGGAAGCTATCTAATGGTTTTTGGGGGTGTTTTTACATTTTGTATTGATATTAAATTTTTCTCATAATACATTTGAACCACAGTTTCCCCTCCCTCTCTTCCTCCTAGCTCTCCCATACCTCCCTCTCTCCTAGATCCTCTACCCCTCCATTTTCTCTGAGACAGGAAAAGAGGTTTTAGTTCTAAGAGATGCTATAGCTAAACAGGATAAAACAAGATATAATAAGACAAGATGAAACCCTTAATATTGGAGCTGGCAAGGCCACCCAATTGGAGGCTCAAGAGCAATATTTCAAGTCTACTACTGGGAAATGATGATATAGTAATAAAGAGAACTAGTGCTATTGTCTAAGTATCAAAAAAGCACAGTACGTACATACTTCATAATTTTGTCAAGCAAAATAGATTAACAATTCAGAGGCATTTTAATATAACCATAAATGAATCAGAACCAATATTTGGAAAAGTACTTTGTTGCTTAAGAAGAGAAAAATTTTTCTATTATTTCAATCCATTAGACATAAAAATTGTAACTCATTAGCACAACAACATATATGACATTTTATTAAGCCATTGGTGAAGTGGAAAGGTAAAATTATCAACAAAAATGGTGGGGGAGGATGATTGGGGAATAGTTGGGGAAAAGAGGACTTATGGGACGTATGGTGGGGGGGAACAGGGAAAGGGGTAAGCCTCTGGAATATAAACAAAGAATATAGAAAAGAAAAAAGAAAAAAACTTGTAGAATATGCGAGGAAATAAAAAAAACACCAAGAAAACAAAAAAATGCATACCCACAAACACAGTTTTGCAACAATATTCATATAGAGCATCCAAAGTAGAAGAGAAGTTACTAGAAAATTAATGAGATGATAATACAAATAAACAAAAATGGCCATAATAAAGATAGAAAGAGCACTGTCCTATACTCTCACTCTGAATAAGCTAAAGCCACCATAATCTGAAGACCTGTTTACATAGTCTTTTGCATGTCCCATCTGAGGATATAAACCAGATAACTAGAGGCTATAGCATATTCCAAAGACCTTTCTTTCTCTATGACTAGGAAGTATAATACTATCAATTGAAAACCTGTGCCAAGTACCTTTGTGTCTCACTTATAAATCTCAGTTACATATCACTCATACACCAACTTCAACTTCTTGAAACTACAAGAACCTTATATCTCTACCAAGGGTTTATTTGTGTGATATAAGTTACACTTTGCCCTTGGTGACCCAAGAGTATTTTTGATACTTCTTTCACAACTATCATTGAGTGACTGCAAGACTAAACCTCATGTACCATCCAGCAGATCCAAATTTTGCCAAGTTGGAATATCAGCAACTAATACCTATTCAACAGAGGCGGGTGTGGTAGTTTGAATAGGAATGGCCACCATAGACTCATATGTTTGAATGCTTGGCCCATAGGAAGTAGATCTATTAGGAAATATCACCTATTGGAGTAGGTGTAACATTGTAGGAAGTGTGTCACTGTAGAGGTTAGTGCAAGAACCCTAGACATGGTTGTTCCCAAGCACAGAAGCCTTTTCTACACAAGGACTACCTGAAAATGGCTGCTGTGAAATGATAATTTTCAAGTGTTGCTCTCATAATGAAGCAAGAGTTGGTATCAGACTGCTCTATTCTAAGTTAGTCCATATTATCAGAAAGCAATTGTTTTCACCTGGCTTTTTTTTTCTGGATAAATCATCTTACAAGGAGTTCTACACCTGGGTAGACGTGTGGATGACACCATCTGTAAACACTTCCAGGCAGGAGGAGGATTTAATCATAATTAACTTATCAGAGTAAATGTAGAGGTGCATGTGTATATTAAATTATATTAGAAAACCAAGGCCTAAACACTTAGAAAACATAATATAGAGAGGAAAGGGTGCTTGTCCCTCACCTGTACTCAGTAAAGAGGTGAACACCTAACAGTGAAATGGTGACTGTCCTGCCAACCCTTCATTTGACTTGTTGTATGTTGAAGGACCAACAGTCTGAGCTCTCCTATTTGTTGTCACTATTGATTCAACCTACTTGAATCACCATCTGCCCATCCTCCTGTTTTCCCATCTGATGGGGAACAGTTCATTTGTCTGGAACTGGTCCTGCCCTTGACTTCTGTACCCTTACTCCATCCTAAAGTTCAGCTTCACATTGTAGCCTACAACAGCTGCTGCCTTGCCTCTCCAGAGACCTTCACCTGGTTTCTTATGGCCCTCTCCACTCCCAGACTCCTTTTGCATTTTTTCCCTTCAACTCCTCCAACCCTCACTCCAGGCCTCTAGGATTCTCATTGCCTCTTTCATGCTTGCTGACCTAGCTGTGTGATATGTGTAATCTGAGAAGGCATATTAGGAACAAATAGTGGGATAAAATTCCTTGCACTTTCCTCAGGGATATAAAGAAAAACAGACAATTATGGCAAATTGTTGACAATAAAACATTTATACCTTGAGAATATATTGTCAGTTGGTAAATTCAAATGTTTTGAAAAGGAAAAAAGTGACCATGTCCAAGACTATTATAGAGAAGGAGTGTCTATGTTACATGAACCTTTAGCTGCAAGTGAAATAGGAGATAAACTTGGATTCTACAATTACAATTATAAACACACAACAGACAAGATAAATCTATCACATAGGAACAGGAATGCTATTAATATGTTCCTGGCACCTTTTAGGCTGACACATGTCTACAACAAACACAAGAAAAATACAATGATGTATAATTTGAAGTGTATTAGGAAAGATTCTTTTGATGGGTGACATGGGAGGAAAGCATAAAGACAATAATTTTGTGAACTATTACACTGACCATAGATCAGACAGCAAAATCATGCGTCTTGATTCCCAATATCCTAACCTCTTACAATAGACTCATACACTCCTTAGTTCCCTATCCATTGCTTACCAGTAGTAAGTAAACAGTGGGTTTTTTGTATTAACTTTTCATGGGAATACATAAGCAAATGTATATTTACCCCAGGTAGGGCACATATAAGAGATCAATATAACAATTCAACCAAAATCTAGGTTGGTAAACCTGTTAGTTTACTGGAGTTACTCATAGAGAGCAGGTAAAGGGTTACTTATGAGTGTGGGTAGCACCAACCAGCTTCATAGGAGATGCATCATGGACTCTCACATTCTTTTAACCTGCATTTCTTAAATACTCTAGTATTTCTCAAGATCTCTTAAACTGGGACTGGAGATAGAAAGGAGTAATGTCTGGAATCTTTGGTGAAGGTACTAGGATCCTTCTCCCCCTCTTTCTAGTCAAGAATGTTAGCACTTCTGTTACCACTACCATAAACTGATCACTGTATTCTGTTCAGTTGGTTACCATAGCTATAAATCCAAGGTAATCTCTACTCCAATCCTTACTTTTTCTTCTCTCTGTGTCTTCCTCCTCCTCTTCTCTCTGCTTTCCTGTGATCATCCTCTTTCTGTGCTCCTTCGTTTCCTGCTCCCCCCAGGCCAAGTCCAGTCTGCTGCCCATGTTCTGACTATTTTCTGACTCTGAACTCATTCAGATGCCTCTAGCTGTTGTTGTACCCAATTAATACTACTCAACTGATCCCTGACTGTGGTGGCAGTACTCCTCATTAACACTCCAATGTTTTGTGTTCCCAAATGAAACACACACACACCCACAGAGAGAGAGAGAGACAGACACAGACACACATACACACACACTTTATAATTTAATATGCCTAAAACAACTCAATGGTGTTGTCACTTCCTAACCTCCAACTGGCTAATGAACTATGCTCTCATACTCTTGAGTTATTACTTACTAATACTGATGTTCCATCTTGGCTGCCCTGGACCCAGACATACAGACCTCTCAGGCTGTGTTCCCTGACACCTGCAAGACAGATATTCTCCCTGTTTTCTATACCTCTCAAGCATGGTGTGTCTCCACCTTCTCAGACATGGAAGCTTTTTCTTCCTTCCTCTTTCCTTGGTCTCTTGCCAGGGAATCCTAAAACTCCTGCCTCTATCTACCTGCCCAGCCATAGGCCACCACCAACTTTATTTACCAATCAAAACCAAATGGAGCTAACATAATAAAAACAACATTAGAAAGAACACATTCCATCTGAGTATTCTCTCTTACATATCTATAATAAAAAGGTACCCAATAATTTACTATGGAGTGGTCATGTTGTCAGTTTATACACAGCCTTCATAGCAATACCTGTGCAGTCATCATTCTTCTTGGCAATTGAACTGATTATAAATCTCTCCATCTGTAGCCATGGCCTACTGCAAGAAAACCTTTTCCACAATCAGTGCCAAAAATGTATGGGCACAAACACAAACATTTGTTAATAAAATTTACAGTCATATCATACTGTATCTATTAAAGAAATTAGAGCACTTGCTTTCCCACAGACTTTTGTGCTAGTTAACAGAACCAGAAATGAACTGCTCCTGTGAGCCAGTCCTTAGATCGCATATTGGTTACAGTCATAACAGTTATATTACTATTGCACCAATGGACACTTATTACCTGAAATTTTCCTAGTGTAGTCTGGAGGGTTCACAGCAGAGTACAACTTGGAGATGATTCTTTGCCAGAAACCTGTAAGGTACAACTCTGAAACTGTGAAACGTTAACAGCAAAGATGAAGCTTCCAGTTCAATTGAAGCTTTACTTCTCAGTGTTTTCTTAACCAATGAGTGCAGTGTCTCTAGCAACAGATTCTAACCATTGAGGTTCTGACAGTAGAGCCAAACACATGGGTGGTCTAAATGACAGGAGCTCATAGGGAGATAGTCACTCTCCACAAAGACACTTCATTTTAAATCTCCTAGCTGCTGTTTTACTAGTGTAAGACACTTGGAGGTTAGTGTTTGCTTTACTTTGCTTTCTCTTGCTACAGTAAAATCACGTCAAAAACCAAGTTGGAGAGAAAGAGGTCTAATTGACTAACAGATCACTGCTCATCCTTGAGGGAAGCCAGAACTCAGAGCATGAACCTGGAGGCAGTAACTGGAGAGGAAAGCATGAAGGAGTGCCACATTCTGCTTTATTCCTGATTTGGTTCAGTAAGTTTCCTGAAACAACCCATGAATACTGCCCAGGATTGATATTTGCCCAGAATGAGCAAGGCAATTCTCCAATTAGCAATCAAGAAAATGCCCCAAAACATGCCTTATGCCAATCTTATGGAGGCAATTGTCAATTAAGAATTCCTCTTCTCAGGAGTATTAGACTGATAACCAATAGCTACCACAGTTCTATATATCACACATGTGGTAGCATATTTTTGGTAGAAGGTTGGAAGAAACTTTGTCGATTTGTTGCTGTCCATTCTAAACAAGTGTAAATCATCGTACTCCAGAATTAGTAGCTAAGAAGATGAAGAGAAAAAGTCTTAGCAATATCTAATACAGCATGAAACACCC
Source organism: Apodemus agrarius (assembly GCA_964023405.1). Lineage (NCBI taxonomy): Eukaryota > Metazoa > Chordata > Mammalia > Rodentia > Muridae > Apodemus > Apodemus agrarius. The sequence continues at coordinate 73,208,659 of OZ030018.1, forward strand.
TGCCATTTCAAACATTTCCTCAAAAGAGTAGTTTTGGATACAGCAGCAGAGATGAGAGGTACTACTTTTTTAGTTTTAGCATTATATAATCTATAATCATTTTCCATGATGCATTTTTCTTCCTTATCCTGAGACACTACCATGGGGCCTCCCTGAACTCCCTCCCCCCAACTAATAGGTGCAAAAAGGCTGTTTGTTTGCTCTAACTTGGTCTGCTCTATCTGCCACGCATACTAGATCCTATATATCTATATCCTATAGGCTCTAAACCAGCAAGAAAATTGTAACCACTAACTACCCTGCCTTCATCAGATATAATTGGCATTTGAAGGCATCCATGACTGAAAAAATAATCTCTATACCCAATATGCTCTTTTAGAACAGAGTCTATCCCTCCCATTTATCTAAAGGAGTAACTTCCCACTCATAGTATTCTAGAATTAATATTAAAATGCCTTCCCAGTGAAAAATCACTCTGTTCTTTGATATAGCTCACTTCCAGCTCTAGCGAATGCTCAGAGAAGAGCCAGGCATAAATAGATTTTGTGAACTTAAAAACAGTTTAGGCTTATGTAGCATCTACACACCATCATCCTGAAATCTCTTTCAGGTCCTAGCCCCAGATTATTCTTTGAACAGTTTTTAAAAAGACAAGAGACTCTAAGTCTGGTCACTTGGGAAGATGGGTGATTTATATAGCAAAGATATCACCAAATAATTTCTTAAGCACATCAGCATTGATCTTTTCAAATAGTTATTAGCCAGATTCAGCTTGTCCACCTGATAGAATTATAAGTTTTTTTTCTACTAAGCAAATAAGGGACTTAATAGTAGAGCAGTACCTAATGGTGGTTGTGACCGTGTTGCCCACTTGATATCCTCCTTAGATATGTTCTTTGATGTGGGTAGGGGCCTAATGGCCAGTTTTAAGTCAGGGTCTTCTTATTTTGTTATGAGAATGGAGCCTAATTGGAGGTCTGTCTTAGTGAACAAACATTAGGAGCCTAACACCCTAAGTTTCCATGATCTGTAATGGAGTTGGTTAGCATAGTAGTTATATTAGGGGACTTTTAGAGGCAGCACTACCTTAGCTAAATTCTGCTTGTATGGCTTAATGTTTCCTAAGCAAATCTTTCAGTAACTTTTTATAGCATCAATTTGATTACAAATAGATGGTCACATTTATGTCTTTCCATAATGCATACAATCTCTTAATAAAAATAAATTCACAAACTAAAGCAGTAGAGTTGACAGCAATTTTCTAAGTAATCGTAAGGCAAATGGTAAACATAGGTTCATTTAATCTAAACTTAGTTGCTAATATTACCTCTGAGATCACCCACATTCTAGAATCACACATAATCAATTGTATGCACAGGCATGCACACACACAAGCACACACACACACACACACACACACACACACACACAATTAAAGAGGCACAAGGTATTTTAAATGCCTGAGAGACAAAAGCTAGACGCTAATAGCAATATAAGGAGAGTCTTGTGTGAGTTCATCAGATAATAAGCCCTATTGAATGTCAGCTGAGCAACAATGCTGTAGTGTTAAGTCACAAGGACAGAGTTTTTAGATGAAATTTGGTGTCAAGCTAGGCTAAGCGAGGTATATGCAGGATCATGAAAGCCATAGAGGTAAATGGCCTGACTGGGTCAAAATGGGCAGATATATGGACAACAGATCCAAACAGAGGATGCTGATGTATGGATGTATAGCAATTAGGTTGCATTAATAGTGAGGAATGAGCTGAGATGAAACCCCCAATATGGTTGAGAGTTCTCTACCTGGTGTTCCTTAGACACACACACACACACACACACATATATATATATATATATATATATGTGTGTGTGTGTGTGTGTGTCTGTGTGTGTGTATGTATGTATGTATGTATGTATATATACATATATATATGGATATATGGATATTTTAATATATGGATATATGGATATGTGTGTATATGTGTATATCTGTATATATATGTATATATACATATATGTATGGATATATATACATATATATATGTGTGTATATATATATATATATATTCAAAATGGCACGTTGGTAGTGAATAAAGTCATCTCCTTGATAGATATACTTTATTGAAGTGAAAGTATTGCACATTTTCTCCATTCAGTGTATTAGAGACATTATTTTGGGCCTTATTTTCTTGGTATTACTTTAATACTTCCCATTTTATTTTCCCATAATATTATACAGTCCCAATTCACTCTGATAAGTTTATCACCTGGCACCTTGTCTTCTTTAACGAATAGCTCATTTATTAGTTTGTGCCTCAAAGAGGGATTTCAGAAATATGTTTTTATTGACACTAGGATGTAAAATCATTCTATCTCTAGGTGTGCCGTCAAAATGGAGTCTTTCAGAACTTGACATAAATTTTAAAAAAAAATTGCTGTTTATTGCCATGTGGAGGAACTTTAAGCAGAACCCAGCAAGATCTCAACAATTACCTAAGATTACTTGCAATTGTGGAGACAGGATGCAGAAGCAAGAGGAAGTCATGGCTGGAATCCAATCTGATGTTCCCATAATACTTCCTCCATCTAATAGGGTGTGTCAATAGCTCCATTACCATTATAAAGAAGTAGCTATTACTGTATTGTTCTGTTCAATTAGTTGCCATGGTTACTAGGCCAAGGTAATTTCTACTCCAAAATAGTAATGATCATTTTATACCTGGAGGGAAAAAAATCTCTGCTTCTACAGAACTAATGATGAACTTAGAAACTTTCAAAGTAGCTTTATAGAGATAATAACATTAAATTTTTAAATTGCCACACCATGGTCTCAAACTTCATATAACTATGGGTACTGTCTTGAGCACACTATTCCAGAAACAATATGCTTGTCAATAATACCTGTGTCTTTTTTACAATGTTGTAATTTATTATTGAATTACAATAAATTCATAAGGTATAGCAATTTTTATACTTTTTTATTAGATATATTCTTCATTTACATTTCAAATGTTGTCCCCTTTCCTGGTTCTTCCCCAGCCCCCCCAAAAAATCTCATAACCTAGAGATTTATCTGGTAATACTATTTCTCATGTTTATCTGGACAACCAAGATGAACAGTTTTTCCCCTTCCTATCTTAATTATTAATGTTAACTCTCATTTCACCTGTCAAACAGCACACAGTAAATAGATCAATCTATAAATAGATATGTGTGCATGCACGTGCTCACACATGTGCAAGTATGCACACATATATTATAGAAAGTATATGAAAAGAGAATTTCAAGAAGGTTCAGAAGTAGGCTGATAGAAATACAAACAGAGGTTGTATCAGTACCGTGAAAACAGAATGACAGAAACACAAGTTTACACATTTGTGGTTTTTTTACAATATCATATTTCATAACAATAAATTCACAAGTTATAACTTATTTCACTCGTGCCAACTTTAGATTTTACCACCTACCTTTGCAATATGACTGATGTGAACTTAAGATCTTTTATTACATTCTGAGCTACTAGAATTAATTTTCATATCATATTTCACACAGTTTTCTATCAATGTATAGAATAAATATTTCTAATATTAATATGTAACATGTGGTTCTCTGAGCCATGATAAAAGGAATTTAATGGAGACATCTTTAGGGCTAAGTGTTCCAAGGTTTCTTACATTCTACATAATGTCTGATTGTGGGTCTCGATATTTGTTCTCATCTGCTCTATGAGAAAGCTTCTCTGATGAGGTCTTTTGCCCTCAACATTGGCAACTGGTTGGAAAGCTTTCTCCAATGGCATCATGAAAGCAAGAGAGCTAGTCATACCCTTCACCTGAGCAGCACAGTAGAGAAGTCCCTGATAGCAGTGTTACTAGTGAGCTGGCCCTGAGGGTGGGAGGGTGGGAAAGCTGACCCCTCAACTTGTTTTCTATGCATGACATGGGTAATGGAGAAATGCCACCCACCTCTCACCCCTTGCCAAATATGAAAGGCAAGAGAGCTAGCCCTAAGGTCATCAGAGTGAGAGAGCTGGCCCTGCCCCTCACTTGCTACAGTACTTGAAAATACAGGATCTTCACCGAACCTGGGCAGCAGAGTGGAGCTGTCCCTAGTTACAGAGGTTGCTGGTGAACCACCCCTGAGGGCAGGAGAGCCTGAGACCTAGTGGCCTCACCAGCACATATACCTCTCAGACCCAGATCCAGGGCCTTGAATTGACCCACCCCAACATCTGCCCCATTCATGAACTGCTGGAGTGCATGAAGAGGCCAGTCCAAAATTACAGGATCTCCATGACACAGGAAAACAACAGAATATCCAAATAACAAAACAGACACAAATTCATGACATTGTGTATAAGACACAACTCTGTCTACACAATTACAGTACATGATTTTTGACAAAAATCATGCCAGAACATTCATTAGACAAAGGAGAGCATCTTCAACAAAAAGCATTTGGAAAACTGGATAGCTACATATAGAAACATAAAATCAGATCTTTATCTCAGATGTCACAATTGGATCAAAGACTTCAATATAAAACTTGAAACTTAGAAGCAGCTAGAAGAGCAAGTAGGAAGTTCATTAGAAGACACAAGCATAGGTAAGTTTCAAGAAGAAGAACAAGAACAAGAAAAACACAAAGAGCAAGAACAAAAAGAAGCAGAAGCAGAAGTAGCAGAAACGGAAGCAAGATCATTTATATTTTAAACCAGTAAACCTTTAGGCATTGTTATTGATTGTACAAACATAGTGCATCAAACATTTAATAGTCTTAAATATTTGAAAAATATTTGAAAAATATCCTGACACAAGATTTGTTCCCTCCTTAAACCATTTATATTCCTGGATGAAGAACACACACACACACACACACACACACACACACACACACACACACACCCTTGATGTTTTAATATGCTTTAAGCAGCACAATAGCTGGGCACCTGCATACCCTCGATGATGTTAGAATCTACCTCCTATCAATAACCCCATTATTATTTAACTATGCTTCATCTCGGCTGCTCTTAACTCCAACCAGGCAGGCATCTGAGCCAATTTCTCTTTGCCCAGAGACTATGTCCTCTCTCCTTGCTTCTCTACTGTACATTCTTACTATCCCATGGTGAGTTTTTCTTTTCCTCCTCTTCCTTCCTCAAGGTCTCTTGCCTAGGAAACGTAAACATCACCTATCTTTCTTGCCCTGAATATTGGATGCTGGCATATTTTTCCACCAATTAGAATTAACATGGGGGTCAGGTCCCAAAGGTTAATCTCCAAATCTTAGAGCCCAGCACTTAGCATTAGAATACATGTTAGGCCAACCCACTACAGAGAAGTTACAAGTTAAGTTTATTATGTATTTCCAAGAAACATTAGTGCTCTTTTCATTCCATCCTTTTTGTATTTTATAGCCCATTCAAGGTAACAAATAACAGCAGTATTAATGACTCACACAGACAATAGGGACCTCAACATCTAGAGGAGAATGGTTGTTAAAGCTCACCATTAGCTTCTCTGTGTATGCAACTTGGCTCATGTTGTGTAACCTATTGTTTAAATTTAATTTGTGCTCATTAAACTTTTAAAAACATTTGCTCATTTGTAAGTGTGTGTGTGTGTGTGTGTGTGTGTGTGTGTGTGTGTGTAAAGGTCTTGTATAGAACACTTTTTTGTCAGATTTCACTGGAGCTTCCTATGAACAAAAATTCTTCATTTTATAATCTTGACTATAAGAAACTTAGAAAAACTCATGCACCAAAACTAACACTATCTAATCTATACATGTTGCAGGAAATATTAAAAAGTATTGGCAAGTTCCCATGCTACTGCAGGCAACTCTCTGCCCCAGCAAGGTCCCACCAGCCCTGTCTCTAGCTAGCACCCAGGGTGATGGTATTCCTGTTCACCTGTCTCTGGAACTGCTAGTTCCTTCTCAACCAGAAACCCCTGTGGTCCGGCTGTCCCACATTCCAGTAACCCAGTAAAGCAAAACTCTTGATGCTTGTAATTAACCAGTCAGACTTTGGAATCAATAAATTCTCTGGAGCTGGAGAGATAAATCAGCAGATAAGACTGCTCTTTCCAAGGTCCTGTGTTCAAATCCCAGCAATCACATGGTGGCTCACAACCATCTGTAATGAGGTCTGATGCCCTCTCCTGGTGTGTCTGAAGACAGTTGCAGTGTATTTATATATAATAAATAAATAAATCTTTGGACTGAAGCAAATGGGTCTGAAGTGAGAAAGAAAAAAAGGAAAAAAGTATTAATAAATTCTCATAATTCAAAAGATGCTCATACAATAACTTCTGTGCTGCGCACCTAAATTAGACAAGTTACCCCAGTTATTTTATCCCTATTTAATAACATATCTACTGGTGGCTATTCAAAGCCACGCTGGCTTTTAATCAACCTGTCTGTCGTCCATCTTGCTTCATCTCTCTCACCGGAGCTGCTCTATGTTCCTGCAACTCTTAGCTCTGACTCCCTTTTCCTTGTTTAATCACAGGCCTCCTGCTGCACTAATATTTTAATGTAATTGGACAGGGAAAATCCTGCCATATATCACCCTTTCTGTTTAAATAAAAAAAAAACCTTTCCTCTCAAAATATAAATTGAGCACAACTATTGCCATTGTGTAATTTATAAGGTATAATATAGTCCTAACACTCAGTCCATCATCTTTGTCATTAAGATAGAACAATGTCATCTGTCCTAACTAATAGACTTATGATTTTATACCTGACTTATGTCCTGGCTTTAGATTGTATGCCATCTGAAAACCATCCTCTCAAATCTGTTCTCTCAATGTAAATAGCCTGGTTTGGCTATGAGACTATAAGTCAAGTCTGTATGAAATCCAAGAAAGACTATTATTAACTGAAAATATATAAGAAGCCTAACACAGCTTCCAGAAATGAGACAAATTGCAGAGACAGCTGCCTACTATACAGTCCCAGTAAATCAGGAAGTTGGAATATCTGTCTTCAGCCTTCTGGCCCCTGATCATCAGAAAGACCTTTGAAAAACAGGAGTTATTAAGGACTAGCTGATTCTGCCTCAGCAGAACTAAGATGTCCTAAACTGTAAATTGTGTCCTTTTTCTGGACAGTATTTTTTTTTTGTAGATGAAATGCCTAGTGGCTGTCTCACTACAACTGGAGCAACTCCATTGATGCTCAGTTTCTTCTTTGAATCAAAGAAAGGGATGCTGTCAGGATCAGACTTGTCTCAACAACAAGTGAATACATAACATTAAATTTCACATTCTGTGGATATCTCACATTTTTCAAAACCAACTGTCTGTGTAATCTGGACTCTTCTCTGTTAACTACTTTCAGCTATTTCTAATTAAACTATCTGAAAACACCCTAACAATAAACTCAGAGCCATGAGTTCTCACAGGCTTAAGCATCTCAGATAAGTTTACAATAACAGTTGTAGAAGGACTGGGTCTAAGGCCTGTACAATTTTACATCTCAATGAACTATGAGGATAGACGTGCTTAAGCAACAGAGCCTCACATTGGATTTGACATTTTAACTACTTTTGGGTTGCTTTTCTTTTATTGAAAATAATTTTTATATATACTATATCCTGATAATGACTTTTCCTCCCTCACTCCTCCTTGTTCTGACATCCCCTAACATTCGGATATACTTTATTTCTGTCTCTCATTAGAAAACAAATGGGCTTCTAACAGATAATAATAATAAAATATAATAAGAGTAAAAACTAACTAAACATTACAGAATAGGAGGAAAAGAGCCTAAGAAAAGGTACAAGAAACAGATGTAAAGGCAGAAATCTGCTTGTTAGCACACTCAGGAATCTCATAAAAACAACATTAAACTAGAAGCACATTATATACACAAAGGAAGCCAAAGGAACCTCACAAGAACACAGGTCACAGAATCAAATAAGTAGAGCTCATGGGGACTCTGAGAGACTGATCCAACAATCAGGGAGCCTGTATGGGGCTGACTTAGGTCTTCTGAATGTATGCTACAGTTGTGTAGCTTGGTGTTCTTGCGGGGCTTTAAACAGTATAAGTTAAGGCTATCTCTGACTCTTTTGTCTGTTTAGGGGAGACTTTTCCTCCCAGTGGATCACGTCATCTAACTTTAACATGAGGGGAAGTACCTAGTCTTATTGCAACTTAATATGCCATGTTTGGTTGATGTTGCTTGGAAGCCTGCTCCTTTCTGAAGGGAAGGAGAAGTGGAGTGGGAGAGAAGGGAGGTTGGGGGGAGGACTGCCAGGAGAAGAGGGAGTGGAAACTGAAGTTGGGATGCAATGTATAAGAGAAGAATAAATAAAAAAGAAAATTTACAAAAAATTCTGACACAACATTATGAGTCAAGAAACTTCCAAAGCTGCCATTGAGTTCACTTTCTGTTGGCCTTCTACTGTGGGCCATGGAGTCTACACTTAAGAGTGATTTGGTTCCCCAGTAAGACCCCTTGCAGAAAGCTAAATATTATATTGCAAGTTGTTATCAATTAGAAATAACATATAGGTTAGGTATAGTTGCTTATGTCCACTTCTCTCCGCACTGAAACCCTGCCTGGTCTAGATCCATATAGACCCAATGTCTGTCACTCTCTGCATGTTATATGGCTATGAATCTCTATATTTATTCCAATCTATACAGGAGGAAACTTCTCTTAAAATGACTGAGCAAAGCACTGATTTATGAGTACAGCAGAATGTTATTAGAAGTCATTTTAATACAATGTTCCTTTAGTAGAACAGTAGAATTTGTTGTTTGTTTTTTTTTTACCTGCATGACAGGTTCTTGGTCATCCAAGCGATGTCAGACATGGGTTCAGTCTCATAGAGTGGGCCCTGAGTGTCACTAGATATTGGTTGGTTGCTCTCACCAGCTTTGTGCCACTACTGAACTACCTTATCTTGCAAGCAGGACACTATTGCATATTCAAGGTTTTGTAGCTGGGTTGGTGTTTATGTTCCTCATTTGGTAGCATACAGAGTGCCTTCTTGTTCTAAAACACTAATCTGTAGGAGTGAAGGCTCTTTATAAGCAACAGCTTGACTACCCTGTGTTTAATGAGTTGTGTAGATGAGTTGTATTTGCCAATTGGTCCTTGCAGTCAGCAAACTAAATAGCTTTGGCAACATCAAGTTGTTTGGGGTTTCTCGTTGGATGTTTTGGGTGAACAACTCAATTATATGTTATCCATTCTTGATGCTGGAAGTTTTATTTGGTGATGAGATGGGTCCAGTTGGGACTCTGTCTCTATCATCATTTGGTAATTCCATTTTGGTAGGCTTTGTATATATGTATTTGCATATATATGCATATATATGGGAGTTTCTACTGTATTGGGTTTTATACTTCTCCTCACATGCTCCTCAAGTTTAGTTGTCTCTCCCTGAATTGCCTTATCCCTTCATGATCCTTCCATTCACGTGCTCCTTCAGTCCATCCAAAACAATATATTCTATTTCTCTTTTCTAAGGAGAACTGTGCCCCTGACTCTAGAACTCTAGAATACTAATCCCTAACTTTAACCTTACCTCTGTGATTCTGTGTATTTTCTTTTCCTTATCATTGATTTAATAGCATCTTCATATAAATGAATACACAGCATATTTGTCTTTCTGAATCTGCTGTACCTCACTTAGGACAAATTTTTTCTAGTCCTATCCATTTTCCTGCTGACACTGACACTTTCATTATTAAGTATAATTTTATCGACCATCATAAACAACAACAAAAACCCATGACAGAGTTAGATCTAGGAAAGCCATTTTCTTTTTTTTTTCCTCTTTCATAACTCATCTCTACTACCCAAATTTAGTCCTTCTTTATTTCATACTATTTATCGTTTCTAGTTCTCCTTTCTACATGTGATATTATACTGTTTATTCATTTATTTGCCCAAATCCAACATATGAGTGAAAAATATACAAAATCCTCTACAACTTCGAAAAATTATGGGAGTTATGGATTTGTTAATTAGCCTGATTGAGACATTTCATATAATAACACATATCGAAACATTGTTAATAGTCATATATAATATAATATTATATTAAAAATATACTGTTTTAAAATAGAAATAATCTTGTACAACTATTCTTTCTTCAGAAGCTATAATCCATAAGGTAACCTGGTATGGTGTGATGCCTAACCTACAGATTTGGACCCTGCTAGACTTTCATGTAGACTTACTTGCATTATGAATAATCTCGCAACTAATTATCTTTCATTTCAACACAACTAGGTTGTTATTAAATAAGTGAACAAACTCAATAAATAGTCCTTTTTCTTCTGATTCTGTTATGCATTGAAATGGAAAAACCTCAATCTTTACAACCCAATTAGAAAATCTCTGGATTATTCCACTAGGAGACACTGGAACATTAAGTTCTGCAAACCAGTTTTAAAAGATTGTTTATAGGACGCAGTTTCTGAATAAAGAAATGCCCAAATAGCTGTCACAGTAATATAAAATAATTTTCAAAATCTCATTCCACACAATATTTTATTGAAAAAAATTATTTTTGTTATGCAGGCCAGTTAAATTTATTGGACCATCAGACATCAATGTGCTAATAAAATGTTAGAAATTTTCAGAAGTATCAGCATTGCATCAAGCTGTTTCACTTACAAAGGGACTGTCTCTGGCCATCATTTGGTATCCTGATTTTTCCCAAACACTCTCTGTCAATAAGGAACTGCATCTCTTTCAGCTCTTATCATCACTTTCCAGTCCCCTACGAAAGCTTATCTGCCATCAAGCCTGAGCATTATCCTTCAAACTGTGCCATAAATCTAAATTTTACTCTCCATAGCAACTTTACAGCATCCGCCCGTCAGTGCCTGCAACTGCCTCCACCACATTAGTACTTTACACATTTAAAAGGCAGAAATATCTCTTTCTCTTTCGATCTCCTATTATTTTTCAAAACTTAAACTTTCAGAATCTTCCAGTCATCTCTTCTGTGGTTAAATTCTTTATAAGAAGCCTACACATTTTCCTTCCCACTCGGCCATCACCTGAATGCCATGAGATTTTTATATTTCTCTCTCCATAGCAATTGTTCTCCTTAGGCAGTTACTCTTGTGATTTCTGATAAAATGAACACATGCCAACCTTACCATTTCTTTCTGGGAAATGTAGAAATCTAGGCAACTTTTACTGACATCTTCTCCTGAAAGTGTTCAGAATACAATTTGGTATATTTTTCTATCTACATTTGTAGACAGTTCCAAACCTCACATTCTTATTTCTTTCAGCTTGCCTTTAAAAAACAGTGGTAAAAACTACATGGTCTTGCCGGGCAGTGGTGGCACACGCCTGTAATCCCAGCACTCTGGGAGGCAGAGGCAGGCGGATTTCTGAGTTCGAGGCCAGCCTGGTCTACAGAGTGAGTTCCAGGACAGCCAGGGCTATACAGAGAAACCCTGTCTCGAAAAAAAAAAAAACAAAAAACGAAACAAAACAAAAAAAATAAAAAACAAAAACTACATGGTCTTGGTACAGGGACAGGCAGGTATATCAATGGAATGGAACTGAGGACCCACAAATGAACCCACAAACCTATGGTCACTTGATCTTTTACAAAGAAGCTAAAACCATCCAGTGGAAAAAAGAAAGCATTTTCAACAAATAGTGCTGGGTCAACTTGCAGTCAACATGTAGAAGGATGCAAATTGATCCATTCTTATCTCCCTGTACAAATCTCAATCCAAGTGGATGAAGGACCTCTACATAAAACCAGATTCACCGAATCTAATTGAAGAGAAAATGGGGAAGAAACTGGAATACAAGGGCACAGGGGAAATTTCCTGAGTAGAATACCATTAGCTTATGCTCTACGACCAAGAATTGACAAATGGGACCTCATAAAATTGCAAAGTTTCTGTAAGGCAAAGGACATGGTCAATAGGATAAAATGGCAACCAACAAATTGGGAAAAGATCTTTACATCCTACATCTGATAGAGAGCTAATATCCAATATATACAAAGAACCCAAGAAGTTAGACTCAAGAGAACCAAATAACTCTATTAAAAATGGGTTACAGAGTTAAACAAAGAATTCTCAACTGAGGAATAGCAGATGGTTGAGAAACACCTAAAGAAATGTTCAACATCCTTAATAATCAGGGAAATGCAAATCAAAACAATACTGAGATTCCACCTCACACCAGTCAGAATGGACAAGATCAAAAACTCAGGGGACAAAAAAATGCTAGAGAGGATGTGGAGAAAGAGGCACACTCCTCCATTGCTGGTGGGATTGCAAGATGGTAAAACCACTCTGGAAATCAGTTTGGTGGTTCCTCAGAAAATTGAACATTGCACTACCTGAGGGCCCAGCTATGCCACTCCTGGGCATATACTCAGAAGATGCTCCAACAAGTAATAAGGACACGTGTTCCACTATTTTCATAACAGGTTTATTTGTAATAACCAGAAGTTGGAAAGAACCCAGGTGTCCCTCAACAGAGAAATGGATACAGAAAATGTGGTACATTTACAGAATTGAGTACCACTCAGGCTTTAAAAACAATGAATTAATGAAATTCTTAGGCAAATTGGCAGAACTAGAAAATATCATCCTGAATGAGGTAACCCAGTCACAAAAGAACACTCATGGTATGCACTTGCTGATAAGTGGATATTAGCCCAAAAGCTCAGAATACCCAAAATACAACTCATAAACCACATGAAGCTCAAGATGAAGGAAGACCCAAGTGTGGATACTTTGATTCTTATTGGAAGGTGGATCAAAATACCCATGGCTCACAGTGAACCAATAGAATGACCATTTGTTCCCCAGTGGAGCAGGTAGAGAAAGGATCCAAGGAGCTGAAGAGGTTTGCAGCCCTGCAGGAGGAACAATAATATGTACCAACCAGTACCCCCCAGAGCTCCCACAGACTAAACCACCAACCAAAGAGTACACATGTTGAGACCCATGGCTCCAACTATATATGTAGCAGAAGATGGCTATTTCAGACATCAATGAGAGGAGAGGCTATTGGTCCTGTGAAGGCTTGATTCCCCAGAATAGGGGAATGCAAGTCAGTAATTTGGGAGTCTTGGTAAGCAGAGGCATGGGAGATGGGATAGAGTTTTTTTTGGAGGGGTAACAAGGAAAGGGTATATCATTTGAAATGTAAATAAAGCAAATATCTAATTTAAAAAACTGTGTTTTAAGAGCCTTACCCTGTTCTGCACATTGTGTTTGATGTCCAGATGACAACATTCAGTCTGATTATGTTGGTAAAAGTGATGCCTATAAAACACAGACATGTTTTGCACTCTGCATGGCTCTGATGGTATTTTCCTTGCAAGAGGACATTGAAACTTTTCATTCCAGGGTTGTTTATGTCCCCATGTGCTCAATTCTTTAAGCCAAAATCATATTTCCTCCCTTTTGTGATAATATAATTATCCCACTCTCTAATGCAGAACACAGAATTAGACACGTCTTTCTTCCCCCTTACTCCTCATGGTTTCAGTAAATGCAGGGGAGTCCACAAAAGTCCCAGTTCTGTTGAACAATTCTCACCTGTGCAGTTCTGACACTCTGTGACCTCACTGATTAAATACTCAGCTCTGTTCTTTGCCCCCAGAGTTCACACCATTAATATATCCTCTGAGACATTATATAAATGTGAACTTTCTGAAATACATTTCTCTCTCTAAAGCTTCAAAATAACTTACTGGGGTTTACACTCTCCAAATTCCAATAGCTCTTGCTGAGCATAGCCTGCAAGTGCAGAACTGGGAGTCTCTGCAACTTCTTCTCTCATTACACTTGTCCTTCAGCCTGTGATCTATTCAGATCGAAACGCACCAGACAAATACTGACATTTCAGTCATACTAGAATGAATGCTATGAGTCTCCAAGAACTCATGCTCTTCTAAATATTTCTACCTCAGCAATCCTTCTCACTTGATTCAGCTGGAGCACTGACCTTGAGCAAAGACTGTGCACATTCTCCTGATGTGCACACTCAATATTCAGTTACTGGATACAGCTGTTTGGTTGTGATTCTTACATAGTTTACCTGCGTGATCTCTAGGTTGATACATTCAGTATTCCCTGAGGTCATGGAAAGTGTCTTTTTCACCTCCCTGCTGCCTTTTAAGAAGGTTGTCACATACCACATACTTCACTGATGCCAAATGAAATAATTCAAGCACTGCTTACTAATACTCCTTTGTGCTAATTATTTTATAAAAGTGCATATATTCTTACTTAAATGTATAATTTTAATTTTATATATCTACTAGTTAATTTTCTCATCACTATTACAAAAATACCAGACAGAGCAAGTAAAGAGGCTGAGAAGGTGGCTTAGTTGGTCTAAGGCTTGCTATGCAAGGATGAGGACCTGAGTTTAAATCTCCTGGACTTACATGGAAACATGCTCTCTAGTGAGTGGAGAGAGAAGCATCTTGCTGTAGGCAGCCTAGTTCTAGGTTCAGTGAGAGATCTTGTCTCAAGGGAATAAAATGGAGAGCTAGAGAGAAAGATACCACATGACCTCTCCAGAAATTCATGTTGGGAATGGATGAATGCACTCACACACAAGTCAACACACACACACACACACACACACACACACACACATACACACACACACACACTCGCAGCAGCTTACTTAAGGAATGGAGAGTTACAGCTTGAGGACATACAGTCAAACATGACGAGAAAGGTATGGAAGTAGGAAGCAGCTAGGCACATTTCATTTGAAAGTACAAACTACAGATCAATGTTGGGGTTGAGTTTCCTTTGCGCCAACCCATGGAATGGTGCCATCTGCATTTATGGTGGGTCTTCCAAGCCCAATTAATTCAGTCTAGAATCTCACCCATAGATGTGCCCAAAGGTCCCTTAGGTGATTGTAGATCCTATCAAGTTAACAATCCATAGTAACCATCTCAGTAATAGTTTAAGCCAAATATCAGTAAGGAATTTTCCCCTATTGTACTCACTAAAACTCTTGTTTATAATTTTGCAGGTTCACTTCATAATTTTGCATACTCAAGTTCATATACACAAAAGTTTCTCATTGCGTAAGATTACAAAATGCTGTTTTAGCAAACATCAATTTTGATTTATTAAAAATGGATTTTGTGAGTATGAAAGATTCGTATGTATGAAAGATTGGTATATTTAGACATATATAACTGAGACATTACATACAAAAAAGTACTCCATTTACATTTGAGAAATTATGGTTCTCTGGTAAATACAGTTCCTTGGGGAAGAGGACTGTAGATTATAAGTAGAATGCCTTCTTAGTCATACAGAACACTTAATTTAATCCTCAGTACCAAAATGTTTTAAAAAACAGAGAGAAAATTACATACACACATACATAAATTACAAATAAAATATTATTTTCTCAGGTATTTAAATTATATACTCAATAAATAAATATATAATAGACTATATTATCTAATTTATTAAATTTTATATAGATAGTATATTATGTTATATACAATATCTGTACTATATAAATATATATAAATATTATAGATAATTATATAGTAATATCTATAGTATATATTATATAATAACTTAAAGATATTTATGTAAGAATAAATATGAATAGTCAACACATAATATATATTGAATATATAATTTACATATATGAATAAAATAATATATAACAAAATTACAATTTGTCCATGTAGATGTTGCATTTATAATAAAATATAAATTCAATTACTTAAATTACCTATAACATATATAAACATTATTAAAACATTATTTTTGTTACTCAAATGCATCTTATAGGTTAAAGAATATTTAACATGTAAGCTCATTCTTTTCATATTATAAAAGAAGAAATTATGTCTTGAAAAATACTATGAGTAAAATTATGTTTTATAATTAGAAACATCAAAAGATTTGGAACTTTAAAAATTAAGTATGTTTCATTCCTTTATTGTAAATGATGGGTTTAATCTTCAACATTGTGGCCTCTGGAATCTTTGATGAGATTTTAAAGCCCCATCTAGATTTTTGAGATAATAATTAAGAGTCATGATCTCTGTGGTACCACTCACCCTTGATTGGGCTCTCTCATAGAAAAGTGCAACGGGTATTGCAAGGGCAGTCCTACAGACCACCTGCTCTCAAAGTTGAGCTCCTGACATATGCAATGCCTGGGATATCTCCCAGGTAGGGTAGCAACCTAGAGTGAATTAGTTCCAGCTGAACCTTAAGTTTTGTGAGGTGATGTGAAGCAGTAGTTCATAAGAACAGGTACTCAGAGAAACAAATTTACTTAGACTTACCATGAGTGAGAGCTTTATCCTCAGGACCATAGTAATGGTGTTAACATACAGAATCTATCCCAAAAGATGTTAAACAGCTAACCAAGCTATGTCTATCATAAGAGTGTTTGAACTTCCTCTGCACTGATCTTCTGTGGACTATACTAATTCAGCTTCTCAAGGCAGATTAACTTATATTTTGATCTTGAAATTTTTAATGAAATAATAAACAGTGATAAACAAATAAGACATTTTGAGTAAATTTCCCTAACCTAGTTCTTCAAACACTTCACTTCTTTGCTTAGCTGAAATGTTAGATATCCTAGAACATTTTGAGATTCGTATTTAAATATGATTGTGTTATAAGGATTCTTATTTATTAAGAAAATAGCAATAACTTAAACAACTTATCTAATGTTAAGTTTACAAAATGTATCCATATAGATGTTGCATGATATTGACAATTGTAGTAGTTTAAGGGATATTAATTTGCAAATTCACATACATGTCAGCTGCGAAACCTTAAATTAACCTCGTGTCTTTGAGCATCAAGTTATTTCCACTGCTTAATTCTATAGTGATGATGAGCATGCGATAGAATGAAGAGAATAATTCAGTTTTGCTTCAACTGAGTTACTCTCAATAAATACATTTATATCAATTTATATTTGCAGTTGTCTTCATGTATCAAGATATGCACTTAGCTCAAGAAACGAACTTCTATATTTAGAAAAGAAAAAACCCACTTGAGTAAAGGAAAAAAAAGCTTAAAGATGAAAATTCAAAAAGAAGGAAGGAAGAAAGGGGGATGGGAAAGGAAAAGACAGAGAAAAGAACGTGATGTGCCAAGCAGAATTAGACTTCTGAACCTCTCAGGCTCAATCTCAGCAAATCCTATTACAAAATTCTCTGAATGTAGTGTGCACAGTTTTCTGAGGTTCATGTTAAGACCTTGAAAGTACCCACAGTACTGCACAGTAGTATCTTCAAATGAACTTACCCTCTCCCCCATTAAGTAAAGGATTATTGATGTAGGACATGTAAACAGAGGAAAAAGACAGAGAAAAAGGAAAGCGGATTTTTAAGGAGTACCAGAATCTGGGAAGAGGTTGTGAACCTTGCGAAATTTGAACTGAGTCTTGAAAGAGAGGTTGGGTTTCATCAGAAGGAGAAAAAGAAGCAAAGTTGTTTCATCCTGGGAGGAAATGGGGAGCAAAGACCCAGCAGGAAATGGAAAAGCAGACCTTTCACCACCTGCTAAGAATATGATGTGTAAGAATGGATGATGAGAGCCACTGAGCTAAGTTACAGGACACTAAAACAAAGCTTCTGAACTACTTGGATCTGTACTAGTGGGATCTGTACATTTAGAGAAGAGAAAATTGAGCCCCATGGCTAGTGTCAACTCTTTCTCCTAGCTCTTAGACAGCCAGGACAGCCTACAGTCACACTTTCCTACATAAGGTTAAACTGGATGAATCTGTCTACTTTTTGCCATGCATACAAAAATAATACCTGCTTTATTATCTAGTGTGTATTTTAATCATAACTTTTTAAATGCTTTTGAGATTTTGTTCAATTTCATTCAACTTGGATGGTATTCTGCCTGTAAATATGTCAGTATACCACATGCATGCAGTGTCAAGAGGCTAGAAGACAGCACTGGATTCACAGAACTGAAGTTACAGTTGATGAGCTACCACATGAATGATGAGAGCCAAACCCAGGTCTTCTGGAAGAGTAGTAAGTGCTCTTAATTGCTGAGCCATCTCTCTAGCACCCAGTTATAATTCCAGTGGCATCTACCCAGGTCACTGATTTCCTTGTTGGCTATCTTTCACTCATTCTTACAGTTCAAACACTCCACATTCAGGGAAACTGGGCTTGAAGTAACGTCATACTGAAAAAAGAATCTCTTTTCATCACTTCCTATAATATCTCAGGCTAGTACTAACTTCTTTTTAGGAAAGAATTGAATACAGTAAAAAAAAAAAATGACTAAAACTCATGGCTCATCCACTAGATACACTGTAAGACCTTTCTTCTATAAATCTTATTAGTGTGCATCCCCAGATTCTTTTACTAGAGGAAAATAATTTGTCACACACTTTGATTCTGTTTGAATTGATTATATTTAACTTTTTTTTTACATCAAGTGCAGTTATACCTTAGAGAGTCAGTTATAAATAGGCACAATAATTTTTTTAAGTTTTCTTCTTCAAATTAGGAATGCTACCTTAAAATATTTTCTAAAATGGAGAGGTAGAAACTAATGAATTACAGAACTTATAATATTTCCATTAAAAATAATATATAATAATAATATGAGCAACAAAAGTTTGACAAATTCCGTAGCATGATTATTTACCTAGAAAGCCCAGCAGTGATGGCACCACATAAATGCAAAATACAGTGACAATTACTCTCTTTGTATTTGAGCTATTATGACTATGCAGATTATAGTTTTATCATTCCTCTCCATTTCTTTCACTCTGAGGTGACAGAACACATGGAAAACTCCATTTCCAGATTCCTTTGTCAGATGATTAACTGAAACATTTCTTAATGTGCAGAATTACAGGGAACTATAGGAAAGTTGTAAGAGAAGGAAGATGTGATCTGTCTGCCTTTCCTTCTTCCCCCCAGCTCCTTTGTTGATGACACTTCCTTCTGATTTCCCCAAGCCACAGCAGGTCCCCTGTTGCCACCCTTTGCTCTCTCTCCCAGACTTGTCTATAGCTATTATTCTAGTCCACTGGTGTTCCTTTCTCTTCTTTTATCTCGCCAGCCTCTGTGCAACAACATCCCAAAGCAATTCACTGTATTTTAAATAAGTGTGGTTTCCCTTTTCCCACTAGGGTTCTGGCTGACACTGCATGATTTTCAAAAGAATGGCAAACAGCCAGTCTTTGCCATCTCCTCTGATGACTATAAATTGGGCATGATGGGAGGACTCAAAAAAAAAAAAAAAAAAAAAAAAAAAAAAGCTAATGCCAGTGCCCAGACCTCAAGAGCCAGAAAATGGTACAGACACAAATATGTACTGGACCCAGTGTGCTAAAGATGTATTCCCTGAAGTCACCCAAGGCAAAGCCGACCTTACATCAGTCAGTCAGAGGAGAGACCAATATGACAAAATAGCTTTCAACTCAAAACTAGGACAAAAGTGGGGTGGGGGTCAGAGAGGTAAGGAGTGATTTTATCTTCTTCATTTTGAAAGCTTCTACATTATTTTATGCTTTTCAACTTTGAAAATTGCCTTGTTCATAAAATTTTTATGGGTAATTTCAGTATTTTCTGAAAAAAGTACAGAATACACCATGATTTTCTGAGCTCAGAGCTTTTATAAGTCAACAACCAACTTTTGATTACTTAAAATGTCACTTCAGAAAAGTTGGTCCCTTTAGCTAGTCATCCTATTTTTAGGGAGAAAGCACAGAGAAACAGCAGCACCAACGTGATGTGCCTTTGGGAATGAAGACAATTAATTTCCTTTTAAATGTTCAATATTTTAGTTTCAGCAAACAGAAGGAGCCTTACATTTAGTTTAGAATGAAAAAAAATAAATAGAATAAGTGACTCATTAACATCTACTTGAGAGAGGGTTTTATGATAATTTTATAAAGTTAAATAGTTCCAAGAATTCCAAGTTCAGCCCTACTGAGTGCTGCCAAACCAAGAACATGTAGCTTGTCAGCAAACCAGTACTCATCAGTACCATCTTGAAAATAGATCCATCCAAAGTCCACAGATGCAAGGGCTATCTGGAGCTTTCCTACTTATCTTCAAGCATTTAGACTGACATAATTGTTAATTATATAAATATATTTAGAGACAGACTACCATCATATAATCATTGTACTCCTACTAATACATCTTGGAACATTATTCACATAATTTCCAAACTCATCTGGCATTATCAGCAAAGTGCTCTGACTTAACCAATGAAAAAATTAATACCCACGGGAAGTGGGGCCTTAGGAATGATCACATCACACAGATACTATACAGAGGATGGATTAGGAGAGAATCAGCAGAAAGTTCCTCAATGTGGATCCCTATGTTCCCAAAAGGAAAGGGGATATTCAAAGCTACACCCCAGTGCCAAATTTTTCTTTAAAATAATTTTTAAAGGATGGGAAAGGACTTGGGCACAGGGGAAAAGTTCCTGAACAGAACACCAATAGCGTATGCACTAAGATCAAGAATCGACAAATGGGACCTCATAAAATTACAAAGTTTCTGCAAAGCAAAGGACACTGTCCGAAGGACAAAACAGCAGCCAACAAAGTGGGAAAAGATCTTCACCAACCCCACATCCGACAGAGGGCTAATATCCAATATATACAAAGAACTCAAGAAGTTAGACCGCAAAGAAACAAATAACCCTATCAAAAAATGGGGCACAGAGCTAAACAAAGAATTTTCACCAGAAGAAATTCGGATGGCCCAGAAACACCTTAAGAGATGTTCAACATCATTAGTCATCAGGGAAATGCAAATCAAAACAACCCTGAGATTCCACCTCACACCAGTCAGAATGGCTAAGATTAAAAACTCAAGAGACAACAAGTGCTGGCGAGGATGTGGAGAAAGAGGAACACTCCTCCACTGTTGGTGGGATTGCAAAATGGTAAAACCGCTCTGGAAATCAGTTTGGTGGATCCTCAGAAAATTGGGCATGTCCCTTCCAGAGGACCCTGGCATACCACTCCTGGGCATATACCCAGAGGATTCCCCTGCATGCAATAAAGACACATGCTCCACTATGTTTATAGCAGCCTTGTTTATAATAGCCAGAAATTGGAAGGAGCCCAAATATCCCTCAAAGGAGGAATGGATACAGAAAATGTGGTATATTTATACAATGGAATACTACTCAGCAATTAAAAATAATGAATTCATGCAATTTGTAGGTAAATGGTTAAACCTGGAAAATATCATCCTGAGTGAGCTAACCCAATCACAAAAGAATGCACATGAAATGCAATCACTGATAAGTGGATATTAATGAGCCCAGAAGCCCTAAATACTCAAGACACAAATAGCAAGTCAAATGATTCCCAAGAAGAAGAAAGGAGAGGACCCTGGGCATGTAAAGATTGCATCCAGTTTAGTAAAGAAACCGAGGGGGGAGGGGGAATGATTGGGGAATAGTTGGGGGGGAGAAGAACTATGGGAACTATGGTGGGTGGAAACTGGGAAAGGGGAAAGCCTTTGAAATGTAAACATAGAATATAGAAAATAAAAATAACTAAAAAAAAAAAAGAATTTATTTCAGAAATGACAGAGAAAAAATTGCTTTAGTTAGAACCAAGCAAAGTTTTGTCCTATATTCACAGGGAAATAAAACCAAATTACTGAGTTACATATCTCCCTAAGAACCTAAAGTTTTCCTTCCAAAGAAGAAAGTACCAGAATAAAAAACTGTAAGGTAACCTAGAACGACCCTTGGGCTATTAAAATATTATACTGTGTATCACAATATGCAAGGTGTTGGAGAAAGTCTACAAATTAAAAGGCAATACAAACTGTTAAATCATAACTACATTTTCAAGACTCCAGGATAGTCTAGGGAGGAGAATTCAGAACTCCCCTCCATTTCAATAACATCAGTGTCTCAGTTCATCAGAGCATGCTATGTGTTGTTCAGATGTATCAGAGATCTCTTCCACACAAATCAAAGGCTGAGAAGTCTAAAGTTAAAGTGGCTGCTGGAAAACTGAATATCTAGTGAGTATTTGCTGTTTTGTTCTTAGATAACTGGACACTAGGTATGAAGATGAGAGGGGCTCTCTGAGGTTTCTTATATGCACACTAAATCCTATTAATGAAGGCAAAGCTCTCATGACCTGACCTTCCTAATACTATAACATTATTTAACATTACACATTAGAATTTAACATATGGATAAAGGGTGAAGGAACTCAACCATTAGTAATCAGTTTTATGTTAGAAAAATTAGATTTATAGTATATTGAGTCACAAAATCTGGGAATGGCATCTAGAAGTCTACATTTCACAAATCCTGCTGGGCAACTCTCGCACGTGCCAATGTTTCAGAACCTCTGGGCTAATGAGTGGCAGAATTCAAAGGTCTAATATGGATGTTGAAAATAGACTCAAGCATTTACAATGTAGTCTTGAATAAGTTACTCATTAGAAGTCAAACTTATTCAATGAAATGAATATAATCAGATACCCTCTGTATTATTTTCAGTGTTTTAATAAGTAAGAGCCACTGCTTTGATGCAGAAAATTCAAGTCAGATACACCCTAATGAAAGAAGAACATCAAATAACATTTCACAAGGAAGATACTACTGAAATAAACTCCCACACATATCCAATTCACCTTGAAAGATGTCTGGATCATGAAGGTTTAAAAAGCACAAAACTATCCAAAAGACTCCACATGGGAAAGCCCATTCTGTAAGAATGTGAAACATGGTGAATATGTTGAGAGGCATAACCTGGGCTTAATCCATACTCTATCACCCCCTTGTAGAGAGAATTATGAGATTTAAGGCCATAAATAATTTACATAGACACCAACAGATCTTCTAAGTATCAGAGCCATCCTCTTGAATATGCCAAGACCTGTGAAATTTTGCCAAAGATAGCAAGCCATGTCCACAAGCAAAAGCTGTTCTTTAGTGACTTCTAGGGTGGGAATTGCAGAGCATTCCAGAATGAATGTCACTTCTGGAAACTAGGAATTTTCTCAGGCCTTTCTCATGTGCCTACAGTGTCCCCAAATATCTCCTTCTGTCTTCCCTGTGGATCATATAAAAGATTACTTGTAGCCAGTAGAACTTCATATACATGTTTCAACTGCTAGCCTTGACCCCATAGGATGGTTTAATGTTTCCTTTGAGCAGAGTGATAGTTCTAGTGTATCTCTCAACTATAAACAACCCCCTCATTTGACGTGTCTAACCATAGCTTAATTCCTGGGACTGAAAGAAGTTGGGCCATTAGGATCAAGCAAATGGCACTATCCCATATCATTTTTTACTTGAATGTTGACTATGAAGATAGCAAGAATCCACAAATAAAAAAAAGAATCCACAAATAAATCTTACTGAGTTTGACACTGAGTTAAATCCGTAACTATAGACTATTTTATGCTCATATCCAAAGAGTCTCAGTATTGAGATCTCTGCAAAGTTGCCCTCAGGCAAACTTACTCTAGAAGAGACAAAAAAAGAAAAATAAGTGTGTGTGTTGTGTGTGTGTGTGTGTGTGTGTGTGTGTGTGTGTGTTAGGTTTTCATTGCTGATAAGAGACACGACCAAGGCATGGTAACTCTTATAATGGAAAACATTTAATTGGGGCTCACTTACCATTTCAGAGATTTAGTCCATTTGTGTCATGACAGCATGTAGGCAAACATGGTACTGGAGGAGATGAGAGTTTTATATCTTGATCAGAAGGCAGCCAGAAAAAGACTATCATTCGTTTCAAGATCTTGGTGTTTTGATGTATATTATAAAATAAAAAATACAAATATCTAAAAATAAGTGCTCAAAGGCCACTCCTTAAGGGAAAGTCAGCTCTTGGAAATCTCCATTCTCCCTGAATGAGGTCCAAATAAGTTCCTTCACAAAGTGCATGCAACAGATTATTTATATGCCCTAGCATTCATATGATGAAATCCTCTCTCCAATGTGTGTATTGGTTTACTACTGGAGTAATTGGTCAGGAGGGTAACTAAGATTACTGGACATATAAACAAATTAATGTGTTATAGTATGGAACTCGGGGAGCTCTTATCTTCTACTGTGTGAGGTTATTTAGCCTTATCCAACCCAGAAAGTCCTCACTGGATCTTAGCCATGCCAATACCTTAATCCTGTACTTTCAGCCTCTAAAACCTGAACAAAAATACAACGCTGTTATTTGTAAGCCATCCAGTGTGCCAGACTTTGTTACGGTATCCCAAACTGACCCAGGCAATACAGAGTCGCCTAACAAACAAAAGACATTCCTTTAGAGAGGTCCAAATATTTTATAGGGACCTGAGAATCTACTGAGCTGCACACTCCTGTAGGATATAGCTTTTGGGTTAAAGCTGAATGAATGACTTAACATTTATCTCCTTAATAAATGCCTTTGTGATGAACAATTTTATGGATTTATAAAACTAAAAAATTATATACTATAACAATAATTTACTATAACAATTCAAGATATACTTTTAAAATAAAACTTTGTTCCTCACTTTTCTGATATTTAATTATGTTATGCATATATGTACAAGTACAGATTTATATATATGTATATATATGTTTATATGTTTAAACACGTGTACATATCACTCATACTTGGGTTTATTTATATAAATACACATATATATATTTTCATTTTATTTTATTTTAAAATTAATGCTTAATAATCATTTCTGATAGCATTTTTCCCTTTCTCTTTCTCCACTTGCACTTTAGGTTAATTGCTTTTATTCTTTAACATTAAAAAGCCAAATAATAACCACAAAAATATTCCATAGCAACCCTCCTGCCAGCAGGTTTGTGGGCATTCTCTCCTGCTCCTAGGATATCTTAGAGGACATTGCCTATAAGGTATTCCTTCACTCAGAAGAGGTCCCCTGTGGAGTTAGCTACCTCAAGAGGACGATGGTGTATACCAGCTTTCTTCTCATGTTCCCATTTCTGACTCTCCTTCTACATCTCCCCATGCTAAATATTTTCTCCTTCATCTGAGTCTACTTGCAGATACTCAGGCCCCATTGATTTCTTTTCATCTGAATCCTAGATTCTGGACTCATCTCTTCATTGTCGCCATTTAGAAAAGTAATCATATTAGGCCAGTACAGAAATCCCTGTAAATATGTGATCAAATTCCTTATAGAAAAAAAAACTGAAATGCTCAGGCATATTTCTCAATTCTCATATCAAGTGTCTGTCAGCCTAACCTGTCTTTCTCAAGAATCTTGTCAAATCAACTTAGTCCATCAGAATTTCCATTATCCTGGATGTTTTCTCTGCAGCTTAGCTATCAGTTTCTAGTTTGTGTTAGGTTCCTGTTGAACTGGGCTCTCTTACTGCTACAAGCTCTGGTTTTAGCACTTATACAGTGTGCCATTAGCCTTCCTTACTGGTCTCCACATGCTCTTTTATCTTCCATTCTCTCTTCTTTGATCTCTTATTGTGCAAATTTATCCACAAACAATCACCTTTTCTTCTCCTGTTCTCAGGGTCTGCCCTTGGCCTCTGCAGGGTTGCTTACTCACAATAGAAGGTTCCTTCTATGATGCTACTGAAACTGGGCTCTCTAAAGACAGAGAAAGGAAAACATTCATGTTGACTAATTTAGCATCATTATTACTTTAAAAATGGAAGACAAGCAACATAAAAAGGATATAGAACCAATAAGCATCTTAAGAAATTAATTTTTCTAGGAACCAATAAAAGGTATATTACAATAAAATGGTATTTTAAGATCACAAGTTGACAATGACTAAAAATGTCCAGAGTTATATGATAAATTTATCTCTCAATGTATATAGTACTTACTATCTTTTATTTATCCAACTTGTTTTTGTTTATTTGTTTAATTTGGTGTTTTTTATTTATATGTGTGTGTTTAAAACAAAACAATTGTCCATGTGAATTATGGAACATGCATGTGGATGCCAGTGGAAGCCAGAGGAGAGTGTCAGATCTCTTGGAACTGAATTTATAAGCAATTAGGAGCTACCTACTATAAGTGCTGGGAGCTGAAATCAGCTCGTCTACAAGAAAAGCAAGTGCTTGTAAGATGCTGAACTGTCTATCTCTTCAGCCCTTTGTAAACTGCATAATTTTATATGACTGATTAGTATACCTATTGCTTAATAAGTTTTATTTTATTTATTTTATTTAAAGTCATCTTTTTAGGACTTTTTCTTAAGAAAAATATCTAAGAATGTATATGGTTAGTTAGCTTTAGGCATAGTCATAAAAGTATTTCCATTAGCAGAGTAAGTTGAAAAAAGTATCAAATAAGTGTTCATTTTCATCTCTTATAAATGTTTTCCTCACCAATTCATTCTAAGCAAATGGGTAGACAGCTATTATAACCATTTAGTTTGTCCACTTTAAATAGTTAAAATGAAAACTTTAATGTCAAGGTAGGTGAAAGCTATTGATTAAAGTTTGGAAAAGAATAAAAGGATTTCTTATTTTTCTTTGCCAACAATAGCTAAGCAAAAGGAAACATAGAAGAAACAATTGAATAACTGAAATTAGCAAGGTTAAAATAGGCACTGATCTGTAAACTAATGTGCAAAATATGTCCATCACCTGTAATCTCAATTTGCATGTAATAGAGAAAGAGAAACACTCCTCCATTGATGATGGGATTGCAATCTGGTAATTAGTCTGGTGGTTCCTCATAAAATTGGACATAGTACTACTTGAGGACCCAGGTATATCACTCCTTGGCAGATACCCAAAGGATGCTCCAACATATAACATGAACACATGTTCTACTATGTTCATAGCAGTCTTATTTATAATAGCCAGAAGCTGGAAAGAACGTGGATGTCCTTCAACAGAGGAATAGATACACTTAATAAAATACTACTCAGCCATTAAAATCAATGGCTTCATGAAATTCTTAGGCAAATAGATGGAACTAGAAAATATCACCCTGAGTGAGATAACCCAATCACAAAAGAACATAAATGGTATGTACTCACTAATAATTGAATATTAACCCAAAAGCTGAGAATACCCAAGATCTAATTCACCGACCATATGAAGCTCAAGGAGAAGAAAGACCAAAGTGTGGGTGCTTTAGTCCTTCTTAGAAGGGGCTTCAAAACACTTATAAGAGGAAATACAGAGACAAAGTGTGGAGCAGAGACTGAGGAAAGGCCATCCAGAGACTGCCCCACCTGGGGACCCATCCCAGATACAGTCACCAAATCCAGACACTATTGTGGATGCCAAGAAGTGCTCACTTACAGAAGCCTGATAGAACTGTCTCCTGGGAGGCTTTGCAGAGCCTGACAAATACAGAGGTGGATACTAGCAGCTACCCATTGCACTGAGCATGGGGTCCCCAACGGAGGAGTTAGAGAAAGGACTGAAGGAGCTGAAGGTGTTTGTAACCCCATAGGAAGAACAACAATATCAAGCAACCAGATCCCCCAGAGCTCCCAGGAACTAAACCAACAACCAAAGAGTACACATAGAGTGACCCATGGGTCCAGACCCATATGTAGCAGAGGATAGCCTTGTTGGGTATCAATGGGAGGAAAGGCCCTTGGTCCTATGAGGCTTGATGCCCCAGTGTAGGGGAATGCAAGAGCAGTGATATAGGAGTGGGGGAGTCGGTGGGGGAACACCATTATAGAAACAGGAAGAAAGGATGGATGGGATGGGGGCGTCCATCGGGGAAACCAGGAAAGGTGATAACAGTTGAAATGTAAATAGATAAAATATCCAATAAAAAAAAGAGACCTTGTGAAATTTCCCCCATCCACATTGGCATGACAACTGGTATTATCATTATTCAGGCCTTGTTTGGCAAACTGCATTGTTGAGATGCCATAGGTATAATCACCCTGACATGCCTCAAAGACATAGTCTCACCACAGACATCTATGAATTACCTTGTAAAATTGTGGTTTTCTGGGTTTATTCCTCTGAATATAGAAAGGCTCGATAACTTACAGTGGAATGATTATTTGGTTCCATTTGGTTCCATTTGGTTCTGGACACTGATATGTTTATGATAGGGTGGCTAAACCTGCTACATCACAACATGTTTGAAAAGCTGAAGGGCAAGTGTGCTTCAATCATAGAGTGCTGGGAAAACAGAATATAGAACATGCAAGTGGTAACGGTTGAACCATTACAAACTTTTCACGAGGACAAACCTACTCCTTCAAGAAAGGCATGAAACCCATTTATTTTCCTAATTGCCATTCAATAGTGCCACTTCTCAATGCCATCTCTGTGCAATTAAATTTAAGGTGATCAGAAGGGATAAATCATATTCTAACTATAGCACCAACTCATAAAGCCCAGGCCCAATTGCCCAATCACCTCTCAAGTTCCCACCTGGCATATGCAATCAAATTTTAATAAATAAGGTAGAAATTACAGACGTTCAAAGTAGAGCATTCCTTTTTATGTTTTCCACAGATATGCTTCATTGAGTCCCAGTAACTCTATTTTCAGCATCAATTAAATCCATAGCATTGAATAAATAATGTGCTTTCAAAATACAATGGCAAGGACAGGCATAGGCTATGGGTTCCCACTGCAAAGGGAGCAGAAGAACAGAAGGGAGGAATAACAGGTCCCAAGTATGTCTAAGTCAACATAACACCATAGTATTTTAAACTGTCAGCCTTGAGAATCATCTTAGACTCTACATCCTTTAGTCCAGACACATGAAGATGAGGACTGGGTTCATCCCAATGCTTTGCCAGCCAGAATATATACTGATCTCATTTGATGGTGTGATATGCTTGCATTTCTCTTAGCTGGCAATATACCATTATGTCTCTGTAGTTCTGAGGTCCCAAAAATTGTTCCTCCAAGGTTTCATTAACAGATGTTGTCTCTGGTAGCTGCACATCTGCAGGACTTTTCTTCATAACCATAAAGATCTCAACAGCATCTCTAAAATCTGGATGAATGAAGCCTTGGATCTGCTGTAGTGCATCCTGCCCAATGCAGAAGTAGGGGCAGAAGGAAACTATATAAGCTTACTGTTTGGGGCCTCCAAAGTGCCTCCTATCCCTACATCCTACACTAGGAAGAAGATACTTTTACATCATCAGACCGGCCCTTACTGTTGGGAAAATTCACTTACATAAGAGGCATAGGAGGTTTTCCTGGCCATCAACCCATTTGCAGAGGACATAAGACTGAGATTATAATAAATTAGTTTTCAAGGAAGATAATTTTTCTATTTTCTATTTCATTTGACTTCCAAAATATCTTTTTGAAACTTTCACAACCCTTTATTAGTATACATCAAATTAAGACACGTCTTGAATAGAAGCCACAGGAGACTCTACTTTATCCAAGGTCGGTATGGTTTTCCAGGTCATTTCATGATTTGTGTCATAGATAAGGTCATCATCTACTTATGAGCAACCTGTGCCACAAACTTCTGTCCTGGAGAAAACTAAGTCAATGAAATGGAAAACTATTTGATTTATCAATTTACAATTTCTAAGAGCTGAAGATTACACTCTAACAAAATATCCATCAATTAAACTTAAAAGCCATCTTGATGTCTTTGTGGATCAAGTACTTCAGTTTGTACATGTAACTTCTGGAGACTGATTAAAATTCAAAATCTGTACCCAGGGGTTAAAGACAGATGCTAAGATTCTGCATTTTAACATGCTGCCTGGGGCATCCGTACCTGTTCTCAGAATACACTTTGAAAAAACAAGGACTTTGAAGGCTCTTATTGATTATCATTGAATAATGGGTTTTTATTTGTAAATGAAATCAGGTTGAAAAGGGAAGGACAGTGTGAGTCAGGGGGAAATAATTCAAGCTCTCTTAGTTCTGAATGAGGTGGACGATCAATTGGGGCAGAACCTGTGACACTAGAGATGACACTGTCCTCAATGTGTCCTTCTCAATAAAACAAGCTGCCTTTCTAGCATATGAAATACTGTTTTAGTAAATCCAGCTTTAATTTTGCTATTCATGATGAATCATTTTACAATTGCTTTAATTGGAATAAATGTATTTATTTTAAAACGCTAAC
The DNA here is from genome assembly GCA_964023405.1 of Apodemus agrarius. Lineage (NCBI taxonomy): Eukaryota > Metazoa > Chordata > Mammalia > Rodentia > Muridae > Apodemus > Apodemus agrarius. The sequence continues at coordinate 73,238,679 of OZ030018.1, forward strand.
CGTCCTGCTGAGAATACATCACAGTAACTATTTGGTTATACAGAAAATGGAAAATTAAATTATCTTCCTGAGAAAGTGACCTCTTCTCTTTACATAGTCACACACTTAATGAAACATCCAGTAGAGAATGTGGTCAAAGGACCACTATGAGGTGGGTTATGATGTGCCTTCTCATGCAAACAGTTTTTTTTTTAATTTCATCTCAACATCTGGCTTTAAATTAACTGTCAGAAAGCAAGAGAGACTCATGTGCAGTTCCTGGTGTGTACAAGAGAGTAATAGATTTTCCCAGTAAATAACTGGAATACACAAAACCCACAGTGAAAATGGCATGCCTTGATGACCTAATAAGTCGTATATTTTCCAGGATAAACTTTAAAGAGGAGAAAGAGAAGGGGCAAGAAGAAGCCTAGAGATGACATTTATCTTTACAGAACTTGCTGTAAGTAAGCCCACTCATATCCTAGGTCTTTGGGATCAGCTCTGTGTGGAAGCATCGAAGCATCCATGGGTCACCTTTTCCCAGCTGCCCGAGCCCTGTTGTTTTTTATCACCTTCTCTGGCAGATGTGATATAATTCTTTTTGCCAGCCTTCTCTTTCCAGCCAGCTGCTTGGTGCCCAGGCTCTCAGGATTGTTTCCTCTGGGCAAAAGCACTTCTGACATGGGGCACCCCACTCAGTGGGGCAGGGCCTTGTCATATCCTGACAGCCTGAACTCCCACTGCAAGATGCAGCTCGTCCTCTGTCCCTTTTGCCCTGGTGTCACATTAAGAAGTCTGACCAGTCTATATCTGCAAAAGCTCTCTTTATTGTGACAGATCATAACTGCCAGGCATACCAATTAAAATACAGCAAGAGGGTAAAGAGAAATTGATGGAAAAATCTGCTATTTACCAAGAAGCCTGTGTCCTCATGTGTAGGTGGCTTCTAATGCTTAACGTGACATTATCTGATTAATGGGTTAGTTTTTTTCCCCCAGACACACACACCAAGAGTACAGTGCCCATTTTAAGCTGGTCTTATTTACCTTGACTGCCGCTGACCTTTCTTTTTGCCATAATTATTCTTCTTCCGTAGGTGAAAACAAATTCTATCTACTTCAAGTTTGCTGGGAATACCACATATTTCCATTTTCCATTAGTGGAACACTTCAACTCCTACACATATATCAGAACATGCAAACTCACTTCTTTTCATTGGCAAATCTTTTTTTTTTCCCAGTGCATTTTACCTACTTAGCTTGCAACTTAACTTCAGCTCCAGAGTGGGTAGAAGTAGACCTAGAAATTTACACAATGGCCCCAGGATTTACCTGAAAGATCATCACCAAAATAAAATCATTGCTTCCCCTAGACCAATTTTCTTATATTAATACAAACTTCCATGATGGTGTCTCTTTCCCTGCTCCAGATCTCAGTGCTTACAGAAACGGTACTTTTAGCAGCCTTGGGCTATGAAAACCCTCATCTTTGTTATCCTTCTCTGTAGTAAGGATTCCTTTTCCTTCAAACTTATTCTATATATAAGTTTCCATTTTGGAACCATAATATTTCATCCTTTATACTTCTGATGCATGCATTGATATATTACTATAGGTTCCTGTCTTCTGACTTTGTTACTTCCTTTCCCTACCACCCACCCCTTCCACGGTGCTTCTCCTTAATTTCTTTCCCCACATCTGGTCCTGCACCTCTCTGATGCTCAATTCCACCTCAACCTCAGTGATGGGTCATCTTCCTCCATTTGTTTGTACTTCTGAATATGGGTTGCTGATCCAGCTGCTGAAACCAAGCAACCATGAAGATTGATGCCACCATAAATGCATGAAGTCCGATCACAGCTGCTCTCCAGATCCACAGAACTCAGCAATTCCTAGTCCTGGCTCTCCATCATTCTCCTATGCCATTTCTCCAAACTGTCACTATTTTCTATGAGCTCCTAAGCGTCACCACCTTAGTTTAGACTTTAACTTACCTTCTCATGTCATACTCTACAATCTCCCAAAATGCCTCCTTCTGCCTTGCTTTCAAGGAATGCACACACTGCTTTCTTCACCCCTAAGTTGCATATGACTTATCCCATGCTTTATGGGCAACTGATTCTTTATCTAGATACAGATGCATATTTGCCCCTGTTATCATATGCATCTTTACTTCTTTGTACCAGGAAATTTTTCTATTGTTAACACATTTGCCATGCACTTTAATCTTTTCCCTCTCTTGTCGATCATTACCAACATCAATTAAACATGTATAACTTTCTTACACTCCAAATCTCTTAGTGTAATCATAACTCTATATAATATAGAATAGAGTTTTCAAAAAATATAGTAAAGCTTTTAACCGTGTTTCAGTGGATAAGTGATACTGTAATTAGTTTTGTTATACTTACTGAAATTATCAAGTTATTTTTATCATAAGCATTTGATGCTTTTGTAGGTAAACTATCACTTTGTAAACACATGAATTTTTTTCCAACAATTTTTTTTCAGCAATATCAGTTCAGTGGCTTTGAGAGTTAAGGATAAGACTGTCTTGCCATCTCTGAGCGCCCTCTGCTGGCAATAATAAAGAATAGCACACAAACAAACCTTGCAGCCCTAAAGTTTGTGACCATAGCTAGGCCTGGTGATACACACCTGTAATCTCAGAACGTAAGAGGTACAGACAAGAGGAGAAGAAGTATACATCAAACCTTATCTACATGCTGAGTTCAAAGCCAGCCTGATACATGAGAGTGGTACTTGTTGTAGTTCATAGGCTTTACAGAAGACTAAAGCTATTGACTGGGGAAGCTTGCATAGCACCTTTGCATACCAGGAGAGCTAATCCTCAAGGAGGCTTATCTTTGAAGCCCTGCGTATGAAGTGCATGATGCTTTTGGCAATAGAATTCTACTTTGAAGTCCAGGGAGGAAACCAAGGACAATGAATGGCAATAGCCTATACTGTTTTGGAGTCTCTTGAACTCTGCTGAACAACAGCTTGAAAAGAGAGTTCCCATGGCCAGCTCTGAAGCTGTCAGTAGATGGTCAATGACTCTTCCTGTTCTTACAAGGGAGTCCAAGGTTTAGAGAAGGTGGGTTTGGGATGGCCACATCAGAGTGGTGGGCAACTATCTGTCAGATATGCAGCCTGTACAAATAGCTTCAAGTGGAAGGAAAGTGCATTTTCCCATTCTGCCAAAAATGCCTGGTGTGATTAAGTAATTCACAACTCATTTCTCTCTCTCTCTCTCTCTCTCTCTCTCTCTCTCTCTCTCTCTCTCTGTGTGTGTGTGTGTGTGTGTGTGTGTGTGTATGTGTGTGTGTGTGTGTGTGTGTGTGTGTAGCCAGATTCTTGGCCATTTTGTATTCTCTCATGTTCTCTTTGTTGTTATAATTAATGATAATTATGCAAAACTCTATATCAGAGCACAATTGTACTTTTCATTCTTTGAAGATACTGATATGTGTGTGTATATTACATTTCAGTTAGTTCATATGAAAATTTTTAAAATATGACTTTCACTTTTTTCTGTACCATATACTTCAAGTAGTTCTTATAATGAATCAGCTAGATATTAGCATGCAGATAGTCTTGTCTCTTTCAATAGGAATGCTGAGACCCAAAACATTTAGATTAGCTCCTCAAAATGGTTTGGTTTTATCACTTTGTTCCATTACCTGGTCCTCCCTTTGGCCCACTTTTCTGTGTTTCTTCCAGACAACATCTCACTGTAATCTTTCTCCCAGTACTTACTTGCTAGGCAAGAGAATTCTCTGGATAGCAATTCTGGCCCAACCCTTTTACTCTTCTCTTCTGTACTTCCCATGCAAAAGGAAAAATAACTCTTCTAAATCCACCCAAGATAGGAAGGAAATTGATGGGAAATCCTGGGCTCTGTTATTGTTTTCTGCAAACAAAGCACTATAAACACAGTGGTTAAATAGTTACATCTCCCTCGATTGTAACACTATGGGCAGGTTGACTTTCAGGGACCCTTGACTGCTGTGCTTGGGTAGCATTTGCAGATAAAACCTCCTCTACCCTGGCAACTATCCTGACCATTCAGGGATTGGCTTGGAGGGAATCTTTGGCTTCTGTTGATCCTTTATACCTATGTGAAAAATGTAAATCTGCTTCATATATTTTGTGCCCGAAATTGTGGCTGTCTCACTAAAAGTTTGTAACCAGATAATAATGCAAAACTGTATATAAAAGCTTAATAGTACTTTTGATTCTTTCAAGATACTGAAGAAACCTTCTTTCCTCCTGAAAATGTGCCCTTAGATAAGCAACGTAAAAAAGGCCCCTGGAAACTTGTTTCTCCTGATAATCTAGGGCCCAAACTTGGGGCTTCTGGCATGCATCTATGATTTGACAAACAACTTAGTTTCTTAAGAAGGGAAAAGCTTCAGCAGTATCATTACCTTGGTATAATTTAACATCATTCTCTTGTCTTTTATGTACCATGTTCATACGTTTAATTTCAATTGCATCTTAAATCCACAAAGTGTCATTGTTTAAAAAGTCAGTATTTGTCCCACCTGCTGGACCCCAGACAAACCCAGGAGACACGAGGTTTGCCCCATCCATTTTGAGCTGCACTGTCCAGGCCACACCTCTACCTGGAATGTCCACTCCACACCCCATCCTACAGTTCTCCCACCTCCCAGGAGGCCTGCTGCCACTCAGGACAACCAGTCTCAGAGGCCTGTCACTTCCAGGGACTACCAGACCAGTCAACACCAGAAACAACCATATAGCTAAAGGCAAGCACAAGATCACAATCAACAAAAGCAAGTGCAATGTGGCACCATAAGAACCCAGCTTTCCTACTACATCAAGCTCTGGATATCCTAAAACATCAGAAGAGCAACACTGACCTTAAATCTCATCTTATGAAGATGATGGAGGCCTTTAAAGAGAAATGAATAAATTGCTTAAAGAAATACAGGAAAATACAATCAAACAGGTACAAGCCTTTAAAGAGGAAACAAATAAATCCCTTAAAGAATTGCAGGAAAATACTATCAAACAGGTGAAGAAAATAAATAAAACTATTCAGGACCTGAAAATACAAATAGAAGCAACAAATAAAATACAAATAGAGGCAACACTGGAGATTTAAAACCTAGGAAAGAGAATGAGAACTACAGATGCAAGCATCACCAACAGAATACTAGAGATGGAAGAGAGAATTGCAGGTATAGAAGGTACAATAGAAGAGAGTGATTCATTAGTCAAAGAAAATAACAAATCTAAAAAGTTTCTTACACAAAACATGCAGGAAATTTGGGTCACTATGAAAAGACCAAACCTAAAAATAATAGGACTAGAAGAGGGAAAGTTTCCCAATTCAAAGGCCCAGGAAATATCTTAAGTAAAATCATAGAAGAAAACTAACCTAAAGAAAGATAAGATATGACTATAAGTGAACAAGAAGCTTTCAAAGAACACCAAATAGATTGAACCAAAACAGGAAAATCCTCCAACCACATAATAATCAAAACACTAAATGTACAGAACAAAGAAAGAATACTATATGCTGCAAGGGAAATAGGCCCAGTGACATATAGAGCAGACCTATCAGAATTATACCTGACTTCTAAACAGAGATTTTAAAAGTCAAAAGGGTGAAAATTTTTTGTTTAGCTCTGTGCCCCATTTTTTGATAGGGTTATTTGTTTCTTTGCGGTCTAACTTCTTGAGTTCTTTGTATATATTGGATATTAGCCCTCTGTCGGATGTGGAGTTGGTGAAGATCTTTTCCCACTTTGTTGGTTGCCGTTTTGTCCTTCTGACAGTGTCCTTTGCTTTGCAGAAACTTTGTAATTTTATGAGGTCCCATTTGTCAATTCTTGATCTTAGCGCATAAGCTATTGGTGTTCTGTTCAGGAACTTTTCCCCTGTGCCCAAGTCCTCCAGGGTCTTCCCAAGTTTCTTTTCTAATAGTTTCAGTGTGTCTGGTTTTATGTGGAGGTCCTTGATCCACTTGGAGTTGATCTTAGTGCAAAGAGATAAGAGTGGGTCAATTCGCATTCTTCTGCATGTTGACCTCCAGTTGAACCAGCACCATTTGTTGAAAAGGCTATCCGAGAAACACCTTAAAAGATGTTCAACATCATTAGTCATCAGGGAAATGCAAATCAAAACAACCCTGAGATTCCACCTCACACCAGTCAGAATGGCTAAGATTAAAAACTCAAGAGACAACAGGTGCTGGCGAGGATGTGGAGAAAGAGGAACACTCCTCCACTGTTGGTGGGATTGCAAAATGGTAAAACTGCTCTGGAAATCAGTTTGGCGGATCCTCAGAAAATTGGGCATGGCACTTCCAGAGGACCCTGGCATACCACTCCTGGGCATATACCCAGAGGATTCCCCTGCATGCAATAAGGACACATGCTCCACTATGTTTATAGCAGCCTTGTTTATAATAGCCAGAAATTGGAAGGAGCCCAAATATCCCTCAAAGGAGGAATGGATACAGAAAATGTGGTATATTTATACAATGGAATACTACTCAGCAATTAAAAATAATGAATTCATGCAATTTGTAGGTAAATGGTAAGACCTGGAAAATATCATCCTGAGTGAGCTAACCCAATCACAAAAGAATGCACATGAAATGCAATCACTGATAAGAGGATATTAATGAGCCCAGAAGCCCTAAATACTCAAGACAGAAATAGCAAGTCAAATGATTCCCAAGAAGAAGAAAGGAGAGGACCCTGGGCCTGTAAAGATTGCATCCAGTTTAGTAAAGAAACCGAGGGGGGAGGGGAAATGATTGGGGAACAGTTGGGGGGGGAGAGGAACTATGGGAACTATGGTGGGTGGGAATTGGGAAAGGGGAAAGCCTTTGGAATGTAAACATAGAATATAGAAAATAAAAAAAAAAATAAAAATAATAAAAAACCAAAAAACAAAAAACAAAACAACAACAACAACAAAAAAAAAGTCAAAAGGGCCCACGCAGATGTCTTGCAGACATAAGGGACCACAAATATAAGCCCAGACTACTACACCCAGCAAAAGTTTCCATCATCATAGATGGAGAAACCAATATATTCTATTAAAAACCAAATTTAAAGAATATCTTTCTATGAATCCAGTACTATAGAGGATACTATAAGGAAAACTCCAACACAAGCAGAGTAACTATACCCAATAAAACACAAGGAATTAATTATCTCACAGAAACCAAACCAAAAACAAGTATCATACATATATATACTGTACCACCGTCAACATCAAAATAACAGGAACTCACAATCAGTGATCATTAACATCTCTCAACATCATTGGACTCAGTTCCACAATAAAATGACAAAGGCTATCAGACTGCATATATAAACAGTGTCCATCATTCTGCTACATATAAGAAACATAATTCAGCAACAAAGATAGACAGTACCTCAGAGTAAAGGGCTGAACAAGATTTTCCAAGCAAACAGACCCAAGAAACAAGCTGGAATAGCTATTATAATATCTAAAACAAAAACAAAAACAAAAAAGACTTTCACCCAAAAGTAATTTTAAAAAATGGGAAAGGAAAAAGAACAAAAAAAATTCTGAGAAAACAAAACAAAAACAAAAAGCCCTTAAGTTCTCACTCTCTTTTCTGTCTCTTGTCCCTTGCTCTCCCTCTTTCACTCTACTCTTGTACAATAAAGCTGAAAAACCAAAAGGGAGGTAGGGGGGAAGAGTACTTCATACTCATCAAAGGAAAAAGTCACCAAGATGATGTCCTCAATTCTGATATCCATTCCCCAAATGCAAAGGAACCTACATTCATAAAAGAAGCAGAAACATTACTGAAGCTTAAATCACACATAGAACCCCATACGATAATAGTGGGAGACTTCAACATTCAAATCTCACCAATTGACAACACAGAAACATCAGAAAGCTCACATTCTTGTGGAAACTGAACAACTACTTACTTAGGGATCACTTGGTCAGAGATGAAATAAAGAAATAAATTAAAGACTGTCTAGAATTCAATGAGAATGAAAGCAGAACATACCCAAACTTATGGGACACAATGAAAGCAGTGTTAAAAGGAATATTCAGAGCACTAAGGGGCTCCATTAAGAACTTGGAGAGATCTTAAACTAGCAACTTAACAGCACTGCTGAAATCTTTAGAACAAAAAGAAGCAAATACACCAAAGATGAGTATATGGCAGGAAATAGTCAAACTTAGGTATGAAATTAATCAATTAGAGACAAAGAGAACAATACAAAGAATAAAGAAAAGCAATAGCTGATTCTTTGAGAAAAAATCAATCAGATAGACAAACACTTATCCAAACTAACTAAAAGGCAGAAAGAATGTATCCAAATTAACAAAATCATAAATTAAAAGGGAGACAGAACTACAGACAAATGCAGAAATTCAAAATAATCATTAGGTCTTACTTTAAAAACATGAACTCCACAAACTTTCAAAATATAAATGAAATGAATAATTTTCTAGATAGATATTAAGATCAGGCACACTATCAAAACAGTCCTATAACCCTTAATGGAAAAGAAGCAGTCAATAAATGTCCCAACAACAAAAATCCCACATGATTTTAGCTCAGAATTCTACCAGACTTTCAAAGAAGAGTTAATACCAACACTCCTCAAACTATTCCACAAAATAAAATCAGAAGAATCAAAGCCAATCTTATTCTTTGAGACCATAGTCACCCTAATAACTATACCATACAAAGACTCAAGAAAGAAAGATAATTTCAGACCAATTTCTCTCTTTTTTTACTTTTCATTTTATTAGATATTTGCTTTATTTGCATTTCAAATGGTATCTCCTTTCCTCATTACCCCTCCGAAAACCCCCATTCCCATCTCTCCTCCCCTACTTATCAACACTCCTCCCAGTTTCATGACCTGGCATTCCCCTACACTGTGGCATCGAGCCTTTATAAGACCAATGGCCATTCCTTTCATTGATGTCTGAAAAGGACATCCTCTGCTACATATGTAGCTGGAGCCGGCTGTGAGTCATGAGTATTTTGATCCACCTTCTAAGAAGGATCAAAGCATCCACACTTTGGACTTCCTTCTTCTTTAGCTTCATGTGGTCTGGGAGTTGTATCTTGGGTATTCTGAGCCTTTAGGCTAAAATCTACTTATCAGCGAGTGCATACGGTGTATGTTCTTTTATGATTGGGCAACCTCACTCAGGATGATATTTTCTAGTTCCATGCCTAGGAATTTCATGAATTTATTGTTTTTAATAGCTAAACAGTACTCTATTGTATAAATGTACCACAATTTCTGTATCCATTCCTCCATCAAGGGACATCTGGGTTCTTTCCAGCTTGTGGTTATTATAAATAAAGTTACTATGAACATAGTGGAGCATGTGTCCTTATTTCATGTTGAAGCACCTTCTGGGTATATGCCCAGGAGTGTTATTGCTGGGTCCTCAGGTAGTACTATGTCCAGTTTTCTGAGGAACTGCCAAATTGGTTTCCAGAATGGTTTTACCAGCTTGCAATCCCACCACCAATGGAGGAGTGTTCCTCTTTCTCCATATTTGTTGTCCCCTGAGTTTTTTTATCTTAGCGATTCTGATGAGTGTGAGGCAGAATCTCAGTATTATTTTGATTTTTATTTCCCTGATGATTAAGGATGTTGAATATTTCATTAGGTGTTTCTCAGCCATCTGGTATTCCTCAGTTGAGAATTCTTTGTTTGGCTCTGTAACCCATTTTTAATAAGGTTATTTGGTTCTCTGGAGTCTAACTTCTTGAGTTCTTTGTATATATTGGATATTAGCCCTCTATCAGATGTAGGATCAGTAAATATCTTTTCCCAATCTGTTGGTTGCCATTTTGTCCTATTGACAGTGTCCTTTGTCTTACAGAAGCTTTGCAAATTTATGAGGTCCCATTTGTTAATTATTGATCTTAGAGCATAAGCTACTGATGTTCTGTTCAGGAAAATTTCCCCCTATGTCCATGTGCTCCATGTTCTTCCCCACTTTCTCTTCTATTAGAATCAGTGTATCTGGTTTTACATGGAGGTCCTTGATCCACTTGAACTTGAGCTTTGTACAGGGAGATAAGAATGGATCAATTTGCATCCTTCTACATTTTGGCTTCATCACAGGGATGCAGGGATAGCTCAATATAAGAAAGTCCGTGAATGTGATCTACTATATAAACAAACTGAAAGGAAAAAATAACATAATCATCTCATTAGATGCCAAAAAGCCTTTGAGAAAATCCAGCACCCTTCATGTTAAAAGTCTTAGAGAGATCAGGGATACAAGGTGCACACCTAGACATAATAAAAGCAATATAGAGCAAGAAAATAGGCAACATCAAATTAAGTGGAGAGAAACTTAAAAAGCAATTCCACTAAAATTAGGGACAAGCCAAGACTGCCCACTCTCTCCTTATCTGTTTAATATAGTACTTGAAGTTCTAGATAGAGCAGTAAGACAACAAAAGGAGAGAGAGGGGTTACAAATTTGAAAGTAAGATATCAAAGTGTCACTATTTGCAGATGATTTGATAGTATACTTAAACAACCCCAAAATTTCCACAAGAGAACTTCTACAATAAACAACTTCAGAAAAGTGGCTGGATATAAAATTAAATCAAAGAAATCACTAGCCCTCCTTTATATAAATGAAATAGGCTGAAAAAGAAATTAGGGAAACAATAGCCACAAATAATATAAAATGTCTTGGTGTAACTCTAACCAAGCATATAAAAGACCTATAAGAAAAGAACTTTAAGTCCCTGAAAAAGGAAATTGAAAAAGATCTCAAAAGATTGAAAGATCTCACATGATCATGTATCAGTAAGATTAACATAGTGAAAATGATGAGCTTACCTAAAGCAATCTACAGATTGAATGCAATTCTTATCAAAATTCCAATACCATTTTTTCTACAGACCTTGAAAGAGCAATTCTCAGCTTCATATGGAAAAAAAACTGAGGATAGCCAAAACAATCTGAAACAATAAACAAACTTTAGTAGGAATTACCATCCCTGATTTCTAGCTGTATTACAGAACAATAGTGATTTTAAATAACTGCATAGTTTTGATGTAGAAATGGATAGTTATTCAATGGAGTCTAATAAAATACCTCAAAATAAGCACACACCTCTGGAAAAAGAAGCCAAAATCCTAAAATAGAAAAAAGAAAGCATTGTCAACAAATGGTTCTGATGTAATTGAATGACTGCATGTAGAAGAATACAAAAAAAAAAAATGTTTATCACTCAGAACAAAACTCAAGTCCAGGTGTATCAAAGACCTCAACATAAAACAAGATACACTAATTATAGTAGAAGAGAAGGTTGGAAATCGTCTTGAACAGATTTGTAGAAGAAACAATTTCCAGAAGAGAACATCAACAGCTTAGTCTCTGATAAATGGGACCTCATGAAACTGCAAAGCTTCTGTAAGGCAAAGGACACTGTCGATAGGACAAAACTGCAACTTGTAGATTAGGAAAAGATCTTCACAAGCCCTACATCTGATAGAGGGCTAATATCCAAAATATATAATGAACTCAAAGAGTTAGGTACCAACAACCAAATAACCTAATAAAAAATGGGGTACAGAGCTAAACAGAGAATTCTCAACAGAGGAATCTTGAATGGCCATAAAGCACTTAAAGAGAAATGTTTGCCAGGCGGTGGTGGCGCACTCCTTTAATCCCAGCACTTGGGAGGCAGAGGCAGGCGGATTTCTGAGTTCAAGGCCAGCCCGGTCTACAAAGTGAGTTCCAGGACAGCCAGGGCTATACAGAGAAACCCTGTCTCGAAAACAGAGAGAGAGGGAGAGAGAGAGAGAGAGAGAGAGAGAGAGAGAGAGAGAGAGAGAGAGAGAGAGAGAGAAATGTTCAACATCCTTAGTCATCAGGGAAATACAAATCAAAACAACTGTGATACTCCATCTCACACCCATCAGAATGGCTAAGATAAAAAACTCAAGTGTTAGCAAATACTGGTACTGGTAAGGATATGAAGAAGGGAATATTCTTCCATTGCTGGTGGGAGGGAAAATTATACAGCCACTCTGGAAATCAATCTGGTGGTTTCTTCACAAATTGAAAGTAGCTTTACCTAAAGATCAAGCTATACTGCTCCTGGACATATACCCAAAAGATGTTCCAACATACCACAAGGACATATGCTCCTCTGTATTCATAACAACTTTATTTTTAATAGCTAGAAAGTGGAAACAATCTAGATGTCCCTCAAAGGAAGTATGGGCACAGAAAATCTGGTTTATTTGCCCAATGGCATACTATTCAGCTATTAAAAGCAAGGACACCATGAATTGTGCAGGAAATGGATGGAACTAGAAAATACCCTGAGTGAGGTAACCCAAACCCAAAAGTACAGACATGGTATGTACTCACTTATAAGTGATACAATACACTCTACAGATGAAAGTAAGCTAACCAAGAAGCAAAGTCCAAGCAAGGATGCTTGAATCTCACTTAGAAAGGTGAATAGAATAGTCATAAGAGGCAGGGAGAAAGAGAAAACTGGGTGAGAGGGGGGACGGGTAGTGCAATGGGGGATCAGGATCAGGTATAGAGAGAGACAGGAGAGAGGGCCAGAGGGCCAGGAGAGTGAATGGAAATTGCACGAGGCCTCTGTAGGACATGGCAGAGACCTGGATAGGGTAGACTCCCAAGAGTTGATTTGTGTGACCTTAACTGAGAAGTACAGCAGTGGGGATGTGGCACCAGAAAAGGCCTTCTCTCATAGCCAAGCAGGACCCATTGGAAGGATAAGGACACCAACCCACCCACAAAGACTTTTGACCCCTAATTTTTCTATCTAAAAGAAATGCAGGGATCGGGGATGGAGCAGAGATTGATGGAATGGCCAACCAATAACTGCCCTAACTTGAGACCCATCCCGTGGACAAGCACCAATCCCTGACACTATTAATTTTACTTTTATGCTTCCAGACAGGAGCCAAGCATAACTGTCCTCTTAGAGGCTCTATCCAGCAACAGACTGAAATAGATGCAGAAACCCAGGACCATATATCAGATTGAGCGTGGGTACGGTACTCTTATGGAAGAGTTGGTGGAAAGATTGAAGGTCCCGGAGGGGATAGGAACTCAACAGGAAGACCAACAGAGTCAACTAACCTGGACCCTTAGGGGGCTCTCAAAGACTGAGCCACTAACCCAGGAGTATACACGTGCTGTTCCAAGCCCCAACCCCTGCACATATGTATCAAATAGGCAGCTCAGTCTTCATTTTGTCCCCCAACAACTGGAGCAGGGGCTGTCCCTAAAGCTGTTGCCTGGGTCTGTGGACACTGTTCCCCTAACTGGGCTGCTGTGACTTGCACTAGTGGGAGAGGATGTGCCTAACCCTGCAAGACTTGATGCCAGGGTAGGTTGGTACTGAGGGGGCACCTCTCCCTTCTCAGAGGTGAAGGGGAGATGGGAAAGGGTAAGTCCTGTGAGAGGTGGAGCCCTGGGAGCAGAGGAGCGGCTGCTATCGGGATTGCAAAGTGAATAAGTAAATACATTAGTGGCAAAAGGGCAGTATTCACCTGTCATTACCAACAAATGTATATGTTTGCGTTATATGGGGAAACCGGGAAAGAGAATAACGTTTGAAATGTAAATAAGGAATATATTCAATAAAAAAAATAAATAAGAGACTGAGAAAATAAAGAAATACATGTCTGTCTTTCATTCAAGAATTTTCTGCTGCCTGAAACACTTATATGCAAATATATGTTAGTATTATTTTTGCATTGATGTTTTATCTGAAAAATGTTTCCTTTTCACTTAAAAAAAACTTTATGGGGATCATTTTCCAATAAAGTATAAGATACTAATAAAATATAAGTGACTAATCAGATGTAGCCATCCTCAGTGGTGGAATATGATCAGGATCTCCTACTTTTCACTCCCTTTATATACACTAGTATCTCTGCGCATGTGTGAACATTTTTCTGTACCTGAAATACAGCTTTATGCTTTTTAGGATTTATTTATTTTATGTGTATGGGTGTTTTGCTTGAATGTACAAACGTGCACCATGTGCAGTGCTTCAAGTGACCAGAAGAGGGCACCAGATCCCCAGGAACGGTTAAGACACACCTATCAGCAGCTTAACTAGAGAGCAGTATCTCCAAGTCCCGGAATGCAATAGTTGTCTTTAAGTCATGATCTAAATTCTTATAATCATGATTGTGCCTAAAATAGCACTCAATTCTTAATAGCATCAGTTATTGAAGGTGTTTATATTTCTCTAACGCAATTTTTTTCTTTTCCATTGGCTTGCAACTAAAACACTGCAAATATCTCTGTCCTTTCTCCATTTTCTTTACTGATATCCTCGATTTTGAGGGGTTTTGTTTTTATTTGTTTTGTAGTTTTCTGTATTTTTTCTGAATGCAACTCTATCTTGCTATTAGAAATGTTTTTTAGAGACTGGAAAGAGATGTCTCGATGGAAAAAGTACACGCTGAAAAGCATGAGTAATCCATTGTGTATATACACCACAATTTCTGTATCCATTCCTATGTTGAGGGACATCTGGGTTCTTTCCAGCTTCTGGCTATTATAAATAAGGCAGCTATGAACATAGTGGAGCATGTGTCCTTATTACATGTTGAAGCATCATCTGGGTATATGCCCTGGAGTGGTATAGCTGGGCCCTCAGGTCCAATTTTCTGAGGAACCGCCAAACTTATTTCCAGAGTGGTTTTACCAGCTTGAATCCCACCAGCAATGGAGAAGTGTTCCTCTTTCTCCACATCTTCTCCAGCATCTGTTTTCTTCTGAGATTTTTATCTTAATCATTCTGACTGGTGTGAGGTGGAATCTCAGTGTTGTTTTGATTTGCATTTCCCTAATAACTAAGGATGTTGAACATTTCTTTAGGTGCTTCAGAGCCATTTGAGTTTCCTCAGTTGAGAATTCCCCGTTTAGCTCTGTACCCCATTTTTTTTAGTAACAGATGTTTGAGTATTTATTGTTTTTATCATTTTTTTCTATATTCTTTGTTTACATTCCAAATGATTTCTGCTTTCCCGGTTCCCCCCTTCCCATAAGTCCCATAAGCCCTCTTCCCTCCACCCATTCCCCAATCAACCCCCTCCCAACTTCTCTGTCCTGGTTTTTTAATAGGCTTATTTCACTCTCTGGAGTCTAACTTCTTGAGTTCTATGTATATATTGGATATTAGCCCTCTATCGGGCATAGGATTGATAAAGATCTTTTCCCAATTTGTTGGTTGCCATTTTGTCCTATTGACAGTGTCCTTTTCCTTACAGAAGCTTTGCAGTTTTATGAGGTCCCATTTGTCAATTCTTGTTCTTAGAGCATAAGTTATTGGTGTTTTATTCAAGAAGTTTTCCCCTGTGTCCATGTGTTCAAGATTCTTCCCCACTTTCTCCTCTATAAGCTTCAAATAAAGTTATTGAAAACAATGAATTCATAAAATTCTTAGGCAAGTGGATGGAACTAGAAAGTGTCATCCTGAGCGAGGTAACCCAATCACAAGAGAACACATATGGTATGCACTCACTGATAAGTGGATGTTAGCCCAAAAACTCAAAATAAAAAGTTACAATTCACAGAACCCAGGAAGCTCAAGAAGAAGGAGGACTGATGTGGGGGTGCTTTGGTTCCTCCGAGAAAGGGAACAAAATACTCGCAGGAGCAATAAAGGAGAAAAAGTGTGGAGCAGAGACTGAAGGAAAGACCATGCATAGACTGCCCTACCTAGGGATCCATCCTATAAACAGTCACCAAACCCAGACACTAATATGGTCAACAAGAAGTGCATACCAAAAGGAGCATGTCATGGTTGTCTCTGGTGGGCCCCCTGCCAGAGCCTTACAGATACAGAGGCAGATGCTAGCAGTCAACCATTGGACTGAGCACGGAGTCCCCAGTGGAGGAGTTGGAGGGCAGACTGGAGGAACTGAAGGGGTTTACAGCCCCATGAGAAGAACAATGATGTCAGCCACCCAGATGCCCCAGGACTCCCAGGGACCATCAACCAATGGGTACACAAGGTTCCAGCTAAAAATGTGGCGGAGGAATGCCTTGTTGGGCATCAATGGGAGAAGTGGTCCTTTGTCCAGTGAAGGCTCAATAGATGGCCCCAACAAAGGGAAATTGGTGGGGGCACGGGGAGGTGGGAGTTTGCTGGGTGGAGCCAGGGGTGGGAGGAGGTGTTGGGGGTTTTGGAGGAGGGGGAAACAGGGAAAGATTTTAGCATTTGAAATGTTAATGAAGATTATATTCAATAAAAAGAAAAAAAGAAAAGAAAGAAAAGCATAAGTACCTAATTACAGATCCTAGCACCCCTGTGGAAAGCGAGGTTGGTAGCACCTGTAATCTATGGGCTGGGGGTGGGTAGAGACAGACTCGCCTGTCTAGCCTAAGGGATGAACTCTAAGTTCATTGGAATTGCTTCAAAATAGAAGGTAGAGGGGCTGGAAGTAGACAGTCTCCACAATATGCACTCACTCACACAACCCCCACTCACACAAATACACACAAATACGTTTTAGCATGTTTACTCCCTATACTTCAGTGGACACTTGCTGCTTAGGAATTGTTTTTAAGCAATGTAACTTCCAGGTGGAGAAAGAGAAATGTCTAGTTCCCCTGCATTTTATACAAATGCATTGCTAAAAAATTACCATAGTCTCCTATCACCTTCATCTAGGAATTAAATACTTTCATTAAAAGTAGTTAACATTTGGTGTGTATTCATTATACTGAGGGACAAATTTTATTTTTCTAAAACTGGAATGATTATTCAATTAGTTAATTGGATATTACTAACAAGTTTTCAAAACAATGGGTTGGTGGTCTCCAGCCCATGCTGTAGAAAATTAGTAATTATTACTGGAGAACAACCTGTGTGTGCGTGGATGTGTGTGCTTGTGTGTGTGTGTGTGTGTGTGTGTGTGCATGTTTGTGTGTGTGCATGTGTGTGCGTGTATGTGCATATGTGTGCATGTGTGTGCGTTGCGTGTAGGTGTGCGTGAGTACATGTTTGTGTGTATGTATGTGTGAGCATGTATGTGTATATGTGTGCATGTGTGTATGTGTGCGTGTGCATGTGTGTGTGCGTGTGCATGTGTGTGCATGTTTGTATGTGTGTGTATGTGTGCGTGTATGTGCATATGTGTGCATGTGTGTACGTGTGCATGTGCATGTGCATGTGCATGTGTGCATGTGCGTGTGCGTGTGTGCATGTGTGGTGATGAAGTGTGGATGTACTCACACCATGGTGCATATCTGGAGCCAATGAGCAAGCCCAGATGTTGGTTGTGATATCCCACCTTGGTTAATTTTATTTTTCCTTTTCTTTATTATTGAAAAATGTTTTCAATTTTGATCGACTTTCCCCCTTCCCAGTTCCCCCATGGTCCTCACTACATCTCTAACTCACCCACTTTTTCTCTCTTTAAAAGACAATAAACAAAAGGAACACCTCCATCCCAATATGCACGGAGTATCCCCACAAAAACAGAAACCGAAATACAAAAGACCAATACGATATATGCATGAAAAAAAAAAATCCCAAACTAAGCCAAATGAGTCCGAATGTCCCTGTAAACACCATTTGGTTTTGGGTTGGACACCTCCTCCCAGGTGCCTACCCTGAGGTGTGTAATATACACAGGGGAACTCAGTGGAGAAATTTAACTTTTCCTCTGCCAGTGGGTAGCACTTCACCATAGCTCCTTGGATAGGAGGGGAAGGTCAGGTCTTCTTTGCATTCTCAGGGCTGGGACACCATCTACATAGGCCCAACATGTAGCATAGTCTCTCTGAGTTCATCTTTCTACCAGTTCGGTTGAGTATGAAGATGCTGTTTCCTTGAAGTCATCCATCACCTCTGGCTTTAACAATTTTCCCACCATCTCTTTTTGACAGATCCCTCAGCCTTGAATGGAGATGTTTGATAAAGGCATCTCCTTTGGTTACTGGAATAAGTGCTCTAAAGTTTCTCACTCTGCATATTGTACAGTTGTGGTTCTCTGTGTTAGTTCCCATATAATGCAAGAAGCAACTTATCTGATGGCGGCTGAGTGACACTGACCTATAGAAACAGTAGGATGTCATTACGAGTCCTTGTGTCGCTACATTCTTTGGCAGAACAGTATTTGGTTTTCCCTCAGTCCATAGCCAATCTAGTCTCAGGTTCTTGGCCTTGGTTCCACCTCATGGAGTGAAACTTAAATTCAATCAGAAGGTGGTTGGTTACTACATCACATTTGTGACTATTACACCGTGCATCTTACAAACAGCTCACTATTGGTCATAGGATTTGTAGCAGGATTGATAATTGCCATTCTCCTCTGGGAGCACGCCACAAATGCCAGTTAATAGAAAGCTTCTAGTTAGGTGCCGTCTTGACTTCCTCGTGTTTCATGAGATATTCTAAGTGTGAGACAGGCACCATCCACTCCTGCCCACACCCAAGCAGGTGCACCTGAAACCTTCCAGCTATTCTTCTGTTTTCACCTCACATTTTCACGTAGGGGGTATTAGGATTATAATCATTTAAACTGCTGTTTCCAAGCTTCACTTGGTTGTTAGGATCCAAAGCAAATGTTCTCAGGTTTGCAAGGCAAGCGTAATAACTAATGAGCTCTCTTCCCACACGACCTCCCTGATTGATTTGAAGATGTGTAGTGTTTTCTAAGTTCACCTTGAACATTTAGAACCCCAGAAAAGTGACCAGCTACTTTTTGGTGAAGGCTGTTTGCCTTTTGGTCGGCAGTATTTTATAAAACCCCGACATGACCACAAATGGCCATTATTTCTACTGAATCATTGGTTTCTTGGCATTATCAGAAGTGATAATGTTGAATGTACTTTAAAAATATCTGAGTATATGGACAGAGTGAGACAGAATTGGTAGAGATGATAGATACACAGAAATAGGCAGAGGAAATGGGGGTCTATAAATTCATGGGGATATAGAAACAGAAATGGAAGCTGTGGTTAAATAAGTACATAAGTACTGGCAGAAAAAAATAGAGCAAAGAATCATATAGACGCGGGAATAGAAATGCAGAGGAAGGAATGCCCTGTCAGGCATCAGGGGGAGGAGTGGTCCTTGGTCAGGTGAAGGTTCACTAGATGCCACAACAAAGGGAAATGGAGGTGGGGAGGTGGGAGTGGGTTGGGTGGTAGGGTATATACATGGAGGTAGGGGGTGGGAGGAGAGGTTGGGGGTTTTCAGGGAGGGGAGAAACCAGGAAGTGTTTTAAAATTTGAAATGTAAATGAAGATTATATTCAATAAAAAAAAGAAATGGGGATGGTTCACACATAGAAACAGAGATAAATGGGAGAGGTGATACAGAACATATAAGATAGATGGAAACAGGGAAGTAGATGGGTGAGATACACATAGGTAGGTAGCTATAGACAGAAAAATAAGCAAAACATAGTGACAAAGATATATAGCTAGAGAATTTTAGGGCTAACATAGGTACCTAGATATAGAGAGTTGAAATTGTTGCATATCAATTTACTATTTATAAAAATTTACTTCAGAGCTGTTTATGATACCTAATTCTATCAAAATTTTCAAAATCAGAAATATTCTACATGCAGCATCTATACCTCCACAGAATTTCTTCCCTCTCTTTAGCTGCCTTAAAATTTTCATTATGTACTTTTCTTATTATAGGCAATTATGTCATTATTTATTATATATTATATATAAATATGAACATCATCCTTCTCCTCAACTTTCAAATACATGGTACAAACTCCATGTATTCTTTCCAGTATACCCTGCAGATTGTTCTGCAACTAAGATATTCCTCAGTAATTTAATGGCAAATGGTTATTTGATAGTATATTTTCTAATTTTTATGTAAGGTAATAAAATCAAGTTTCATTCATAAACATATTTTTTCCTAAAACAAATTACCAGGAATGGTCCTCAGCAGTAGCACAGCTGAATCCCTATCTCCACAAAGAAATACGTGTGAGTCTGTCAGAATTAAGAGTATAACTCTTAGAAAATACCAAATGCGATGAGGCCCTAATTGACTACATGATATCAAGTACCCAACCCTAAAGTTACATACATAGAAGCGATGCTGGATGAACTGGGGTGAGGGGATCATGTTTCTGTAATACCCAGCTGCTTTTGCTTTTGTTTGCATGTCCAAGCGTGAGACCCAGATACAATAACACTAGCTATTTCCTCTCCTAAAATGAGGGTGAAATGTAGCTGTTTGTATTCTAAAACTAACTGGGTCCCCCAAAACTGTTTGTGCAAGAGGGCCTGCATGTAGTTTCTGGGAGCCTGCCCCCACTTAATTGTGATTGGTAAATAAAGTTGCCAGCAGCCAATAGCTGGGGGAGAGAGACATAGGCAGGGTTTAGGTGCCCATGGGGAAGAAAAGCAAGGAGGGTACCCTGGGCTCTGGGCCAAAAATCATGGTACAGAGGTACAGAGGGCTAATTGGAACATATTAATTAGTAAATAGTAACAGTGGGAGGCAAATCCTACCAGCATGGAGTGTAGACAACTGACCAGTTACTGTGCTCCTTAAGGCATATTAAACTATAACTGCTGTGTGTGTGTGTGTGTGTGTGTGTGTGTGTGTGTGTGTCTGTGTGCACGCGTGCGCGCACACGCACACACACACACACACACACACACACATCTGTCTTTCATTGTAGAACATAAACCACTAAGGTGGGTAGTAACTACATGCTGGGGCTTATTAATTATCCTACAGTGAAATAATTTCAAAATCTTAATCCCAGTTTGGAAGGTCAAAGTTCTGCAAAGTCTCGGGTGTGGCACACCCCCATACACAAAATAGAGATACTTTTATGATTTACATTTTAAACTACTTTTTGAAATTTCACTGTGCAGCATATGTTTAACCAAAAAACATAAAAGTGACAATGAAGAGAGCTATTTAGAGATCATATGTGTGTGTATCAGGATGTGTGTTGGCTACATGCAAATACTAGGATGGTTTACATAAGGCTGGAAGCGTCTGAGTTTTGGGAACTGGCTAAGGGGTTGAGGATCCATTCCCAGGCGGTTGCACTGGGAGTGACCATAAAGACACCCCCCTTCCGGAAAGGAAAGGTCTGGAGCCAGTAAACACAGCCTCCTCGGAGTGGGGGAAGGTCTGGAGCCAGCCTTCTGGGGGGGGGGGAGATCCAGAGCCCATAAACATGGTCTCCTGGGTGTAGGGGAGGTGGCGCAGGTAAACACATCCCACAGGACAAACTGTATAAAGACTGATCAAACAGGCTTGGGGGGGGGTGTCACTATTTCTCCTTCTGGTGCAGGACGACCCCAACGTGCTTTGGAATAATAAAGTCCTCTTGCTCTTTACAGTGATTTTCGGCTCTGTTTTGTATGCTCAGGGGGTCCTCAGAAAGTCAAGGCTCTCTGGAGTCTTACAACTAAATTCTGCTAGTAGTTTGAAAAATATCTATTCATGCTATTTTATTAAAAAAGAAAAAGAATTGCTTTGTTGTCCTTGGTGACTAAGTAAATATGAGGCTATATCTGATTTAATATATGGACAGCTTGAGTGTTTGACATCTTATACATCCCAAGACCATTTGCAGAGGGGTGGTAACACTCACAGTGACCTGGACCCTCCCACAACAATCATGATTCCAATGAAAGCCCCAGTCAGGGATTATGCCTAAGCCTAATCTGATGGAGACATTTGCCCAGTCAAGGTCTCTTCTTAGCTGACTGAAGTTTCTGTCATGTTGATTAAAAGTTAACTAGCATAATTTTCTATTATATTTGCTGGAGAAGAAATTAACTTCAGAGGATCTGCTCCAGGGGTATTTAACAGTAGTCAGTAGTAACTGAAAACAGCACTGGATTTTTAAAAAGATTTATTTCTGAATGTGTTTATATAAGTTATCAAAGACAGTAAGATAGAACAATTCTTATATCAATAAAATACTGTACAGCTGTTAATGAACTGATGATTCCATTTCCTCAAAATCCACTTACGTGTCTACAAGACAGGGTGAGCTTACTCATACACGCTTCTCATGAGGGTCACTGTGAGAACCCTCACAGATATACCCACTCTCCCAACAAACATCACACATACACAGAGGGACTTTTGCTGAAATTTTCATTTTACAGTGTAACAGTATACATAAGCTCAACCAAAGAACATGAAAGTCATAACATTTTAATAGTATTTTTAAAAAATCTAGTGGTTCTTCCATATATAAAAATGTAATGTATGTATGTATGTATGTATATATATATATATATATATATATATGCTGTAACTCTCTCAAACTTCAGACTTTGAGTGTAGAAATGAAGACAGGAGGCCATCACTGACTTAATAAATGGATGACTTTATTAAGAGAAAACATGATAGGTATTTAACTCGAACCATTCACAAAAACAAAGCACAGACACTTACTCATACAATACTTTGGTTTAAAAATGATTTAAAACACCAATGTTAAACCTGCTGTTCAGGTGTAAAATACAAACCACAGAAACACAGGCTTGCATAGATGAATGAGTGGATACAGGTGTATGAGTGGTGATGGAGGAAGGCTTGGGCACTGGGCAGTGCCGTAATGATGGTAACCGATGATGTTAACTGCGACGTGAGCCTCCCCAGACACAGCAAAGTGGCCAGCACCGTATTTCTCATTTCTTCACCAAGGTTATGCACAGAGCCATCTTGGGCAATATGAAGATGAATTGAAACAGACTGTTCCCTGCAGCCAATCCAGATGGGTGCATACATGCCCACCAACACCAGCACCAGCACCAGTTACCTTAAGGCATCCACACAGTGTCTCCTCACAGTTTTATTCAATCTCTAGATAGGCACGTAGTTTGAGGTGGACTTTCCTCAGACAAGAGATGATATCTATTGAGGCTCTGTTCAGCTCCATGAAATATGTACTTCACAAGCCCCCGCTGGGGAGTGGGCTGACCATAAACGGAGCAGCACTGGGATCCTCATCACACCTCCCCACAGAGGGTGACTGACCACAAACTGACTAGTGCTGGGGATTCACTTCACACCGCCCCACAGAGGGGTGAGCTGACCATAAACTGAGCAGTACTGGGATCTCATCTCACTTGTTTTAAAATCTGCTCTAGGACTCTTCTTAAAGGACTCTAACCAAATGAAGTATGCAGTTTCCTCATAGCGTAACTAAAGAAATGATATTTTTCCAAATTATAACAGAAATAAATGACAGTATCTCCTCAAATGTCCTGAGAAACTTGATTTATGTAACAAACTCTTATACTTTCAAATCCAGCACCTTTCAAATGTTTCACAGGGATAGATTGTTCTTAGCAAACAACAGGCATTACAGACACTTGTCATTTTGAAATGTCACTTTTATATGTCATCTTCTATATTACTTCCTAATATTTACATTATTTCATGAAATGAGTATCTGGTTGCTCATTTAAAACCATGAAAAATGCAGCTATCCTTGGGGAAGGACATCTGCCTTTTGGATTATATGAAGGTCTACAATCTAAAGGAGTTTAGAAACTATTCATACATAAGTATAAAACTTCTCACACCCAAAACTCTTACCAAATTTTCAGCTAGAATCAACTTCAGCAATTAGAGTGTGACTTCAGTATGGAAATATATCATCCAAAGACCATCACTCATCACTGCATATCCTCTCAATGCCTTCTCGTCACTGTAGCCATTCTTGCTGATTTGTTACTCAAATCTTTTTAATTTTTTTCTCATCTTCAAATTTGAATTTTAGCAATAAAGACCTGGGCAATACAGTTACATAATTAATCCTGCCCTGATCTAAAATGCTGAAGTCAGCATACTATGAAAAATAACTTTTTAAAATGAGAAAAAAACACTTTTTTCTTACTTATAATACACAGAGGCATATGAAATCTATATGAACATATTAGTAGCAGTGCTCGGGCTTGTAAGGGCAGAAAATGGCTTTCAGTGGCAAACGCATCTATAAATGAGTGTGGTTACCTGCATGACTGTGCCTGTCTGCACGTAACCTAGAAAAGCTGTTCTTCTATCTTCTCAATCATACCCACATTTTACTGCTAAATTCTGTCAAAAGAAATGAACTTGAGCACTCTTCAGATCACCATTCCAAGTAATATGTCCATGGTGGGGGGAGGATTCTTCTATATTATTAATGGTAAATAAGCTTTTCAATATACAAAGGTAATTGTTAAAATTCTTAGAAATAATCTGAGTACTGTCACTGAACCAAAGAACCTTTAGAACATCTTTTGAAGTTACCATAAAAAAAAGAGCAAGAACCTCCCAACTGTTGAGAAGATTATCACTGGGTGAGTACTTCAGCAAGGGATTTCTCCCGAGCAGTGCTCTGGCCATGCCTCTGCTACTTGGGGAACTGAGAAGATACTGCTATTAATACTACAAGTCCCCCAGAGTGCAGCGGGAGAAGTTCAGAGCGCCGGGTGCTGCTGCTGCTTGAGGCTCTCTCATCAATCCCGTGCCAATGGAGAGCTGACAAGAGTGCGCATATACTAAGCACAATGGCCTTAGGTGGACTCAAACTCATTTAAGGCAAAACTGACCTTCACAGACATTGCTGACATAAAGTGCAGGGCTCATCAGAAAAGTGACTATTACTAATGTTTTCCTAGGTCCTTGCTTTCTTAGAAATGCTACAATGAAATCTGAGCATTTCTGATGAGTTATAACAGAAGCAACAAAGCCTTCAATTCTTCCCTTTAATTATCTTACATATCATCATGATAAAAACTAACCAAACAAAAAAACTTCCACCACATATTCAGATAACACTTTTCCATGCAGCATTGATAGGATACTCCACAGTAGGCTTCTCTCTGCCTGTATTGCCTTATACAAGGTAAGAAGAAGTAAGCATCCTGTCACCACTAAGATACAGATATGGCTCTAAAGCACACAGGCACCAACAGATAGGGGGAGAAATGGGGTGACTCTCCTGGGTCACATCTCTGACTGTGAGATATGAAGAGAGAATGGGTGACCGAGTCACTTCTCTGCTATGAACAGCATATGACAGACACATCACAGACTTTTTAAAATGAAAGGTCAGATTTTCAATGTCTTAGGGACTGTTTCGTAAAAGCGTGCTATGAAAACATGGCACAGTGTTCACAGTGAAATCAAGGGGAACAAAGTCTCCTTGTCAGTGTGTCTTCAATGTCAGCGTTCCTTCCCAAATGGAAGAAGCCATTTACTTCAAGCTCTATTCTATCTTAGGCCTTCAAATTATTTCTACATGGGCCTCATTATTCAATAGGCTAATGATCTCAGCCAATCAGAAGTTACCTTTTAAAAGAGACTAACAGATCTTCATATTTCTCAAAGTGAGATTTATAAAAACAAAGGCATTACTCATTATAAATCAAGGCTGTAAAATGTTCACCACTTATGTGGTAAACAGAATGCACCATATTACAGTATGTTTTTTTGTCTTTGTTTTTGTTTTAAATTTGGCACAGACTTAGAGAAGTTCTGACAGTATTACAGCATCCAGTGGACCACAGTTCACATACTTTAGACTGGCTGCCTAGCTGCAGTGACCCAGGCCACTGTGAAGTGGTTTCTTTGGGCACATATTTATGCATATCTCTCTTCCGAATTTAGATATTTTTCAAGATCATTAATACATAGTTTGGTCGTGGCTGTTTGGGTTTTGAATTCATTATTAACTGCCATTTGTCATAAAGTCACTTTACCCCATAGCATTTCAATGACACATAAAGTCACTTG
The DNA here is from genome assembly GCA_964023405.1 of Apodemus agrarius. Classification (NCBI taxonomy): domain Eukaryota; kingdom Metazoa; phylum Chordata; class Mammalia; order Rodentia; family Muridae; genus Apodemus; species Apodemus agrarius. The sequence continues at coordinate 73,264,433 of OZ030018.1, forward strand.
CAAAAAGTCTCAATATTCTTTGAGAACAAAAGAAGCAATTTTTCTATTCTCCCAACAAGGCAACTATGACTAAAAGTAGCTTGAATACTAGAATTAATTTTCTTTCAGGTCAGCATATTTATTCTGACATTTATGTAGCCTCTTTTCAGGATGGAAAGGAAAGAGCATCAGTGTCATGAGGAGTCTCCGTAACATACTGTGCTCATCCAGTAACACTGCTGCTAACAGCACACAGCCTGCAGAGAACACAAGCAGAGAACCCAAAGCGTGCTCAAAGCTAGAAGAATTAGTCTATATGTTGATAGCAAAACATAATACAGTGTGGACCTAATAGTTAAATTGCATGTGCTCAAAACAAGGAACAAAATAAATGCTTTCATTTCTATATAAAAATTAAAAAGTAGAGACCACAGTGAAGAGCTGTTAATTGTTTTGATCATCTCAAAGATATATTATTTGACTGAAAGCAAAAATTTGAATTAAGAATAATTAAGAATATTCTTCTATCTTCTTACTCATAATAATTACTGGTACTCTTTAAAAAACTGTTTACTTTACAAAAATAAAATAAAACAAACAAAATATTTTAAAACTGTAGTCTTTAAAAAAATTTAAAAAGTAACAAATTTTCCGATACTGATGTTGAGCTGGCTATCATAGGTAGCACTGCCTTTGGCTATCCATGGTGACAGATAAGACTCCAACATTCTGGTTGAGTGGCTTGGCATTTTTTAAACTAAAGCACATACATTTTACAATAATAAATATCATTAAATGGAGTTCATGTAAAACAAAAGAAACGAAGCTTTTAAAGTTAAAAGTGATCATTTCATGAGATAGAAAAATAAATATTTATAAAATAAACATATGACAGAAGATGTTGCCTGCTTTGCTTAATTATCAAATAAAAATGCAACTATATATTTTTTAAAGTTACCTTTTCAAAATACCTTTAAAAACATGAAGTAAAATCACAGGGCAGATAAACAACAATCTAGCCTTCCGCTAAGCTGGTGAGGCTGAGCTGTGAGCCCGACAGCACTGTGCAGACTCTGACTTAAGGCTCGGCTTCCCTTTGCCTCCTCGGCTGCAGGAGGGTCTCCCGCATGGTCCTGCTGGCTGACACTCGGCCTGAAGTTCACTCCCTCCCTTGCAGTCACTCCCAGGGACTGCACTGTTGCTCCTGTGTCTTTCCAGATTACTGTTTGCCCACAGCTTCACTCTTAGACACTTTTCACCCAAATTTCTATCAGGTGTCACTTTATGAAACATAAGTTCTCAAAACCAGAGATCAAAATCTATTGGGAGCAGCCTTTAAGAATCCTCCACAAGTTTAAGACAGTTTGGAAAGACAAGGCAAGTGGAAGGCAGGCAATCCTTAAATTATTTCTCTCAGCAACCTTGTTTTCTAAATAAACAGCATAGTGACATGACAGAAAACATCAGCTCCATACATTGCAAAGAATAGCAAGTCATGCTGGGAAAATGGCAACCATATTTAGGTTCCGCATGGCTGCCATTTCTATTAAGTGGTATGGATGAATACACAAGGTCTTATAGAGAGGAATACAGTGATCATCAGCATAGATGTATACAGCTAGATAGTGATTCACTTCATCAGATTCAACTTCATGTTAAATAAATCTAATATTGCAGGTGCATAAAACACCACTGCAAGGTTGCCAACAAAAATTGCTATGTCCTGGGAGCAAGAGGCTGGATGTGCACAGCCAGGAGGACGGATGGTATTAGGTCCTATGGAAACTGGTCTACTCCTTTGGCTATATAATTAAGTTAGAAAAGCAAGGCAATGGAAGGCTGCTTGTTCTTTAATTTTTGAGTTGACTCTTCATGGACCTGAGAGAAAATATCAGACAATTAAGGTCTATACAAATAAATATTAACACATAATTCATTGCCTTCGGGCATCAGAAAGACTCGATCCTGACGAAACAGCTGTACATGCTAACGAGTGAAGGTTACATGGACATCCAGCACCTCTACCAATCCGTTTATTTCAGAAGAATAGACTTCCACTACTCTGGGTATTTCCCCTATACTTTATTGTTGTGGTTTTACTTTTCCTGAAAAGGATAAAAAAAAAAAAAACACAAATGCTGTATCTTTCAAAATATCATAATAAGCAGCAAAGCAGCTGTTCCATATACTTTCCTATACTTCATTGTATCCAAATGTTATGCTTTACTTGATAATGAATCTCTGTACACTACTAATTGCTAAATAAATTCAATTCCCTAGATGCCAATATCCTATAACTGTCATTTTATAGAATTATTACATCTCAGGAAATATATCCACAGAAGAGGTGGCCAATATTCAGAAGCTCCATTTTCTTACACTGCCAAAGTGACCAAAATAAGCAAAATTTTAAAATGAGGTGAAATACTTTTTTAGTTAAGAAAACACTTGAGAGTAACTCGCAGCAATGGCACACAGGACAACAGCCAACGTGGAATGCATGTTGCATCTCTCAGTAATATGTGCTATAAGAAGTCCATTTTCGAGGCAGATCTCTTTTTGTTTGTTTGTTTTACTGCTTATTATGGAAGCCTAGGGAAAGGAGAAAAAGGGAAAACCATTAAAATCCAGGTTAAGTGGGAGTGGGGAGGAATAAGAGACAGAAAAGAGAATCTAAAGCTGTCTTGGTAGTTTTAATTTTGTCACACATTTTGCATTTTTGATAGGAGTCAACATGTGACTCCAACATGAAGCTCTGTCCCTTCTGAGCGGCTGTCTATCTCTGTGACCTCATAGACGGAGAGGCCTTGAATCGGCTTCACTTTGCTATGTAAGTTTCATTTGCAAGTTCATTATAATAAAGTTTTAATAAGTTTAAAAAAGATAAAAATATTTTCAATTCACTGTCTCCCTGCCGGAGAAAGAACTTTGTTTCTATCTGCTCTAAATGGCTCCTCCTTGCAGTTTTAGAAATCTTTTGCTTAGAAAATATTCATGTATAGAATCACTTTGTCATTTTAATACTTTGCAGCAAATACATGTTGAGGACAGACATATACTGTCCCCAAGTAATACAAACTCAGGTTCAGAAGAAACAAATCCATAAGCAACTTTCAAGCTGCAGCAGACATTAAAAATATCAGCAAATGAAAAAGGATGATAAAAATAGCACTAAGAAATCTTCAAGTAGGTTCAATCAAATATTGAGACCTAATGCGTGTCACCTGTTTTGCAATCATCTTTCCGTTACTCCCCTACCTCCCAGGGTCTCACTGTCCTTCATAAGGACCTGGCGATTCCTCTATTTCTCCCTCTACTTGTGGAGTGCTGGGACAACAGGAGTGTACCACCCCACAGAATCTTCTTTCACAAGCTTACTCTACATGACTGGCAATTCTGGTCTAATTATTTTACTAACATTACTTTGTAGATAGGGAAGTTTAAAAAGGAACTCTGTCTCACTATGTAACTTTGACAACCTTTTTGTGTGTGTGTGCGCGCGCGTGTGTGCGTGTGTGTGTGTGTGTGTGTGTGTGTGCACACGTTTGTGTATACTAGAAAAGCAAATTCATCCAACAACAATCTTTCTGCTATAAAGTTATTAATCCACTATAGTTCTCTACTTCTCTCCTAATTTTCTTTACTGTACCTGTCATCTGTGAGGAACAGTGTGGTATATATGTGTATGCACATGTGTATGCATGGTTAATCTAATTCCTACCCTCAGGGATGGCCATATATCATCCAACATGCTTAAAACAAAAAGCTTTGAAACTTTTCTTTGAAGCATATGTATACACTATTTCTAATTTCTCACTACTAACTGTTTGACTATTGAATGGTGGAGGTACCCTTAATCGGAAAAGTCTACATCTGAAATATTTCAAAAGTCTGAGACTGTTTGAAGAGTGTATTGGTACTGAAAAGTTCCAAGCTTCAGATTTCAAGTGCATAAACTGTACAGATTATGCCATTTAATCTAAGTGGGACTGCAGTTCCCTCCAATAACATGAAGAGAGAGCAAGAACTTCTCCCTGGAGAAAAGTGTAAAAACATAGAAAACCTTGCACTTAGTTTAAAGTGATTTACTTTTGGCTTTCTTATGTTTAATAACTAACTGCTAAGCAACAGAAGGCTTTTTCCACCCAATAATTAAAATTTCGTTTCCCATTAAAACATAGGCTTGCAAAGAGGACCCCAGCTTGATCACATGAATGCCCTTACCTTTATGTGAGGACTCTGACTTTGGAAAATGACGTGTAGTACTATGTGGGTTTGTAAAATGGGTGGGATCCATATCCTCAGGGCTCATCACAGTAGGTGGCGGTGGTCTGCAGGCAAACACAATTTAAAGAGTCTAAAATGTTCAATACCCTTCCAGCCCTCCCTGAGCCGCACAGTGAAAGCCCTTCTGTAGAGCCCAAGTGACCAGTGCTTCCGAATGCTCAGGTTAGCTCCTGTCTTTGAAGAATTTATTTTTATCTTACTATTCTTGATGTGTAAGTCTCTATATTTTCCCCAGTATCTAATACGTGCGAGTCGGTTATGGAAGTGTTGTGTGAGTGAGGTACAGCCTGCCCTTAGCTTACTCCACCTTGCCAAGTCTTACCAAGGAAAGAAAGGAGTGAATAAATTAATAAAGAACGTGAAGAAGAAAACAAAAAGTCCAAAAGGGCAGATGCTACCAGGAAGGGAGAACTTTCGTGAGCAATGGCGCTCTTCACCCACCAGGTGGCGAAGTCCACCTTAAAACACTTGCAACTTTCCATGCAATCACTTAAAATGTCAAAGAGAAAAGAAAATGTCAAAAAGGAAAAATTTATTCTAAGTATTTATTAATTATTTAATATAGACTTTTGCAAATATTTGGCACTGATGAAATGGGAAGAAAAAGCAGCTTAATTCTTTGATTTTCCAAAGGTACACTTAAATTTTGCAGTAAAACATGGAGCCTAATAAGGCTATTAGATCAATAACAGTATTAAAGGATGTTTTGTATAATCATAAGGTGTAAATATGTTGAGGCTTGAAAAGCTCTAGTCAGTTTGGTACAAAATTGATTATATAATCTGCAAGTCAAAGCTAACACTGAATTTCTCTACTTGTCCCTAGCAAAAATCTCTTTCTAGGTATCTGAAAGGGTCAAATTGTAAGTACAGGGGAAACTCTACATAGCTCAATCCACCTACAGCATAAGTCTGCAGGGTAGCCTGGTGAGATGAGGTGAGTGATTGGCCCAAGTGCATATACTTAAGCTTAGGGAGGAAACAGCTGTAACAGAATCAAACAGACTCTGGAAATGGTGCTCTGATAATCGCAGAGCTACACACATGTGTGTCTCAGGAGGAACAGCAGCGCCTGCACAATGACATGTGCCTATATTTTCAAATGGAAGCCGTAGGTCCACATCTATACTTTGTGCAGCCCAAAACCAAAAGAGCCACACAGTCTGAGAACTGAGGGCCTGCTAGAGCGATCTGTCTATTCCTGTATCTCAAACATTTAAATGTCATTTGGAAATTCATGGTTTTTTTTTTTTTTTTTGTATTTTCGTTCACACTATATATATATAAACTCTTTAAGCAGTTTACTTTCTCCCCAAATCATGTGCCTGCAAATATTAAGTCTGTTGTTTGCTTGTCTTTTCAATGCTGACTGACATTCTCAACACCTTAGAAAGTAACACAAGGCTTATTAGGAAGAACCAACACAAAACACGTGACTTCAGGATTTCGCTTCACAAGGTCACTAAAGATGGCAGCCAAGTCCAAAAAGAGTGTGTTTCTCACTGCGGCAGAGTTCTCCTTACTTTGTCATGAATCTCATCAGAGACCCCTAAGTCTGAAGAAAAGAGCACTGTGGTGTCCACATAGGGACATGCAATTTACGCCAAGACACCCTCAGGTCTCAGGCTCAGCTGTTTTCAAATATCACTTATTTTATTTTTAATTGAAATAGAATTATATCACTGCTCCCTTTTCTTTTTCATTCCATCAGGCTCGACATGCCCCTCCTGACTCTCAAGTTTTCTTTTTCTTTGATTATATTTGTTACATATGTATATAACCCATGTATGTGAATGCACAGACACACACATGAAATACAACCTGCTGAGTCCATCTGTGTTGTTTGTGTGTATATCGTTTCAAGCTGACCAGTGTGCTGGACCACTGACTAGCTGGCCCATCCTGGCAAAGCTGATTCCCCTCCCCCTCCTCCTGGCAGCTGACAGCTGCCTGCAGTTCTTTGTCTGTGGGTGGGACCCACCAAAATTCCCCTTCCACATTAACATATCCATTGATATTCCTCTTGTTCAGACCTTGTTTCCCAGCAGACTTCCTCAGGCTATGCATGGAACATATTTAGATTTGCTGTTTCCTATATTGCAATGGTGATGATTGTTTCCAGGTTAGTGATATTTATCACTAAAGAAGGGAAAACTCTTACAAATCAAGAGCTTATTTTGTAGTTCTCACGTTACAATTACCCATTTCTTTCTCTTAAAATTATATTTTTAATTAGTAAAATTACTAATGTCCACTTCACACGTCCACGGCTGGCTGCCCGCCCCTGTGTCCGGCTAGGCGGCTCCCTGGCTCCTCAGACCCAGTGGTTCATCCGTGTCACCTAACAACTTATGTAGTGATCTGGGTAACTGTCACAAGAGGGAGAAATGGTCAGTCATCGAACTGGTTCTTAGCACTAAGGATTAGGATGATCAAAAGATGACCAAGTGCAAATAAATACAGTCAGTATCCATATGACTGTGCTAGAAAGTAAAGGAGACTTGTAAGTTTTAGACTTTTTTGTGGTTAAAAACTCAAAAGGCAACTGACATTTTCAGTATAAAAGCCTGGAGCTATCTTTAGACAAGTTTTCTTCAGAAGTGGCTTAGAACACAACCTCTTCCTGCCTCAGCCTCACTAAGTATAGAAGCATGCCCCCTAATGTTTCTGACTTAGAATTAATACATATTACTGACTGATCCTTAATTTCCACAAACAAGAGGAAAGAGCTTAGAATAAAATACTGTCGATGGGACTTTGACAGTGAATATTCTAAGCTTTACATAATTTCTTTTTGGACTGATGCCACCACTAAGCTAAAGTATTACACACAATAACGGTGGAAACTCATGCTCTGCTCTCTTTTATACTAACGTTGTCTACGCAAATGGTTACCTAACCTTTTCTTCATGATTAAAAGTGAAAGAGAAAACAGACACTATGCAACAGGCACCCACTCTCAAAGCTGGTAAGTAGGTTTTAAGTATGAAATAAGTGTTTCATAAAAGCCTTATTCATTCATTTTTCCCATCTACACAATATTTGAGCAGACAATGTTTAAAGCAAGTGATGCTTTCAGCATGAAGAAGACACAGGATTAGATGGGCACCACTCCGCTCTGCTTCCGACAGCACAACAGAAGATCAGTTGAATGTTCATTTCAATACCCATATGAGTCTTTGGAGGATCTATTTATCTTCTGAGAACTTGTTTCTAATTTCAATTAACCTTTACAAACAGTCATCCCAGAGAGTCCTATTTATCTTTTGTTGACAATATAAATGTTCAATCAAGGCAAAGGACTTGACTAAAAACACCCAAAAAATGATTTGAAAATCATGATATTTGCCTTCTGAGAACAGACTTTTTCTTTGCTTGGATACTATAGCAATGTACATAATTATAAATATAAACATTCTATACGTGCTTAGGAAAAGCTAAAGAGCAACAAACTTTAAACAAATTATGTTACTGCTCTCCTCAGAGCAATACAAACCCAGTATTGAAAAGTATTAACCTTTGAAAGCACGTAAGCTTACTGTTATATTTTTAAAATCTATTTTACAGTATATATATTATGTGTGCAAGTGTTCAAACTTGCGCTGGTACACATGTGTGCACGTGGGGGCTTGATGTCAATGCTTCATGGCTCCGTCCACAGCTTCCTACTCTCTTCATGAAGGCGGGGCCACTGATCACAGGCCTGCTACTGTCAGAGACTCTAGCTACCCAGCTGTGTGGAATCCAAGTGCAGAGATTGCAAGTGCCCACCCAGCAGGCCAGTCTGCAGGAGTCTAGGGGTCAGAGCTCTCGCTCTCTACAGGAGTAGGTGCATCCCCTCTCACTAGGTCAGACAAGGCAGTCCTCTGCTACACATGTGCCACGGGCCCATCCATGTATGCTCTTTGGTTGGTGGCTTAGTCTCTGGGAGCTAGGTGTATGTAATGTTTCTGTGTGTGGGTATTTCCCTACAAGTACGTATGTGAAGCTCTTGCATACTTGGAGCTGTCAGAAGCCAGAACAGAGGATCAGGTCCCCTGGCACTGAAGTTAGAGATCACAGTGAGCCAGCCACCATGCAGATGGTGGGAAACTAAAGCCAGGTGCGCTGTGACTTGGAGTCATCTCTCCAGCTCCCACCCATTCTTTATAGTGAAAGCTTTCAATACACTTTCGTCTAGGAGCTTGAAATGTACAAATCATAACTTATTCATAGTCTGCCTCCTGCTAAATACTGAAGTTTCTTGCTCCTATTTAACTATAGATTAATTTCCATGGATAGAACTTCCCCTACTCCCCCCTCCCCTTTTCTCTCCATGCCATACTTCTGTGTTTAAGCCTTCTTGTTATATTTTAATCAAACATTTTGGAAAGACAATATAAATAATAGAGAAAATAGAATTTTCTTCTCCAGAAACTAGTTCAACTGTTGACTAGTAAAGGTGGACAGACAGCAGTTCCTCAACACTATGACTGTAAGTCAGGAAGAACACTGAGCACAGTCAGCTACTAGCTACAGTGAGACGTGTCTACAAGAAAGCAATTAATTGTATACGCACAGACACACACATACCGACACAGACAGACAAACACAGGTATGCACCTAAATGTTCTTATCCAGTAAGCTATGTTCTCAGCCACAGCAAACATTTAAAATCTGAGATTTTAATTTGGAAATTAGTTAATCTCATCTCTTTCTAGCTAAGGGTACAAACTTTAAATTCTGAGAAGCAGACTTAACAGAGGAATCTCTCCTTTTATATTCCAGTGTCTATTATAAATATTCCTTACATGACTATTGTCAATCTAAGATCTGAATAGGGTGTGAAAATAACCCTTTGACACTTGAAACTAATAACTGCAGATTTTTAGCTCGCACTGGAAGAGCAGTCTTCTCAGACAACTGATATTGTCCTCACTAACACAAAGTTAACTTCCTCATTCTCCTTTTCAGGAGTCATCTTACCGTGATGGCCTGTCAATCTTGGAACGGTGTGTTTCATCACCCTCTTTTGACTTTGAGTGGGCTGACTTTGCTTTTGACTGTGGACAGAAAAACAAACACCAAACAATAGGAAAAAAATTTCTCTATACAATTATTAAAGTCAGAAATTGAGACACAATGGTCTGGTACAATCTGCTGGCTAATCAAATGAGGGGGCTACACATGCACACACACACGCAAATACACACACACACATACACACACATACACACACACACACACACACACACACACACACACACACGTGTTCGTGAACCTCACAGTCATGTGCAGACACAATAAGTAACAAAGGTGCTGCACTGATCAAGAAAACAACGGGGATGAAATATGGATTTGAGCTCTTAAGCTCTTCTCTGTGGTATCCAACTTAGGGCAAAGGCTTTCCAGCAAGCCACTAAAACACATTTCAAGTAAAATTTCTAAGAAAAGATTTATACTAACAGCAGTTACAGAATCTAAGACCTGCAAAAGGGGGATACTTCCTAGCAGATGGCCCTGTTCTTTGATTTATAATTCGCAAAAAGTAAAGTATCTTTTCTTGGTTAAAAAATCTAAGCATCTGTGGCTTCTTTTATGTTACAGAACAAATGGGGATGCTTAACCAAAGTGAAATATGTTAGAACACATCCTGAATTGTAAAGATGAGTGGACTGTAGAGATATAATTAACATGTAAATAATACTTCCATTTGTTTTAAGACAGATACTTAGCAACTAAGTAAAGGAAAAGGGCTAAGTGACATCATCAGCATAGTTTTGAGGTATTTTACCTCACAATAATTACTGAAGCTATGAGGCAGGACCAGACACCTAGGGAAGGAATATGCAGAGAACAGTACAGAGATGAGGCGTGTCATGTGTCCATACTCTAGGCTACATGTTCCCAAACTAGTGCAAACTCTGCTTCCCAGAGTCTTACTGCCTGAATCCTCTTCCTCTGTATATGCTTGTCCACACTACTTGGCTTTCCATTTGTTTTCTGTCCGTCATATTTCTTACTTTGGAGACCCCCTGCCTCTGCTTCTTCAGTATACCCTATCATTGTGCACCAACACAACCAGTTGTCTTCCTCTCACAGTCAGGAAAAGACGTTTTCACACAAATACTGACTGTCAAATTTAACTTGCAACCAGTGTACATAACAATTAGATTGATAGTAGAAAAATAATGTGCAACAATGTCTGATTAACAAGGGAAAGATAAGTCACAGGTCCTGCACAAGCGTTGTTGTACTAAGACATAAGCAATGGGTACATAAGCTAGGGACATGCATTCCCTTGTCAGTCACCATCTATGAAAACAAGAGAAAGGTGTCTGGGGGGCGGGGGTGGGGTGGGGGATGAGAGGAAGGACAATGCAGGCACAATGTGAGAGCAGAGCAAGTGCAGGCCACTGGGACAGCTCTGGAGGCAGGTGAGCAGACTGTAGCCTTTTGCAATATAATTAAATAAAATCAGATTCCTGAAGTCTGAGTCAGTCTGACAATGACTAAAATGTGCTTTGTAAACTTCAAAGTATAAATTCAATGACATGTTTCATTGTGAAACAACCATGACACATTAGTCACACATGCAATGCAAATATTTTTACATACCAAAATAGATTTTCAGAGCTTATCCTGAAAGCAGAACCCTGTTCTCACCTCTCATTTTATTGTTGATTTAAAAATAAACCAAAAAAAAAAAAAAAAGTCCCCATACTACCTTGCATTCAGTGTCATGTTTCCTTTTGTCCAAAGATGACTTTTCGCGCTCTTTGGCTTTTTTGTAAGCTTTTTTTTCTTCAGCCATCAGAAGTCGAGCAATTTCCTAAGCAAGACAGGGGCAATATCATTAATTGCAGACTTGAGGTTGTTTCTCACAATGTAGGGAAACCTTATTAATGTGAACTGACCTCATCCTGGGCAACCTGAGCAGCTCTCAGATCCACATGAGTAGCCTGCGAATCAGAAAACAACAAAGAACTAGAATCTGTGCTGTCCATTTAAAATATCTTATATGAAATAAATTGGAATTTGGAACCAGTTGTAGTTGAATCCCTGTCACCAGAATAGAAGGGCTTTGCAACCTACTCAACAGAATATTTTTAGAGAACCACTTATCAATGCAGAAATCAGGATATGGAGTTCTGCTGCTCATGCTTTATCAATCCCCACAAGCAGATGTAGAAGGCCCCCATATGCACTAAGCTACATTCCTATCGGCGAAGTGAGGCTGCTTCCTGAAACTGCAGATAAGGCCAAACCCTGAGAAGACTATTTTCCCAATGCAAAGAAACTCAAAATGGTTTAATTTACAAATCAGTCACAGGAAAAGATTAATAATCCCAATAGTGGAAGCTGCCACTTTGAATAATGCACTCAAAGTATTTATTTTCAATAGCAGATAGCCAAAGCTACAGAACTTAAACCATGGATAAAGGGGAGAATATTCTGCTCTGCTTCTCCTGACTTGATTCTCCCCACCCTTGAAAAGACAGGAGTTACAGAGTGCCACTGAGGGAACCACAGGCTGACAGTGGAGCGCTGTAGGGTTTATTATAAAACTGAATTATAGCCTGGCGTGGTGGCGCACACCTTTAATCCCAGCACTTGGGAGGCAGAGGCAGGCGGATTTCTGAGTTCGAGGCCAGCCTGGTCTACAAAGTGAGTTCCAGGACAGCCCGAACTACACAGAGAAACCCTGTCTCGGGGGAAAAAAAAAAAAAAAAAACTGAATTATGCTTCAACTCCTACAGCCCTCGATTTGAACTTTTACCTTATATGTACTCACCAAAAGTTCTTCCTCTTGCAATTTCCGGGCAATTTCAGCATCATACCACTCCTGGTCCCTGTGGCTCACTCGTGCTGGAGTAGAGACAGCTTCTTTTATTCCTCTTGGTTTCATTCCTAGAAAAAACTCAATTCAATGAGGTAACCCTGGGACTGTTTTCTGAAAAGATGAAAATATTAGGGAAAAGACATTCTCTCTTAACACTGAATACTGAGGATGCTGCTTCCAGTGTGTAGATGGCACCATGAGGTACATTTGAAAGAAATGTTTCCTGGGCATCAAATGGTAATATGCACAATTCAAACATGTTAACAACGTTACTTCCCCAAATATGCACGGTAGAAACATTTCTCATATAGTTTTTCAACATCAGAAAGTCATACAAGAACCAAGAACCAAAGTGACTCTTCAAAACAGGAACTGCAAAGAAAAACAAAGCCACTGAAAATGAGTATTCACAAAAAAGAAGATTCCAGAATCAGAGTTTAATGTGGCTAAGTAAAGGACTAGAACAGCTTCCTCTGGGTTCGTCTAGCCTGTACATCTTCCTGCAGAGCAGTCAGGGCCATCTACAAGTGTGGTGAAAATCTGTCAAAAATGGTCCTGCTCATTCTCTGATACAAAAAAAAAAAATCATTTGCTCTAGATCTTTCCCACAGCTCTGACCCATTTGCTAAAGACATTACAAAATTTTAGGGAAAACAAAACATACAGGAAATATCAGAAAATGCAATGACCTTAGAAATGTTTCCTCTAGAGAAAAAGGCTACAAATCATGCTTTATTATTTCACAATGTTTTAGGAACACATACAATTCTATAAATTTTAAATAAGCCAAAAGTTAATGTAACTTCACAATTGTGAATACCTTCCTTTGCATGCTTTTATAAGTTACAATTAGTCAACAGGATGAATATATTGCCCTCAGAAATAACAAGATGTTTTACCGGAACCCATATAACAAGGTACCTAGTATAACCATCAGTAAATGAACACCAAATAGACACCTGATTTATTCTAAAGAACTCTCTCTCTCTCTGCACTACTGTTCAGAGCCACCTGTACCTATGAGAATCACTTCTGAGTGCTTGAATATTAAGACACTGTCGCTAACACCATATGTTCTAACTTGTGTAGGATGAGTGAGCCCTTGCCTTGGGCATATGTCTTAAGGCTTTCAAGTGGATTCTTATCTTCAAGAATCATAGAATTACCGGCTTGGTATATTATGCCATCAATATAAGCACATATTAAAATAACCTCAAAAATTCCTCAAAATTTGTTTGCAAAGCTATTAACACATATACATAAATGAAAAAAGGAGAGAATTTAGTTTATCTTATCAAATCTATTTTTATAGACAGTCTACTTAACATTGTGGTAAATTTAAAATATAGACTCATCTATATCTCATCTACATGTATGCATCTTATAATGAAGAAAAAGTTTATCTTTTTAAACTCACACATCCAAGGCCCTGACAACACAGATTACCACAAATCACTTCTAGTGGTACTGAATCCTACACTGATCTGTCCTGATTTACAATAGATTTCTGACTGGTCTGGGATAGTCTCAAGAACAGGGCATATGCAATTGGGTAAATACACTTGTCTGAATTATAATTTGCATGAGCATATTTAGAAAGATATATTTGGGTAGGGCCCTTGGCCCTGGGTAATGCCTGTGAAGGAAAATTGTTTCACCACACTCCTACAAAAGAGAGAAGTGTAGTGAGCAGCCTAAAGCCTTGCTGAGGATGACAGATTATGCCTCTGAGATTCCACCTAATGAAATGGTACATATGCAGACACTCAGCTTTCAAGACAAGCAACACTTTTTTTTTTTTTTTTTTTAAGACAGGGTTTCTCTGTGTAACCCTGGTTGTCCTGGAACTCACTCTGTAGATCAGGCTGGCCTCGAACTCAGAAATCTGCCTGCCTCTGCCTCCCAAGTGTTGGGATTAAAGGTGCACGCCACCACTGCCCGACCTAAAACAAGCAACACTTTCCACAAGTGGATTCTTCTATTCTACACAATAAAATTAACTGGCAGTATTTCACTTAAAATTCTAATAAAGATGTATTCAAATGGATAAATAGTCTAAGTTGACAGGATTCTAAGATTATAGCTACTATTAGCTTAGAAAGAATAACAATTTAAAGTAATAGCTCTCTCAGGCTCAAGCACATAAGTGAGGACAGTTCACTCAGGTCTTTGCACATCGCTGACATTTGCAATTATCATTTCTTAGAAACTTTCAAGACAGGACAGGCCTCCATAATATGGTATCCTACACACCTGAAGTGACAAAAAAATTTCTAAGTATACAATGCTTTGGAAAGCCAGCATTATAAAAGCAGGTGTAAGTGGACATCTTGCCACTCTAAATAGAATCTGGGAACTACTTTTAAGTAGAAGAGCCACACCTTAGCTATTCCCTTCTCTTTCCATTTCCCTCCTCCTTCCCTTACTCTTTTAGTGTGGCATGGCAGATGACCTGGCTGGGTCAGTATAGCCTAAGCAACACCTACCGTTTCTATAGTTTTCCTGTTTCTTATCTATTCTGCTAATATCCTGCAGTCAGGGAACACAAAGACTTCCCAAAAGAAACACAAATGAACTGGTCTCTTTAAATAAAATTTAAAATAGTATGATAAGTGGAAGCAGAGAGCTCACTAGACAGGGTCTTGTTATGCAATCCACGCTGTCCTAGAACTCATTGTGTAGACTGAGATAGCCTTTCAATCACAAAGAGCCTCCTTTTCCTGTCTTCTAAGTACTAGAAATAAACAGAGGTGTGCACCACTACTGTGACTGAAAGGAGACTAAAATACTACTGTTGAAGATAAATGTACACTAAATAGGAAGTAAAAATATAACTGGTGTTTTGGTATTGTGTATGTATGCATATTTTACAAGAAGCAGTTAATGCTTAGGTCACATTAGGATGTATCTGGGTGTATCCATACCCATGGAGGAATTGCTTCAGCCATAGAGCAACTCCCTAGCCCTTATCCTCTTCACTTCTTTACAGGTATTGAGAGCTTATACATCTTGGCACTCAGAACAACAGCTGCAGGGTTAAGAGTGCATATTCAAACAAACACTAACTGAAAACAACGATCTTAAGCTGTAATTACATTATTATTTCTAAGTTTAAAAATCTTCCAAACCCATCCAGAACTTTCAAGTCTTAGAAAGTACCCCGTGCTAGCTTTTTCCTGCCCAAATGCCCCTGATAGAGATGAGCTCAATGTCCCTTCTCTGACATGACTCTAAAAAGTCAGCCTAGGTGACATCTCACTCCCAGGTAAGACACTGAGAGACCAAGAGGATAAAGCACTTCCAGTTCCACTGCAACTACACTAGACAAACACATAAGTCAACTATTACCACATCTTCCCGGTTTATTTAAATATAAGCAAACAGCCAATAGGTTTCGGTGCAGAATGAGAGTATCTGATGCCAACAATGGCTAGTACCTGGGACGGCACTCTTTCAGTGTGGCCCAGGAGAACCCCTTAAGAGCACAGCATGCTCTTACTTGAGACAGTACAGGTGTTTCCTTCTTCCTACAGACACCTCTCACTACAAGATCCATTTTAAGGACAGAAGTTCAAAGTAAATAGAGACAAAAGTTGCTTAAGATGCTTCTTACAGGACTTCCCACAGGGCAAGCCATTACCTGCTACATGGTGGTGATAAAGTTCTTTATCCTCCGAGAAGGAAGAAGTCTTGGGCCTATGTCTTCTTTCTCTGTGGTCACCTTGCCCAAGGTCCCTCCCATACACAATTTCCTTACAGTGAAGTCCTGTTTTCTGTGAAAACTTGGGTGAAAGTCTGCCATGGTGTCGAGACTGCTTTTCCCAACTCCGAGATCCAGAGCTATAGTTAGCTTCCCAGTCTTCAGAGTCAGTGCTCAGAAATACCTCCCCGCTGATCTTCGGAAGTGGAGATTTCCAGAGCCTCTCCTGAGCAGACTGCTTTCCATTCTGCTGCTCGCAGGCAGTCTGGGCATCGTCCCTCGATCTACCCCACCCTGAAGAAGGCAGGGACTTCTCTGATGGACGGTGTTCCTCCAGTTCCTCCACGTTCTCCTGCTGATGCCTTGGCTTCTGCTTCTGCTTTACAGTCTTCCCATCGCTCTGGAGTCTACAAAACTCTGAGTGTCCAGAACCCAGCTCCCTGTCCCTCCTTGACCTTGACCGGTCTGAGTGGAGGTAGAGGGTATAAAAATAAAAATGGATGACTTAATGAAACTATAAATTCATTACACAGGGAATTGGGACCCAATACGAATATATATTTTAGGTGAATATAATTGCTTTGAAACTTTTACAAATTGAGATTTGGAGATGAATACTGGAATGGTCCATGCATGTATAGCCAAAAGGTAAAAAGCAAAGCATAAGTGAAATAATTTGAATCTAAAAGAATCTGATCATGATTAAGAAGAGCTTAGCATGTTCATATTTTCCAATAACAAAATGATGGACAACAATCCTACTTTATAAAGCCAATGAACAGCTAGAATAAGTACTAACAGGCTGTGAAGGTTTGTTAAACAGTGGTTTCATTGTGTTTTTAAATGGGATAAGATCACATCATCCCTGAAATGAGAGTAAAGAGAGAGGACAATGTTCCTGACTGCTGCTTAGTTCAAAATGGCTCTGATCTCCCCGTGTGCAGAACAAGCAGGCCCACACGCTTCTGGGACAGCCTACATTATAGCTGAGTGGAGACGGAGAACGGAGTGGAGGAAATGTTAGGAAGTAAATGACTCGTCATACTGAAGCTAATTTTGTTCTTTATTTTAGTTGAATCTTAGCAAGGAAAAAACTAAAAGAAGAATGCCATATGGCGTACATGAGCAGGGGTCATCTTCCAAATATATTCCAATACCCCCATCCCGTCTCCTATGTCTAAAAATAAAGTATAATCTATAAATACAACTCTCTAGTTTAAAAAACAAAATAGCCCACCACATACATCGGTACTTTTAAAGGATCTTATCAGGCCCAAGTATATTATAAAAACAAGAAAAGAAATGAATAAGCACTTTGCAAGGCCATAGTAATTTTAACATTCCTAAAGCATTTAACTACACTTCCGAAACAGTAAAAACAAATTCTTTTTCCATGAAAAGATGCTCAGATAACTAAGCTGTTCCTTGCTATAAACAATCACTTGCTGAACTTGGAAACAGCTTCCATAAGTAGGTGGACTTAAGGGGGGGGTTGTTGGGCTGGGTTGTTTGACTTTAATATAAAGAAAAGGATATAAAAATACTGCTATTTATATAAAGAAGGAAAGTATGCAATAAATTCAACACTTATAAAATAACTTCCACTCAAAACCTCAGTCTCTTTTACACTTCCTAAAGAAAAGGAAATTTCCTTCAAAGACTACTCTAGAATAAAATTTGTTCCCTTCATCAGATATTTATTAACAGATTTTCCCCAGTCCAATTTGTAGTTGACATAAAAATAAGTAAGATAAAGAAGTTTCTACAATAAAAACATGTTCTTTTAACGTTCATTAACTCTGTCTTCACGGCAGATAAAGAATTAATTGACTATGGCAAAGAATGAGTTGGTTTACAGTGTCTGTACCAGCTTATTTATGGAACCCTGTGAGTGGGTCCATCATCATGCTCAGAGCAAAACCAAAGATTTTTGTTTGAACATAAATTTATGAGACTGTGATTTATTTTCAATTTCTCCTGAACAGGGATTAATACTTGCCTTATTTTCTATAGTTTACCTAACACAGCATCTTTGAATCCAGGGTAGGGGATTCAAAGTTGAGGATTCTACCCAATCCTTCCAACCCCTTCTGCTTGCAGAGAGAGACTTGGATGTTCTTGACAAAAAGTTATCTGGCAAATAATATTCATGTCTTCATTGGCAATCTGTGTGGGGTGTGTATGGCACACACACATACATATACAAACGTTATCTACCTTCATAGTATGTACCTCCATGTTTCTCATCCAAAGGAAGTTTTGTTTAAACAGTATGTATATCCATATGTATGTATGTATGTATGTATGTATATATGTGTTTATATATGTATGTATATTACACTTTAAATAAACTTTAAAAATTATAAGTCATTCATCAAATCACATTATTTGATCTTTTCAAAATCTATGTAAGAAATATACTTTAATAATTTAATTTTACAAATAAGAAAAATCCTAGAAGTCAAACTACAAATCTGCCTAAGAAACTGAAATGATAATCTTCACAGGATACTAGTGCATAAGAGACAGTCACAAATATGAACATGCCACAAGGCAAGTGGCTCTGAAGAAAAACATAGATTCACAAATGAATAATTTGTGCTATTTATCTATAAACATCTCACAAATGTTTTGATAATTTCAAATTTATAATCTATCTGATCATTTTTAAGATTAATTAAAGCTTATGTACAGCAAAAGCTAAAAGGGCAAGCATATTGATACACGATTATTACATAATTAAGGCAAAAATCAGGTTTAAAAAAGACAAAAAGGCAGACTCTGAGAATTGATGGACTGAGCGTGTGTTGGGAAAGAATCCTTATGTAAATAAAGCACATGAGGATGCTTTGTAAAGGAGATGAACAGCATACTTCCTATGGAATCCAGCTTGCTCTAAATTCCAAGGCAATAAATGAGAACTATAGAGTAAAAGTCCCACACTATAGCTGAGCCAACAGAAATAACAGTGTCTATACAAGCTCAGAATAGCCAACATTTCCCATTCCTTAATACTCCCAATACTTGAAACAAGCATTTACTCTACTCTCTACAAACTTATAAAAGTAACTAAAATAAATATAATTTTAGGGATCCTGGGAAACAAATAAACAAAAACTAAAAACCATAAAACCAAAAACAAAAATCACAAAATGTTTAAATAGTCTCCTATTCAACGGTTCATCAAGATACCAGTACTATAAACCAAATACACAGGTTTGATCCAAATACCAAATCCAAATACCACCTCAAGTTAGTATTAGGGTTTTAATAAAGGACATAAAGTGGACATTTTAGTTGACTAATGTGTTTCAGACTTTTAAAATTGAGGGGCTGAAAAGATGACTCAAGTGGTAAAGAACACTCCTCCAGAGGACCCAGTTTGATGCCCAGCACCCACGGGGTGGCTCAAAACCATCTCTAAATCTAGTTTCAGGAGCTCTGACACCCTCTCCTGGACTCCATGGGCACATGCAGTGCACACACATACTTGAAGGCAAAACACCCATACACATAAAATAAAATTTAAAAATTTGAATTATTTTTGTTATATTGAACATGCTTCAAGAGCAGATTTAAATATTAAACAACCACTAAAATTCTGCATTTAAGATTTGATTTGACACTAGAGAATAATAAATTACTTTATACCTCATGGATCCTATTATATAAAACATTGGTAATAAATTTTCTTTCTTTGTATAGGTGGTTTTCTAAACCCTCTAGGATCATTGATCTGAAATTTTTTACTCTCTATGCTGTCTTTAGTTTTGTTTACTGGTATCTCTGCAAATATAATCTTCAAATTGAAACTCAAAAATGAATACCACGTGAAGCTAGAAGAAATTTCCTTCATTTGGTAAATCTCTGAGAGCACTGAACTCATTTTAGATTTGCAAATGTTCTGTTCCCAACACACTTTGCAGAGGCCCAGCACTCCTGCAGAGCCTCCACCACCACAATGACACGCAGGCGCAGGCACTAACATGGGGCTCCAGAGGGAGTTCTTTCCCTCACAGATCATTCTTTGTGATAATCAAGCAGCAGAAGAATCAAGACCAAGAGTAAACAGTGAATCTCCTAGTTTGGTACTGCAGGCCATCAGAGGAAGGAAAGGGCGAAGAAAGCTCTTTTACCCAGTGACTGATGCATGATGCACCTTCTGTACTCAAACAGCACTGCTGAGACTTCTTTGAGGAAAATATTACCTCCAGAGCCACACCCCCCATTTTCTCTAAAAGATTTTTACTTAGGAAGTAAATGGCTTTATCACAAAGGAATGCATCAATGTTACAAAGCCATGTTCAAGTTCTAAGTAAAAAAGAGGACTGTCATAAATAAGAAATAGAGTCATTCATTAAAATAAAATAAAATATAAATTTTAAAATCAAATAGAACATTGCCACAAATCTAAACTGCACTCAGGGCCTGAGGATAAGAGACATGCCTCCAAAACCCTCAGCTGATTTATGGACCAAATGAAAAGGGAGTTCTGCAGCTGAGGCTAAGGACAGAGAAGATCACACTAAAGGCATTGGCTGTTACCTCCATCCTCATAATAGTAATTATCTCCAAAAGCACTGCCCCCAGAAAACTCTGGAGTGTGTTTCTTCCTCTTTTTCTCTTCCTGTAGTTCCTTCTCTTGCAAAAGACGTGCTATGTCCTACAAAAATAAAATAGAGGAGAAAACAGTATCATCAGAGAGTGAACAAGGTTGACGCAGTGAAACTAGACTCCCCTGTCAGCTCTCCTCTGCTGACTAAGGTTCTTCAGACCTCCATGCATCCATCAAATGTTATTCAGATGCTCGGCAAAAGCAAGAGTCTAATGTAGAAAAGCAAGCTGGGCTTTATCTTCAGGGTCTGTGGTCTGTACTATTGACAGAGATGGAGGATTTCTGACAGTTCTGCTCCAGGTAGGGGTATTCTGTCATTAAAAGCTCCATAGAACAACATGAAGACTTGTATGCTCATGGTGTACTTTCCTGCAGAGAGGTTCCACAAAGCCCATCAGGTTCTTAAAGTCTCAGACAAGACAAAAATCTCACCAAACAAGTAATAGTAAAAACATGAATAACTTGAGAGGGGTCTTTATAATTCAAGATAAACATAATGTTCAGAGCTTAGTGGTGGCACACGCCTTTAATCCCAGCGCTTGGGAGGCAGAGACAGGTGGATTTCTGAGTTCGAGTCCATCCTGATCTACAGAGTCAGTTACAGGAGAAACCCTGTCTCGAAAAGACTGGATCCAATTTTGTAGGAGAGTATCAGAATAGAGAAATGGTGGTGGTGGTGGTGGGGGTATGATTGGGGAATGGGCAGAGGGAAGAGGACTTATGGGACATATGGTGAGGGGGAAAGCACTGGAAAAGGGGAAAGCCTTTGGAATGTAAACAAAGAATATAGAAAAGAAAAAAAAAAAAGAAAAGAAAAAGCAATAAAATAAAATAAAGTAATAAACACTGAAGGCTGAGGGTATAGCTCAGTGGAAAAGTATCCCTACCAAGGTTTTGAGTTCAATTACCAGTATTTCTCCCCAAAATTACAGAAAGAAAGAAAGAAAGAAAGAAAGAAAGAAAGAAAGAAAGAAAGAAAGAAGGAAAGGTAACAACATGCATGGTTGGCAGATATCGCAGGAGGCCTGCCTTTTTCTGGATAGAAATGGAGGAGTTGGGGGGAGAGGGCGGGTAGAGCAATGAGGTCTGGGAGAAGAGGGAGCGGAAGGACGCAAGGAAACATATAGACACATTTTGACAGGGTCAAACACGCTCTGGACAGTTGAGAATACAAATACAAGGCCGGGATCCTTAACCTCATCCAGCAGGTGGGAAAGCACTGGAGAACAATGCAGAGCATGGTGGCTCACTATTCTAGGAAAGCCACTAGTGCACAGCCCAGGCAGCCCTCAGACCTTCCCCAGGGGGAACACCCGACGGGATCATAGGGCCAAGCAATGTAGGGAAGTTTTACATTACAGCAAGTTTTTACTTCTGTCTTACAATTCATAATAGGTTTTCAAAGAAAGAAATTTTTAAGTTAAAAATGAAATATGAGCTTTACATGACTGTCAGTAATGGGAGTGAAAGAGGGTATCAAAACCACTCAATTGGACTGCTTCTCTACTATTAGTGTTTAATAAATGAATGCCTAACTTAGGGGGGACTGTCAAAGTAGGTATAAGATCAAGAGTCACCCTATAACGCCAGAAGAAATAGGAAGGACTATAGGTGTAAAGTGGCAAGATCAGGAGGATAAGATGAGGCGGGCTTTCTCGACTAGAAGACTCCCTCCCCTGCCTCACTGCTGCATATATACACAGTAGTTTACAGATCAAAACACAGCAAAATTATACTAACACAATCTACTGCTATTTGAGCTGGTCTCAGAATAATAAACTTAGGCAAATATAATTTTGTGGAATTGTAACACCCTGACAGTGCCTATGAATAAGCACAACTCACAGTGGATTCGTTTGATTATGAATCAGTTACTAAGTTTATTTCTTAACAGTTCATGGTCCAGATGGGTCAGACTGCTAGAGCAGACCATGACAGAGTTAGCCATACTAATATTTACATAAGAAAACTTTCCTAAAATAGCCTCACATCACATGTACAACATTTTAAATATACAAAATACAGTATGCTTTTATACACACAGACAAACACACAGATACAAACATACATGTCATGAACATGTCATTATAAGAATTTAGGTTAAGTTAATTAGATATACATTCTTTGGATTTACTTTAAAAACACTAATGAATGCCTATATTGTGATCAAAGGGATATACACTGTACTGGCTAGTTTTGTGTGTCAACTTGACACAGGCTGCAGTTATCATAGGAAAAGGAGCTTCAGATGGGGAAGTGCCTCCATGAGATCCAGCAGTGGGGCATTTTCTCAATTAGTGATCAAGTGGGGGAGGACCCCTTGTGGGTGGTACCATCTCTGGGCTGGTATTCTTGGGTTCTATAAGAGAGCAGGCTGAGGAAGCCAGGGGAAGCAAGCCAGTAAGGAACATCTCTCCATGGCCTCTGCATCAGCTCCTGCCTCCTGACCTGCTTGAGTTCCAGTCCTGACTTCCTTTGGTAGTGAACAGCTGTGTGGAAGTATAAGCTGAATAAACCCTTTCCTCCCCAACTTGCTTCGTGGTCATGATGTTTGTGCAGGAATAGAAACCCTAAGACACACACCAAAAAAACCAACAACTTTCATTATCTGAACTTTTCTGAATGTGTCAAAAAAGACTGTAAAACAACTTGAAATAATGCATTAAAAGAATCATGAATCATAATTCTTTCACATATGCAAAGAAAGAGATGCTAATGCCAGGAAATAAAATTAAAAATGATTGTAACACAGGTGTTTTCATCATTCATTAATATAATGTTACAAATATGACAATATGGATGTCAATGTCCAGTTTCAAAAATTAAATGTATTAACACATGGTTTTTAACCAACTTTTAGCATGAAAGGATGCTGAATTTTGTCAAATGCTGTTTCAGCATCTAATGAGATGACCATGTGTTTTTTTTTCTTTTAGTTGGTTTATGTAGTGGATTCCATTGATGGATTTCTTTATATTGAATCATCCCTGCATCCCTGGAATGAAGCCTACTTGATCATGGTGATGATCGTTTTGATGTGCTCTTGGATTTGGTTGGCAAGAATTTTATTTAGTATTTTTGCATCGATAGTCATAAGGAAAATTGGCCCGTAGTTCTCTTTCTTTGTTGGATCTTTGTGTGGTTTTAGTATCAGCATAATTGTGGTTTTGTAGTTGGGCAGTGTTCCTTCTGTTTCTATTTTGTGAAATAGTTTGAAGAGTATTGGTGTTAAGTCTTCTTTGAGGGTCTGGATAGAATTCTGCACTAAAACCATCTGGTCCCATACTTTTTTTGGTTGGAAGACTTTCTATAACCCCTTCTATTTCTCTAGGGGATACAGGAGTGTTTAGCTGATCTAATTGATCCTGATTTAATTTTGGTATTTGGTATCTGTCTAGGAAATTGTCCATTTCCTCCAGATTCTCCAGTTGTGTTGAGTATAGACTTTTGTAGTAGGATCTGATGATTTTCTATATTTCCTCAGTTTCTGTTGTTATATCCCCTTTTCATTTCTAATTTTGTTAATTTGGATACTGTCTCCTTGCCCTTTGGTTAGTCTGGCTAAGGGTTTATCTATCTTGTTGATTTTCTCAAAGAACCAGCTCCTGGTTTTGTTGATTCTTTGTATGCTTCTCTTTGTTTCTACTTGATTGATTTCAGCCCTTGTTTGATGATTTCCTGTCTTCTACTCCTCCTGGGTGAATTAGCTTCTTTTTGTTCCAGGGCTTTCAGGTGTGCTGTTAAGCTGCTAGTGGATGCTCTCTCCAGTTTCTTTTTGGAGGCATTCAGGGCTATGAGTTTTCCTCTTAGCACTGCTTTCATTGTGTCCCATAGATTTGGGTATGTTGTACCTTCATTTTCATTGAATTCTAAAAAGTCTTTGATTTCTTTCTTTATTTCTTCCTTGACCAAGGTGTCATTGAGTATTGTTCAGTTTCCATGTGTATGTGGGCTTTCTGTTGCTTTTCTTGCTATTGAAGACCACTTTTACTCCACAGTGATCTGATATGAGGCATGGGATTAGTTAGATCTTCTTCTATTTGTTGACATCTGTCTTGTGACCAATTATATGATCAATTTTGGAGAAGGTACCATGAGGTGCCTAGAAAAAGGTATATTCTTTTGCTTTAGGATGAAATGTTCTACATATATCTGTTAAATTCAATTGGTCCAAAGTTTCAATTAGTTTCACTGTTTCCCTGTTTAGTTTCTGGTTTCCTGATCGGTCCATTGAGGAGAGTGGAGTGTTGAAGTCACCCACAATTATTGTGTTAGGTGCAATGTGTGCTTTAAGCTTTAGTAAAGTTTCTTTTACAAATGAGGGTGCCCTTGCATTTTGAGCTTAGTTTTTCAGTATTGAGAGTTCTTCTTGGTGGATTTTCCCTTTGACCAGCAAGAAGTGACCTTCCATGTCTCTTTTGATGACTTTAGGTTGAAAGTCAATTTTATCTGATATTAAAATGGCTACTCCACCTTGTTTCCTGAGACCATTTGCTTGTAAAATGGTCTTCCAGCCTTTTACTCTAAGGTAGTGTTTGTCTTTGACACTGAGATGTGTTTCCTGTATGCAGCATATTGTAGGGTCCTGTTTCGGTATCCAGTCTGTTAGTCTATGTCTTTTTATTGGGGAATTGAGTTCATTGATGGTAAGAGATATTAAGGAACAGTAATTATTACTTCCTGACATTTTTGAAATTATTTTTTATATTTGAGTGGTTATCTTCTTTTGGGTTTGATGAGAGGAGGTTTCTATCTTGCTTCTTCTGGGGTGTAGTTTCCCTCCTTGTGTTGGTGTTTTCCAGCTATTATCCTTTGTAGGGCTGGGTTTGTGGAAAGATATCATGCAAATTTGGTTTTGTCATGGAATACCTTGGTTTCTCCATCTATGGTGATTGAGAGTTTTGCTGGGTATAGTAGTTTGGCTGAAATTTGTGTTCTCTTAGAGTCTACATGATATCTGCCCAGGATCTTCTAGCTTTCATGGTCTCTGGTGAGAAGTCTGGTATAATTCTGATAGGTCTTCCATTATATGTTACTGGGCCTTGTTCTCTTACTACATTTAATATTCTTTCTTTGTTTAGTATATTTGGGGTTTTGATTATTATGTGACGGGAGGATTTCTGTTCTGGTCTGGTCTGTTTGGAGTTCTGTAGGCTTCTTGTATATTCATGGGCATCTCTCTCTTTAGGTTGGGGAAGTTTGCTTCCATAATTTTGTAGAAGATATTTGCTGGCCCTTTAAGTTGTAAATCTTCCCTCTCATCTATACCTATAATCCTTAGGTTTGGTCTTCTCATTGTGTCCTGGATTTCCTGGATGTTTCGGGTTACAAGCTTTTTGCATTTTGCATTTTCTGTGACTATTGAATCAATGGTTTCTATGGTATCTTCAGCATCTGAGATTCTTTCTTCTCTCTCTTGTATTCTATTGTTGATATTTGCATCTATGGCCCCTGATTTCTTCCCAAGGTTTTCTATCTCCAAAGTTGTCTCCCTTTGCAATTTCTTAGTTGTTTCTACTTCTGTTTTTAGATCCTGGTGGTTTTGCTCAGATCTTTCACTTGCTTGTTTGTGTTTTCATGTAATTCTTTAAGAGATTTTTGCATTTCCTCTTTCATGACTTCTACTTGTTGACCCACGTTCTCCATATTTCTTTAAGTCATTTTTATATTTCCTCCTTATTGGCTTCTATTTTTTTATCCATATTCTCCTGAATTTCTTTAAGTGATTTTTGTGTTTGCCTTATAAGGGCTTCTAACTTTTGATCCATTTTCTCCTGTATTTCTTTAAGAGATCTGTCTATGTGTTACACCATCAGCATCCTGACCAGTGATTTTAGATCCAAATCTTGTTTTTCTGGTGCGTTGGGGTATCCAGGACTTAACTGTTGTTGGCGAACTGGGTTCGGATGCTGCCATGCTGCCTTGATTTCTGTTTGTAACATTCCTATGTTTGCCTTTAGCCATCTGGTTATCTCTGGTGCACGGACTGGTGGCCGTGGAGATGGCCCACCAAGCCTCCTGGGCACTGACTATAGGCGAGAGCATGGCAGGTTTCCACCTGAGCGATGGTAGTCTCGATTAAGTCTGTGTGCATTGGCCTCTCTACCTGTGACCTAGCGGCAAGATGGAGACAGCCGCTGCAAGTGCTTGGGAGGACCATGGGGCAGGCGGGTCCCAGGCCCGATGGTGCACAGCACGGTGGCCGTGGAGATGTCCTGCCAAGCCTCCCAGGCACTGGCTACAGGCAAGAGCCTGGCAGGTTTCCACCTGAGCCATGGTAGTCTGCATACCTGGGCCTCTCTACCTGTGACCTGGCTGCAAGATGGAGACCTCCGCTGCAAGTACTCTTCACTTCAGCTTTAAGAACAAACCGCCAAAGGCTATAAGAATCAAAGGCACTAGCCAGCATATAAGATGGTGAGATTCCTGCCAGCTCCTGAGTCCTCCCCCGAACTTAGTCCTCACTCTAGCCTGAGTCCTACTCCAGGCTTGCTCTCAAAGCTGAACCCAGATGCAGAGGCCTTCAGCCAGCTGGAGAATGCTCTTTCAGCAGTTCAGTTCCTCAGAGCCTCAGATTGTGGCCACATGTGAGGCCTTTATGTAACTATTTAAGGCCATATAGGCTGAGACATGGTCCTTGACCCAATCATGAGTTTCTTCCATATGACAATGAGACAGAGATGGACACTGGCAGCTGTGGCACAGCTCCCCAGAGAAGCTGGCAATATCTGATCTTAGACTTTCTCCTTCGGAGAATGCTTTCCCATCCCGTGAGGCCATCATGGCAGAGATAACATACGTCTTCCTATAGTGCTTAAAAACTAACTCAATTTCATGTCAAAACTTCCCCAGGGCATAAGCCACGAAGAGGCAATAAACAGCGCTCCACAGAAAACGCCACCACCCAGGCTGGCCTGACCACCAGACGAGGAGTCCGCCGCCATCCAGACAGGCTCAGGGCTAACCCTGCTCCGTGGACTTCAACAAAATCCTACCTCATCCTTCTTCTCCTGGAGGCGCCGTCTCTCGGCCTCAATTGTCAACTTCTCCTGGATTTCCTGAGCAATTTCACAATCATGCTGTTCACTGTAAAACAAAGGTAAAGGTGATATAAACAAAGAACAGAAGGGAACACTCTTCTTAAACAGTTTATTTAATACTCATTATAAGCTGTTAACATATTTTAACTCAATCTGCATGGCACTGACAAATTAGGATCAATGCCCAACTAAACAGAAGAGAAAATTGGAACACAAAGTGACTATGTGGGAAAACTAGCATCTCCTTCAGACACTGTAATGAAAGCTACACCATGGCACCCAACTGGGTCCAATCTACAAGAAGACACAGGCTTTCCAGAATTCTGCAGAAGCTGCATAGCCCAGGAGATTAGAAGTATAGCTTTTAAGGTGTTATATACATAAAGCATAATTAGTAACCAAAAGATATGTTAAACATTTTATAGGACAAAAAGAGCTTGCATTCCTTAACTGTGGTTCCAAGTGGATGCTTCTTTGGAAAATGCCATTTTTCTCAAGCTTTGGGCATTAAAAACATTGTTGCTATCACAGTTTTTTGTTTTGTTTTGTTTTAATTTTTTGCTTCTTTGTTCTATTTTGGTATTAATGCATAAAACAAAAAATTTAGAAACACCTGACCTACTATGGGACCAGAACAATGCTCAACACAGAGAAAACAAACAAAGTTTTTCCTACATTTTGATGGGAAGAATCAGGGCAATCATTTTGGTAAGAAAAAAGGAGCCTTTAAATAGCACCTTTAAGATGTGTTTATTTTATGTGCATGTGTTGAGCTCCTACATGTGTGTATAAGCTCCACATGTGTCTAGTACACGAGGAGGCTAGAAGATGGCATCAGGCACTTAGAACTGGAGTTACAGCCGGCTGAGATGGGTGGTAACGGGAACCAAACCTGGTCTTCTCCTGGAGCAGCAAGTGCTCTTTACCACTGAGTCATCTCTCCTAGTATCTTTAAAACAGAGAAGTTTGGTTTTCTCAGAAATAACTATAAAATTTCAGGTTTAAAAAAAAATGGGAGGTTTCAAATTCTAGAATGTGGTAGGACTGGGGAGTTACCACTTTTACAAAGTCTTCATTTAAGAAAGATGAGCAAAAGTGTGATTAGCAATTGCTACTTTGAAACAAACAGGCGAAAAAAATATATTTCCAGTCATTTTTTCTCCAACAACTGAATTTCAAATACTTTTTGAGTTTCAGACCTGTTTGTATACTCTATGTTCAGAATTGGCATGTTACATTACAAAGTACTATCAGGACAACCCTAACTTCTCTGGAGCAACTGAAACCCAAATGTTCTATTTCAACAAACCCAAGGAAATAAAATCATTTTCATTTGTATCAATAGTGGAAGATGTATCTAAAAGTATATGTGTGATACAAATAGTATCTACTACTAGTATGTGTATAGTGTATACACATCATATACTATATACTATACATATAGTATATACATTATAAGTAAGTATTAAAACAAACCAGAGTATACAGGAATTCATCAGAGTTTGTTTTAAGACATGGTAGGAACGTAACAATCCCTAAATAAAATATCTATAGGCCTGATTTTGGTCAGTCATGAGCTATGACTTCTCATGTCACTGAATAAGTTAAAAATCATGGCTTAGGCTTAATGACTTTATATTGCAGCTAAAAGTTAGGATCTTACCCATTGAAACAAGAAATAAATGCAAACATGGTAATAATGAACAGAAAGAAAACAGAAGCACAATGTGGAAAGCAGACCAAAGCTGCAAAGGTCACAAGTGACAGATGATGAGAAAGGGAAGCTTAGGCTGACTTCAGGACTTCAGAGCCACCAGTGAGGAGAGCTCTACGCTGTCAGCTAAGTATACAGAACAGAGCAGGCAGCCATCAATACTGGTCAGCCTGGCTCAACAGTAGCTAAAGGTCCCGACTGCAGTGACAAGGACTATTAATTCCTGTGTGCCAGCTAGCTAGACTGCCAGAGAGCGAAGGCCAAAGGCTACCATCTCTAGCTTCCTAGGGGCCCCTGATTTGGGAGGTCCTGCAATGAAATGCCGTATTTCTCATATTTAGCACAGATATATAACCTATCGCTCTACAACCCAATGCTTTCTAGAACATTGTGCTTCTTCAAAAGCAAAGAAATCAAAGAAAGACGGAGCAGCAAACATAGCTAAGAAAAACTAAAGAAACTCTTTATAGCACATAAAGAATTGGTGTCTGTTATTCCAATGCTTTCCCCAAACACACTTACAGTCAGAGGACAAGAGATTATTTTCTTCATGACATGGGTACAAAGACTAAATTGAAAGAGACAAACCAATCAGTTCAAAGTCACAGAGCTAAAAGCGTACCTAACATGATTAACATTTCCCAATACTTATTTCAAGAACAAAGACTTTTTCAAGGAAAATTCCTGGACAGCCACCATACAGTTTGAAACAGAAATGGGAGGGCCCCTCCCGCCTTAGCTGCTGCTCCCATAGGCATGCCTCACGCCCACACCATTCCCCAGATCTCACAGGGCTTTGTAGCGCTTCTGGAGTTTTGCTTGGGCTTTGAGGTCTTCCTCTTGGAGCTGCTTAGCAACCTGCAGATCATGCTGTACCAAACGGTTTCGCTGAATGTTGGATGCCAAATGGTGCTCGACTGTACAGAAACATTAAAAAGGGAGTTACAATATGCTGATCGGTTAATAAAATCCTCACCACTAATTTAATAAAAGCCTCACAATTAAAACAAGATCAATATTTCCACCACTCCATTTTATATTTTTAACAAAAGATAAAAAGCACTACAGCCATTATTCCACTGAATATGAAGAATACCAAAAGGAATAAGTCATTTCCTTTGGTCACATGACATAAAAGTAGCAGTGTCATGATGTCTATATAGACACTCTAAGCTGGCCACTGTTCTTTCTACTAATTTGTGCTTCCATTCCAAGAACTCATAAATTTCTATTTAATTGTGTTTTATTTTTAAATCCATGATGTGGGGTTGGGATTATACCAGAATTACTTGGCAGAAAGCATGACTAGCATGCAGGAAGCCCTGGGTTCCATCCTTGGCAATAGCATCAACTTAGAGGGGTATTATATGTAATCCCAGCATGTGGAACACAGAGGCAGGAAGATCAGACTTCCAAAATCATCCTAGAATATACAACAGGTTTCATTTCATCCCAAGCTATCTTAAATCCACAATGTGACTTAATGCAGACACTATGACTGCCTTCGAAAAATGCCCCAGTCTCTATTTCACAGAAAAGCCTCTGACATACTACAGATACACTTACAACCAGTGTCTCCCTCCCAAAGAAGGGAAGAGAAAGTCTATCCTGCTCCCCAGACAGTGAGTATTCTTCTTATCCCTGACTCTCACTTCAAAACATGTAGAATTCATTATGTACCCTTGTCATTTGCCTAGACCTATCCTTCAGGGTAGACATAAGTTATACTTAGTGACTTTCTTCTTACCTCACAAGAAGAAACCAGGCAAGCTGCCACTAAAGAGAAAGCTGCAGGCTCATGAATTAGAGCTGTTACTTACTCTCTTGTTCCTGCAGGCTATGAGCCAGGGTGTGGTCCTCCAGGACAGCAAAATCTCGGCACACTGTAGAGGATGAAGAGCAGAATGGAGAACAAATTAGTATAACTCCACTTTAACATAAAAACAAAAGAGTTCTGTGTACTTTAGAACAATTTCAGATTTTTAGTTTATTGGTTTAAATAAATTGTAATGCATAAAGTGTCTGGTTAAAGTATGAATTCATCATTCACAAAAATCCCTAATGTTGGGTCTAGAGAAATGGTTCGATGGTTAAGAACAATCACTGCTCTTGCGAAGGATCTTTGTTTTGATCCCTGCAAACAACATGGAAGCTTACAACAGTGGATCACACTCTTCTGGCCACCACAGGTGTCAGGTACCCATGTGTTGCACACAGATAAATACAGATAAACACTCATACAAATAAACAAAAATAAACAAATTATAAAATGAAAACCCTAGTTCCCGCTGAGTGTCAGGCAAGTAAGCCACAAAACAATGGTTAACTCCCCTCTGTTGCCTGAGGTAAAATATTAAGCATAGCCTTAAAAACCACAATTCTACAAATTCCCATCTACCTCTCCATCTGCCTAGGAGACATTGATCCTTTCCGGCAGAGAGTGATCCAGTGTGTGTGTGTGTGTGTGTGTGTGTGTGTGTGTGATATTTTATATATATATATACATATACATATCACATATCACACACACACACACACACACACACACACATATATATATATATATCACATGATTCTTAGTATAGTGTCATTCTCTACTAAGCTACTCACAAAGTACCAAGACTTCTAAAATATCTTTGTCAAAATCAGAAAAGATAGACGTTTATTCCTGTATACTGTGTACGGAAGAATCTAGTCATATTAACCAGTTGTAAAACTAAGGATATTGATGCTATAGAGGTGGCTAAGTGGTTTAAGAGAGGTTATAGCTCTTGTATAAGAGGCAGGTTCCATTCCCAGCACCCACATGAGAGCTCACAACTGTCTAGTCCACACACACGCACACATACATACACACACACACACACACACACACACACACCATGCACATGAAATTCTAAACTTGCCCACACATGTCCATTTAGTATACTGATTCCCTCACATTCCACACCTACTCAAAACAGGCCTAAGAAATTATTGATCTTTCTTCAAGAAACAGCAAAATTCCGACAACCCAAATTCAGTACATGTATCTGCATTGTTAAGGCAAGCAGCAAAAAAGACAGGATGCATCTTTGAAGCAGAATTTAACATGTGGTAAGAAACTGATAGGAATCTGCAGAATTTGGAATCAGTTTCTTGAGTCACTACTTTGAAAAGTCCAGCCTATGACCTCAGAAGATGCTGGTTGCCAAATACTTTGAAACTTAGAAAATATTAACTACATAAAAAATTAAATAAAATTCAAGTCAAGGTCGGTAAGTCAAAAACAGAAATAAAAAAGTTTTAAATCTAGTAATAAAACATTTCAAGGGTGAATAATCCTAAAATATGGACAGCAGATTAAAAAAGAAAAACCTACTTTTGTATTAAAAAGTTCTACAGCAGGATAGATCCTACCAAATATGCAACTAAAAGAGTCACTATGTCAGTTCCAACACCAACACATCTAGCACCAGAAACCTTTACTCCCAAGAAGATATCATGAACAAGAGCATATATGACGGACTTCATTTCAATATTTCTAAATGCAGTCACTGTTCACAGACAAGGTGAATAGTTTATCACCTCATCCAACCTGTAATGAACAGTGATAATCACATAGTTTCCTCTGTCCAGTCCAAGTACTGATTTAAATCTCCGCTAAGTACTTTTGTACTTAACCAGAGAATTAAGTAACTAAGTAAAACAGTCTTCAGAAAAACACAACCTGTGACCTACAGTGGGTATCATGTAAAGTACAGTCTTAGTTTAAACATGAAGACATCCACATTACTTAAAGCATACCACTGAGCCCCAGCACTATGAAGCCTCCTGTTTATATACCACGTAGATGTCCATTTGTGCAGGTTATCCTATGGGCTAATGCACAGACCAAGTAATATCTGTGGTACATACAAGTAGAGCACAACAGTGATATTGGGAAGCCTTACAGAATACTCTGACTACAACAGAAATATCTGACTTTTCAACTTGAGTTGAAGTTTTAGAATGTTCCAGAAGGAATAAGCATTAAAAACCCTAACAATGTATCATAGGATTACAATGTAACTAAAATTTCTTTCCTTTCGAGACATTTCAGTTTTCCAATTATTTTCCATAAAGGGGATACTTACAATCCTGTCAAAACATTTTATAATAAAAAGATATATTTTTATCGTAGTTTAAATATCCAAACAGTGGGGTAACAAATACTCATTAGGAAAAGAACAGGTTTTAATAGGTTTTATTGATTCACTTTGTACTATTCTCTTAGAGCTTTTGTGTTTTATGGCAAAGAATACAAATAAATATACGTAAATTTGTCTGATTTTTCTGAAGCAGCAAATGTAAAATACTAATAGTTGTTCCACTCTTACCAGAAAAACAAATGAAGCCAGTTCTCCACTCGGAGCATATATTTATCAGGATATAATATAACAACAAGTTCAACAAGTAAATCCATGTTGAACTTAAATAAAAGCAAAGATTTGTAGAATAGAAAGATATATGCATAAGTTTAAACATGTGCACAGATGTACAAATGTTCCCCCCACACAGACCTGCATACTCATACAAAACATAAGTCTAAGCACAGAAGAGACATTTTAAAAAATAGAACAATCTAATCTCAAAATTTTAACTGTTATGCAATTTATCAAAGTAAATCTCTGTGCCACTAATGTTTCCTACCCCATATTCAAAGCTAAGTGTAAAACCAGTAACTTAAACCACTTACTTGGCAAGCAGGACTATAGCTAACCACAGACGTAGCAGATTACAGGCCAGCCGTTCTGAAAATGCTGAGATGATACAAGTCATCAAGTCAGAAGTACTACTTTAATATCACAAGCCATTTACTTCATTATCAAGACCACAGAGTAACTAAGTGAGTATTCAAAGAGAAAACGCTGAGTCAGGAATTTCCATCTGACAGGGAAAATCGGCTCAGAGCAGCAGGGAAAACTCCAGGGAAGCAGCGGGGGACAGCAGAATTGTTACTCATACTGGTGACACTGCTTGAAAGAGATAACTTTCCATAAGTAACTCATGTTGCCTTTATAAGTTTAGAAAATACAACTACATACACTTCCTTTGTTACAGAAATGATGTATTGGAATTACTATGAAACCTAAATCCT
The DNA here is from genome assembly GCA_964023405.1 of Apodemus agrarius. NCBI lineage: Eukaryota > Metazoa > Chordata > Mammalia > Rodentia > Muridae > Apodemus > Apodemus agrarius. The sequence goes on from OZ030018.1 coordinate 73,298,708, forward strand.
TTGGTAGTAGTAGCAAACCATAATCAAGTTACATTTCAGATCCTATCAAGTCTCAGAAAATAAAGATGCACATACTCCTATATATACAGACTCAGTAACAACAGTATTTGCTTTCTCAATGAACACCTATAGTTGAGATGACTTCAATCAGAAGAGCGCCAAACTAGTGGCTGACCTCTGCCTTCTTATATTCCATGCAGTAGACACAAGGTTCCCTTCAACACTGCATGTGATGCATATTCTCCATGGCCCAACATTTGGTAGACAAATTAGGTAAGACTTCATTTGAAGACCAAAAGCTGAATTCTCTATTGAAGTATTATTTATTTGTAACCTAAGGACACAATATTTTTTCACACTATACTAGTCACATTATACCTATTTCAGCCGGAGTTAATTATAATTTTTTTTTTAAATTGAGGTCTCAATTTTCTAGGAACCATGTTTTCAGTGCTAAACTGTTACATGGGACTGGTGGGCACTATTTTGTAGGATATAGCATAATTTCATTATCAAATTAGTCTTATTGGGTAACAGTGTTCTAGATAATAATTAGATCTCTACAGATGGGACAGTGCTCCTTTAGATAACTGTGTCACTCGGGAACCTGAATCCGGCTCTACAACATAAATGCCTAAATCCAATACCACATGTGAACATGTATGCAACATAAGTATGCAGGTATGTGCATGTATATGTATCTCCAGGTCTGTGGAAACCTCTGTTTCTACCCAACACCCATTTTAGTAAACAGTTACAAATCATTTTGCATAAACAACTGAGGGTCTTTAGAATGTGATTACTTTTGTGTTAGCCACCAATTTAGGTTCAGATGCTTATATCCTAAGAGTTCTCCTGTTTCTTGTACCTTAGCTCTACAGCAGTTTTTGTAACTTCAAAAGGGTACAAAGGAAAAGAGTCATTCTACAATTAGGAGGCAACCACTGTGGAGATATAACCCCAGAGCTCAAACAGGAAGGGAGCAGGCCTTCCTCAGTTAATGTGGTTCCCTCATCAAGATTCTCCTCATACCCAAAGACCCTGCAATCAGATTAGCAAATGTGTACATCCATGAATTCCAACAGGCCTTGAAAATCAAACTGATCACAGTTGAAAAAGCTTTCTCCTCCTAAATGTTTGCCTGCATTCTTTTTGGGTAATTACATTGTATATGGCTTATCTTTATAACAAAGCAGGAACATCTGAACTTAAAATAACTAAGTCTATCATAAAAATTAATAAAACAGAAGCACCCCTGTTTTAAAATGTTCCATTTATTTCCAAATAAACACAGAATTTCTTAATTATCTTTATAAAAAGATGAAGCTCTCATACATTTCTGTAGTATATAAATGTATACTATAAGAAACTAGCTCTGAGAAACACTCAATTATTATACACTGCACAAGAGGACAGAAAGGGGTTACCATAATTGGCTTGAAAATTCTCTAATTGAATATTCTGATAACAGGTAACTGTAAACATGTTTTCTCATCTATAAAATGAGAGAAGAAACCATCAGTAAGTATGTAAGCAATGCAAATCATTATTCTAAAACTACTCATCTTATTCTGACAGAGACAGTCTCAGTCTAGAAAACAAGAGACAATTTTTAGCCACATACATTCTCAAAAAGAGTATAGCATTTTATAAGCAGAAACACACAAACGTTTCTCAAAGCATTTTTCCTCTAAAATTATCCAGATATTAAGAATTCATTTATCCTACTTTAAGGTCATTTACCGGAAAGCCTCTCCACCTATCTGTTTCACCCCCTGAGCAGCACTGTCCCTGGAACCACAATGGCCTCATAGGGTTTAGCAGCAAGTTCTCTGTTTGCCTAGAAAGAAAATCCACTCAACTCCTTAAACCTCCATAGAATAAACCCAGTGCTGTTCATTAAAACCAAAAAAAAAAAAAAAAAAAAAAAAAAAAAAGAAAAAAAAAAAAAGAAAATCCCATCCATCCCAACTGAGGAGGGAACCCTACCGGGGAAGTCCCAGCTCCTACAAGACTGGCTTATTCAAGTCTGACTACACATTTTCACTTCTTCTCAGGAAGTGCATACTTGGTTGTCATGTATTCCCCTGTTATCATTAGTAAATTTATTTCATTAAAAATAAATAACCAATACTAAAAACTCCCAACTTTATTGCAGCTCATAAGAAAAGTAGACAAGGGAAATATCTCTAAAAGATTTTCCCCAAAATTGTAAAATTCATTCTCATAACTCATAACTGGTAACTACACAAGTTACCAGTAACCTCAAAATATGTAAAATAAAAGTTAGGTAAGAAACAAATGTGCAAGTCTTGAGATTCCTACAAGTTTCGTCTAAAATATCATATCTCAGAAACTAGTCATGGTCACAGACAGGAAGTATGTGTATAGGACCCTGAGATCCAGGCATTTCCCTAGAATCCATTCAGTCTTGTGATTTAGGGTCCACACAAATCAGACCTACTTTGCTAGTATCACACAAGAAGACTAAAATTAGATAAGCAATAATTATGAAGAAGCCAGTCTATGATTCCCAGTATAAAGATAAGACTATAATACAAAACATAAGGAATACACAAAGCTCTTTAAAGGAATTGTGTAAACAGAGTGCAGCAATATTTATTTTCGTTTTTGTTTTGTGTGGTGGTTTGAACGGTTTGGCCCCACAGACTCCCATATTTAAATGCTTGACCCATGGGGAGTGAGACTATTAAGAGATAGATGTGGCCTTGTTGGAAGAAGTGCATCACTGCAGGGGAGGGCTTTGAGGTCTCCTATGCTTAAGTTCCACACAGTGGGGAATTCCAGTCTAGTCCTGGCTGCCTTCTGATCAAAATACAGACCTCTCCAGGACCATGTCTGCCCACATACTGCCACGCTCCCATGAAGATAAAATAGACTAAACCTATAAAACTGTAAGCCAGCACCAATTAAATGTTTTCCTTTATAAGAATTGTCATGGTTATGGTGTATCTTCACAGCAATGAAAACCAAACTAAGATATTTTGTTTATTTCCTTGAGGAAGAAAACTTTATTCATCTTATTGGTATCTGAATAACATGAATAATTAAAATTTTATTTTTATGTGTATGGTGTATTGCCTGAATGTATATTTGCATATACCACATGTATGTTGTACCTACATAGGTCAATGAGGGCTTTAGATCTCTTGGGACTGAAGTCACAGAGAGTGATGAGCTCCGTTGTGGGCCGAATGAGAACCTGGTGCTCCTAACTGCTAGGCTATCGCTCCAGCCCCACATGTGGATTTTTGATAGCTCTCTATTCTCAACAAAAGGCTGGAAACTATTACTATCAAAGCAGAAAAGCAAAAAATCGTGGAGATGGATTCCAGTAAGGGTGCTAAGCTCCAAGATAAACAACACAATGTGGCAACGTGAAAATGTGAATTCTGTTTAGTATTTCACAGAACTATTTCCATGGAAAATAAAACATCATCTTTGGAGCTACATGGATCAGGACTCACACATTGCTTACTCCTCAGCTAAAACCCTTAAGCAAATTCTTTAATCTGCTTTGTTTCTCATTTGGAGAATCTCAGTCTCATGTTTCTTATCTGGGGAATGCAGTTTAGTGGATACAAAGCTCTAGGGACCAGGAATAAAAGCTTCTGGTACATTATGGAGCAATAGGACTCAATATAAAATGGCAATGATATGACTATTTCCATAGGTTAAAAAGTGTTTGATAAATATTTAGACACATGTTTTCTTTGGTTTAAACATTATGTCATATATCCATGTATCAAAATACCAGGATTTAAGTATGTACAATCAAGTAATTCTAGGGATGGCTCAGTTACTGAAAAAGTGTACAGGAGAAATGCTTACAGCAAAGGAGTAGTCTCCTATATTTAACCTTAAAATAAAAATAAAAATGAGAGCTATATTATATACTGCAGAATTATAATTGCACACATTTTGTAGAACTACTGTTCTGCAAAATCAGTTTCCAACCTTTTAGGGAAATATACAGAGAAACTCATAAATAGAAAGCAAGCAGAAAGCTAATTAGAGACAAGGAGAATCTTCTTAAAATTAGCATTGAACTCAAGAAGCCTCAATCATTTCTACTCCATTTTATAGTGTACACTATAGGTTTCACTTAACAATTATGAATTTAAAAATAAATTAAGACCCTCAAGACAGACTTGGAGACTGGTATCCTTTAGGTTTTAGCAGCTAATGAAGTTGTACCTTTCAGTCAGCACATCCCTACTCTTTCAGCAATGCCCCTTGTCTGTTCGTAACTTTCAAATATCAACTCTATGGAATTTTAACTGAGAAGCAATAAGGGGCGGCAGCTTCTCCACCATCCCAGTATGGCTAAAAAACAACATTCAAGTGGAATGCCCGACATTTGGTGTGAGGAGACAAGTCATTACAAACCACCTGGAAAGCTCAGAAACAGACAACATGAGTCTGCCCAGCCTCAGGAGCTGGAGCCCAAGAGCAACGGATGGGTGACAGGACATCCAAGCAGCCTTGATGAATGTAGCAACCCAGAGACCTTTAATGTCACTAACCAAAAGTATCTGTGGTATAGAAAAGTATTCTGTACAATACCAACCTGCAACCTAGCCACAAAACCTTTGGTCTTTTGTTTGTCCTGCCTGCAAATATGCTAGGTCAATGTTGGTACCGGCTTGGTGGAGTATCCAAACAATGTCTGATTTGACTTCAGTCCCACTCCATGAGATGGAACATATACTGGTAGGTTAAACAAGAACCAGAGCCTAGACAGCCCAAAAACCTAAGGTAAAACCAAACACTACTGGTCTAAAAAACAAAAACAAACAAAAAGCTATCAATAAAATGACTCCTAAACTCAGAGATCAGTCCCTTATTCCTTCATCATCAGAGATGATGATGCCAGAGGAATCTGGCAACAGATATGGAAAGAGACCCATCTCCAGACATCATGCAGGTGGGTGGCAAGGAGGGAGGAAAGGGGGAGGGAGAAAGACAGACTGACATAACTCTAATTGGGATGACACCATCAAATCCCTCTCCTCAGAGCTCACAAAACACCCAAAGAAAAGGAGGCAATAAGAATGTGAATCTAGAAGGGAACGGAAGGCACCAGGATAACAAGGCCCTCCAAATCAACTAAGCAAGGTGTGTATGAACTCAGAGGCTGAAACACCGAGCACAGGGCTATGCCATGGGTCTGGACCAGAATGCTTGCATATACTTGATACCTTTTAGCTTAGTATTTTTACGAGACTCCAGAGTCTGAGAATGAGTGGGTGTTGGATTCCTGTGCCTGCTCTTGGGACTCTTTTCCTCTTTTTGGGTTGACATGCCAACTTCAATACAATGATTTTGGCTTTACCTTAATACATTTTATTTTCTTATGCTTGGTTGTTATCTTTTAGAAGCCTGTTCTTTTTTAATAAGAGACAGAAAGGGAGTGAATTGAAGAGGAAGAGAGGTGGGGAGGACCGAGGGGAAGCAGACTGAAGGAAACTACAATCAGGATAGAATATTTGAGGAAAGCATCTATTTTCAATAAAAGGAGAAAAAATAAATTGCATATACAGTAAAAACCCAGCTTAAAATAATGAGGCCATACAACAGACATCTAGGAAAACAAGAGAAGCTCATCTCGAATTAGAACCCAGCTACCACTGACTGAACAAAGAGAGTTGTGTAGGCAGAGCAGTGTGTGCCCTACAAATGAAGACACTGGGGCTTTTAAAAAGCTCCTGGCCCCCATGTTGGAACAAACAAGCACTCCAGATTCGAATTAACAGAACTAACAGGGTGATGAGTCCTTTCTCCATCTTTCCCTATCTCCAGTTTCCCAATGTTCTCAGAATTGGAGAATGTGAGTCTTAAAATAAATTTCGAGTTCCTCTACAGTCAGGAAAGCAAACTAGTTATGCTGTTGGTACAGAGACAGAAAAGAAAGAAGCACAGACTTACATCATTCACACCTTTACTGTAATGAACCGAAGAAAATTGTTTTACTAGAATAAACTGATTAAACTGAAGGAAAGTAACCCTATCATGAAGACTTATTACAAAAGACAAAGCAAAAATGCCCAGTGGTGGCCTCCCTGGTTATCTGTCAGTAGGGAGCTTCTGTGGGATTGCAAATGCCCAGCAGATACAACACTTTCAAGGTCTGGTGGCAAACTGGTCTTATACCTGAGACAGAGTCACTGAAGTAGTACTTCATCTATGCAAATGCAAATAGATTTTTGAAGACAGCCAATTATTTAAGCAATAAGCAGAAAGAAAGAAACAGAGGGAAGGGGGTAGGTGGGCGGGTGAAAAATAGAGCAAGCAAATTGATTTTAAAAGTTTGGTCTTCTGAGACCAGGTCTGTAGTTCAATGGTGGAATGGTTGTCTGGCATATGTATAGTTCTGGGTTTGAAATGAAAGTAAAGTTATAATAGTGCTCATGCCGATAACTGTGATACTAAGAGTTATCTTAGGTAAATCTCACTGAACTAAGTTTAAAAGGTTTGTCATTTATAATGTACCAGGCAACATCATCACACTGTGGCAGCCACTGTCTCTGCCACAATTGTTCCTGTAGCACATTATTTGCTGAAATTCTAGTTTCACAGCCATTATAAATCACATTATTTTGAACCATTAAAACCTTAAAAAGTATCCTCAGTTCACCTGTCAAGAAAGCATATATATGGCCACTGCAAAAACTTTAAAAACTCAAGTATCCTTGGACTAAGGCTGCCACAATAGTATCCATCTGCATTTCCTAAATGCTCAATGCAAATACAGTCTTTGGCATAAAGAGAACTTCCTGGAACATCCACAAGACATCTAACTGACATAAAAATAAAAAAAAATAAAAATAAAAAATAAAAAAAGAAAGGAAAAAACCAAACAGGTTAGATAAAGATATTTAATAAAGCTGTCCACAGAGCTAAGATTTAACACGGACATTACTTGATAAGTATATGCCTCAAAGATCTTCATTAAGAATGCCTGAAGAACTGTCCAAGTTCAATTAGAAATCTCATTATAAAAATAAGCAAACTTTGTTAACAGGCTCTACAACTACTCACAACCACATACTGAACAGAATATTTTAATGTATACAAATCACAATGAGCTCTAATGAAAAAGGAAGCAAAACGAAAGAAGAGGAATATGTAAACAAGTACTAGGTAAACTGTAAGGTTTTTATGACACTATCATTACCAACTCTCCTGTGCATCGCACCCACCTGTTCATGTGTGTGTTCAAATGAAATGGCATGTTTTTAAAACTAATATCTGAGCATTCCTTTACACTAGTTTCTTATTTCAAACACCTAAAAAGAAACCCTGGAGTCCCCTTGAATATAAAGCTAATTATCCTTTCAAGGTTTTATCAAAAATCTAGGTGTCCTAATTGTCTATCTATGAAGCTAGGACATCTTTTAAGTGTGTCAGCACTAAGAGTGGCCACCTGTCAAAGTGCTTTTAGTCATTGAAGTAAATTCATACATCTGGAAAATGGTTATAGAAAGTAAGGAAAGACCAGGAACTATAGTTTCCCTGAGTATACTTCTCTAAAAAATTTAATTTTAGACAGTTTCTACCCTTAAATATTAACCCTTTCATGAAGGCTGAATATACAAGAAAAGACAATTGGGTTTTTTTCCCCCAAGTAGAAAATCACTGAGGCAGGGGTGTGATTTTTAATAACTCACAGTTTCTTTCCTCAAACATGAGGGCTGAAAAGAAGAATGTTTGGTTAGAAGATAAAGCCTATGAAGCATCCCTGGAATAGGGTCCCTAAAAACCTTATGGAACCCTGTCTCATCAGTCGTCATTTTCATCCCAGTATTTTAAACAGGGTGGACAGCACAGTCTGACTCCCTTCAGGAGTCAGATGTCCATATTCACACAGCAATTCCAAAGAAACAGGTGGGAGAAGGTGAAGTCACCAGGAGGATGAGCGAAGACTGAGGGGCCCACAGGCCCTCGGAAGGTGAGCAGGACAGGGAGGAGGGAAGACTGAGGGGCCCACAGGCCCTCGGAAGGTCAGCAGGACGGGGAGGAGGGAAGACTGAGGGGCCCACAGGCCCTCGGAAGGTGAGCAGGACAGGGAGGAGGGAAGACTGAGGGGCCCACAGGCCCTCGGAAGGTGAGCAGGACAGGGAGGAGGGAAGACTGAGGGGCCCACAGGCCCTCGGAAGGTCAGCAGGACAGGGAGGAGGGAAGACTGAGGGGCCCACAGGCCCTTGGAAGGTCAGCAGGACAGGGAGGAGGGAAGACTGAGGGGCCCACAGGCCCTCGGAAGGTGAGCAGGACGGGGAGGAGGGAAGACTGAGGGACCCACAGGCCCTCGGAAGGTGAACAGGACAGGGAGGAGGGAAGACTGAGGGGCCCACAGGCCCTTGGAAGGTGAGCAGGACGGGGAGGAGGGAAGACTGAGGGGCCCACAGGCCCTCGGAAGGTGAACAGGACAGGGAGGAGGGAAGACTGAGGGGCCCACAGGCCCTTGGAAGGTGAGCAGGACAGGGAGGAGGGAAGACTGAGGGGCCCACAGGCCCTTGGAAGGTGAGCAGGACAGGGAGGAGGGAAGACTGAGGGGCCCACAGGCCCTTGGAAGGTGAGCAGGACTGGGAGGAGGGAAGACTGAGGGGCCCACAGGCCCTCGGAAGCTCCACTGCTCAGCTTGGCCACTCGCTCCCATCTCTGTGGCGGAGATTTCTGTAACTAAAAGGATTGATTACATTGCCAGCATATGTTGCTTTTAGTGCTTTCTACTCTATCCTCTTAAAAATGACAGTGAGCTTTATTGTTTTCTAAATGGCAACTGTATTCTCTGTACCTGCAGTATTGCTGGGTTTGTGGTTTTGTTTGTGCTTTTTTTCTATTTTACACACCCATTTGTGGAAAAACTGCTCTTACTCATTCAAGAAATCATTACATTACAATAAAGTAACAGATTTTCACTTCCTGCAACAGGTAAGAATGTAAATGTATACATGTTTGTTTTGTTTCTAAGAAAGGGTTTTACTATGTAGCTCAAGACTGCCTCAAATTTATGACCCTCCTGCTTATTGAGATTACAGGCAGGTGCAGACAGCTCAATCTAGAAAGGTCTCTACAACTGTGCATTATATACCGCAATTGAAGGCAAAATCACAGCCAGGTAGCCCAGAGCACTTCTATTATGGGGCTGTTGTCTCTCTCACATTGCATGGCAAGGAGCAGATTTTCAAAGATCTGCATCTGGCAGCTACAGACGTGGCTCACAGGTTAAGAGAACTAGTTCCTCTTCCAGAATCCCTGTATTCAATTTCCAGAATGCCCATGGCAGCTTAGTAATGCTAAGTAATGGCTGTAGTAATGCCAATTCCAGGGGTTCCAACACTGTCAACTGTGCTCCATAGGCTCCACACACCCAAACTGAGGTGAGGATGGACATGTGGTCTAAACACCCAAACACAAAAAAATCACACACACTCACACACACACACACACACACACACACACACAATCACACTGCTTTGTACTTGATACTTTTAGTATAATTTTATTCTAATATGATTTTCAAAGCCAGAAGTAAAGCAAGCAACTTCTTTTGTATGTTTTACATGTTTATATTAGCTATTTACGTGTGTATATGTATATGTAGAAGTGTGTTTATAATCTCAATGGTGGCATTATTGATATGTGATATATATAATTAAAAGAAACTATGTCTTTAAAAGCCTATAGTCAGAAAAGGAATCTGAAACAGTTATGTTATAAATAGGATATATAAACCAGACAGGGAAGATCTAAAATACGTCTGCTTTAAATATTTCATGAGTAACTGCTGGCTCCATAAAAGCCATGGATCTAGATGAGAAGCAAAAGGAAGATAAATAAAATATCTGTCGTCATGGAATCACGATCTCATTCAACCAGCACGATCTGCTGGGGAAGTGTGAAGAGAGGAAAGGTCACCTTGCCCTGGGACCAAACAAATGCTGACATCACAGCAGCTGCCCACGGGACAGGTGAGGTGGATCTCTGAAATGACTCAATTAACCGACCATGCCAGACATCATTTTATCCTCCTCTTGAAGTTCTGAAGTTACACCAATAACTTAATGTACCCCACTGTGCAACCTGCGAGGTGGAGACTCCTCATCAACCCGTACTTTCTAGGTGTGGCTCTTTGTATAACTACTTCTAAAACTTTATTAAATGTTATTGTTTATTATAAAAAATAAACTGAATCACAAACAGGATATCTACTCTAAAAGTAAGTCCCTCCTGGGCGCAATGACTGGATGGCAGGCATGTCACTGCTCACAGCACTGGAACGGACAGGACAAACAGTGAACCTGGCCAGCCATCTGAACAGTAGGATCACAAAATGAAACAAGATTTGGAGCCTTGTTAAAAGGAGAAGGGTCGGGCCAATGGAGAAAATGCTCTTTCCTCTATACAAAGTACACAGATGTTCCAAGCATATTTTGATTAGGAAATAGGGGTATACTGACATTTAACTGGCTTAACTCTTTCACCTGTATAAACTCAGATTTTGTTGTCTCTTAATTTGTTATTTTCAAAAGTATACGCACTTCATAATTGTATGTGCTATGAAGGTTCTTCCCAATGAAGCTCTGAGCTCCATACAAACCAAAGAGGCAAGCATTACATGTTAATCTAGGGAAGGAGACTGTGAAGTTGTCCTGTACCCTGTTTTTGATACATCAAAGATCAAAGCGTGCTACCCTCTCTTAAAGAAAGGGCAAGGAGACAGGACACACCCACAATCTCCTCAGTCTCTATTATAATCTACCCCATAATGTCAACTGTAACTTGCATAAATCTACCAAAGTTTAAATTCAGAAGAAAACTGGAAAACACAAGAAGTGCTGTCTGCTTTTTTAATGAGGTTCAAATATCTGAGCCAAAATGCTAAACAAAGTACTACTAAGTCGCCTGGACTTGGCTGAGGACCTCGGGGCAGGCGACTCAGTGTCAGAACACGCTGCTCCTTCACTGCCATCTTCGGGTTCCCTTTAATTAGGGGAAAGATTGTTAGGTGGTAACTGGGCCATAATTAAGAATTATATGAAAGAGAGATACAAGTTATTAGATTTGAACACTTCCCAGATCAAATTCTCCCCACTCTGGGGATGCTCCTAGTAAATCCATCATGGCCTTTGATGCTCAGGGAGCCAGGTGCTTGTGAGGACAATGATCCCACCAGCTTTTGGCCTCCTGCAAAGAGAGCATGTATCAGATTCTAATTTAACAAAAACACATGGAAGAGCCACGCTACATGTCGCAGTCACTTCATCACAGTCCCTAAACAGGATTGCCAAGGATTGTGTCACAATATCCAGAATGAAACCAATGTGCAAAGAGTAAAACTCGTAGCCTTGGGGGATGGAAAAACCATACAGGCCTAGCGGGAAAGCGTGGAACTCCTTGAAAAATAAGACACTGGCACAAACTAGGCTTGGTAAGAAATGAGAAGACCTCAGGGTTTCAAAGCACACACCAAAACTTAAGTTCTTTGCAGGTCACGGACACAGTGAAGGCTGGGGGAGTCACAGCACCCCAGCACTGATGCTCTACACCAGGTTTTGTGTGAACTCCATTCTCAGCAACACCCACCAACAAGGAAAGCACCAGGAGGGGAGCACTTTTTCGTCAGACATAAAACCAACATCTTGGCATACAAGATCCATATCCAGAAGCAAGAGAGGAGATCTACAAGAGGTCTCAAGGTGAAGAGCCAATCTGTCTTCCCTGCGGCTCCCCTCCTTAGCCTCCAACAGCTAAAAACTGTAACAACCAAAGTCAACCTAGGAACAGAAACCATGGAAAAATACTAAAACCAAAAAGCTCAGCCTGAGGGCATTATTACTCTTTAGAAACAATGACGTGGATCCAAACCTAGACCGTAAAAATCAACGACTCCTAGCCCCTGAGATTCTCTGAAACTCTAGGGCACATGCAGCCAAGGCTTCACTAATTGTCTTGGGATTTCCAAATTGGCCGGAGCAAGACCATCTGAGTCACTTGAAATTGGCAAATGAAGCCTAAAGTCTCAAGAAAGAGAAACTATTTCACTTGAACAACACACACACACACCCAGACCAGTGTTGGCCACAGATCTCTGGTGAAACAAAGAGACCCACAACAAAGACCCCCTCCGAATGTATGATTTTAAGGGAGCACTCTTGAACATTCTAGGTCTTGTAGTACTTAAATCTGAAGCCCCTATAAGCATCTTCCCACTCCCAGAAGGGAAAGACAAAGAGTGACTTTAAGATGAGCCAGTAAACCAAACAATAAAATGCTAGGCCCTTGGGGGTGGGGTGGGTGAAGATGTAAACTAGGCCTGGCCAGTACTAGTCAATCTTATTTTCCTGGACTTCAATGGAGTGTGCTATAGGGGGCTGCGGGAGATGGGGGGAACAACGGGGTCACAAGCTTCCTACCCCCTCCAGTCTGGTCTTTATTGAAAAGGAAATGGGGGAGATGCTTACAGGGGCTTGAGGTCCACCATTCAAAGCAATGCCAACCCTAAGATTTTAGAACATTTTGGAAACTAAGAGCCAGCCAGACACTCGACTAGGAAGAGGGAGAGATCGGAGAAGGGAGGAAGGGAGAGGGGAGGGAAAGAAAAGAGGAGGGAGGGAAGTGGAGTATAGAGGGGGGAAAAGGAGGGAGAAGAGAGGGACAGAAGGAGCGGAGGAGGGAGAGAGAGGGTCATGTTTCAAAACAAAGGCTCCACTCTGAACACCACCCCCTGGCCCTGGCCAGCCTGGTAGGGCTGTGATTTCTACATTAGGCGTTCACCAGGCAGCCCAAGGCCGCGCGGCCCGGCGAGCGCCTCCCGCGGCTCCGGGCGGACCTGGCCAGCTCGCGGCGCTCCCAGGCCGCCCCGCGCCCCTCGCAGCCCCGCTGCCCGGTGCCCGCGAGCCCCAGCCTACCTTCCTTCACGCCCGGCAACTTGGACTGGTCCACGCTCACTTCGGCCATGGCGGCCCTCTCGGCCTCGGGCGCGCGGAGACCTCGGCGCACGCCCACCCCGCGGGCTGGCCGGGTCGACGCCGAACTCTCCCGGGCCGGAAATACACCGGAGTCCAGTACGGAGGGAGAGAGGAGACAGAAAGGCAGCGTCGGTGGCGGCGGCGGCAGCGGCGGCGGGAGGGGGGGGGCGGTTTGGGGGGAGGGCGGAGGCTGCAAGGCTGCACTGCACGCAGAGACGCGCGAGCCACACCGCCGCCCCTCGCTTTTGTGTCTGCCGCGCCCAGCCCCGGCCGCAGCTCTTAGTCCTGAAGGCCGAGACAGAAGGCTGCACCTGCCAGCTAGGCGCCGGGCTAGGGCCTGTCTGAGCTCCACTCTGCCATTTAAGACTTTTGTAAAATGCTTACTGAGTGCCAAGCAGGCGCTCTCTTGTATCTAGGATTAGTGTATTAGGATTAGATACATACATACTCGCAAGCATGCGTGTGTGTGTGTGTGTGTGTGTGTGTGTGTGCTTTTTTTTTTTTTTTTTAAAGGAACCAGAATACAAGACACTGAATTAAATTCTGGGCCCTTCTGGAAAAGGAATATTCATAACCAGCAGGGAGAACTGAGTCATTCATTCAACAAAAACCTATAAATGTCTACCAGATCGGATGTTCAGTTCGGGGGTGGAGAGATTGTGACAGAGACTTGTACCCGGCTTCCCCTCTTCCAACGTACCACTCATTGGTCTCTAATTCTGACCTTTGTGTTACTCTGAAATAAGCGACTTATCATGTTTCTTCCCACGGATCCGTACAGCATTCATTCTCTCTCCTTTAGGAACTGTCTCTTCCTCCTAAAGGAAACATTCCAGTCCTAAACTGTGTCTTCCCTAATCTTATCTTTCAGTCCTTTAGTCCACAAACTATGCATATTTATCAAAGAATGGGTGTGAGATCAAAACGGGTGGAGCAGAATATCTCCCTAGGCTTGCTACATAAAGGGCAGAGTAGCAAATTAGTATTCTGTTTCCTGAGTGGGAGGTCACTCTCACTAACCAACAATGAAACTAAACTGAAGATAGGCAAAGATAGGAGAAAGCTGAGAAAAGGGCACTTTCGGGTGGAAACACAGTAGCAAAACATGGTTCCTCCTCAGAGTTTACAGTCTTGTTGGCAGGATTGTTGAACTCTGGAATCTCATCCCAACATCTTGTCAAAGTTCAATGTGTCACTTCAGCCACTGGTTTAAACTGGCTTTCGATCTCAGCTTAGTCTCCTGGTGTGAGAGGTCAGGAGGAAGTGGTATGGTTTTAACTTGACACTAAATTTGGTTAGCAAAAATTAAGGTGTAAATTAGAGCAAAATTAGATCAGAAGTTGGCAGGCTGCTACCCACAGGCCAAACGCAGCCCACTGAAACCTTGTGACTTTATTTGTTTAGCTACTACATTTTAAATTATTTTTTAATCTATTTTTTTTTAATTTTGCCTTTTAAGGCCAAAATCTAAAGTACTACCAAACCCAAGAAAAGTTTGCACATCCCTGTCACAGATAGAAAGCACTCCATAAGCTAAGTGTGAAGAAGGAAGCTGTAGCAAAGTGGGTTTGGGGTATTTTTAAACGCGCTGCCATATATGGACCTGTTTTTTAATTTTCTATAGTTATAGAGAGCATTTATAATGACAGTATTTCTGCTTTTCTTTCCGTCTTTCTAAATTATTTCTACTTCTCTACCAAGTTGAACCCTTAGAGACTGACATCCACAGACGGAAGTCCTTGTTTCTGCTTCCTGCTGAGTTTGACCAGGAGAAGTAACAAAAGTCAAAAGGAAGAGAGACATGAGAGAGTCTGCATTGCATTCTTCTCCCTGCATGCTAAACCAGACCATGACTGGCCAGAGGAGAACTTGGAAGAATCTATTCTTTTCTCCCACTGGTTTCCAGGGACCAAAGGCATTCACCTTTACTATTTGAGCCATCTGACAGACCACGGCCATTATGTAAAATTCATCGGTCTTAACCAGAAAGGTGCTTGTTTTTGGTAGCCCCCACAGAGCAGGAAAGACTCAAGATAGGAGACAGATTCAGATCCATCCAGTGAGTGAGTGTTTCAGTTGCCAGGTTAGGAAGGAACAGGACCCACTGGGTTTGAGATTCATACAAGGACTTAAGAGATGGCCTTGTAGGTTGAGCCTGAAAGTAGGGATAAGATATTTAACCAGCACAGAGCCCCAAAACCTTCTTCTGACGGCTTCAAGCTGGCGCAGGTCTCTAATGGTCACATATCCTTCCAAAGGGCCCGCAGCGCTCTGCGTGGGTGGAATGGCTTCCCACTGCTGCTAGTGGCCTCAGTCTTGCCAACACCCCGTGAATGGTCTCTTGGTTGTGTTCTTTTTTCCGTTAAATTGTGTTTATTGTAATATGTTTCCTGCCTAGACGCTGACTAATTCAGTCAGTGAGATATTCCACAGGTTCACTCCCCTTAGAAACATGCACATTTCTGGCCAGAAGAAAAATAGAAACAAAGGAACAAACAAACAAAAAAAGGTAAAGTTGTATCTAGTCTTGAAAGACTCTGCTGCTTTTAATAGAGAAAGTAATTAAAAGGAACTCGGTTCTCTGACCAGTTTCTGAAGTAGAAGATTTGGAAATAAAAACAAAAACAAAAACAAAAAAACCAAAACCCTGCATGGCTGGGCTTGCTTTCGGTGACTCACACCCACGCCATAGCTGCCCTATATCTGAACAATTCAAGTTCAGACTTAGAGAATCTTTAGCCAAGGATTGAAAGCAACATAGAGGATAGCTCATTTTCTAAAGAATTCAACAAGGGATGATTGTGTGATTAATTCCCCTAACTGTATATTTTAACATCCTAAAATGTCAGCTTTGCAATTTAAATCAGAGTCCCATGAGAAGTGTACATCCTAAGCTGGGTCAGATACTAAAATACTCTTCTAAGGTCAAATCATGACTTGAATGTCATAAGAACTGTTATTTATAAATCAATATTGATACCACTAATTACTTTTTTAAAAGATATGATAATATATTCTCTGCTAGAAGGTTGTTAGGTGTGGTGGCATAATCCTGCAATATCAGATACAGGAGGTGGAGGCAGCCGATTGTACATTTGAAACCAGCCTGGGCTAACAGTACCCACCTCATTTTAAAAGAGCCAGGCAAGAGTAATTTTATATTAATTTTAAAAAATGCCTGTCAGAACGTGTAGAAAATGGTCATAAGAAATGTACTTGGAAAACATAAAATTCCCCAATTGGAGCAACTGGAAAGTACACTCTATGACAACAGAGAATTTTATCTGTTGTGTTGAACATCCTCGCCTAATACTGAGATTAGTCTTTGGTAAATAGTAAGCAGTCAATGAGTATTTGTTAGAAATAAAGTTATCTAATTGTATTATATTGTATTATAAGTAACCATCACAAATAATAAAGGACAAACAAAAGACGATATGAACAGATGAATTAATGACTCTAGACCTTGACAACACAGGAATGAAAGGCTGCACATATAATAAAATATTTCTATTTCATTTTTCAATTAATTTAGCGTTTTTTTATGTATACCACTTTACTCTTTAATTTTCCATGAAAATTGTCAATTTTAACGTGTTTTACTATATATCTCTTCTATGGTATCAGAAATATTCTCCATGTAAATCTTCAATTTTATCATAAAATAGCTTTACTTCCTTTTTCAATAAAAGAACATGCTTTTCTTTTTTTCTTTTTTTTTTTGTTCGATAAACTCCATAGTTTTAGTGTTTGTGAAAAACAAGCTGTTCCTTATTTTGTTCTCAGTCAGACTCTTATTTTTCCCAATAGTCATCATGTATTTCTAACAATAATTGGCCAAGTCTTCAATGGCTGATTCTGAAGTACACAGGGAATAGGTGGGTTGAGTGACATATTTTTTATTAGATATTTATTTTTATTTTATTTATTGAATATCACCTTCATTTACATTGCCAATGGTAAAACCTTTCCTGATTTGTGCCCTCCCCAAAGATTCCCAAGCCCTCCTCCCATTCCCTGCCTCCACGTATATGCCCCTCCACCCCACCAACTCCCAGCTCCACCCCCCTCAATTTCCCTCTGTTGGGGCATGTATTGAGCCTTCACCTGACCAAGGACCACTCCTCCCACTGATGCCCAACAAGGCATTCCTCTGCCATATTTTTGGCTGGAACCATATGTATGCCTTGGTTGATGGTTCAGTCCCTGGGAGTCCTGGGGCATCTGGGTGTCCTACATCATTGTTCTTCCCTTGGGGCTGTAAATCCCTCCAGCTCCTCTGGACCACCCTCCAGCCCCTCCATTGAGGACCCCATGCCCAGTCCAATGGTTGGCTGCTAACATCTGCCTCTCTAGACAAAGTGTGGAGCAGAGACTGAAGGAAAGGTCACCCAGAGACTGCCCTACCTGGGAATTCATCCTATGAATAGTTACCAAACCCCAACATTACTATAGACAACAAGAAGTGTATACCAAAAGGAGCATGCCATGGTTGTCTCCGGAGATATTTTCTTTATATACATTTCAAATGCTATCCCCTTTCCTGGTTTCCCCTCTGAAAACCCCCTAACTCATACCCCTTCCCCTTGCTCACCAACCCACCCACTCCTGCTTCCCTGTCTTGGCATTCCCCTATACTGGGGCATAGAACCTTCTCAGGACCAAGAGTCTCTTCTCCCTTTGATGGTCCAACAAGGTCATCCTCTGCTACATTAGCAGCCATGGGTCTCTCCATGTGTACTCTTTGGTTGGTTGTTCAGTCCCTGGGAGTTCTGGTGTACTGGTTGGCTCACATTGTTGTTCCTCCTATGGGGCTGCAAGCTCCTTCAGCTCCTTGTGTCCTTTCTCTACCTCCTCCATTGGGGACCTTGTGCTCAGTCCAATGGTTGGCTGAGAGCACTCACTCTGTATTTGTCAGGTACTACCAGAGGCTCTAGGACACAGCTATATCAGGCTCCTGTCAGCAAGCACTTGTTGGCATCCACAATAATGTCTGGGTTTGGTGACTGTATATGGGATGGACCCCCAGGTGGGGCAATCTCTGGATCGTCTTTCTTTCAGTCTCTGCTCCACACTTTGTCTCTGTATCTCCTCCTGTGGGTATTTTGTTCCCCCTTCTAAGAAGGACCAGAGTATCCATACTTTGGTCTTTCTTCTTCTTGAGCTTTGTTTGGTCTGTGAATTATATCTTGGATATTCTGAGCTTCTGGGCTAATGTCACTAGGGAGTGAATACCACATGAGTTCTTTTGTGATTGGGTTACCTCACTCAGGATGATATTTTCTAGTTCATCCATTTGCCTAAGAATTTCATGAATTCATTGGTTTTAATAGCTGAGTAGTATTCCATTGTGTATATGTACCACATTTTCTGCATCCATTCTTCTGTTGAGGGACATCTGGGTTCTTCCCAGCTTCTGGCTATTATAAACAAGGGTGCTCATGGCTCACAGCCAACCAATAGACTAAGCATAGGGTCCCTAATGGAGTAGCTAGAGAAAGGACCCAAGGAGCCAAAGAGGTTTGCAGTCCAGTAGAAGGAACAATAATATGTACCAACCAGTACCCTCCAGAGCTCCCAGGGACTAAACCACCAATCAACAAGTACACATGGAGGGACCCATAGCTCCAGCTACATATGTAGCAGAAGATGGGCATTTCAGACATCAATGAGAGGAGAGGCCATTGGTCCTGTGAAGGCCCAATGCCCCAGAGCAGGGGAATGCCAGTCAGGAAAGTGTGTCGGGGAGGTTGATGAGCAGGGGGGGGGGGGAATGGGATAGGTGGTTTTTGGAGGGGTAACGAAAGGGGATACCATTTGAAATGTAAATAAAGCAAATATCTAATAAAAAAATTAAAAATAAAAAAGGGAAAAAATAAAAATCATGAAACTATATCCCCCAACTTTATTAGATATTATAAGATATATCAACATGTCACAAGTCAACATCCTTCATCTAGTAGCCTGAGTTTCCATGCCAGGGAACATGCAAAGCCATGATTGGGGAGATCCTACTGATCTCTGGGCATACAAAGCCTCGACCGCAGCACTGTGCTCCTCCTGCATACTGGGACATTAAGGACTAGTTATTATGTCTCTGTCTGCCTGGATTTTGTAATCTATCTGCAGAAAAAGCCGAAATAAATATCCACGCTGAGTCATGCCTTATTCTTTTCCTGAATCCGGCCCTTTCTATTCACCCTGCCCTTAACATTCGTGCCACACATGCCTGCCTTAATCTCCAGCTCCACTTGACAATAGGACACCTTCAAATTATTTCCTACACCAAAACCTGTTTTGGTTTGGCCTACATAGAGGTCTCTAAAGGGAAAGGTAACTCTTCTGGCTACCTTGGGTGGCAGAGGGGAACTGTGCCTCTGACTCTGCTGGTGACAATACAGCATGGGAGTTCAGGACCTTAATCAGACTTTCAACGTAGCACTGTTTTCCAGTCCCTTCAGTAGAGTTCCTCAGCCACTGTCCACCAAATCCTCTTTGTCTTCTGTTGAATACACCTTTTCCTTCCTTCCCTATGAAGACTGTTACCTGAAGAAACAGCCCCACCAGTTCCCTAAATTAGTAACTATTTGATTTACATACCAATATTCTAATGAAGGGGAAAATTCTGTTTTCTTTGGAAGTCAGTGTTTTTGCTGGGGCAAACACGAGAAGGAGTGTTTTCCGGTCGCAGGTGAAAGGCTGTTTTGCTAAAGCAAGAATGTGAAAGGACCTGTGCTGAAGGATTCTTCACTAATAACATGCATGTATCTGTTTGCCTTACATGCATTGTTGAGTTCCATTTGTTGTGAGTCTGTTGCTACTTTGTTTCAACCTAATTACCGAGTAAAAGAAATCTCAACTCAATAAGTAACAATATGAGCTACAAGCCTAGATTGGGCAGATCTCCCACTGCACTACTCTATTCCCATCTATATTATCCCATTTAACTTTCTGTTTCTCCAGGTCATGAGCTTCTCTCTGCATCCTCTCCATAGATCTGCAGCTCCTCCCCTTTCCCACTGGTCCTTTTCTCCTCCCCCAAACTCTCAGCTCCTCCTCTTTCCTCCTTCCAATCATTGGCTCAAGCCATTATTTGAAAAGTTAAGAGAGGGGAGAAGGTTCACAAGGCAACTGGTCATCTGCAGCCCATCCCAGGAATGAAATTAGCATCAAGATACAAGTCCAAGGCTATCCACAACATGAGTCCATAGAGAGAAATGCACTAAAATCTTCTGGTGATATGCTGGTGGCTTCTCACCACTTCTGCTGACTTGGGCAGATTGGCAAAGTGAGTCAGCTGACACAGACTCACATGGAGTTTTGCTAAGACAGACTCTTCTGTTGAGACAAGACACATGGTAAGGCAAGACCCAAGGAGGACACCTGATGTTAGGAGGGAGTGTAAACAGGACTCAACAGACTGTGAGAAGGGCTTGCTTGTGGAGCTAGCTTTGTTGCAATGCTTTTTGATCTTGAGTCTTCACTATCTTTGCTTTGTTGAAAGAAGCACAGCAAAAACCTTCTCCTGGTGGCCCTGATGACTCTAGTGGCTCTGGTGGCCCTACTCCCTCCTGCTTACATGTTCTGATACCCTCCTGCTGACATGTGCCAATTTGATTGAGACCTGGCTGTCTCTGTTAGGTCATGCCACCACTGCTGCTATGCCAACACTACTGAACTGGACTGCTGGCACTTCTGTGAAGTGTTTGCAAGTGGATCAAGATGCTGCTGCTGACCTGTGAACTAAACTGCTGATTTCCTGACAATGTAGATGGGATTTGCTCCAAAGAACAGTTTCCAAACACATCCATTTCCCCCTTATTCTAATAACCACTGTTTTCCACTATCTTTGGTGGGTGGTGGGCTAGAAGGGAGGTTAAAGCATTTAAGAATCATTATACGGTTCTTTGAAAAACCCAAGCCAGTGAACCTGAGAGTGTTGAAGTCTTCTTTTCACCCCATTGTCTATTCCAGAATCCATTCCTTGGTTCTGAAATACTGCCAGCTTCATTGATGCTCGCCTTGTACTCTCAGTGGACCTTTCAGGGCAATCACCTGCACTGTGAGTAACTTCCCACTCCTCAGAATTTAGAGCGCTTTGTCATTGCCCTGCCATCAGGTACCGCACTGATGTCAGTGGCTCTATATACATTATTCTGGTAACCTCGACTTGTTATCTTTGACCTCCTTACTTCATACATAGTCATTTTTCCTGATAGAACAACACTGACTAGATTATAAAGCAAAATGGTTTATTTTACTAACAGTCTTATCCAAGATAAGGTGGATGCATCTTATAGTAACCTTTTTGTTGTCAGAACCCTAAAGCAATGCAGAGCATCACATACTATGTCTATCTATCTATCTATCTATCTATCTATTATATAAATATATAATATATATGTAATTATGTGGTAAACTAAAGACTGTCTAGAAAATCAACTGCCTGCCAGAACAAAATGAAAAGAAAATCTACTCCAAAAATCCCACAATATATTCTTACAAAATATCTTCATAATGCCCAATATTGAACTAAAATGTATTAGATGTGAAATGACTAGACATAAAATAAAAATAAAAATAAAAATGAATCAATGAGTACAGGGAATGAGATGGCACAAATTTCATATTTAGTACACAAGGATACCAATAGATTATTATAAGCAAGTTTATATATATATATATATATATATATATATATATATTGGATTGGATATATTCTATATTTACAATTCATTTCCCTTTTTCTGGTTTCCCACCCCCAAAGGTCCCACATGCCCTTTTCCCTCCCCCTGCTCCCTCATCCACGCCCTCCCACCTTCCTGTTCTTGTACTCCCCCACAATGATGTTTTGGTCCATTCTAGCACCAGTGTCCACTCCTTTCTTCTTGTCAGACATTACTTGGTATGTGATTAGTGTCTTTGGTGTTCCAATATTCTAGGCTAATATCCACTTATCAGTGACTGCATACCATGGGTATTCTTTTGAGACTGGATCACCTCACTTAGTATGACCTTCTCCAGCTCCATCCATTTCTCTAAGAATTTCATGAATTCATTGTTTCTAATGGCTGAATAGTACTCCATTGTGTATATATACCACATTTTTTGTATCCATTCCTTCCGTTGAGGGACATCTGGGTTCTTTCCAGCTTCTGGCTATTATATATAAGGCTGCTATGAACATAGTGGAGCATGTATCCTTATTGCATGCTGGGGAATCTTCTGGGTATATTCCCAGGAGTGGTATGGCTGGGTCCTCCGGAAATATCACATACAGTTTTCTGAGGAACCGCCAGACTGATTTCCAGAGTGGTTGTACCAGCTTGCATTCCCACCAGTAGTGGAGGAGTGTTCCTCTTTCTCCACATCCTCGCCAACACCTGATGTCTTCTGAGTTTTTAATCTTAGCCATTCTGGCTGGTGTGAGGTGAAATCTCAGGGTTGTTTTGATTTGCATTTCCCTAATGACTAATGATGTTGAACATTTTTTAAGGTGTTTCTCAGCCATCTGAATTTCTTCAGGTGAAAAGTCTCTGTTTAGCTCAGTATCCCATTTTTGATAGGGTTATTTGGTTTTCTGGGGTCTAACCACTTGAGTTCTTTGTATACATTGGATATTAGCCCTCTGTCGGATGTGGGGTTGGTGAAGATCTTTTCCCAATTTGTTGGTTGCCGATTTATCCTTTTGACAGTGTCTTTTGCCTTACAAAAACTTTGTAATTTTATGAGGTCCCATTTGTCTATTCTTGCTCTTAGAGCATAAGCAATTGGTGTTCTGTTCAGGAATTTTTCCCCTGAGCCAATGTCCTCAAGGGTCTTCCCCAGTTTCTTTTCTATTAGTTTTAGTGTGTCTGGTTTTATGTGGAGGTCCTTGATCCACTTGGAGTTGAGCTTAGTGCAAGGAGATAAGAGTGGATCAATTCTCATTCTTCTGCATGTTGACCTCCAGTTGAGCCAGCACCATCTGTTGAAAAGGCTATCTTTTTTTCCACTGGATGTTTTCAGCTCCTGTCGAAGATCAATTGGCCATAGATGTGTGGGTTCAATTCTGGGTCTTCGATCCTATTCCATTGATCCACCTCCCAGTCACTGAACCAATACCATGCAGTTTTTAATACTACTGCTCTGTAGTATTGCTTGAGGTCCGGAATATTGATTCCCCCAGAAGTTCTTTTGCTGTTGATAGTTTTAGCTATCCTGGGTTTTTTGTTATTCCAGATGAATTTGAGAATTGCTCTTTCTAACTCTATGAAGAACTGAGTTGGGATTTTGATGGGGATTGCGTTGAATCTGTATATTGCTTTTGGCAGGATTGCCATTTTAACTATATTAATCCTGCCAACCCACGAGCATGGAAGATTTTCCCATTTTCTGATGTCTTCTTCAATTTCCCTCTTCAGAGACCTGAAGTTTTTGTCATATAAATCTTTCACATGTTTGGTTAGCATCACTCCAAGATACTTTATATCATTTGTGGCTATTGTGAAGGGTGTCATTTCCCTAATTTCTTTCTCGGCCTGCTTATCCTTCACGTATAGGAAGGCTATTGATTTGCTTGAGTTGATTTTATAGCCAGCCACTTTGCTGAAGTTGTTTATCAGTTGCAGGAGTTCTCTGGTGGAGTTTTTTTGGGTCACTTAAGTATACTATCACATCATCTGCGAATAGTGATAGTTTGACTTCTTCCTTTCCGATTTGTATCCCTTTGATTTCCCTCTGTTGTCGAATTACTCTAGCTAGTACCTCAAGTACTATATTGAAGAGATATGGTGAGAGGGGACAGCCTTGTTTAGTCCCTGATTTTAGTGGGATTGCTTCAAGTTTTTCTCTGTTTACTTTGATGTTGGCTACTGGTCTGCTGTATATTGCTTTTACTATGTTTAGATATGGGCCTTGAATTCCTGCTTTTTCCAAGACCTTTAGCATGAAAGGATGCTGAATTTTGTCAAATGCATTTTCAGCATCCAATGAGATGACCATGTGGTTTTTTTCTTTGAGTTTGTTTATGTAGTGGATTACATTGATGGATTTCCGTATATTGAACCATCCCTGCATACCTGGGATGAACCTAACTTGGTCATGGTGAATGATCATTTTGATGTGTTCTTGGATTCGGTTGGCAAGTATTTTGTTTAGTATTTTTGCATCGATATTCATAAGAGAAATTGGCCTGTAGTTCTCTTTCTTAGTTGGATCTTTGTGTGGTTTTGGTATCAGGGTAATTGTGGCTTCATAGAATGAGTTGGGTAGTGTTCCTTCTGTTTCTATTTTGTGGAATAGTTTGAAGAGTATCGGTATCAGGACTTCTTTGAAGGTCTGATAGAGTTCTGCACTAAAACCATCTGGTCCTGTGCTTTTTTTGGTTGGAAGACTTTCTATGACCCCTTCTATTTCTTTTGGGGTTATGGGTCTGTTTAGATGATCAATTTGATCCTGTTTTAATTTTGGTATTTGGTAACTGTCGAGGAAATTGTCCATTTCCTCCAGATTCTCCAGTTGTGTTGAGTATAGGCTTTTGTAGTAGGATCTGATGATTTTTTTTGATTTCCTCAGTTTCTGTTGTTATATCCCCCTTTTCATTTCTAATTTTGTTAATTTGAATACTGTCTCTGTGCCCTTTGGTAAGTCTGGCTAGGGGTTTATCTATCTTGCTGATTTTCTCAAAGAACCAGCTCCTGGTTTTGTTGATTCTTTGTATGATTCCCTTTGTTTCAACTTGATTGAAACAGCCCTGAGTTTGATGATTTCCTGTCTTCTACTCCTCCTGGGTGAAATTGCTTCTTTTTGTTCCAGAGCTTTCAAGTGCGCCATTAAGTTGCTAGTATATGCTCTCTCCTGTTTCTTTTTGGAGACACTCAGGGCTATGAGTTTTCCTCTAAGCACTGCTTTCATTGTGTCCCATAGATTTGGGTATGCTGTGCCTTCATTTTCATTAAATTCTAAGAAATCTTTGATTTCTTTCTTTATTTCTTCCTGGACTAAGGTATCATTGAGTAGAATATTGTTCAGCTTCCACCTGTATAAGGATTTTCTGTTGTTTTTGTTGCTATTGAAGAACACTCTTACTCCATGATGATCTGATAAGAGGCATGGGATTAGTTCAATCTTTTTATATTTGTTGAGGTCTGTCTTGTGTCCAATTATATGGTCAATTTTGGAGAAGGTACCATGAGGAGCTGAGCAAAAGGTATAGTCTTTTGCTTTAGGGTGAAATGTTATATATATATATATATATATATATATATATATATATATATATCTGTTAAATCCAATTGGTCCAAAGTTTCGATGAGTTTCCCTGTGTCCCTGTTTAGTTTCTGTTTTCCTGATCGGTCCACTGAGGATAGTGGAGTATTGAGGTCCCCCACAATCATTGTGTTAGGTGCAATGTGTGCTTTGAGCTTTAGTAAAGTTTCTTTTACGAATGAGGGTGCCCTTACATTTGGAGCGTAGATGTTTAGAATTGTGAGTTCTTCTTGGTGGATTCTTCCTTTGACTAGCAAGAAGTGGCCTTCTGTGTCTCTTTTGATGACTTTGGGTTGAAAGTCAATTTTATCTGATATTAAAATGGCTATTCCAGCTTGCTTCCTGCGACCATTTGCTTGCAAAATTGTCTTCCATCCTTTTACTCTAAGGTAGTGTTTGTCTTTGACTCTGAGGTGTGTTTCCTGTAAGCAGCAAAATGTAGGGTCCTGTTTCTATATCCAGTCTGTTAGTCTATGTCTTTTTATTGGAGAATTGAGTCCATTGATGTTAAGAAATATTAAGGAATAGAGATTATTACTTCCTGATATTTTTGATGTTATTTTTGTTTTTGAGTAGTTATCTTCCTTTGAGTTTGATGGAAGAAGGTTACTGTCTTGCTTTTTTCTTGGGTGCAGTTTCCTTTCTTGTATTGGTGTTTTCCTCCTATTATCCTTTGTAGAGCTGGGTTAGTGGAAAGATATTGTGTAAATTTGGTCCTTTCATGGAATATTTTGATTTCTCCATCTATGTTGATTGAGAGTTTTGCTGGGTATAGTAGTCTTGGCTGACATTTGTGTTCTCTTAGGGTCTGCATGAGGTCTGCCCAGGATCTTCTAGCTTTCATGGTTTCTGGAGAGAAGTCTGGTGTGATTCTGATAGGTCTTCCTTTATATGTTACTTGGCCTTTTTCTCTTATGGCCTTTAATATTCTTTCTTTGTTTAGTACATTTTGGGTTTTGATTATTATGTGACAGGAGGTATTTCTGTTCTGGTCTAGTCTGTTTGGAGTTCTGTAGGCTTCTTGTATATTCATGGGCATCTCTCTCTTTAAGTTAGGGAAGTTTTCTTCCATAATTTTGTTAAAGATATTTGCTGGCCCTTTAAGTTGTAGATCTTCACTCTCATCTATCCCTATAATCCTTAGGTTTGGTCTTCTCATTGTGTCCTGGATTTCCTGGATGTTTTGGATTACAAGCCTTTTGGATTTTGCGTTTTCTTTGACTGTGGAGTCAATGGTTACTATGTTATCTTCAGCATCTGAGATTCTCATCTCTATCTCTTATATTCTGTTGTTGATGTTTGCATCTATGACCTCTGATTTCTTCCCAAGGTTTTCTATCTCCAAAGTTGCCTCCTTTTGTGATATCTTAGTTGTTTCCACCTCTGTGTTCAGATCTTGGATGGTTTTGCTCAGTTCCTTCATTTGTTTGTTTGTGTTTTCATGTAATTCTTTAATATATTTTTGTGCTCCCTCTTTCATGACTTCTGCATGTTGTTTCAAGTTCTCCTGCATTTCTTTAACTGATTTTCTCATTTCCTCTTTATTGGTTTCTGTCTGTTGGCCCATATTCTCCTGGATTTCTTTAAGTGATTTTTGTGTTTGCATTGTAAGAGCTTCTACCCTATTGATGTTCCCCTGCATTTCTTTAAGAGATTTATTTATCTCTTTTTTGTGTTCAGCAGCATCATGACCAGTGCTTTTATATCTAACTCTTGTTTTTCTGGTGTGCTGGGTATCCAGGACTTGCTGTGGTTGGCAAATTGGGTTCAGATGGTGCCATATTGCCTTGATTTCTGTTAGTAACATTCCTACGTTTACCTTTTGCCATCTGTTTATCTCTGGAGTTAGTTGCTCTTATTGTAAATGGCGGCCCCGCTGAAAGCACAGCGCACCTGTCCCCAGAGGTCAGTGACCTTGCTGAGCTATTGGTACCCGGATCTGCGGATATCTTCTGACTCTGGGTGCTGGCCAGAGCCTGGAGGTGTTGTCTGTGCTATACTAAGCTATGTCTCAGTCCACGCCCCTGACTCCAGCTGCTAGAATTCTGTGCGGTGTCCTGAGGCAAGATGGCACCTTGCTGCCAGCCCGCCAGGAGAGCCGGTCCTCAGTGGTCTGCAACCGCAGCTGAGCTGTCGGTGCCCAGATCTCCTGCAGAGCTAAGCTAAGCTAGGTCTCTGTCCATTCACCTGACTCCAGCCGCCCACTATAAGCAAGTTTTATATATTATATTATGAACCTACAGTGAAATATATGCTCAATTGTCAGCTCGGGGACTTTAATACAGAAGTAAAGCTGCATAAAAACCTGAGAACAGCTGTTTAATATGAATGTAGAATTAAAGTTTATTATAATGAGAGCAAATATTGAGTGATGTGAACTAAATTTCCATGGCTGAAATACGGAAGACTTGCATAGGAGGAGAATGCATGGCACATCTCTCTCTCTACGTGGGTCAAATCTAAAACCTGACAGAGTCTATTACAGCAGTGATCCATATAGATCCTAAAGAAAATTGGAAAGATCTTGAACAAAATATCAGCTAACCAAATCAAGAAAAAAAAATATATATATATACATACACATATAGATAGAAATAGAACGGGTGGGCAGGTATGTGCCTGCGCTTGGGAGGAAGAGGGTACTAGGATACTTATTGGCATCCACTTTTTATACTACACCCTTGTAAACAATAATTTTTATTACATATATGCTACCATTGTCTAAATAGAACTGTAAGAAATCTGAAATCAATTACTGGGCATAAAAGGCAAGAACATAGAATGTAAGATTCATGTACATAAATAATTATATTTCCATCTAGTAGTCATGGTCAGATGAAAAAAAAATCTTTGATTGATGCACTTTATTGTGACATCAAAACACTCATATTATTTTAGGGTGAAGTTTGTCAAACATAAGGGAGATTTAAAACCCAAACATTGGCTTTATAGATTGCTCAAAGAAACTGAAGACAATCTGAAGTAGATAATAGCTCCTCACTTCCCAGTAGAAAAATGGATATTTTTAAGAAGCCAGTTTTCTCAATGTCGATTTATAAATACATCATAATTCCACTAAAATTAGGCTTTTGGGTAGAAGTAGACAATTAGTATGTAAATGCAAACACTAAAATTGTCAGAGGCAATAGGGACAAATAAATCAGTGGATACAAACAGCCTGGCTTTTCATTTCTTACTAGAAATCTCCAGAATTCATGACTGCAATGCTGTCATAGAGAAATGGGCCAGTGGGTGAAGTAGAGTCCATATAGACATTCAATTGATTGGGTTGTTTTATGATGCTGCTGACATAATTCAATGAGAGGATCGCCCTGGCAACAACTGAGGACATTGTGATTTTAGGAAACTACCAGTTCCTACTAACAAATATACTTGTCCTACATGGTCTTATATTGTCTGTAAACATATGAACATCAAAAGCTAAAAAATTTACCTTCCAAGGGTTTTGTCTTTCTGCAACCTCAGAGTCCCCAGTAGGGTGCTAGAATGCAGCTAGCATTGCAGGCTCTGATTCTCATGGCCTCAGGAAAACAGTTAACAGACTTATCTTCAGAGGGTAAACTGAAGCTACAGTATCCATTCTCGATATAGGGACCAGTTCCATGAATGATGTTAAGCAGAATGGCACAGCTGACTGGCCCTCCTCACTGTCACAATTATTAAGCTTTCACTTTGGGGAGAATAGAATGAACAGATGGGCAATCACTGAGAGGTGAATGGTTGTTACAATTGAATGGCTTAGAGCTGGGCATGGCAGCCCAAATCTGTCCTTCAACACTTGGGAGGGTGTGGCTGGAGACTCCAGAGAGTCCCAAGGACAGCTTTGGATGCATAATGATTTTGAGCCCAGCATAACCTAAATAGTGATACATCCCTCACAAGCAATTGACTCCAAGTCATGCTCTCAAATGACTACAAATGTCCTTTGGAAAGGTTAGAGGAGCTAACTGTATCTACCTAAAGATGTCATCCTATCTTTCAATAAGATCTGTTTGCAAGTAGACTTATACTTGGAAGCATTGATGTCAAATATTTTACTATACAGATACATATATACCCCTTCACCATCAGGAGATTCTACAATGGAAGAAGGTCGTATGATGAGTGTGTAAGATAATGACATTATATTAGAAGCTGGATAAACAGAAATAGAGTTGTAAATATGTCTCCAAGTAAGCTCACCAGGTATGTATAATAACATTATGATTCATGCCACAGTGAAACAAATATACAGCCTATATAATCCAGTCACAAAATCCTTAACATTGCTTCTCTGACCTTTGAGATTAAAAAAAAATCTTGGTGACAACCTTAAGCATCTGTAACTTCATCTGCTACACAAAGGATGATAAATAATTAAAGCAAAGTGTAATATTCCCAAGGAACATAAGAGATCTGAGCTACCATCAGGGATCAAAAATGTTGTGGATGGCCCAGGTGCTGCTTGTATTTTGATGTTAATTCTGTTTTCCCAGGAAGGGCTGTCTGAACCAAGGAATGAGTCATATACTCAGGTGACCTTTTGGTGAAAGTTCCCCTAATGAATAAAGGGACCAATCACTAGGTAAGGAGTGGGGACTTCCGAGAGGAAGCAGGAGAGAGTAAGGGGCTTTGGACAGAGGTAGTGAAAAGGCAACATTCAGCTACTAGCATCTTCCAGATTAGATGGCAAATCCTCTAGGATTTGCCACCAGAAGATTTAAATTTAATATGGCTTACAAGATTAGGATTCTAGTAGTTGTGCCCAGAGATTGAGTTACCATTGTTTCTGAACTAAGTTTGTGCGGTGTTTTCCTTCACTCAGTGGTCCAACTGTGTTCAGAGACATAGGTACAGCAGCAAAGCATGGGTTTGTCAGATGTACACCACAAAAAGCCATAGAGGTTTTGAAGTATGGGGCTGGCATGGTAGCAGCCCACCAGTGGGAATTTTGTGGCCAGCCCACCAGTTGCCAACAGTAGGTAGGGTTTTGTTTTGTTTTGGTTTTTTTGTTTTTTTTTAATATTTTCCACAACACAAAAAATATGTAAGGTCATTATTAACCAGAGTTTTCCTAATCAATTCACCTAAGTGACATTTGTCATAAGCAGTTGGACCAGAGTAGATGAGTGAAGACTTTAATAACTTCAACCAAACTGTAGCTTTCATAATTGTGTGTGTGTGTGTGTGTGTGTGTGTGTGTGTGTGTGTGAAGTGGGAAGGATTGTGAAGGATCTGAGATGTTTTCACTTGCTAGGCAGTAAGTTAGTCTGCCACATTTAATGAATGTTGACAGAACATGTAATATTCCTGAGTCCAACACAAAATGGAGTGTATTTTGTTTGTTTGCTTGCTTTTTTTTGTACAGAAAGAACAACTGTAAGAACATAGCCGTGGTGATTAGAAGCAAAATGGCCTCCATAGGGAGTAGCACTATTAGGAGGTGTGATCTTGTTGGAGTGGGTGTGGCTCTGTTGGAGAAAATGTGTTACTGGGGCTGGGCTTTAAGGTTTTAGATACACAAGCTAGGACCAGTATCAGTATCCTGCTACCTGTGGATGCAGATGTAGAACTCTATAAGGTCCTTCTCCAGCAGCATGTCCCTCTGCATGCCACAATGCTTTCTACCATGATGATAATGGACTCAATCTCTAAAACTGTAAGCCAGCCCCAATTAAATGTTTTTCCTTTATAAGAATTGCTTATAAAAAAGAAGAGTATCAGTAATAAACCCTTCTCAGTAATAAACCCTAGCTAAGACAATAGCATTCATCAGTATCCCAACCTTCATTTACAAAGGGTACTAAGAAGACAATCAAGCAACAGCTTAGCGATACCTACCTGTTTAACTGTATGTCTTACAAGAGAAGCGTGCCAAGCTTAGGTTCCCTGATCTTTTCTAGCAGGCAATATCTTTCTTGACTTTTGGCTTGGTGAAGCATATTATCTTTCTTATTCTGAACTAGAAATAACCCCATTGTTCCTCTGAGGAAGAAGCCTCTGCCTTTCATGATTATTATTCAAATATCCTTCAAGGTAAAAGTCTGGAACAAAGGAGGGTCCAGTAAAATTATGTGGGGGCCTTAGACACTGGAAAAATGGCTCCACTAGCAAACATAGTATCATTATTAAAGTGCAAGAGCCAGCCACTGGTACTTTGTTATGCTCTTCTCTATTACCGATCTTACTAGGAACAAGAGCCTTTACAATAGGCTCTATTCTCTCTCCCACTCTCTGTTGTAGCATAATTCTAAGATATCTAGACCAGGTGGTGGTTGATCTTTCCCACATGTTATGAAATGCACAATAGGCTGTTCAGGAAACATTCTGATTGGTCTTTTGTCAGTTTTGTGCTGATTCAACTTTCCCCCTCTGTGATGGTTTGAACATGCTTGACCCAGGGAGTGGTACTGTTTGGAGCCCCAATTAAATGTTGTCCTTATAAGAGTTTCCTTGGTCATGCTATCTCTTCACAGAAGTAAAAGCCTAACTAAAACACCCTCAATTCCTTACCTTTTTTTTGGCCTGGTATTCTTTTGTATTCTACAATAAATTATCACTGTGGGATTTTACTTCTGTTTTCCTATTCAGGAGACTTAAGCTAGGGAGGAGTGACCCAGAATGTTGAGGGAATATTGAAATAGAGTTGATGAGGATTTTGTATGGCTGCATTAACTCCAGATCATGGAGACTCCTCAGTGTGGACCTAAGGATTATGATCCGGTATCATCCTGATAATGTGCAGTGCAATTAGAGTACGCACAAAGTGGTAAGAACAAGGCTCGACATCAATACAAAGGACTCAGGCATTCATTAGCACATTAAGCTGAGGAGCTGATGCTGCTGGTTCTCTCTGTACAGTCCTTATGAGCCTTTCATTTCATTACATAATTGCTGCCAGTAACTCCTTTGTTCCATCAGGAGAGATAGATAAAGGTCAGAGTTGAGTCAAGGCTTCTGCAAGGAGTTAGTGAAAAGACAAAAGCAACCATAAGCAAGGAAATTGTCCTTTCTTGATTTAACATTAATCCACAGAGGACAAGGACTCTAAGAAGACTATTTTTAACCTGTTATTAATGAGGATAGTGCATTTGGTAACTTTTGAGACTAATAAGGAGTCTAGTTAGTACTTTCTGCTTCATATATTTTTTGTTGGGTAAAAAAAGTATATAAACTAGCAGATAATAGTTCTTCCACTCCTCCATAAACTTAGCATGCTGGTTGTTAAGTTTTCATGGTAGAACAGGTACTTAAGAATCATATATGTACATGTATATGTTTGTGTATATGCATAGGTATATAATTGTATATATTAGATAATACATTCTTAGATACTACTGCCAACATTCCTATATTTAATTTAATGCTTACAAGGAATATCTGTTCTTGGGATGCAAGCGATAGTGATGCATGATGAAGATGGAAGTGTCTCATGCTAAAGCAGCTGCAGGCTGAAAGGTTAATCTGGGGGATTTCATATCAAATCTGGGCAACTTTAATATAGAGTCCAATGGGAGCAAGGGGAGGAGAGACAGAGACAAAGAGAGACAGAGAGACAGAGTTAGTGACAGAGAGACAGAAAGAAGCACCCAGAGAAGGACACACATAGATTGATTGAGAAATTGAAAGACATAGAGAGACACAGAAAGAAGCTGACAGAGAGGGATAGAGAGAAACAAAGAGCACCAGATAAATGATAGACAGATGATATATGTTAGATGATACATGAGAGATAGATGATAGATAGATCGATAGATCGATCGATAGATAGAATAGCTACTTTTCTACTAGCTATGAGAAAATGCCTGACACAGTCACCTAAAAGAAGGCAGATCAATATCATCTAATGGTGTCAGGAGTTACACTCTGCCTTGGAGAGGAAGACATGACTATAGTGGTTCTGCTTATAGTAGCCGGACTGTGCAGTAGCCGCCCCATTATGTCTTGACAGAAGCCAAATGTTGGATCAGGAGTGGGGCAGGGTATGACCCCCACAGGTCTAAATACAGTAACTCACACCACCAAACCTCTCCTGCTTAAGGTTTTCCAACCTCCCATGGCAGAGGCACTAGCCAGAGACCAGGCTTTTAATCACAGAGGCTTGTGAGAGGGCATCTTGCATTCAAGCCTGAAAGAAAATTATTTTGCTTCTCCAAACTGGGACATCCAAGTTTTCTAGAGAAATCTTTCCTCATATTGACAATAGCCCCCTATCATATAGAGAATGAACAAAGATGTGTGGATGGGAGCTGGGGTGAGGCAAGAGCTGTGCATAGCAGCCTCAGTCGGGTGGGGGTGTTGTCAGGCGTGTTCTGTAGGAGCCTGTGCTTCCAGAGCTTGAAGACTAGTCTAAGTTCTCAGCGTGAGATGGTTTTATGTAAAGCTTGATGTCTCTGATTGGAGAAAAACTGTGGAAGAGAGTTTACTTAAAAGGAAATAAGAGGGGATCCATTGATCGAGATCCGCCCCATCTTGGATCCCACAGCTCAACCAGGGAAGCTCCCAATCCACGGAGAGCCCCGCTGTTAGACAGAGCTCTGTGGTCCGACACTATCCTGGGTAGCACAGTTCAAGCAGACAGAGCCCTGCTGACTGAGAGAGCCACTGTTTAGGCTTCAGCAGTCCAGCCAGGAAGCCCTGGGCCTGCAGGGATTCCCATGGTTAGACAGAGCCCTGAGACCGGCCACCATCTTGGATCTGGTGGACTAGCAAGGTACAATGGGCACCAGAGTGAAGGATTTCCCAGGGTATAGCCTGCCTGGGTGCCTTCCGCACCAGGGAGCTGGGCAGCACTACAACTGCCTGGGCAGGCGGGGGAGAGTCTGACCTGCAGGAGGTCCTGGAGATAGACGGAGACCATCCACACCATCTTGGATCCTGCAGCTCAACCAGGGAAGCTCCAGATCCACAGAGAGCCCCGCAGTTAGAAAGAGCTCCGTGGTCCAACACTATCCAGGGGAGAACAGCTCAAACAGACAAAGCCCTGTGGACTGAGAGAGCGACTGTCTAGGCTTCAGCAGTTGAGCAAGGGAAGCCCCAGTCCTGAAGGCATTCCCGTGGTCAACCAGAGAGTCCTGAGACCCGCCACTATCTTGGAGCTGGTAGACTAACCAAGCACACCAGGAAGAGACCATGGGAGGCCAGTTAAGTGCCCAGAGGCAAGCCAGGAGGAGACTTGAGTCCTGCATAGCAGAGCTGAGGAGGTAATTCAGAGGCCAGAGGTAGAAACCTTCAGGGTTCCGCCTCAGGAGCACAGACACCCTCTGAGACAGCAGCACCAAATGCCAGGCTCTCAAGAGCTTTAAACACCAACCAGTAATAACAAGACCAACTAAGTCCAGAAAAAAGCAAAAGGCAAAGCGCAAACATAGGAACATTACTAGCAGAAATCAAGGCAATATGGCAGATTCCAAACCCAGTTCCCCGACAGCAGTAAGTCCCGGATACCCGAACACACCAGAAAAGCAAGATTCAGATCTAAAATCACTGGTCAGGATGCTGATAGTGGAACACATAGATAAATCTCTTAAAGAAATACAGGAGAAAATGGATCAAAAGTTAGAAGCCCTTACAAGGCAAACACAAAAATCACTTAAAGAAATTAAGGAGAATATGGATCAAAAAATAGAAGGCAATAAGGAGGAAATACAAAAATCACATAAAGAAATACGGAGAACGTGGGACTACAAGTGGTAGTCATGAAAGAGGAAACACCAAAATCTCTTAAAGAGTTACATGAAAACACAAACAAGTAAGCGACAGATCTGAGCAAAATCATCCAGGATCTAAAAACAGAAGTAGAAAAAACTAAGAAATATCAAATGGAGACAACTTTGGAGATAGAAAACCTTGGGAAGAAATCAGGGGCCATAGATGCAAATATCAACAATAGAATACAAGAGAGAGAAGAAAGAATCTCAGATGCCGAAGATACCATAGGAACCATGGACTCAACAGTCAAAGAAAATGCAAAATGCAAAAAACTTGTAACCCAAAACATCCAGGAAATCCAGGATAAAATGAGAAGACCAAACCTAAGGATTATAGGTATAGATGAGAGGGAACATTTACAACTTAAAGGGCCAGCAAATATCTTGTACAAAATTATGGAAGCAAACTTCCCCAACCTAAAGAGAGAGATGCCCATGAATATACAAGAAGCCTACAGAATTCCAAACAGACTGGACCAGAACAGAAATATTTCCAGTAACATAATAACCAATACCCCAAATATACTAAACAAAGAAAGAATATTAAAGGCAGTAAGAGAACAAGGTAAAGTAACATATAAAGGAAGACCTATCAGAATTATACCAGACTTCTCACCAGAGACCATGAAAGCTAGAAGATCCTGGGTAGATATCATGCAGACTCTAAGAGAACACAAATTTCAGCCAAAACTACTATACCCAGCAAAACATTCAATCACCATAGATGGGGAAACCAAGGTATTCCATGACAAAACCAAATTTGCATGATATCTTTCCACAAGCCCAGCCCTAAAAGGATAATAGAGGAAAAACACCAACACAAGGAGGGAAACTATACCCCAGAAGAAGCAAGATAGAAACCTCCTCTCATCAAACCCAAAAGAAGATAACCATTCAAATATAAAAAATAATTTCAGAAAAGTCAGGAAGTAATAATTACTATTCCTTAATATCTCTAAACATCAATGGACTCAATTCCCCAATAAAAAGACATAGACTAACATACTGGATATGGAAACAGGACCCTACAATTTGCTGCATACAGGAAACATATCTCAGTGTCAAAGACAAATAATACCTTACAGTAAAGGCTGGAAGACAGTTTTACAAGGAAATGGTTTCAGGAAACAAGCCAGAGTAACCACTCTAATATCAGATAAAATTGACTTTCAACCAAAATTTATCAAAAGAGACATTGAAGGTCACTTCTTGCTGGTCAAAGGGAAAATCCACCAAAAAGAACTCTCAATACTGAACATCTATGCTCCAAATGGAAGGGCACCCTCATTCGTAAAAGAAACTTTACTAAAGCTTAAAGCACACATTGCACCTAACACAATAATTGTGGGTGACTTCAACACTCCACTCTCTTCCATGGACCAATCAGGAAACCAGAAACTAAAGAGGGAGACAGTGAAACTAATTGAAGTTTTGGACCAATTGGATTTAACATATATATATATATGACACTTCAACCTAAAGAAAAGAATATACCTTTTTCTCAATACCACACAGTACCTTCTCCAAAATCGACCATATAATTGGTCACAAGACAGATGTAAACAAATACAAGAAGATCGAACTAATCACATGCATCCTATCAGACCACTATGGAGTAAAAGTGGTCTTCAATAGCAAGAAAAACAACAGAAAGACCACATACACATGGAAACTGAACAATACTCTACTCAATGACACCTTGGTCAAGGAAGAAATAAAGAAAGAAATCAAAGACTTTTTAGAATTCAATGAAAATGAAGGTACAACCTACCCAAATCTATGGGACACAATGAAAGCAGTGCTAAGAGGAAAACACATAGCCCTGAGTGCCTCCAAAGAGAAACTGGAGAGAGCATACACTAGCAGCTTAACAGCACACATGAAAGCTCTGGAACAAAAAGAAGCTAATTTACCCAGGAGGAGTAGAAGACAGGAAATAATCAAATTAAGGACTGAAATCAATCAAGTAGAAACAAAGTGAACCATACAAAGAATCAACAAAACTAGGAACTGGTTCTTTGAGAAAATCAACAAGATAGATAAACCCTTAGCCAGACTAACAAAAGGGCACAGAGACAGTATCCAAATTAACAAAATTAGAAATGAAAATGGGATATAACAACAGAGACTAAGGAAATTCAAAAGATCATCAGATCCTACTCCAAAAGTCTATACTCAACACAACTGGAGAATCTAGAGGAAATGGACCATTTTTTAGACAGATATCAAATACCAAATTAAATCAGGATCAATTAGATCAGATAAACAGTCCCATAACCCCTAGAGAAATAGAAGGGGTTATAGAAAGCCTCCCAACCAACAAAAGTACAGGACCAGATGGTTTTAGCGCAGAATTCTATCAGGTCTTCAAAGAAGACCTAACACCAATACTCTTCAAACTATTTCACAAAATAGAAACAGAAGGAACACTGCCCAACTCGTTCTACGAAGCCACAATTACACTGATACCAAAACCACACAAAGATCCAACAAAGAAAGAGAGCTACAGGCCAATTTCCCTTATGAATATCGATGCAAAAATAGCATATAAAATTCTTGCCAACCAAATCCAAGAGCACATCAAAATGATCATTCACCATGATCAAGTAGGCTTCATCCCAGGGATGAAGGGATGGTTCAATATACAGAAATCCATCATTGTAATCTACTACACAGACAAACTCAAAGAAAAAAAACCACATGGTCATCTCATTAGATGCTGAAAAAGCATTTGATAAAATTCAGCATCCTTTCATGCTAAAAGTCCTGGAAAGAACAGGAATTCAAGGCCCATACCTAAACATAGTAAAAGCAATATACAGCAAACCAGTAGACAACATCAAAATAAATGGAGAGAAACTTGAAGCAATCCCACAAAAATCAGGGACTAGACAAGGCTGCCCTCTCTCTCCATATCTTTTTAATATAGTACTTGAAGTTCTAGCGAGTACAATTAGACAACATGAGGAATTCAAAGGGATACTTATTGGAAAGGAAGAAGTCAAACTATCATTATTTGCAAATGATATGTTTGTATACTTAAGTGACACCAAAAAACTCCACCAGAGAACTCCTACAGCTGATAAATAACTTCAGCAAAGTGGCTGGTTATAAAATCAACTCAAGCAAATCAGTAGCCTTCTTGTACTCAAAGGACAACAGGCTGAGAAAGAAGTTAGGGAAATAACACCCTTCACAATAGGCACAAACAACATAAAGTACCTTGGCGTAACTCTAACCAAACAAGCGAAACATCTGTGTGACAGGAACTTCAAGTCCTTGAAGAAAGAAATCGAAGAAGACCTCAGAAGATGGAAAAATATTTCTTGCTCCTGGATTGGCAGGATCAATATAGTAAAAATGGCCATCTTGCCAAAAGCAATCTACAGATTCAATGTGATCCCCATCAAAATCTCAACTCAATTCTTCATAGATCTAGAAAGAACAATTCTCAAATTCATCTGGAGCAACAAAAAAACCAGGATAGCTAAAACTATTCTAAACAATAAAAGGACTTCTGGGGGAATCAATATCTCTGACCTCAAGCAGTACTACAGAGCAATTGTGTTAAAAACTGCATGGTATTGGTACAGTAACAGGCAAGTAGATCAATGGAATAGGATTGAAGACCCAGAAATTAACCCACAGACTTATGGTCACTTGATCTTTGATAAAGGAGCCACAACCATCCAGTGGAAAAAAGATAGCCTTTTCAACAAATGGTGTTGGTTCAACTGGAGGTCAACATGCAGAAGAATGCGAATTGACCCACTCTTATCTCTTTGCACTAAGATCAACTCCAAGTGCATCAAGGACCTCCACATAAAACCAGACACACTGAAACTATTAGAAAAGAAACTTGGGAAGACCCTGGAGGACATGGGCACAGGGGGAAAGTTCCTGAACAGAACACCAATAGCTTATGCTCTAAGATCAAGAATTGACAAATGGGACCTCATAAAATTACAAAGGTTCTGCAAGGCAAAGGACACTGTCAGAAGGACAAAACGACAACCAACAAAGTGCGAAAAGATCTTCACCAACCCCACATCTGACAGAGGGCTAATATCCAATATATACAAAGACCTCAAGAAGTTAGACTCCAAAGAACCAAATAACCCTATCAAAAAATGGGGTACAGAGCTAATCAAAGAATTTTCACCAGAAGAAATTCGGATGGCCGAGAAACACCTTAAGAGATGTTCAACATCATTAGTCATCAGGGAAATGCAAATCAAAACAACCCTGTGATTCCACCTAATACCAGTCAGAATGGCTAAGATTAAAAACTCAAGAGACAACAAGTGCTGGCAAGGATGTGGAGAAAGAGGATCACTTCTCCACTGTTGGTGGGATTGCAGAATGGTAAAACCGCTCTGGAAATCAGTGTGGCTGTTCCTCAGAAAATTGGGCACGTCACTTCCAGAGGACCCTGGCATACCACTCCTGGGAATATACCCAGAGGATTCCCCTGCATACAATAAAGACACATGCTCCACTATGTTTATAGCAGCCTTGTTTATAATCGCCAGAAATTGGAAGGAGCCCAAATATCCCTCAAAGGAGGAATGGATACAGAAAATGTGGTATATTTATACAATGGAATACTACTCAGCAATTAAAAATAATGAATTCATGCAATTTGTAGGTAAATGGTTAGACCTGGAAAATATCATCCTGAATGAGTTAACCCAATCACAAAAGAATACACATGAAATGCAATCACTGATAAGTGGATATTAGTGAGCCCAGAAGCCTTAAATACTCAAGGCACAATTAGCAAGTCAAATGATTCCCAAGGGGAAGAAAGGAGAGGACCCTGTGCCTATAAAGATTGGATCCAGTTTTGTAGAGAAACCGTGGGGGGAGGGGGAATGATTGGGGAATAGTTGGGAGGGAGAGCAATTATGGAACGTATGGTGGCGGGGAACTGGGAAAGGGGAAAGCCTTTGGAATGTAAACATAGAATATAGAAAATAGAAATGAAAATGGGATATAACAACAGAGACTAAGGAAATTCAAAAGATCATCAGATCCTACTCCAAAAGTCTATACTCAACACAACTGGAGAATCTGGAGGAAATGGACCATTTTTTAGACAGATACCAAATACCAAATTAAATCAGGATCAATTAGATCAGATAAACAGTCCCATAACCCCTAGAGAAATAGAAGGGGTTATAGAAAGCCTCCCAACCAACAAAAGTACAGGACCAGATGGTTTTAGCGCAGAATTCTATCAGGTCTTCAAAGAAGACCTAACACCAATACTCTTCAAACTATTTCACAAAATAGAAACAGAAGGAACACTGCCCAACTCGTTCTATGAAGCCACAATTACACTGATACCAAAACCACACAAAGATCCAACAAAGAAAGAGAGCTACAGGCCAATTTCCCTTATGAATATCGATGCAAAAATAGCATATAAAATTCTTGCCAACCAAATCCAAGAGCACATCAAAATGATCATTCACCATGATCAAGTAGGCTTCATCCCAGGGATGAAGGGATGGTTTAATATACAGAAATCCATCATTGTAATCTACTACACAGACAAACTCAAAGAAAAAAACCACATGGTCATCTCATTAGATGCTGAAAAAGCATTTGATAAAATTCAGCATCCTTTCATGCTAAAAGTCCTGGAAAGAACAGGAATTCAAGGCCCATACCTAAACATAGTAAAAGCAATAAGCATACAGCAAACCAGTAGACAACATCAAAATAAATGGAGAGAAACTTGAAGCAATCCCACAAAAATCAGGGACTAGACAAGGCTGCCCTCTCTCTCCATATCTTTTTAATATAGTACTTGAAGTTCTAGCGAGTACAATTAGACAACATGAGGAATTCAAAGGGATACTTACTGGAAAGGAAGAAGTCAAACTATCATTATTTGCAAATGATATGATAGTATACTTAAGTGACCCAAGAAAACTCCACCAGAGAACTCCTACAGCTGATAAACAACTTCAGCAATGTGGCTGGTTATAAAATCAACTCAAGCAAATCAGTAGCCTTCCTGTACTCAAATGACAACAGGCTGAGAAAGAAGTTAGGGAAATAACTCCCTTCATAATAGCTACAAACAATATAAAGTATCTTGCCATGACTCTAACCAGACAAGTGAAAGATGTGTAGGGCAGGAATTTCAAGTCTTTGAAGAAAGAAATCGAAGAAGACCTCAGAAGATGAAAAAAATATTTCATGGTTTTGGATTAGCAGGATCAGTATAGTAAAAATGGCCATCTTGCCAAAAGCAATCTACAGATTCAATGCAATCCCCATCAAAATCCCAAATCAATTCTTCATAACTCTAGAACGAACCATTCTTAAATACATCTCGAGTAACAAAAAACCCAGGATAGCTAAAAGTATTCTAAACAATAAAAGGCCTTCTGGGGGAATCAATATC
This sequence comes from Apodemus agrarius, assembly GCA_964023405.1. Taxonomy (NCBI): domain Eukaryota; kingdom Metazoa; phylum Chordata; class Mammalia; order Rodentia; family Muridae; genus Apodemus; species Apodemus agrarius. Next base: position 73,340,080 of record OZ030018.1, read on the forward strand.
TCTGACCTCAAGCAGTACTATAGAGCAATTGTGTTAAAAACTGCATGGTATTGGTACAGCAACAGGCAAGTAGATCAATGGAATAGGATTGAAGACCCAGAAATGAACCCACAGAGATATGGTCACTTGGTCTTTGATAAAGGAGCTACAACCATCCAGTGGAAAAAAGATAGCCTTTTCAACAAATGGTGCTGGTTCAACTGGAGGTCAACATGCAGAAAAATTCAAATTGACCCACTCTTATCTCCTTTTACTAAGATCAACACCAAGTGGATCAAGGACCTCCACTTAAAACTAGAAAAGAATCTGGGGAAGACCCTGGAGGACAAGGGCACAGGGGGAAAGTTCCTGAACAGAACACCAATAGCTTATGCTCTAAGATCAAGAATTGACAAATGGAACCTCATAAAATTACAAAGTTTCTGTAAGGCAAAATATACTGGCAGAAGGACAAAACAGCAACCAACAAAGTGGAAAAAGATCTTCACCAACCCCACATCCGACAGAGGGCTAATATTCAATATATACAAAGACCACAAGAAGTTAGACTCCAAAGAACCAAATAACCCTATTAAAAATGGGGTACAGAGCTAAATAAAGAATTTTCACCAGAAGAAATTCAGATGGCTGAGAAGCACTTTAAGAGATGTTCAACATCATTAGTCATCAGGGAAATGCAAATCAAAACAACCCTGAGATTCCAATTCACACCAGTCAGAATGGCTAAGATTAAAAACTCAAGAGACAACAGGTGCTGGTGAGGATGTGGAGAAAGAGGATCACTTCTCCATTGTTGGTGGGATTGCAAGATGGTACAACTGCTCTGGAAATCAGTCTGGTGGATCCTCAGAAAATTGGGCATGACAGTTCCAGAGGACCCTGTCATAGCACTCCTGGGCATATACCCAGAGGATTCCCCTGCATGCAATAAAGACACATGCTCCACTATGTTCATAGCAGCCTTATTTATAATAGCCAGAAGCTGGAAAGAACCCAGATGTCCCTCCACGAAGGAATGGATACAGAAAATGTGGTTATATTTATACAATGGGATACTACTCAGCAATTGAAAATAATGAATTCATGCAATTTTTAGCAAATGGTTGGACCTGGAAAACATCATCCTAAGTGAGTTAACCCAATCACAAAAGAATACACATGAATTGCAATCACTGATAAGTGGATATTAATGAGCCCAGAAGCTCTGAATTCTCAAGGCACAATTAGCAAAAGATTCCCAAGAAAAAGAAAGGAGAGGACCTTGGTCCAGAAAAGACTACATCCAGTTTTGTAGGAGAGTACCAGAGCAGAGAAATATTGGGGGGTGGTGATTGGGGAATGGGTGGGTGGGGGGAAAGAGGATTTATGGAACATATGGTGAGGGGGGGAACTAGGAAAGGGGAAGCCTTTGGAATATAAACAAAGAATATAGAAAATTAAAAAAAAAAGAAAAAGGAAATAACAGGTCAGATGGGCAAACTGAAAAGAACTGAGTAAAGAAAGGATCTTTTCAGTAAAGAACAGAACTGAGTCCTTAAAGGAGAAGGGGAAAGGTCAAAAGAATGCATTTAACACTGTGAAGATCTGAGTCAAAGCACCAAGCAAAACTGATCATTTGCACCTCCCCTGCCTTCCAGGAAATCCATTCCTCTCAACACCCACCTACAAGCAAAGCTCTTTTTAGTGCCAATAAATCTTGATTCATTCCATTACAGTAGGTAAGGGACTTAGGGTCAGCTGAGCTGAGAATTCATAGTCAGGCAGAAACTACAAATTATACAAGTGAGGGTCAAGTCCCCCTAAATACAGACTCCAACTAACAGTTTGTGCCAGAGGGGGAAAAATTTTACTGGAATAATGGCAATTTCTTCTTAATGCATTCGAGCAGGCATTGTGGACATATAACAGAATTTTAGTTAACAAAAGTAATCTAAACGGTTCAACATATAACCTTATGTACTATTAAATGAATCAATAACATGGAAGGCTTTCCATAGTGAGACCCTGAAAAACATTGTAGCATATAGCATTGGGATAGAGCGGCTCTGTTGTACTTCCTGTTAAAATTTGGGTCTTTAGATAGAAGGAGAGTGAATTCCAGCTATGGTTTGACTAAGGAACATTTTAATCCCTAGATGTGGTTGGCCACTAAGAAATGGGTGGGGTCCACTTTGACAGAGAATAATGCACATCGATCAAAGACAAAAAGATGGCACATCAATACCATGTGTCAGGCATTGTGTTAAATGCATGTTATGCAATAAGGCGTTTATATATTCAGGAAGTGGTTTCTTCACTGGACTTCCCCATCTGTAGATTTTTGTTTTAACTTTGTTGTTTCTATTGCTGGATATGTAGATTGGTTGGACAGAGATTGGCTGAAACCCTAATAGAATGCAAAAGGCTGAGAAACAGATGTTAGTATGCAAGTGTGTGAACAATGAAACAACTAATTCTGCCCTACAGAGAAAATTAAGCAATCCTCTTTTAAATTGGAAAAGCATACCCTCAGGTCTATGGTTTAAAAATAATCAACTTTACAGCTACAATGAGCAAAAGTTGAGGGTTTTCCAGAAAAAAAAAAAAGAATTGTGCAAACACAGGATAGTTTCTTGAGCACCCTTTCACCTGCTTTGCATAGTACGGCAATGTTGGAGCCAGCTGTCAGGGTGAGAGAAAAGCGAAGGCTGAAATCAAGCTTAAGGAAGAGCAAAATGACTCCAGAAAGCAGGGCCTGAGAGGGGATAGGAAAGGAGCCAGAGGCAGATGTGTTACCCTATGGGCCAGACCCTGTGACGGGACAAAGCCTTTAGATTAATTAGTAGTCCAAATCCAAAATTCACACTGAAGAAAGGCACACAAGTTATAGGGAGGCTCATTTATTTGATGGAATTCTCATACAAAAAGCTTTTTCCACAGAGCTTCGTTCAGTTTAGACCCTGCTTCTGAGGCCTACTATCTTCTTTTGTGGTAAGTCTCAATAAAGTTCTCCCTCAAGGATATCAATATTATTTCCAAGATCAACAAGCTTTCATATTTTATTCCCATGTATATGTCCCACTCTCTCTCTATATATGTATATATGTATATATACATATCTATGTACATATATATGTATTCTCTATCTATCTATCTATCTATCTATCTATCTATCTATCTATCTATTTATCTATCTATCTTTCCTCTATGTATTTAAGTATGTATCTCTGTATCTCTGTATCTATGTATGTATCTATGTATCATCTATGTTTCTATGTTTCTATCTATCTATGTAAAAACATCTGTATTTCTGTAGTTGACATATCTACCAGTCATCAAGTCACATCTGGCTACCCTGCATCTCACTCACTCAATGCCATCGATTTCCTCCATCCTGGAGGTTAACAGACACATAAATCACCTTTTTCTTTTTTGACTCTGCATTTGAATAGCTCAGATCTGCATGGTTTTGAAAGCTTCCATCCCTCTACTTTCCCTGGAATGGCCCTGCACTGTGTGGAATAGTTGGAGACTTACTCTCTCTAACATGGGAGCTTTGACTGCTGCACAAACAGGACAAGGAATCCATTGGTTTAATCATTATCTATCTCTGGGAGAAAAATGAGGCCAACCTTTCTGGTGGCTGAGAGAGATTTAGTTATGCATTAGACAGATTTAATTATTAATTAGCCAATGCAGATTTTGCTTCAAATCTTATATTACAATGGAGAAAGACACTGGAAAAACCCAAGCCATAGGTTTCATACTGGATAGGTATCATTTTATAGTTGAGATAAGAGATCTTTCAGAAAAATCTTACAATTCACTGGCAGTTGGGTAATGACTTTAGGCTAGAGGAATAAATAAAAACTTTGGCTGAGGAAGTAACACTTTTACTGAACCTTATAATGCACAATTGGGACAGAGAGAGAAAAGTGAACAGAGAGACAGACAGAAAGGCAGGAGGCTTCTACGCAAGTGCAAACGTCCTGTAACAGAAAATAGCTTGGGAATTTTGAAGAACTGGAAAAGAGCATCTGTAGTCGGATGATGGCAAAGGAAATTAGATTCAGTCAAGTCAGAGAAGTCAGTGAAGACTGTGATGTAGGACCTTCTGCATCAGATTGGATCAATCATATTCGCAATCACAAAATGTCAAAAGGTTTTCAATAAGACAATTATGAACAAGCATTTACATTTCTTGAAGACTGTTCCAGTGACTTTGAGAATGCTTTAAAGGGAGGCACAGTGGGTGGGAGGAGACTGGTTAGTGAGAGTGTTTTAGTTGTACCAATGTAAAGTGTTATCTTTCTGGTCCTGAAGAGGAAACAGCAGGGAGTTAGAAAACTCAGGAACTTAGAAGGCATAACTGAAAGTGTTGTGGCCCATGGGGAGATAGATACTCTTTAATGATGAATGCAACTAAGGAGCATTTGATAAAGCAGTGAGTATGAAATGAGAAGAGAAAGCTTAGAGGCAAGCATGAGGTTCAGTTTGAACATTACTGTGAAGTTTATGAAAAGCCCAGGTAGCAAAGCATCCTGAGATATGTAGTTTTATTATTCAAAAGGTAGATAAGAAAAGGATGAACTCTGGCTGGTGGTAGAAATTAACAGCACTATCTCTGAAAAGTAGGCTGAAGAGTGATTTCAAAAGGGAACAGAATCCTCAAAGCTTGAGGAAGTGCTGGTTTTCAAGGCCACAGAAGAAGGAACTGAGAGACAGTGACAAGCAGCATAGGAGAGAACTAGGGAGTTTTCCTGACTTAAGCATGAACTCAGCAGTGGACGCAAGCAGGGAAGGGAGAAGCTAAGGGTTTGCTGGATTTGACAGCAGTAGTGCTTTTGAAAGGGCTGCTTTAGGGAAGGTGGGAAGGAAACAGGAAGGTAAGATTGACATACGCTGAAGGGGGCAGGGGGTACAATTGTAGTGAGAAAACTTAGCCTCCTCACAAGCTCCTTAAAAACACAGAGGAAGGAAGAAGTTGCCTCCATCTGCTATGCAAGACCATCACTAACCTGATAACCAAACTGGATAGTGAATTAATATAGAAATCCTCAATAAAATGCAAACAAATTGAACTCAGCAAACATATATAAGGAAGATCATATACCATGACCAAGGTATGCTAAATATATAAAATTCAAAGTAATAATATTACCAATAAAAAGGCACTTTATTTTATGATCCTTAATATATGAAAGGAAAGAATTTATAAAATCTGATATCCTTCCAAAATGAAAACACAGAAGTCGGAATTAAACTCCCTCAATATGAAGACTGTATCTACAAAGAAGTAACAACAAAACAATTCAAACAAAACTTGAAAACAACAACAACAACAACAACAACAACAACAACACACCCTGACAAACTAGACTTCCTAAGGCCCTTGCTTATCATTTCTATTCAATATTGCAGTAGAAGTGCCACCAAAGTGATTAGATCCTGACACTTTAGAGCCACCTATATTGGAAAGAATGTCATTCCACATCTCTGTGTTTGACCTAACGCCTTTATGATTAGTAGGTAAATTGTTTTGAAATTCACTAAGAGACCATTAGTGTCCCCCATACCTGGTTGATGTAAAACTTGCTGTGTGGAAGATGCCGGGTTGGAACTAATTTATAGCGATCCACCTGTGCCTTCTGAATGCTGGGAGTAAAGGCATACACCACCACACCCAATCATCAGTTATATTTTTTGATGTTCCACTTTAAAAATTTTTAAAATTATACCTCACCAACACATTACGGTTGTGATTATTATCACAAATACTTTGTGTCTTGGTGCTTTTGTATTGAAATTGTGGGGACTTGCGACATGCTGTTATGAGGGCTTGCCACGTGCTGCCTTCGGGAACGTGAGTTTCTAACTTTATAAGGAGCTGCACACTTTTATTCCTGCTCTTCTGTCATCGTACTGAATTCCCTTTATGGTTTCTTGCAATGTGCACCCGAGGGTCATGAATCTACTCAGGTTTCCTGTGTCTGGGAAAGTGTTTTTCCTCTCTATTTATAAAATGTAGCTTGAGATTTATTTTCACTTACTTTGTCAATATCTTGTAAATATGACAGGAGAAAAGATGTGGGAGTGCACATTAGGTATATTAAAATAAAAATTTGCATGACAAAATGTGAAGAGAATCCATCTGTTTAGAAGTGAATCATCATAGTCAAATTAGTTTGCAACTTTCAAGACCATGCTCACAGGCTGTTGTGTATTCCAGTGGTAGAATGGCTGGTAATTTATTCCTAGATTTTTATCTTCAGCAATACACACATGTGCACACATGTGTACACACACACACATGCATACACATTCACACACATGCATACATGGGCATGCACATACACACATGCATGCACATGCATGCACACATGTATACAAATGCATCCACAAATGTACACAAATATATATACATACTTGTATATATACATACTTGTAAATATACAAGTACTCTTGTATGTATACTTGTACTTATATACACATAGGCAACAACAACAAAGGAAAATAACAAAAATCGTCTTGATAATTAGGACTCCCCATGAATTTTATATCAAAGTTTAGAATACAATTTTCATACTGAAATATAAGTGTAACTATAAGATCAAAGTAAATTTGCATATATTTATATTTAAAATTTATCCATGACTGGCCAGTGTGGCACATACCTGTAATTCCATTACTTAGAGAAGAAGGTAGATGAATCTCTATGAGTTCAAGAATATCCTAGCCTACACCACAAGTTAGAGCCTAAGCAGAGCAATATTACCTAATGCATATTTTAAAGCTTTCTTTTAAATTCAAGAGTCAGAAATTGAATATATTTTAAGGTTATTTACATTTAACTTTGTGGTTTCTTGTAAAAATCACTCAAAAGTCTTAATTTTCAATTATTAGTTTTTGATGAGATTATTTTATAGCTTATTTACTTTTTTAGTATTTATCTTGGAATTACGTGTTTTAAAGTCATATCTGTATATCATCTCAACACTAAGTGGTGCTGATTACTATTTTTATCTTTATGTGACTTTAAAAATAAACCTTTAAAAGAGTTCTAATAACCTGCAAGTAAATTATGACTGATGTGAGGTTTATCTGAATGATAATTTTGAAACACAGCAGTATAGTAAGATAGCCTTTAAAGACTTTGATCATTCTTAAATTTTGAGACGTAACAATAAACGAAGACTCATAGTCATTCCTTTGACTCTTTAATCTTTCTAACCAGTAACAAAGTTGGGGGTTGTTATCTCATTTTTTTTCTTTCCAATAAATGCAATCATTTAGTTACACATCAAACAACTTCTCATTCATTTTTCTCTTCAGTTCACGAAAATGCTTTTACATAAGGATCGATATGGCTAGAATGTCTCTGTGAATCTTTCCGGTTTAGAAGTAGAGGCAGGCATACAAACACACGATAGTAATAAAAGAAAAAGGGACTATGGTATTTGATATATACATCCCAAAGGGTCAAAAAAAAAGTCACAGCTTAGAGTAAGATGAATGAGCAAAGACATTGAAGTCTTAATGTGGGTCGCGTCGATCTGGGAAAATGGGCAGAGATCAAAGCTCACGAACCAGCTGGCCGTGGGTCGGTGAAGCTTAGATGCAGAAAGAGTAGGGGACGGGCTCAAGCGCTCACTCTAGAAAATGAACCAGTGAAAGAACAAGAACACACACAGGTATCAAAATGGGTAGCTCAGACTTACTCTTGAAAATATCAAAGCAACTGCATACTAAAATAAAATTATGTTTACCCCCATTCGAATCTTCATAGGGCCTCAGTCCCTTAGGAGGAGCAAATGCCAAGACTGGAGCTCATTACAGCATCGCTGGGGCCATTAAATCAGAATTCAGGATATAATGAAATACTCTGACTTAAAATAAAACCATCTCAATTAAGGCAAGTATTAAAGAGAGTAATTGATGGGCCATTTGCCAGCTTTGAATTAATTAAATTGAGCCTTGATTTAAGAAAGTGCTGCTTGTAGCAGAAGGAGCCCATCTCTTTGGTGAAACAAAGCATTTAAAAGCTGAGCGTTTTTCCTACTTTCAACCTTTTGGTTGGTTAAGAATGCCATGGTGCTCCTGTTACTATTCCCGATAGTAACAGGACTTGGCTCTAAATTGGACAAATTGGTCCCACTTTTACCAGCTTCCTATGTTCTCAACCTTCGTATTATAAGGATTTAAGGACAAGTAATCCTACATAATAAGGAATATAAGCAGAAGTTTATGATTAGCCAGTATACACATTCTATTTCCTGAGTAACTGCTTCGAGCTTTGTGCATGCGTTTGATTGTGTGAACCTGCACAAGAATGCCTGCATTTAGTGAAATGGGCAGCATAAGATGTATCGATCTGGGTCCTCCTGCTATTGAGCTTGTGGCCAATCTGTCACTTCTCCAGACAGTGAATCATGTTGACAGGATGCATTACATTTTATAAATGTCTTCCCTTAAGCACAGTCACCTTTTAAAGGCAGGTTCGGCTGCACTCCACGGCCATTGAAATATCTGTTTTGACTTGAAAATTTGGTTTCTCTGTCACGACAGGAAAAAAATTTTAACATGAAGGTCTTCTCAACCTCTCTCTGCCTTGGACTCCTGGCTTTGTTGTCTGTGATGAACCTTTTAACATCTGTGGGTGGACGGCCACATCTGAGCTCAGGTATGTGGACATGAATCAAAAGCCTTAGAGGTGAGCAAATAATTTCTTTCCTGTTTATTTCATTTATTTTTCTGTCATTCATGAAATAACTTCATAAGGCAGTAATGTAAGTTAATCACTGAATTCTCCTTAAGTAGCTGCTGCTCTGAATTGAGTATACACTCTGAAGCCTTTCTTTTCTGATAAATTGTACCAAATTGTCCTATATAATACTACATTAACTTCAGCTATATTTTTTTCTAGGCATGAGTATTCATTTTACATTTGTCCTATATGGTTAGAGATTTGAAATGTGAAACAAGCTATAGAGTCAATCATATTCACGAGTACCTTGGAGAAAGGAACAGGCTTCTGTCGTAGGAGATTATTAGTTTGATGTCCATGAAAGAAACATTGCAGAGAAAGTAGAACATAATAATGTGCTAGCAGAGCTGTGGACAGCAAGCCTGATGGGTTGGCAGTGGGTGCCAACCCTGGGGTTATGTACTGGCTGAGTTTATTTGTGTCACTACATTCACAGGAGGCACACCAAGGAAATGATTTCATTGTAACGTTTATAAAAGTATTCCATCTTTAGAATAGGTGACTTTCTGTGGGTACTATATTATAACAAATTCAACGTTGAAAATGCTACTGCAGGGTACACAAGTATCCTTTTATCAGCCTTCATGGAGTGTTTGTTTATTAGGCAACCAAATTAACTTGTGAACCTTTTGTAGTTTTTCTTGTTTTAAAAGTAGTGACTTAAAATACTGTTCTTAAGACAATAAGCCTTCCTGCTTCAAACTGTGGGGTTTTCTGTTATTTTATCTAACTTACCTCCTGGTCTGAAAGGAGCTCGACTTTTTGTCATACACAGTTGTAAGTTGGAGGGAATTTAATTAATGGTATGTGACATTAAGGTAAGAAAAGGGATCAAGTTTCTCACATCTGGATCTAATTCGACCTTGTTATCCCTAATGTGATTTTTCAAAGCCGATGAAATTAAAGTTATGTTTTGGCTGTATAAAGGAAATTTATAAAACTTACTAATGAAGGTTTTCCTATTGACAGATGAGTACCATCAGAAAAGCCAGTTCAAGGGTGGGGCTTACACATTCTGTGTTCTATTCACTTACATTCGTTCTCTCCATCGGAGAGACTGCCTTTGGATGGCTCTATTGCAGAGAGTTTCTATTGCTCTCTCTGCAAAATAAGGAGATTTCTGATGGTTCTGGTAGTGCACGAACATGCCAGCAAAACTGTGGTGATCTGTGGGACTTCGCTACAGTCATACGTGTAACTGGTCATTGTAACTCTGGCTTCATGCATATGTGAAATAGAAACATACATGCATGACTCTAAAACATTGATAAGATTTATAAGTCACATGTATAACCTCGGGATTGCACAGGGTGTCTTGACTTGCATGTATCCCTAGCTGCATAGTTGAAACACGCTGTGACTCTCTTTGATCTCAGTATCATTGAACGTACAAGAAGATGCTTAATTTTTAAGTAGAGTTTATTTTCTGTTCTAAATATTTCTTCAAGGGTAAAGTGGGCTTTTTCTCCATGAACATTAAATATCCACAACAGCCAGCACAATGCTGCTTACTTTTATTCATGGGTCAATATAAAAGCATGCCTCAGCAAAAAGCAGAACTGGGGAACAGTTCACCAGAAGAGCGACAAAGGACAACAGAAATGAAATGTCTAGGAAGGGATTATTTTTGTTACATCATTATCTGGGGTGTTTCTAGGATTCTTTTGGGAAGAATTTCTAGTTTCTGTTTATTAGCAGTTTCACATGTTCCTGTGAGCAAGAAGAGAGCTGTTTGTTCGTGCTGAGCCCGTGAGCAGCCATGGATGGTGTTTCCGTGCCTTTATCTAGCATTCACTCTCTCTGGAGCCAGTGCAGTTCATCTCCCTTTGTAACAAAGACTCGTCTACATTCAGATGTTTAGTATAACCCTATCCATGGAGCAAGAGACAGTATATTTGTGTGTGTGTGTGTGTGTGTGTGTGTGTGTGTGTGTGTCTGTGTAAAATCCAGAAGTCAGGATCAACCCCCTCTCCCCCAGAGTTGGAATTACAGGAGGTCTTAAGCAGCCTTATGTGTGTGCTGGAACTGAGCATGGGCATTTTTCAAGAGCAGCAAGCATTCAGCCGTTGAGCTCTCTGTCCAGCCCCCAAGATCTTTAAGCTGCATGTGAGGGACCGTGGCCCAGGATTCAGTGTGCCCTCAAAATACCATATTTGTCTTAGTCAGGGTTTCTATTCTTGCACAAACATCATGACCAAGAAGCAAGTTGTTGAGGAAAGGGTTTATTCCGCTTACACTTCCTCACAGCTGTTCATCACCAAAGGAAGTCAGGACTGGAACTCAAGCAGGTCAGGAAGCAGGAGCTGATGCAGAAGCCATGGAGGGATGTTCCTTACTGGCTTGCTTCCCCTGGCTTGCTCAGCCTGCTCTCTTCTAGAACCCAAGAATGCCAGCCCAGAGATGGTACCACCCACAATGGGCCCTCCCCTACTTGATCACTAATTGAGAAAATTAGTGCCCCACAGCTGGATCTCATGGAGGCACTTCCCCAACTGAAGCTCCTTTTCCTATGATAACTCCAGCCTGTGTCAAGTTGACACACAAAACCAGCCAGTACAATATTCAACGTGGCAACAGTTTCATGAAGGTTTTTTTCTTTTTAAATTTACTTCTTAGTATTTTTTTAAATTGTGTTACATATATTCTCTCTCTCTCTCTCTCTCTCTCTCTCTCTCTCTCTCTCTCTCTCTGTGTGTGTGTGTGTGTGTGTGTGTGTGTGTGTGTATTTGAGGAAATAATTTAGTCAGGTTCTGAGCCATTCTCTTGCCTGAAACTGACACTAAACTACACTTTGAGCAATTTAGGTCAGCCCAGCTAACACATCTATAGCAGATAGCCCTCATCAATTTACTTCCTGCCCACACAGTAACAATGACACTCAGGTGGTGGGGGTGGGGAAATGGACTGGACAGTATGTAAGAAGTAACTTTTGATTTTTTTAGGCCCTCATTTAAGTTCATTCTTTGATACGAATTGCTATTCTAACATCATCATTATTAATCAAAAAGTTTTTGAATAGTCATAGTTCACAGAATGAAGTCTGCTGTCCCAATTTATACTTTAGAATATAAACATTTATAATGCAGAGGCATGTGAAGAACTAAGTTCTAAATGTCTGTGAGGCAAATCAAGGATGACGGGAAACTTAGACACATAAGTGGACACCTTTCTAATGCTTCCTCAAGGTCTTTAAAGAGAAGCCTAGAAGACAGATTATCTCATAGTTAAATGTATTATGTCAAATATAATCACAAAATGAAGTGCTATGCTTTTCTTTTAAAGTCAACTTTTGGTTTTTACTTCATGTGTTCAAAGCAATTACAGATGCTTAAAAATTAAACCCATAAAAGTGAGAGTCCCCTGCAATCCCACCACCTTGTAGGTGTATCTCTCAGGGTGGTCATATCCATCCACTCGGTTTTAGAATGGCCTCTCAGATCATATATTTCCCTGTCCTTCTGACATTAGTAAATGCATACATTAAGAATTGACTACAAATCCCAATGACCTAGAAGCACATTTGGTGACTCATTAAACATGCCTATGTTTGCATTTGATTATTACAGGACATGAGTTGTTTCCAGTTAAAGAATATACAAGTCAGGAGAAGTTGACCCAAAATCCTGGTCTCCAGAGGCCCTCCCATGCTGGTGAGTCACGAAAAAGGCATGCCACCTCTGTTAAAAACAGTAAGATCACTGTTTCCCAGCAGACTCCTTGATCCTCTGGCTTTTACAGTAGTCTTTCCCTCTCTATCACAATTCCCTGGGTCCTAGAATTGGGTTTCTGTTATAGGGATATCTGTGGGGATTGGGCTCCACAACTCTACTTTTTGATTGGTTGTAGTTTTCTGTAGTGGACTCTACCTGTTATAATAGAGGTTTCCTTGTTTGAGGAGTGAGGACTAAGTTTATCTTTGGATAGAAGGACAAATATTATGCCAGGTTAGTAAAGTGGGAATTTATAGGTTTTTCATCCCAGGTCCATGACTTCACTAGAGCATAAATGATACACAAAAGCCTTCAATAAAGATCGGTGTTATACATTCATGGTACAAGTTAAGGAGTTATTTAAAATATTAAAAGAACATTTTATTTTATATGAGAATTCTAACTAATTGGCAACTACTTAAGAAAAAGAACAAAGATCCTACTTTATACAACTCTTTCCCATTTGTGACGCTTTCAGGAACAGTTAGTATTTTCTATATCAGACATTTCACGAGTGTTCTGTCCACAGGTCTCCACTAGGAATTTCATCAATGAACTGAAGTTTTGTGTTGTGGTTCTTTGCTTTGTGAAATGGAGACAGAGATTACAAGTTGAACATCTAGCCTGCATCAACAAGGACACAATAGTCCTTTGAGCAAGAAGATATGATCCCATAAATTGTCAAGACCCTGTCATAAATGTAGTTAGAACAACCCAAGAGAAAGTATGACAGCTGACAAAGTGACGCCTTCTCAATCATCATCTGACCCAGTTTTTTTAATTTTTATTTTCTATATTCTATGTTTACATTCCAAAGGCTTTCCCCTTTCCCAGTTCCCCCCCACCATACGTCCCATAATTCCTCTCCGCCCCCAACTATTCCCCAATCATTCCCTCTCCCCCCAAGGTTTCTCTACAAAACTGGATCCAATCTTTACAGGCCCAGGGTCCTCTCCTTTCTTCTTCTTGGGAATCATTTGACTTGCTAATTGTGCCTTGAGTATTTAGGGCTTCTGGGCTCATTAATATTAGGGAAATAACACCCTTCACAATAGCCACAAACAACATAAAGTACCTTGGCATAACTCTAACCAAACAAGCGAAAGATCTGTATGACAGGAACTTCAAGTCCTTGAAGAAAGAAATCGAAGAAGACCTCAGAAGATGGAAAAATATTTCTTGCTCCTGGATTGGCAAGATCAATATAGTAAAAATGGCCATCTTGCCAAAAGCAATCTACAGATTCAATGCAATCCCCATGAAAATCCCAACTGATCCATTTTTTAAAATGTATTTATATTTGTTAGATAAAATATTGCTTTAAAATTATATTAGGACTGGAGATATATCTTAGTTCTAATGCTTAGCATACCCAAGTCCATGGCTTGAGCTTTATTCAGAGCTTTAAAACAAACAAATGCAAAACCCTCAAAAAGTATTAATATTTTTAAAAAAGGTGGATTAGATGAACGTTATATAATTAAAAGGTATTTTTATTTGAGAAATAAGTAAAATTATAAAATGGAGAAAAAGGATACCCAACAAGAACTAACTTGGATATTGACCATTAATATTTTTCAATTGTTTTCTTCTTGCTTCAGATTTTATGAATAATTGTTTTGCTTTTTCCCTTATTTTATATTGTTTCATGATGATGTCCCTATGTCAATAAAATATTATGATTTATTTATAAAAATACTTTAATATAGTGCTATAGTGTAATTTAAAAAACTTTCTGCTTGTTGAGGGACATAGGTACTTTTTCATGATATGAGTTATCAGTATTAGGAACATTAAAAATACATTCAGGGCTTGGCATTAAGAAATGGAGGGCAGCCTCAAATCATAGGAGCAAGGTCTAAGAGCATAAAAACCTATCCTGAAGTCAATTAAATGCTACCCTTGCTATGTTTTTCACTTGACAATGTCTCTTACAGGTGTAGATCTGCCCAGCAAACTGGAAGAACTTAGACAGGTGAGAGTGAAAAATAGTTCAATGCTCTAGCAAACTATTATTGGATAAATCTTTGACACATTAATTTTCAGCAAGTATTACTATTACAGTGTGAAATTTCAGTTTCTGCTAGAGGAAAAATAAAGTACTTCTCCATGTATCAGAAAACAAACTACAAACACACACACACACACACACATACACACACACACACACACACCAGCAAATGAAATACTAGTAACCCAATCATGAATTCTTGGGATACTGAACATTCTTTGAACTTGTCATCTGTAAAATTGGAGGTTATAAGTTTATATTTTCTGAAGTTACAGTTTGTAAATAGTGGAATTTCATTTTTTGCAAAAGTGATTTGGTTGCAGAAAATGAAACATGTAAGGATATGTCTTCAAGCAGCTGGTTTGGAGAGAATGAAGGTCATCTGTTTGGCCAGGGATCCTCATCTTCTCCATCAGTCTCTACTCCCTGCTATCTAAATACATCAAAAAGTACATTTTAATGTCTGTGTTATATAATTTCTAAACTCCTTCAAATACAATGTGGTACTGTTCCATCATTATGTAAACAGGTTGGACACTTGGCAACAGAATCAGGTCCATCATTCTTGCCTGAGGAGCAAGAACATGGGGCATGAAGTATGCAGCTAACCCTACCTTGACAGAGTTGGTTTGTAGGGTTAGATGTTTGGAGAACTTGTTAAATATTAAGGCTGTGTTGAATGCTGGGTGAAAACTATAGAACCTAAAATACTCTTATATCTTCTATAAAATAAAAGGACCCTGAAAGACCAAGTAATCACATAATTTTCTTGAGTTTGTTGGAGGGGACTGATCCTTTGAGGGACATAATGTTAAGTCTAGATACCTAGGTTATATCCAAGATGACTTTGTTTGTAAATAACATGTGTCTGAATTACAGTTCTATTGCTGTGACGAGATATGATGACTAAGGCAACTTATATAAGGAAGCATCTACTAGAGGGCTTAGTTAAAAGAGTGATTGGTTGATTGGGGGTTTGGTTAAGAGGGTCCATGAGCATTATGTCAGGGAGTATGTTAGCAGGCAAGCAGGAATGAGGCTAGGATGGTACCCGAGCGCTCATTTCTGATTCATAAATAGCAGTCAGATAGAGAGTAATACTAGACTTGGCATGGGCTTTGAATTCTCAAATTCTACCCAAAGTTGCGCACTTTCTCCAACAATGCCACACCTACCAATCTTTCCTAAATGTTCCACTAGCTAGGGAACATTCAAATCTATGAGTCTATGGGGCAATTACTATTCAAAAGACCCCAACCTGTTTCTTTTCAATCTTTGGTTAAGTCTCATAGTTATTCCAGACAACTTCTGAATTCCAGTCTTTTGGGTGTTTTTTTTTTTTTTTTTTTTTTTTTTTTTTTTTTTACATTTACTTTTGTTTAATTTTTTTCTTATAACTTTCTTTTTTCTTTTCTTCCATTTTCTAATTCTTTCTTTCTTTCTTTTTTCTTTTCTCATTGTCTTGTTCTTTAATTTCTTATAGCTAAAGAAATTGAGAGAATGGTTTATGGGAACAAAGAACACTGAGCTGTCCAATGCTTTAGACAATCTATCTTCTTCCCACCCTAATAAACGAGGTAAGTTTTAATTTAGTTGTATAATTGATTTTGAAAGGGTTCTTTTGGTAAATATCTCTATAAATAAAGGGATAATGTTGACATTTTTCTGTTCTCAGGTTGAAATAAAGATCAAAGATTATGTTTTTAAGAAAAAGCTTTGTAGTACAAATGGTCCTGAGCCTCTAACTACAGCAAGAATGGCTAACCTGCTCACATGTTTCAGTTTTAAGTAAAAAAGTTCTTAGTGATTAAAACTCTCATCTACCCTCCACATTTTGTCCTAAAGATTGAAATCAGAAGGATGGAATTAGAAATAACCAAGTGGTATGAGGTAAAGTGGAGAAGGCTTTATTAAAGATTGTTACAATACTCCTCCTTTGTACTTTGCATCATAGAAAATAATGGGAAGTTTCTGAGAAATTCAGTGATTAATTATGAATGGAATTTATCAGGCACAGGCGCCTAGGTTCTGCAGCACGGTCCCTGTGAGCTTAGGACTTGCACAGAGGCAGCCGGACCCACCCAGCTCCCCAGGACCCCGGACCAGCGATAGCAGCAGGCCTCCATATTGCAACCAGGACACAGCTGGAAAGGCGCAGGTAGGGTCTCCGTCTGGGACTGGAGCAGGGAGCGCTGCTAAGCTCCCGCCCAGAGGAGGAAACAGGCGCCTAGGCCCTGCAGCACGTCCCTGTGAGCTTAGGACTTGCACCGAGGCAGCCGGACCCACCCAGCTCCCCAGGACCCCGGACCAACGATAGCAGCAGGCCTCCATATTGCAACCAGGACACAGCTGGAAAGGCGCAGGTAGGGACTCCTTCTGGGACTGGAGCAGGGAGCTCTGCTGAGCTCTCGCCCAGAGGCGGGCCCAGGCACCTAGGCTCTGCAGCACGGTCCCTGTGAGCTTAGGACTTGCACTGAGGCAACCGGAACCACCCAGCTCCCCAGGACCCCGGACCAGCTATAGCGGCAGGCCTCCATATTGCAACCAGGACACAGCTGGAAAGACACAGGTAGATAGATTCCATCAGGGGCTACCACGTGAGGGGATCTGCTAGGCTCTCCCTACTAGGCAGGCCTAGCAGCGCCTACCTAGGCTCTGCTGCACTCCCCCACACTTGCCAGAGTCCTCAGGCCGGGCACAAAGTCAGCCGGTGGCAGCCAGCTCGTGATCCCGTTGAGCAGCAATCACGCATAAGCACCAGTAAAGAAACAACAGGTAAGCCCAGCCTCGCAGGAGATTCAAACACCAGCCAGTGACAACAAGGTCAACTAACACCAGAAATAACCAGATGGCAAAAGGTAAACGAAGGAATGTCACTAACAGAAATCAAGGCAACATGACAGCATCTGAACCCAGTTCGCCAACAACAGGAAGCCCTGGATACCCCAAAACACCAGAAAAACAAGACTTGGATATAAAATCACTGGTCAGGATGCTGGTAGCTGAACACATAGAAAAATCTCGTAAAGAAATAGAGGAGAAAATGGATCAAAAGTTAGAAGCCTTTACGAGGCAAATACAAAAATCACTTCAAGAAATGCAGGAGAAGATGGATCAAAGAGAAGAAGACAATAAGGAAGAAAGACAAAAGTCACTTAAAGAACTACAGAAGAACGTGGGCCAACAAGTAGAAGCTATGAAAGAGGAAGCACAAAAATCTATTAAAGAAATACATGAAAACACAATCAAGCAAGCGAAAGATCTGAGCACATCCATCCAGATACTAAAAACAGAAGTAGAAACAACTAAGAAATCACAGAGGGAGACAACATTGGAGATAGAAAACCTGGGGAAGAAATCAGGGGCCATAGATGCAAATATCAACAATAGAATACAAGAGATAGAAGACAGAATATCAGAAGCCGAAGATACCATAGGAACCATTGATTCAACAGTCAAAGAAAATACTAAATGCAAAAAGGCTGTAACCCAAAACATCCAGGAAATCCAGGACGCAATGAGAAGACCAAACCTAAGGATCATAGGTATAGATGAGAATGAAGACGTACAAGTTAAAGGGCCAGCAAATATCTTCTACAAAATTATGGAAGAAAACTTCCCCAACCTAAAGAGAGAGATGCCCATGAATATACAAGAAGCCTATAGAACCCCAAACAGACTGGACCAGAACAGAAACACATCCCGTCACATAATAATCAAAACTCCAAATGTACTAAACAAAGAAAGAATATTAAAGGCAGCAAGAGAAAAAGGCCAAGTAACTTATAAAGGAAGACCTATCAGAATAACACCAGACTTCTCACCTGAGACCATGAAAGCTAGAAGATCCTGGGCAGATATAATGCAAACTCTAAGAGAACACAAACTCCAGGCAAAACTACTTTACCCAGCAAAGCTCTCAATCGCCATAGATGGAGACATCAAGGTATTCCATGACAAAACCAAATTTGCACGATATCTTTCCACAAATCCAGCCCTACAAAGGATAATAGGGGGAAAACACCAAGACAAGGACGGAAACTACACCCGGGAAGAAACAAGATAGAAACCTCCTCTCATCAAACCTAAAAGAAGGTAACCTCTCGAATATTAAAAAAATAAATAAAATAAATAAATATAATTTCAAAAATGTCTGGAGGAAATAATTACTATTCCTTAATATCTCTTAACATCAATGGACTCAATTCCCCAATAAAAAGACATAGATTAACAGACTGGATACGGAAACAGGACCCTACATTTTGCTGCATACAGGAAACCCATCTCAGTGTTAAAGACAAACACTGCCTTAGAGTAAAAGGCTGGAAGACGATTTTACAAGCAAATGGTCCCAGGAAACAAGCTGGAGTAGCCATTCTAATATCAGATAAAATTGACTTCCAACCTCAAATCATCAAAAGAGACTCAGAAGGTCACTTCTTGCTGGCCAAAGGGAAAATCCACCAAGAAGAGCTCTCAATACTGAACATCTATGCTCCAAATGCAAGGGCACCCTCATTCGTAAAAGAAACCTTACTAAAGCTTAAAGCACACATTACACCTAACACAATAATTGTGGGTGACTTCAACACTCCACTCTCCTCAATGGACAGATCAGGAAAGCAGAAACTAAACAGGGACACAGTGAAACTAATTGAAACTCTGGACCAACTGGATTTAACAGATATATATAGAACATTTCATCCTAAAGCTAAAGAATATACCTTTTTCTCAGCTCCACATGGTACCTTCTCCAAAATAGACCATATAATTGGTCACAAGACAGATGTCAACAAATACAAGAAGATCGAGCTAATCCCATGCCTCCTATCAGATCACCAGGGAGTAAGAGTGGTCTTCAATAACAACAAAAACAACAGAAAGCCCACATACACATGGAAATTGAACAATACTCTACTCAATGACACCTCGGTCAAGGAAGAAATAAAAAAAGAAATCAAAGACTTTTTAGAATTCAATGAAAATGAAGGTACAACCTACCCAAATCTATGGGACACAATGAAAGCAGTGCTAAGAGGAAAACTCATAGCTCTAAGTGCATCCAAAAAGAAACTGGAGAGAGCATACACTAGCAACTTAATGGCACACCTTAAGGCCCTGGAAGAAAAACAAGTTAATTCACCCAGGAGGAGTAGAAGACAAGAAATCATCAAACTCAGGGCTGAAATCAATCAAATAGAAACAAAGAGAACCATACAAAGAATCAACAAGACCAGGAGCTGGTTCTTTGAGAAAATCAACAAGATAGATAAACCCTTAGCCAGACTAACCAAAGGACACAGAGACAGTATACAAATTAACAAAATTAGAAATGAAAAGGGAGACATAACAACAGAAACTGAGGAAATTCAAAAGATCATCAGATCCTACTACAAAGGTCTATACTCAAAACAACTGGAGAATCTGGAGGAAATGGACAATTTCCTAGACAGATATCAAATACCAAAACTAAATCAGCATCAAGTAGATCAGCTAAATAGTCCCATAACCCCTAAAGAAATAGAAGGGGTTATAGAAAGCCTCCCAACCAAAAAAAGTACGGGACCAGATGGTTTTAGTGCAGAATTCTACCAGACCTTCAAAGAAGACTTAACACCAATACTTTTCAAACTATTCCACAAAATAGAGACAGAAGGGACACTGCCCAACTCATTCTTCGAAGCCACAATTACGCTAATACCTAAACCACAAAAAGATCCAACAAAGAAAGAGAACTACAGGCCAATTTCTCTTATGAATATAGATGCAAAAATACTAAATAAAATTCTTGCTAACCGAATCCAAGAGCACATTAAAACGATCATCCACCACGATCAAGTAGGCTTCATCCCAGGGATGCAGGGATGGTTCAATATACGGAAATCCATCAATGTAATCCACTACATAAACAAACTGAAAGAAAAAAACCACATGGTCATCTCATTAGATGCTGAAAAAGCATTCGACAAAATTCAGCATCCTTTCATGCTAAAAGTCTTGGAAAGAGCAGGAATTCAAGGCCCATACCTAAACATAGTAAAAGCAATCTACAGCAAACCAGTAGCCAACATCAAAATAAATGGAGAGAAACTTGAAGCATTCCCACTAAAATCAGGGACTAGACAAGGCTGCCCTCTCTCTCCATATCTTTTCAATATAGTACTTGAAGTTCTAGCAAGAGCAATTAGACAACATAAGGAAGTCAAAGGGATACAAATTGGAAAGGAAGAAGTGAAACTATCATTATTTGCAGATGATATGATAGTTTACCTAAGCGACCCAAAAAACTCCACCAGAGAACTTCTACAGCTGATAAACAGCTTCAGCAAAGTGGCAGGTTATAAAATTAACTCAAGCAAGTCAGTGGCCTTCCTGTACTCAAAGGACAAGCAGGCTGAGAAAGAAATTAGGGAAATAACACCCTTCACAATAGCCACAAACAACATAAAGTACCTTGGCATAACTCTAACCAAACAAGCGAAAGATCTGTACAACAGGAACTTCAAGTCCTTGAAGAAAGAAATTGAAGAAGACCTCAGAAGATGGAAAAATATCTCTTGCTCCTGGATTGGCAGAATCAATATAGTAAAAATGGCCATCTTGCCAAAAGCAATATACAGATTCAACGCGATCCCCATCAAAATCCCAACTCAATTCTTCATAGATCTAGAAAGAGCGATTCTCAAATTCATCTGGAGCAACAAAAAACCCAGGATAGCAAAAACTATTCTCAACAATAAAAGGACTTCTGGGGGAATCAATATCCCTGACCTCAAGCAGTACTACAGAGCAATTGTGTTAAAAACTGCATGGTATTGGTATAGCAACAGGCAAGCAGATCAATGGAACAGGATTGAAGACCCAGAAATTAACCCACAGACTTATGGTCACTTGATCTTTGATAAAGGAGCCACAACCATCCGGTGGAATAAAGATAGCCTTTTCAACAAATGGTGCTGGTTCAACTGGAGGTCAACATGCAGAAGAATGCGAATTGACCCACTCTTATCTCTTTGCACTAAGATCAACTCCAAGTGGATCAAGGACCTCCACATAAAACCAGACACACTGAAACTACTAGAAAAGAAACTTGGGAAGACCCTGGAGGACGTGGGCACAGGGGAAAAGTTCCTGAACAGAACACCAACAGCTTATGCTCTAAGATCAAGAATCGACAAATGGGACCTCATAAAATTACAAAGTTTCTGCAAAGCAAAGGACACTGTCAGAAGGACAAAACGGCAACCAACAAAGTGGGAAAAGATCCTCACCAACTCCACATCCGACAGAGGGCTAATATCCAATATATACAAAGAACTCAAGAAGTTAGACCGCAAAGAACCAAATAACCCTATCAAAAAATGGGGCACAGAGCTAAACAAAGAATTTTCACCAGAAGAAATTCGGATGGCCGAGAAACACCTTAAAAGATGTTCAACATCATTAGTCATCAGGGAAATGCAAATCAAAACAACCCTGAGATTCCACCTCACACCA
Source organism: Apodemus agrarius (assembly GCA_964023405.1). Classification (NCBI taxonomy): domain Eukaryota; kingdom Metazoa; phylum Chordata; class Mammalia; order Rodentia; family Muridae; genus Apodemus; species Apodemus agrarius. The sequence goes on from OZ030018.1 coordinate 73,362,041, forward strand.
GTCAGAATGGCTAAGATTAAAAACTCAAGAGACAACAAGTGCTGGCGAGGATGTGGAGAAAGAGGAACACTCCTCCACTGTTGGTGGGATTGCAAAATGGTAAAACCACTCTGGAAATCAGTTTGGCGGTTCCTCAGAAAATTGGGCATGGCACTTCCAGAGGACCCTGCCATACCACTCCTGGGCATATACCCAGAGGATTCCCCTGCATGCAATAAGGACACATGCTCCACTATGTTTATAGCAGCCTTGTTTATAATAGCCAGAAATTGGAAGGAGCCCAAATATCCCTCAAAGGAGGAATGGATACAGAAAATGTGGTATATCTATACAATGGAATACTACTCAGCAATTAAAAATAATGAATTCATGCAATTTGTAGGTAAATGGTTAGACCTGGAAAATATCATCCTGAGTGAATTAACCCAATCACAAAAGAATGCACATGAAATGCAATCACTGATAAGTGGATATTAATGAGCCCAGAAGCACTAAATACTCAAGACACAAATAGCAAGTCAAATGATTCCCAAGAAGAAGAAAGGAGAGGACCCTGGGCCTGTAAAGATTGCATCCAGTTTAGTAAAGAAACCGAGGGGGGAGGGGGAATGATTGGGGAACAGTTGGGGGGGAGAGGAACTATGGGAACTATGGTGGGTGGGAACTGGGAAAGGGGAAAGCCTTTTGAATGTAAACATAGAACATAGAAAATAAAAATTAAAAAAAAAAATATAGACTGTATTAATCCCATTCCTGAAAGGATTGCTTGACCCTAACTCCACAAAGTATAAACAACTGTATTTCCTGGGAATGTCTGATCAGGAGCAATGTGGTAACTCTTCCTTTGTAATATTTTAAATATTGAACTAAAAAGCCAAGTTATTCTTCTGATGCATACCCCAATAATTGCTAGAGGAAAAGGAAAATGACAAATGCAATCACTTGTCACCTTAATGAAAACAAGCAGGAGACAGTGACATCTGCAATGATATTCCTAGTAGTCCTGAATTTTTCTGGCCATGTAATAAGAGCACATGTCACTCTGAGGGTGGAGAGTTGGTTTTCTTTGGACTTAGCAGTTTCCTAGATTTCTCTGTCCATGGCATTGTTACTTCTCTTTCATCTTTCCTGAGATTTTTGCTTTTCTACATGCTTTACTTAGGAAAATAGTTTCTTGTGAATTTCAAAAATTTCCCAGGTGTTTTCAAACTCTTAAGCTGGAGTACAGGCTTATTTTGTCTTCAACTTCCAGAGACAATTTTCATCTCAAGGGTCAGGCTTCTTTTTTCAATGGAAACAAAGAAAAGGAAGAAGGAAGGAATGAAGGAACTAAGGAAGGAAGGAGGGAGGGAAGAAGGGAGAGAAGGAGGAAGGGGAGAATGAAAGAAAGGAAGAAAGGAAGGAAGAAAGAAAGGAAGGAAGGAAGAAAGGAAGGAAGAAAGAAAGAAAGGGAAAGAAAGAAAGGAAGGAAGGAAGGAAGAAAGAAAAGAAACCAAGGAAATGTATCAATTATTTTTATGTACAAATATTTCCTTAAAACATTTTAATTTTTTTTTAGTCTCATCCACAACTAATAGCAACTTCCTTGATAACAGCTGAAATGTTCCTTAAACTCCATATTCTTAGCTTGATTTCTTCCATGACTTCTTTATTCCAGCTCTTAGTACAATTTTAAAATCTATTTATTTCACTGAAAATGATCTCCAGTTTCATCCATTTATGTGGAAATGATGAAATTTTCGCATTGATAGCTAAATACAACTTTGTATTCGCTCTCTGCCTCTCTTTCACTCATCATCTCCCTCCAAATCTCTGTCTCTGTCTCTCTTTCTCTCTATATGTGTTTGTGTGTGTGTGTGTATGTGTGTGTGTGTGTGTGTGCGCGTGCGTGCGTGCGTGCGTGTGTGTGTGTGTGTGTGTGTGTGTGTGTGTGAGAGAGAGAGAGAGAGAGAGAGAGAGAGAGAGAGAGAGAGAGGGAGAGTACTTAATTTGATCCATGAAGTGCAAACCTCAGCTGACTCTATAATTGGTCTATTGTGACTATTTCAATGATAAACTTAGGTTTATAAGCATCTCTATAGTATGATGTTTGATGTTTTCAATGTATAGTTAGATATGATATAGCTGTATCATATATCTATATTTGCATTTTTAAAATTACGTGTATGTGTTTGAGTCTCTCTGTGAATGTTCAGGGAATTGCAGGTATCCACAGTTTAAAAAGGCTATCAAATCCCTAAGATCTTATCTTATAGGTGACTGTAAGCTGCTCAAGGTAGGCATGAGTATTTTTTAAGAGCAGTACTCTTAATTGCTAAACCATTTCTATAGCCCTTACTTTTAACTTTTGAGGACACACTATAATGATTTCCATAGGAAGTAGACTAATTTATAGTCCTATCAGTCATGAATAAAAATTCCTCCTCCCCCCTCTTTTGCATTCAACATTTTGTTTGCTAGTTTTGTTTCTTTGATGATGTCTATTCTGACTAGGATGAGATTTGGTAAAGGACAACACATGATTTCTCTGTAGTGATTTCCAATTTTCTTGTAAATCAAAACTTCCTCCAATACAAAATGTTCATTTTAAAGGCTTGGGTAAAGCATCCCAGTGTTTCATGTTTGTTATCCAGACACCTTTGTCAATACGTTTATGTGCCGCCCAGTGTTCAGTTTCTCTTTAATAGGACAGGAAAGGGTAATGGAGGGTGACACTATGGAGTGGTCCTGATTCTAACGGAATGAGGTTGTAGATAGATAGATTGATGATAGAAAAGGTGTGCTAGTAGTGATTTCAGTGAATAAATAAATTTGATATTAAGGAAAGCAGCTCAAATGGAAGGTATAAATTTGACATTCATCAACAAAATCACACCTGGCATTTTGATGAGACCATCCATAGAATGAGCCTGTATATAGAGAAAGGTATCCAAGGGCTGAGTTATAGACCAGTTAAAGAGCAATGAAAGAATTAGCAACAAAGGTTGAGAAGAAGCAGATACCAAGGAAGGAAACAGAAGCCACGTACAAAGGCATTTCAAGAAACTTCACAGAATCTGAACTATGATAGGTTCATAAGGTGAGAGCCAAGACCTGCTGGCTGAACCCAGGAATGAAACATTATCAATAGTGGGCCAGCATTTTATTTTAAGGGGTATGGTTAAACAACTGGAGCCACAGAAAGCAGACATGTCATATGTGTATATGTGTTCATATGTGTATATGTTTTTGAGTGCATGTAAATACAAGTGTCAATTTGTGTAGAGGCCAGAGGACAGTCTCAGTTGTCATTTCCTCAGACATTGTCAACCTTATTTTTGATATGATGTCTCTCACTGGGGTGTGAGTTTGCCAATTAGGCTTGCCAGCTCTACACTGAGACCTGCCTGCAGAGACAGCTCTTCTGTTGAACACTTTTCTGATGAACCACTTTGTCATTAACCAGAATGGTTTAAGTGTCAAGGAAAAGTTTTTATTTATTTTTTAAGATATGAAAGTGTGCATTTATGTGGTAGTAACTAAGAGGGTTTTGTAACGATCGTTACATGAAGTAGTTGACAAGGAGAGCTCATGAAGCAACACATATTCCTCATGGAGTCAGGATTATTGCCACATGTAAGAATTAATCACTATAAACAACTATGAATGAAGGTGAAATGCAGCCTCACATCTGGCTGAAAGCTGTAAGATTTTTCATTTACTGAAACAATCTTCTTTACGAATGTAATATAGTCTGGAGATATCTGCTATAAGCCTAAATGCACAGTATTGAACACAAGTGTGGCTAAGGCAGGCATCCAGGACAGTAACAGTTGAGCAGGCTGGCATTTAACTTCATGAAACTGAAAGATGATTTGTATGTGTGGGAGGAACCGACTCTATTCGCAGTACCACAAATGGTTAGTTCCTTTTAACCAGGCCCAAAATATATCTACAAACTATATTCCACTGCACACTTAACTGCTCATGTGATGTAAGTCTTGCCTCTGTGTCAGCTTTTATTTTTGTGCCAGACAGAGATATCCAAAGATATCTAAAAGAACAAACTGCACTATGATGGTGACTTTCCATAACAAACTATTAAAGGAAGACTGGACTTAAAGGCCACGTTCTCAGCTCAGATCTGAAAATAGACTCCTGCCTACACAGGAGTCGAATGTAATATTTCAGAAGGAGGGTTACGGCTCTTCCTTCTGAAGATTTAATATGACTCATTGATGTGTCTGAAGAGCGAAATGCTGACAAATTTGTCTTTTATTTGTCTGAAGGAATGTAATGTCATCAGAATATTAAGGTTCAATATGATGAGGAATAATTTATGTCAATATGATTAGGTAATTTGCAAGGTGATCCCTAAGCTTTCCCTTTCTTCCATACATAGAGGAGCATTTAGCTACTCTCTTTTACTTACATGACCTTCTCTTTAGCATTTCAGTTACAGAAAATGTGAAATGTGAGTCTTCTAGAGTAGCCCCTGTGGTCCTTAGATTGTATTAAATGTATTATAATACAAAAGAGTGGTGTCCAACAAAATTGCATAGTGGGACTGTTCTCTAATTCACAGTGCCCATTCTTGTAGTCTCTGTTCTCAAGGTGCTTTGGGAATCTGATATGTGGATGTGTAGTATGATGAAGAATTTGAATTATTAACATTTAATTTGAAGTCCCCATAAAGCTAGCAGCTCAATACTGAACATAGTTTTTTTTTTAATGGTCTCTATCTCTTATTCAACAACATAGACTGTTTTATTCAAATGGAAAATTTAAAAAATTCTAATAATTCACTTTGTTTTCTTCTTTAGCTTGCTTTTGGAAATACTGTGTCTGAGACATTTCTGGATGTACAGAAGAAAAGAAAGCTAGAAAAATTACATATACACATATATGTAATGTATATACACATAATGTATGTATATACATAATATACATATTAAAGTTCACTTCTGTTTCTAGCATTAAGAAACTGCACCCTGTTCTGCACATCATTTTTCCCACTTTGTGAACCTACTCCTCCCTGGGTTATGGCTTGCTTAATGCTCTTTTGTTGAACAATCACACAGGCTGCCCTCTGCAATGGAGCTGTCCATCAAAAGGTTAGCTTTAGTGCTAACCCTGGGGGGACTGAGCTGTTGTACGCTTCCTTGAAGTCCATTGTTCTCTCTCAATGTTCTGTTGTTGGCTGTCAATAAAAAATATTTTAAAAGGCATCTCAGAAAGTTTAAAAGGCATCACAGTGTTTCAACTCATGGGAAATATGCATTATGCTTCTTTCTCATTTCTATGTTTGTACTAAGAATGGGTTCATTACTGATGAACAGAGATACCTAGTTTACCTAGATATGGAAAAAAGTAATACTGGATTTCTAAGAAATAGTATGTGAAGAAAATAGTAATAAAATGATGTGCTTTAAGGGTTCTTATTCTCACATTCACCTCCTTCAGAGGGTTAGGAACTCTTTGATAGACTACATGCTTCAAACAGGTGACAGTGTGCTCAGAAACAAAACTCCTCAGAAAAGCATTGGCTTTTCCTTGTAGGTTTTAATTTCCCATTGTTGCATTGTCTGTTTTGCTCTGTTTTTTTAATATATATATGTATGTATGTATGTATGTATGTATGTATGTATAGTCGCACAAGCCTGTTAAATTAATCCAAGCCTCGGAGTTTAACCTTAATTTTGCCTGACATCCATTCTGGCATAGGAACATTCCCAAAGTAACTCTAGAATCAAATATTGATGACGCTACTGTTATGTAGTCCATATACATTCCTTTTCTTTATAATATTGAGAAGTGCATTTTCATCTCTGTATTAATAATTGTGTGGTGTTTAATGATAAAGGATATGATAATAGTATTTATTAAACTAAAAACATACAAAGCCCTGTGATAAGAGCGAAAGTACAGGAATAATGACAACTTGAAGCCCAGAAATCCAAGCACATTCTCTGCAGATCATGACAAAGAAAATTATAATGAGTACAGGTAGAGCAGAGGAACTCAGCTGAATATATAGCAATATTTCCAAGGTCCTTTCAAATTGTGATATTTTGGGGGTTGTGGGGTCATGCAAAGTGCTTGAAAAAAAGTGAGCAATCCGTAATGTGTTGGACAAAAGGGGAAACAGTATATGCAATAGCCAAGGTAGGAAGAACCAGGCATCCTTGCAAAACAAACGGAGTGAGTATGCTTGTGTCCAGTCAGCAAAGCTGAAAAAGTGCAATAACTTAGGCGGGGGGATTATACCCACTTGGCAAAGATGATGGGCTGGTAATTTATTCTAAACAAACAAACCAACATCTTTGATGGATGCAAAGCACAGCAAGATATGCCTGTGCTTCAAGTCTTTGAGACAGGTATTCCCACTCTGGAACCACAATGGATGCTGCTTTCCTTTATTTGTCACCAAAGCCAAGCCAAGCCAAGCACAAATGATGTTCATTTCACCACACTCTTATTCTACCCACATCTGCCCTGGAATGAGCTTGCCTCCATTCCAGAGAACAATGTTTATTAACCAAGTTCATTGTTCAGTGTTTATTAACCAAGTATTTAGGTAGGAGATTTACCTATAAATGGTGTTGTCTTCTTAAAACTTACAAAATCCTGGAGATGTAGATAACAAACTGGATTAAAACTAGACTCCCCATTGAATAAAAGGGAGAGTGAGAAGTACCACGCCTGTGGTGCTGTGTATACCCTTCCTTGTGAGCTGAATAAACACACATGAATAAACATGAGGGGACATGTATGAGAGCATATGGGAGCACCAACTCAACAATATTTAAGGAGATTAAAATTGCTGCTTTCCTTATCTCAGATTTATTTACTTTGGAAGAATTGGATGATATTCCAGTACATTGAAACTTAGGCATCAGACAGAATGAATGCCATTGCTATTTTTTTCAGAAGATTTGATTCATTTTTTAATAATTTAATCAATTTAATCCCAAATGATATAGGACCAAAAGGTATAATTTGATAAATTTTGTGCAGTATAAACTTTATAACATGTAGCCTAGACTATGCCCTCATATGCAATGATACGAAGGTAATTAACAGTAGGACTCAAATTCATATTTACATATTCAGTTGTTCTATGTGTCTATATTTAGAAACAGAGAAAAAGGGCAATGCATAATTTTTAAAATCATAACCGTTAAAAATTGGTGGTTTCCTGGGGACATAGACTTTAATTTATTGATAAGTATTGGATAATAGTGATGAGATATGACATCTTATTATTAACATAACTGATACTTTAATTTATAGACAAAAGACTCCCATTTTAACTAGAATATTGCCATTATTTTTCTATTCTTTCCAATGTAGTGGTTAAAGACTAACACATATGAATTGAAGTACCTTTCAGTTGAAAAGGTGTTTTTCTCTTTTTCTTCTTTGAAGACATGAGACAAATGCACTCACTATGCAGACTGGAGCTCAGATCAATATGTAATGATCTCTTTATATTGGGATATGATTTTAGAATTATTCTTTTTCTCCTTCCTCTTTTCTTCCTCCCTCCCTCCTCTCTCTTCTCTCTCTTTCTCTTTCTTTCTTTCTTTCTTTCTTTCTTTCTTTCTTTCTTTCTTTTCTTCCTTCCTTCCTTGTTTCTTTTCTTCTTTTGAAACAGAGGACTCATGTTGCCAAACTTGTCCTCAAATTTTCTACTTAGCTGAGGGTGCCCTTGAGTTCTTGATCATCCTGTTCTTACCTCCAAGGGTTGGGATGACAGGCATGAACCATGATACCAATTATACAGAAAATTTGTCTTTTTCATGCTAGGCTGACACTGTGATGTTGATCTGTATTCCTTGCTCTCATACCTTAGTTTGGAATAAAATTTCAAATTTTTTATATGAGAGATTGTAGATTAGTGTTGATTTTAATACCTTTTGTAAAAAGCACAAAGCACTATTTGATTGGATTTTTAGTTTATAAACATTGAATGAAGAAAAAAGAAAAATAGAAAAAAGAAAGAGACACTGCTAACATAGTAAACATTTACACAATTCACTCCTAGGCTGTTAAAGTAAACAAGATAGGCAGTGACTTCTTTTCAAATGAGTCCTTTAAGTTCAAAGTTTGTCAGAATATTACATATGGGACAATTACATTAGCTTTCATTTAGTTATGAGTTCCTAAAGGACACAATTGCTCAGGTTTCTCAAAATTTATTTGCTTTCTGCCACAGTTGAAGCAAACAGTCATGTAATGTCCTTTTTCTAAGCTTGAAGTTGAAGTTTTTAACAATATGTCAAACTTAAGAAAATCAAAAAAAATTTTAAACAACCGGTACAAATCACTATGTGCTCTTTTATTATTTCTTTACATCGTCAGATCTTTAAACTCTAGGTTTCTAGAAAATACATTTAATAACTGAAATGTGAAAATACTAATGGCAAGAGAAATCATTATATTTGAGTACTGTTTTAAAAAGTAGGTTCAGGGGCCACATTATAATTTATGAATCACTGAAAAATATTTTCAAAGATACCCATGCATTGAAATGATCTGCACATCTCAACTAAACCCATAGCAACACAATGACGTGATGAACTGAGGAGGAGCAAGCTTTGGCAAGGTTTGCAGAAGGTTCGTTCCTTGACAAAAGGCAGAGTGAACCTCACTGAAGTGTCTTCTAAAGTCCTGTGCCATCTCACACAAGTAAGGTGCATCTGTAAAAGTGAAAATGGCAGTTGTTAGAAGTGTTCTTGCACTCTGTAGATCAGAGGAAAACCCACAACTTTCTCAGAGATGCAGTTCTCTCACAACGTGGTACTTCATGACAGCTTTATGCCATAATGTAAATTAATAGTTTCAAATTCCAGTGAGTTTAAAGAGTATTTGTGATGTATACGCTAAGAGCCTAGGCTCATAGAATTTTAGTGAAAATTCTGTCAGTTCCTCAGATATCAACAGGATCCAATTTATTTTATTTTATGCATTAGTCCAAAGGGTGTTGTCATGAAAATACAAAGAGGAAGGATTGGCTAATGCTTGGTTAATTTATGGATACACATTGATAGCTGTACTTTGCTCCTGAGGGGAAAAAAAAAGAATTTGTGAGATTGCTGCTATGTTTCAGGGTTCTAATAATTTATCTGAACAATTGCATCAGCACCGTGTTAAAATAAAATTGTCAATTTAAAACAATAATATGTGCTTCACATAATTGAGGAAAGACATAATTCAGATGCTAGCAAGTGACTGCCACATCAAGGGCTCTGTTTCTAATGTCCTTAAGTAGATAATCCTGAATTCAATCTTGATGTTTCTAACTCCTCCTACAAAAACTTGGAATAGTGCAATCTAAATATCTATTGACTGTGGGATGCTTAAGCCAATGTTTTTACAATCTTTCAACTTTAGAATGATGTAGTTCTTGTAGGAATTCTTGTAGGAATAAAACATAAATATCAGATTATATTCCTTTCAACAATACAACAGAGAAGAAATTGGTATTTCCCCTGGAAATTTGTTAGTTCCTAGTAGCAGTATGTATGTAACCTTGACCTTAACCCAAGACATTTTTTTTGACTAGAGAGCAGTTTCACTATTAGTGTGAAAACTCAAAGTGAAACCCAGAAGGTAAAAACCCATAGCCAAGCCCCCTGCAAGGGAAAGCACTTTAGCTCAACCAAAGTGAAACAGAGACAGTTTGAGCATACTTTCTCTGTGGCTTGCCACTGTGACAAGTTAGCTAGCACTGTTAGAGCTAGAGGTGTAGCTGAACAGCATTACACTTGCCCAACATGAAAAGGACATTGGGCTTGATCCCTTTTACCAGCTAAATGACAAAAATGACCAGTGATGCTCACAACCAACATCAATAGCCAGGAACCAAGAAAACTTGATGGATCACACAGAGAACGTTGACCCAGAGGGCAGAACCCCTGATGTCTCCATCTCGATGTAAACAAGGTCTATAAAATGTCACTTACACCAATATCCAGCAACAACAAAATTTTTTAAATTGTTGGAGTTAAATAAGACTATATGTCCTCAAACCTGCAATTATTTAATTGTCTGTGTGAACACCGTTTAACAATGCTCAATTTCTTATCTTGTAAATGCCATGCTGCGCAAATTATACCTACCATTTAATTCAAAAGGTGACACTAAGAAAAGTATTATTAAAAGTAAAAGAAATTTAGGTGAATTTTTTAGGTTTTCTTATATATTCAAATGTCAATCTTTCACCTGAGAAAATCAGTATCTGAGAAATACTGGCGGTGATGCTGGAAAATTGCAAAAACATAAGGACTAAGCAGGTGAACCCACAGTGATTAATGGAAAAGAGAGAAACATATGATGTTTTCTTTTAAGCCTTCTCTTCTGATATCATTGTGTCCAGTTTTGACTAGTAAGATCCATTATTGTGAAGACAATGCAGTTTGTTAAGTGTACACTAATGCATAAATTTGGACAGCAGTACCACGATTCTGGACATGATAGCAGCTGAAATATCTTCTTTCTGTCCAGAGGTTAATGTGTCAATGTTCATATGAAAATGAGTTTCCTATGTTTGCTATCATGTACAGTTTGGGGGAATTCGGAACTATGAAAGAATGTGATATGGCAATGCAGAGTGGAATATGTGAAAAACCGGTGAGATTTCTATCAATCTCAGGGTTATGTGAATGTATCAGGAAATTGGAAGATGTGCCCTTGATTCCAGCAAGCATTTGGCTTTTTGTAGGTATTAGCTAATTCCTGTTCAAATGTAAGTGGAGCAGTTGTTAGTAGAACCAAGGAGTGATCACATTTAATCTATATTTAGATCGGAGGGAAGCAACTCCATGCGAGTTTTGAAGGTGGTGCTATTCAAGAGACAGCGTTCTCTTTGTAGTCAGTGCATACTCTTATTTTTATGGGTACTCAATGCCTGGTGCTTGCAGAACAGCAACATTAACCGACTCATGGGCATCTGTACTTCTCCTAGTTGTCATTATCATAAAATATTGACCCTCATAATAACTTTGGAATATATGAGGGGAAAGAGAAAAATTATAATTTAACGTATGAAAGGATTATGTCAATGAGGAAAAGCAGAAAACACAATTCCCATGTCTTTATATGTAGAAGGTTAGAGAAGTTCCAGAATGGACTTATTTGGGGAGGTTGGCAGAGGGGTTGGGGAGCAGGGCAGGAGGGAACTTTCATGAGCTTTAGTGGAAGAAAACATAGTGTTTAGATTTCAAAGTCAACAAACAATTTACTGTTTTACGATATATTTTAATAAAATAAAAAGTGCTTTATTGTGCTCTTGTACTTTTCTCCTATTGCACTCTGACCAAAATAATACTTGGGGAGGCAAGTTGGCTTGTATTTCCTGGTCACTGGCCATCACTGAGAGAAGGCAGGAAGCTGGAGTTTGAAAACGAGACAGGCCGTTCACTAGCCCACTGTCTGTCTTGCTCCCATGCTCATACTTAGCTAATTTTCTTACAAAGTCCAAGCCCCGAGGGATGTTATTTGCTCACAGTAGACTTGGGCCTCATGCATCATTTAACAAGCGAGACAGTCACCCACGCACATGACCACAGGTCAATCAGATCCAGGCGATTTCTCAGTCAGGTTTTCCTCTCATAATAGTTGTGTACTATGTCAAGTTGACACTTAAAGTTGACTAGGACATGCTAATTAGAATCTTAATCCGTACTTGCATATTAACAGATAATTGCACATGACTGTATGCAAATAGCTAAATTTATCTTATAAAGCATTGGGATAAACGACTTTTCTATTTGCAAGATAAAATCTAGGTATTCCTCAAGTGTGTCTAAGCTGGAATGCAACCCAATACAAATTTTAAACTTGCTTCAACTATTATAAGATTCTGTGTGTGTGTGTGTGTGTGTGTGTGTGTGTGTGAATTTCTAAAATTTATATGTTGAGTGTGAGCTTTGCAGATAGGGAAAAATGTCATGTTGCAGTCTCAAAAGTTTGGGTACTCTTGGTAGGATGTGTGTTTCCTTTCTAAAAGTCCCCTAAATTATTTACCATGAATATAATTAACTAAAGAAATATTTGTCAATGTGTATATATCAGCTAAAAGAATTCCAAAGGGAACATTTGCAAGTAAAGATCAGTCTATTCATCTAGTGTGAAATGGTTTCTGGCACTTGTCCATAAGATGCTTGTTGGAACTGTACTCACGATGAGAACCCATCAGCCTCTGGAACTGGAGAGTCGGTTTCTGCCAATCCGATCCATAGGAATACCAAATCGCTTTTTTGAATGATCGACTACTTTCCTGTGACAAACCATAAAGAACATGTTAATCCAAAGTCGAAGTTATCAACAATTGCTCTTGTTTTTTTTTTTTTTCCTCTCTAATACAGAACTTGGGTTCTCTTCAGAAGTAGGAACCATGATACATACATATTATTTACTGTTGCCATTTTCATCTCTGCTTGTGGGTTAAGAAAATTAAAGTTGGAGAGGCTGATTCAAATCAGTTAGTTTGCATAAAAACCCTGGTCTAATTAGCGTATTAAACTGTCAGTAATCTAGTTGATAAATCCTGCTCCCTCTACAGGCTTCATTCTCTTATGCCTCTAAATAGACCCAATAAAGAGCCATTTGCATTTCAGTCGTGATAATGGTTGGAAAAAGAATAAAAGTATGGATGCTAAAACTGAAGTGGTGGAAGCCCATCTCTCATGCCTTCTCATAGAGATCTAGGATCAATGCTTTGCATGTCATCCTCTATTTCTGCTTCACTATTTCTATGTCAAGTATTGGTTGAAGAAATGATACAGTGACTTTTGTCTTAGTTACTTTTCTTTTGCTGTGATAATACACCATATCCAAGGCAACTTATAGAAGAAAGGGTTTATTTGGAATTAGGGATAAGAATTTATTGCCACACAGCAGGGTAGTATGGCCATGAACAGGCATGCATGCCAACTGGAGCAGCAAGCTGAGAGTTTACAAGCTAAACCTCAAGTAACAAGCAGTGAGAATGAGCTAGGAATGGTGGGAGACTTTGAACCTCAAAGCCCATCTTCAGCAAAGCCATACTTCCTAAAACTATCCAAGTGGCATCATCAACTTGGGACTAAAACACAACCATTTGAGCACATGGGACACACTCTTCTTCAAGCTATCACTACTTCTGTGGAGTGAAATGCCTTCCCTTCTAGGATGACTCAGTTTTCAGTAACTCAACTGAAAACAAAGGTTTGCTTCACAATGTCTTCAACAATTTTTGTCTTAGTTAGGATTTTATTGCTGTGAGAGAGTGTGTAGGGACAAAGGGGACTTCATATACTGCCCATGGCCAGAAATCAGCCACGCCTCCACCTAACAGGGGACAAGCCTGTGAAAACTGGCCTGAACTGATGGAATGTGCATGCAGAACAAAATTATGAGACAGTTGCCTGTAATTTAGCATATCACCAATAATAGATACATTTCTGTGTATGATTTAGGATTTATGTCTACATGTTTCCAGGTTAATGTATACATGGTGTTACATTGATATGATTCCCCTTTCTTTAAGTTGATTCCTTCACTGACCAGCCATTATGAGAACTCCAGGATTTGAGCAGGCAGAAGCAAGTGTTGGGCAGATAAAATGCTCAGCGGGACAAGTAAAAAGGAAGTAAAGAATCAAATCCTCCCAGGCTTTAAAAGGGAAAGATAATGGCAGATGAGGCTTAAATGCCATGTTTTCTGTTCCCAAAGCCAAGTTATGTTCACATGCTGTGAAAATAATGCATATTAATTTTTTAATAAAATAAGTGTACTATCCTTATAGAGTATATAAATTACAATAGAACATTTATTGGTTATTATACTTGTTTTCTAAAACTAAGGTAAAATAACTGTAAATAACAGTTTTCTTGCTTTGCTTAGTAGATTTCTTACTTAAACTAATAGGCAGAGGCTGCCCTTGTGGAGAAAACAAAATAAGTAACTGTCCAAACTCCACAACTATGCTACCCTACCTTCTGACTGTTCTCAGGTCTGATCTAAACCCCGTGTTTTTAACCAGGAAATAAGACATGACCATTTATTAAATCTTTTACTTCCTGTTTCTGGCACCCTTTACAAATCTGTTATTCTAGTCAACTCATTATTTTCTGATAAAATTTCAGTAATAGCTGGTATTCCTATCCATTATAATTGTTTATTAATCTAAAACAATTGTTAGGCACTATGTGGTTATATTTTTGTTTTATCTTTCTTGTGGCCAGTTGATGTTGAAAACAGAGCAGTGGTCACAGACACACACACACACACACACACACACACACACACACAAACACACACACACACAAACACATACACACGCAGAGACATTTATATACATATTTAGCTGGTGTTCTTCCTAGTCCAGTTGGATTATTTCCTGACTATTTGAACTACTTCAGAGCAGAAGACTAGACTCAGTAGGGGTTAGGGTTAGGGTTAGGGTTAGGGTTAGGGTTAGGGTTAGGGTTAGGGTTAGGGTTAGGGTTAGGGTTAGGGTTAGGGTTAGGGTTAGGGTTAGGGTTAGGGTTAGGGTTAGGGTTAGGGTTAGGGTTAGGGTTAGGGTTAGGGTTAGGCTCAGGGACATGTAGCACATGGTTTTGTTTTAGTATCTTAATTACTTTGATTCATCTTATCAAATGTGTGATCCACCACAAAATCTTACAGATATTTAGAAGTAATTAATTATAGGTTTGTGCATCTGCTCAGCATATAAACAAATCAGTACATATAAAAACCACAGACACTATTATATTTGAAAAGTCCATGAAAGTCAAAATGTCTCAGGAATTCAAGGAGTTTCTCTATACTATTGTAGTAGTTCAGAATCAAAATGGCAAGGTGGTAGTTTGCTTAAACTTTTTGGTGATATCACATAAGTACCTTACTCTAACAGATGCACTGATCGTCGTACACAGTGGGGACAGAAGGAAAGGTAGACAGCATAAAATCACACAGAAGGAGAGTTCTACTTCTGTCTAGTCACTTTTGTGAGAATATGATGATGGTGAGGTATGGCTTAGATTAGATGCAGGTGAAAGAATCCATCATTTTCATAGAAAAATATCCTTGGTAGAGGACAGGCTCACCCTCGGGTTATAGATTTGTGTAACACACCAATTTACTGCATCATAGGAAAGGGTGCAAAGGATGTTTTTAAGAACAGGTATAGGTTTGGCATGGTCAAAATACATCTGGAAACCAAGTCTTGTAGTGGAGTGATGGGATTTTCTACCTTAGGTTCTGCTTATACTGATACAGGGAAAGCATCAGGAAACCTAGAGACCAAATAGAAGGTTTGTAACTATGGGCTCACCTTCACCCAAAAGTAAAATATAGACAATACTCTTGGGACAGAAATTTCTGGGGAGAATAAGTTGGCTGAAGGCCTAAAACTGACTCTTGATACCATATTTGTACCAAACACAGAAAAGAAGTGCAGGAAATTAAAGGCCTCCTATAAATAGGATTGTTTTAGTTTTGGCAGTAATACTGATACAGATTTTTCTGGACTGACCATCTATGGCTGGGCTCTGTTGGCCTTTGAAGGTTGGCTTGCTGGCTATAAGAAGAGTTTTAACACAGCCAAATCCACACTGTCTCAGAATAATTTTGCTCTTGGTTACAAGGCTGCAACCTTCCAACTACATACTCATGTGAATGATGGCATGGAATTTGGAGGCTCTATCTACCAGAAAGTTAACAAAAAGATTGAAACGTCAATAAACTTGGCATGGACAGCTGGCAGCAACTCATTTTGGCATCACTGCTGAATATAAGCTGGATTGTAGAACTTCTCTATCTGCCAAAGTAAACAATGCCAGTTTAATTGGACTGGGTACAGGCAGACCCTCCAACCAGGAGTCAAACTGACCCTGTCAGCTTCAATAGATGGAAAGAACTTCAGTGCAGGAGGCCATAAGGTTGGACTGGGATTTGAACTGAAGGCTTAATGTTGTTTTGAGTAGAATATCAATTGTCCTTGGAAATGAAGATAAATGAACCCACTATGTTTTGACCTTAAAATTCTGTGAAATTTCAAAAGCGTGAATTTTTTAGTCTTCCAAAGAATTGTAGTTCTTCCCACACTGAAGTCTAGAAATTACAGATTCATCCAATGGGAGGCCTTGAAGGCATGCCTGGAAATTGTCATATTTTTGTCACATTTCAGTTGTGTTCTGCAGTGTTAACTTAGATATGTTCCTCAGCAATAATGTGGTATTATATTAAGTGATGTCTCTCCAGTTTGTACATTATGTGCTGCATATCCCACCCCTCTTTTCCATGGCCTTTTGATATCTCAGTCTCTGCTCTAGTGAAATCTTTGTTTTTACATCAGAGTGAAATAAACCCATTACATTAGGAACATAAAAATAGAAAAATATCCTGTTAGAAGTTTAAAGAGATGGCTTTTCTGTCACACTAATACAAGCCTGTATTTGGATTCTTTAGTTTAACATGCCTTTTATATTTGCAATAAAATATACTTTTCATGACACAGGATTTTCTTTGATCTCTATATCCATCCTCTCTAAAGCAATAGTAACATTGTATTTAGGCATTTTATTAAGCCTTACCCCACATAAACCAGTGGGTCCATCAATTATCTCTGACTGATTAGAGAAAATGAAAAACAGCATCCAAACTTGCAGCACCAGCAAACAATACAGAATTTTATTTGTACAATAGACTTCCCATTGTCCCCTCCCACATGGCATTCCACTGGTGGCCAAGTTCCCGGAGCCTTTTGTGGACTCAAATTTAGTCCAGTCATGTTCTTGCCTCTCATTATCTTGTATGTGTTATTCAAAATGATGACACTTAATTCAGGCAAGTTTAGAATTTTGTGTGCTTCAGACCCAAAGTACAAACTAATGCTGGTTATGACTGATAGTGTTACCAGTGTGAATAATACAGTTATTAAAAAGAACTGCATTAATAATGATTCCTATAGACCACATGATGCATTAGAAGTTTGTTAAACAAGGAAATCCTAAAATCAGATAACCATGTGAGATAAAAGATAGATCAATTTGCTTGACAGAGGCAATAATTTCACAATTTATGAGTATGTCAAAATCATTTTTATTTGTTTTCATATTCAAAACCTGTGTGTGTGTGTGTGTGTGTGTGTGTGTGTGTGTGTTGTGTAGTGTAGTTGAGAGAGAACAATGAGAACAATTTGGGGGATCAGCTCTCTTAACCACTTGGGTCTGAGGAATCCTACCTAAGGTGTTAGGTAAGCACTTTTACGCCCTAGGTCAAGTCATGAGTCCAAGTCTATTTCGATGGAGAAACTTTATTTTTTTGTCAATCATACCTCACTAAATCTGAAATAAAAGGCATCACATACAAATTCTCTATTTCAGCAAAGCTATGAATTTTGAAATGTGTTTGTGTTGACATGTGTAGCTATAGCTGCCTTTTCTTTTATTATTTTTTTTTTGTTTAAAATTTTTTCTTTTTTTTCTTTTCTATATTCTTTGTTTACATTCCAAATGCTTTCCCCTTTCCCAATTCCCCCTCACCATATGTCCCGTAAGTCCTCTTCCCTCCTCCAAATCCCCAATCACACCCCCCCCATTTCTTTGTTCTAGTACTCCCCTACAATACTGAATCTAGCCTTTTCAGGACAAGGGCCCTCTCCTTCCCTCTTCTTGGGAATCATGATTTGCTAATTGGGTTTTGAGTATTCAGAGCGTCTGGGCTAATTAATATCCACTTATCAGTGATTGCATTTCATGTGTATTCTTTTGTGATTGGGTCACCTCACTTAGGATGATATAATTGAAGACCCAGAAATGAACCCACAGAATTATGGTCACTTGATCTTCGATAAAGTAGCTACAACCATCCAGTGGAAAAAAGACAGCCTCTTCAACAAATGGTGCTGGTTCAACTGGAGGTCAGCATGCAGAAGAATGCGAACTGATCCACTCTTATCTCCTTGTACTAAGATCAACTCCAAGTGGATCAAGGACCTCCACATAAAACCAGACACACTGAAACTAATAGAAAAAAACTGGCAAAGACCCTGGAGGACATGGGCATATGGGGAAAGTTCCTGAACAGAACACCAATAGCTTATGCTCTAAGATCAAAAATTGACAAATGGGACCTCATAAAATTATGAAGTTTTTTAAAGCAAACGACACCATCAGAAGGACAAAACAGCAATCAACTAATTGGGAAAAGATCTTCACCAATTCCACATCTGACAGAGGGCTAATATACAATATATATAAAGAACTCAAGAAGTTAGGCCCCAGAGAACCAAATAATCCTATTAAAAAATAAGGTACAGAGCTAAACAAATAATTTTAACCTGAAGAATTTCAGATGGCCGAGAAGCACCTTAAGAGATGTTCAACATCACTAGTCATCCGGGAAATGCAAATCAAAACAACCCTGAGATTCCACCTCACACCAGTCAGGATGGCTAAGATTAAAACCACAAGAGACAGCAGATGCTGGTGAGGATGTGGAGAAAGAGGAACAGTCCTCCACTGTTGGTGGGATTGCAAGATGATACAATCACTCTGGAAATCAATCTGGTGGTTCCTCAGAAAATTGGGCATGACAGTTCCAGAGGACCCTGTCATACCACTTCTGGGCATATACCCAGAGGATTCCCCTAAATGCAACAAAGACACATGCTCTACTATGTTCATAGCAGCCTTATTTATAATAGCCAGAAGCTGGAAAGAACCCAGATGTCCCTCAATGGAGGAATGGATACAAAAAATGTGGTATATTTATACAATAGAATACTACTCAGCATTAAAAACAATGAATTTATGAAATTTTAGGCAAATGGTTCTTTTCTCTTCTTTTATTCTTTCCTTTCCTTTCCTTTCCTTTCCTTTCCTTTCCTTTCCTTTCCTTTCCTTTCCTTTCCTTTCCTTTCCTTTCCTTTCCTTTCCTTTTCTTCCCTTTCCTTCCCTTTCCTTCCCTTTACTTTCCATTGGATGAATATCTAGCATTTGTCTGTTCATCCTGCTTCTCAGGAAAGTCTGGGGTTTTGGATTATTTGGTGTTAAATACTGTTCAGTTGAAAACTGCCTCATATACACCTTTTAATTTTAGGGATTTCTAGACAGTGTATTTTCAAAATTGGTAATGCCACCTATGACCACATTTAATTTTATTATTTAGTATCAGTCTTCTGTATTTGCATCTATTTACACACCCAAGGGCAATATGCCACAGTTTCTGTTATTTCAAGAATGTGTTGGACCCTGGGGCATATCTTTATAGTTTTGACAGCCTGATAACTTATTGAATATGTTTTCCTGGTTGTAATATTGACCCTTACATTGTTAATGTATCTTCCTGTCTTTACATTTGCTCATTGCACATTTAAATTTTTCTTTTGGAGTGTCTACTTAAATCTGTTTTTTAAAATATTAATTTGATTTTCTTTCAAATTTGATAGTAAATGAACTTAGAATACACTGAATATGACACTGTATCAGTTTTATGTATTTGGGTATCTTCTACCTTTGCAATTAGCTTTCCTTTTTTCTTAAAGATAATCTTTAATGTTACTTCAATGTATATAATTGTTTTCATCTTATTTAATGAGTTCTTTCTCTCTTGTAATATTAGATTCAACATATCAAGTTACTTGCAAATCTTATTGCAGCTTTGACTAGAATTTCATTAACTGTATGGTATAAGTCAATCTGTAGAAGACTAATGCTGTTATGAATATTTCTTGCTCTTCTAGGTGATTTATCACTTAGGCAATTTTGATGTCTTTAAAGTTTCATAGTTGTTACCATAAAGACCATGCCTAACTTGTTGAATTTGATTTGTTATAAGTCACAGTTTACCTTATAATATGTGTTGTGGGATATATATATATATATATATATATATATATATATATGGAAAGAGAAACGGAGACAGAGGATAGAGAGAGAAGCATAAACAAAGAGACAGAGAGACAGAGAGAGAATGTTCTTTTCCATAGGTTCATAATTTAGATAATCAAAACTGCAAATTATATTATAGTACGAAATATTAACAAGACTGAAACAGCCAGGTTCCAATTTAGGTCCCAATAATTCCTTCACTGTGTAGTCTTTTACACTGGACAGATTCAACTTCTATAATAATCAGTGTATAAATGGCATCATGTGAAGTGCTGTAAACTACTGAACCTCCTGACTTTCTTAGCTGGACCACTAGTTCTGATGGGTATCTAGCTGCCATTTTCCTAAGAGCCTCATAAAATGTCCACATAGCAAAATGTGAAAATCTCCTGCCAATGTCCTGAGAGAAACAGGGACATTCTAAAGATGTGAGGGGCCATTTCAGAAGTAGATTCTCTGACCTCCAGGGAACCTCAAATAATCATAGTCTTTGTAGAGAGGTTGAGCAAAGTACATGCATTGATTACTTACATCTTATTTTTATATTAATCCTAGATGTGGTTTTGAAGAAAAAAAATACATTATATGCTGACTACTCAAAAAAACTTCATGACTCAACTAATGTTTTTCTTGATCCGAACATCAAAAGCCTGCTTAACAATCTGTTTTCAAATTTGACCCTGAATTGTAGGCATTTCCTTTAATATGCCTTGTGTCCTTGCTGTTTTTTTTCCCAGTCTACCATCACATGGCCCTCATCTTTTCTAGATTCTCCATTTTGGTAATTAAGTTGTAGAATTCAAGGGTGACTGATTATATACTACTGAACAGTCCCTATGGTGTTCAGATACACTACCTCACTAGGTGTGCTTTCTAATCTTACAAGTATCAAAGTATTAAACAATGAATTGCTAGGCAAATAAATATCCAAAATTGAGTAGCCCAAGACTTTTTTCTTCACATAGTTCTTGTGAATAAAGAGGAAAACAAACATGCTTGGATTTTTCTCCAAAGAATATAAAGAGAAACAGTTTACCAGCATGTCAAAGGCCTCCATGCATTAAATAGACTTGCATAGAAAGGACTTGTTACCCTATAACGATAGGAAGCAAATAGATATGGTGAGTATGTTCAGTCCCTCCTGCTCAAATGAGCAAGTAGCTTCAGGCTATTCTTCCCCTGGGAAGGAGAGATTAAAGGGTGGGACAAGATGTTAGACATTTTCTAATGGAAGTAGTTTCTTAAGTTGTGGGGTCACAGGTGAGTTTAGATTGTAAGAGAAATGCTTCTTCAGCAAGAATGGTTCTGTCCAATTTAGCATGCTATCTCAAAGGTAGTAATTTAGCTTACAGATTCTATTACATTTGTGATGATGGTGCTGCCCTTGTAACATTACCTTCTAAAGTATTTTCTATGAAGAAGGAGCTGTGTGAACACACAAGCATTCAGACAGAGAATCCAAGCACTGAATTAAATACTGAGACTTAAGTAACCAAGACAACGCAGTCCCAACTCAATAGGAATGCTTTACAGTCCTGCAGGCTAAGACACAGTGATCTTTACTGGCTTGACTTCTATCTTCTTGAGGATGTAATGAAACCTTTTTTTTTAAACTTCTACCTTTTCATTTTTCTACTTTGTAGTATTTTTTTATTTTAATTCCTATTCTTTGTATATATTACATTCCTACCACACTTCCACTTAGCAAATAGACTTACACTAAAATGCTGCACCAAAATTTCCTTTTAGAAGTGATAATAATGTACATTACAAACACTCTTTCAACTCAGCATTATCCTTTTGAGAGAAAGTTATTGACCTTCTTACATAAGCTATGTAAGTTTGGCAAGCATGCAGTGCTGAGGTGAGATGAGACGCATTAGAAACAAGCCTTGGCAAGTAGGGTCAAAGATCATTACGCTCAATGGCATTTCCCAGTGCACAGACAGAACTTTTAACAAGGACCACAGGGGACTGTGAAAGGGGCACTATCCCCTGGATCCTTTCATGTGTCCTAACATCTGAAATGGAGCCCATTTGAATTACTTCCTCCAGGTACCACCAAAGAGAAGTTGGAAAATATTAGCATGGACTGTGAGGAAACTCAGCTGGCCCCAGTCTGTCACATTGCCTTACAATGCATCAAAATAGGTTGTAACATGTTAGGCTGATCATCTTGATTTGGGGGACTGCGATTGAGAAGTACAACCATGCCAGGAAATTGAATATGACACCACTATTATTCACTTTAGCCTGGATCTCCAACTGGGGTAGGGCAAGAGACCATATATCTTTGGTATGGAATGCTGAAAATTTACTTAATGTACATAGTCAAAGTTAATTTTATTATTTCTGGCCTTCAATGAGCACATTCTTCCCATAGAGTTTTAATTTCTATGTAGGAAATAATTTTAAATGGAATGTCATTAAACTTGAAGTTAAACGAATGATATGCTTTATTTTAGTATTTGGTTTTAAACACTCCAAAACTGAAGAAAAAACTGAAAATAGATTAGGTAGCAAATATTTCCTTTTGCATTCTTAAGGGAGGCAATAGGTTATGTAATATTTAGAAGGATGTTGCTATAACTGATTGTTTCCAATCTTAAATCCCAAAAGGGGTACTGTCAAGAGGAATTTCTTGGGATTGAGTTTCTGGGCAACAGAAGTGCTTTTCTTTTACCTTCTAAGAAGAGAAGGCCTTTGAGAACACCACTGAGAGAATCTGATGGTAGACCAAATGTTCCTTATCTAAAACAAAAACCTGTGAGAACCAGCACCATGCAATGAGGATGGAATTGCTTATGAAGCAGCTTTATTCACTGATCAAAATCAAAGATATGGAGCATGTGGTTAGAGTTGCCTTGGGGTTACATGTGACAGGGGCATTTCTGAGGGCTCCCTGCCAGCTGTGATATGGTACACATCTGCAGGAACACTGGTGATGCTGCTGAATGGAAAGCCAGGAAGTCAGGAGAAAGATGAAAAGTATACTTGGCTTCCCAGAGAGAAAGCACTGCTTGGGACAAGAGTGTTTAAAATACTTCCAGTGGATGCTATATGATGGTCAGCAGAAACATACCCCTTTAAGGGGATTTAAGCAGCCATAGGTGCTCACAAAGGTAGGTTTTGATAGTGCTTGTCAGTATTGCTTTACTGCTCATGAGCAATCTAGTGCAGGAAAGTGGTGGAGGGGATGGAATAAAGGTAACATATCACAGTCCCTTCCTAGGTAAACTCCCTAGCTTGAATGGGCTGATGCTAAGTAAAGGAAAGTCTTTATAAGACTGGGGGTTGGATGAAGGAACAGAAATGGATATTTTAATGAATTGCTTATTTTTTTACTTTTTTATTAGATATATTCTTCATTTACATTTCAAATGTTGTCCCCTTTCCTGGTTCCCCCCAAAAGTCTCATAACCCATCTTCCCTCCCCTTGTTCCCCAATCAACCCTCTCCCGCCCCCTGTCCCAGCATTCGCCCACACTGCGGCATCGAGCCTTTCCAGAACCAAGGGCCTCTCCTCCCTTTGATGTCCAACAAGGCCCTCCTCTACTGCCTATGTGTCTAGAGCCATGGGTAACTCCATGTGCACTCTCTGGTTGATGGTTTTGTCTCTGGGAGCTCTAGAAGTGGGAAAGAGCCCAGACATCCCTCGACAAAGGAATGGATACAGAAAATGTTGTCTATTTACACAATGGAATACTACTCAGCTTTTAAAAACAATGAATTCATTAAATTCTTAGACAAATGAATGGAATTAGAAAATATCCTGAGTGAGGTAACCCTGTCACAAAAGAACACACATGGTATGCACTCACTGATAAGTGGGTATTAACCCAGAGGCTTGCAATACCCAAGACACCATTCACATATCAATAGATGCTCAAGAAAAAGAAAAAACAATGTATGGATACTCTGGTTCTTCTTAGAAGAAGGAACAAAATTCCCACAGAAGGAGATACAATGAATTACTTTTTAAAAGGACAAAAGTGAAAGGAAATGTGCTTATTCTGTACATGTGAGCAGAGGCATCATAGGACCTGCCCTTAATATCACATGAGGGATGGAGACAATCTCCAAAGGTTGACTTGAATACATGTGGGTAAGGTATCAGTATTCTTTTCTAATTATATCTTATGGAGTTCTTCTGTCCTAAATTTATAAGAATAATGCTCTGATTTACTGATCTAGATATGTAGTATGTGAGTAATTGAAATAGGCATC
This sequence comes from Apodemus agrarius, assembly GCA_964023405.1. Classification (NCBI taxonomy): domain Eukaryota; kingdom Metazoa; phylum Chordata; class Mammalia; order Rodentia; family Muridae; genus Apodemus; species Apodemus agrarius. The sequence continues at coordinate 73,386,130 of OZ030018.1, forward strand.
TTTCATCTTCTCTTCTGACTTGTCTGTTTACATTTTTTCATATAAATTCAACCCTGGGAGGCTGAACTATTTTGAATACATAAATGTAGTTTTGTGGTTTTCTGTTGAGTCCATCCATAGGTGGCCTTGACTAGAGAGAGGGGAGGAAGAACAAGAGAGATCTTGGAGTTATTTTTTCCTGTCCTCCTCAAACTTCCTTGTGAAGATTTTCAGTGAGTTATTCTTGAATGATACCCACTGGACTCTAATTTCTTAATTTTGTCCTGATTTGCAGACTCCTCTTTCAATGTGTGCTTAGGTCAGGCCCTTGGACTGCTGCATATCTACCACCATTAGACTATGTTGAGAGTTTCTATACAGCCTTCTTGTAAAATAATCTCTTCAAAAATTTCTATTTCTGAAGTGTCACCTAATTCTTCCTGTAATATTGCTTGGTTTGCTGACCTCAAAATATTAATGGGAGGGCTTGAAAGATGCCTCCGCGGTTAACAGCACTGAGTGCTCTTCCAGAAGTTCTGAGTTCAATTCTCAGCAACCACATGGTAGCTCACAACCATATGTAATCGGAACTGATGCCCTCTTCTGGTATGTCTGAAGACAGCTACAGTGTACTCACATACATAAGATAAATAAATAAATCTTTTAAAAGTATTAATGGGATTATATAAATAATACTTGGAAAAATGTTCAAATATAGAGTCATGTTATTGCATTTGCAAGATTTATTCAATATTGTATAATGTCATTCTTCAGAAAAATTCCAGGCCAATCATCAGTAGCAATCTCATTAAAGGGCCACTCTGTATACTGAGGATGTCATCATGCCTGCTTCTTGTTATTTACATGAGTGGGACAGACAGTCACTAATGTCAGACATTAAATAAGTGTGCTGAAATGGGAAAAATAATGAAAATCAAACCATAGTTGAATTTTCTTGATAAGTCAAGGTAATTATCCAAAGCACCTAAAAATCAATTTATTATCATATTTAGATGAAAAATATGTCAAATAACAGAAAATGAGCAGAAAATGGGAAGGATTAGCTCCCCGTCCCCATTAATTCATATGGCCTGACATGCACTCCAGTTTGCTTAACTCTCTCATTGTGTTTCTGGCTTTCCTCCATCTTTCCTGTTACATCTCTAAGACCTTTCCAAAGCATACAGTTTTTTTCCTTCCTAAATATTGTTTTGCAGGCATACAAAAATGTGCATATTGTACACAGCTCTGTTCTCTCAGACCTGGCCCACACACTCATATAAACCCCATCAATGTGGACAGAAATGGCTTTCTCAGTTTAACCAGCATGTAACTGAAACAAAACATTTACTTCAATAGTCAGTGCAGAGAACAAGTCAGGAGATATTAAATGCTTGGAACTTTGTCACTCAGAGAAATCCTTGAGCTGAAATGAAGATGGGTTGAAACTCCAGGCTTATAGAAATGCTTTCTGCAGTAGTTACAACCTACCTCCCTTAGTTTTCAACCTGTCTTATATACAAATCACTTACTATATGCTTTAAGAGTAAGAACATGAATTCCTGTGACCTTCCACTGCATATGAATGACAGAAAATCTTAGAGAGGATGCCCTTGAAATGCAATTCTAATACATAAAGCATTGTGTTTCAAATTAAATATAAATGTTTAAGACTTTAAGTCAGAACAAGGGACGATTGGTACTCGCCTTTAATCCTAGCACTTGGGAGGCAGAGGCAGGCGGATTTCTGAGTTCGAGGCCAGCCTGGTCTATAGAGTGAGTTCCAGGACAGCCAGGGCTACATAGAGAAACCCTGTCTCAGAAAACAAACAAAAAAACAAACAACAACAACAAAAAACCCAAAAAACTGAAAAACAAAAAAAGTCGGAACAAATCTTAAATTCCTCAAACATGAAGGTCAGCCACTGTGTAAACAAATATATTCCCTCTCCTTAGCATGGCCAAGCTTCTGCAAAGAGGTGGAGGTGAGGAAAGGCCTGTGCAAAGGGGAAAAGCTAAAGACCCCCCACTTGGCTGTCATGGTGACAGTTCTCTGGGAGTCCCCTTTCATTTTACATAGCCGTGGTTGCTGGCCCACAACTTGGCTCCAGGAACATTTATTGGTGTGACAGATAGCATCCCTGTGTATGGCTGCTGGGATTTTTTTTAACCTTTCCTGTTCTTATTAGCCATGTGGAGCCTGGACTGTCCTATGTCACCTTCTCAAGTGATGCCCCAAAGGTTTGAGCCACCTCTTATGCTGTTTTTTTCCCCTCATGAAATTGAGAATGATGTTTTATTTAATTTCTTTCTTTCTTTTTGTTTCTGTGAATATTTTCCCTTGAATTCATATCAGAATTTTGTGAGTGCTTGTTTTATCAACGTGTCACTGAAGGATTTCTGACTTCATCTTTGCTGAGAATTGGTATCTAGATCTAAAGACAAAATTGATTTTTGCTCCTCTTTCTTTTTACTGTTTTTCCACAGTGCTACCTTATTGGTACCAGTAGGTTCTTTCACATGATGACCACGTGAAAGATGGCATTTTCCTCTGTAGCAACAGCAGAAGTCGGTGACAGTGTCTGGATCCATTATAGCATTAGAGTTTTAGGTTATTGATGCTCTATTATTATTACATTCTCACTTGTTAGCCACAATAATTCCATAAAAGAAGCTTTCTCACTTCTTCCAATACATTCCAATACTTCTCCCTCATCTTCCAATACATTATTTCTTATTTATTTTAGACAATAAGAGAATAAATAGAGAATGAATAGAAAAGTTTGCATCTATGAGTGGTAGAGTTTATGGAAGAAAGGTAGTCTTAACACTCCCTTTATATACAAGTTTTAAACACCGCGAGCTGGAAAACCATTCTTTAAAGGAAGCATTCTTCAAAGCATTCTTAAAGGAAGCAAACAGTTTAAAATAACTGTTCATTCATGGACTTAAACTAGTAATACCGAGTAGCTTGTGTTTCAAGCGCAGCTCATAGTCTTCCTCAGCAGGAATGTTTCTAAGTGTGTGCCTGGGTCCCTTGTCCAGGCTGTCATACTACAGAGCTCTCTCATATCAGGGATATCAAGATCTTGAGGGATTTTTAGTACTGTTCCGTCTTTGAGGAATCTCACACGCTCCTTAAGTGAGAAAGGAACTTCCATGGTGGTAGTCTCAGTACTTAGGCTGTTTGTTAAAGATTGCTGATTTTTTGGATGAATTTTCAATATATTAAAATTAAATAAAAAAGTTTTATTTTGTATTTCAGACAAAGATAAATATTTTATAATCTCTTTGAAATCTTGCCATATCCAAAGATAAATTTTATTTGACAGGTTTGTCTAAGGATGTTACCTCATTTTTCCCCCTCTGTGAACATCAGTTCTTGTTAGCATCAGGAACAATGGATTATTAAATATATGTTTATACACACTATCCCATGACACATGATCAATAGAATTAGGATAGAAATATCAATGCCATCAGCCATAATATAATTTCTGAAGATAGTTTTAAGGTTTATTTTCTTTCAATATAGTTCTTTTTTGTTGTTGTTGTTTTTGTTTTTTTGTTTTTTTGAGACAGGGTTTCTCTGTGTACCCCTGGCTGTCCTGGAACTCACTCTGTAGACCAGGCTGGCCTTGAACTCAGAAATCCACCTCCCTCTGCCTCTCAAGTGCTGAGATTACAGGCGTGCGCCACCATGCCCAGCCCTCCTCAATATAGTTCTTGGTGTTAGATACCTAACCCAGAACTGTGTGCATCTAAATGTGTACTCTTACTACTGAGCTCCTTTATGGGTGTTTCCCATATCCCTCTTTCCAGAGGTGTGTGGTAAAATTATTTCTTGCTGTTGCTCAGTATAAATCATTTTTGTGTAATAACTATATTATCAACTGAAATATGTAATTTATTTCAGTTCATGAACTAGCTATATGATCTGGCAGCATTTTAAGTTGCTTCTTACATAAATATTTTAAATACTTAGTAGAATTTAGTGATCGCATTTTCTACTTCTTACCACTTTTATGTTTCCTTCAATATGAATGCTGTCAACTGTTTTTGCATTTTAATTATTTAAGTAATGCTTTTTGAGTATGGATGTTTCCTCTGTATATATACCTATGTGTCGCATGTATGTCTGGTGCCTATAAAGTGTCAAAGAAGGCATCAGTTCTGTTAAGACTGACTGGAGATACAGATGGTTGTGAGCTGCTATGTGGTTGCCCAGAATCAAACCACAATCTTCTACAAGAGCAGCAAGTACGCTTAACCACTGAACCATCTTTCCATCTTCAATTATCTTATTTTTTATTATATAATTTTTATGTGCCCATTTCTTTTTCTTTACCCTTCTAAATTGTCTTACTTTTAACCATATTCCTTAAATACAAAATGGGATTGAATTTTTCCTTTATCAGTCAATAATTTATGGCATTATTTTTGGTTTTGGAGAATGGCACAGGGTCTCACAAGGTTATGTACTTTGCTCTGCTATATGCCATATTCTACTCTCCTGAAAATGCTCAGATCTTAATAGGCAAGTTATCTCCATTGACATTTCTGTCTGTAATTATTTTAATAATATTTTAGCTGCTGTGGTTATAGAGCTTTTACATTATTGCCTGCCTCCATTTATCTCTTTCCTTTTTATCTCTAGTTTTCATAGGAATGTTATCAAGTGTATTTTTATGGTGGTTCTTGTACTAATGTGCTGAGGTTTTTGGTCTTTTTCTGTGTATTGTAAGTGATCTTCAATCTCTAATGAACAGTTTCATTCCTAATAGACATTTGAGATTCTTTCCGGACTGGGAGACATTGCTTTCTGCATCTGTATTATCAACATAGTCATGGAATCAGCAAACAGAGAGCCAGATATAAAACTGAGTAAACCAAGGGGTTCTTGCAGAAGACATGTCAATGATAGAAAAGCATGGAGTGGTATCCCAGAAATCTTTTACAGTATTTCGTGAGCAGTATATCTTCACTCTGTAAGCAATAAGTAGTGTTTCATACAAGAGTTTTTATGTAAATGGTCATCATCAAGGGACAGAGGAAGAGGATGGGTTTGTAATAAAATGGTAGAGATAGTATAAAGGAAGAAATGAAGAAAGACCAGAAAAAATTAATTTGAAAAACAAATAATTAGGTTAGAATCAGAAAAGCTTTAGTGAGAGAGAAGCATTTATGTAATATAAAAAAATGGGCTTAAAGAACAGTGAAAAACCCCACCAACTGTGGAGGAGTGTTCCTCTTTCTCCACATCTTCGCCAGCACTTGTTGTCTCTTGAGTTTTTAATCTTAGCCATTCTGACTGATGAGGTGGAATCTCAGGGTTGTTTTGATTTGCATTTCCCTGATGACTAATGATGTTGAATATCTCTTAAGGTGTTTCTCAGCCATCTGAATTTCTTCTGGTGAAAATTCTTTGTTTAGCTCTGTACCCCATTTTTGATAGGGTTATTTGCTTCTTTGGGGTCTAACTTCTTGAGTTCTTTATATATATTGGATATTAGCCCTCTGTCGGATGTGGGGTTGTTGAAGATCTTTTCTCACTTTGTTGGTTGCCATTTTGTCCTTCTGACAGTGTCCTTTGCCTTACAGAAACTTTGTAAAATGGTAAAACAGCTCTGGAAATCAGTTTGGCGGTTCCTCAGAAAATTGGGCATGTCACTTCCAGAGGACCCTGGCATAACACTCCTGGGCATATGCCCAGAGGATTGCCCTGCATACAATAAAGACACATGCTCCACTATGTTCATAGCAGCCTTGTTTATAATAGCCAGAAGTTGGAAGGAGCCCAGATATCCCTCAAAGAAGGAATGGATACAGAAAATGTGGTATATTTATACAATGGAATACTACTCAGCAATTAAAAATAATGAATTCATGCAATTTGTAGGTAAATAGTTGGATCTGGAAAATATCATCCTAAGCGAGTTAACCCAATCACAAAAGAATACACAGGAAATGCAATCACTGATAAGTGGATATTAATGAGCCCAGAAGCCCTAAATACTCAAGGCACAAATAGCAAGTCAAATGATTCCCAAGAAGAAGAAAGGAGAGGACCCTGGGCCTGGAAAGATTGGATCCAGTTTTGTAGAGAAGATGAATTATTATTATATTTGAATTATTATCATATATGAATTATTATTATTATTTTAAGAAGCTCTGTATTAAGAATAACCTGAAAACACTGCTCTACCTATGCCTCAATCAATCTCAAGTGACTGGTACCCATCACATACACATGGCCTTTACCTTCCGCAAACAATATCTTAAAGTAACTATGTTTTAAAGTACATGTAAGAAGGTCTTCCCTGAGAAGCACACTAAGATATTCAAGCACATCACCATAGTACTGCTGCTTCTAAATAATCATTTGACTCACAAGTTGGCCAGCACACTCAGTTTCTGTTCACATCTGAGTTTTTTGTGATGTTTTAACCATGGGATCCTGTTGCAGAACCAAGGAGGGAAGAGCCAGACAGTGGGGTGATTTTTCTTGTCCACCTACCTTTGTTTCCCTCTATGCTCTACAGACCCAGCTGAGAGTCTGTCAAGGGGAGACCCAAAGCCAGGGAAGCTTCTCTTCTTCTTGGTCTCAAATACATCATTCTCCAAGGACACCAGATCATCAAGAAGCAGGAGCTTAGCTGCAAGTTCAGTGGCTGACTTCTCTTCTCTGACTGTGGGTGGCGACTGCAAGCTTGCTGTTCCGAACTCCTACACAGTAGATAAAGGTGCTCTCATTCACTTAAATTGTGAAATATAAGTATGTACAAAATTATCAATAAGCATTTTTCTATCACTAGACGACATACCTGTTGATAACTTTATGATCTCCCAGGGTTACACTTTAGAAAGAAAACTAAACTTTGGGGGACTAAAATATACAGAGGTAGAATACACCCAGGAGCAAATAGCAATCTCGAACCCCCAGCATGTTTCTAAAATTTAACAGTTACTGATTAGTCTTGCAGACTCAGCCCCAGTACAATTGCATCCTTCCTTATCTACCATAGTACCACCTCTGTATCTCTTTTGTTGATACCTACAATTTCCGTTAAATGATATGTTACAACAAATTTACAGTTATTATTAAAGTATAAGTAACACAATAGCCCTTATGCTAGTACCCATCACATACACATCCCACTTCTCTGCCAAACACAATAACACTTAACTACTTCAGGTACTATAGAGGTGGCTGGAGAAAGCTGTATGACAGTAGAAACTGCTGGATGCTGAGTCATGACACTGACTCCTGAAGCTATGATATCACTCATGACTGTTTTAAATCAGCTGGGCTGGATTTCCCCTGAAATTATTCCCAACAGGCTCAGAGGGGTAGCCTAGCGGATGGACCATTGTCTTTGGTAAAC